>JAPDNY010000010.1:88025125-89275125 GCA_029375565.1 Gekko gecko | reverse complement strand
TACCTTTCAAAGACAGTCTCTGATTTTATCAGGATCTCAAATGGAGTGAGTGGTTTCCCTTCAAGTTTGTTGAACTGAATAAGTGTTGGAGTTGCATGTATTGGAACCAGGGTAATCTACAACCCACTTTTTGATCTAACACAATTTTATCTAGTAATTTTCCCTTCTGAGTTATATCTAATAATCTTGTTAGTTTCGCTTCTTTCCATACTGAGAAGGCTGTTGGATTCTGTGCCGGGGGGAACCACCTCTGACCTACGAACAGGGAGAGTATTGATGGGTTCAAAACTAGTTTTGAGCGTTTTGCGTCCCAAATATTCAGAGAGGGTAGTAGATATTCCGTTTTGTTCACACTTGCAGGCCTGTCATGCAGGCCCATATTACTTCTTGTAGAGAAAAGGGCTGTGAGTAGCCTTTTTCTATCCTCTTCCAATCAGTGTCAATTGTGGAAGATAGTACTGCCACCAGTTGGGATAGTTGGGCCGCTTCATAGTATCTTTTGAGATCCGGTAGGCCCATTCCACCCATTTTCAGATGGTGCCTTAGGATTTTAAAGTTGATTTTTGGCTTGTGAAACCCCCAGATAAATTTATTTAATGTTAACTGCCATTGCCTAAGGTAGGTGTCAGTGATCATTATTAGAATGGTTCTGAAGTAAAACAAGAGTTTGGGAAAGGCAAAGGCTTTCACCAAGTTAAGCCTATCAGCCCAAGATAATGGAAGCTTATCCCATCTATGTAACTCCGTTGTGATGTCTTTGAAGACTTTTATGTGATTGACTTTTAGGATGTCTTTTATATTAAGTGGAATCCAGACTCCCAGTTGTCTCCAGGAGTCTGTTATCCATTTATACCCAAAACGACTCTCTGTGGTTTTCTTAGAAGTCGATGTGATGTTGATTTCTGTTTTGTTTAGGTTCATCTGTAGACCTGAGACTTCTTTGAAATTCTTTAAGATTTCCCCTACTTCGTGTAGAGATCTTTCCAGATGTGTTAGATATAGGGATATGTCATCTGCAAAGAGGCATGCTTTGTATTCAGTCTCATTTATCTCCACCCCAGTTATAAGTTTGTTGTCCCTAATGACGGAGGTAAGCAGCTCCATAGCAAGGGCAAATAAAATGGGGGATAGAGGACAACCCTGTCGTGTCCCTCTTGTTATGTGAAATTCTGCCGATGTAACACCATTGATTGTAGATGTGCTGTGGGGGCTGCATATAGAGCACCTATTGCCCTACAGAAATTTTCTCCAAAGCCCATTATCGGTAAGGTTTCTTTCAAGAACAGGGGTTCCAACCTGTCAAAGGCCTTTTCTAGATCTAGAGACAATATGGCAGCTTTTTTATTGTTTTGATTGCAGTGGGATATTATGTTTAGAATCTTCCTTATGTTATCTGCCAGATTTCTGAAGGGCATAAATCCAGATTTATCCGGGTGAACATAGGATGCGATAAAGGTATTCATTTGTTTTGCCAATAGAAAGGTGAATATTTTCATGTCCTGGTTAAGTAGAGAAATTGGCCTGTTGAGTCTTTGACTTGTTTTGGTATAACTTTTATGGCTGTCTCTGACCAGGATTCAGGGAGCTTGCCTTGTCTTAGGATGTGGTTACAGACTTCTGCAAGCGGGCCAGACAGGATGTGAGAAAAATTTTTATAATATTCCGACGGGAACCCATCCCTTCCTGGACTCTTGTTGATTTTAAGTGATATTTCCTCAGGGGTAACTGGACTTTCCATGAGTTCTTATGAATGTCTTTTAATTTATTATTCCCAAATGCTGTGGACCTAAGGTATTTATTAGAGTTGGGTCAGGGTTACCTGATGTATATAATGCCTTATAATAGGTCCTGAAGGAGTCTATAATTTTTTGTGTGTTTGTTTGTAGGATCCCTTTATTATCTCTCAGCATGGCTATTTTATTTGAGGAAGACTGCTGATTAACCTTCCAGGCCAGGAGTTTCAGTGTGCGTGGACAGGAGTGCCAGTATTTTTGTTTAGTCATCAGTAATTTCTTTTGTATTTGCTTCGTTTTCAGAGTCTCTAGGACTTTCCTCTCAGTCTGAAGGGACTTATATACTTTTTTGCTGTTTGTTCTTTTATGTTTCACCTCCAGGTTCTGTATGTTTAATAAAGTCTTTTCTCTGAGAGCATTGTGTTATTTTTTATAGTGTGAAGCAATAGCTATGAATCTGCCCTGAATTGTAGACTTCATGGCTTCCCAAATTGTGGTTATGGGTACATTGTCTGTATTATTCTCTTTAAAGTAGTTCTGGAGATCTTTTTCTATTTCCTGACATATTAGGTCACTTAGCAATAAAGAGGTGTTCAATCTCCAGAATGTAGTGTGGACATTATCATCAGAGATTCTCAAAGTGCCTTCTACCCATGCATGGTTGGACCCTAGTGCCGTGCCAATTCCTGTCTCTTTAAAATGATGTATTAGGGGAGATGATATTAAGAGAAAATCAGTCCTGGTGCAAACTTGAGGAAAGCCTGATGTTTTCACAAAACTCTGAGATCTAAAAAAGGAGGGAGTTAACCACTCCAAATAATAGAGGTGTGGTGATTTCCCACTAAAGCTGCCACGGGGTTGCGCCGCCGTTTGCCCCGAGATTTTTAGTCAATTTCACACCCGAAGCCGCGGGTCTGCATTTTGACCCGCAGCTTCGCCCAATTTCCCCGCAGTTTCGTAATCCTGTTTTTTGAGGATTACGAAACTGCGTGGAAATCGGGCGAAGCCGCGGGTCAAAATGCAGCCCGCGGCTCGGGTGTGAAATTGACTAAAAATCTCGGGGCAAACGGCAGCCTCTGCGGCAGCTTTAGTGGGAAATCAGTCACGGTATCTATAGCTTTAAGAAAGAAAAGCCCTGTCAGTGGACACTATGGGATTTGCTAGGTAACCACAACAGTATTGCCATCATTCTAACCTTCGTTTCTGTCAGATTAGAGTCCACCACTCTTAAGAAGGGAAATGTGTGGATATGAGAGTTTCCAGGAAGGAAAGATGAAATAGTGTGGGGAGGGAGATATAGGGGAAAGTGAGGTGCTCCCCTCAAGTACTTATAGATTCCCACCCATGCAGGTAGGTCTGGCAGCCAGCACTGTGCAGCTGGGCCTAGTTCAGCTCAATGGCTGGTACCATTCAAAGTTTTCCCAGGGAGAAGTGCTAGGGGAAGGGAAGGAGGAAAAGACGAAGACAGGGCGGGGAAATAGGTAAGTTATCTGGTGGGTGGGAATGAGAGATGGAAGCAGGAAAAGGGGAGAGGCTTTGGGGGATTTCAAGGAATGAAAAGATACTGGGGAAAGGAAATGAGATGCCCCTAAAAGTTCTTGTTAAGTCTCCTGCTTTTAATATCTAAATGCAATGTTTATCTTTAAGTATACTGGTGATGTTATGCTACAGCCACAACCATCTGTTTCTCCTTAGCCCTTTCTCCTTTTCCCAGCAACTTTCAACTGTCAAAATCCAACTGTTCTGGCACTTTGTACGTTTCAATGTTTGCAATGTTAATAATCTTACCCAGGGCTTTTTTTTTGTAGAAAAAGCCCAGCAGGAACTCATTAGCATAATAGGCCACACCCAACAGCAGAAACACATTAGCATATTAGGCCACACCTGGACAGTGCAGCTTATTAGCATATTAGGCCACATCCCATGCCTTCCCTTGGCCTGCCCAGGCACCCCAAGGATGCAGGGAGCCCAGGCAAGCCAGCCCTTGGAGGGAAGGGAAGGCAGTTTAAACTGGCTTTCCTTGGCTTGCTCGGGGGCCCTGCAGCTGTGGGAAACCCGGGCAAGCAGGTCCTTGGACAGGCCAGGGAAGGCACAGGGAGGCATTTAAATGCCTCCCCGATCCTTCCAGAGTGTTCCCGGCCCACCCACCTCAGCATCGCCGTGGGGGGTCACTCTCCAGGCCTTCCCTCTGTAGCCATGCACACTGAGTTTTTGGCTGTAGTGGGTGTGGCCGACTCTGAAGCCAGCCGGAAGTCCACTCCTATGTGTTCCTGCCCCCAAATAGCCCCGATCTTACCAAAATTTCAATAAACTTTATTATACAAAAAATCCAACTGCTCTTTGAACCTTTATGGAACCTTCTGGTGCTTCAGTTAGATTCATCTACCTGGCACCTTTAGCAGGCTTTGTATTTCTATTGCATTTTTTCATTTCATTATGTAAACCTATGGTATCATATACCATGTAGAATGTCACTACATAAAAAAATATAAAAGGTATTTTCTTCTTTACATTTTTGCAAGGCAGAAGTTGATATGAAAATATTATGCTTTTCATTTTTGAAATCAAGCTGTTATGCTGCATTGTTCTAGCTTGTTCTTCAGCCAGGTAATGAATAGTACATGGTACAGGGAACCATACATATATACACAATTAATCTTAAACTTTGTATGGCTCCATTGTGTATTTCAGCCTGCCTACTGAGACACTCGCGTTAAACGCCTCTGGAAACATTCCACTTGGGACAAAGGCATATTTTAGAGATGTCCCCCTCACAAAGAAGTATTGATGGACCAGAAAGCAGAGTTTGGTCAAATGACCATTTTGTTAAAACACAGGCTTTTGTTTTAGGTTTTTGTGTCCCATAGGATTAAAAAATAATATTAATCATCACTATAATTCTCAGAAAGTAGCTCCTCCCTTTTCTTGGCCATAATAAAAACCTACACAAGAGAATAGATCCAGGTGGGCAGCCATGTTATTCTGAAGCAGTAGAACAAAATTTGGGTCCAGTGGCACTTTAAAGACCATAAAAGTTTTATTTAAGGTATGAGCTTTCATGTGCATGCACACTACCTCAGATATCTGAAGGGCATCATCTGCCTGGAGCCCATGATTCAGCTGGTGGTGAAGGATGCACTGGGGCTGGGGAGCTCTGTCAAGGCCACCTGGGATGCTGCCCCCTTGAGATGCGGTCCTTGCACGTTTGGTGGAGCAGAAGAGCACCACACAGGATGTCATCTTCTCCATGACCATCCTGCATGGGGAAGAGGAACTCAGCATGAGCTCCAGTGACTTGCTGACCCTCTCCCAAATGGTATGTGTCCTCATGAGCTCCAGTGACTTGCTGACCCTCTCCCAAATGGTATGTGTCCTCAAGCTCTTCCAGGGCACCATTAACATGCTGCATACTCATACAGCCAGCCTGGGGCAAGTAATCTTCCTGATCTGATGGCTAGATTGGGCACTGGCCTCCGCGTTGAAGCCAGCTATTCTCCCACAGGTTAGGGCTTTGTCAGAGAGGTTGCATGTGTGCATCACCACCAAGTTGCATCTTCTCTGCAAGGCAGGGGAGTACAAGCTGGCCTGTATCTGTGACCCCTAGATAAAAGGCAGCATTGTTCTCCTGAATGCAGAGGTCTTGCAATGGAAGAATGAGCTCGACAAAGAAGTGCAGAGGTGGCAGGTGAACATACGTGGCCAGAGGGAACAGTGGGTGGAAGAGGCTGGAGAGGAACCTCTGCGTCAAAGAGGCCAACCAGAGAGAAGCCCACTACTAGTTGTCAGTAGTGAACTGGGAGCTGAGCAGTGGGGGGATGCCAGATGTGCAATGGCAGGAGATTTGGCAAAGGTGATGGTGAGGGAGTAACTCACAAAGTCCCCTGAACTTGCCAATGCCAGTCCCTTGGGGAACTGGTCCTGCAATGCTACCTAATACCAATACCCCACCAGGGGAGAGGAGTTCACAATCAGGAGTGTAAAAAATGTGGGTTCTCAGCCAGGGCACCCAGTAGCTAAGCCCCTCTGCTCAGAGTGAGCAGAGAGATGGGGTGGCTCAGAGCCCTGAGTCCACCTAACAGCCAAACCCCAGCAGAGGAAGAAGAAGAGTTGGATTTATACCCTGCCCTTTGCTAGGAGTTTCAGAGTGGTTTATAATCTCCTTCCCTTCCTCTCCCCACAACAGACACCCTGTGAGGTAGGTGGGGCTGAGAGAGCTCTGACTGAGAACTGCTCTTGAGAGAGCAACTCTGATGGAACCATGACTGACCTAAGGTCACCCAGCTGGCTGCAAATGCTTGGAGTTTATATTCTTCTCCTCTTAATCTGAGACCTTTAATTTGGGCATCTGCTCTAATCACATCATTTAAAACTTCAAGAGCAAAAATAAACAATAGAGGTGAAAGGGGACATCCTTGTCTAGTTCCTTTGTGTATCTCTATGTTTCATGATAAATCTCCATTGATAAGAATCTTGGCATGTTGTTTAGTGTAAATTGCTTTGATCATTTTATAAAGTTCCATACCAACTTGAGGATTTACAAGTAGTTCAAGCATGAAATTCCAACTAACATTGTCAAAGGTTTCTCTGCATCTAAAAAAATTAAAGCCATTTGTTTTTCTCTATGAGCTTCATAATATTCTAAAGCATTCAATATTATTATCACATTGTTTCTAAGTTGTCTTTTGGGAAGAAAGCCTGCTTGATCTTTATGTATCATTTGAGAAAGTACTCTTTTCATTCTTGTAGCTAAAATAGAAGCATAAATTTTATAGTCCACATTTAATAGGGAGATTGGTCTCTAATTTTTAATTTCTTTTTCATTTGAGTTTTGCTTGTATATAAGTGTTATCAAAGCTTCATTCCAAGAGTCTGGAGTTCCTCCTTCAGTTGTTATATTCTGTATATCAGCTTTTAATGGGCATATCAATTGATCTTCAAATACTTGGTAAAATTCTGCAGGAATTCCATCCGGTCCAGGTATTTTTGCCTTTTTTTGTTTTTTCAATGCTTCTGTCACTTCAGCGAATGATATTGGGTCATTTAATATTTTAATTTTGTGAGTTTTAAAATATTTGCTGATGTGATCCCGTGATGCTTCTCTTTTCATATACAAATTTTCATAATATGATTCAACTACATTTTTCAGGTCTTCCAATTATTTATTTCTTCTCCCATATCATTTTAAGGTATTTTTATATACCTTTTTTCATTTTATTTATGTAATTTATATGCTAACCATCTGGTTGGTTTATTGACATTTTCAAAATAATTTTGTTTGGCATACATTTTTTTTTTTTTGCTATTTCTTGTGTTAATAAACAGTTCATCTGATGTTGTAGAAATGTAAGTTTAATTTTTTTTCTGTTCAATTGAGGGATCCTGTTTCATCTTTTCTTCCTGTTTTCTAATTTGGTCTTGGATCTGGAGATATTTTTCTGACCTCTGCTTGCTCACATGTGCTGATTCTCTGATCATCCATCCTCTGGCAAAGGCTTTAAATGCATCCCATACTGTTTTGATGGAGATTTCTGGTTGAATGTTCTGTTCAAAAAACATTTGAAATTCTTTTTGAGATTCTGTTACAGACTTTTCATTCTTTAAAATAGAAATATTCAATGACCATCTGTTCCTTTTGGGAATATCTTGTATTTCAAGGGTGATCGGATCATGGTCAGCAAAGGTTGCTGGTAGGATTTCTGCTTCTAATATATCATTTGTCATTGTAGTAGAGATCCAGCACATATCTATTCTTGACCAGGATTTATGCCTTGCTAAATAAAAAGTATAATCTTTTTTTTTTTGTGGGTTTCTCACTTTCCAGGCATCCACAAAATTATTTTCTTCTGCTAGTTGAAAGAATGTTGAGGGAAGCACATTTCCTTGTTTCTGTTTTCCAGTAGAAGATTTTCTATCTGAGATTCTATCAAAGACAGCGTTGTAGTCTCCAGTCATGCACATTTCATCAAAATCCTGTTTTGAGATCAGTTCCTGTAGGGTTTTATAGAATTTCTCCTGGTGTTGATTTGGTGCATAGATATTTATGATAAGAGTCTTTTTGCATTGTCTTTGTATTTGTACCAATAAAATCCATCCATCTTTTGAGGCATGAATAATTTCTGGGGGTAAATGTTCTTTTACATAGGTTACAACTTCTCCTTTCTTTTTCTCCTTATCTGAAGAGATGAAAACTTCCCCAAATTTCTTAACTTGTAAATATTTTTGAACTGCAGCTTTAATGTGAGTCTCTTGCAGACAAATAATACCTAAATTCATTTTTTTCAGTTATTAAAACACCTGTCTTCTTTTTTAGGGTGCATTTAGACCATTCACATTTATTGAGATAATCTTCATCTTCCTTCTCTCCATCTTGTGGTTGAGTCTGTGATTCCATGTCTTGTTTATCTTTCAGTTGTCTCCTTGTGTGTATCTGAAATTTTGTGGTCTTTGGAGCTTTTTTTGATGTTTTCTTGGCTGTAGTTGAGGCTGTTGAGGTTGTTCCTAAAGCACCTTGGGGATCCTGATCTTCTTCTGTAGCTTCTGAGTTTTCTTCTTCAGTTTGGAGGTCTACTCCATGTGTCTTAAGAAAATTCTCTGCATTAAAAATTGATTCTGAATCTTTTGCCTTTATAAATAAAGAATAAGTCTTCTGGAAGTAGCTATCTGTATGGAATCTCATTTCTCTTTGGTGTTTCTGTAAGATCTGTATATTCTTTCCTTTTTTCTCTGACTCTCCAGGGAATTTCTTTTAAAATCTTTATTTCTGTGTTTTCTATGTAGAGAGGCATTTCATATGATGTTTTGAGAATATAATTTCTTAAAATTCTCTTATGGAATCTCACATGTACTTCTCTGGGAAGTTGATTTCTTCTGCTATATGCATCCTAAAAGCAATATCAATTTCATCCAAAACTTTCTCTGTTTCTTCTGTCTTCATATATTTTGCCAAAATGTGTGCCATCTTCTTCTTTATGTCTTCCTCTTTATCTTGTTCCAATACAATTTGCTTGGAGTCCATTGCTTGTACTTTAATGTCTGTTTCTTCTACCTTATCTTCCACTTTAGAAGTTGTTTTATTCAATTCAGAAATCTTCTGGTTATTCTGCAGGTTCTCCATTTTATTGGATAGTTGCAGAGACATGTCCTTCATTATGTCTTTAATTGGGTCCACTGCCTTTGCAATTGCAGCTTTTATAGAAGTTGCAACAGTATCCTGAACCAGAATCTGCAAATCTTTCATTGTAGCCTGTGGTAGGCTAGAGGCAACTGATTTAATAACACCTGGTGAGCTAGAGGATTGTACTTCAGGAAGAGGCCTATTTGTGCCTGCCATTTTTACCTAGGCTTATACAGCAAGACCAGAGAATCTCCACAGTGTTAAAACAGACTGGTTTTTTTACATACCTCTATGCCCATAATACCACTTATTATTTATAAAACAACCTTATTGTTAACACAATACTAATAAAGTACTTCATAGCTACGTAGATCTCCCAGTTTTATCAGCTATAAACCAAACACACACACAAAAATGTGACACAGTACAACAGTTTTGTTATGAGAAAAAAACTTCTTGGCAGACTCTTCTTTCTCCTCCTTATAAGGAAAGTACCAAAAAAAGGAGAAGAGAGCAATGGAAGACAAGGCAAGGAGAAAAGGTTCCAATAATTGTAATCCAATATTAAAGTATAAAGATGCAGGAAAGAAAAAGTCAAGGCCATTTGCCATATAGGTAGTTGCTATCTGATGCAGGAAATCTCTTAATTATAATTCCAGTGGGGAAGGTTTTAAATCCAAAATGTATGTATATATATATTTTAATGGAGAAGGGACAAAGTCTCAAAGCTCTGCCCATGGAGAAAGGGTAGAATGAGGTCCAAGATTTACAAAAACAAAAGTACTATAATCCATTTGTTCATAAGAAAATGTCTATTGAAAAGACATCTGGATCTTTAGTCCTCAAAAGTATAACAATTTGCAGTGCTTCTCTTATCTGTTGCTAGCCACAGAAAGGAAAGGGGGGGGAGTCCCTAAAGAGGAAGACTCCCTAACTCTTTAAATTTTAAAGGGCATAAATGTTAGAAGGAAGTTCAGAGTTTTTTGCATAGATGATTACTCACGGTGGTCTTCTTTAAATATTTTTAGGCAGGATTTCAGAACACCTCCCCCCCCCCCGCATATGTAGGAAGCAACAGCTGGGAGCTCATGGCTGCCATGAGCATACTTCAAGCACTTCTTACTTGAGGCAATCTAGGTCTGCAACCTGTGTGCTGACGCTGAATGGGGAGCCCAGATCAAGTCCCTTTTTCTGCACTCTCCTCCAGGGAGTGCAGTGGAGTTCAGGAGCCCCCGATACTCCTCTAAAGAACACTGAAAGCCGGCAGCACTTGAGGAACAAGTCACAGTGCCGTCCATCTTGCCGCGCTGCAACCGAAATACTGGACCAGTCATATAGTCTTTCTTGGTGGGGAAGGAAGTTTTAAACTGCAGCTGTCCATTACCTTGGCCATTCTGCACTGCATGTATACTGGGTGTGTGCTCTGCTTGCTGCTCTTTTACACTAGACCCCATCTAACTGGACTCTGACTGGATGGAATTTCTTTGTAATTCAATGAAGTATAAATAAGTACAAAGTATTTTATAAAATGTACAATAAAGGTCAAAAATTGAATGATGACATTTCTAGATGCTATGTTCATTTCATGAGACTTCTTCTGAGAAGGAACAATATAACTTATATAAGTAGTTACAGGTATAGAAATTATTTTAACCTATTTTTATAATTTTTGCTATTTTTAAATTTTGTGATGTTTTATAGTATTGGTTACTTAATTACAAAATGAAATAAAATAAAATTTACCTGCAAAAACCATTTTTTCTACTTGTGGACAAGTCTATATACAGTTAACAAATCTATAATGACAAAACAATAACCATTAATATTCTGACATACCAACATAGCATCCGGAAATTCCATCATTAAATTTTGGACCTTTATTGTACACTTTATAAAATACCTTATTCAATATTGAACCTTTATTGAACACTTTATAAAAAAAATTGTACTTATTTATATTTCATTGAAGTACAAATTATATTTTTTGTAAATTGTTTTTGTGCCTTCAAGCACTTATACAGTCTTTTTGGTCATTTTTGTACGGTTTAGTGGCTGTGGTTCTCTGTTTTGTCCTGGATGGAGCTTCTTGACAGACTGGTCTGATTAACTGATTAGTATTGCTAGCTAGTCTTTGCTTCATTCTTTTCCATTCAGGAAGGTTAGTAAGGGATGAGCATATTTGGCTGCTAGGGCTTGTTTTTCTGAGTTCTATACAGTTTGATCTCTTACTTCTGAGTGTGTCTTTTGTTTCTCATTGTGGGTCCCCCCCTCCCCGGTGATTTGGCTCTTCTGATTGTCTATGTGGTGGAAAAGTCCTGCTCTGACCTGCAGGCTCTATTCCACCCTGCTTTCCAAGGTTTTCTCTACACCTGGAGAGGCTTTTCCCTCTCTCTGTTCAACCACCACCACCACTACCACTACCTGGCCTTTCTAGGAATTGCCCATGGGAAGGACTCCCAGCTTCTCTTGCAGGTTCTGAAACCTTGCCTCTGTGTTTCCTGCTATCCAGTGTCTGGTTATCATGGGGACAGCTTACTGCATTGTACACCATTGGGAGAGTGGCTACTTGCCAACTATCTCCCCCTCTCCTTCCTCCTGGCGCTCCTTTTAAAATAGTGTGTCCAAGCTGGTGGAGGTCTGTGTGGTACAGAGAACCACTACTAGTATCAAAAGTTATAAAGCATTTATGAAAAAGAAAATTTCCACAAGCATACTTTCAGCACAGCACCAGAATGAGCAAGGGATTCAAAACAGAAGGTCAAACACAATTCTTCAATCTCTCCCTCTATATCTGTCCTACCAGATGTGAAATATAAAGTAGGTTCCTTAGCTTAGAAAGCTTACAGATGATCTACAGTAATTTCCATTACCTTGAAGTCTCTTTCAAGTGTGCAGTTAAGAGTTCCATCTGCCTCAGTGGAATCAGCACCAAAAAGGAGAGACTCCCTCTCTTTCCCAGGAATTTTTTCATCTCTCTCCTCTCATTGACCGGGTCAGACCAAGTCAAAGAAGTTTCTCCTAAAGTCTCCTGGAGTTTCTTCCTGAAGTCTTTCTAGCACTTAATTTCTCCAAATCTCTGTTTCTTGCTAGGTATCATCTGTCTAACAAGAGGGAGGGAACTGGACCATCCCATTGTCTCTAGCTAGACCTATTAGCATTCCTTAAAGGGTGATTAAGGTGAGACTGAAAAGTGATTGATTTGACCTCCTCCCTTCTGCCTGTTCAGAGCCAAAAGAGAAATCCCTTTAAAAATTCACAATTAAGGTTTCACACAGCTCAAGCCTCTAAAGAAAAACAAATTTCTTCACAACTTATTTTTATTTATTTTATTTTTTGAATTTCTACCCTGCCCTCCCAGCCAGAGCTGGCTCAGAGCAGCTTACATAAAAACAGATAAATTACATTAAAACATAAGTTACAATTAAAACAATTCTAAAACCATAATAAAGTGGTAGTAGTCATTGTTGTTCATAAGATGGTAGCCAGGGGTCATTTTGTAGAAAAAGAGGTGCAGGAGCTCATTGGCATACCTATTAGCATAACTCATGACTATGACTATGACTATTAGCATAACTCATTAACATATGCCATGCCCCTGACATCACTGGAAGGGTGTCATAAGGGGAAGGGGAAAAAGGGGGGCAGGCATCTTCCCCAGCCGACCTGCCAAGCAAGGGCATGTTTCTTCTAACTGATGTTATTTGAATGAACTCATTAGCAGAGAGAGAGAGAGAGGAAAGAAAGGAAGCAAGGAATAAAGGAAGGAAAAGGAAAAGAAAGAAATTGAAAGAAATTAAAAGAAAGGGAGGGAAACAAAGGGAAAGAAATGGAAAGAAATAAATGGGGGGGAAGGGAAGGAAGGAAAGAAAGATAGAAAGAGAAAGAAAGGGACAGAAAGGGAAGGAAACAAAGAAAGGGAAAGAAATGGGGAAAAGGGAAAGAAAGAAATGGGGACGAGGAAAAGAAAGGGAACAAAAAAAATGGAAAGTTCTAAATCCCCCCAACCAGCAGTTAAAAAGGTGCTTGAAGGCTTACATTTGTAAGGTCCCCCTTTGGCTGTGAGTTCCCAGGCTGGAGCACTCACTCAGCCACCCTTCTCAAGTCCATTCAGCATATAAAAAATGAAAGTGAAACAAGAGCTCCAACAGGACCAAACTAAATCACACTGATATTAAGGGAAGAGTAGACTGTTCCATTACACATAGACATGTATACAATGAGTATACCACTACATGACAGGAGCAAGACCCTTTGGGAGGAGTGAGAGACAAAGAAATGTAATAAATAATAAAACCAAATGAAAGCAATGGGGGGGGGGAGAGATGGACTTCCTCCAGTATAAACCATGTGCAAAGGATTCACGCTGCGAACATGAATTAAGACTACAACCAGGGAAGCACTGGGATCACTGCCTCGCTGCTCTGAAATGAAATACATGGTGGAGGTTATGTGGGGGGTGGAGAAAAGGAAGGGCTGAACATAAAAGCAATCTGAAAAGGAGGGATATGCGGTGGGAAGAGAAGAAAAAAGACTTGGAAATGGAAAACAACATCAAAAGGCATAGTTGGGGAGAGCCCCCCCCCACTCCTGCAGAGGCAGCCCCTCTACCAACTCAACCCCCTCCCATAATTTCCTGGGGGGGTGATTTAAAACCTTCTGTCCTTCCTGCAATGCCTTTACTGGTTGTACTAAAAGAAATCCCCCCGCTTGCTCTGAAGTCAAACTGGACTCCCCCCCCCCTTATACACACACTGAAGTGCCAGACCTGTGCCACAGACCCAGCCCCCAGGGATACCTCTTGCCTGCCCGAAGCAGTAGGGAAGGGAAGGGAAAGGAGCCCCACCAACACACACTGCAGGCATTTCTCTTTTTTCTCCCCTGCTCATGCAGAAATAGCACACCCTGAACTCACCCACCTCAGCCTTCTTTACTAAATACACTCTTCGAGTCCCCAGCCAGCACAAGGAGAGCAGTAGCTGCTTTTCTTTTTTTTCCTCCTCCCTTTGGTCTTGCCACGTGGAAAAGCCCTTTTCCAGAGAACCTGGAAACTTTTCCCCTCTCATCTGGAACTGGCCCACCTCTCCTTCCTCCCTTCTGCCCACCCTCCTGATCCAGGAAAGCCTATGGGCAAGCACGGGGGTGGGAGAACACAGAAAGAGAGCAAGAGAGAAAGATGGCAGTCCTTTCGGAACCCAGGCAGAAGCTACAGCAGCCCAGCTAGCATCCTTTGCAAGTGGGATTTTTTTTCTCTCCCTATCTCTGGCACTGGAAAGTTTACGCCGATGCTGCCAAAGCAGGGTGGGGGAGAAGCAAAGCTCCAGGCAGCAGCATGAGGAGAGGGCTGCTGGGAGGTGGGGGCAGGGCTTCACTGTTTACTTCTGCCCCTGCGTTCTGCCCCAAATGAACCCTGATGGTAGCAGCCATTATTCAGTATTCTCAACCCACAGTCAGCTCACAGTGTTTATTTTAATCGTTCATGTAGTGCTTGATGTTCTTTAGGCTGTTGGTGGCAATTTCCGGAATCCAGGGCCCTCTCCCATTCAACCATCCATTGTTCATCAATGGTGGTGGCAGCGGCTCCCAAAAGCCTGGTGGAAGAACTCCGTTTTGCAGGCCCTGCAGAACCGTAAGAGGTTCCATAGGGCCCTGATCTCCTCTGGGAGCTCATTCCACCAGGATGGGGCCACCTTTGAGAAAGCCCTGGTCCTGGTCATAGACAACCTAGCCTCCTTAAGATCTGGGAGAGCCAGCCAGTTCTGAGCCCCTGATCATAGTGCTCTCTGGAGGACATGTGGGATAAGGCAGTCCCTCAGGTATGTAGGTCCCTGACCATGTAGGGTTTTAAAGGTAAGAACCAGCACCTTGAAACAAATCCGGTATGCTATCAGCAGCCAGTGCAACGCCTTTATCACAGGCTGTATGTGCTCCCATCTAGAGAGTCCCATCAAAAGCCTGGCCACGGCATTCTGCACCGGCTGCAGCTTACAGATTTGAGACAAGGGCGGCCTCATGCAGAGAGCATTGCAGTAGTCCAGTCTTGAGGTGACCATCACATGGATCACTGTCACTAAGTCATTGCATTCGAGGAAGGGAACCAACTGCCTGGTCAGCTGAAGATGGTAAAAGGCCAGTTTGGCAGTGGCTGCTACCTGAGCCTCCATAGTTAAGGAGGCATCCAGGAGCACTCCCAAACTCCTAACCTCTGGCGCTGGCAACAATGGTGCCCCATCGAAGGTCAGGAGTGGGATCCCTAACCCTGGCCCGCTCCAACTCAGGCACAGGAACTCCGTCTTCATCGGATTCAGTTTCATTCAGCTCAGCCTAAGCCAACCAGCCATGGCTTGTAGCGCCCGATCCAGATCGTCCAGTTTGGAGTTGGACTGACTGCCCAACAACAGATAGAGCTGGCTGTCATCTGCATACTGGTGACAACTCAGCCAGTGCCTCCCGGCAATCTGGACAAGAGAATGTATATAGATATTGAAAAGCATTAGGAACAGCACTGCCCTTTGAGGTACACCACAATCCAGTGGATGCCTCTGGGATAGCTGTTCCCCTAGTTTCACCCTTTGTCCCCAACCTTGGAGAAAGGAGGCAAGCTACTGCAAGGCCAGTCCCTGAATTCCAAGATCGATGAGGTGGTAGATCAGTAGCTGATGGTCGACCATGTCAACCACTACCGACAGGTCCAACAGCAGCAGCACTGCCAATCCACCATGATCCAGATATCTCTGGAGGTTGTCTGTGAGGGCGTCCAGTGCCATCTCTATCCCATGGCCTGGGTGAAAGCTGGACTGGAAGGGATCTAAAATGGAAGTGTCATACAAACAGCCCTGTAGCTGAACTGCCACTGCCCTCTCTATCATCTTGCCCAAACAGTGCAAGCAGGGCCACTATGCGAACTAGACTTTCACCTAGGGTGGGCCGATCATGAGGGCGCCGAACTGCGCTGCCTCCCCGCCAAAAGCCCCCCACCGCCACCAAAAGCCCTGCATTGCCCTGATCCCAGCCACCGCCTCTTCATCCCAATCACCACCATGCCCCCTCCTGCCAGTGCCGCTCACAGCCTGATGGACCCACCCCCTGACTGCCCTCCCTCCCTCCTTCTGCCCGGCTGTGATCCCGCCCCCTGGAGGCTCCAGTCGAAGTGGAGGAGTAGACTGCAAGTGCTCACAGAGGTGCCCTGTTGGCCCAGCAGCAGCTGGCTTCTGGCGAGAGGGGCTGGCACAGAAGAGCTCCTGGCTCGGTTGGGGGACCCAGAGAGGGAGGCACGCTGCTGCTGGCTGCTGGGTGCCGGAGTGTGGCCTCGATCTGTGGGCTCTCCCCAGGGCCATCCGCAGCCTCGTCTGCTACCAGCTTGCCCTGCCCCGCCAACTGCCTGAAACGTACGGGAAACACCTGCCGCCCTGGAGTCACACATTTCTTTGGCGCCCTGCCCTCATGTGGCTCCCTGTTTCGCACCAGGTGCCATGCTCAGCTGTGTGCCTTGGGGGCATGCTGCCCCCTCCCTCCCCGGCCGCCACTGCCGCTGCCCACCGGGACCCAAGGAGGGCTGGGCGTCCAGCCCCTAGCCCCGCCGCTTGCCCGGGTAAGACTTGCAGTTCCACCAGCCCCCACTCTTGAGCCGTGGAGCATCTTCAAGGGCCCCGTCCCCCGGAAGGAGCCCCTGGGGTTGGGGCCCTCTGCAGGCAGAAGCCCCCAAGGCCAAGGGGCAGAGTTTGTGGGAGGGAGGGAAGTGCAGCACAGGGAGACCAGGCCAGGGACTGTGGTCCATGGCTCTCCCTCCTGGGTGGCCGTCTCGGGGCTCCTCCCGCCACGGCTACTGCCAAGTCACTCCTTTGGTGGCTTTGCTCTCCCCCTCCCCCCAGGGCCTCAAGGCCCTCCAGCTGGCCTAGCTCCACCGACAGAAACACACCAGCCCTCCCCGGGCTTGAAGCACCTCTCTCTTTGAGAGCCCCCCAGCGCGTGAAGCAAATCCCTGGTGAGCTTGTCCAGACAGGCTTCTCCGTGGATCCCTGGGGGGGCTGGTGCTCCTGGTTCCTCTGCTCTCCTCCCCAGTGCCAAAGCGAGGCCTCACCCCCCACCATCCGAAGGGCTAAGGTCCTGGTCTCGGCAGCTCCTCTGGGGCCCAGGCAGCCTCACCTAGTTTTGGGGGGGCGCCACAAATTAGTCTTGCCTAGTGCGCCAAATAACCTGAGGCCGGCCCTGAGTGCAAGTTAGAGACTGGCCAGTAGTTGGCTTATTTGGCCAGGTCTAGAGATGGCTTCTTCAAGAGATGGTGGACCACTGCTTCCTTAAGTGCTTCAGGGAACAGTCCTTCCGAGAGGGACTTGTTAATAATCTTCCACAAGGCACCTTGAAACCCCTCATGGTCAGCTTTAATTAGCCATGATGGGCATGGATCAAGGACAGTTAGGAGCTATTTGTCAACTTCCTCTAAGCTGAGCAGACCGAAATGATCCATAACTTGACCAGAAGATGTGCATGGAGTCTCAAGTTCACTCAGTGTATTAACTGTAGCGAGGAGGTCCCAGTGGAGCAACAAGACTTTATCTGCAAAATAGCTCAAAAAAGCCTCACAACCAATGGCCAATTGGTTTGTCTTGTGGCAGAATAGTAATGGATCAGATTGTTCTAAACAATTGGGCTGGGCATGAGCTTGCAGATGCAATCGCAGCTGTATAGTACTCTCTTTTAACAGCTTTGATTGCCATCTCATAGGATCTCATAAATGTCCTATAAGATGTTCTTGTACCTTCATCGCAAGTACACCGCCACTGTCTAACTATCTTAGCCCTCGCTTTGTCAGCTGCAACTCCTGGGTAAACCATGGAGCAAGCCTAGAGTGAGGGCATCAGGGAGCAACCTTGTAGATGGCTGTTGAAAGTCGGTTATGCCAATCTTCTACAAGCTCATCTAGCGAGCTGCCAGGGGGCATTGGATCCCGGAGACCCATCCACCTTTTTGCAGATTAATTCATAATTTTGGGTAGCATCACATATTTCATTGGTTATGTTTGGATACGTAAGCTGTTTATCATGATTGGCAAGACAAGTGAGTGTTTTACTAGAGAGAAGCACTATTTTTACTATCAGTTGCTAAGTTTGGTTTTAAAAAATGCCACTCCAGAAAACCTGTGGCCATTTTTGTACATTTTTCTAGTATACAGAAAGTATGGTTGAAGGCACCTTATTCAAGGGGCTGTAAAATCAGACCCCTTTGTCTACTTCGCTTAAAACTTGGAGAGCTTTAGAGGAGATGTACTAGGTTTTCCAATATTTTGATACTACTTGGTGAAAAAACATCCACTCAGGAAAACCTGCCATTTTCTGCATGTGGAAAACAATGGGCAAACATCAAATCCTCTCTTAAAGAAAACAGAAATAGAACCTGTCGAACCTTCATAACAACATTTCTGACCATTCTTAAAACTAATATGCTTTCCCTTTCTTAAATTACAGTATGGAACTAAAACAATGATTTTTCCAGTGCACACTCTGTCCTGAACCATTCCATTTATACTATTGTTCTATTAACTTTCTAAAAAATGCCTTTCTGAACAACTCTGCTTTACATAGTTTGTGAATGACAGAAGTGTGGGGGCCTTCCCAACTTCTTAAGAAAGGCCATTCCACAAGATGTGGACCACAACAGAAAATGCACATGTACAGGTAGCTATCAATCTTACCCATTGCAGGGCAACACCATCAGAAGACTTTGCTTAGATGTGTGAAGCTGTTGTAGTCTGCATGTGCTTTGGGATGCTGGGATCTGTGTCATCAACTGGGTTTTTGAGCTGCTGAAGAGCTAGGATATACTATTATTCCACAAATCGTGTCTAGTACGTCCCCAGGCCTGAATAAAGAACACATCAGGGAAGTCTCAGTGAAGAAGAATATCTCTGATGTTTATTGCAATAAAGAGGAAAACAGCACTAAGCAAAGTATTGCCCGCCAAATCAGTCTGCTTTCTGGCTCATACATGGTATGCATGAGATTATATACCCAAAATGACAAAAGCAAAGGTGATAATGCATAGAAACACTCATTGGTCACAGGTAAAGGAGCATCATTTGAGTTGTTATACATCCATTGGCTGACCCCAATAGGATAATATTACATTGTATTTCATTCACTTGCAAAATTGTTTATAGGACAAGGAACAGAGAGGTCTCATCTGGAAGTTGTCAAGAACCTTTATGTATAAGCAAAAGGCCCTCTTCAGATAAGAGGTGTGAATCACCACAGGGGACAGCCAATCATGTAGGAGCATCATTTCAAAACATGAATGGCATACCACAGAATGATGGGCACATCCCTCTCTTCTGTCAATGCGTAGTAAAATTATAAATCCTTCACCTTTACCTTCGACTCCCTGATCTACATGCTTCGTTAATACCACGCACAGAAAACTTGTTGACCTGAGAGAGAACATCCTGCAGCTGTGCTCATTAGAGATAAAAAAGAATGTGCTTTCCAAGTTAGCCTGAGGAACGTCTTGCAAGCCCTGAGATAAAATGTTAAGGCAATCAAACCAATTCACTTTTATGATCAACATGAAATTAAATCGAAGCCTCTTTCCCCTTCCCACAAATCTTCCCTCTTGGTGTAGTGACCATACCAGGCTCACTGACACCATTCTCCTTAGCTTTCTCCAGCTGGGATTCTGTGCAGAACTGAGTCACCATCATCATTCTGTCAGCATGGGAGGAGGGCTCGGGAATCGCTGACTTTAAACATTCAGAGACAGTAGGGATACATTGAATACATAGGCAGATACCAAATACAAGAAAAAGACCTAAAAATATAAAGACAATGCATGTCTTAATAGTGGCTCCAAGACTGCTAAACCAAGTACCAAATCAATCACTCCACCAGTCCCCATCCAGTATGATAACCATGTTTGTTAAATCTCTTAAATCATTAATATTGTCTTGGACAGACTTAAAATGCACACTTAAGTTTAAGAATATAAGAACATAAGAGAAGCCAGTGTTGGATCAGGCCAATGGCCCATCCAGTCCAACACTCTGTCACACAATGGTGAAGTTCCCTTCCTAATAATCCCCAGCATAGTGTTGGCCTTTTTTAAATTGCAGTTACACACTATATACATTCTTTTATGGAGGCAATAAAACAATGTAGTGCCACAGTGTGCTGCAAGCATGTTATTCTTCCTAAAGAATTATGCTTATTTAGATATTTATACCCCACTTTTCTTGCCCATTTTTATCCTCATAACTTCAGCCCCTGAGAGAGACTGGCTGGCTCAAGGTCATTCAGTAAGTTTCCATGGCAAAGAGGGGATCTGAGCTGGAATTTCCCAGATCCAAGGCTGCTGGTTCTTGATAGTGGATTTGCAATGTCTGCATGGAAATATCAGAAGAAGAAGAAGGAGGAGGAGGAGGAGGAGGAGGAGGAGGAGGAGATTGGATTTATACCCCGCCCTTCACTAGCCAAAGGTGTCTCAAAGCGGTTT
The DNA here is from genome assembly GCA_029375565.1 of Gekko gecko. NCBI lineage: Eukaryota > Metazoa > Chordata > Lepidosauria > Squamata > Gekkonidae > Gekko > Gekko gecko. Next base: position 89,254,800 of record JAPDNY010000010.1, on the reverse strand, counting down.
ACAAACTCCTTTCCCTTCCCCTCCCCACAACAGACAGCCTGTGAGGTAGGTGGGGCTGAGAGAGCTCTTGACAGAAACTGCCCTTTTTCCAAGAACAGCTCTTATCAGAACTATGGCTTGCCCAAGGTCATCCAGCCAGGTGCAAGTGGGGGAGTGGGGAATCAAACCCGGTTCTTCCAGATTAGAGTCCGTGCACTTAACCACTACACCAAACTGGCTCTGTCAACCAGGGGTCCCCAACATGGCACCCATGGGCTCCATGGTGCCTGTTGACAACTCTTCTGGTGCCCTCCAAGACTTTTAGAAAGTGCTTGTGCCCAGCAAGACTTCTGATTGACCTTTGGAGATTTGATTGCCTGTGTAGATTTTTAAAAGCAGTAGCTGCCATCACACCACAATGATTTTCACTGCATGACTGACAAGGAAGCCACAGCAGCCATTTTGTGGCTGGCTCCACCTCCTGCAGCAGCCATTTTGTAGCAGCCATTTTGTGTCAGAATTCCAAAGGTGCCCATAGGCTCAAAATGGTTGGGGATGCCTGGTCTAGATCATAGTATCATAGAGTTGGAAGGGCCCATGTCCAATCCCCTACTCAATATAGAATTGGCCTAAAACATCCCTGACAAGTTTTCATCCAGACACTGCTTGAAGACTGCCAGTGAGGGGGAGCTCACCACCTCCCTAGGCAGCTGATTCATTTGCAGAACTACTCTTATGGAGGGGAATCCTAATATTCAGCCAGTACTTTTCCGCTTGTAATTTAAACCCATTCTTGTGAGTCCTGTCCTCTGCTGCCAACAGGAACAGCTCCCTCCCCTCCTCTAAGTGACAGTCTTGCAAATACTTAAAGTGAGCAATCATGTCTCCCTCAACCTCCTCTTCTCCAGATTGAACATTCCCAAGTCCCTCAGCCTTTCCTCATAAGATTTGGTCTCCAGGCCCCTGATCATCTTGGTTACCCTCTTCTGCACCCACTCCACTCTTCCCACATTCTTTTTGAAGTGAGGCCTCCAGAACTGCACACAGTACTCCAGGTATGGCCTGACCAATGCAGTGTTCAGTGGACCTATAATATTTGTGATTTGGATATTATGCCTTTGTTGATACACTCCGAGACTACATTAGCCCTTTTCACTGCTGTATCACACTGACTACTCATATTTAGCTTACAGTCCATACATACCCCAAGAATCTTGCTCACACACACTGCTGCCCTGAAGTGTGTCCCCTATCCAGTATGTGTGCTCATTTTTGTCTCCCAGATGTAGAACTCTGCTCTTAAACTTGTTGAACTGCATCTTATTCACATCCACCCATTTTTCCAGTGTGTTCAGATCTCGATGAATTCTGTCTATCTTCCGACCAATGCTCCCTCTAAGCTGTGGAGTCTTGTGAGCAAAAATTCTACTTTGTGAGCTACTGGCATTAAAGTTGTGAGTGAGCGATTCGGCTGCTGCATACATTAGTTTGCTCTGGAGCCATCCTCCCTGAGCGAAGACAAAAATGTGTGAGCCAGAGGCTAAAAAACTGTGAGCTAGCTCACACTAACTCAGCTTAGAGGGAACACAGCTTCCAACATGTTCGCTACTCCTTCCCATTTGGTGTCAATCATAAATTTAATGAGTAGTCTCTCCACCCTCTCATCCAGATCATTTATTTTAAAAATATTGAAAAGTACTGGGCTGAGAACCAACCCTGTGGCACCCCACTGGATACCTCCCTCCAGTCAGATGAAATGCCACTGACAACTACTCTTTGGGTGTGGTTCTCCAACCAGTTCTCTAGCCACCTAACTTTCCTAGATTCCAGTCCACAGTCCTCAAGTTTACTTATCAGACATCATTAGGAACTCTGTCAAAAATTTTACTGAAATCCAGGTAAATCTATACAGATTCATTGTTTTGTTTTCCCTCAAGGCGATGTGTAACTTTTTGCATACACTACTTTGGGTAAGCATCCTTCATGTTACCTGTGCATGTGTGAATATTGTTAACGTGGAACAGAAATTCAGTTTTTTTAAAAAAGCACTAAAATGCTTTCTGGATCACATAAGTTTCACTGTATTTATTTATTTAATTAATTAATTTATACCCCCACCTTTCTCTCCAATGGGGGCCCAAAATGGCTTACATCATTCTCCTGTCTTCCATTTTATCCTCACAACAACCCTGTGAGGTAAGTTAGGCGGAGAGAGTATGATCAGCCCAAGGTCACCCAAGTGAGAGCTCATGGCAGAAGTGCAGATTTGATTCTGGGCCTTCTAGACACTGGTTCTACACTCTTAACCCCTAAGCCACTTGACATTTTCCTTACTGATGAGTAAAGAGTAAACAATGACAAAACATTTTGGGTACTGATGAGTGAATACCTTCAGTTTCACTGGGAACTAAGGATTATTGGGCACTGCTGGTTGGAAACTTAACTAGAGTTAGAAAGATGGAGCCTGCAGCATCTTCCCCCCCCTGTTCCTGCGATGCCAAGATGGTCTAAAGTGTAGTAGTGGCCAGTTTTAGCAGGAAACAGTCCAAACAGTTCCACTCCCCCTCCTCCCTCCCATTTGCAATACAAGCGGTCCTCTTTGCTGTCACACCTTTGGGAGCCCAAGATGCGGGGGGGGGGATCCGGAGGCAGGCTGCATCTTCTTTCTCCGGGGTCTTGTTCTTTGCATGCAACTTGCTCCAGGCAGATGCCGCCTCCTCCTCTGTAAGTGGCCAGGCTGCTCAGAGGGAGGAAGACTGGGTCCCGCCTGCTGGGAGGTGTGGATAGGGGCTGCCCCATGGAGAGATCCCTGCCGCGCCGGGAGCCTGGTCAGTCTATGCAAGCGGAAGGTGCCTGGAGGTCACGAAGAGCAGCACCGGACGGGGAAGGGTAAAAGTCCTCGTCCCGAAGAGACCTGGAAGCAGCAGCCGCCGCCGCCGCCTGACCTTCCCCTACCCAGGGACAGGGCGCCGCTGTGGGAAGAACGCCTAGCCTAGAGGAGCTCAATGTCAGCCAGCGGTCCATGTGCCCAGGGGATACCGAGGGCCCACGTCTGAAGCCGGGGGACGACGAAGAGGAGGTGGTGGAGGAGGAGGAGGAGGAGGACAAAGAGGCGGAAGAAAAAGAAAGTGATGCGAAGTTGAGGGCGCCTTGACTCGGAGCCCCTCTTGCCTCCCTCCCCAAGAGCCCGGAGGCGGTGGCAGGAGCAGCAGCCAGCCTCCGAGTCCCGCAGCAGGTGCAGAGAGGCTGGGAGAGAGGGAGTGCAGGAGGCGAACACGCCCGCCCCGTGCCTCTCCTGGGACAGCCGCAACGGATTTGGGGGGGGAGGGCGCGAGAAGGCAAAGGGGGGATGCGAAGCCTCCATTAATTGAAAGGGAGAGCAGCGGGAGGGAGAGGGAAGACTGCCGTGCGGAGAGGGGAAGCAGCAGCAGCAGCAGCAGCATTACCCCCCGCCCCGCGATTCTAGCTTCTTTACAGACAAGAGCCAGCCGAGGGAGCAGTTCCTGAAGCGAGGTAAGAAAGCCAGAAACTGGCAGCGGCGGCGGGGGACGGCGGGTGCAGGCGGGGGAGTGCGGGAAGCAGAGCCGGTGCGATCATTAAGGCCAAGTGAAGCCACCGCCCTTAGGCGGAGACCTCTGAGGGAACAGAGGCCAGCAAGCGCCGGCGCTGAGGATGAGCAGAAATAGTTGTCTCCGCTGTCTTGGGGCTCACCTGGCAGGGAGAAAAGGAAGCAAGCAGCCCCACGCCTGGTCAGTTCTGTGCTGAGGCTGCGGGGGACCCTCCCCAGTCCCCCCCTGCCCCTCCAGGTACCTCTCGGTGTCCTGCCCGCTGCCGCCGCCCTCCCCCCTCCCAGCCAGGCTGAGCTGTGTCGGGTCCTCATTAGTGAGCGCCGCCTGGGCTGCTGGGCATGGCTGAGTGAGCCCTTGTCTGCAGCAGCGTTGAGGCGAAAGGAGCAGGTGAGGGCGCCGGTGGGAAAGCAAATGGAGGGGAGGGATGGTGGCCAGCCATGAATTTTTGCCTGGGATGGGGGGGGGGAGAGAGGCAGGGAAAGGCAGAAGGGGCCCAGCCCCTGTTGCAGCCTCACTCTCCTCAGAAGCCCCGCCCCTACGAAGACATTCTCCCCCCCTCCAACGGGGTTAAAAAGTTACGTTTAAAACTTAAAAACGTTTAAAACCTTATCACTCTTGCAATATTTTGTTGATTTAACTGACACCCCTTGCTCTGAATTATTGCATCAAAATGTCTGTGTTGTTGCAGTCCTGAGTACACTCTTCAAGAGTGTATCTGTAAGCTGCAAACCTACTTTTGATTTATTGACATTCACTACAGAGATCTCATGCTCAGAGTTCTGAGCCTAGGGCCCAGGGGAAAACATGAAATGGCTGGGCATTACAACCTTTTGTGCATAAGTTCCTTCATGTGCTGGTCAAGAACATGAGAAGGCACCGTGACACAGACTGAGGGCTATGTGTTTGGCTAAGTGGTCAGTATCAGCCTACTATCTGGAAGTCTAAGTTCAAAATCCCCAGGGATGACATGATAGAGGTTTACAAGATTATGCATGGCATGGGATAGAGCAGGTAGAGAAAGAAGTACTTTTCTCCCTTTCTCGCAATACAAGAACTCGTGGGCACTCAATGAAATTGCTGAGCAGTCAGGTTAGAATGGATAAAAGGAAGTATTTCTTCACCCAAAGAGTGATTAACGCATGGAATTCACTGCCACAGGAGGTGGCAGCAGCTACAAGCATGGGTGGCTTCAAAAGGGAATTGGATAAACATCTGGAGCAGAGGTCCATCAGTGGCTATTAGCTATGAGGTATAGATAGGAACTCTCAGTCTGGGGCAAGTGATGCCCTGTATTCTTGGTGCTTCAGGGGGGCAACAGTGGGAGGGTTGTAGTGTCCTGGCCCCACTGCTGGACCTCCTGATGGCACCTGGTATTTTTGGCCACTGTGTGACACAGAGTGTTGGACTGGATGAGCCATTGGCCTGATCCAACATTGGCTTCTCTTACGTTCTTATGTTCTTAGCATGTGCACACTTCTTCACATACACTGAAACAGATTTCCTCAAATATTATATGCAGGTAGGGGAAGCTAGTTGTTAGGAAGAGATGATTAGAGTCAAGATGAATAATTAACAGAGCAATAAAAACAGCAAGGCTGGAAAAGCAATACAGTAGGATGTGTAAACTGCAGTTCTCTGCATAGGACAAACAGGTCAAACCCTACACCAAAGGGTAAACGGACACAAATCTGACATCGAGAATTGCAAAACTGAGAAAACTGTAGAACTAGTGCTGCAAAAGAGACTCTTTGGTTTGGCAGTTATATCAGTTGAACACACGGAAGCATCAGCAGTTGAACTAAAGGAATCAGAGACAAAATTTGCAAAGGAAAAGGCACACAAAATGAGATTTTAATGCATTGACAATGGAAACATTCAAGAGCCTTAATTTTTGACATCACAATTAACAGGATTATTCAAAATGTTTGGTGAGTTGTGTGCTAAAACTGTTTCTGTTTGAGAAAGAAAACCAAAGGCTGTCATTTTACTTATTTTCACGATTTTTTATAAAAAATTAGCAGTGTCAAGTTTTGTGCTTTTAATATTCCCTAGAATTCATCTGTTTTTAAAAATTGGTTATTGGGAGGGGGCAAGTAGATAGCCTTGGCTAGGGCACTAAAAAACCTGGCACCGGAGGAGGAAGGTCGAAGAGGGAGGCAGGTGCTTGGGGTGGGGGAGGGGGCGCGTTCCCCCTCCAGCCCAAGGCAAAACTGAGCTGGGGTGAGGAGGAAGAGTCAGGTTAGAGAGGGCGGTGGGGCTGGGGAGTTGCGACCTCCTTGCAAGAGGCTGAGAGGCGTCTTGGGGAGGTGTGGTGGGGGCAGGGCCCGTGCCAGGTTTTTTTGCACACTAGGCGAGGCTACCTTCTGGCCCCCCCTTCCCCGTGTGCCCACCAATTTCCAATCATAAATGCATTTTAGGAAGAATGAAAAACACAAAATTTGAAATTGCTAATTTTGTTTAAAAAAATTGTGAGAACAAGAAATTCAATCTCTGATTTTCTCTCTCAAACAGAAAAACACAAACCACAAAGCTTTTTGAAAAATCCTGTTAATTGTGATGTTGAAATTTAAGTCTCTTCAATGTTTCCATTTCAGGCACATCAGAATCTCATTCTGTGTGCCTTTTCTTTAGTAAATACAGTATGGTTAGAGTACACTGGGAGTCAGAAGAGTAGCTTCCTGATCATCTAACCCTAGCTTCAGCAGTCTAGCATTTTAGTGTAATTGTCCTGTGTGCTGCAGTTCGGGGACAGATTAAAAGTTAGCTGCTCATGGGATAAACAAACTGGAAAGTACTCATCTAGTCCCAAACAAGAATGGTACAATGTTAAAAAAGAAACATTCCCTCTCTGTGCTGAATTGGGATGGACGGGATAAACTAGGGCTGGGGGATGCATCCCTCACAGTATACATCCCCCAGACCTAATTTCACCCCATTCTTGGATACTATGACTGATTAGGGGATCCGCCTCCTTTGCAGATTATTAATTAGGCTTGGAGGAAGGGGGAAAACTGTAACTCAGCAGCAGAGCATCTGCTTTGTGTACTGAAGGGCCCAGGCTCTGTGTCTGGCATCTCCAGTTACAACAACCAGGTAAGCCGGTGAGGTGAAAGACCACTACCCTAGATAGCTGCTACCAAAGAAGAGAGTTCTGACCTCAACAGACCAAAAGGTTTGATAGTATAAGACTTCCTATGTAATGATTTCTGCATGCTCAACAAAATCTACTGTCTGCATGTTGACAGCTGTTACCTACATTATTACATGTTCTGTACAGCCACCTCACAGGGTAGGGTAGTACTGTTATCCCATGTTGCAAATTACAGGGAAGACCCTGAAGAACTATTATTTTATTTAGTGCCTGTCCGCCCTTCCTCCAGTGTACTCAGGGCAGCATACAAGGTTCTCTCTTCCTCCATTTCATCCCCCCTACAATGCAGTGAGGGAGTTTAGGCTGCAGAAGGTAACTGCCCCAAGATCACCCAGTCGGTTTCACAACAAGAGGGAGATTTGAACCCAAGACTTCCCAGTGTTTGTGCACTGTTCTAACCACCCTGGCTTCTTAGAAAATAAAGTACAGTATGTTCAAGGCAGGCTGATGATTTCAAGGCTGAGGTGAGTTTTGAACTATGAAACAGATGGTCACAGATCCTACCAGGGGAGAGGCGATCCTGGATTTGGTCCTAAGTAACGCCAAGACCTGGTGAGAGATGTAAAAGTGATTGCACCGCTTGGGAACAGTGACCATAATGTTATTGAGTTTAACATTTGTATAAATAGAGAGTTGCCCAAAAAGACTGACGCAACCACTTTTAACTTTAAAAGGGGTAACTTCTCTGGTATGAGGGGACATGTGAGGAAGTAATTGAAAGGAAAAGTGGAAAAGGTCAAAACCATTGGGGAAGCTTGGAGACCATTTATAAATACAATCCTAGAAGCTCAGAAAAAAATATATACCGCAGGTTAGGAAAGGCACAAATAGGTATAGAAAAAAGCCTGCATGGTTAACAAAGTAATGGAAGCTGTAAAAGGTAAGAAGGATTCCTTTAAGTGTTGGAAAGCTAGTCTCAGTGAGGTTGATAAAAAGGAACACAGGGTGTGGCAAATAAAATGCAAGCCTGTGATCAGGCAAGCAAAAAGAGAATATGAGGAGCATATCCCAAAAAACATAAAGGCCAACAATAAAACTTTCTTCAAATACATTAGAAGTAGGAAACCAGCCAGGGAGGCAGTGGGGCCCTTGGATGACCAAGGGGTAAAATGAGTTGTGAAGGATGATAGGGAAGTGGCTGAGAAGCTGAATGCATTTTTTGCCTCTGTCTTCACTGTAGAAGATGAGAAGTGCTTGCCCATTCCAGAACCACCGATTTCGGGAGGAGGTTTGAAAGACCTGAATCAGATTGAGGTGACAAGAGAGGAAGTCCTACAACTGATGGACAATTTAAAAACTGATAAATCACCAGGCCCAGATGGCATTCATCCGAGAGTTCTGAAAGAACTCAAATGTGAACTTGTGGATCTCCTTACATTAATATGTAATCTTTCTTTAAAATCTGCCTCCATTCCTGAGGACTGGAAAGTGGCTAATGTCACTCCCATCTTTAAAAAGGGCTCCAGGGGACCAGTCAGGACTGACCAGTCAGTCTGATATCGATACCGGGTAAGTTGGTGGAAACTGTTATTAAGGAAAGAATTAGTAGGCAATGATGAATAAAAACTATTGAGGCAGACTCAGCATGGGTTCTGTAAGGGAAGATCTTGTCTCACTAACATGTTAGTGTTTTTTGAGGGAGTGAACAAACATATGGACAAGGGGGACCCAATAGATGTTGTTTACCTTGACTTCCAGAAAGCTTCTGATAATTTTCCTCATCAAAGGCTCCTAAGTAAGCTCAATAGTCATGGGATAAAAGGACAAGTCCTCTTGTGGATGAAAAACTGGCTTATAAATAGGAAACAGAGAGTGAGTATAAATGGGAAACTTTCTCAGTGGAGGGTGCTAAGCAGTGGCATACCACAGGGATCGGTACTTGGTCTGATGCTTTTTAAGTTGTTTATTAATGATTTGGAATTGGGAGTAAGCAGTGAAGTGGCTAAATTTGGAGATGACACGAAGTTGTTCAGGGTGGTGAAAACCAGGGAGAATTGTGAGGCACTCCAAAGGGATCTGTCAAGGATGGATGAGTGGGCGTCAGCGTGGCAAATAGGGTTCAATGTGGCTAAGTGCAAAGTGATGCACATTGGAGCCAAAAATCCTAAATATAAATACACATTGATGGGTTCTGAACTGGCAGAGACTGACCAAGAGAGAGATCTTGGAGTCCTAGTAGTTAACTCAATGAAAATGTCTAGACAGTGTGTAACTGCAATGAAGAAGGCCAATGCTATGCTGGGGATTATTAGGAAGGGAATTGAAAACAAATCAGCTAGTATCATCATGCCCCTGTATAAATCATTGGTGCAACCTCATTTGGAACACTGTGTACAATTCTGGTCACCACACCTCAAAAAGGATATTATAGCATTGGAAAAAGTGCAGAGAAGGGCAAGTAGAATGATGAAAACGTTGGAACACTTTCCCTATGAAGAAAGGTTAAAATGCTTGGGGCTCTTTAGCTTGGAGAAACAACGGCATGGGATAGAGCAGGTTGAGAAAGAGGTACTTTTCTCCCTTTCTCACAATACAAGAACTCGTGGACACTCAATGAAATTGCTGAGCAGTCAGGTTAGAACAGATAAAAGGAAGTACTTCTTCACCCGAAGAGTGATTAACACATGGAATTCACTGCCACAGGAGGTGGTGGCAGCTACAAGCATGGACAGTTTCAAGAGGGAATTAGATAAACCTATGGAGCAGAAGTCCCTCAGTGGCTATTAGCCTCAAAGTATAGATAGGAACTCTCAGTCTGGGGCAGGTGATGCACTCTATTCTTGGTGCTGGGGGGGGGGGCAGCGGTGGGAGGGCTTCTAGTGTCCTGGTCCCACTGCTGGACCTCCTGATGGCACCTGGTATTTTTGGCCACTGTGTGACAGAGTGTTGGACTAGATGGGCCATTGGCCTGATTCAACATTGGCTTCTCTTATGTTCTTATGAACTGAACTCATGGTCTGGGCAGGCCACAACTACACTGTTTGCAAGTGCTCTTCTGTTATTATAATTTCAAATTTCGCTCTCCTTCCAAGGAGTTCAGGGCTGCTTGCACAGAGCTGTGGCTTGTCGCAGCATTCCCCCCCCGGAACAGAGCTGTAATTCCTGAAGGCTGACATCCCTAAGACTCAAAAAGAGAATGGCTGAGCGCAGGTGTGTCTTGAACCGGGGCTTTGCACTTTGAAATGCCATGGAAGGAAAAAATATGTTGGGAGGCAGCCTCCGTTTGTTTTTTTCGTGTAGGGAACGCTTTGAAACTGGGGAGGGAAGACCATGAAGCGGAGAGAATTGCGGAAGAAAGCCGGGGTGCCATTTGTTTTATTTTGACAGTCTGGTGGGAAGCGTGCTTGTGGCAACTTCAAGCTGGGAGTAAGTGTTCCTGCAAGGCCAGAGACAGCCCCCCCCCCCGGGTTAGGGAAAGGGGAAGATTGCTAAAAGACCTTTCTTGTTCTTGGATGCTGCAAAACCTGCCTGAGAAGGCCAGATGGCTGCTCTGCTCCCCCCCCCCCACAGGTCTGGGCATGAAGAGAGAGAGAGAGAGAGAGAGAGAGAGAGAGAGAGAGAGAGAGAGAGAGAGAGAGAGAGAGAGATGGAAGCCATTTTCCCAGACCCTAACCCCCACCCTCTTAATTTGGATGGAAAAGAAAGAAAAATAATTGCTTCTCCTATCCCCTACAAAGGAAAGGGAAGAGAGAGAGAGCACACAAATAAATAAAGCAAACACCCCTCCCCGAGAACAGATTTCAAGCAACTTACCAGCCAGAGTTTTACCCCAGAATCGTCGGCAGCAAGGACAGGGAAAAGGGCAGCCCTTGAGGCTGCAGCCTGAGCCCATGGGCAGGGAGGGATGGAGGGGGAACGCAGTCCCCGTGGCAGAGAGTTCCTCGCCCCCCCCCCATCTGCAGGTCCTCTCGGTGGCCGGGCTTCAGAAAGGGAGGGCTCGCTGCTGCCTTCATTGTTCCCCCGTGGGAGGGGCATGGAGGGCAGCCTGGGAGGCAGAAGCCAAAGGAAAGTCTCCAGCTCTTCTACACCAGAGCACGCTGGGTCAGGGCCCTTGGGAGTGTTTCTCCTGCCACTCCTTGCTGCAAGGTTGAATCCAGGCCCCACTAGGGACAGTCTCTGCGCCACTCAGCTCTTGCCTATGCTGGCTTCCCAACTATTCTCAATCATGTTCAAGCGGCCCATCTCCGGCCTTCCCATTCCTGTTCCCTCTGCCGCTTCCCATTCCTTCCTACCTGCCTGGGCCTTTGATGTGCCTGACGGAAGGGTGGCCCAGGGGCCTGGGAGGGTGCCAGGTGCTTAGCCGGCCCGGGAAACGTGTGGGACTGCTGGGATACAGGCAGGCGGGGGCAGTGGGCAGTGGGCAGTGGGGGGTGTGGGCTGCAGCCACCACTCTCAACTTACTCAAGGTCCACACGTGGTGTGTAGTCCTTGTGTGTTGAGGCGAGGGCAAGCAAAGGAAAAGTGTGTTGTAGAGGCAGAAGGACCCACACCACGTGGAGTCCTTTGAGCACGGGCGGCAAGGGCAGGACCGACACGTCATGTGATCCCTAGTGCTCGGCTGCTGCTGCTTCTAGGGGGCGGTCGTCGGAGCAGGGCTTTGGGCGAGGGAGGGGCAGCGAGTGGGCAGAGTGGGAAAACTGTCGGGGCACCCTGATAGGATGGCGTCCTTAGGCAATTGCCTAACCCTGCCTTATGGGTGCTCCGGCCCTGGGTGGGGAGAGAGAAAAGCGTTGCTGTTTCATTGCACCCTCTCACCCCCCCCCGGCTCGGGAGCATGAGCAGGTGCCACACTCCTCTGAGTAGCAACAATCACTCAAGTTGGGCTGGATCTGGGGTGTGCCACTGGCACCGCTGCCCTTTGGACCCGCGCCAGGGGAGGGGAAGCGATGGGCATCGTCTCACCTCTCTTTCTCTGCCTTTGTGAGAGGAGTACCTGGATGATGCAGTTTGTCAGGTGAAGAGAGCCGTTGGGCGCCCCCCCCCCCAGCTTCTCCTTGAAAGCATCCTGTGGTTCCCCCCTGGGGTAGTTTGCTCTCTTGGGAGGGAGGGACTGTGTGAGGCGAACCAAATGCAGGAGAGTCCCAACAAGAGATCAAGGAGCTTGAGTGACAAGCCAGCACCCCCACCCCCCCGATGCTGGGGGTGGGGGTCAGGTTTCCTTGTGAAGGAAGCTGGCCTAGAGGTAGGAAATGGGGACGTGAAGACAGGGCCTCTGTCTAGAAGGTGGGTTGGAGCGAGAGACTGGGGGGAGTAGGCAGGACTCTGGGTGGTCTGCCTTTTGCTGGGAAAGAGCTGGGGTGGGGGGAGCGGTTCATAGCTTAGATAGAGAAGTGGGGGCTGCAGCCAGCTCTTCTCATTTGGTGGGATTGCCATCTTTGGGGTGCGCAATTCCTGGGGGTTGGAGTGGAGTCTGAGGAGGGTGGTATTTGGGGAAGAACATCCTCAGCGGAGTATAATGCTATAGAGTCCACTCTCCAGTGAAGCCCTTGTCTCCAGGTGAACTGTTGTTGTAGAATTGAGAACACTTGTAATTTTTAGGAGACCTCCATGCCTCACCTGGGGATTATCATCTCTATCACTTGGTGGAGGCTTAGTCGTTCTTTATCCAATTTGTTTTGGGATCTGGCCTTACTCCTGTTAGGTGGCTAACCCTGCTTGCAGTGATAGAATTCAAACCCAATGACAACCCAGAAACCCTCATGATTTAAATAGAAATTATCATCCCACAAAAGAAAACCCTTTTGAAAAAGTTACAAACCTAACTATATGTTACATCCCCCCCATCTAAAATCTAATCACATTAGACCAGATGGGTGCTGGGAATTCTGTGAGGAGAGAAGTTTTTGAAACTTAATTCTCAGATATGCAGCCCAGTTTAGATCAGAATAGCCTGGCAACTAGTGGGCGGGTTATGGGTAAAGATATGGGGGTGCCATGACACTGGCTGCAGTGTCAGATAACTTTTGATAAAAAATCTGAAGTAGCATAGGTAGTTCTGAGAATTGCCAGCAACTCTATGTTTTTACCATAGAGTTTCCAGTAACTTCTAGAGCTACCCTACGTTACTTCTGTTTGTTGTTTTTAAATAGAAGTTGCATAGCACTGCAGCTGGCTGTGGGTTTCTTAAAAATTGCTCTCCAGCGGCAGGCAACAGGAGTCAGGTGGGGGAATGGAGGAATGGGATCCCTAGATCTGGACTATGTTTTATAGGAAGAAAGGGCATAAGTGTCTCCTACCCTATACCGTTTTCCCACTGAAACACACCTAGGCCCGATCTGCATCTAGCATTTGCTCCACTGTCTTACCAAATCCACACTGGAACAGAAATTCCCATCTACATTGCATGCCACTTTCACTTTGATTGAATGTCGCATTTTATGGCAGTGTCCAGACTGCATGCTGCTTTCACTTCGTTTGATCTCTGGTTTAATGGTGGCTGTCTGCATAGATTTATGGCTGTTTTATAGCCATTTGGGGGTGACTCTGCAGTCAGCACAGTGTTGGCTTGGGATAGTTGAATGTGGTTTTGAACTGTATCTTTTTCTGTTCCAGTTTGGGTTTGGTAAAATAACTGAGCAAATGCAAATGCAGGCTGGCCCCTAGGGTGGGGCTAGAATTGCCAGCTCTGTGTTGGGAAATACCTGGAGATTTTGAGAGTGGAGCCTGAGTACAGCGGGGTTTGGGGAGGGACTTCAGTGAGGTATAAAGCCATAGAGTTCACCTTCCAAATCAGCCATTTTTCCTGGGGGGACTGGGAGAGACAAGTTGTAATCCCAGGATATCTCCAGCCACTACCTGGAGCCTGACACACCAAGGTGAGGCTATTATTTGCTGTATTGAGAACCATGTATTCGTGGGCTGCACAAAAGTTTCCCCAATGGGGCAAATAGTGGCTTCCTAGGTGTGCTGCCTCAGTCAGCGTTAACTGTAGTTTAGTAAAACTACTCTGTGTCTTTAACAGCAGTTGCAGCTGGGAATTGTAGTTCTCAGTTAGGGGTCCCAGAAGCTCCCCTCTGACTGGCTCATTAAGAGTAATTTCCTGAGCTCAGAGGCGCGTAGATAAGAGTTTTATTGGTCCTTTCCGTTTTCTTTGTCCATCTACCCTAACCACAAGGAGGATGGAAGCCCATCTCTTTTCTCACCATGACCTAGATCACAAAGATGTAACTTCTCTATCCAGCTATCACCTTGATCGTGAGCAACTGAATGCATGTGGAGTTAAATAAAGATTGATTTAAGAGCTCTTCAGCGGTGCACACTACCCGCCTGGAACCCTATGGGTTTCACTACTCACATGCATTGCTAAAGAAGCCTTATAACTATGAATACGTGGCATGCTACACTGCTGACTATGTTCTAGGTAGAAAATTAAGGCATGCAAAACTTGAGTCTTTAGTCTTCGAGTTCTTCTTTTGTGCAGATCAGGACCACATCAGTGATTGGTCTGGTGAAAGTCTTAGTTGGCCAGAAGTGGTTCTGTGGGCCATTGCGTGTGGTGACATGGACTTCAGTCTTGTGGACCAGTTCATCCTCGCCAGGCAAGGTCCGATCTACAAGTCCTATGGGCCACGAGTTGCGGGGTGCATCCTTCTCCCTCAGCAGCACGACATCTCCTTCCTGCAGGTTAGGCTTGTCCCTCTCCCACTTGCGTCGGCTCTGTAAAGTTGGAAGATACTCTTGCTTCCAACGCTTCCAGAACGTGTTTGCGAGGAGTTGAACTTGCCTCCACTGCTGTTTGAACATGTCTTTGGCCACAAAGGTCCCTTGAGGTGCTGGCCATTTGCCTGTCTTTTGTGTCAGCAAGGTTGCTGGTGTCAGGATGGTTGGGTTCTCTGGATTGGAAGATACTGGAACCAGAGGTCTGGTGTTGATGATGGCAGAGACTTCCGCTAGGAGAGTAGACAAAGTCTCGTGCATGAGGGAAGGTGTTACTGCCAGCATGGAATCTAGGATCCTGCGTGCAATGGCTGTCATGCGCTCCCACGCTCCTCCCATATGCGAGGCGTGAGGAGGATTGAATATCCATGAACAGTTCAGGGTGCTCAGATGATTGCTGAGCGTGGGATCAAGGTCTGTGCTTCTGTGTATTCCCAGCTCCCTGGATGCTCCCACGAAGTTTGTGCCACAGTCTGACCTAAGTAGCTTGACAGGACCATGTATGGCAAGGAATCTCCTAAAGGCATTTATGAAGCTGGAGGTATCCATGGGCTCAATCACCTCGATGTGGACAGCTCAGATACTCAGGCATGTGAAGAGCATGGGCCAATGCTTGCTGTTGGCCTGTCCTCCTCTAGTTTTGCATGTTACCACACTCCAGGGGCTGAACACATTGAGGCCTACATTGGTAAAGGGGGGCTCTGTACTGAGACAGTCTAGTGGTAGATTGGCCATCTTCTGCTGCTGATAGCACCCCTTGAGTTTGCGACACTGTATACATCTCTGAAGTGCCACAGCAACGCATTTCTTCGATCCAACAATCCACAGGCCTGCTGTCCTGATGGCTCCTTCTGTGAGATGCCGTCCTTAGTGATGGACCCTTTCGTGGTAGTGTCACACCAGCAGAAGGGTGATGTGCTGCCAAGCTGGGAGAATGATTGGATTTATTACTGCTGGTACCACATCAGCCATATTCAAGCGTCCCCCTACTCAGAGTAACCCATTTTCATCAAGGAAGGGGCTCAACCTGAAGAGGGGGCTGGTCTTTGATATTGTTCTCTCCTTTTTAAGACATTCAAACTCTTATGAATAAGACTGCATAGGATTAGCTTCTCTGCCCAATGTTGTTCATCTAGCTGGGTCAGCTCAGTTTTCCAGCAATACAAGTAGTGGATGATACGTGCTATTCCTAGGAGAAGTGGTGTCCAACGGGAGAAGCGTTCGAAGTGTCGTATCTCAGATGGTATCTCATCTCAATCTTTGTTGCCATGCAGATGACTTGAGGCCGTACCTTAGTGTCCTCATCTGGGTCTAAGCGCTTGTGGTGCTCCTCCTCATGTTGCAAAGGTCTGTCTGGGTGAAGGAGGAGGCCGGGGCCTTTTAGCCAGGTTGACTCAGCTAGCTGGGATGCTAGGATAGAACGCATTGCATGGTCTGTGGGATTTTGATCCGTGGGAACATATCTCCACTGCTCAGGACGTGAAGACTGCCTGATGCGTTCCACTCTGTTGGTCATATACACATAGAATCGCCGGCTGTGATTGTGTATGTAGCCTAGCACCACTTTGCTATCTGTGTAGAAGGTTGTGGCTTCAACCTGGACATCCATTTGTCTCTGTATCATGCCTGCCAGCTTCATGGCTAACACAGCACTGTATAGTTCCAACCTTGGAATAGTGTGTCCTTGTTGTGGTGCTAGCTTAGGCTTTCCCATGACGAAGCCCACATGGACACGACTCTCCCCGCCAGTGACCCTGAGGTACGCTACTGCTGCTATCGCCTTGGTTGATGCATCTGAGAAGACTTGCAGTTCTCTGTGGGAAGCGGCAGCTGGCGAGATTGGGACATAAGTATGGGGTAGATGTATGTCCTGTAAAATGTCAAGAGAGTTTCTCCATGCTTCCCAGTCTTGTCTTTGTTCAAGGGGAAGAGGTTTGTTTCAATCTTTGGTTCCCTGGGAGAGTGTGCACAATAGGTGGTTCCCTTGGACTGTCACTGGAGCTGCAAACCCCAAAGGATCAAACAGGCTGTTCACCACTGACAAAACGCCTTATCTGGTAAACTGCTTTTCTGAAGCTGGCACTCGAAAGGTGAAGATGTCCCTCTTTAGATCCCAACTTAGACCAAGGCTGCATTGGATGAGCAGGGTGTCGGGAGCATTGTCGCCCACGTATAGGTCCCTTAGAACTTTGGCATGATCTTCTAGGTCAAATGCTGCCAATACTTGCATGCTGTTGGATGCAATTTTATGCAGCTTGAAGTTTACTGCAGCTAGCATCTTCTGCGTCCTTTCTAACAAGTCTATGGCTTCCTCTGGAGTGGGTACAGACTTCAGTCCATCGCCGACATAGAAGTCCCATTCCACAAATTGTCTAGCATCCAGACCATACTTCTCTTCTATACGTGCGGTTTGGTGCAACGCATAGTTGGCAATCGTGGGAGATGGGCCATTTCCAAAAACATGCACCTTCATGTGATATTCAGTGACTTGCCGGCTATGTTGTTCATCGCTGAACTGCAAGAATTTCAAGTAGTTGTGGTGGTCTTCTCTGACGAGAAAGGAGTAAAACATTTGCTGTATGTCTGCCATGACAGCTATGGCTTCCGTCCTGAAGCAGATGAGCACGCCAATTAGGCTGTTAGTCAAGTCTGGTCCTGTAAGGAGGACCCTATTCAGTGAAAGACCTTGGAACTATGTGCTGGCGTCGAAAACCACTCAGATCTGACCTGGCTTCTGTGGATGGTATACTCCAAAGATCGGGAGATACCAACATTCCTTACCTTCTTTTAGAGGAGGCGCTAGTTCTGCATGTTTGTTCTGAAGCATTTTATCCATGAATTCCACAAAATGTACCTTCATCTCAGGCTTCCTTTATAGAGTCCTGCGCAAGGTGCTGAGTCGAGACAGGGCCTGTTTGCAGTTGTTGGGTAAATGCTGCCTAAGCACCCGGAAAGGAAGCAGAGCTGTCCAACTTCCAGATTCATCTTGCCTGAACCCTTTGTCCATCAGCTGCAGGAACTGTTTGTCCTCTATGGATGGAGCGGGCTCGTTGTCATCCTTTGTTGTCTGGAACACTGTGGCTCCCAAGCCAGAGTCCCTTTCAATCAGTGTGAAGTGTTCTGGACATGGCTTCAGGTGGGAGGGTTGCCCATTGTCTAGGATGCTTTTGGCAAAGACGCACATCTGAATTGGCATCCGCAGGCTATCTATACATACGTTCCCCACAATGACCTCTGTAGTCTCTGGGCATGTGGTGTGCCAGGAGGTCCTTTGAGCAGATCGTGACCAGCTAGTAGGTTGGGAATGTCTATTCCTAACAGGAGCAGGATTTCTGCATTGGAATCCAGGGCAGGAAGTTGGCCTGCAATAGGTGCTAAATGAGGATGGTGGAGCACGACATCTGGCGTGGGAATCTGGTCCTGGTCATCTGGTAGAGTGTCACATGGCAACAATGATGGCAGAGGGAACTGGGCATCACCATTGAGTGATTCAATCTGGAACTCGACAACTATCCTCCCCGCCATGTGCTGGACATCAGCACACGTCTTCAGAGTATATTGAACTTCCTCACCCTGTAGATTGAAGAGCTCAAGGAATGCCGGGCTGGCTAAGGACTGATTGCTTTGTCCATCTCGGATGACGTACATCTTTGTGGCCTTCTCCGGTGACCTGTAGGGAAAACTTTAGCAAGACATATCTGATGGTAGGGCCTTTGACTCTTCATGGTTCTGCAGTGGCTGCCAACAGGCTGAGCATGAGTATTCGATGCTTCTGCAGAAGTTGTCATGGTAGGGGAGTTGGCATGGGTTGCTGAGGTAGATCAGAGTCCGGATGCAGGGCCCCAGGGTGCTTGTTGCTGTCACATACATGACAATTGACAACAGTTTGACAGTCCTTAGCTATGTGGTCCTTGGACTTGCAGCACTTGAAGCATAACTGATACTTGATCAAAATCTTCCGCTTCTCTAATGACTTTGTTCTGAACTCTCTGCATTTGTTCAGTGGGTGTGGCTTCCTGTGAAACAGACAAAATGGCTCCTTAGGCTTAGGTACTTCTGCCGGTGGTTGGTTGGTCACACTTGATACCCCTGTCGAGCATACAGATGCCTCCATTTTTGTCTTTGTGTCTCATGAGGGTGCCCTCTCTAAGGGAGGATCAGACCAAGGGGAGTCAAAGTAGGATTGGGAATCATTACGATCCTTTGCTATCTGGGTGATGAAGCTCACTATGTATGAGAAGGGGGGGAGACTGGTCTAGATGTGTAGCCTTGTAGCTGGCAACTGCATCGCCCCATTTCTCCTTCAGTATAGGTGGCAGCTTTTCTTTGATTTGTCTTTGTGTTAAGCTTTGGTCAAGACATGCAAGACCCAGTAGCCGTGGATCCTTCTTGGCTGCCTGCAATGATATGAGGATATTGGACAGTTTCCATAACTTGCTAAGATCCTTGTCAGTTATCTTTGGAAATCTCTGGAGTTTTTGCATGAGCGCTTCCTCAATCGCTGTCGATGCCCTGTAGTGTACATCGAGCCTTGTCCACACCTCCTGTAGGGCTGTTGCAAGGTCTGAAGCATGAGCCAAAGGAAGGGTTTCAGCCTCACTGGAGGAGTCTGGTCCTAGCCATGCTACCAGTTGTGCCAGTTCCTCTTCTGGGGGTAGTCCTAGGTTCCAGACGACCCTTTGAAAGGTTTGCTTCCAAAACAGGTAGTGCTCTGGAAGCTCCAAGAACTTCTTCACCCCTCTCGCAGCTAGATGGAGGCACTCTATAAGGTGGCTCAACTGCAGGCTTCCTTTCTGATAATGGATCCCTGTAGGCAGGATACTGATGGGTGAGTGGCAGACATCAACCGTAGAGACCGGATGAGGCACCGTGTATATGGGTTGGTTCCAGTAATTCGCCATCTGTGCTATCCAGCTCCAATCAGGTGCCGTGAGTGATAAGAATGGCGGGGCTGTAGATACATGGGGCACTGTTGTAGATATGGGAGCAGTGTTAGTAAAGACAAGAATTGTGGATACCAAGGAGGTGGTTGCAGGGACTGCGGTCATTAGGTGATGCCTCAGTTCAGGAACTAGAGTGCCTTGGTGTCCAGCCTGTCCAGAGTTCATGGCTGGTCTGAATTCTGGGGCACTAGGCTTGGGGACCCAACTGGTACCTATTATTGCTGGAATAACTAATGTTGGAGCGAGGGACAACATAGGATTTGCAAACGACAGAGGAAAGGCTGCAGAGGTATGGCCTGAAACTGCAGAGGGAAGCTGAACTGCAGGTAATGCAGACATGGATTCCACCGTCACTAGGGTTGTGGGCACTGGAGGTGCTATCAGCACATCTGTCAATGGGACTGATACAGGAGCATAAGCTGTGGAGGTCATTGGCGTGTGCACTGACATAGCTGGCTGGAGTTCTGAAGGTGTTGCCTCTGATTGGAAGTTGTACATGATGGCACTGTCTTCTTCTATGTAGGACAGAACTCTTTGGGTAGTATCTTGCACCTCCAACTCCGCAAGAGCGGGGCCTGGATTTGGATCCCGAAGCTCATCCTCAACTGCCTTTGCCCAAGCTGCTGCCTCAGCTGCCTCAGCTGCTCTTCGTAGTGCTTCCTTTGCCACTCGGCGCTTGGTGGCTGCTAGTTCCTTTTCTGCTTGTAGTTTTCTAGCTGTCTGCTCCTTCTCTGCTGCAGCCAGTTCTTTCTCTGTGTGAAGCTGTGCAGTGGCCAACTCTAAGTGTTCTTGCTTCTTCACAAATTCGGCTCTTTTGGTGGCTGCTGCTGTTTCTCCTTTCAGTTTGGCGACTTCTAAGGCCACCACAGAAGATCTGGAAGATCTGCTGGAGGAACGGACACTGCCAGAAGAATGGCGAGATGACCTTCCATGAGCTGAGGGTGTTTTAAGACGTTGGCTTCCTGTTGGGGCACTGCTTGAGGGGAGTACTGTTTGACTGGAAATGTCTTTAAAGACGTTCCCATTCTCAGTGGATTCAGGCAGTCTTAACTCTCCAAATCAGTCTGTGTGTCCTTGGCCATTTGCTCCACGCTGTCACCTCCTTATGAATGGAGTTCATTTCCTCTATGGCCTCATTTGAATTCAACTGATCTAGGATTCCAAGTATACAATCAATGCGTGAGTCCCACTTCATTATCTGGGTTGTCAGTTTCTCCTGTGCATGCCACATATCTTCCAAATTGGTTATGCCAATGCATGAACCCCGACTCTCTTCCACCTTTCTCCAGGTGCCCTCCATTTCCCTGTACAGTTTTTCTTTCTCATCTTTCAAATGGGCATGTATCGCGGGGGTAAAAATCTGTATTCAACCACGTGACATGTATGTAAACTCATCCTCTGCTCTAATTGCTCCAGTGGAGGTAGATGTTTTGCTGATTGTTCCAGATGCCATCTGCTCAGGATTTGAAGCTGTCTCAATATTGGGTTGTACATTACTTTCTGCAAATTCTGCAACTGCAGCACCAGCGGTCTCTGATGCGTCTCCCATCACTCCACTTTGCAGACCGTAATACAAAATTACTTAGATTGCAGCGCTGCCTCTCACCTACTAGGTGGCGCTGTTGCGGTATTTGGGCGCCTGTACTTTGCGTCAAATCACTCTTGCAGTTCCGAACTCTACCACCAGGGAGCGCTGTGATTAGATACTAACTCCCATTATGGTCAAAGCTGATTGCTAGTTCCCCTGTTGCTGTGGGACTTTGCAGCTCTTTCCCGTTCGGAGAGTTTGATTTCAGTACTTTAGGCAGCAAAGAGGCTGAGCTGGGGTGGGCAAATGTCTCTGAGCGTAGCTTTGCAAAGGGAGCGGGCTATTTGCATATAAATACCCTGGAATGCTGCAACTCAACAGAGGCAGAGAGAGGCAGCTTGCATTTGCTTTTCTGGAGAGGCTATGCAGCATTTGATGCCTGGGCTAAGCCTTTCTGTTTATGCGACGAAAACACACATAGTAACTTTGCTTAGCATGCAGTAAAGTAGCTAGGAACAGGCTTGCTTGGAAAGTTCTATTGCAAAAGGGGTGCGTTGGGAGACATGCCTGCAGCTGGCAGCTGATAGTTGGTTTAGTGGAGAAAGCAGAGACGGGGGAAAGGTTTCCTTCAACCTTTATCATGCACATTAGGAACAGCTTTGATGCCTTTTCCTTTAAAAGTTGGAGTCTGGGAGGGGAAAACTGTACCCCTCTTTTCACTGGGGAGGAGAACCCCATCTCTCTTTTCTCACTGTCCTATCCAGCATCAATTTTTGTCTAAGCTTGGCACCTTTTTTAGGTGTGAGTCAACGCACGACTGCTGAAGCGCTCTTAAATCCATCTTTATTTAACTCCACATGCATTCAGTTGATCCTTTACTCATAATCAAGGTGATAGCTGGATAGAGAAGTTACATCTTTGTGATCTAGGTCAATTCTATGGTCATGGTGAGAAAAGAGATGGGCTTCTACTCTCCTTGCAGTCAGGGTAGATGGACAAAGAAAACGGAAAGGAACAATAAAACTCTTATCTGTGCGCCTCTGAGCTCAGAAAATTACTCTTAATGAGCCAGTCAGAGGGGAGCTTCTGGGACCCCTAACTGAGAACTTCAATTCCCAGGTGCAACTACTGTTAAAGACACAGAGCAGTTTTACTAAACTATAGTTAATGCTGACTGAGGCAGCACACTAGGGCTGTTATAGGGCAGGAAAATCATACAGGTAAGGGGGAACCTTAAGGCCCCCCCTCTCTCTGGTCCCATATGCTCCTGAAAATTTCATTTAAGAACTGAACTCCCAGCTCATGTCTGTGTGGTTAGGTCATTAGTTCTCCAGAACAAGAAAGAAAAACCAAGTAATACACTTTATTTGGTCTAGTCATAATGACACCTTTTGTCTGGGATGGTACACCATCTGGCTGTGCCCTGGTCAGTTTGGTGTAGTGATTAAGTGCGTGGACTCTAATCTGGGAGAACTGGGTTTGATTTCCCCACTCCTCCACTTGCACCTGCTGGATGACCTTGGGCAAACCATAGTTCTGTCAGAAGTGTTCCTGAAAACAGCAGTTTCTGTCAGAGCTCTCAGCCTCACTTACCTCACAGGGTGTCTGTTGTGGGGAGGGGAGGGGAAGGGAAAGGAGATTGTAAGCCGCTCTGAGACTCTGAGTGAAAGGTGGGATATAAATTCCCTCTCCTCCTCTTCTTCTTCTTGAAAAACAAGGCAACTAGTGTCAGTTAGGAACTTTGTCAAGAAGGAATCTAGGTGGTGGGTTTGAGGGAGAGAGCATGAACATACTTTAAAAAAAGATTGAATAGAAAAGGGGATGAAGGTATGTTTGTGGGTGGCTATGCACCTAGGAACAGCTAGTTTGTCAGAACCATTGCCAAAAGAGCATAGGTGAGTCTTAGGTCAAATTCACTCCACCTTTCCCTCCCTCCCCTTTGGTAATTTTCCCTAGAAAACTGATTAATGTGATTTGCTTTTCATAGCATCTGAAGAAGCAAGCTCTGAATCCTGAAAACTTATGTTGGAATAAATGGTATTAGTGTTTAAGGTGCAAGTGGGCTGCTGTTTTATCAAATTTACATGTGCCACTTCAGGTGTGTTTCAGGTCTTTTTCTGTTATTGGTGAGGAACTTGAATCAAGTTTCAGAATGTTGATTTACAGTCACATTTGAACATATTATAATGCATTTGTGATTTCTGTTCTAGTAGAAAGGAAAGCTCCTTTCTAGGACCTCTGGAATTTGTGACAGGGAGGGGTGGGGAAACAAGGGGATTATGAGCAGCAGGTGAAGGGATCTGGATGATACTGAGATATGTACATCCAAAGCAAAGTGGGACAAGACAGAGTGCTTGTCTGGTTTTGTAAGGAGGCTCAGCATTGTAGGAATTAAGTCTTCCTATGGGGAATGATAGGTTAGTGTCTTTTGGAAGGGACATGATACAGAAAGGAAATAGGGAAATATGAATTTAACTGGCTCTTTGACAGATTAAAAAGAATGTGAAATACGAGTGGAGAATTAAAAATCTGTCTGAAATTTTGTAGTGCCCACAACCTCAAATGCATCTTGTTAAGCTGAACTGGGCCCTGTCCTTAATACAGGGATGTTGAGCTTCTGGACCAAATTGGAAGTCTGTATAACACTAGCATGTTGGGGGTAGTGTTAAATCAAAAAACGTAACACCCTGCTCCCTTTTTTTCACCAAAGAGTAGCAAGGCCTCATGGTTTTAGGAAGAAAAAAAACACAGATAACAGTTTGACTTTGCTGATATTCTGCTGCACCACTGCAGTAAAAGCCTCCCCTCCATCTGTTTCCTTCCAATGCTACTGTTTCTTCTCATTCTGTGTCCTTCTCAAAACTGTAATATCGCATTCCTGGCTAGTGATGCAAGATATTCAGTATTTTTTAAATATGAAAATGAACTACAGAAATAACTAAAAAGGGTTTTAATGAGACATTATCTATTTTATCACTGTTTTAACAACTAATTTTGGTATGGAGAGATCATCTGGCAGAGTGACAATCCTTTGTGATTATGACATTGTAAGTGAAATAGTCAAAGTTGTTTGAATATAGTTAGGCTGTTGATTACAGTTTTATAACCAATAATTTTAAAGTAAATAGCCAAGAAAATATTTACATACAGTCAAAGCATCTTAACATCAGTAGTTTAATAATCTATTTAAGCAAACCTTTAGTTATTTTAGAATATTTTTGTGCCCACTGAGTTATCCTTTCACTAAGTACGAGATTAAGTTCAGCCAAAATTTCATCACGCAAATAAAGAGGATTACTCAGATTTCTTCACAGACTTGTCTCCAGGAATTTTTGCTAGAACTAATGGATTAAAATTTGGAAGATAATATCTGAATGCATGTCATTTTTTCCAAAGTAGGAATCATATTCTCAGTGACATAATTTCAGAAAGCAGGTTTCTGCATACCTATCACTTTCTGGATCAGTAATTTCAGGGATAAATCAGATGCACATCAAAATGTACTTCAGAATGAGCAGCAGAATGTCCTTGTTGCATTACCTGCAATGGCATGTGTACTTGTAAACAGGGCTATTTTGGGGCAGAAACTCACAGGAGCAGAGTTCTGGCTGGCTCCTGGGTTGGCCATACCCAGCAGGAACTCATTAGCATAATAGGCCACACCCAACAGCAGAAACTCATTAGGATTGGCTACATTAGGAGTGTGTGGCCTAATATGTAAAGGATTTCCTGCTACAAAAAAGCCCTAGGTTTTGACAACAAACAAGCAGAATAAGAAGCAAAAGGTGGGTGTGGCTAGATGACAATGGGGTGTGGCCTAATATGCTAATGAGCTGTGCTATCAGGGGTGTGGTCTAATATGCTAATGAGTTTCCACTGTTAGGTGTGGCCTACTATGCTAATGAGTCCCTGCTGGGCTTTTTCTACAAAAAAAGCCCTGCTTGTAAATGAACTCAAATGCAAAACTTACCACAAGTGGCACAACTAATTATGTACAAATACTGCTATAAAGCATAAAGTATGACTGAGATAGTGCTAATGTTTTGGAGCAGACATTCCTGCATTCTGTTTGAGATCTGGCTAAGTTGACTCCCTGGAGTTATAAGGTAGAATTTGTGTTGTGAATTTTTGGTGTGAGATGTAAAAAAAGTTCTGTTTTCAAAGTTTTCTATTAATAATGTTACTTTGGATGATATATAATGTTCAGTCGTCTATTTATTATTATAGTATCCTTAACAATTCAAATTCCTTTGTTAATTAGTGAGCTCAGTTAATTAGTGAGCTCAGGGAACTGAGGTTCAAGCAAGTTTGTTGTATGTGTGGGGAAATATTCATCAATTTAGGCTGGATTTTGGTCTCTCTTCAGGTACTATGCTTTTCTGTGGAACAATGCATGCCCAATGGGCAAGGCCTCTCTGTCTGTCTAGTAATGTCATATGGCTGTCACCTTAAGCAGAAATTAGAACCAAAGAAAATATTTTAAAAGACCTTACTCAGTATTATTTCTCTTATATTTGATTATTGAACCTATGAATTTTACCACCGAGAGGGTGACATGATCATTGGTATTTGGCAGAAGACATGACACCTGGGCTTGCACATTTAGCTGTTCCATATCTTTAAGTAAAGGGGTGACTAAATTAGCCCTCAACCCATCAAATATCTGATGTTGGGGGGCCAGTCGGGCTCCAACCCGGATGACCTGCATCAGGCGTTACAGGCCGTGGCTGGGTGGCTCAGACTGAGCCAGCTGAAACTAAACCCGGCAAAGACGGAGATCCTGGGCCTGATTCGGATCGGTTCGGGGCTGGGGCTCCCTCTCCCGGCCTTCGACGGGGTACCTTTGGTGCCAGCGTCGGAGGTTAGGTGTTTGGGAGTGCTCTTGGACTCCTCTCTAACAATGGAGGCCCAGGTAGCAGCCACTGCCAGGTCGGCCTTTTTCCATCTGAGGCGGGCACGGCAGTTGGCCCCCTTCCTTGGCCGCGATGACCAGGCCATGGTGATCCACGTGACGGTCACCTCAAAGTTAGACTACTGTAACACTCTCTACTTAGGGCTGCCTTTGTCGCAAATCCAGAAGCTGCAGCTAGTGCAGAATGCTGCAGCCAGGCTGCTGATGGGTCTCTCTAGGAGGGATCATATTCAGCCTGTGCTGAAAGTGCTGCACTGGCTGCCAATAGCGTACCAGATTCACTTCAAAGTGCTGGTGATCACCTTTAAAGCCCTGTATGGCCAGGGTCCGGCTTACCTGAGGGACCGCCTTTCCCTACATGTTCCCCCAAGGGCACTTCAGTCTGGGGGCCGACATCTCCTGGAAATTCCGGGCCCCAGAGATGTGAGGCTGGCTGCCACAAGAGCCAGGGCTTTTTCGGTGGCGGCTCCTACCTGGTGGAAGGAGCTCCCAGAGGAGATCCGGGCCCTGCGGGACCTTGTCCAGTTCCGCAGGGCCTGTAAGACGGAGCTCTTCCACCAGGCTTTTGAGTAGGAGCCACCACTGCCGCTATTCCATCTTCGATATCCCACCTTGATAACCCGTGCCATCGCACTCCTGTCATCTTGTTTTTAAATGTTGTGTTGAGGTTGTATTGTCTGATTTTATAATTTTATCTGTTGATATTGTTTTATGTTGTTTAAATTGGCATTCATGCCCACTATTAGGCCGCCCTGAGTCTTCGGGGAGGGTGGGATACAAATCAAAGCAAACAAATAAATAAATAATAAATATAGGGCACTCCATAATCATACGTTCAATGGTTTCGATTGTATGATATGAATATCTGCCCTCCAAAACTGCTGAGAGAAGAATGTTCAGTCTTGCCAGAGTAAAAGCTCTTCTTAGTTTTGGAACTGTCAGTTGATAAAAATATTTTGGCAGTTGCATCAGGAGGGCAATTCCCAAATGAGGTGTCGAACATACCCTGCACGTCCTAATAGACGTACTTGTAACATCCAATTTTTAAATTTGTCTTCTAATGTCTTTAGTTTCTGTATTTTAATCATATCATTTGTTATTCCTAGGCTTTTCATTTTCTTTTCCAATAGTTGATCCCATTGGCTGTAATGTGTATCTGCATGGATAAGCCCAAGTAAAGTAGATCCTCCCTCAGATTTTAAAATCTTTACTTTAAAGAAAAATGTTTTAATCCAAGCCCTAGCTTCCATCAATAATTCACCTAGTTCTGCTCTCAGTGCTATGCCTGAGACACATCTAGGAGTAGCCAATAAGCATCGGGAAAAGTCATACTGGATGGAATCCATTTTTTCAGAAGCGGCCTGAATCCAAATTTCTGCACCATACAGGAATTGATTTAGAACCCTAGCATTAAATACCTTTAAGGCCGAGGGGACAGATTGGCCTCATGATGAGTAGAAGTATTTTACAATTGTCTTCCTTACTCTCAAAGCTGTGTTCATTGAATAGATCCAAGTGTGTTTTCCATGTAAGAGATGCTTCAAAGTGGATTCCCAGATATTTAAATTGATTGACCTGTTCCATAGGTTGGCCTGCTGTGTCCCATTTGAAGATTTCCCCCTTTTTCCTTTTGGCGAATACTATGACCTTGGATTTCACCACATTGATGGACAAGCCCTCATGATAACAGTAAAGCTTTGAAATTTTTATCAGCTTGCGGAGGCCCACTATTGATCTAGACATTATCACTGCATCATCAGTGTACAGAAGGATTGGAACTTCATGCTTGGATAAATGTGGAAGATGACATGCTTCCTTCAGGATACAGGTTCTGAGGTCATTTATATATAAATTGAACAACAGGGGTGCAAGTAAACATCCCTGCTTGACTCCTTTGTCTAGGACGAAAGGTTCTGATAGCTATCCTAACTCTGTGCATCTAACCCAGGCGGGTGGTTATAGTGCTGTTGAGTAAAGGAGACATGGTTCTATACCATATTTCTTCAGCTTTCCCGGGGTCTAGAGATTGTGTCGAACACTGATTTTAGGTCCATGAAGTTGCCAACATGCCTTCTCCAGAACCAAGAACTGGCAGGTATGGCAATGGTTGATGGTATTTGTTCCTTTTTTAAAACCAGCCTGTTCCTTTTCCAAAATATTGTTTCCTTCAACCCAAGATTCCAGCTTTTCAAGAACCATTGCAGCATAAAGTTTTTCTATAGTGGATAGCGAGCTTGCTAGATGGTAATTCATTGGGTCTGTTGGGTCCTCCTTTTTATAAATTGGAACAATTATTGCACTGCACCAGATTTCTGGCATATTTCCCATCTTGTTTATTTCAGTGAAAAAGGCAGCCAAAATCTGTGCCCACCAGTCTGGGTCAATTTTGAATAGTTCTGCTGGTATTAAATCAGGCCCAGGTGCTTTCCCCTTTTTTTGTTATTTATTTAAAGTCCTAATCTCACTTGCTCTTACCGGGGGCCTTTCCTTCACACCTAATGGCAATATCAGCCTGCCATCCTGGGTATTTTTATTTCTATTTGTGAAAAAAGCTTCCCAGACAGTGGCTGGAATATGACATGGTACAGGGAGCCATGTGTTTAGTCCTTTTGCAATTAAGATCTAGAATTCCCCCCCCCCCATTTTTTGTTCTTATGGCCCAGAGCTGACTTTCCCAATCTCTTTTCTGGGCCTCAGATTTCTTAAATCTCAATAGTTTTTAATATATTTTTTTCAATTTCAAAATATTCGGCAAAATCTCTACTCTATTTGAGTTCTTAAACTGTCTATATAGTCACCTGATTGATCTTTTGAGTGCTTTCCAGTCAGAGTCGTACCAATTATTTCTATCATTTGTACCCTGTCCCCTGGGCTTTGCTGTCACCAAGGAAGGCTTGAAAAAGTCAATTAAATCCATGAAAAATTCCATATTACCCATGTTCTCAATTATTTGGGAATCTGTATATCTGGTTTTTATCAAGTCCATTTGTGTTTTCACTTTTGCTTCAATGGCTTCACACCACCTCAGTGATCTTAAGGGGTTATGTGTCTATTTTAGTGCTAAGTTCTTTACCTTAGATGAGAGACGGTAAGCATCTAGACATAATAATAATTGTACAGGATAATGATCACCCCCCCAAAGGATCATTTTGAAGTGGTGGTTCTTCAGGTTTCCAAGGGTGCTTTGGATTGTTCATGAAATCAGTGTACTGCTTAGATGCTGGCTCCTGGGAGGTGATGCTGATAAGAAATTCACCATCATCTTCTATTTGACTGGGCTTGGGGACATGTTCTTTTCTATTTCTCCTTAGCTGAGATGAAACCTCCAAATTCCTTAAGGGGGGGGTCTTCCCTTTTTGATGGAATGACTGTACCAGGAAGACCTGAAATTTTCTTAAATACTCCTGCATCAAGAGTATTAATGTTGGTATCCATGGAGAATAAAAACGAAGTCTAACTCTATCCCCCCCCTCAGGAAACCTGGAATTCTTTCCACAAATTTTAAGTCAATGGAAGATGGGTGTTTACGTAGCAGATAAGATAGATGTTCTTTAACTGCCCATTTATTCATCCAGCTTATCATTCGACCATTATAGGTGCACCCTTTTCCTTCTCATTTTCATTTGGCACTATACTACTAGATAGATAGCAAAAATATATTTAAAATCAGATCAATAAAATCAGTAAAATCAGTAAAGTATCTTTAATATCTAGCTAAAATCAGATTAAACTAAACTTCCACTACTTAGTTTATTATGCTAAAACACAAATCTGTTTAAATTAGATTAAAACCTAAAACCTAGTAATACAGTAAAACCCTAAAAGCCTCAACTCGAATGGCCTTAAAAGGGTTGTAAGAGTTAAGGCAGTAATGGACCTTTAAAGAGAGAAAAAAGAAAAGGAAAAAAAAACATAAGGGGGGAGAAGGTAAATTCTTCCCAGTTTCCCTTCTCCTCACCTTCTCCTCTTCTCCAGGCTACTCTTAGCACTACTGTGCCTTCACCCTGCCCCACCCTGTTGTAGCCTACCAAGGGGAGAGTAATGGAGGGGAGAATATTTCTGTAACAGCTTCTAGACCAAAAACAGTATAAAAGTCTAAAAAGTCTAGAAGACAAGACCTCCAGTAGCTAACAGTAGCTGCACTGTAAAAGGAGAAAGCAAACCTCCTCCATGCTATTTGTAATTGCTGAGAATGCCTTAGATAAGAATGACGAGGGAACTTTCGCTAACAGAAATAAATCCTCTCTCCCTGTGTTAACAAAACAAGATAAAAAGCAGACTGCTTCAGTGGGAGACTAAAATCAGTTAAAACCAATTAAAATAAGAAAAAATCATTAAAAACACTTCGCCAAAAAGCATAAAATAATAAAAAATCATTAAAAACACTTAGCCAAAAAGCATAAAATAATAAAAAAAATCATTAAAAACACTTAAGTCAAAAAGCATCTAGTCGCGTTGAGCCAGAAACCGGAAGTCCTGCCACTGAATCACAGTCCTTCCCCACACAGGTGGCATACTTTGAACAAGGCAGGCCTAGAGCCAATGGGCAAAGTTCATCCCACATTGGAGAAGGCTGCTGGAGCATGTGAAAGATAATAGACAACCTCTGTTCCCAGGTTTTGGTTATTTTGTCCTTTGATATTTGGCTTATCCTCAAGGAGGTTTGTGAGCATAAATGGAAAAAAAATGACCCTGTTTTGGGTGGAAGTGATGGATCTTGATGAACTAATGTCTCCCTCATAGTGAGCCCAGTGTTTTGTCTCCAGTCCTCAGAAATATGAGGAAGGTGCAACATAGTATCGGGAAAAGGGCTTGGAAAAAAGTTCCAGAAGGAACATGGGGGAGTAAATGAAGGGTTGATTTAGGAATGGGTAGTGAGCTTTTGTTGACAAGCTTGGTGGGGGGAAGTCGAGGACAGAGGTAGGAATAGGAAGGGAGCTTTTGCTAAATGACATATGGAAAAATAAATGAGGCTTGAGGTATGGAAGTGCAGCAGAAGTGGTGAGGTCATGTTATACAGAAAAATGGAAGTGCAATTCAGGAGGAGTCCTTTTATCCACTTCTTGTATCTTATATTACATTTGATTATGTCTCAGGAATATCTATATTTCTGGCCAGCTTACCAATTACTGTAACTTAAAACGCTTCAGTGGGTCCGTGTACTGAGTTTATGCTGAAGTTACACAAAAGTGACCTTGACTTATGTGTTCACATTTATGAGATATGACAAGGTAATTACAACTGCCACACCTGCTTTTTTATAACTTAAATATGTGAACTTTCAACTTTGCTGGGGATAGAGATGTGAAGGCCTGGAAAAAAGCAAGGGGTTTCTCAGGACTCTTTGCGTGGGGCAACTGAGGAAATCCTTATGAAATATTTTCTTTTTTGGAATAAGTGAAATATTTTTTAAGACTAGACCTTGCTAAAAATGCGTAGCATAAAGATGTTTTTAAATGTAAGACAACCTAAAGCATTAGATAATGATAATTCTGGTGTAGTAGACACATGTGACATATTTTCAAGGTTAATGTGAATAATTTTGCCAACAATTAATATGATACATGCTTGATAATGCATTACTAAATGGTTCAGTGTCTTCAATATTATATA
This sequence comes from Gekko gecko, assembly GCA_029375565.1. Taxonomy (NCBI): domain Eukaryota; kingdom Metazoa; phylum Chordata; class Lepidosauria; order Squamata; family Gekkonidae; genus Gekko; species Gekko gecko. The sequence continues at coordinate 89,223,449 of JAPDNY010000010.1, read as the reverse complement.
GTTTCTGAGTATCCAAATATGCTGATATTGTGACTGGATGAAACTATTTGTCCAAATAATGCACTTTCTTTTGTTTACTACTTGCATTGTAGAATTACATCTTAACAAAACAAAGAGGGATACTTTGTGTTTCAAAAGATATTTCTTGCAATACAAGTATATGTAAATAAATGTCATTGGTCATTGTCACTAAAGTTCCATAGGAGACTGAATGGAATGCTTGGCTGTCACTGTAAACTTCATCAAGGAAAAAACATACACACACCTTTGTGTAGTGAAACTGTTATCTGTGTTGTGAAACAATCCAAGTTTCTTTAAAGTAAACTATTCAGTTGTATACTATTACAAACCACAAAGGTCTGAACCTGTGAGCAAACAAAGTCAGGCAACATCAGTTAACTGACCACTAATATTAGGTCCATTCAGGAATGGACAGGCCATATAACTTGCAAGGAAATTTCCTGGTCGGCCACTGCCCTAAAGGGGTGCTGAGGGCAGAAGCAAACATAATCCGGCTCTATCAACTGTTTCAGAGTCTTAGGGGCCTCTTGGCTAAGACTCTTCATTGGGAATAGTAATTTTTGTCAATTCATCAACTGTCTTTTTAGGAGGCAGTAATGAGTGATCTAAAACCTACTGTTTCCACCACTGAGCTGAGTGATCTCTGCAGTACTAACTTGTAGCACCACAGGGGCCACTCACCTTGGCTTGCTCTGGAACCACTTTTACTTCCCATTCTGCTCCTGAGCCCATTGTTAACATCTCAAATGTGCAAAAACTTATACCAAAACAAATTAAGACAAAACCTGAGGGAACCACCTGTGGATGCAGTTCTTCAAAAAATGAGTGTGTGTGGGGGGGAGCAGACGGGTAGTGAGCTTTTGTGACAAGCTTGGTACATTAAATAAAATAGTTGTCATATGGTGTGCAACTGACATCTATTTTTCTTCTTGAAATTAAACATGAAATTAAACGTTTATCCAGCATTCTAAAAAGAACTGCTTTGAAACATTATATTTCAAGTGATGAACAGGAGAACTTTTTCACATCCCTAGTTTAGGGATTTAAATTTCATTTTTTTAAAGAGCAACTGTTCAAATGACCAAAAAGTTATTGTATAAGATTAAAACATTCATTGGAAACCTATACAAAGAAAGGGGTTGATCTTGCAGAACTTCTGGTTTTTCTCCTAACAGACTCCCCCACTCATCACTGGTGTTATAGTTTAAATATTTAGAGATATAAACAGGTAAATGAATCATTGCTTAAATGTTTAATAATTTACATCCTTACCCTACTTGTGAGTGCAGAACCAGCCAGTGCCTGCCTCCATTCTTTTCCTGAGTGGCAACACATTGAGGAGCATAGGTTTAAATGCATTTGTGGATTATTTGCAATCAGTATACTCTATAACTTAGGGATAAAGAGACAGTGAGTCCCTTTTTATTAATAAATAATTGTTGTCATTGTTAGCTATTCAGTCATGTCCGACTCTTGGCAATTCTATGGGCTAGCCCTCTCATATTTTCCGCTCTTGTACTGTTTCTTTGAGTCGTTCCATGCTCAGGCTGGTGTCGACTTTCATGGTGTCTAGCCACCATGTTCTCTGGTGGCCTGATTTCCTTTTGCCACTAACCAATCCAAGCATAATTGCTTTTTCTAGTGAGTTCTTCTGCATGACATGGTCAAAACAAGTCAGTTGCAGTTTTATGATTTTTCCTTCCAATAACATGTCTGGTTTTATGCGTTCCAATACTTGCTTGTTTGTCACCTTTGCTGTCCAAGGAATGCACAGGAGCCTTCTCCAGCATCACAGCTCAAGTGAGTCGATTTTCCTCCTGTCTTGCTTCTTCATGGTCCAACTTTCACAGCTATAAGTTGCTATGAGGAACACAATAGTACAGACTAATCTGCACTTTATTGCTAGGCTGATGTCTTTGCTCTTCCATTTTTGATTCATGCTCATCATTGCTGTGCAACCCAGTGTGATTCACTGTTTTATTTCTGGTCTGCTTTTGTCATTTTGATTGATCTGTGATCCTAAGAAGATGAATTCTTCCACATATTCAATGTCTTCATTGTCAGCTGTTATTTTTACATTTCTCTTCTTCTTGGTGGTCATGAACTTGGTCTTTTTGATGTTTAGGAAGAGGCCAAACTTCTTACTTCCCTCTCTGAATTTCTTGATCAGGTATTCCAGGCCTTCTTTAGTTTCCATGAGGAGGGTTGTGTCGTCAGCATATCGAAGATTGTTGATATTCCTTCCTCCAGTCTTTACCCCAATTTTTGACTCTTCCAGCTCTAACTTTCTCATGATTGTTTTGGCCTACAGGTTGAATAGGAACGGTGAAAGAATGCAATCTTGTTGTACACCTTTCTCTATCTTGAACCAATCAGTATCTCCATATGGTGTTTGCACAGTGGCTTCCTGGCTTGTGTACAATGATTGTATCAACTTGACCAAATATGCTGGCACCCCCAGGTCTTGTAGGGCTCTCCATAGTTTGTCATGATCGACACAGTCAAAGGCTTTCTTGTAATCAATGAAGCATAAGTAGATAATCTTTTGATATTCATGAGATTTCTCCATGATCGAACACAGATTTGCTGTATGGTCGCGAGTGCCATGTCCCAGTTCGGAAGGCAGCTTGGACATGAGCAAAGTCCTCCTAATATCATCGTCATTTCTATATACTATTAGTGACGTGTGGCCTCCAACTGTGGATATCTAAATCCATGAATTGGGGCCACACAGATGCTAAACAGATTTTCCAGCAAACTTGGAGGACTCCCCAAATTTGCAGAAAAATCTGAAATGTTTCAAAAAAAATTCACAAGGTGATTTAAATCACTGGAAATATAGTGTTCTGTGTGCATGCATAGACAACACTCCTACCTCCACTTTTGACACATTGTCATCACTGACAGGGGAAGAAGCTTTGCCACTATTGCTGCTGATGCAGAGGGAGAATCCACCAGGGACCCAGGAGCCATGAGGGGCTTGCCAACATCATTATTGGAGGGGGGGGACCTCAACGCACCTGGTGGCTGGGAGCTGCTCAGGGTTTGCCTCCACCATTAACAGCAGGGAGGAGAAGCTATAAGGACTTTCAGGAAAGAGAAAGAGAAATTAGTGTGGGAGGGGGAAAAGGAGGAGAGGAAAATAATATAAGCTGCTTTGGTCCCCACTGTGGAACAAAGGTGGGGCAAGTGGGCCTGCCCATTGGCCACACAACTGAGCCACAATTTTCCTAGTTAGACTCTGCTGGAGGGGGGGAGAGGGAAAGTTGAAGACCAGATAAAAGGCCAGATAAAGGTAGGTTGACTGTTGGGTGTGAAGGAGATATGTTTGCCAGTTCCAGGATAGGAAATTCCTGGATATTTGGAGGGTGGAGTTTGAGGAGCGGAGGGACCTTAGAAAGGTATAATGCCATAGACTCCCTCTCCCCCCAAAACAGCTGTTTCATCCAGGGGAATTAGTGCTGTCAACCGGGGGGGTTGCTGGAGATCACTTGGAATTACAATTGGTCTCCAGATGACAGAGAGCAATTCCCATGGATAAAATGGCTGCTTTGGAAATGAGATACTTCCCTGTAAGTCCTTAACTTACTTACTTATTAGATAAAGTTTTCTCAGATCATTAGGTTAATTTGCATGATTTTTCCCAGTTCGTTGTGACATTATTAAAATGATTCAGCATATTAGAATATATGGAAGAAAGTGTCTTTCTTTATGTTGATGGCATACTGTGATTCTCTTTTGGCAAATAAAGTGTTGTTTTTTTAAAAAAAAATACCATCAACTGCAGTGTAAAATGTTGACTTTTTATCTCCTTCTTCTATTACTTTTCCCCCCTCTAGCCTCTTGGAAGGACTTGTAATTCCTAAATAAACCTACTTTTTTTCTAGCCAGTTCCCCTGTTGTTTGAATGATGTTTGCAGGCACCCATGACACCTTAATAATGGCACAATTTCCCATCCCTGTAGTGTTCTCCACCAATTTCTGCTCTAAAAGTTTTTCTTACAGAATTTCTGTTTTTCAGCATCTCAAGCCATGTCACTTTTAAAAGGAAAAAAAATAATACACTTGGCATCTTGCTTAATTTTTTTCCCTTCTAGGATGTGTCATCCCCCCCCCCACATACAATATTGCATCTACTGGACATGGGAGCATTTCCCAGAACCAGTTTTGGATGGGATCTTACAGGACAGCTAGTCCAACCTCCTGTTCAGTGCAGAAAAGCTAAAAGTGTTCCTAACAGCCATCCAGCCTCTGCTTGAAAACCTCCTTTGAGGGAAGAGCCCCTTTCAGGTAATTAGTTCCGTTGTCGAACTGTTCTTCTTATTACAAAAATTCAGCTGAAATTTTCCTTCCATTAGATTTACAGTGTCATTTTAAGCAGGTCTATTCAGAATCCTACTCAGCTTTACTCAATGGGGCTTGCTCCTGGGAAAGTGATCTTTGGATGGCACTATTACTCTTTTCTTCTGGAACAGCAGTCATATTCTGTATGACAAGCTTTAAGGTATTTGAAGATTGCAGTCGTGTTTTCTCTTTTCTCCAGGCTAAGCATAAACATTTAAACTGTTCTCATAGGACTCATTATTCTTTTCTCAACTTTTTGCATTTTCTCTACATCTTTCTTAAAGTATGGTTCCCAGGATTGGAGACCCTACCTCATATTAGCATAAAATAAAACTGAGTTCATTTCTTGTGACTTGGATACTGTGCTCATATTAATGTTGCCTCGAATTGTATTAGCCTTTTTTACAGCTGCATTACACTGCTGACCCATCTTCAGTTGTTATCAATTGCCATGCCAGGATCTTTTTACATGTATTACTGCTATGTCAAGTATCCTTATCCTATGCCTGTTTGATTCTTTCTGCATAACTGTGCATTTATATCTGTTGAATGTAATTGTGTTAGTAATTTCTGTCCAGCTTTCTAACCTACTAATATAATTGTGAATTTTTTCTTGTATCTTTAAAGTGCTAGCTTTCCTTCTGAGTTCTCTTCCATCTACAAATCTGATAAGGATTCCCTCTACTTCTTCAGCCAAATCATTAATAAAAATGTTGAAAAATAGGGAGCCCTCTGACACCCCACTCAGCTCCTCTCTCCAAATTGATGAAGCACTGTTAATGAACAGTCTTTGAGTACAGTTCTCCAGCCAGCTGTGAATCCGTCTTAGAGTACTATAATTTAGCCCACATTTAACCAATTTACTAATTAAGGGTTCATGGGGAACTTGGTCAAATGGTCTGCTGAAATCAAGATATATTATGTGTAATATATTTGCATGATCTGCTAATCTAGTAACTTGATAAAAACAATAATACTAATATGGCAGGATATATTTTTGAAATCCATGCTGGCTTCTACTGATCACTGCATTGTTTTCAAGACCCTTTCAGATTGACCACTTTATATTAAGTTTTAGTAATTTCTCTGGTATAAATCAGACTGAGGGGTTTGTAGTTTCCTAGATCTTCCTTCCCCTCGTTTTTGAACATTGGGACATCATTTGCCAGTTTCCTAAAATGATTGGCATTTGCCAGTCAAGAAATTTTCTTGACAACCCATGTTTGATGGTGTTTGCTTCCCAACAGATATCAGGTAGTTGAAGTCTTTTATTATTCCTAAACGTTGCTTCCTTGAGACACCTATAATTTATTTCTGGAAAGCAACAGCCACAACCTCTCCTGGGCTGGTTTTACTGGAGATGTGAACGCCCAGAGAGCAAAAATTAATCTGGGGGAAAAACATGCCCCTCCAGGCCTTTCTCCAATTTTTCTAAGGCAAAAATTAGAATTTTGGGGTAGTACTGAAAAAAATTCTCAAACTCCTATGAAATATTTTATCTTCTAGAATAAGTGAAATGTTCTTAAAGATGAGGTGGGCATGCTGTATCCAGAGAGAGGTCTTAAATCCAAGAGGCATTTCTGCACCTAGGAGAATACCTAATCTTCACTGAGGGGAGCATGGTGGGCTTTTGTTGCTTCTCAGCTGTTGCATGCCTTCTGTTGTCCTCTGGACCTCATTCCTCCTTTGTGGTTGACTTTTTCATCTCTCCCTCAAACCACTGTGATGCATATTTCTACAGAATGGGAAACAAGTAGCTTATTGCCCTACCTGCTGGAGGAAAAAAAAATCATACTAGAACTTGGAGGCATCTGATGAAGTTGCTGGAAAATAGGTTCAGGACAGACAAAAAGGAAATTCTTCTTCACTCAATGAGTAGTTAAATTGTGGAATTCTCTGAAAGTGGATGTACTGATGGCCAGAAGCATAGATGGCTTTAAAAGGGGGGTTAGATAGATTCATGGAAGATAGGTCCATCAGTGGTTAGTACTTGCAGTAACTAAAGGAAACCTCAGTACCAGAGCTAGGATGCAAGATCAGGGGAAGGCCTTAGCTTCGATACCCTGTTTGTTGGTGCTTCAGGATAACTGGTTTGGATACTGTATGAAACAAGATGGTGGTCTAGATGGGTTGCTGGTGTGATGTAGCACAGCTGTTTTTCTATTCTTAATTGTGATTGCCTCAACTATTTTTTAATTATCATTCACCCCTCTCCACAGTGGGGGGGAAAGGGCCTGGATGTCTGAGGCAGCGTTTTTGGCTGATTCTGCATTGGCTTTTCCCTCCATTGTTTAGCAAATCCACATTGGAACAGAAATTCATCTCTGCATTGCATGCTGCTTTTGCTTTCTTGACCATCAGGTTTTATGGTACCTTCTGCATTGATTTATGGCTGTTTTGCGGCCATTCAGGGGTGACTTCGCAGTCAGTACAGTGTTGGCCTGGGGTATTTGAGTGTGGTTTTGAGCTGCACTTTTCCTCCCAGTTGAGAAAATGTAGAGCAAATGCTAAGTGCAGAATTGCCCTTTGTTCCACTGCCCTTATTGTGCTGCAGATTGCAGGCAGTTAATTTGGGAGCTACTGAGAGCAAAATTTGTTCATATCTGTATAACTTTGTCTCTTCATCGGTATCACTGTGAGCTGGATCCCAATTTTGGTTAGATTAAAGTGTGCCAGAGACAGAACACAACAACTATTTTTTTGTATATAGTGGATAAGAGGGACAATAGTTGTGGGTTCTCCCCCCACCCCTCAAGTTGATGGTATATAACCAACAGTGTGCTGAACAGTTGTTTCTGATGGATTTTGTTTGTAGGGTTTTGTGGTGCTTCAAATACCTGTGAAATATGTTTGGCCAGATATTATGACAGAAAAGAATGGATGCATACATAACAATAATGCCTCTGTCCATATCTGCCTACCCTACCAAGTTTCATGGTCCTGAGACAGGGGCCATAGTTCATTTATGGAGCACATGCTTTGTATACAGAAAGTCCCAGCTTCTGTCCCTTACTTCTCCAGTTAAAATTATCTCAGCGGGGTTAAGAAAAGATTCTATTGTAGCCTTTGGAAAAACACTGAAGGTCAGAGTAGACAGTATTGGGTTTGACAGACGAGTGGTCTGAATTGGTGTAAGATAGCTTTCTATGCTTAGCAGTACCACCTTCCACTGATTTAATACTGAATGGTGTTTTTATCATGTAATAGTCAAAAAGGATATAATATAACAGACATATTAGAACAGAATCTGTCTGTGGATATCCAGTTCTGGCAAAGCTGAAAGAAAATGAATATATTTAGAAGAAGAAGAAGCAATTGGATTTATACCCCACCCTTCACTGTCCAAAGGCGTCTCAGAGTGGCTTACAAACTCCTTTCCCTTCCCTTCCCCTCCCCACAACAGACACCCTGTGAGGTAGGTGGGGCTGAGAGAGCTCTGACAGAAACTGCTCTTTTTCAAGAACAACTGTGCCAGAGCACCACTTGAACTATACATTTTCTCTCACATTCCCACTGAAGTGGCATAGCATGTCCAAACTGGAAATGAAAGTAAATGAGGATACTTGCATCAATGTGTATGCATGTGTTACGTGCTCTCAGGTTGCTTCCGGCTTATGGTGACCCTATGAATTGACGACCTCCAAAACATCCTATTGTTAACAGCCTTGCTCAGATCTTGCAAACTGAAGGCCTTGGGTTCTTTCAGTCAATCCATCTCATGTTGAATCTTCCTCTTGTCCTGCTGCCTTCAACTTTTTCTGTCATTGTTGTCTTTTCCAATGACTCTTGTCTTCTCATAATATGACCAAAGTATGAAAACTTCAGTTGAGTCATCTGAACTTCTAGGGAAAGTTCAGGCTTGTCTTTGGTGTAGTGGTTAGGAGTGTGGACTCTAATCTGGGAGAACTGGGTTTGATTCTCCACTCCTCTACATGCAGCTGCTGGTGTGACCTTGGGTAAGTTACAAGTTCTTTCAGAGCTATTCTTGAAAGAGCTCTCTCAGCCCCACATACTTCAAAGGGTGTCTGTTGTGGGGAGGAGAAGGGAAAGGAGATTGTAACCCTCTCTGAGACTCCTTCCAGTAGTGAAGGGAGGGGTATAAATTGAATCTCCTCCCCCTCCTCCTTTGCAGTCCATAGTATCCATAAAACTCTCTTCCAGTACCATATTTCAAATGAATCTACTTTCTTCCAGTCAGCTTTCTTCATTGACCAACTTTCATACTCATACATAGTAATGGAGAGTACTGTGGTATGTATTATCTTGATTTTGGTTGCCAGCAACACATCCTTACACTTTAGGAGCTTTTCTAGCTCCTTCATGGCTGCCCTTCCCAGTCTCAATCTCCTTCTGATTTCTTGGTTGCAGATTTCTTTTTGGTTGATGATGGAGCCAAGTAATAGAATCTAGAACAGTTTCACTGTCTTCATTGTCAACTTGTGAGTTTTGTAATTCCACAGTAGTCTTGTCTTCTTGATGTTCAGTTGTAATCCTGCTTTGGCACTTTCTACTTTCACCTTCATCAGTGGTCATTTCAAGTCTTCATTCTTTTCCTACCAGTAATGCAGTGTCATCTGCATATCTCAAAACGTTAATGTTTCTGCCTCTAATTTTCACTCCATCTTTATCCAGATCTAATCCATCTTTCCTTATGATATGTTCTGCATACAGATTGAAGAGATAGGGAGATCAAATACATCCTTGTCTGACACCTTTGCCAGTTGGAAACCATTTTGTTTCTCCATATTCTGTCCCAACAGTAGCCTCTTGTCTAGAATACAGGCTGTGTATCATAACAATCAGATGTTGTGGCACTCCCATTCTTTTTTAAGCCAGCCATAACTTTTCATGATCCACATAGTCAAATCTATGAAATGTATGCTGATTTTCTTCTGATATTCTCTTGTATACTTCAGTAACCAACAAAAATTTGCAATATGATCTCTAGCACCTCTTCCTTTTTCGAATCCAGCTTGAACATCTACCATATATGGGAACAGTCTTTGTTGTAAGATTTTGAGCATCACTTTACTCACATGAGAAATTAATATGATGGTCTGATAGTTGCTGCAGTCTTTGATGTCTCCTTTTTCAGAACTGGAATGTAAATTGAGCAATTCTAGTTTGTGGGCATTGTTTTATTTTCCACATTTCTTGGCATATTATTGTTAAGATTTTAATGGACTCTTTCTGTGGCTTGAAATAGTTCTGTTGATATCTCATCTACTCCTGGTGATTTGTTCTCCCAGTTGCTCTTAGTGCAGCTTTCACTTCACTTTCTAAAACCGTAGGTCCTTCTTCAAAAGTTTCTTTGATGGGACCTGTCATCCTTTCTTTTGTATAGTTCCTCAGTGTATTGTTCCCATCTTTTCTTTGTTTTGTCCTGTTCAGTTAATGTAACTGTTTAAGAGAAAAGCTAGCATGGAAAAATTGCTGAAGGAAGAGAATGGAAGAGTCAGATGCTCAGCTACCCACTTATGTATGCAGGGCCGGTGCCAGGTTTTTTGCAGACTAGGCGAGGCTACCTTATGCCCCCCCTATGCCCCCACCAATTTTCAAACATAAATGCATTTTAGAAATGAAAACACTACACTACACTACACTACAGTCTGATATGCCATAAAGCACAACAGCTGGATTACCATTTTAAAAATCGCAATACAGACTACATACAATAAACAGTGCCATAAACTACCACCTTGTTCCCCATCTAGCACCTATCTGGACTGTCAAATTATGTGCATAAACATGGGCCCTGAAATCCACATCTAATTGTGCACTTTGAGTCAAGTACCACAGTTAGTGGCACCAGATGGACATGAGCATGTTAGCATCAATGTGCACATTTATCCATGCTGCACCAGCAGAAATGTCCAGCTTTGTCACCTGGGGCTTCTTATGCAAAAAGGGATTCAGGATAAACTACTAAAATGTTTGTTTTCTGGGCTCCCCCCCTCCTTTCCCAACCCCCTCCCCTTACTAAAAAACAAGAGGAGCACAGGAACTCAGGATTCTATGCCAGTGGAAGCGAAATCCTTTGCTACTACTTGAATGTACAATTTCGGGGGGGGGGGGCAAAAAGCTTTCCAAAGCCCCGCTTTCCCTCCTTTCCTCTACACAAAGAGGAAATCAGGTGGCAGTGGCGTGTGTGTGGATTGCATTTCTTTGCAAATGTTTGCAATTAAACTTAATTGAATTCACTCAAATTTGAACTGGTCTCCGATCCAACACTGAATGGGCATCTCTTGCTCGCTGGCTTCCCCCCTGTCCTTACAGGAGTTCCGTCGGTCCCCCCTCCTCTACACCGTATTACAACAAGCTCCAAGTCTCACTTGTTAAAAGACCCCAAAAGTTGGTTTTGTTGTTGTTCAGTCGCACAGTCGAGTCCGACTCTTCGCGACCCCATGGACCAGTTTACGCCAGGCCCTCCTGGTCTTCCGCTGTCTGCTGAAGTTTGCTCAATTTCATGTTCGTTGCATCGATGACACTGTCTAACCATCTCATCCTTTGCCGTCCCCTTCTTCTTTGACCTTCAATCTTTCCCAGCATCAGGGTCTTCTCCAGTGAATGCTCCCTTCTCATTTGGTGGCCAAAGTATTTGAGCTTCAGCTTCAGGATCTGGCCTTCCAGGGAGCAATCAGGGTTGATTTCTTTTAGGATTGACTGATTTGATCTCCTGGCAGTCCAAGGGACTCTCAAGAGTCTTCTCCAGCACCATAGTTCAAAAGAATCTATTCTTCGGCGCTCGGCCTTCCTTATAGTCCAACTCTCGCAGCCATACATTACTACGGGGAATACCATTGCTTTGACCATGCGGACTTTTGTTGGCAAGGTGATGTCTCTGCTTTTTATCATGCTGTTTAAGTTTGCCATCGCTTTCCTCCCAAGGAGCAGGCGTCTTTTAATTTCATGGCTGCAGTCACCATCTGCAGTGATCTGGGATCCTAGAAACGTGAAGTCTGTCACTACTTCTACAACTTCCCCTTCTATTTGCCAAGGAGTGATGGGGCCAGATGCCATGATCTTAGTTTTTTTGATGTTGAGCTTCAAGCCCACTTTTGCGCTCTCCTCTTTCACCCTGAGCAAGAGGCTCTTTAGGTCCACTTCACTTTCTGCCATCAGAGTGGTATCGCCTGCATATCTGAGGTTATTGATCTTTTCCCCAGCAATCTTAACTCCGGCTTGTGATTCATCCAGGCCAGCATTTCGCATGATGTATTCTGCATATAAGTTAAATAAGCAAGGTGTCAATATACATCCTTGCCGTACTCCTTTCCCTATGCTAAACCAATCAGTTGTTCCATATCCGGTTCTAACTGTTGCTTCTTGACCCTTATACAGGTTTCTCAGAAGACATGTGAGGTGGTCCAGTACTCCCATCTCTTTAAGTACCTGCCATAATTTATTGTGATCCACACAATCAAAGGCTTTAGCATAGTCAATGAAGCAGAAGTAGATGTTTTTCTGGTACTCTCTTGCTTTCTCCATAATCCAGCGAATGTTGGCAATTTGATCTCTAGTTCCTCTACCTCTTCGAAACTCAGCTTGTACTTCTGGCAGTTCTCTATCCACGTACTGTTGGAGCCTAGCTTGTAGGATTTTGAGCCTCCAAAAAGTTGGAGGAGGAGGCAGAAAAGTGACTGCCAAGGAGAAGAAGGGAGGCAAGGGGGGCGGGAAGGAGAGGGGGAGAGCAAAAGACATTTGGAAAATATTATCCAGCTGCTGCTTCGACTTGCTGAGGCTGCTGCCACTCCTGAAATAGAAGCTTCAGCCTGGACCAAAGAGGCTTTCCTACTAATGCAGCACCTCTCTTAACTTTCTTGCAACTTAAGCGGGCGCCCGAAGAATGCGCCCGAGGTCCCATCACCTGCCAGCCCACAAGCCCACCATTTACTATTTGGAAGGCAGTTTTAGGAAACCAGATGGTGTGTGTGTGTGTGTGGGGAGAGTCTCTCTTTGTGTGAATCCATTGGGGGTCCTTGCCCTGCCCAAGTCCTGCAGGCAGCATCAGTTGATCCGTGGCTTTCACCAACTGGGCAAAAGGAAGGGAGGGCTTTGGCTGGAGCCTATGAGACCAGGAGAAGAGCCAATTCCCGCGGGGAACCTGGCTTTGCAGGAGGAAAGCAAGAGGCCCCCCCTGCCTGTGCCAGAGGCTCCTCAGTGATGCAGTTGGCCAGGCAAGCCTTGGTTGGTGTGCAGCGAGAGAGCTGTAGTTGCAGAGGAAAAGCCTCACGGGGGGGGGGAAGCACTATGCAAGCAGCCCTGGGACACACAAAGGCCCTCGGCTGGTGAGGCATCCCTAGCCCCCTCCTCTCCCCCTTGGGGCCATCACAGAAGTGGACCCCCCAATTCACTCATCCAACCTGCCCCTGCCCACGGGGGGGGGGTGCTCAGCACTTGCTACAGAAAGGCTGGCTGCCTGCTCTGTGCAGTGCGGTGCAAGGCCTGGCATCGAGGGCCAGGTGGGGGGTGAGTACAGGCTGCCCGTGGATGCCTTTGTGGTCCCGCAGCTTGGCCCAGCTCAGGCCATAGCGGCCAGCCCCCCCCCGTCTGCATCCAGTGGAGTGCAGTGGCTGAGGCAGAAGCCCATCCCCCACCTACCTCGATCGACAGGTTCCTACATGGCAGCTGGGGCAGTCTCCTCCAGGCCAGAGCTCCGCGAGCAGAGGTACAGAACTTACACATACTCGGATTGCGGCCTCAGGCGATGGAGGGGTGGGGCGACAGGCACGCTAGTGGCTCCCCCTTTAAAATGGCTCCCCAGGCAATCACCTAACCTGCCCCAATGGAAGAACTGGCCCTGTATGTGTGAACTTAACTGACTATCTTGCTGCTTACTCCCTTGCTGCTCCTCAGTATGCATGTAAAGAGAGACAGGAAGTGTGGCACATAGAGTTCCCAGCTTACCTGGAAAAGCAGGAGACTTTCTGCTCCTGCTGCTTGAATGAGCCATAGGAGGAAAATGTGGAGGTGATGTTGCAATGCCAGTGGACACTTCCCCCCCCCCATGCCACATCCCCAAAAGCTCCTGGGGGTTGAGGGCAGAGGTCTGGCAACTCTTGTGGCACACTTGCTCTCTCTTCCTGCATACTAGTAGCCAACCAACAGCAAAGAAAATGGCAGTTCTGGTTTCCAATGCGTGGGATGAAGACTAGTGCCATAAATTGCTATGCCTTCAAACAGTTAATCATGAAACTGATTAGTAAGGAGGAGACTTTAGATTTGGTCCTGAGAGGTGCCATCCTCTGGTTTGAGACTTTTTGCTCTTTTATAATACTACAGCTCATGTTGGTTTGATATGCCATAGATTCCAAAGAAACACAAGGAGCTACTTCTTCATGTAAGACATAATTAACTTGTGGGATTCACTGCTGAAGATTGTCATGACAGTCAATGTGATGTGAATAGAGTGTTGGACTAAGATCTGAGAGACCTAGGTTACAATCCTCATTCTGTCATGAAGCTAATCAGATGACCATGGGCCAACTGTGTACACTCAGTCTAACCTGCCTTACAGGGTGGTTTTGGAAATAAAATGAGGAAGAGCAGGGGTCATTTCGTAGAAAAAGAGGTACAGGAGCTCATTAGCATAACTTATTTGCATATGCCACACCCCTTGGCATCACCGGAAGTGTGTCAGAAGGCAGCACCCACTGCTCAGGCTCCACTGGACTGTTTTGGATTGCTAGCTATGGGGGGAGGCACAGATCTGCCCTCACAGAGGAGGGAGAGCTTGTATCTGAATAAACCCTGGTCTTAAAGGTGCCACTGGACTTTTGGATTGCTAGCTATGGGGCGGGGGAGGCACAGATCAACAACTAAACTAAATATACAACAAAAAAATGACATTCCAACACTCGCAAGTATTTTCTCTTAAAAATCCTAAACTTAACATCACTGAAGAATAGGAACAAGGTTACCACTTAACATATATCACATAAAGAATTTATTTTGTGAAGGTTCTGCCCTTACTTCCTAAACAGTAGCCAAAAGACGCAGGAAGACTTAGTGGGCCACAGGAACCCCCCTCCCCCCAACTAACAAAGCCATTTCTTTCTCTCCTTATTCCCTCTGTCTCAAGGCTGCTAGCAATGCAGCAATCAAGTTGAGACAGAGGGCACAAACTATTCCAGTCCAATTCAGATACACAAATTACAAATTATTCAGATATACACACACCGTTTTGACAGTGCTGGCCCTCATTCCTGGCTTGGCAGGAGCTGGGGCCAGAGACAGGAGCTCACTCTGTCACATGGCACCAGGGTCTTGAACTGCCGAACTACAGGCCTTCCAGTCTGCAGCTCAGTATCTTAACCTCAGAGCCACCACGGTCCCCCACAGAGATATACAGATAACATTTGTTCAGCCTCCTTATTTTGATTTTTTGGACTTCATTCCCTGTAACTGTGTGGCCAGTTATATGGCAATCCAGGTGGACATGAAAGATTTCCCCAAATGATATAAAGAGACCAACTTTATTAAAAAATGAAATACATTCAAAGTCTCCCTCCCCTCCCCTCCCCTTTCCTTTCTATTCATTTTATTCTATTTTTTTAAAATAATATATTTATTATTTTCAATGAAAAAAGAACAGAATTTAACAACATAACATACAAGGTTACATACATCGTGGAATGAGAAGTAAGCAATAAGAATGCATACTAACAAGCTAAGAATAACAATAAGCATGATATCAGATACATGAATTACCATTTCAGAGAAAGAAATGAGATTATGGTGGACAAATATTTCTCTTATTCATCAGAGCCAGGTTGCAGCAGAGATTGTCTAGGCAATGTGTACTTTTTGATTTGTGGTCAGTGTTTCAAAATGTTTAGGTATGTGTAGTTCGGTGGTTGTAGATCTGAGGCAAAGAGGAACTCCATGAAGGGTAGCCATTTTTCTGCAAAAGTAGATGTTCGAGGATATAATTCTGAGTGGCGAAGATGATCTGTAATTTTTTCTAAGATCAGGTGATCCCACGCTTTGTTAAGCCAGCACGAGATTGTTGGGGCCTTGTCAGCTTTCCATCTAGATGCAATGGCTGTTTTGGCAGCCACGATAAGGCTGGTGGTTAGATCACGCTGAATGGGAGATAATTCTATTGAGTTCCATAAGTCCAGAAACAGTAAGGTCGGGTCAAATGGTATGTCAAAGCCTGTGATTAGTTTAATTTGTGCCAGAACATCTTGCCAGAACTGTTTGATATGAACACACTGCCACCAACAGTGAGTGAAGGAACCGATTTCTCCACATTTCTTCCAACAGTAGGGCGAGTGTGTTGATGTCATCTTGGAGAGACGTTCCGGCGTTAGGTACCAGCGCGTAATGATTCTGTGGGACTGTAGTCTTGTTGAAACTACAGGAGAAGTCAACAGCTTGGATTTCCAGATTCGAGACCATTGCTGGGGCGTAATAGATGTGCCACAGTCTTTTTGCCATTGTATTTGATGTTTCATTGGTAGCTCATCATTTTGTTGAATCAGGATGTTATAAATTGCAGAGATTAAGCCCTTAGATGATTCATTTTTTGGATCAATGAGTTTCTCAAACGGGGTCAGAGGGTTCTTCATAAGATGACTGAGGCCCATATGCTGTACCATATGGTTCAGTTGAAGATAAAAAAGCCACGGAATAGGTTTCTTTAGCTTTTGCTCTAGTAGCAATTTCGGGGATAGGCCGTCTTTACATAAGATGTCATTTAAGCATGCCAAGTTATCTTGCTTCAAACTTTCCTTTAATTCCGTAGCACATCCTGGGAGGAACCATGATTGAGAGAAATAAGAAGAAAACCTGGAGTATTTAGGAAGTAGTAATGACCGACATGTGTCCCAGTTTTTAAGAACGGCCAACAGGAACATATGTGTTTTTACACTATGGGGACGACTGTTTGGTGTGTTCCATATGACCTCTTGGATAGACAGAGGGGTTATCAAAGGCACTAATGGTTTAACCCAGTCTAGATTGTTTCCTTGACGCAGCATCTTGATTATAAGAGTCATCAATGTTGCTTTGTAATACGTCAGCAGGTCAGGATAGTTTAGACCTCCTTGCGATGTTCTTTTCTTGAGTATTGCAAATCTGGTCCTTGGGCGTTTACCTTGCCAAAGAAATGCATTGAGTGTCTGTTGCCATCTACTAATCAAATCAATCGGTAGTTCGATTGGGATCATACGAAATAAGAACAGAAGTTTGGGGAGAACAAATGTTCTGATTAGATATAGTCTGTCTATGTAGGTCAGCTGTAATTTCCCCCAATCGTTGAGTTCAGATTTGATTTCTAAGAATTTTGCTTGGTGGTTCTTAGATTTCAGGTCATCTAGCTTACTTGGTATGTGAATTCCTAGGTACTGAAGGGAATCCTTGGCCCATTGGTATTCGTATTGGTTTTTTAGGGCAAGCTCTCGTGTTGATGACAGGTTCACCGGCATTATGAGAGATTTAGATTGATTAATCTTGAGTCCTGAGATTGTGCCAAAGTAATTCAATATTTTTTGGAGATGGATCAAAGATGTGTCTGGGTTGGTTAGGTAGACAAGCATGTCATCTGCGAATAAACTGAGTTTAAAGGTATGGGGACCCACTGATATTCCCTGGATGTTGCCGTTGTTTCTGATTTCAGATGCTAAGGGTTCCAAAGCCAGGGCAAAGAGGATCGGTGACAGCGGACAACCCTGCCTGGTGCCTCTCTTGAGAGTGATATTTCTGGATGCCAGCCCGTTTATCTTGATTTGAGCAGTTGGTGCTTTGTATATTGTTGAGATGGCTCTAAGAAACATAGGGCCAAACCCCATATGACGTAGTAATGCGGTTAGATAAGATGTTTCTAGAGAGTCAAAAGCTTTTTCTATGTCCAGAGATAGAAGAATAGATTCCAATTTCGATTTTTCACATGTAGAGATTAAATTCAATGTTTTGAAGATATTGTCTGTTATATCACGACCAGGTACAAAACCCATTTGATCTTGCTGGATATACTCTGATATGAATGAGTTTAGTCTTTTAGTCAGAATTGATGTAAAGATTTTATAGTCCTGGTTCAGGAGTGAGATGGGGCGGTAAGAAGCTGGATTTAAGCTGTCTTTTCCAGCTTTAGGAATCGTTATTATGGAGGCTAAGTTCCAAGACGGCGGGATTTGTCCAGAAGTCATTATGTTATTGCAGGCATCAGCTAGGGGCTTAGCCAATGTGTTAGCGAAACATTTATAGAATTCTGAGGGGAATCCATCAGGTCCCACAGATTTGTTATTTTTCAAGTTCTTTATTATTCCCAGGATTTCTTGGGGCTCTATTGGTCTTTCAAGAATTTCTCGATGTTCTTCCGTGATCTTTTGGATGTGTTGATTCGTTGTCAAGTAGTTTTGAATATCTACAGAGGAAGGGTCCGTAGAGGAATAAAGTGACTGAAAGAAGTCAGCAAAGATTTTATTAATTGATTTGGAGTCCGTGTGCAATTTTCCATTCCGATCTTTGACCGACATTACATGCCTCGATAATCTTCTGTCTTTGACTCGCCAGGATAGAAGGCGCAACGTTTTAGGTGAGTTTATCCAGTACACGTATAGAAGGTTTTTTTGTATTTGTGAGCTCTCCATGAGTTCCAGAGATTTACGTTCAGATAGAAGTTTTCTATACACTTTATTGTTCCCGGATGCTTTGTGTTCTGCTTCTAGAAGTCTGATTTTGTTAAGGATTTCTTCCCTTAAAGCTAGTTTTTCTTTTTTCATTCTTGAGTTCAAAGAGATATAGTGTCCCCTGATGACTACTTTTAGGGCGTCCCAGATTATGGAAGATAATATATCTTCTGTGCGATAGATAGAGATCAATTTGTTGCTCTATTGTCTCCACACACATTTCATTAAAGAGTAAGGATTTGTTGAGTGTCCACGTCTTAGTTTGTGGTTGATTAGTTGAGGACTGTAGTACACAACTCACCGCTGCATGATCAGACCAGGAGATAAGACCTATGTCTGAGTCTAAGACTTTATGAATTGTGGTGTTAGAGACCAGGATGAAATCAATGCGCGTATGTACAGCATGCCTAGTAGAATAGAAGGTAAAATCCTTGTCAAGAGGATGAATATGCCTCCAGACATCAGTCAGTTTGTATTGCTGCAGTAATTCTTTTAGTCCTGTTGATTGATTGGGTTTCTGGTGAACATTTCCCCTGATGATGGAGCGATCAAGTTCCGGATTCACTATTAGGTTAAACTCTCCACCTAGTATTATTTCTCCCTCATGGAACGAGTCTAGGGCCAATAAGGTGTCTTTAAGGAATGAGAGTTGAGACACATTGGGCGCGTACACCGAAGCTATTGTGACCAGTTGTTCATTAAGTAGACCTTTAATGAAAACATAGCAGCCATTTGAATCTATCAATGTGGCATGGAGCTGGAAGCGGACATTGCGGGTGATAAGTATGGCAACTCCTCTGGACTTGGAGTTCCCATTAGCATGAAATTGATATTGGATCCATTTGGCTTTAAGTTCTGGTTGGTTCTTAGAGTGTAAATGGGTCTCTTGCAGTAATATTACTTCTGATTTTGATTTTGCTAAATGTGTTAAGACCCTTTTGCGTTTAATTAAATTATTAAGACTTCGAACATTTTGCGATGTGACCTTCCATGTAGTATGAGTCATGATCAGTTAGTGTAGGTAAGTAGTTAGCGGATTATGTCAAATTTGTACACAATGCCAGATATCACTATATTTTGGCTCTGATGAATAAGAGAAAAAAGTCCTCTAATATAGATCCACCTCTCAAGTGGTCTCTTAATTAGTTGATAACACTTAGAAGTTGAATCAATTATTTCAGAAGATATTTGTTGATTAACTGATCAACTAAAGCTTATTGTTATACAATCAAAATCTTGTTACAGTTTTGTGAGAGTCAGAACTTTTAAAATTTTAAATTATTGGGTAAACAATTGCAATTAATTATTAGTTTAAGTAACACACAACGAACTTGCAGTACCAAATTGATTATACTACAGCTGATACTAACATGAAATTGTAATTAAAAATTAACCAAAAGTTTATTTTAATCAGCAGTAATTAAGTAATTATTAATCACGCAATCAATTGATTCTAAGTTTCAGATTAATCACACAATAATTAATTTGACACTAATAAAGATAAAGGCAAAGGATTACTTTAAAATGACTTTAAGAGTTGATTAAATGATGATAAATATGAATGAAATATCTCTCACTGGAGAGTTAGAATAACTGATTAATTTCTTAGTAATTGATTCAAACACTAGAGGTAATTAAGGCAATTAATTAATTTCAAGAGCTTAGGATAGAATTAAAAATATAAGTATGAGAATGAGGTCCACTGGTACAGAACACAATTATATTCCCTTGTATGGTGCGTCAACTTTACTTTCCTTGTCTAATATGTGAAATTACAAAGTCTAACTTCAAGTAAATGAAATAACAACAGTTAGAATACTAATTTAGAAAAACAAACAAACAAAATTGACAGTCCTACTTAGCCTGGCAAGGTTAGTATTACCTTCCAGGCTAACAGAGAGCACTCTGACTACAAAGGACTGCTATGTAGAAAATTGAGTTCAGAAACATTGCCCCCCCCGAATCACGATTATTAATTCATAAAGCTTTAAAAATTATTAATCAAACATTGAGTCTGTGATATAATTCAACCTAGAATAAGAAATTTTTCAAATATTAATACAGTTTACAAACGTAGAAGTGCATACTGTGGGTTTCAACTTCTTCACTCCGTTCTCACAGGCAGCAGCAGAGAGGACGTTAGTGCGTTACTTTGCTTGTCAGTTGGCTTGTTTGCCCGCTTTGTACGGGGGCGGTGGATGTTCTCTTTTTCTGGAGCCTTTGCTAGTGTCCATTTGTGGAGCGATATCTAAGGACTGAAGGAGATCGAGCCCGTCTATATTTTTTATGTGAAGTTCCTCTTTAACCTTCACTTGGAGATTAGTAAGATTGTGCCATCTATAAGGGAGCTTAGCGTGCCTTAAAGCTTCTGTGACTTGGCGCAGCTCCCGTCTTCTGTTAAGAACTTCTCTAGGGAGATCAGTGAAAACTTGAATGGGAGATCCATTGAAGGTCAGAGAGCCTTTTGCCCTCGCTATTTCAATAATCCTCTTCCTCGTGCGTAGATCAGGCACTTCGGCTAAAATGTCTCTGGGTCCCCTGAAGCGCGAAGGTTCTGCCGTGCCTATATGATATGCTGATGGAATAATGGGAGCTACGCCATCTTCTAGCTGCATTTCCCGCGCTAGCCATCCCGCCAGAAAACTCTGTAGCTCCATGTTGTTTTCAGCTTGCTCTTAGAAGCCTCTAAATTTTAAATGGGACTTGCGAGCCGAGGTTTCTAGGGCTAACACTCGGTCACGCATGAATTCAGTTTCGTTTCGTATAAAATCCACGTCTGTTTTAAGGTTAGTGCTTAGATCATATGCCCGCTCCGCAGTTTGACTAACCTTATTTAAAGAAACAGTGAGCTCTGTAAATTTTTCATTTAGAGGTGCAATGAGAGCCGTCATATTATCTATGATCTTACATTCCATAGAGGCAAACATATTCATCATGGACTCTTCCGAAGGGGAGTTGGAGCTCAGAGAGGCACTCGCCTCATCGGTAGCCATCTTGTTGGAATCGTCAGGGCCCTCCTCGAAGTGGTTATCGTGCTGTACCTTTGGAAAAAACTTTTGTATGTTTCTCGCTGTTGTTGTAGCTGCAGTAGGTTTAGTGGAGTCGTTTTTGCCCATTCTGGAGTTGAATATCAATTTCTAGGTTGGTTATATTGTCGATTCAGGGGGTAGAAGGGACGGAGCTGGGACCTCACACGTCTGTCTCCATCGGCGACCCCGTTCTATTTTTTTTCATTGGGAAGACTGCACTTGTCCTCTGTTTTGAAGAGAGATATGGTAAAACTGCAATTTTGGAGGACATAGTTTCCAGTCTTTTCTCTCCTTCTCACCCCAGCACAAACATGCACACATGTCATGCACTAGTCCTGCTGCCTGGACTTGCCTGATGTTGCTGTACAGAAGAGAGCCAGAGCAATATCAGATTTAGAAAGTACAGTTCTTCCATGGCCCTGGCTGGTCCCAGAGCCCAGGGACGGCTCCTTGAGAGTAGGAAGAAGCCCAGCTGTACAAGCTTGGCAGGGTGAGGCTTTGCAAATCCTAACTTCCAGGCTTTTATTCTACTGATTTCCACTCAGCCAGCCAGCCTAGTTAAAAGCACGCAAAAGGAAGAGTCAAGGCAAACAGCTTTGTCACTAGTTGTGCCCACTAAAAAGTTCAACAAAACTTAAAGTGATGCTTCAGGCTTAGATCATTTCCGCATCCTCTCAGAGGATGGTTCTGAAATCAGGGCAGTTTCAGCCAAACAGGGACAGTGAAGAGAATAATAGGAGGCACTGCTACCAAAGAAGGCTTTGCATTTTTACAATTATCTTGCCTAGCTCCCCAGACCACCAGGACAACATGGCTTTTAAAGAATGATTTGTTAAAGCTGGTTTGAATGTTGTATTGCCAGTCCTGTCCCTCTTGGTGGTGTTGATTAAAACATAAAAAGAGTATCTTTACTGGGACAATAGTATTATATTACCTCATTCTCATAGTGGGTTTTCTCAGATTTAGGATTCAGAAGGACTGATAGGGGTGGGGGCCTCTACCATGAAAAGAAAAAAATGAAATGGAGGCATTTTGAATTTCTGGTCCATTATATATTACGAAGGAACTGCGGTGGCTCAAGTGATTAAGACGCTGAACTGCAGGCTGTGGAAGGTCAGCAGTTCAGCAGTTTGAGACCCAACATTGCTGCATGACGGAGTGAGCTCCCGTCTCTATTTCCAGCTCCTGCCAACCTAGCAGTTCGAAAGCAAGAAATTGCAAGTAGATAAATAGGTACCACTTCGGTGGGAAGGTAACAGCGTTCCGTGCGCCTTGGTGTTTAGTCATGCCGGCCACATGACCACGGAAACGTCTTCGGACAGCGCTGGCTCTTCGGCTTTGAAACGGAGATGAGCACCGCAACCCTAGAGTCAGACTCGACTGGCTTTCGAGCAAGGGAACCTTTACCTTTACCTATATATTAGGAAGAAATATTATGATGGCTATCTGGAAAGAGCTGCTCTAAAGGAGTTGGTTTGTCTGACTTTCATACAGTGGAGAGGAAGAAAGAGGAATGGTTTGTTGGTTTTGTGGGCAGTTATCAACTCCCAGAATCTGTGCAGGAACAGCCATTGCCAGAAGTAACTTGGGGGAATAGAGCTGTGACTAGAAAACCGCCTGGAAGATGTGAGTGAGCCCCATTGCCATGGCAATGAAGATGTATCTTTGTGTTGGAATGGGAACCAGCCCATCAAGAAGGATATTTGGTTGCCAAGACAATGGGCTGGCTTTCTTGAGTTATGAAATTGGGAAACAGCCTAAGGCTTTGGGAACTGGCAGGAAGCATATGAGGCCTTGGAGCTAGGGAGGAGCATTAGGACTCCCATACTTGCAAGGCACCCTGGGGAAGAAAAAAGGCAGTGCCTATTAACTTTCTCTCTGTTTGAAGCCATTTGGGGGACAGTGGAGCCGGAGCTGCCTCCTTTCATTCCTTCCAATTGCAGTTGTAAAAGGTCTGACTTTACTTTTGGTGTCTAAAAGTCTGGGAGACCCTGGCTAGAAAATAGTTTGTAAATCAGATAAAGGAGACTCTTTATGGCCTTGAAGAAAGATTTGATAAAGCTGGTCAAATTCCATGTTTGCTGAAGATTTTTTTTAAAAAAAACAGTCTGTCCAATTGTGGGATCAGGCTAGTTTCAGTTTAACATTCTGGGTTTCCCATTCTAACTATACTCAGTTCCTAGGTGTCTCCACAGGTTTGTGTATAGGGGGTATTGTTTTCCTTGCAGTTCCCAGTGACTAAAAAACCGCCCAAAAAACTCAATTGCCTTTCTCTTTCACAACAGGTTCCAGCTAACCTGGCATTCTGTGCTTAACAGAGGTTAGCTAAGTTTCCCAAGAAGCTCACAAGTAGGGCAACAAATAGAAATGAGTAATATTCCTGACTATACCTATACCATATCGTTGCCTAAGTCTTTGTTTTTCTGCAAAGGTTTCATTTTAAACGATACTATAAAGACAGTGATGACATCACATATTGTAGAATTCACTTGTCTTGCTGAATTTTGTGGAGTTTGGTATACTGGTTAAAGCCAGGTACTAAAGTGCCAGAAAGAAAAAAAAAAAAGCTTTTGTTGAGTACTTTGCTAATTAACTGTAGACACTATGTTGCCTAGTAGTATTTTTAATTTTATTTGCTCAATAAACCTGTGTGTATTTTTCTAAAGGTTTTGATCTTCTTGTATGTGTTTAACCTCATGGACCCATGAGTTTTTGAGCACTGCTTACTAGTCTGGGAGGCAGTGGCTCAGAGGGACCCAGGCTTGTGTTTCCTGACATTTATGAATTAGTATTGAATTGAGTTTTCAGAAAGGTATTTCCTTTGACACCAAGATCTCTTCTGTGAGTAGTTACAGAAAGTCTGTAGCATATATTTGAAGCAGATATTGTCCCAGTGGGCATCTATTTGCACTGACTCTCACCTACCATTCTGTTGCCCATTTTCCTAGTTTGGACAGGTTCTTTATGGAGCTCTTTACAGTTTTCATTGAATTTTACAAGATAATTTGGTGCTGCTTGCAGTTTCTTTCGTGCCCAAGTTCATATCATTTGTGGAAAAGAATGGCATTGGTTCTAAAAATAATTCTTTGAGGGAGAGCATTCCTTGCTTTATGCTATGAAACAGTTAATTTATTTCTGCCCTCTATCTTGTGCTTAGTTATTGATCCATAAGAGGATCTGTTCTCTAATCCTGGACATGTGATTGTACTTAGGTGCCTTTGAATATGAAATTATAAAATGTTTACAAGGTAATCCATATTAACCTTTTCTTTTGTTTCTCCAGAAGAATTGTAAAAGCTGGTGAAGCTATATATAAGCAACACTTATAAGAACATAAGAGAAGCCAATGCTGGATCAGGCCAATGGCCCATCCAGTCCAACACTCTGTCACACAATGGCCAAAAATACTAGGTGCCATCAGGAGGTCCAGCAGTGGGGCCAGGACACTAGAAGCCCTCCCACTATTGCCCCCCTCAGCACCAAGAATACTGAGCATCACGTGCCCCAGACTGAGAGTTCCTATCTATACCTTGTGGCTAATAGCCACTGATGGACCTCTGCTCCATATGCTTATCCAATTTCCTCCCTGTCAGGTGAACCAGTTTGGTGCAGTGTGTAGATTCTAATCTGGGAGAACCAGGCTTGATTCTCCACTCTGGCAGAGGTGTTGTTGAAAAGAGAAGTTTCTGTCAGAGCTCTCTCAGCCCCACCTACCTCACATCATGTCTGTTGTGGGGAGGGGAGGGGAAATGAGTTTGTAAGCTGCTCTGAGACACTGAGTGAAGGGTGGGGTATAAATCCAATCTCTTCTTCTTGAAGCCATTCATGCTTGTTGCTGCCACCACCTCCTGTGGCAGTGAATTACATGTGTTAATCACTCTTTGGGTGAAGAAGTACTTCCTTTTATCCATTCTAACCTGACGGCTCAGCAATTTATTGAGTGCCCACGAGTTCTTGTATTGAAAGAAAGGGAGAAAAGTACTTCTTTCTCTATCCTCTCTATCCCAGGCATACTCTTGTGAACCTCTATTATGTCACTCCTCAGTTGTTGTTTCTCCAAGCTAAAAAGCCCCAAGTGCCTTAACCTTTCTTCATAGGGAAAATATTCCGGCCCTTTTATCATTCTAGTTGCCCTTTACTGCACTTTTTCCAATGCTATAATATCCTTTCTGATGTGTGGTGACCAGAATTGCACACAGTACTCCAAATGAGGTATGATACTGGCTGATTTGTTTTCAGTTCCCTTCCTAATAATTCCCAGCATAGCGTCAGCCTTTTTTATTGCAGTTGCACACTGTCTCAACATTTTCAGTGAGTTACCTACTATGACTCCAAGATTTCTCTCATGGTCAGTCTCTGCCAGTTTAGACCCCATCACCATGTGTAGTTAAGATTTTTGACCCCAATGTGCATCACTTGGCACTTGGCCACATTGAACCCCATTTGCCACATTGACACACAACTCGCCCATCCTCGACAGATCCCTTTGGAATGCCTCACAATCCTCCCTGGTTCTTACCACCGTGAATAATTTTGTGTCATCCACAAATTTAGCCAATTCACTGCTTACTCCCAACTCCAAATCATTAATTAACAATTTAAAAAGCATAGGACTGAGTACTGCACCCTGTGGTACCCCACTGCTTACCACCCTCCACTGTGAAAATTGCCCATTTATACTCACTCTCTGTTTCCTATTGATTAGCCAGTTTTTGATCCATGAGAGGCCTTGTCCTTTTATCCCATGACTATTGAGCTTACTTAGGAGCCTTTGATGAGGAACTTTATCAAAAGCTTTCTAGAAGTCAACGTAAGCAACATCTATTGGGACCCCCTTGTCCACATGTTTGTTCATCCCCTCAAAGAACACTAACAGGTTAGTGACTCAAGATCTTCTCTTACAGAACCCATGCTGAGTCTGCCTCAGTAGTTTTTGTTCATCAATGTGCCTACTAATTTTCTCCTTAATAACGGTTTCCACCAACTTACCCGGGATCAACGTCAGACTGGCCAGCCTGTAATTTCCTGGATCTCCTCTGGAACCCTTTTTAAAGATGTGGGTGACCTTCCAGTCCTCCAGAATGCAGGCAGATTTTAATGAAAGATTACGTATTTTTGTAAGGAGATCCACAAATTCAGAACTCTTAGATGTATGCCATCCAGGCATGGTAATTTATCAGTTTTTAAGTTGTCTATCAGTCGTAGGGCCTCCTTTCTTGTCACCTCAATCTGACTCAGGTGTTTCCCTCCTGAAATCAGTGGTTCTGGAGTGGGCAAGCACTTCTCATCTTCCACAGTGAAGACAGAAGCAAAAAATACATCCAGTTTCTCAGCCATTTCACTATCATCCTTCAGTAATCCTTTCACCCCTTGATCATCCAAGGGCCCCACTGCCTCCCTGGCTGGTTTCCTGCTTCTGATGTATTTGAAGAAAGTTTTATTGTTGGTCTTTATGTTTTTGCAATATGTTCATATTCCCTTTTTGCCTGCCAGATCACAGACTTATACTCTACCCCCAACCCATTTCACAAATCTAGCTTTAATAATTTTTCTTACCGTTTATCTGGGATTAAAATTAAGCTGACAGGCCTTTGACCTCCTTCGTGGTCTCTGTGCATCACACCCATGGGATTATGCGCTTGCGCTGATCTGAATTGGTGGTATGCAAAGCTCACAAAGGGATTTTCGTGCCTCCCTTCCAGACATGTGCGGGAACCCCACTGCACATGCCCAAGGAGGAGGGGTGCAGACATCCCACCAGTTCTCTTCTGACCACTGTGCTGTTAACAGTTCATTTTCTGCTGGCCGGTGACGAAGCGTTCTTTCTCTCATGAGGGATGCCTTCATCTGTTGCTTAAAGTTGTTCTTTTCTTTTCGTTTTTGGGACTTTGTGTTTGTCTTTTTTTTTTTTTAAAGAAAACATTGTTTTGAGGAGCACCACTACCTCAGGTGGCCTCCCGCCCCTCCCCCACCCCTCTTTCACCTTCTGAAGTAAATTTTTGTTTGCCTCAGCTGAGAGGTCTTTTTTTTTTATTAGTTACTTTTGGCCAATTTTTAAATTATTTTATGGCTAAGCAGTGCGGCTGCTTCAAAGCGTGCACTGGGTGTAGCAGTAAACTTGCACTGAAGGACGGTCACACCCTTTGTATACTGTGCCTAGGAGAGACACATTGTCCAGAGACTTGTCATCACTGCACCAAGTTCTCTAACCAAACCCAAAAGAATAGGGCTGCTAGACTCTGAGTGGCTCTTTGGGAATCCACACTTACTCCCCTGCCTTCCGGAGAAATGTTGTCGGAGACTCCAACCAATGCCCAACCACTGGCGCCTCTGTCGACATCGGAGTTCTCGACATTGGCTTTACCAGCTTGTCCGACATCAATGTCTGCTGTGAGTATGCCTTCCAAGCGTTCGGCACCTAAGGATGCTTCTTCTAAGTTAACACCGTTGAAAAAGAACAAGAAGGAGGAGCATGGGAAGCAGACGAAATCGGATCCCCAGAAAGCGCATAAGTCTCACACTCGGAGTGGTGCTGGGAAACATGCGGGCTCTGCATTGCTCCCTCCCCAGCAGGCGCATCCCGACGTCATGATTCCTCCAATACCGGAGCTGGTTGTCCCTTCACCTATTGTGCTCCTGAACTCCCTGTACATCAGCTGAACCCCCCGATATCGGAGCTTTCCATGCCTTCGCACCCCAAATTGCCAGTGGAGGTGATCCCAGCCCGACGGTCTCGAGATCGGTCACCATCGCTTGCATCATGGTCAGGAGGTCATTCTAGGGATGTTTCCCCTTATCTTGTCAGATCTCCAGAGCATTGAGAACATCGATCCAGGTCCCGTGGACGTGGAGAACATTGCTCCAGGTCCCACAGGGGTGGAGAATACCGTTCCAGTTCCCCTTGATGTGGAGAGTATCGATACTGGGCTGATGACTCCCATCACTACAGGCCGAGGTTTCCTTACTCGCCCAGAAGAGAGTGGAGACCACATTCTCCGACTTACTTGGAGCCTCCTCTTCCACCACCTTGGGACCATAGGCAGCATATGCCATTCTGGTTCTTGTCATACCTGATGTCGATGCCACAAATGACTCCGCGTCCGCATTCTGGTTGGGACCGTAGGTCACATTGCTCTCGTTCCCCCCAGCGAAGATCCAAACCATCAGTGATTGTTTCCAGACCACCTGAGAAGTGTTCTCTATCGCCTCTCCAGCCTGCTACCCCAGCACAGATGACCCCAATACCGAACATTCAGGTACAGGTCAAGACTGTGCCCTTGCTTCCAATGCAGGACTCGTCGTCGGGATCCTCAGATTCAGATTCTGACACCAAAGTTGCAGACCGACCAAAATCCCCGGCAGGGGATTCTCCAAATCAGGATGTAGCTGATCTCCCCTTCAGTGGACCTCTCCTCGTATGGGGATCTAATTAAGCAGATGGCTCTTTCGCTTGGGATGTCTATTGTGCAACAACAACCATTGATGTCGGATGTGGTGTTTGATGTGGTACAATTGGATACCTCCTCATCGATCACCCTACCCATGTCATCGGTCCTTTTAGAGACTGCTAAGGCTACATAGAACAAGCCATCTTCAACACCGGTGTTGTCTCGAACACATGTATAAGATCCAAGAGTTGGACACTGAATTTCTTCGAGTTCATCCCAAGCCCAATTCGGTAATAGTCTCATCCTCATCAAGGGCCAAGCGTACCCATGCCACTCCTATGGATAAGGAGAGTAAGAAGTTGGATTCCATGGACAGATGCTTTTATTCCGCAGGAGCCCTTGGCATTAAAATGTCTAACTACTTGGCCTGTATGGGACGCTTTGAGTATGCCCTCTGGGAATGCTTTACAGAATTTTTGTCTATGCTCCCTGAGGATAAGCGTGAGGAGGTGAGAAAGGTTCAAAAAGAAGGATTGCTGTTGTCCAAGCAAATAATCAACTCGTCCAAGCATACTTTGGACTCATGTTCTAAGACAATGTCTTCAGCAATAGCCCTTAGAAGACATTCTTGGCTAAGAAACACCTCACTTCCTGTAGATACTAGATCTTATATAGAGGACCTTCCCATTGATGGTCAAGGCCTTTTTAATGCCTTACGGATTTGGCTTTGCAAGAGATGGACAAAAGTATAAAGGCTTCAAAGTCACTAGGTGTCACTGCTCCGTCTAAACCCTTTCGTCCGTGTTCGTGGTCAAGAAATGGTTCCAAGCATCAGTTCATGAAACCATCTCTGGAGGGAGGATATAGACCACATCAGTCGTCATATGGGAACAGACAACAGTATCAGCCCAGACAAAGATATGGCTCGAGTCAACAGCAAGTTAGGCCGAAGCCACCAAAGACCAGCAAACAGGGCCTTTGACTTCCATTTGCCAACCTTTTCCAACGCTACCCACTTCTCCCTGTTTCTTCATGCCTGGGACGCTATCATCCTGGCTGTTGGCTGTTCTTTTGAATTCCTGGAGTTTCCACCTCTTCCAGTAGTCATCATCACTCCCCTGTCATCATGCCTCCTACAAGAAGTAGCCACACTTCTATCAAAGGGTGCCATAGAACCTGTGACCCTAGACCACCGGGATGAGGGTTTTTATTCCTGTTACTTTGTGGTGCCCAAATGAGATGGTGGGCAGAGATCGATTTTAGATCTCCACAGCCTCAATGCTTATATACAATACTGAAAATTCAAGATGACATCTTTACCTGTCATTCTACCTCTCCTGTCCAGAAACTGCTGGATGGCCATGCCCGACCTCGAAGATGCCTACTTCCATCTGACTATTCACCCTTCCATCGGAAATATCTCTGATTCGCCATAGGAGGCAGCCACAACCAGTACAGAAGTCTACCGTTTGGTCCCAGCACAGCACCTCGTGTCTTCACCAAGACTATGGTGGTGGTGGTGGCACACCTTTGCCTCTGTGGCTTAACAGTATTCCTGTATCTGGTTACATCTTCAGGGGACCTCCTCACATGCCAGGTATCCCAAGCCTTAGACATCCTTTAGGGCCTTGGTCTCTGGGTCAATCACAAGAAGTCACATCTGATTCCTTGTCAGAGAGTGCAGTTCATAGGGGCGATACTGGACTCCACCCCTGCACGTTTATCCAGTTGCTTCACACATCGCTGGCAGTGCCAATGTCCATGCAGACTTACTCAGCAGGGGTTTCTCTCAGCATCACGACTGGGAGCTGAACTGGACCTACCTCAGTCCTGTGTTCCAGAAGTGGGGTACACCTCATGTAGA
The DNA here is from genome assembly GCA_029375565.1 of Gekko gecko. Classification (NCBI taxonomy): domain Eukaryota; kingdom Metazoa; phylum Chordata; class Lepidosauria; order Squamata; family Gekkonidae; genus Gekko; species Gekko gecko. The sequence goes on along the minus strand of JAPDNY010000010.1, from coordinate 89,193,169 downwards.
TGTCTTTACCACCAAGGACAACTTGAAGTGTGCCCTGTTCTGTTGCAGAGGGGCTCAGGATCCCAAGGCCTTGTTAGACGGGCTCCTTTACCCATGGAACAACAAGTTTCTCTACATGTTCTCTCCTCTACCTTTGTTGTTACGGACAATCCAGAGACTCATGGTAGTGCACATGACGTGCATCCTGATTGCCCCCTGGTGGCTGAGGCAACCTTGATTTGCCAGCCTACTCTCTTTGACCAAGGCTCGTCATCTTTTCCCTCAGGTGCCAGATCTGCTCCTGCTGGAGAGAGGAGCTCTCCTGTTCCACAAGGTCCACAAACTCAAGCGGACAGCCTATCTTGTGGAGATTTCACATTTTCTGACAAGGTCAAGAATGTCTTACTGAATGCCAGGAAGGACTCCACGAGACGTTCCTACAGTTGGAAGTGGTCTCGCTTCTTGGCCTTTTTGCAGCCCTCTAATGTGCCTCCAGTTTCTGTCAAACTTGACCGGATTCTGGAATTTCTTCTATTGCTGGCAGATAAGGGCCTCTCACACTCCTCAATCAAGGTGTATTTGTTGGCTATTTCTGCCTACCATTCCAGGATTGACGGTTTTTCCGTTTTTTCTCACCCAGTCTGAAAGAGGTTCCTTAAAGGTCTCCTCCACTTATACCCTCTGATCTGTACTCCGGTACCCCTGTGGGACTTGCCGCTGGTACTGCGCCATCTAATGAGGAAGCCTTTTGAGCCTATGGCAACTTGTGAACTCAAACTGGCGGCATGGAAAATGGCATTTCTAGTTGCCATTACCTCTGCCAGGAGGCTGGGCAAACTCGTGGCCCTTCGTCATGACCCACCTTACCTTGTCTTCCTGTATGATGGAGTGAGATTGGTGCCTGACATCTCTTTCCTGCCTAAAGTGGTCTCCACCTCTCCTCGGAGATCTTATTGCCTAACTTCTTCCCTAGCATCTCCTCCACACTCTGGATGTAAAGAGGGCACTACTTTCTTACTTGAATAGGAGACGTTCGAGTAGGAGGGACAATAACTTACTTGTCTCCTACTCCACTCACTTTCCAGGGCTAAAGATCTTGGCACAACATCTCTCCAAATGGATTGTGGAGACTATTAAACTGTGCTACCTGTTGGCTGAACGCCCATTGCCCTTGTCGATCCGAGCACACTCTACGAGATTCATGGCTATGTCTACAGCCTTCTTGAAGGGTGCTTCCCTGTCAGCCATCTGCGAGGCTGCGACATGGTCTACTCTGAACACTTTCATCAAGCACTACGCTGTTGATGTTCGTGAACGCCACAGAGTGGACCTGGGTCATCTACTCCTGTCGTCGGCAGAGCATTGAATTTTGCGACAGCTCCTACCTCCAGGTGAGCCACTGCTTTTCAATCTCCCATGGTGTGATGCACAGAGACCATGAAGAAGATAAACAGGCTGCTTACCTGTAACTGATGATCTTCGAGTGGTCATCTGTGCAGTCATACCGCCCGCCCGTCCTTCCCCACTGCTGTCGCTTCAGTACTTTTTCTCAGATTATTGACATGACAGCGGTCAGAAGGAACTGGTGGGATGGCCGTGCCCCTCCTCGGGCATGCGCAGTGGGGTTCCCATGCATGCCTGGGAGGGAGGCATGAAAATTCCTTTGTGAGCTTTGCATACCACTGATTTGGATCCGCGCAGGCGCATAATCCCATGGGTGTGAGTGCACAGATGACCACTCGAAGCAACCTGTTTTTTCCCCTACATTCTCCCTGGATTCTTTTTAAAAACAGTAACAAACTTTGCACATCCGTATACACCCTACTCTTCCCACTGGATCACTTCCTTAATTCTCCTTGCCCTCTCTGTCTTGGCTGTCACTCTGATGAAGGGAGCAGGCCTAACTGTGGCCTGCTCAGCACTGGGCTGAGGGACCTTAAATCGCTCCTCAAAGCCGCTGCAAGTCCCTCCTTTCGGGATCTTGTTCCTATGAGATTGGCCAGACCAGCTGGACTTTCCCATCTTCCTGCTGGGGTGGACTTCTTTCAATGCCCTCTGGAGGCCTACAGCTCTCTTGGGCCTTCCTGCTTCTGGCCCCGCTGGGCCGCCATTGGGCCAAATCTGTGTGGTCTTGTTGCACAACAGCAGTGCACTTAAGAGCTTTTGCCCTTTTGCCTGGCCTTCCAATGTGCATGCTCCAGTGGCGACCTGAATTGCAGCAGCATTATTGTGGCTGGGAATAGGCACCCTGCCCAGCTTTGAACAAAACAAAACTTTTTAGAAGTAGGAAACATATGGAGTGAAGTTCTAACTATACAGTCTCCAGCAATGTTAGAATTCTATTTGAATGGAACTTTAAACATTGGGAAGCATTTTTAAAATTATCCAGCCTAATAATGAACTTAAAAGTTTGCACATTGTTTTGTGTCTTAAGTGAGTGGCAAGCCTTTCCCCTCACTCCAGATACACAAAGGATGGCTAAGATCTGACAGTGGTGGGGAAAGGTGACCTTATATGTTCAGAACTATTCTGGTAATTAAAGAGGTTATAACTATATACATAATGTTAATATTTATATCTTGTATTACTGTATGTGTGTATTCGGTAGTACACAGGGTATACAGTAATCCTGTGGCTCTTTTTGTTGATAGTTATTGTGAATGTGGCTCTCCACAAGCCACAACGTTAGTACCACTGCCTCATTTGTATTCTTTATTTGTATTTTACATATAGATTATATGCAGTTTGTTCTGAATGTCAGATGCAAAGAATTCTGTGATCAGTAATATTTATGAAGAATAACATAGCTTTTCATAGTCCTGCATATCATGTACTCTCTGATATTTTCTCTCCAGCACTCTCTTAAAGGAACAAAGACACAACTTTTTCTCTTCTGCATCTGTCAGTCTCCTAAGCAATTTGGAAAAAATAGAGAAAGATACCACTTTAATTTACTTATCTGCAAATATTTTTGTTGATTTGCATTATACTATAGGTAGCATCTAAACAGTAGATGACATATAATCAGGGCTTTTTTTCCTGGGGGAACTTGCCAGAATGGAATTCCGGAACCTCTTTGACAAAATTCTTTTTAAAATGTTAAAAAGTTTTTGAGAATTCCAGCACCTCTTTTTTTTTTTTAAGTCCTGCATATAATATTATTCAAGGCCAAAAACCTCTGTATCAGTCTTGGTGGGTTCCAAACCTGCACTTGACATATACTCGACAGAAACCAGAATTATTGACGTAGGCAAACAGGGAAACTTCATCTAAGAAAGAAGGGGTGGGAAACTAATAAGGTTCCAAGGTGTGAATCTTTAGCTATGCTTTTTGCGCTTGTCACTTCAGCAGTATGAAGGCTTTGGTTCAGCAGTATGAATGCTCTTCTTCCCAGGGCTCAGAAAAAGAAAATCTATTTCCTGTAACAATACTACTCCCAATAGCCAGTGTTCATCAGTCTTTAACTTTACTTTAGTCTGATAGTAAGATTCCTTTGCTCCAACTTCCACAATCTCCATAGATGCTTTTTAGGGTTGCCAGCCTCCAGGTGGGGCCTGGAGATCTCTTGCATTTGCAACTGATCTCCAGCTGACAGAGATCAGCTCCCCTGGAGAAAATGGCTGCTTTGAAGGGTGGACTCCATGGTACTGTACCATGCTGAGGCCCCTCCCCAAAACCTGCCCTCTCCTGGATCCACCCCCAAAGTATCCAGGTATTTTCCAACCCAGATCTGGCAACCCTAATCACCTAGCTTCTGGCTAGGCGGGATATAAATCGAAAGTAATAAATAAATAATAAATATTTTCCACCCCTCAGAGGCCAGTTCCTGGCTGCAGGTCTATTTTCAAACTTTTCTTTATCTTTTCCCTCTTCTTGCCTCTTCCTTTTCCTCTAACCTCCTTCAAGAAAAGGCAACTGTTTCTTAGGTCAGAGTTAGGGGCTGTTGGGAGATGTAGTCCCTAATCTCAGAATTTCCACTTGTCTTCTTTTCTGCCTGGTCACCCTTCCTAAGCAATTTCTAAACACAGAAAATAGTATTTTAATGTGTATATATTTAAATATCTTTAAAATATTATTTTGATCTGCAGCATACCTTAGCCATTTGAGAGCTAATGAGATGTAGTGGTTAGAGTGTTGGACAATAATCAGGACACCCAGGTTCATCTCTCTGCTCTTCCAGGGAAGCTTGCTGGTGACTTTGGGCCAGTCACACCCTTTCAGCCTAACCTCCTTACAGGGTTGTAGTGAGGATAAAATAGAAAAGAGGAGGACAGTGAAAGCTGCTTTGGGTCTCCATTAAGGAGAAAGGCAGGGTGTAAATGAAATGAGATAAACAAGTGGGATCTAAACAGGAGAAATCCCACTAGATTAATGACTTTGGTGTATTTCACCTTGAGATTCTAATTATGAGACTGATTGCAGTGTCACTTCTTGTGATCAGATGAGGTCAGAAACAGAACAAAGATTCTTTATTTCTGCTCTAATGCATTGAGATTCTTGGTTGTCATAGTCTGATGTGACATATAGATAGCTTGTTTCAAGCTACACCTAATTTCAAGGCATAAATCCAAATATTTATTTTCTCTTTCCATGCCAAACAAAGGTTCATAATGTTTCTACAAAGTAATTACAATTGAAAATTTACAATTGGATAAAATAATGAATAGTTTTTCCAGTTTATTTTGCTGAATCATGCTGAGGAGCTAACACTTGCTTCTTATTTTCATTGAAACAAACAAATCCTGTCCTGATGCATTCGTAAACTGTAACCGTCTGTGTATTTTTCATAAATAACATGACATGACATAAATGAACATTATAAAATGAATATTATAAAATTTGTATTGTTTTGGAAACGTATTGGAAGATTTATTTACCTCTATAGTGGCCTGGCTTTGCATCCTCCTGTCCTGTAGAGGGAGACAAGACAAACTTACCTTTTACTGGGGCTTTTCTTCCTTCTAATAAGACACTTTGTCAGTCTTACTGAGATAGAGATCTGTAAAGTTCTAAGGCCTTAGATAGGTCTTCATCTGTCTAAGGCCTTGGGGCAGAGTGTCTGTCTTTGTATATCTCTGCTGCTCTGATTCTGCAAAGGTTAATTTTCTTCACCATTTCTGGATTTATGTTTGCTGGCTGGCTGTAAGTTAGATGCTCCCTTTTTTTCCCTTTCCCCAACCAGAACTTTTTACCAAGGGGTTTTTCTGTTATTTCTCACCTAACAATGCTGCATTGTATTACACTGCAGACCTCAGCAGGTAAAATATATTTTCTTCATTTGTTCATATGTATTTCTTCGTTTTCTCTTCACATTATGCCTGTTCTGTAGGCTGGCAGTGAAACTATGAGTTCGTTTTATTTAGGAGAGACAGCCAGAATGCTTTGATGGTGGCAAAAGAAGTTGAAATTTGAACTAATAGAAATATTTGGGGACAAAAGATGTATTAATGAAAAAATTAAAGTGTGCTCATGTTAACCCCCTTAAAGTTTTGTTAAACCAACCAACCAACAAACAAAAAACCCTGACTCTATAAGAGTATTGTTTATGGCCAGCTGCACAGATTTTCCTGAAAAGAATTATGGAAAGACAAAGGTTATGTTTTCTAATTTCATTAGAAATGTCTTCAGTTTAAGATATCAATGTCCACTACTTAGGCAGGTGTCAACTGATAATACTGCCAGTTTTGTCCTTGTCAAACTAGTTCCCATGAGCTTGTGAAGGGGCTTGGTTTGCAGTTTTAGTATCCCACTGCTGCACAAAAACACATATTTTTTGTATGTTATCTGCCTCCAGCCAGGTATCAGTTTGATTAATACCTTATTGGTACAATAAAGCCTATTAGCAACAAAGCATAGAATTTAAGGTTATCATAATCTTTTCTCTATCATTGTTTTCTCACATAGTTTGTACTGAGACTAGGTAAAGCTGGTACAGTTCTCTTGAAACAAATAGTGTTGCATCAGAATTAACTTCAGTGGTGTTCTACTGTTTGATATAACTTGACCTTTGCTCATTGAATTTATTCATTAGTTTTGTACACCTCTGACATTGGTTTTCAATATAATGAATTTAAATAGGAAAAATTATAGAATCAGGGCATTGCCTTGACAGTCTGAATGCATAGTTCCTTTATTACCTAAACTGTTTAGCCTTCACGTAGGGTTGGCAGGTCTTGGTTGGGAAATACCTGGAGATCTGGGGCGTGGAGTTTGAAGGGGGGGGAAAGACCTCATCAGGGTACAGTGCCATAGAGTCCACCCTCCAAATCAGCCATTTTCTCCAGAGGAACTGAATCTTTAATCTGGAGATCAATTGTAATACTGGGAGATCTCCTGGCCCCACCTGGAGCCTGGCAACTCTACCTTGACACCTTCTGAAAGCTGTAACTATTTATCTTGAATTAGTTTGTAGATGTAATTCTTGCATAAAATGCGTGCCATTTGTATCTGTGTTGTCCCTCTATACATAATAAATAAAATACATAATACATATTATTTATTTGATTTTAAGAGCACCCTTCCCCCTGGAGTACTCAGGATGGTTATTGGCTTCTGGGATTCTATTTGATGAGTTTAGGGTTGTCAGGTCCAACTCAGGAATATCTGGGGACTCTGGGGGTGGAGCCAGGAGACTTTGGAGGTAGAGCCAGGAGCAAGGATATCACTTCCAGGTCTACCCCCATATCCAGAGGGTTCCTGTGGTTCCATGGTAGGAGCTTGTGTTTTTAACACAGTGGTTGCTCTCAACTCATTCTCCACTCAAGCCACACATACTGGTACCATTTAGGGTTGCCAGGTGAGGCTGACAAACTGGCAGGGGACTTTCCAGGTGCTTCCAGGAGAGGGGAGGGAAGAAGCATGATTGAACTCTGAAGGGAGTTCTGGCTGTCATATTTAAAGGGACCACATTCCTTTTAAATGCCTTCCCTCCATTGGAAATAATGGAAGTTGGGGGCACCTTTTGGGGCTTACAGAATTAAACCCCCAAGTCTGATCTTTTTGAAACTTGGGGTGTTTTTTGAGGAGAGGCACCAGATGCTATGCTGAAAATTTGGTGCCTCTGCCTCAAAAACAGCCCCCCCCAGAGCCCCAGACACCCACAGATTGATTCTCCATTATACCCTATGGGCATCAGTCTCCATAGGGTATAATGAAGTTCCCAGCAGACATTCCTTCCCCCCTTCTGATAACCCTGAATTGGGGGGAGGGCCTCCAAAGCAGGGGATCCCCTGCCCCCAACTGGGGATTGGTAACTCTAGATGAGGCATTCTTTTCAACCTGAATATGTGATTTAGGAGATTCCCCCTCCCGCCCTTTCTTTCTTTCTTGATAATTTTATCTGTTAAATTGCAACATACGTAAGCCTTGAAAGTAGCAGGATATAGGTGATTATCCATATGTAGGTTTACTAATCATTAAGCTATTTTATTGCTACATTTTTTTTCTTCTTCTCATGTGTAAAGGGTGACCTTCATTGTCAGCAATAGCTGAGATTTGTTTGCTGATTTACCGTTGACTTTGGACTACACAAGGCTTAGAATACCCTTGTTATTCCACTCCTAGGCTGATCTTGTAACAAAAGACTTACAGAACTTTAATTATGTGATTAAGATTTATGCTTTGTGTGGAAATTGTTCCTGGTTGGGAATGTTATAAAATAGATTAATCGACTGCTGTAAACCTTACCCAGTAATGTAATCTCCCCAGCTGTTTCTGTGGTGATTTTATTCTATCAAAATCAGATCAATGGAAATGGAAATCTTTCTTCTGTTTAAAGCCATTTTATATCTTATATATTTAATATAGTGTTTATAGTAGACAAGAAGTAAGAAAAACATCACATAGCAAAATATCAAAGAACATTTCTGGAGCAGAAGCTGTAATTTCCAAGTTCGGACTTTGCCATTGCAAAGTTTCTTTCATAAGCAAATCTCTTGAAATCAATTCAATCTCAGCATTATTAAAGTAAGATGAAGTTTTAGAATAACATCTAATATAATTTGTGAAAAATATGGGTTGGATAGAGTGATCTGTTAATGGAAGGCCCTGATTTATGTAGACTTTTGCCACATTTCCCATTCTCCAGTCGTACCTTCCAGCCTCCAGAAAGTTGATTTCCAAAGTCACTGGTATAGTGTGAACAGGAGATGGGGTACCAGTGAGGATGGGTAAGAGTGCAAAATCAACTTTCCTGGGAGCTGGAAGAGATTGCTGAGGGACATGAAACATAGCAGCTTTGTTGAACTGAACCCCATGTGTAATTCTTTTATATTTTTTTGCATGGGATCAGGGACTGTATTTAAAACAACAACACAGCTTCCCTGTGAAATCTTAATTAAACTGCACAGAATTCTGCAGGAGTCACAACGGAAGAACAGAACAGAGTGTACAGCAAATTTAAATATTTTTGTTCACCCCCATAAAGTTGCCAATCTCCAGATGGGACTTGAAGATCTTCTGAAAATGCAGTTGACCTCCAGACTACAGAGATCAGTTTCACTGGAGAAAATGGCTGCCTTGGAGGGTGGACTCTATGGCATTATATCTTAACTAGGAATAAGGCCTGTTGTGGAAATAAATACAACAGGCTCTAGAAAGAGGCTCTGGGAGAGTGCCCCAGCTTTGGGCACTCAGTGACAATTTGTTGTGGCAATCTCAGCAGGGTATAATGACAGAGTCCACCATTTTCTCCAGAGGAACTGATCTTTGCTACCTGAAGAGCAGTAGTAATTTTGAGTGATCTCCAGCTCACCCCCAAGATTGGTAACACTGGTTCCCCAGGAGGGAGTGGCTGGTTTGGAGGGTGGAGTCTATGGCATTGTACCTGTCTGAGGTCCCACCCCTCCTCAACACTCACCCTCTCCAGGTTCGACCCCTCAAATCTCCAGGAATTTCCCAACCTGGAGTTGACAACCCTATCTCCCTCCTAGCCAACCATCAACCTACCTTTAGTTTTCCATCTCCTCCCCCTTCCCTTCTAGAGAGCAGTTGTAATTTTGAGTGATCTCCAGCCCCCACCTGGAGATTGGCAACAATGGCTCCCCATCAGGGAATGGCTGGATTGGAGGGCGGAGTCTATGGCATCGTACCTGTCTGAGATGCCACCCCTCCTCAAACCTCACCCTCTCCAGACTCCATCCCTCAAATCTCCTGGAATTGCCCACTTGAAGTTGGCAACCTGATCAGGACTTGGCCCAATGAGTTTTCTCCCAAAGGCCAACATAGCTGTGGAAAGGCCCTTTACTGACAGAGGAGAAAGTACAGGTGCCAACTCTGATTAGGGAAATACCTAGAGATTTGGGGGGGGGGATCCTGTGGAGGGCAGCATTTGGGGTGTGTGTGGAAGGACTCAGCAGGGTATAATGCCATAGAGTCTACCCTCCACAGCAACCATTTTCTCCCAGGGAACTGATCTCTGTCATCTGGAGGTCAATTGTAACAGTGGGAGATCTCCAGGTCCCACCTGGAGATTGGCAACCCTAGGGGAAAGTCAGCCGCACAGTGGGGAGTTGAAGAAAATGGTTGCTGGCCCTCCTCGTTAGTCAGCCAGCCATGCTGAAGCTAAGCAGGAGAAAGAGCCTTTTTCCATTTATTCTGACAGGAAAGTGGCCGTTGGGGAGGCGGTTATGGGCAGGGGAGGGGGTTATGCTGAAAGTCCTTTGTTTTTTTACTCACAGAACCAAGTTTGGGTGCCAACCAACAGCCACTGAGGGGACAGTCCCTCACAGGAGTCAAGAGAACTGTCTTCCTCAGGAGAGAGAGCTGTCTGCCAGTAAATCTGACATGCAAAAGGGGGAGTGGGTGGGGAAGAGGAGCAGACCCAGACCCGGCCAATGGCACGCAAGTACTCTTGAGTGGCAGCTGATGGGCCAATGGCTGAGGGAGGGCATTTTACAGCCAATGGGAGCGCATGGAATCTTGCAAAACCAAAAGATAATTATTATAAGGAGAGATGAGGTCCCTCCGCTCCTTAAATCCCATAATTCTGAGGCTCCACCTCAAAATATTCAGGAATTTGCCAACCTGGAGTTGGCCACTCCCCACAAAATATCAATTCCTAAACAACTACTATTCATCTAATTTTCCCATCACTTGTCCTAAAAGTTGTAACAATTTTAGAAGTCTTATTCAAGAACAGAAGGTCATTTGTGCAGAAGAGTAAAGGGTCATTAGGGCTGAAGATAAAATGATGGGTGGAGTGAAGGTCTTGGGCTCCTGGGGCAAAAAAGGCTGTAATCTGCTTTTGCTTAGTTGTTGTCTTGCATTTTAAAATTACTAGGCTTCTATATCTAATATATACTGAATCTATAGTTGATATGTGTTTCAGTGTAACCATAAATCAATGACCATTACATACTTCCTGATGAAGATTTGTCTGTAACTGAAACTGATCCTCTTGAAGGCATTTTTTTGCCTTTTAAAGTACATTTTGCAGATGAACGTACTGACGACAATATTTATGCAGAGGAACTTAAAACTCTTCCTTTTTAGAATACAGTTCCTAAAAAATCCTAAGTAGCAAGTGTGACTAAGGTTTCCCCTTTTCCAACATAGTCGCTTAACTGAAGCTTATTGTCTGGAACTGTTTAGATAAGGCTTTCCTGATTTCAAAAGTCCACATTCTAACTGAAATTCCAACACAAACAGGGAATTAGCCTGCTGATTCACACAAGAGTCAACTAAATTTCCAAATTTCTTTGAACAGGTTCTTTTAGGAGATATGTAAAGCTTAAGACAAGCAGAAAAGAAAGTAAAAAGAGTAAAAGGGGTATGTATTGGAGGGATAGTACCTAATATGTCTCATTATCTCTGATGGGTCAGTTTACTTTGAAGATGTTCTCTTCACTGTTTTACATGATTTTACTGTTTTACTTGATTCATTAGCAGTTAGAAAGTTAGAATTCCTAATTCATTTCCTACTAATTAAAATGTGAATGTAGGTAAAAGTCCCATTGATTAATTAGTGCTGAGATTCCTTGTCCTGCTTTGCTATATTTCACAATGAAACAAATAGCTTAACGTTTTCTGTTAAAGAAAAGGACTGTTCTGCTGGCAGTGAAGTGCTTCTGATTGATTTGAAAGACTTTTTTTAGTCATGGCTTTATATCTTGCTCAAGTAAAAGAGAAGTGAATTTAACAGAGAAAAGGAAGACATAAGGTAATATCAATACTACTAACACTGTTCTTTCTGTTTTTATGTTTTGCCACATTAATAAATTTGCCTGAATCTGGGCATTATAGTGGCTGAATATTGGCTGGGTCTTTCTGCCTTCCTTTCTCTCTTCTGGTATTGTCTGATCAGCTAGATCAGTTAACCAGACATTCCTGTTTTGTATACTTGCACATTGCTGTGTGCATATGTATGTGAGTGTACAGTTGTGTACAACTTTTAAAAGGTAAAAATTATGGTTTGAGGTGGCAGATAACATGGCCGGTGGGTGAAAACTATACTAGCAAATCTAGGGAACTTTTTGGCACAGAATTGTTGTTTGTAAATGTAGACCTTATAATTTGGTCACAGCCAAAAGAATAGATCCCATCTAGGAAGATGAAACTTTCAGGTTCCTGAAAGAACCTGCAGTCAAAAGACTAGATCCCATCTAAGAAGAAGAGACTGCATGTTTGCAATAGAGTAATCCATGATGTAGGTTAACAAAAAAATTATTACTGTTGTTTTTGTATCTCTGGCTCTAAGAATGACCATATACAAAATTTATAAGAACATATTGTATTCTAAGTGATCTTATATGTGTATAGGACTGTCAGCCTCCAGGTAGGGTCTGGAGATCTCCTGAAGTTACATCTGATCTCCAAACAATAGAGATCATGGAGAAAATGGCTGCTTTGGAGGGTGGACTCTATGGCATTATACCCTACTTAGGTCCCTCCCTAGGCTCCACCCCCAAATATCCAGAAATTGGCAACCATACGCGTGTGAGCAATTTATGGCTTTGTTCACAGAGCAGGGAAAGTTTCTGTAATTATTCAAGTCTCAGCATAATAATTTTTTTTAAAAATCTCAAGTTTGTGTTTCTTTTCAGTTTCTTTTAACAGCTCGTTAAGGTTTATTATGTACCATTGGTTCAGTTGTTCTGTGTGAGGCTGTTGTTTAAGTTTTCTTTTCACACTCCATTATGCAAACTGACACAGTATTTACACTACTCTAAGCATCTGTCTATACATATAATCCTAACTGCAGTTTAAGTTTTTTGGCTAATAACAGTGGTGGTTTCAATTCCATACAACTTCAAGTCCCATTTATGTTTTTAAAGAGAATTTTTTTTTGTTTGAAAGGGACATACCTTCTGTCTTTTGGTTCAAAGGTACTCAGAATATGGAATACATATTAAATTATAGCATTTCACAAGACATTTTAATTTTTCAACAAATCAAATGTATTTGTGTTACCTGTGGAGCATAAATATAAAATAATTTTGTAAAGATACATGAAATAATCTGAAGCAGAGCATTGAACCCCATGGAACAGATGGCTTTTATCCAGTTTAAAATTGTCATCAAGAAATATATAGCTAAATTTGCTTTGGTTGCCTTGAAACACTGATAACTTTTTAATTATCTCTGTTATTTGCAAGCAAAATTAATAATTGCTGTTGATTTGACCATTTTATCTGCTCCTTCAGCAACAAGGCTGAAACATCTACTAATTCTTCAGGAATTGTTCAGCCTTCTCTTTTCCTGATATGCTTTTTTATATGCAGTGATTTCCACCCCATGGAGGTGCGTTAAAACATCTAACCTCACTTCTGTAGGCTGAAGTGCTACACTGCAATAAAATCATTGCCAGTTGATTCTGCTCATTGCATAACTGGGACCTTGACTATTGACTGTAGTAGAATGAGAGTTACAGTATATGGAATTATGAGGAGGATACCAACTTCATTGTCCTTATCAATTCCCCTTCATATGCAAAAGAAGGTTTATCAGTATTGGAGTAATTCGTTTATGTCCTCCTGTGGTCAGACTGGAAAAGGAGAAAGGGAGAAATCTATATGTGACTGTGTGTGTGTGTGTGTAGCAGCCAGCTTATAGTGGCCCCATAGGGTTTTCAAGGCGAGAGATATTAAGAGGTGGTTTGCCATTGCCCAGATCTATGTAGCAACCCTGGACTTCCCGTCCAAATACTAGCCAGGGTTGACCCTGCTTAGCTTCTGAAATCTGAAGAGATCCGGCTAGCCTGGCTTATCCAGGTCAGGGCACGTCATTAGTTGAATGAAACAAGCATCTTCTAGTTGCTGTGCTGGCAATAAAATACTTTGAATTGCACCATGCTGGTGTTTACACTGTTATTGTGTGGGAGTTTTGGTGGTCTCGATATGTAGGCTGTATCAAAGTAATTTTTTTTTGTCATTTCAGCTATGAAGTCTTACATTCCAGTTTTCATTCTTCTGTGGAATGCCGTTGGGATTGCAAGGGCTGCCAAAATCATTGTTGTGCCCCCAATTATGTTTGAAAGCCATCTCTATATTTTCAAGACCGTGGCCTCTGCCTTGCATGAGCAAGGCCACCAGACAGTTTTCCTCCTGTCTGAGGGCAGAAAAATCCCTCCATCTAATCACTATAGACTGCTCAATTACCCGGGGATCTTTAATAGCACCACCTCAGATGAGTTTCTTCAATCCAAAATGAGAAATATCTTTTCTGGGAGACATACCATTTTGGAACTGTTTGACATACTGGATCACTATTCCACGAACTGTGACATGATTGTGGGCAACAAGAAGCTCCTCGAAACCATGAAACAGGAAAAATTTGACCTGCTGCTAGTGGATCCTAATGAGATGTGTGGATTTGTTATTGCTCATCTATTAAGGGTTAAATATGCTGTTTTTTCCACTGGCCTTTGGTATCCAGCAGAAGTAGGTGCTCCAGCACCTTTAGCATACGTTCCAGAATTTAATTCACTTCTCACAGATCATATGAATTTTTTAGAGAGGATCAAGAATACTGTTCTTTATCTGTTTTCAAGATTTGGAGTCAATTTTTTGGTTCTGCCAAAATATGAAAGGATAATGCAGAAGTATAATGTACAGCCAGAAAGGTCCATGTATGAACTGGTGCATGGATCCAGCCTGTGGATGCTGTGTACTGATGTAGCATTAGAGTTTCCAAGACCCACGCTACCAAATGTCGTATATGTGGGAGGAATCCTTACCAAACCAGCCAATCCTCTACCAGAAGTAAGGTTTGCTATTTTTTTACTTTTATAATGATATTTTCTAGATACTGCATTTTATACTCAAGTGATTTGTATATTTTTAGAGTTTGTCATCTTTCTAATAATGCTTATGCAAGATGTTGTAATTCATGTTATGATTACTTTTGCCCTCTTATTTATCGTAGTAGGAAATTGTCTTAGTTATTAACTGTAAGTGAATTTGAACCTAGCTGAGAAGTTTACTAATAAACAGAACCTTTAATTCAGTAGATTAAATTTGATAATACTAAATTTGAAATACTAGTCCTAAACATACAAAATAGTAAAAAGAAAGCAAAACTCCAAACCCATATTTACAAGAACTAAAGATGTTTTTAAACATTTTTTTACAGTTAGTGAAGAGAGACATCAAGAACCTAAATTTTAAGTAAGCTTGACTGTTGCTGCTGTAGCTCTAGTCAGACCATAGTGTAGGGTCATAATCTCTAAAAATGCAAATAGGAGTAGAGGATAGGGACACAGTGAGTGTTCATTGTTTTTTTTCTTTTATATGGCAAGCTTGTACCTGGAATAGCATTGGGATGCACTGACAAAAAATTAATGGAGAAGCTACATGCTTTAAAAAAACCCTAACGAGAATGAAGGAGGAAACTGTGGTAAAAACATACATTCTTATTGATTTATATGCTCTGTGAGGATATAAATGGAACCATCCATTTATATACGTATCTCCATTGCCACATTTGTGCTCAGTGTTGTGTCGTGGTAGGAGCACCTGTTACACAGTGTTCTCCTTTTTGCCCACCCTCACCATCCTCTGCCACGAAACCCTTTATTTATTGTTCCTTACACTCACACAGCTAAAGAGTGCTGTCCCTTTAATTTGCCTCTGCAGTCCTTTCTCTAGGTTTGGCACCCATCTGCTGGTCGCCAGGGAGGAGTTCTGCCTGTTCTTGCTGTCAGCTGCCTGGTCCTCTTGGTCTTTGGAGCCTATCTGTTCCTTGAGAACCATATCTGTTTCTGTCTTTACTGAGCTGACAGCCAGTAAGTAGTCCTTCCCCTCGCTCAGCTAGTTGTGCCTTTTTATCAGCTTCCAGTCTGGGGAAGAGGAAGCTGTCCTACCCTGCAGTCTTGCCCCACCCCCACTGTATTAAAACTCAGCCAGGCCAGCAGTGGCACAGGACTCATGCACAACTCTCGTGGCTCTCCTCCCTCATGCTTTCTTTTTGATTATGCCATATTCATTCATCTGGAGTGTCATAATTTGATTTTGTTTTCACAATCAATAATGCTGTGACTTGGAGTCCATGGAGGTCTTGAAACCAGAAGCCCAGTCATGGATTCCTTACACAGGTTGCTTTATTTACCAATCCAGGCACCTGAAGGTGTGGTTCACTTCACCTACCCCAGGGCTGCACTGCATTACATAGGATAAGAGCTACAGTGCTGCAACCTGCATCCAACTTCTCCCTTCTTTTCTTGCCAGCGTCCTCTCACTTCCCCTTCCTCCCTTTTTACAGATTCAGCTTCAAACATGGCCCTTGAGCTAAGCTCTGCCCTCCTCTGTTTCTTTCCCTACCTCAAAACAGCTGGACCCAGAGAGTCATTGTTCTCCCACCCAGTCTTGCTCACTGCCTCCACACCCTTTGAGCTTGGGCCTGACTGCCAAGGCTGCCTTGTTGCTGCAGCTATCCTTAATGTACCTTTCTGCCCCTGATCCCACCCTGCTCCATCCAGGTGATTCTTGCTCTGGGCCCAAGGGCCTCTCATGCCCTGCCAGGTAGTTTTTTTCTGGTTAGCCTGTCACAGCTGGTTTAAACTCAATTCTGAGATTAATGATTCTAGCACAGTATTTGTATTAATGTATGAGTGGGTTAGTACTCCCACTCCCCCCGTTTTTAGGGTCCCATTGGTGGCATCACTATGTCTATATGTGCCTGCTTTGTATATGATTCTAATGACCAGTAAAACAGGGATCCTTTCCCCTGTCTTTCAGAAATATGGAAGGCAGGATCCCTGGGTGAGGGGTACCTTGCCTGAGATTTTCATACTAATTGGTTGGGTGAAGGAAATACTGGTTAAAATGTGTTTCTCTGTTGAAATCTATCTGATTAACTAATCTGAAAGCATGCTATTGTGATATTAAAGAATCTGGACACAATTTTTAACCAACCAATCTACTGGGATTTGAATAAAGTTTCTGTGTATACTCCTTGTAATTATGCTGCTTGTCAGTACAAATTGGCTAAATTGTATTAAAATTAATCTGGCTAATTGGATGAATAAACTAACAATGTACATATACAGTAAGAATCTTACTTTGGATTAATTAACTGGAAGAACTGTGCTTCACATCCATACACCACAGCAATCATCTACTTGCTGTTTCACTTAGAATTCAGTTTAGAAGTCAGTCCATCTAACCATATGCATGGAAAGATTTTTTTTTTATGTCACTCCTTAACAGCACTGATCATGCCTCCAGCTTCCGGTTTTAGTCCTCCATTTTTTTTCCCCTTACCGGTGTGCGCTTGAGCGGAGCTCCGCACTTAAGTTAAAAAAAGAAAAGGTTCACTGGTGCCTAGTTTAGGCATTTAGAGGAGTCCGGGATCTCGGGGAGGCCATTTTAAAAAGGAGTCTTCATTTAAACTTTAAAGGGACCTGTTGAGCTCGCTCTTCTGCGCACCCGCCAAACTTCCTGTTCGGGAGAGGGCTGCCTGTGCGCATGTTCAAAGGAGAGGGGAAACCCCCCCCCCCACCTGCAGGAGGACAGCGGGGAGCTCGGAAGGAGGAGGTGAGTCTGATCGCAATTCTCCAGTTTAAAAAAAAAACGCATCGTGCCGGAGCAGTTTAAACCGCTCCAGCACGCTGTCTAAACGCACCCACTCAGTCTCCTGTGGCTCACACTGGAAGGGTTTCCAGGTTTTTAGAAAACAGCTGACAGACAGCTATAACAGTATAAAGATCTGTTTTATTAAAGTACTATTTTCCAGCTTTTATTTATAACAAAAGTTAAATCTCCAGCTCTTCTAATTGGAAAGGAAAAATGTGCGGCCTCGCTTTTTCCCTTACACTAGAGACTTATTCCCCCCTCTATTTTCAGCAAGAACCTACCAAACATATTTGCAAATGGATAGTTAAATGAATGTTTATCTAGATATTGTCCTTATTAAAGTAATGACGCTTATCTCTCCTTATAATAATTATCTTTTGGTTTCGTAAGATTCCATGAGCTCCCATTGGCTGTAAAATGCCCTGCCTCAGCCATTGGCCCATCAGCCGTCACTCAAGAGTACTCCCATGCCATTAGCCGGGTGCTGGGTCTGCTCCTCTTCCCCACCCACTCCCCCTGGCAGACCAGCTCTCTCTCCTGAGGAAGACAGTTCTCTTGACTCCTGTGAGGGACTGTCCTCTCAGTGGCTGTTGGTAGGCAACCAAGCCTGGTTCTGTGAGTAAAAAGACAAAGGACTTTCAGCATAACCCCCTCCCCCGCCCATAACCCCCTCCCCAACGGCCACTTTCCTGTCAGAATAAATGGGAAAAGGCTCTCTCTCCTGCTTAGCTTCAGCATGGCTGGCTTGGCTAACCAGGTGGGCCAGCGACCATCAGACCATTTTCTTCAACTCCCCACTGTGTGGCTTTCCCTAGGGTTGCCAATCTCCAGGAGGGACCTGGAGATCGCCTACTGTTACAATTGACCTCCAGATGACAGAGATCAGTTCCCCAGAAGAAAATGGTTGCTGTGGAGGGTAGACTCTATGGCATTATACCCTGCTGAGTCCTTCCACACACACCCCAAATGCTGCCCTCCACAGGATCCACCCCCCCAAATCTCCAGGTATTTCCCACCTGTACTTTCTCCTCTGTCAGTAAAAGGCCCTTTCCACACCTGTGTTGGCCTTTGGGAGAAAACTCATTGGGCCCAGTCCTGATCAGGTTGCCAACTCCAGGTGGGCAATTCCTGGAGATTTGAGGGATGGAGCCTGGAGAGGGTGAGGTTTGAAGAGGGGTGGCACCTCAGACAGGTACGATGCCATAGACTCCCCCTCCAATCCAGCCATTCCCTGATGGGGAACCATTGTTGCCAATCTCCAGGTGGGGGCTGGAGATCACTCAAAATTACTACTGCTCTTCCAGTAGCAAAGATCAGTTCCTCTGGAGAAAATGGTGGACTCTGTCATTATACCCTGCTGAGATTGCCACAGCAAATTGTCACTGAGTGCCCAAAGCCGGGGCACTCTCCCAGAGCCTCTTTCTAGAGCCCGTTGTATTTATTTCCACAACGGGCCTTATTCCTAGTTATAGTATATTTAGAAAATCACTAGTGCTCTGTGTTCCTTGAATATCAAGAACACATGGAAATAATATAGGAAAAGTGAGGAATGCAATTCTCCATAAACTTTTTAAAAATGTAGGGAATAGATTAAGCTGTGCTTATGCCTCTCATGAGAGTTCACTGCAACCATGTTGCTTTTGTGCGTGTTTGCTATACTATGCTGTGCCAGGTGTGTTGTGATGTGACAACCTTTAGCTAGTAATAAAATTTATAGTCGATGCCTATTGAGGATGTTGGCATGATTTCACGTTATAACCATATAGATAAAAGAAAACAGTTGCTGTTTATGATTTGTCAACACTGGTTTTGTGATTAACAGGCCTGTCTTAAATAGTTAGCCCCTTCTAAACACGTTGACTTCAATGAACTTAGAAGGGTGTAACTTGTGCTTAGGATGGCACTATTAGGTTGTGGTCACACACACCAGAAAAAAACTGGGGGGGGGGGGAAGCGAAGCTATTTCTTCTGGAGGAATTTGACTCGCAGTTGCATGATCACACCTCCCTTTGAAACTGCAGGTGCAGTCTGTCAGTGCATGGTCAGATGCAACTGCAGGTGAGTCTCTTTTTTTGGTGCCTTTTTTCCCATGCACTTAACTGAGGGATCAATGAATTGCACCTCCGCACTAAGGGCTCCCTATGGAGCTTACGATGATGCACATACTGCGAAGGGGGAAAAAAACAACGGCACGGAGTCGGGATGGCCTGATCAGACCATCCCAATGCCATGAGAGTGTGCTGGAGTGGAGCGATCAGACACGGGAAAGTCCATCCATGGCCCATTGCAACCGTTAACTACCAGATTTTCCCCTGTGTCTTTTAACTCCGCTTCTGTGGCGGAGCAGAATGCGTTGCCGATGGCTGTGGGGAGCTTCTGAGATGTTGTTGTCTGATTGTGCCCTTTAAATTTGCTTAGCATTCGCACCTGTGTATGATCACAGCCTTAATGCGGCTTGGTATATTTAATCATGTATAGAAACAACACATAAACAAATCCAGAGTAAACAACGGATGGATCCCTTTAATAAATATGTATATAAGGGTTTATTTAGATTAAAAGAAACCATGTAGGTGTAACATGAAACATTGTTTGCTGCTATTTGAGGCAATTCAAAAGTTCATTTTTGGGTAATAATCTGTTCAAGGAGCTTATTGAACCAAGGACAAGATGTAGAATAGAGCAGTACCACTGTGAAAGGTTCTTCTTTGTGTTATGAATTCTAATGGGGTTCTTAGATATTAATGCTGTTTTTGCAACTCCTGTAAAAATGAACACACTTATCAGGGCATTTAAAAGAAATTGAAACTCTTAAGCATACCATCTTTAAACTTTATAAAATAAAGTTATGTAAGTACACAATAGCTAATAGTTCCCCCCCTTTAGCCATTCATATAAGAGCACAGAAAAACATATCAGTACTAACTTTTAATTAGTAAGAACAGGCACTTTAAAGGGCTTCACATACATTGTCTTGAAGTCTTTACAAAAAGCATGAAGGGTAGTTCCATATTATTACTGCCATTTTTTTCTGATGGGAGTTGTATAAGGCTAGAGACCCAGCTGTGGTGTAGTGGTTAAGAGCGGCGGACTCTAATCTGGAGAACCATGTTTCATTCCCCACTCCTCCACATTCAGTCAGCTGGGTGACTTTGGGCCAGTCACAGTTCTCTCAGAGCTGTTCTCTCAAGAGCAGTTCTCTTAGAGCTCTCTCAGCTCCACCTACCTCACAGGGTGTCTGTAGTGGGCAGAGGAAGGGATGGTGGTTATAAGCTGCTCTGAAACTCTGAGTGAAGGACAGGATATAAATCCAACTCTTTTTCTTCTTCTGTCTTATGGTTTTATAGCAGAGGCAACATTTCATCCGGGGATTTTGTTTTTCATAATTTACACTTTTACACCATTTCTCTGTTTAGCTTCTAAGAATGTGGATTTTATAAAGGACAAAATTGACAGCCTTTCAGAAGGGAGAAGTCTTAGAATCATAGAATCAGAGAGTTGGAAGAGGCCGTACAGGCCATCTAGTCCAACCCCCTGCTCAATGCACGATCATCTTAATAGGATGTAGCCTCTATTGTATTATAAATCCTATCTTGGATAGGACTTACCAAAGTAAATATGAATCTCAGAAAACTGGGAAACAAAATGAACTTAATAAGATACTGGGAAATGTTAATTTTGTGATGTCTGGCACCTCTTGCACCCACATGAGAGAGACTATATCTGTTTTCCAACAGCACACAAAGTCTACCCTTGAGTAGACTACTTACTAACATCCCAAGAACTATTCAGTCAAATTCATACTGCAACTATAGGCCCAAAACTGTGGTCAGATCATGCCTGGGTTGAGTGGTCATTACTTTATAAAGAAACAGATGGCAAAGGACCCAAATGGATTTTAAACAAATCACTTTTATTAGAATCCAAGATGCATACAGAGATTTCAAAAGAGATAAAAAACTATTTTGAATTGAATTTGGACTGTGGGGTCTCTCATGAGGTTGTCTGAGATGCTATGAAAGTGGTCTTACATGGATAATTTATCTCTCTGGCCTCTGCCTACAAAACGAACAAGGAAAAATAATATAGGAGATCAAAGAAAAAAATAAAAGTTCTTAAAAGAAGACAAACAATGTGGAGGGAAAAAACTCTGCATAAACTGAGAATGGAAAGGAAAAAAACTTGAGGCACTAGAAATCTCAGAAATTGTGATTGTCAAAGGTAGATCCCTTCAGCACAAACAATTTCTTGGTCTGCCATCAAATATATAAATATCTCAGGTCCAGGACTCCTTGCCCCTTCCCAGGGAAGGCCCACTGCACTAAAGCACCAGCATCTTCTGCAGCAATTCTGGGCAAAGTCTCCAGTGCTGAAGTCTGCAAAGTGGTGACCTGGTCCACAACATTAATATTCATGAATTTGATTGACGTTGATTCCAAAAGCGAAGCAGCTGTGGGAAACACAGTTTGCAGGTGTTATTCTGCTCGCTAGCCCATACGCTTCCCCACTCTATCAAGTGAGCTTGCTATTCACCCATGTGGGACTACACTGAAGCCACAAAGATGAAAATGAGGTTGCACTTAGCTGTAACCATTGTACACAGAGTGGTCTTCTGTGCAGCCACCCCTCACACACACTACTTTTCCGGCTGTGGACCACTTCCCATGGTTTTCTCTTTTTACTCTGTAGTGAGGGAAGGACTGCTCTGCTGCCCCTTGATCATGTGTTAGTTTAGGCAGAAAAGACTGACCCCAACAGGGGAGAGGAAGCGTTCCTAGTGCTATGGAAAACCCTAAAAGGAAACAGCTTTTAAACTCAATAACTCTGCAGCAGGCTTGCATGCATGTGCAGTCCCATGGCTGCCTGTACAGAAGACCATTTGATGAACAACAGTTACTGGTGAGTGCAACTCCATTATATAAATTTTGTTAGTAGTAGTAGTAGTAGAGGTAATAATAATAATGTTGCCTCATTTTGGTCCTTGATGTGCAGTGCCAGATCTATAAGGAATAAAACTGTAGCCCTGGAGAATGTTTTTCGGTGGGGCAGCTTGACCAAGACCTGGGTGGGGCCTGATGAAGCAGTTCCTCTCACCAACTTCCTCCTCTGCAAATTCAAGGGCCTGGTCTTAATTTTTAAAGCCCTGAATAGTCTGCAGTCCATCATACCTGAAGGATTGCCTCTTCCAATACAATCCCCCACATTGCTTGTGCTCTTCATTGCATAATCTTTTGATGATGCCCAGCCATCGAGTGGCTCTCATCTACCAGGGCGAAGGCCTTCTCTGTGGTAGCCCCATTATTGGAACACTTTATCAGAGGACACACGTGCCCTGTGGGACCTTGTTAGCTTCTGTAGGGCTCTTTCAACAGGCTTTTAATTAGTCATTGCATATTGCTTGCGTTTTTTGTATTGTTCCCACCGAATCATTTTACAGTTGGATTGTTGGATGTAAACATGTTTTATTATTACTGTTTTTAACGTTGTCTGTTGAATTGAATTTTACTCCGATATTAGTCACCCAAGTTTTGCTTGTTGAGGGAGTGGTGGGGTATAAATTTGATAAATAAATAAATACATAAATAATATGAAATATGTGGCACACTACTGTTCTATATGTGCAGATAGTGCATGCAAAGGCAAGTAAAATTAGGAGTGGCTGAGCAGACTGTCGGGAGAATTTTCCCGGGGCAACCCTTCCCCCTTTCAAGGTTTGTTTAGGCTACGGTAAATGGCCCACTCACCAAAGGCACTGGGGTGGAGGAAAGGAAAAGGAAACACTAGGCTCCAAGACAAGGGAACACACTTATACAAAAAGGTGAAACTATATAGCGTTTCTTTTATTCTATAAAGGGAGGATGGCGGGTGCCAGCTGCTAGACTGCACTCCTCCTAACCCAAGAAGACAGAAACAAACATTGCATTCAACAGCTTAACAAGACAGACGGACAAGACAGCAACAGAACACAGAACACACAACACGGAGGCCTCCGGACCCGAGATAGGGCAACCACTGAAAGGTGAGCCTTTCAAGGTTTCCCCAAAATCGGACAAGGCCTGTCAGAAACCAGGGATCTTTTATACAGGACCTTTCAAAGGGTTTCCCGACTTCACACCTCAGACAATTACATTCAAGTACAGCATCAAACATTCAATTGATGTGCATACATGGTTCTTTTCAATTCTGACATCAGGAAAACACCAATCGTTGACACTTAGGATGTAAATGATCGGTATATTGCATTCAGAGCGGATCTTGACAAACAGGCTCGAAGTTCTCATGTTATCATAACAAAACTGAATCATTCCTGGTGCTGTGGGAAAGCAGAGGTGTGAAAGGCCACAGTTGTTTGCTTATAAAATGCAGACTAGCTACATCTCTGGGTTTATGGGTTTCCCTCTGAATAGCCCTTAAAATGTAAATCTTTCCTGGCCACAAGATAATGATCAGTTGTTTTCCTGGTGCCAAGGTGTCTCTGTTTTTGTCAACGAATTGACAGCTCTGGCCTGCACCAGGGTCATAGCAAAATATGATTTTTAAGAGTGAGTGAATCCATTGTTGAGGGCCCAAACCTTCAAATATTAATAAGGCTGAACAGAAAAATTCTCTCCACACAGACCTATCTCTCTCTTGTCTTCACTCCACATTTGTTACTCAGCAACAGTGATCCTCACATGTGGTACACTGTCAGTGTTTTTAAGAGATGGAAGCAGAAATTGTTAGGCTGACCCAGTCTCCTCTCATAAGAACATACATAAGAACATAAAAGAAGCCAATGTTGGATCAGGCCAATGGCCCATCTAGTCCAATACTATGTCATACAGTGGCCAAAAATACAGGTGCCATCAGGAGGTCCAACAGTGCAGCCAGGATACTAGAAGTCCTCCCACTCCCCCCACCCCCAAGCACTAAGAATACAGTGCATCACTTCCCCCAGCCTGTGAGTTCCTATCTATACCTTGTGGCTAATAGCCACTGATGGACTTCTGTTCCATACGCTTATCTAATTCCCTCTTGAAGCTGTCCATGCTTGTAGCCCCCGCCACCTCCTATGGCAGTGAATTCCATGCATTAATCACTCTTTCGGTAAAGAAGTACTTGCTTTTATCTGTTCTACTCACAATTTCACGGAGTGCCCATAAGTTCTTGTATTGTGAGAAAGGGAGACTTCTTTCTCAACCTGCTCTATCCCATGCATAATCTTATAAACCTTGATCATGTCACCCCTCAGCTATCATTTGTCCAAGCTAAAGAGCCCCAAGCGCTTTAACCTTTCTTCATAGGGAAAGTGTTCCAACCCTTTTATCATTCTAGTTGCCCTTCTCTGCATTTTTTCCAATGCTATAATATCCTTTCTGAGATGTCGTGACCAGAACTGTACACAGTACTCCAAATGAGGTCGCACCATTGATTTATACAGGGGCATTATGATACTGGCTGATTTGTATTCAGTACCCTTCCTAATAATCCCCAGCATAGCATTGGCCTTTCTTATTGCAGTTGCCCACTGTCTAGACATTTTCATTGAGTTATCTACTATGACTCCAAGATCTCTCTCTTGGTCCATCTCTGCCAGTTCGGACCCCACCAACGTGTATTTATATTTAAGATTTTTGGCTCCAATGTGCATCATTTTGCACTTGGCCACATTGAACCCTATTTGCCACGTTGATGCCCACTCACCCATCCTCGACAAATCCCTTTGGAGTGCCTCACAATCCTCCCTAGTTCTCACCACGCTGAACAACTTCATGTCATCTGCAAATTTAGCCACTTCACTGCTTACTCCCAACACAGTTATTTCCTCTAGTCACTATCTCTCACATTCAGAACACATTTTGTTTACTTTGGCGGAGGTAGTCCTGCTACCCAGCTGTTACTATCTGCTACCATTGATCGGGTCTTCTGTTGTTGAGGCTCAGAACTATAACCTGCCTAGCTTAGTCGAGGTTGGGTATCTTCCATCTGAAATTCCTTATGGGATTTAACCCTCTCTGCTTTAAATTGACAAACACCAAGGCATCACAGTAATAGTTGTGAGGAAGTCTGATTGCCATCATTTAAGGATTAAGTTTTTAGTTTTAATCTCTGATTTTATTGTAACCCACCCTGAGCCCATTCATGGGAAGGGTGGGATAGAAATTGAACTAACTAAATAGTGTAAATAGAGCAGGCTATGTTACATAACTGCACACTGCTGCTTTTGGCAGGTACAGCATGTTCAGACATAGCATGTGCTTCAGAAGGCTGGGATAGTACTCAAGTGGGAGGACCAAAACATGTTGTCATGCCATGCCCTAGAACACTGCTGTAGGCCTGACATTATAAGAACTCTGCATCCTGCTCCCCTTACTGAGAGCATAGAATGATGCCCTTTGTGTATGCATATAGGCCTTTGAGGCACACATAAGATTAGATCCAGCCATCCTGCCCACCCAGACTTGGCCAATTTCTCACCTTACTACCATTCCTTCTCCCATATGGCTTTTATCCATGTAAAACCCATGATTCCCAGTAGAGGCTTTTTGGTGGTCAAAGACAACCCTTCCTTCCCCTTTTCAACAGTGGAAAAACTGGTTGGATTCAACCAGGGGTCATTTTGTAGAAAAAGAGCTGCAGGAGCTCATTAGCATAAGGTATGCTAATGAGCTACTAGGCTATTAGCATAATAGCTCATTAGCATATGCCATGCCCCCTGACACCACCAGAAGTGATGTCAGAAGGGGAAGCAAAAGGGGGGAAGGCATCTTCAAAAGCCTCACTTCCCCTTCCCCAGCCAGCCTGTTGGGGGGGGAAGCGGAGAGAGAAGGGGTTTAAAGTTTAAACCCCTTTTTGCTAGAGTTGGGCTGCAGAAGGAGGAAAGAGGTAAAGAAAGAGAAGGAAAGAGGGAAAGAAAGAGAAGGAAAGAAGAGGGGAAAGGGGGAAAGGAGAGAATGAAAGGAGGGAAAGAGAGAAGAGAAGAAGGAGGGAAAGAGGAAAAGGAGAGAGAATTAAAGGAGGGAAAGAGAAAAAGGAGAGAAAAGAAGGGAAAGAAAGAGAGAAGGGAAAGAGGGAAAGAAAGAGAGAGAAGGAAAGAAGGCGGAAAAGGGAAAGAAAAGGAAAGGAGGGACAGAAAGAGGGCAAAGAGATGGGGAGAGGGAGGAAGGCTCTCCCACCCTCCATCAAGCCCCCACCCCTGCGGATCTCTCATGCGATCCCTCACTTACCACGACCAAGGGCCACAGCGCTCCAGCGTGGGCCCCGGAAGGCTGGCGATGGGCCTCCTCAGGCCTCCCTTGGGCTGCAGCACTCCAGCGTGGGCCCCAGAAGCTGGTGATGTGCCTCCTCAGGCCTCCCCCGGGCCACAGCACTCCAGCATGGGTCTCAGAAGACCAGCGACGGGCCTCTTCAGGCCTCCTCCAGGCTGGAGCGCTCCAGCGAGCCCCCCGGAAGGCTGGTGATGGGCCTTTTCAGGCCTCCCCCAGGCCGGAGCGCTCCA
Organism: Gekko gecko; assembly: GCA_029375565.1. Classification (NCBI taxonomy): domain Eukaryota; kingdom Metazoa; phylum Chordata; class Lepidosauria; order Squamata; family Gekkonidae; genus Gekko; species Gekko gecko. The sequence goes on along the minus strand of JAPDNY010000010.1, from coordinate 89,166,703 downwards.
GTGCGGGCCCCGGAAGGCCAGCGATGGGCCTCTTCAGGCCACCTCCGGGCTGCAGCGCTCCAGTGCGGGCCCCGGAAGGCTTGCAACGGGCCTCTTCAAGCCTCCTCCAGGCTGCAGTGCTTCTGTGCAGGGAGCTGGGGGCTTGCCGCTGCCACCATTTGTGCCAGCGCCTGGGCTGCTGGAGTGGTGCTCCGGCACGCGCCGGCCCCAAATGACCCCTGGATTCAACCCATAATCAAAGAGAATACCAAACAGGCCTTTTGTAATTAATTCAACCATAGCACAGAAGTCTGTGCTTATGCATTGCTCCTGTCATCAAATTGTAACAGACAGCAATTACAGAAAATTCTCTTCCATCTTTCTCACTGGCATTGTGGAAAGGCCCAGTTGCAGATTTCCATGGAAAGCAGTTCTATGTTATTTCAAAAGCAATGAATGTTTGTTGATTGCAATTTTATGCTGCCAAAACCAGCCCTTGGGAGCTCTTATGTTGGTGATGCCACAATAATACTTGAGCTGCAGCTAAAAAAACTCTGAACAAGGGTCAGATACTTTGACTGAAAGCAAAATGTGTGGAACTTTCTAAATATTCCTATTTATGCACCATCTTAGTGCAATATTAAGACCAGCAATCATATTGTTTTGATGTTGGTAGGATTAATTATGCCGTCTTTCTGATGCTGCCACTTGTAATTTCCTTTTTAAAATATTTTTTATTGTAAACCCCAAATCGTAGTAATAACATCGCCCAACAATATATGATAAGAAAACAGTATCACTTGTAATTTCTTGACTGAGGTTTCTGTTTTGAAACGTCCCACTGGGTCTCCTTAAGTTCTGTTAAGTAAATTCCAGTAAACCCATGTGTACAATCCTGATTTTCAGAACATTTTAAGGTGCTGGCATCAAGCAACATGTAACAAATGTGCTTGAATCCTTATATGGATTTTTGATATAGGGTCATGGTATGGAGAATTAATATAGATTCAGCCATTTTTCTATGGCTCAACAATTCACTTTGATAGACAAATTTTACTTTTGTTGAAACAAAACTTGAAAAAGATACATTAAAAGAACATCTCTTCAGCAAAGGCCTGGGCCAAGGATCACCTTCTCTTTTAAATAAATCAAGAAAGCCAAATATAATAAAGTAGCAACTATTGAGACTTGAGAAAGCATTCACATAATAATCACCATTAAAGTGGTTTTCAATTTGTTTTCCAAAATACATATTCAGGATCTTTTTTTCTTGTACAGCAAAATCATCAGTATTTTTTTGTGAATTATGATCACCACAAAAGTATTGGGAAAACGGCCACTGATGTTTTTGCACATTTTTATTCCAACAGCTGAGCAGGGAGAGCTTCAGAAATTTGAAACCCAGTTATGTTTGTATTTGTGTGCTTTGTTTATCTGAGACAAAGCTCAGTATTAGGCACCACTGGTTACTGCCAGCTGCGACCTCACACTATAGTTACAGCTGTGTATTTAGTATTTAAACCTGCTAAGAATATCTAATTAGAAAAACCAAAGAGAACAAAGATCACATAGTAGACTAAGCACAATACCATTGCTGTCTGATATAATGTATTTTTATGAATACTGAAATGGCTAGTGAACTAAGCAATAATTCTGAGTGTCCGAGGCAAGGGAAACTTCAGTATAACACATTTGTATACTTGATATTCTCACTTATAAAATGTGGGGGAGTTGTATAGCACGAATTTAAATTCAGCTAATGTCATTTCATGTCTTTTACATGGTCACTTATGTAGAATTTGAACATTTACTGGCAGTGTAGTTAATGTTTTGGCTTAAAGCACAGCTAATAGTTCTTACATTAGTATTCATTCTGGAAAAAAATGAGGCTAGAATGACAGAATATCAGGGTAATAATATGAATTAGGATCATTGCTTGTTCAGAATACAAGGTCAGTGTTTCAAAATAGGGTATTAGGCAAACAAGGTGTCAATCAGGGGGATTTTAGAGGATATTTAGCACTGCCAAAGTTTATTGGCTCTGGGAGAACTCTAAACATTGGTTCTCAATTGGAGGGATGGGTACCACCAGTGGGATGCAGAAATAACTCAGGTGGGACAGATAACTATGGAATAATAGGGGTAACAATAATTAAAAATTCTGTCTCCCTCTTCCCCAATAATACTACTGCAATTTTTGATTTATTATCTGTTTGTTTTACAGTTACCACAGTAGCAAAATTTATACTCAACATTATTAGTACAATTTTCAGCTACTAATAAATTATGATTTCTGTTTATTTATGTTTAATAGCAATAAAGGTTACTCCCTGCAATACGATGCTGTTTTAAGGTCCTTAAAACTTACTGTGAATGATAAATATAATAACAATGCCTGTGAACATATAAATGTCCTTCTTGAAAAAAAATGAGCTTTCTATTTCTATTATGCTGGGACATACGATACAAAAGGTTGAGAACTACTACTGTATATTCATTGCTCTACAGGGCCTGCAAGGATCCAAACTGCAAGAAGAACGCATACAGCTAGGCTCCATAAAGATGTATGCCAAAGGTGTTCTCACTAGAAATATAAAATTTTGAAGCCATGGGGGGAAGGGTTTTTTCCTCCTTTTTCCCCCTCAAGAAAAAAACCTGGGAATTTTGTGGGAAATTAAAATGTATGCAATATTTATATTAAACTTGTATTATTGATTTAACAACATAGAATGCATAAGAGATGAGTAACCCTTAGCGTATAGAAGTGTGCTGTTTGGCATATTTATGGAATTCGTACAGACAACTTGATTCTCTGTATGAAGTATTTCCAGTTTGGTGTAGTGGTTAAGTGTGCAGAATCTAATCTGAGAGAACCAGTTTTGATTCCCCACTCCTCTGCTTGCAGCTGCTAGATGACCTTGTGCCAGCCATAGTTCTGTCAGAGCTATTCTCTCAAGGACAGTTCTGGAAAGAGCTTTCCCAGCCCCACCTACTTTACAGGGTGTCTATTGTGAGGAGAGGAAGGGAAAGGAGTTTGTAAGCCACTCTGAGACTTAGAGTGAAGGGCAGGGGAAAAATCCAATCTCCTCCTCCTCTTCAAAATATACCCAGTATGTGTGAGAGAATTGCACTGCACACTGATCTATCATAGCACATCTGAGAGGCAGATGAAAATAAAAGTTGAAGGTAGAAACCAAATTGTTGGTTTGGTGTAGAGAGCCAGTTTGGTATAGTGGTTAAGTGCGTGGACTCTAATCTGGGAGAACCTGGTTTGATTCCTCACTCCTCCACTTGCACCTGGCTGGATGACCTTGGGCAAGCTGTAGTTCTGATAAGAGCTGTTCTTGAAAAAGAACAATTTCTGTCAAGAGCTCTCTCAGCCCCACCTACCTCACAGGGTGTCTGTTGTGGGGAGGGGAAGGGAAAGGAGTTTGTAAGCCGCTCTGAGACACCTTTAGGTGGTGAAGGGCGGGGTATAAATCCAATCTCTTCTTCTTCTATAGTAAACAAAAACTATTCAGAAACACTCTCATAGGCCAGAGTAACCTCTACCGGGCCAGGCCAGAGTAACCCCAGGGGTTAATCCAGACTAACCCCTGCCAGACAAACCTCTGCCGGGCCACGCCAGAGTTACCCCAACTGCACAACACAACAACCTATAACCCCGGGCCAAAGTAACCCCTCAGGTGTAAAGTTGCCTATGCCAAACTATCTGAACCTGGGTCTAACAGTCCCCAATATAGAGTGGTAAGTTAAATGTCATTGTAACTAGCACAGTGTCAGCTTCTGAGGGTTTGAGGTCCATGAGAAACTTGTCAGCCAATCTGAGATTCCTCTGGGTAGTGAAGAACGGGGTATGAATCCAATCTCATTAGTCAACAGAGCCTGGTAGAGGTTTGTCTGGCAGGGGTTACACAGGCTAGGCCAGAGTAACCCCAGAGTTACTCTGGCCGGGGGGTGAATCCGGCCTGTTACACCGGTTCTGATGCAATTTTTTAAAATCTGTATAATCGTGATCACACTCACCTCCTTATCCCGGCTCACTGTGCAGTCACATCACTCCCTACCGTCTACACTACCGATGCATGGGAGCGTGTGTCGGTGTTTTTTAATTTTTTTCCCCTTCAGTTTGTGCATGTGCATAGGCAGTCATCCGTAGAACTGGAATCTTTGTGCATGCGCAGAACAACTAGTTTCCCGCCAAAAGCGTGCCCTGAGGTGTCTCCAACCACTGTAACAGAACACTTCCCTTTAAACTTTTGATCCGAAACTGGCCTCCATGAGATCCTGAAGTCGTCTAAATGCTAAAATGAGTCACTATTCAAACTTTGGTTTTATTAACACTGGAGCGGAACTCCACTTATGTGCATACTGCCGACACTTAAAAAAAAAAATGGCAGACGAAAAGTGGAAGCCTCGGGCTTCCATGGCAGCTTTCCAGAGGGGAGGGGGTTGAAGCACCCAGAAGTGGCTCGACACCGCAGGAGCGATCAGACATCAGAAACTGTGGCTTGAAACCGGAGAATCAGGAAAACACCAGAGGGGGAACTAGTAACAAAACACTCCGTTTTAAAGGGGGGGTTGAGCCGAAAAGCGACGGCTGGGGTTGGTGCACAGATGTTGATGTGTGAACGTGCATATAAAATCCATTACTGAAGCATGACGAAAACTGATCAAACAGCCCGTCTGAATACACCCAAACAGTCACAATATGTGGGACTACTAGCATTTAACAATATGAAGTTCAATGTTATAATGCTGAAAATACCGAAACATTGAAAATCAGCATTATTTATTTATTTACTTACTGCCTGCCTGCCTTTCCCATGGTGGATTATGCTATGTAAATCAGTGCAGTCAATCATACAAGTTTAGTAATAGGGCTAGGATTACAGAAATCATAATTACAAAAAGTGGAATTTCATAGGTAAGTGCAAGATTATATGGCTAACAGATAGTGTATTTCTTACACAGTAGCTATAAAGTACTGAGGCTGATGCGTTGCAGAGTGATTACAGCTCATACTTTATTATGTACAGGATTACTTGAGATGAAGATGCCCAGCCCAGAGGCCGGTTTATATCCCCATAGCAAACCACCCCCCAACACACACACACCCCTGTGGTACGCTGTTTACATTCTTGGATCCTAGCCCTCTGATAGGTGTGCGCTAGGATCCGTTTGGCTGTTGTCTTACAGAGTGAAGCTTGGGCCCTTCGCATGTGCAGTCGCCCTGGGTACACAACACCCTTCCCCCCTTGGTCCAGATTATCCTAGCAGACATAGTCCTTTAGGTATTTTGGCATCCTTCGCTCCGTTGTGGAGTGACGGATGTCCAGAGCTGGGGCTGGACTCCCAGGCACTGTTCCTGTCAGCTCTGGAGATTACTCTTCCACCGCTGGGGCCACTGCCGGGGCTGGAGTGCTGCTGGGCTATAGGTTGTTCGTTGGTCCCAGGGTGCCCATGTCCTCCCCTCTGGGAAGAGTGCTCTTCTCCTGATGTGGTGGAACGGTAGCCTCTGGTTCCCTGGGAGAATGGTCGTCATTGTCTGATACTTCTGGGGCTGTGGGTATGATGCAGCAGCGCAGTTGATCAATGTGCCGCCTCCATAGCTGGCCTTCATCACAGGAGACCTCGTATGAGAGGGGCCCGGAAATTTAAAGCATGGTTAGGCATACTGAAAGATAAACATCAAACTAGATTAAAGAAAATATGGAACAATACAGCAAAGAACTATACAGAAGAGATGAAATTTTACAGTTTTAGAAAGTGAAGGCTGCATTGAGAGTAGTTGGGTGAAACAAATCACCAGTAAATGAGATATCAATGGAGTTACTTCAAGCAACAGAAATGGAGTTCATCAAAATCTTAACAAGAATATGCCAACAAATATGAGGAAAAAACAGTAATGGCCTACAGACTGGATTAACATTCTACTTAAAAAAAAGACATCAAAGACTGCAGCAACTATCAGACCATTGCATTAATTTCTCATGTAAATAAAGTGAAATATGATGCTCTAAGAGCATAAGATGTCAACCAGGTCTCCTGGTACAGGATCATCAAGAAGAGGACATGGGTTTCAGCTCTTTGGCTCCTGGGTACCCTGCAGGATGCAGCTTTGCCTTGGCATGCTGGCAGGCCCAGATAGTAGGGTTGCCAACCTCCAGGTAAGGCTTGGCGCTCTCCTAGAATTACAGCAGGTCTCCTGATGATGAAGTTCAATTCCCCTGGAGTAAATGGCTGTTCTGGAGGGTGAACTATGTGGCATGCTGAGGTCCATCCCCCTCAAATATGCAAGAATTCACAACCCAGAGTTGGCAACCCTAGGGAAGGGGGGGTGAGGGCGCTCAGTTGTTTGCAACCCACTTAGCTTTCTAGCACCTCCATTCTGATCTGCTTCCAGCCAAGTGCCTGGCAACATCCCTCTTTTGTCCTCAGGATCAGTGGAAAGGAGAGGACAGAAAGATTTTAAGCTGGAGCAGCACCTGTCTCCCCCTGCCACCATTCCTCCTCCCAGCCCTGTTTGCCTAGGCCTGTTAGATCAGCCATTTTCTCCTGGGGGACAGATCTCTGTCATGTGGAGTTCAGTCGTAATTGTGAGGGATCTCCAGGTCCCACCTGGAGGTTAAGAAACCCTTGGCCTAGCAGCCGCCTCTGAATGACTTGATACCAACTGATTTGCATGACTCAACTAGGCCTGGCTGCTTGCTACTGTTCAACAGCAGCCGCTCTATGACTGCTAGTGTGGTATAGCTTCAGAATAGAGTCTGGGAGATCAAATCCCCATCTTGTAGGCAGAAAGTGAGGGGGGACATTTTTATAAATAAAGACAGTAGCAGAACCAGTGCCACTGGGGCAATACCAAAATCCAACAGGACTAATTTCAAATCTGAGAGGGGGGGATTTCTGCAAGGACAGCAGAACCAGTGCAAAGTACTAGTGCCCAGCAGCACAAGCGAGTGCCAACCTACTAGCATCCAGCAGCGGAACCCAGTGCCATTGTCGCAAATGGCGGCTCAACAGGACTGCTGTCAAGCACAGAATCACAATCCTAGCGAGGGGAAGGGAGATTGCAAGGGCAGCAGAACCAACAGGCAATGTCACATCAGAGAATTCCAGCAAGACTTGATTTTTTTTTTACAGAAAGGCCATAGAATCCCCACAGAACACTGAAAGGTACAATTCACAAAACCAAAATAGGACCCACGGTAAATAGGAAATATCAAAAATCAGCAAATACCATGCTACAGACGATTACAAAGTATCTCAAGTAATTTTTATATATTTTTTCGCTTTTATATATTTTTTATTTTTCTATTTTTTCTGTATTTCTTATAAATTGTTCACCATTGTATTAATTATCACATAAATATTAACACATAGGAAGAATCATGTATCCAAACATCTAAGTATTATCTTTTTATATAACAAAAGATATTGTACAACCCCTTTATTAATCCTCCTTATTTGTACCTTCCTTATTTATTAATCCTCCTTAATTGTACAAAAGTTTTCAGAAGGAGGAGTACTCCTTTAAGTCTATTTTGAATTAGTGCTCATTCTTCCTCCAGCAGAGGTCCAGTTATCCTCCTGTTTCAGGGTCTTCCTGGGGTTCAACAGATATTTCCAAACACAAGGTTGCCAAATACCAAAATATTTATCCAAATTTCACCAATGAATGCTGCAAAAAAGTCTCTTAGTGAGCTCACGGCTTCCTCCAAACTGAAAAGCACATGCTTGGAAATGTCTGTCTTTCATGTTCTTTTATTCTTGTCTGAATGCTGCACTGTGTGGTCCCGATGTAAACTTGTCCACAACTGCATGGTATGTGGTATACTCCTGCAGAAGTCAGCAGGGGCTGAACATAGCCTAACTCAAACAGGACACAGCATTTTGTTCCAAGACACTGAAAGGCTGGACAACACTTCCAATTACCATGTCAGATTACACATGGAAGCCATTGAAATTCATAAACATAAACACAACTTCAACAGGAAAGAAGAGAGTTTAAAAATAAATAAGACATGGTTTCCTGTCTTGAAAAACACAAAATGCTCTACAGCTGACAATAGCACTACAGATAAGATTAGAATTTCAATAGCCATTCCACATACAAAAGAATCTCCTCAGGAAACAATCCATAGACAAAAGAACCTCCTCAGGAAAGCTCCTCCATTATCATGTTCATAGCCTGGAGAACTCCTACAAGGTAATGACTCAGCCTTACCCCACCTTTTGGGGTAGATATAAATTACCTGCCTACCATTTTTCTTCTCAACTTGACACAGCGAATACTCCATCTTTCTGTGTTATACCTCTGAGGATGCCAGTCACAGCTACTAGCAAAACGTCAGGTCCTACAATGCCAAGATCACGGCCACACAACCCAGAAAATCTATGGCAACTAATGAACTCTGGCCGTGAAAGCCTTCGACAACATATTAATCTAGGCTATTTACGACTGTTTTGAAGACACACAAACACACACCCTTGCCTCTTTTAATATCCTCCTAGCATTGGCCTAGTTAGGGAGGAACTAAAGCCCTATGCTGAAATTTAAGTAAAAGTGTTCAAAAGTTAAACAATTCCTAAAACAGTATCGAACCTTCCGTTCCTGGGTAAGGTAATTGAGAGAGCAGCAGCTAAGCAATTGTAGATTTTCTTGGATGACATCTCTGTCTTGGACCCCTTCCAGTTCGGCTTCTGACCTGCCCATGGGACTGAGATGGTGCTGGTTGCCCTTACAGATGACCTCCAGAGGCAACTGAATAAGAACATAAGAACATAAGAGAATCCAATGTTGAATCAGGCCAATGGCCCATCTAGTCCAACACTCTGTCACACAGCGGCCAAAATATACCAGGTGCCATCAGGAGGTCCAGCAGTGCGGCCAGGACACTAGAAGCCCTCCCACTGCTGCCCCCTCCAGCAACAAGAATAGAGTGCATCACCTGCCCCAGACTGAGAGTTCCCATCTATACCCTGTGGCTAATAGCCACTGGTGGACTTCTGCTCCATATGTTTATCTAATTCCCTCTTGAAACTGTCCATGCTTGCAGCTGCCACGACCTCCTGTGGCAGTGAATTCCATATGTTAATCACTCTTTGGGTGAAGAAGTATTTCCTTTTATCTGTTCTAACCCAACTGCTCAGCAATTTCATAGAGTGCCCACGAGTTCTTGTATTGTGAGAAAGGGAGAAAAGTACTTCTTTCTCAACCTGCTCAATCCCATTCATATAAACCTCGATCATGTCACCTCTCAGCCGTCGTTTCTCCAAGCTAAAGAGCCCCAAGCATTTTAACCTTTCTTCATAGGGAAGGTGTTCCAACCCTTTTATCATTCTAGTTGCCCTTCTCTGCACTTTTTCCAATGCTATAATATCCTTTTTGAGATGTGGTGACCAGAACTGTACACAGTATTCCAAATGAGGTCGCACCAATGATTTATACAGGGGCATGATGATACTGGCTGATTTGTTATCAGTTCCCTTCCTAATTGATTGAATAGAGGTGAATCAGTGCTGCTGTTGCTCCTTGATCTGACGGCAGCATTCAACATGGTTGACCACGATATTTTGACTCACCACCTTGCCAACACAGGGATTCTGGGGTCTGCCTTGCAGTGGCTGTTCTCCTTTCTCTATGGTCAGGGACACTGGGGAAGAGGATTTATCCACAGTTCTCCTTGGGCTGCAGCGTCCCACAGGGGGCTATCCTCTCCTTCATGCTTTTTGGACAGGGCCTTGGGGGCTGTGGCTGGTTGGTTGCAGCAGAAGTGACTGAAGTTGAATCCATCAAATATGGAGGTCCTGTACCTGAGCTGTGGGGGATTAGATGTGGAAATACAGGTCCCAGCTCTGGGGGGGGGGGGCATTATTAACACCAGTGCCGAGAGTGAGGAGCTTTGGGATTATACTGGATGCTTCATTATCTATGGAGGCTGAGGTCACCGTGGTTGCCATGTCAGCTTTTTCCCACCTGTGGCAAGTGTGGCAGCTGTTTCCATACCTTTCCACCAACTAGACTACAATGATCATGCAATGGTCACTTTCAGACTGGACTATTGTAACTCATTCTACATGGGCCTATTCTTGTATCTGACCCAGAAATTGCAGCGGGTGCAGAATGCAGCAGTGCGTGTGCTGACAGCGACATCTTAGTGGGCACACATTTGGTCTGTGCTCTGTGAACTGCACTGGCTGCCGATAGATTTCTGGGGGTCCATTTCAAGGTGCTGGTATTGACTTTTAAGGCCTTGAGCAGCCAGGGAACAACATATTTATGGTACCACCTCTCCCCATAGGTGCCCTATCAAGTGTTGTGTTCATTAGACCAGCATTTACTGGTGATCCCTGGCCTGAAAGATGTCTGTCTGGCCTCAACTTGGTGGAATGAGTTCCTACTAGAGATCAGGGCCCTGTGGGAACTTTTATAATTCCACAAGGCCTGTAAGATGAAGCTCTTCTGCCGGGCTTTTGGTTGAGACAGTGGACATCAGATATCATCTGGCTTCTCCTGCTATCGTGTTGTTAAAATCTGCTACCATCGATCATGGTCTTCTATTTTTGAGGACTCAGAATGATAACCCTTCTGGCTTAACCAAGGTAAGGTAGTTGCCATCTAGAATCCCTTATGGGATTTAGCCCTCTCTGCTTTAGATTGATTAACACTGGGTCATCATTGTAATCATTATGAAGTAGTCTAATCAACATCATTTAAGGATTTTTATAGTTTTTAATCTCTGACTTTATTGTCCTATAATTAATGCTTGCAACCCTCCCTGAGCCAGCTTACAGGAAGGGTGGGATAGAAATTGAACCAAATAAATAAATAAATGCTTGTTTAGGAGCACTTAAGTATTAGCCCTTGAAACTAGAAGCACACACTTGAACACAGAACAGTGAACCTCACACACACCCTCCCCCCAAAAACCAACTTTCTAGAAATTAAAGGGAGGAACTATAGGTGGGGAAAAGTACTGTAGAAAGTAGAAAGGAAAGGTAAGTGTATCCCTTTAAAGTTTAAACTGCTTCACAGCTGCTGATCTGAATTGCTGAATAAATGCCAAATATTTTTTTGGTAATTTTTCAGTATTGATCATACTGGTAGCTGCAATGATTCTCTAACATGAATTTGCCTTTAAAATACCCCCCAAATACTGGTAAGGTATTGGGGGGGGGGTTAGTTCAGATAAACCAAATGCACACTCCTACCATCTTGCTCACTGTGTGATTTTGTACCAGTCATCATCCTCACAAGGTTGTTGTGCAAAGGAGGAAGGTAGAATAATGTAAGCTGCTTTGGTCACTGCTGTGGAGAAGGTGGGCTAAAAACGAAGTAAATAAAGAATAAATGTAGCTTTAGATGGGAGGCAAATAAAAGGTAGGTTAGTGAATGGCTCAGAATGAGAGAATGAGGCAGGAAAAGGGGAGAGGATATGGGGGTTTTATGCGGTAGGGAAAGAGGAAATAGTGTGGGGATGGGGATACAGGGGAAAGTGAGGCTCCACCTTACAAGTCCTTGAGGGTTCTTACCATTCAAGTGGGCCTGGCCCAGTGGCTGACACCACACAACTTGGCCACAGTTTTCCTAGGTAGAGACTTGGGGGGGGGCAGGTCAAAGGCAAAGGGGCAGGAATGTAGGTTGGGCAGGAAGGTGATAAGGTTGCCAATTCCAGGTTCAGAAATTCCTGGAGATTTGGGGAGTGGAGCATGGGGAGGGTGGGATTCAAGGAGGGACCTCAGAAGTGTATGATATCATAGATTCTACCCTCCATAGCATTCCCTCCCAGGGAACATGGTTTGCCAACCTCCAGGTGGGGGCTGGAGATACTGGAATTATAAATGCTCTCCAGATTACAGAAATCAGTTCCCCTGGAGAAAATGGCTGCTCTGGAGGGTGGACTCTGTGGCATAACATGCTGCCAGGTTGCTTCGTTCCCCAAACCTCCCCTTCCCAAGGCTCCTCCCACAAATCTCCAGGATTTTTCCAACTTGGAGCTGGCAGCCCAAAGGGGACCTGGTCTCTGTGGTTGGAAGATTCATTGTGATTCCATGAGATCTCCAAGTTGACAACCCTAGAATGAGAGAAGGAAGCAAGAAAAGAGGAGAGGGGGGCTATGGGGGCTTTCAGGAAACAGAAAGAGGAGATAGCGACGGAGGGGGAAATGGGCTGCCTCCCACAAGTCTTTGCAGTTTCTCACTTGTGTTGACTATCACTTAACCCAACCACTTTGACTAAGTAAAGAGAGTTAGTTTTGTATGATTTATTCTTAAGGAGAGATACTATACTTTAATCCTTTTTAGAGTTATTGATTTGATTTGTGGAGAGAAGCAACAATTTTAGCTCCCAGATAACTTTTATTTTGCCTGTTAGTATATTTGATGGCATATTCATTGATGTGATTGTGCATTAGTGTTACAGTGCATAGGGTTCAAGTGTTGGTAGAGTGACATCCTGCTAGTTCTGATACATCATGTTCCACATGCTCACCTGCTGACTAAGGGTTTGTGGGACCTAGATGCGTGTGTGTCCTTTGAGATGCTATTTCAGTGATTTTGTAATATCACCCATTTCTGTTCAACATGAATGGTCCAATGATGTAGGCTATGCCCTGGTAAAATGTCATTTTCTTCTCTTTCTGCTAGCATAAGGTAATCATGGAAAGTTTATGAGACCAGTAGAAAGCCCAGAATTGTGACATTATACCTATTCAATGGTTTTTGCAATCCCAATTTGAATAGTTACTTGTCAACACAGCAGATCTTGAGATTAGACTGTCTAAAACAATGTTTTCCAACTTGTGGATCCCAACCCAAACGTGAGTCATGAAGCTCATAAAAGTGGGTTGCAGGCTTTTGCATTTTTATTTATTTGTGCCTTTTTTTAAAGTGAGTCAGCATGCCAAATAAATTTGGATTTGTGAGTTACCGTACCAAAAAGGATGGAAACCGCTGTTTTAAAGGATGAAAGATTTAAGACGCATCTGGTATTTTACGTTAAGGCGCTTTATTCTAGAATATTATGGGAAGTGGTCTAGAACTAAGGCAATTTAAAGTACTTTTAAAATGGTAGATGTGGATATTTAATGCAGTTCAGGCCATTAAATCTTTTCAAACACTGTGTCAGATAGTGATCACGCAGTTCAAGTATTTCATCCTTCTTGTATCACAGATGAGTAACATATCTATACTTTCCTTTCCCTTCTTTGTTCTAATGCCACTTAAACGCCAGTTTGGATTTCTGAGCACAGTAGCTCTGATCAGAAATATTAAAACAAAATATTCTCTTTTTATTTAGATCTCTGGTTGTGGAGTAGAAGAGAAGGCCCAACTGTTTTGTCTTTCTACCATGCCTTAAGCTGCTTCACTTCAAAAATGTGCCTGGGAACAGCATGACTGATAGACTCCTCAGTGATTTCTTCTTCTCTCATCTCATGCACATGAATTGTCTTTCACATCCAGTCTAGTTTAAAGGGGGCTTAGGGACCCCTTTTCTTTGCCGTCTTGCTCTGTGTGCTTTCAGGTTTTTCAGCTCTACTTCCCTACCAGTTCTGCCAGAGGAGAATACCCTACACTTGAGAGTAATCCCACTGCACTCAGGTGAAAATGGATAGGACTGGGTTGCAAGCCATACACATGGTTCCTTTTCCTGGAAGAGGAAAGAGGAACATGAGACCTTTTAGTTCTTGCACACTTAGAAAGCATACACTATCATTGGCTTGGCTTGTTGTCTTCCTGGTTTCAAAAGCTGTAGCAGCTCACAACAGATAAGTTAGCAGCAACCATGTATGTATGTATGTATGTATGTATGCATATGGAAGTCTGCCTAGGAAGTTGCTCAACTCTGGACTGGAGCAAGCATTTCCACTGCCTGCTAGGGACTTAGGAGTTGCATACTATTACTCCATATATCTATGAACAGCTAAAGCTTCTGCCTCTGCCCTCTCTCTCTTTCCACATGTCTGCTCTAGCACTCTAACCCTAACCCCAGCCTCACCTCTGTTTTCTAGCAAAGCTTTTGCTTATTCCTTACTCGTCCCTAGCTAGTAAAGAAAGGAGGGACAGGGTTACTTATCTATTGTTGCACTATTTGGAGGTTCTGAGTTCTGTTTTCTGGCAAGGTTTTTGTTTATTCCTTACTTGTCCCTAGCTAGTAAAGAAAGGAGGGGCAGGGTTACTTATCTATTGTTGAACTATTTGGAGGTTCTGAGTTTCACTTTGAGCACCTCTATACCACTGACATGTCGTTTATCACACATTTAGAACTCTAGTACAAAACATGGTTTTCTTCACACATATACAAAATAAATTGCTGTGTTCATAGACAGCTAATTTTATTTCTCTTTTAAATAAATGTTCAGTATGCAAGAAGTAGCTGTGATTTACTGAAGCTGTGACTAGAAAATGTTAGCAGAACCAGCAAAAGGCAAGGGGTGGGGAAGCTGTTATTTTCAGTACGAATGATTATCTCTAAAGTCTGTGTGTTCCTTATAGTGCTTGTTTTGCTTCTAAACCATAAAAGGAGACGTTAGCTTTCCAGTTTTTGAATACTAAACCATTCTAACGTTTTAAGTTAAAAGCCATTTAATTTGTTTTGATTATTAAATGTTGGGCTAATACTTTTTGGCTGCAGGATATTATTTTAGGAAATAAAAATGTCTTTCACACTGCATTCTTGGGGCACAATTCGATCTTTCTTTGCATGCATAGAGAGCAGATTGTGAAGGCTGTTGTGCACATAATCATGCTCTGGAGGACCTGGAAGGCCAGGTGTATCTACTTCAAGTATCCAGGCCCTGTGAGCATAAAAAAGTATGTGATTCCATAGCCATTTCAAGTACAGTGCACCATTATGGAGCCGTGATAGGAAGCCCTCTGAATCCCCTCAGTGGCCCATCCAACAGGATACATTATTTGCTTGTGGTCTGATTGCACATTGTGCCCTTACTTAGTTATGGAACTAAAAGAAAGTAGAAAGGAGCCATCTGCAGTGATGTGCCTGGACTTTTGTTTGGTTCCTTCCCTCCTTTTTTTTTATTTAAACTCCAGGTCCATAACTGCAGGGGTTCTAGTGAGAACCAGTGGGAGCTTCCTTTCTCTTGGATTGTCCGCTTATTCTGCAGTGGTCTGGCACAAAGCAATGTTGTTTACATTTTACCCAGGGCCCCGTGTACAGAGACTGGATGCTGCTGATAAATAAATTGCTGACATAGCTTCAACTGAAGCTTTATCATCGTGAGGATTCTCCACATCCCATCCTTTATTAATAAGGGTATATTTTCAATATTTAAAGATAATATTAGTGATATTGTGCGTCTTAGTCTTGACAGCAAGTCTCTGTTTCTTCAGGATCTTCAAACGTGGGTGGATGGAGCTAATGAAAATGGCTTTGTACTTGTTTCATTTGGAGCAGGAGTGAAATATTTGTCTGAAGATATAGCTCATAAATTGGCACATGCTCTGGCAAGACTTCCTCAAAGAGTTATTTGGAGGTAAGTGTTACAGATTTTTGCAATTGGTTTAAAGCGTTTTTGTGGTATACAGATGCTTGCCAGGAAGAATTAGAGGCGCATCAAGAGGACACCCAACAGTGGCACTATCTGTTCTAAGCAGGGTTCTCTCCCCCCCCCCCTTATTTGCCACCTTCTCTAGTTATTGTTCACAGCAGGTGTGAAAGAAAGATGGGAAATGGTTTAAGGTCTCCAAGAGAGAGAGGAGGTAAATATTTCATCCAAATGTTACAGAGTTGTCTCATAATTTAGTACTTCTTTTGAGCTGAGCTTCCTTTTGAACTTCTGTGTCCAGGACCTGACAACTCTAAATGTATTTGCTTAGTACTGCTTCTGAGCCATACTTGTTTTGAATTTAGGGTATTATCGTTTGAAAGTCATTCAGTTCGGGGGCACAGATCTAGCCAGCAAGGCAAGTCTAATTTTTCTAGCTTTGTCACCCAAACTTTGCATTTGGTAGCTTCCCGAAATCCAGTAATTATCATAGCATGAACATCTGTAATTGTAATATGGTGAAAGCAGCTCCAGTAATAGAAGTCAGTCTTGTCCCAGAAAATGCAGCCACACAGTCCAGCGGTAAAAGTGAAGGATTTTGTAAAAAATTAAGGTGTTCGAAACAGAGCAGAAAAAGAGGTAAAGATTTTACTCAAAAATTTTGGAGCTGTTTCATTTGGACACTGGCTTTCTTATACAAGATCACTACATTGTGGTAGTTTTTGTCAACTGAGAAGTGATTTAATGTATCTTTTTTGTGTACTTCGGCTTCCAGTATGTTTGCGTAACTTGTTTCTTCTCTTTAACGTTCACTAGCTTTTTCTCATTTAATATCCCAACACACACCAATATACTTCTTTGACAAAAATCGAGGGTATACACAGCCTCCTAAGATTTTGGGGCATCTAGCTCATTTAAATAAAATCTTCCTCACACATCAGGCTCTTAGTTAAAATATCTGGTAGTGTCTCTAAAACAGAAAATTCACTGCTGTGAGGTAAGTTTTGTTGTGAAATAGTAGGGCACTAAGATATCTGAGGCAAGAATTAAAAATAATAAATAAGATGGTTTATTTGTGTTAGAGAAGGCTTACAAACTCCATCAAGGAATAGCCTGGCTCAGGTACTGCTACTTATCCACCAGCTTCAGGTTGGAATTCAGGTTCACTGTAACCTATGAGATCACAGACTTTAAGACTTAAACCACCACCTCATGATTTTCCTCAACCTTTGATCATTTATTAAGGGCCTTTCCCTTGAAACTGATTGTTTCTGACAGGCTTGAACAGCCTAAACACCTATTTAGTAGTATTGTTATGGGGAGGGGAATTCCTTTTTTAAAAAATTACTTTTTAGATATACCCATTGATTGCCTTTCTTCTCTTTGCAGCTTCAGCCCTTGAAGGTGTTTTATGTTACACCCCCCAAGGAGGTGATTTAGCAGGGTGATAGGAAGGTTTGGGAAGACATTGTCTACCTCTGAGCATCTACAGAGTGAAAATCTGAAATTTTGCTGAAACTTCCCTTTCTGCCCTGCTCTCTTTGAACTTCTCTTTGATCAAAATGGAATTGATTAGAAGAAAAGAGGAAAATAAATGGAATGTTGGATTTAAGGGAGAAATGGGGTAAATAGGAATTTAAGAGAATTTCTTGTAACAATGTTATGTTAGACCCTGTCACATGAACAGTGGTTCTAGCTGCACCAGACTTTCCCGTTCCTGAAGAGTCAGACTAATTGTTACAGGTTTGCTCATCATCAGAGACAGGCCTAAAACCATCACTCTCCTCTTTCTGAGGTAGAGCCAGGGCTCTTTTTGTAACAGGAACTCCTTTGCATATTATGTGACACACCCCTAATGTAGCCAGTCCTCCAAGAGCTGAGAGTAGCCCCTGTAAGAAGAGCTCTGTAAGCTCTTGGAGGATTGGCTACATTAGCGGTGTGTCGCCTAATATGCAAAGGAGTTCCTGCTCCAAAAAGAGCCCTGCGTAGAGCTAACCCCTCTCTTCAGTACACTCCTTCTGAGCCAGAGCTACACTCTTGCTGAGGCAGGCTAGATGATGTCTGCTGCTATACTTCCCATAACCCACATTGAGTTAACTCTCTAAAAAATGATTGGATGTTAAAGCAACATTCAGATAGGCTCAGACACTAACAGCTAATTGGCTGTTTCATCTCTAGCGGCCAGACAGTCACAACTTCATATATTTATTGTTTAGATTTGCATAGGGTTTTTTGTTTCAGAAGTTTGCTGTCAGGGGTTTTTAACCTTTGGTGATAACTAGAAAAGTGAGTAACAAATTCATATACATATTTTCCCCCCTATGAGAGTGACTTTGAATTTTTTTTTTCCTTGTGTGTTTTAGGTTTTCAGGAAATAAACCTAGGAATTTAGGCAACAATACAAAACTCTTAGAATGGTTACCACAAAATGACTTGCTTGGTGAGTACTGTGGGAAGTGTTTGGCCATTGTGTGAGACAGGATGCTTGACTAGATGGAACACTGGTCTGATCCAGCAAGGCTCTTCTTATGTTCTTTAAATCCTATATGCTCAGACACAAATACCCTTTTATATCTAGTTTAGCTAAATAGTTGCAGATTTAGGGTTGCCAGGTCCCTTCATTGCTCCGGTGGGGGGATTGGGGGGGTGTTTGAGGGGGATGCCCCAAGCCCTACCCCCAGGAGTGACCACCCATCCAGTCGCCCCTCTCCCTCCCCGCCTGCCTAGCAGGAGGGAGGGAGAGGGGTGGTTGTGGGCCGCATGCTGCAAGCCGAGCGTGTGACCTGCGACTGCCCCTCTTCCTTCCTACTGCTAGATTTAAAGGGCCCTCCAGCTGATGTTATTTGCTTGCTATTGATTTTGTAAACATGTTCTTTTTCTTGCACCGACACAGTAATAGAGACTAACCTACTGGTATGTGGTATACCACAATCATTACCGTAATTGCTAAGATGGTGTTGAAGGCAGACTTCCTCTGTGTTCACTCCAGACATTTATCAAGCTTCTAATCTGCTGTCATTAGAAAAGTGAAACAATTGATTTTTTTCAAGTCATTGCTGCTAACATCAGGAAGCAAGGGTGTGGATTTTTGATCTCATATAGTTTCAAAAATGGAAGATGAGGGGCATTGGGAAGAAATCACTTTGTTACATGATTTCCAGACTGCAGCAGAGGAAACACTTAAGGGAGATGGGGGGATTCCTGCTTATTCAAATGCCAATTCCTATTTCAGACACATGGATTTCTGTTACATTATATGATAAGATAGATTTACATGGAAAGCAATTCTTCCTCTAACTTGCCTTTTTTCCCCTTTAGGTCACTCTAATATTAAGGCCTTCCTTAGTCATGGTGGTCTGAACAGCATTTTTGAAACTATGTACCATGGCATACCTGTGGTGGGAATTCCTCTCTTTGGAGACCATTATGACACTATGACCCGAGTTCAGTCCAAAGGCATGGGGATATTACTAAACTGGAAGACTATTACTGAGGATGAATTATATGATGCTTTGGTGGAAGTTATTAATAATCCCAGGTAATGCTGTCTTCTTTTACCAACTTTTCACTGATATGAAAATAGGAGCTTTAAGAAGTAGTTTAGTAGCCATGGCGTAGATCCTGTGCCTTACCTCATTTTGCACAGCTCTTTGACAGCTACACAGGAGACCTTCCACTGCAGTGTGTCTTACTCTGGCAATAGGTACCTTTGGTTCATTGAAAGAGACTGGTCTTATGTGAGCAGCAATACTGGAGGAATGCACACTGCAGTAACGGGTTGCCTCTACAACTGAGTTCATTGCTACTCAAGAGGAAGCAAGGCATGGGATCCAAGCTTGTATGTCATAGCTTAACCTGTATAAAATTATGTGTGGATCACTGAGTTTGCTGAATTTGTCTTCTTCCATTACACAGCTACCGACAACAGGCTCAGAAGCTGTCTGAAATTCATAAAGACCAGCCTGGTCATCCTGTTGAGCGAACAGTCTACTGGATTAATTATATCCTTCGGCACAATGGAGCGCAACATCTACGTGCTGCTGTTTACACCATTTCTTTATACCAGTATTTCTTATTGGATATTGCCTTTGTTGTACTGCTTAGTACTGCCTTACTTTGCTACTTTTTGTCCAGGATAGCAAAATTTGTCCGCAAGCAGAGCAAACATCTTTGGTCTGCTGATGAACACACTGCTGTTAATGGACATTACCAAAATGGGATACCAAATGGCAAGTATAGAAGAAATGGCCACATTAAACATGAAAAAAAGGTGAAATGAGCCAACTACCCCATGTACATTAGCAGTGAATCAGTTCTAGAATTGAATTTTATAACTGTAACTTAGTTTAACACCTACTTAAAGTAAAACCTCAATAAACAGTTCTAATGCTCCCCTACAGTATGTAATCTTATGCAATTAAATTCTGCAGAACTAAGGAAAATCTTTTTTAAGAAACCCAGAAAAACAAAGCACAACCTAAAATGCAAAATGTATTTTTTTCTTAATACTGATGCAGAAAGGTTATTCTGGCACTGAAGTTTTTAGAAGCCTTAATTGTCTGATGTAATTCAATAAGTATATTTATGGACTCTCCATTTGTGAATCTAAATGTGTCCCAGATAAGGAAAGGTTTCCCTCTGCTTGCAAGGGTGTTTCCTGTTTCCCTAGATTCATTCACATGTTAGCAGAGAGAGCTTTGCTTTATTTGTCTAAAGTCTGATGTTATCTGTGAATGATGTCACTTATACCCATGTTTTCTCGAGTTTGGTACACAGTTAACAAACTGCTGCATCAAAATACAGCCATATAAATCATATTCTTAAAAAGCACTGAAGAATATGATAACATATACCAGACTTTTAATAGACTGTTTAACTCTTCACGAGAGTACAGCAAGCTGTAATTTTATATTTATGTATACTTTCATTTTTGTCTATCCCCATATCTATAATTTATGCCATTGTAAGGGTGTTTTACTCCAAGAATTAAAAGGGCTGTGTGGATAGATTGGATAGTGAACAAAAATAAATGAAGTTTGGGGCGGGGGGGAGTCTTTGGAGAAGGTTTTGCCATATCCCTTGAGCAATGCAGAATCAAACCATTGTGGAGGTTTGTTATAAAGTTGAATGTCTTTCCTTTTAATTAACTGCATTATTGCTATGGATATTATTACAATTAAGTTTTTCCCCCTCTGAATCACAGTGTTTCAGAAGTTCACTTTCAATAGTTCTATTTGTGTTCCTTGCTTGGGTCACACAATCCATGTCACTTAGTTGCCAACATCAGTTTTTGGAATAAAATGGAGGCTAGCTGTTTGGTCAGTTGCCACCATCTTAATAGAGGTTTGATTTCATGCATGACATTAAACCTGATTAGAATGTTTGTCTTTTCCCATGTCCACAATAGCCTTTTAGCGCAACACTCTTTGAATCACTGTATTGATACAGGACTTTTCTGTCTTTAACACAAAGAATGGGGACACAGGACATTGGATATAAAATCAGGACTGTCCTCTTGAACCAGCGTTGGCAACTATGACTTTATTAATTTCCATGTCATTCTGTTTACTTGGAATTTGCACTACACATGTTGTGAGTGTATGCTTTATTTATTTGCATTTTCAAATCCCATGTCCGACAGCAAGGTGTGTGGGGTCCATTTACTGAGTACTGTTCACTAACATGGAAAGAGTTCCGAAACAATACAGAATGCTAAGATCATTTTCATACACAGTGACATGACATTTCATTTTGTCTCATCAGGAGCCTCGATCTTAATAGCAATAAAGTAGCATTGCAAATATGTTTCTAATATTCAGTGCAAGCAATTGTACTGCTTTTCAAATACTTGAAGAAAATATTATCAATAAGCCTGTTAGCTTTATCTTTTTACAATCTTATCAATATGTGGCAACTAAAGGAACACAAAAGAGGCAATGAATGGTGGGAAAGTGACAGAACCTAGAGTGTATGGATAAGTTGGTTTTAATGTTTTTCGTATTGAAGAAGGTACACAAGCACTGACCGGATGATTAAGAATAATTTAATCTCCACTGTGATAAAAACTTAAGCAATAAACATGGATTTAATACAGAAACAAATTGTTGGAAGCACATTTTTTGTTCAAACATGTTTGTCCATTAATGTATACATGAATAATATCTTAATTCATGATTCTTGTGCCTCAAAAATAATGATATGAATAGGCTTTAATTTTCTAGGCCTTGTTTGCACAATCCATTATGCTGAAATAATGAGCACTGAAATTACTTCAGCTTCTGATCTGTTTTGTAAGAAAGTAGCTCCTAGGTAATTATTCCTTGCAACAACATGTTTTCATTTCAAGATGACAAAACCACAATGTTCAGGGCCATTCCCAGGCTTTTTGGCGCCCTAGGCAAGGCTAACTACTTCTCCCCCCCCCACCCACTAACCAATTTTTTAAAACAGATGAATTCTAAGGAATATTAAAAGCACAAAACTTGACATTGCTAATTTTTTTTAAAAAAATGTGAAAATAAGTAAAATGACAGCCTTTGGTTTTCTTTTTCAAACAGAAAACAGTTTTAGCACACAACTCAGCAAACATTTTGAATAATCCTGTGAATTGTGATGTCAAAAATTAAGGCTCTTGAATGTTTCCATTTTCAGTGCATCAAAATATCATTTTGTGTGCCTTTTCCTTTGCAAATTTTATTTCTGATTCCTTCAGTTCAACTGCTGATGCTTCAGTGTGTTCAGCTGATATAACTGCCAAACCAAATAGTCTCTTTTGCAGCACTAGTTCTACAGTTTTCTCAGTTTTGCAATTCTTGATGTCAGATTAGTGTCCATTTACCCTTTGGTGTAGGGTTTGACCTGTTCGTCCTATGCAGAGAACTGCAATGTACACATCCTATTGTATTGTTATTCCAGCCTTGCTGTTTTTATTGCTCAGTTACTTATTCATCTTGACTCTAATCATCTCTTCCTAACAACTAGCTTCCCCTACCTGCATGTAATATTTGAGGAAATCTGTTTCAGTATATGTGAAGAAGTGTGCACATGCTAAGAACATAAGAACGTAAGAGAAGCTAATGTTGGATCAGGCCAATGGTTCATCCAGTCCAACACTCTGTGTCACACAGTGGCCAAAAATACCAGGTGCCATCAGGAGGTACACCAGTGGGGCCAGGACACTACGACCCTCCCACTTTTGCCCCCCCCCCAAGCACCAAGAATACAGAGCATCACTTGCCCCAGACTGAGAGTTCCTATCTATACCTTGTGGCTAATATCCACTGATGGACCTCTGCTCCAGATGTTTATCCAATTCCCTTTTGAAGCCACCCATGCTTGTAGCTGCTGCCACCTCCTGTGGCAGTGAATTCCATGTGTTAATCACTCTTTGGGTGAAGAAATACTTCCTTTTATCCATTCTAACCTGACTGCTCAGCAATTTCATTGATTGCCCACGAGTTCTTGTATTGCGAGAAAGGGAGAAAAGTACTTCTTTCTCTACCTGCTCTATCCCATGCCATGCATAATCTTGTAAACCTCTATCATGTCACCCCTAGGGATTTTGAACTCAGACTTCCAGATAGTAGGCTGATACTGACCACTTAGGCAAAAACATAGCCCTCAGTCTGTGTCATGGTGCCTTCTCATGTTCTTGACCAGCACATGAAGGAACTTGTACAAAAGGTTGCAATGCCTAGCCATTTCATGTTTTCCCCTGGGCCCTAGGCTCAGAACTCTGAGCATGAGATCTCTGTAGTGAATGTCAATAAATCAAAAGTAGGTTTGCAGCTTACAGATACACTCTTGAACAGTGTACTCAGAATTGCAACAACACAGACATTTTGATGCAATAATTCAGAGCAAGGGGTGTCAGTTAAATCAACAAAATATTGCAAGAGTGTTAACGTTTTAAACGTTTTTAAGTTAAAACTTAACTTTTTAACCTAGAGCCTGTGCCCCGTTGGAGGGGTGAGAAATAACCAATGAAATAACCAATAAGTTAATACTGGACCAAAAAAGGAAAGCTGTAGAAAAAAGAGAATAATCAATTTTTAAAAAAACTTACAATATAGTAAAAATGGCTATATTACTTAAGCGGCAAGGCACAAGACAAGGATGTTTATGAGTCCTCTGTGACTATCTTAGTCAGAGCTTGAATCTCCTTAAACAAATAGTAGTGCTATTGAGTAGGTGTGGTTAACTTTTATAGTTTGGTGTTGGATGATGCAATCCTAGTAAAAGTCGTGGCTGATTACAATCCCAAAGGAATGCTTAGCCATGGTTACATACAGGCTCACTAGTAGTGTGGTAGTAGATACAGACATTGAATCCATTTAAACATTAAATCAATTTAGGAACAGCAATATAAATATTAAACAGTCCACCTGTTCGTTCAAGCCAAAGAGAGTTCAAGATGTAAGAGCATGAATTCAAAATAGTTATCTGCCCTTCAAACGTCCAATAAGCTGGAAATTACCAGCCTGGTTCCAATGCCAAGAAGCAAAGGTCTCTGTCGCTGTGGCTGGCTGTTGTAAAATGATTCACCAATGGAGCATTTTTCCTTTTCTGACTGATTCAGCTTCTATGCTCCCCTATCCTGATCTTAATTGGTCTAGATGTATACCCCACATAGATAAGATCACATTTACATACAATTGCATATATGAGGTTTCTTGAGTTGCAGTTAAAAATGCTTTAATGGAATACTTTCTTTGCTTAAGAGAGTCATGGCAAAAATATGTGCGAAGCATCAGATCACAAACTGAACCCCCCCCACATGGAGAATTGCCACCTGGTATACTCCTACCATCCACTCCACTCTGTATTACAGGGGATGGTTTTAAACTGCTTCTAACACGCATGTCTCAGATTTTTAGATCAGTGATAGGCAAAGACATAAACAGATCATCTCCTTTGGTGCCAAAAATTAGACAAGGTCATTCTGATAGAATTATTATTCCATTGACTTATGATGGGAGATCATCTCAAGTTAGCAACATTATCAGAAAACATTGGCACCTAGATGTGAGGTAGCCCCCTCTTTGCTTATCACAAATGTAATATTTATTTATTTATTCATTCATTCATTAGATTTATATCCCGCCCTTCCAGCACGGGCTCAGGGCGGCGAACAAAAGGCAAATACCATACAATAACAATTAAAACAAAGAGGGCAAAAGCCAAGAATAAATAGTAAAACCATAAATAATCCATTAAGCTAAAACAATTTAAAACATTGGTCCACAAAACAGAATTTACATTAAATATTTACATTACATTAAATAACCATGTAACCATGACTAACCTCTATACAAGAAGTTCTTTCAATTGAACTGAATGCCATCCAACCCTTCTGTGCAACCACTACAGTGCAGAGATGATTGACTAATAATTTTACTGAATAAGTTTGTTAGTACAACAATCATGGGATGGAATAGTTGACAAACTGAAAAAAAGTGGAGGCAGGTAAAGATTGTCAGGGCACAGAACCCAACAAAGGCAAGCATGTCTCTGGGAAGGGTAAAATCAATCATCTAGATGTTTCAAGTGAACCATTATAAAGAAAACTCAGAATAATGAACAGGTTCATAGTATTATTGATCAGCAGTACAGATAACTGAGAGTAGGCTTTTATGTCTTGCCTTGAAAACCTTGTGGGGTTGCTGTAATTCAGCTTCAACTTGATGGCACATTCTACCACTAATCTGTAAAAAGTGAACAGTTCGAACATATTCTGTGAACATGCATGTCATAAAGTTGCTGATCTAAAAACTACCTGGGCATAACTTTTCTCAGGAAAGAAAACTGCAATAGCTTCAGCCATGCCTTCAACAGACCTTTTAAGGAAATCCATTGCTGACATTAGAACTTTGAAGTTTGGAGAATCCATGAGGAAAACTCCATGAGATGCCACAGCTGCTTGTGGAGAGGCACCATAGTTTCCCCAGAGGATTAGGTAACACAGAGACAAGTTATGGGTTGGATACAACCAACTTTTCTAGGGTAAAAAAGAAAGAGAGGAAGGAGTCTCCTATGGCTGCCTGAAAGGTTATTCTAGGGGTCATGGAATCTACATGGACAAAAGCCACATGGGACAGGGGCTGCAATAAGAAAACTGAAAGAGTGAGTGAAAAAGCTGGCTAGGTCCAACCTTATAAATGAGAACGTAGGGTTTCTTCTAAACTGAATCACTCTAAAATTACTGAATTTGTTCATTTATCTTAAGAGAAGATGGCATTAGGCCTAATTTTTGAAATGCTAAGAATGGCAGTTTCCTTTTATTTGTAGATAATTGGACTTGGCAAGCACTTTCTGAAAAGCCAATCAATATGCAAGTCTCACCTGTTCTGTGAAAGGAATGCCTGTGAAAGGAATGCCTAATTCTTCTTTTCCCCTATTTATCTCAGACTGTCATTTCTGCCATACATACCCTGCAAACTTGTTTTGTATTGAAAAATAAACCACAAGAAAGGAAAAAAACACACTCATTTCATGTGTGGAAACCCAAATCATGTAAATACTGCACTTTGCTTCCTTTTTTTTTTTGCTACAGGGGAAGGGAAACATTTCATAAATCATTTTCAATACATTTTTTGTATGCTGATCAACAATTATACCTGTTATATAACTGGTGTTTTGTGGAATAACTCAATGGCTACCATAAGTACTATGTATATGATCTGAAATCCAAACATCTTGATAAGTTCTATGAGTCTAAGATGACATTGGGCTTGTGTTTATTGAACAATAGCCTTACTTGTTCAAACTGTTGAAACAGACAGCAGTTTCTTAGGCAGCTTGGACTACCAGGTGAAATTCTGCTAGTTCAGGAGTGGCAACCTTTTACAATGAAAAGCCAAACTATGACAAAATTTGGAGCAAGAGATCACCAAAGAGCCTGTATAGGAAAGTCCATTTACCTAACAATAATATAAGAAAAAACATTATGGATAATAAACATATTGATTAACAATCCATACAATAGCCAGTATGTGAACAGAATGGCAGACAATTTTTTATGGTATTAAGCAACTGTCAAGTTGCAGCTGACTTATGATGACCCCCAGCAAGGGGCTTTCAAGACAGTGAAAAGCAGAGGTGGGTTGCTATTGCCTAGCTCTACAGAACCTTTGGGGAGGGGCTGTGGCTCAATGGAAGGGCATCTATTTGAAGAAGAGGAGAAGAGATTGGATTTATACCCTGCCCTTCACTTGGAGTCTCAGAGCGGCTTACAAACTCCTTTCCCTTCCCCTCCCCACAACAGACACCCTCCCCTTTGCTGAGAGAACTCTGACAGAAACTGCTCTTTTTCAAGAACAGCTGTGCCAGAGCTTGTGACTGACCCAAGGTCACATCAGCAGGTGCAAGTGGAGGAGTGGGGAATCAAACCCGGTTCTCCCAGATTAGAGTCTGCACACTTAACCACTATACCAAACTGGCATGTTTGGCATGCGGAAGGTCCCAAGTTCAATCCTCAGCACCTCCAGTTAAAAGGACCAGGTAGAAGGACACTTCATGAGGCTCTGGAGAGCCACTCCCAAAATTTTCCTTTATGGTTTTTATGTCTTGCCTTGAAAACCAGCATAAGCCTTGAAAGCTAGCATAAGACAGCTTCCTGTGTTCCTTTGCAGAGTCTTCTTTGGTGGTCTCCTTTCCATGTACAGACCCTGCTTAGCTTCTAAGATCTGACAAGACTGGGCTATACCATGCTGCCTTCCCTCTCCTGAGAAGCTTCATAGAAGGGGAAATATTAGAGGAGAATAGCTGCCAGTAGTAGAAACGTAAACTATACAGGGATTTATGCCAATGCACTAAAACAATTGTGCAGGGTAGTTCTGTCCATATTTACTACATTTTGTGAGATCTGGTGTGTGCCACTTGCAAATAAAGCACTCACAACAACCAGTGTTCGGGCTAAGGAAAGGTTATTTGTAGCATCCCACCAAGCACTCCAAACTGAAGATCTGATTTTTCCTTTAAAGAGCCATGGTTGGGTCCCTACTGAATCACAGGATTGCAGATCCCTATACTAGTTACAGGGAAAATGAACACATTCCAGTGGGTGCCCTCAAGCACTCAAAGTAGCTGTTTATATTTCTTTTAATCCATCCAACATATGTACTGGTGCTGCTAGGGGCTCACTAGTTCCTTCTAAATGGAGTTTACATCAAAGGTGAGCCGGGGATGCTGGAACTAATGCTTAAACAATGAAATGGCATTTGTCTCAAAAAAATAAAAACAAAAAACGGGACACAGATGCTATTCTCTTATCTTCCCCCCACCCCTTTTGCCTCTGTATGAGCCCTTAAGAGGCCCGAACAATGGAGAACAGAAGTGGCAACTGTGCCTTATGTTTGAGAGATTACAAAGACTGTGATTATTAAGCCTGGAAAAGAGATGCAGGGTGACCTCACAGAGGTGTTTATAGAGGGTGCAGTGAAAGCCGATCTGCATCTCCATTTTCTCTGTTGCATAAGAAAAGAAAGAAGGCACCTTTTGATGGGCATAAAAAAGGGGAGGAAGGCTAGAGTAACTGAAAAGAAACAGTGTGTGGCTAACAATCCTGCTTTGCGTAAAACATAATTGCTGTGATTGATGGAATGTGCAGCCATGGAAACGAACAAGTAAGACTACCAGTTGCAGCACTCTAAACAGTGGCTTCAGCCATGATAGCATCCTGTCCCTTGCAAGAAAGACAGTAGCATCATTCTCCCATTCACCATCCCAAGACTCTTATCTTCAGTCTGAATATGTTTCGCATGGCAGGGAGCTGCTTTCATATATAGATGCATACAGAGAGAGAGAATCTCTACAGTGAAGGCTATGCCTCATTAGCTAAGGATATTAAATCCACCATTTCTTTTTCAG
The DNA here is from genome assembly GCA_029375565.1 of Gekko gecko. Lineage (NCBI taxonomy): Eukaryota > Metazoa > Chordata > Lepidosauria > Squamata > Gekkonidae > Gekko > Gekko gecko. The sequence goes on along the minus strand of JAPDNY010000010.1, from coordinate 89,138,348 downwards.
AATTTGGAAGTAATCAATTCAGCTATATTTCCTTCGGTTTTCTTGGTCAATTTTGTGGGTAATGTAGAAGTTCTTGAACTTCATACTGAGTAGTTCAGCATTTTCAATAAAGCAAAAGCAATCTTCAAGTGAGAATTCTTCAGGCATGCAGTTCCTATCAAACTGTTATTGTGGTTACCTTTAATTTTAGCAAACAGAATTGCTTGCTTTATGAACTGTTATATATGAAACAAAATGCAAACAGAACTATTTTATCTTAGCTTTTTTAAAAAAACCAACCACTTACTTTTGTAAATAGTGCCCTTTAGTTTATTTATGCTATCTTGCAAAACAAGCACTGTCGAAAGTAAGAATTGTATACACACAAATGGGAACCCGCAAGGATTTGCGGGAGGTATTTCATTTCCCTTCCTTCACTATTTTCTCTTTCCCTTTCCTGAGAGCCCCAATAGCCCCTCTCCTTTCCTTCCTTCCTTCCTTCCATAGTTGCCACTCTGGAATCACAACAGATCTGCCAACTACAGAGATTAGTTCCCCTTAGGGTTGCTAGTTCCAGATTGTGAAATTCCTGGAGGTTTGCAGGTAAAGCAGGCATGGCCAAACTGCAGCTTGGGAGCCGCATGAGGCTCTTTCACACATATTGTGCGGGTCCCAGCAGGGCAGCTAAGGAAGCAAAGGGGAGGCATGCTTCCCCAATAAGTCTTCCCTTCCCCTTGCTTTCTTTCCACCTCTCTCTCCCTCCTCCCATCTATTTCCTTCTTTCCTTCCCTCCCTCCCAGCTTTCTCTCTCTCTCTCTCTCTCTCTCTCTCTCTTTCTCCTCTCCCTCCCCATCTAAAGTTAAATATCATTATCAATATCTGTTATTACCCCTTTTGTTTTTATTTTTGGCAGTCTCATTTAATGTTAATAAAAAGCAAATCTGCATATTATGTGTGGGTTATATTTATTAATGTCTTGTAGCTCTCAAACATCTGACGTTTATTTAGTGTGGCTCTTATGTTAAGCAAGTTTGCCCATCCCTGAGGTAGAGCCTTGAGAGGGTGGGATTTGGGAAGGGAAGCAACTTCAGCAGGGTAGAATGCCATATAGTCCACCCTAAAAAGCAGCCATTTCACCAGGGGAACTGATCTCTGTCATTTGGAGATCAGTTGTAATTTGGGGTGATCTCCACTCCTCGCCTGGAGGTTGGCAATGCTAGTTCCCTGGAGGAAATGGCTGCTTTGGAGAGTGGATTCTATGACATTATATCTGTCTGAGGTCCCTCTCCTCCACCCCTCGAATCTCCAAGAACTGGAGAGTTGGTAACTATCTCCTTCCCACCTAACAGCCAACCTATCTTTATTTGCCCCTCTGTCTTCAGCTTCCCATCTCCTTTCCCAGTTTGGTGTAGTGGTTAAGTGCGTGGACTCTTATCTGGGAGAACCGGGTTTGATTCCCCACTCCTCCACTTGCACCTGCTGATGTGACCTTGGGTCAGTCACAAGCTCTGGCACAGCTGTTCTCTCAGGGACAGTTTCTGTCAGAAGTTCTCTCAGCCCCACCTACCTCATAGGGTGTCTGTTGTGGGGAGGGGAAGGGAAAGGAATTTGTAAGCCACTCTGAGACACCTTTGGACAGTAAAGGGTGGGGTATAAATCCAAACTCTTCTTCTTCTTCACCCTTCAGCCTTTGCTGAAGAAAACTATGGTCTTTCTTCACAGTGGGGACCAAAGCAGCTTACATTATTCTCCTCTCCTCCTTTTTATCCACACAACAGCCATGTGAGGTAGATTAAGCTGATAGTATGTGACTGGTCCAAAATCATCCAGTGAGCTTCCACAGCAAGATTTGAACCTGTGTCTCCCAAACCCTACTCTGAAGCTCTAACCACTACACCACACTGGCTTTCATAGGGTGGCTGCTGTTGAACAGTAACAAGTAACCAGACCTAGTTGAGTCATGGAAGTTGGGTGGTACCAAGTAACCCAGAGGTTTCTTCCAGGCCTAGGGTTGCCTAGATCCAAGCTGTTACTAGCAATTTGTATGTGCTCAATAGCACACAGCTAAGCAGACAAATCTTACCTGGTACCTAAAAGACGTTAAAATAGATGTCAGGCAAATGTGATGTGAGAGGGTGTTTGACAACTGGGACAGTGCAACTGAAAATGCCATCTCTCTGATTATGCCCCATCTGATTTCTGAGGAAGGGCATCACTGAGAAGAGCCTCTGATAAAGATCTTATCCAATATTCTAGGCTGTGGGTGAGCCATTGCAACTAGTCAGAAATTACTTCATCCATGCAATGACAATTTCCTGGGAGCTCTTGTGACATTCCATGTGGATAGATTTTATAAGAGCATAAGAGAAGCAATTTTGGATCAGGCCAATGGCCCATCCAGTCCAACACTCTGTGCCACACAGTGGCCAAAACCTAGGTGCCATCATGATGCACAAATCTGTGCCCTGTGTGTTCCCAAGGCCAAATTGGAAACACACAAGCAGAGTCCAACAAGTTAGATGAATATCTGTTTATTGCAATGAAACAGGAGATACAGGGCTGAGTACCTTTTTGGCCCCCAGTGATGCCAAGCTGTAGCCTGCCATAACCAGGAAGGGCAGAAGGTCTTATACCCCAAGTGACATCATATATAGTTTACACATTAAAGAATCTCTAATTGGTACCAAGAGGGTAACATCATGGATGCATCATTTGACTCTAAACTTTACTATTGGTCTCGCCTTATAGTGGTCATGTATGTCAGTGATTGCATTTGCTTATCTGACTTTAGAACAATGAAAAACTTTAGGGAACACTGGGACCCTTTCTGGCCTCAGCAGACCTTGTGAGCTCAGGAGTTCTGGGCTGCAGCAGGCTATGCCGATTGGGTGTCCGCACTAAGCTCGGCATCAATCAGGAAGTCCACCAGGAGGGCCAGAATTCCATAGATTCTCTCACTGTTGTCTCCCTAGCACCAAGAATACAGAGCATCACTGCCCCAGACATAATGTTCCATCTGAACATTGTGGCTAATAGCCACTGATGGATCCAAATATGTTAACCAGCACCCAGTTTATGGTTAATGCAACACTCTGAGTATGTATATAGGATCAAATCTACTCTATATTATGTGTATGTGTAAAGTGTGATAATCTCACAGCCAACTTATGATGACCCTGTAGGGTTTTCAAGGCAAGTGATTAAGCAGAGGTGATTTGCCATTGCCTTCCTCTGCAAAGTCTTCCTTGGTGGTCTCCCATCCAAGTACTAACCTTGCTTAGCTTCCAAGATCTGACAAGATCAGGCTATACTATACCATTCCGTATCCTCCCATACCATAAGGTTTGTGTATGCTGAGCTCACAGCACCTATAATATGAAGCACTCAAAACCCTTGTGTTAGAGTATGTTCTGCGTGCAAAATCACAAACATCTCCAGCAAAAGCATCTGTATTAGGAGATGTTGGGAAAGACACCCCCACCTAATATCTTGGAGAATTGCTACCAGCCAGAGCAGAGAACTGAGGTAGATGTGTAAACGTCTCATGATGATACAATTTGGAAACAGCTGTGCTCTCTAAATTTAATCTTTAGCATCTCTAATTAAAAGGATCAGACCTCCCCCTAAGACCTCAGAGAACTGCTGTCAATCAGAGCAGGAAATACTGACCTGGATAGACCTATGGTCTGACTCAGTTTAAGTAGTACAAAATTTAATAAGGTGTACACAAGTTAAAATCAGTTTAAAATCCACATGTAAACAGGACTTTCACACATTTATACACATGATGGGACAATACATATAATACTAAAGACCAGACGCGTTTCGGCCATAAAGGCCTTCTTCAGTGGTCACAAATACAATCTTGTCTAGACACACATTCATACACTAGTATACAAATTCTTAAAAACCCTTTGTATAAAAACCAGATGTGATGCCTTTTATAGATGTAATTTAGTTACAGGTATGAAAATTGGGCCATACCAATGCCAATATATATTCTGATATTCAGGGTATCTAAGGTATGAATGTGTGTCTCTCCATCCATGTAAGAACAGTATTCTTACATGGATGGAGAGACACACATTCATACCTTAGATACCCTGAATACCAGAATATATATTGGCATTGGTATGGCCCAATTTTCATACCTGTAACTAAATTACATCTATAAAAGGCATCACATCTGGTTTTTATACAAAGGGTTTTTAAGAATTTGTATACTAGTGTATGAATGTGTGTCTAGACAAGATTGTATTTGTGACCACTGAAGAAGGCCTTTTATGGCCGAAACGCGTCTGGTCTTTAGTATTATATGTATTGTCCCATCATGTGTATAAATGTGTGAAAGTCCTGTTTACATGTGGATTTTAAACTGATTTTAACTTGTGTACACCTTATTAAATTTTGTACTGTTTAATATTACCTTAGCTCAACCCTCTTTGTTTCTAGCATCTTCCTGGGTTGAGTTAGTTCTTTTGCCCCCCTTTCCCTATTGTGCAGTCTGACTCAGTTTAAGGCAGCTTCACATAAAATATTTCTTTGCATTATTTACTGTAATTCTACCATTATTAAAGACATAAGAACATTGTTGTTGTTGTTGTTGTTGTTGTTCAGTCGCACAATTGAGTCTGACTCTTCGCGACCCCATGGACCAGATTACGCCAGGCCCTCTTGTCTTCCGCTGTTCGCTGAAGTTTGCTCCATTTCATGTTCGTTGCATCGATGACACTGTCTAACCATCTCATCATTTGTCGTCCCCTTCTTCTTTGACCTTCAATCTTTCCCAGCATCAGGGTCTTCTCCAGTGAATGCTTCCTTCTCATTTGGTGGCCAAAGTATTTGAGCTTCAGCTTCAGGATCTGGCCTTCCAGGGAACAATCAGGGTTGATTTCTTTTAGGATTGACTGATTTGATCTCCTTGCAGTCCAAGGGACTCTCGAGAGTCTTCTCCAGCACCATAGTTCAAAAGAATCTATTCTTCGGCGCTCGGCCTTCCTTATAGTCCAACTCTCGCAGCTATACATTACTACGGGGAATACCATTGCTTTGACCATGCGGACTTTTGTTGGCAAGGTGATGTCTCTGCTTTTTATCATGCTGTTTAGGTTTGCCATCGCTTTCCTCCCAAGGAGCAGGCGTCTTTTAATTTCATGGCTGCAGTCACCATCTGCAGTGATCTGGGATCCTAGGAACATGAAGTCTGTCACTGCTTCTATGGCTTCCCCTTCTATTTGCCAAGGAGTGATGGGGCCAGATGCCATGATCTTAGTTTTTTTACATTGAGCTTCAAGCCCACTTTTGCGCTCTCCTCTTTCACCCTGAGCAAGAGGCTCTTTAGGTCCACTTCACTTTCTGCCATCAGAGTGGTATCTTCTGCATATCTGAGGTTATTGATCTTTTCCCCAGCAATCTTAACTCCAGCTTGTGATTCATCCAGGCCATCATTTCACATGAATAAGAACATAAGAACATAAGAGAAGCCAAATGTTGGATCAGGCCAACAGCCCATCCAGTGCAACACTGTCACAGAGTGGCCAAAAATACCAGGAGCCATCAGGAGGTCTACCAGTGGGGCCAGGACACTACAACCCTCCCACTGTTGCTCCCCCTAAGCGCCAAGAATACAGAGCATCACTTGCCCCAGATTGAGAGTTCCTATCTATACCTTGTGGCTAATATCCACTGATGGATCAGGCCAACAGCCCATCCAGTCCAACACTCTGTCACACAGTGGCCAAAAATACCATGTGCCATCAGGAGGTCCACCAGGGGCCAAGACACTAGAAGCCCTACCACTGTTGACCCCCCCCCCAAGCACCAAGAATACAGAGCATCACTTTCCCCAGAGTCCCTATCTGTACCTTGTGGCTAATAGCCACTGATGGACCTCTGCTCCATACCTATACATCTAATTCCCAAGTGCCCCCCCCCGTGCGGATACTTATTTCCACAAAACAAGGGCACCTGGAGCCTAAGAGGTTTTTCTGCACCCTTGGAGTACTCTCCAGGGTTGCAGAAAAATCTTACATGTTTAGAAATGTATATGGGGATCCTTAAATCCTCTCCCAAACTGTGTTCTCTACTTACAGATCCCCAGTAGAATGCTCAGGAGCGCAAGGAAAGCTGTGCGGCTGCACACACTGCCACTAAGAACGGCAGGAGCAGCTGTTGGAGCCGGGAGGACAAGAGCTCATGGCTCCAGCCCTTCACCCACAGCACAAACCACCATCTCAGAAACCCGACAGGCAAAGGCTTTATCCTCCTTTAACTGTGGAAGACAAGGAGCCTTCCCTCCCCGTCCCTCACGGTACTCTCTATCACAGAAACCCAGGGGCTCAGGAGTTAATGTGGAGGGGGAAGCAAGTGCGTGCGCACAGGGAAAGAAACGAGGAACACAGACCTGAGGAGTGGAAGGGGGCGAGGAGGGGGAGAGAATCTGCGTTGGAGGGAGGACGGAAGGGGCTGACTCCTGCGGTTTCAGAGCGCCCACAGGCTCTGTGATCTGACTCCGGTCCAGCCCCCTCCAGGAATGCAGAGCAAGAGCAGAAAGGGTAGGAAGCTGCTTTCCCCAGTCCCGTGCTGGCCGCCGGCCGGTCCCTCCTGACAAGAAGTTGCCTAATACAGTTACTGTTGCTGCCTGCTCTCCCTCTGCTGTGCCTGCCCTCACTCACTCAGCCAGCTTGCCTGCTCCGCCTGCTTTGCTCTGAACTGTCAGCTAAGGCTCAGTTGTTCCAAATCGGCAGTGCACGCCTTGCAGGAGAAGCAGGGAGGTGGAGAAGCCTGGGCAGTAACTACCAAGCACTGGCCCTGGGGGTGGGGGGAGAGCTCTGCAGAAAGCCACTGTTCTCTAGAAGTGCTCACATGCTGGGTCCTGACTGTCCTTCTGCTGAAACACTCTCTAGGTGACACAGGAAATATCACACAGCCAGGGATGACACACTTGATGATACATACATGCCAGTGATATTGCAGTTGTAGTCCCTGCATTGGTAGGGGGTTGAACTAGATGACCTTGGTGGCCCTTGCAAGAGTAAATACACAAATAAGCCATTCCTTCAGACAAAGTATGAGATCTCCGGACAGACAGACAGACAGACAGACAGACAGACAGACAGAAAGAAATCCCACAGCTAAGTTAAAATCTCTCCTCACACTCTTTCCTAAGTAGGGTCCAGAGATCTCATACTTTGTCTGCACTCTGCACTCACTTTGTGAACATTTGAAGCAGCAAGCATGAGCCAGGAAGAGAAAATCTCTCTCTCTCTCTCTCTCTCTCTCTCTCTCTCTCTCTCTCTCTCTCTCTCACACACACACACACACACACACACACACACACACAAAAAAAAAAAAACATTTAGGTTAGGGGTAGGGTTGCCAACCTCCAGGTGGCACCTGGAGATCACCAGACAACCAAGATCTGTTCCCCTGGAGAACATGGCTGCTATGGAGGGTGGACTCAGAGGTTCCTCCCCTCCACAGATTGCACTCTCACCAGGCTCCACCCCCAAAATCTCCAGGGATTTCCCAACCTGGAGCTGGCAACCCTAGCTTGGGGGGCAGCAAGGGAAAGAAGGGGGTATTGGATTGGGGAGAGTAATGGCACTTACTCAGTTTTAACACACAAACACACACAAACTTTTTCTGCCATCTTCCTATATATTATCTTCACAACTGTGGCCCCTATCTGCGGATACTTCTTTTCTGCACACAGAGGGCACACTATCCCCCAACAGGTTTACTGCCATACAACAACAGAGACAGAGTTATGAGGTTAGGATGCGGGTACTGATGCACACAGACTGGCCAAGGGGACAGGCATGTGAGAGTCAGATAAGACGTGCCAGGATGCAGACACTTAGAGGCACAGAGGGGCAGGAGAGGGGAGAACAGACCAGCAGATGATAAAAACCCTCCCTGCATCACGCATACCTACCAACAAATTCTCTGCCTTTTTTTCCCAGGAACAACATTCCTTCCATCAGTATCATAGACATACATACAATGCCAAAGGTCAGTCAGAAAAGGGGATGCCCTGCAAAGATGAGAAAAACCAAAAAGCTCACACAGCAATTACTTCAAGAAAGCCATTTACACAGTAACCGAATCTATTATGAAAAAGACATTAATAAGACAAAACATAATGAAACCATGCATTCCTGCAGAGCCAACAGAGACAAGGAAAATATCGATACTGACATTTTGCCCACTCATGTGAACAGTGCAGCTGGAACACACAACGTAGCTTTATATATGGAATACCCACCAGCCCTTCAAAACTCGGCATACATTCTTCCTTATGGCATAGGAGACATGACACATATCTGTCACCACTGCTCTGCTAGGCATTTCATAACAGAAAAGTCTGGAGATCACTACAACACTTGCTGCCACAATGGAAAAGTCAGCATTCTGCCATTACATTGCCCACCGTTACTTAAAAAACTCTTAGCTGTCCAGCATCCTCTTTCAAAGCATTTCTTAGAAAACATTCACCAATACAATAGCATACTTTCCTTTGTTTCTGTGGGAGCTCAAATACATCATGCACCAGGCCGCGGAGTCTACTGCTTCCGTATTCAGGGATCTGTCTATCATACCATAACAAACCTTTACCCAGATCATCAAGAACTGCCACAATATGGCCAGCTATATATTATAGATACAACTGAAGCAACTCAAATAAGAATGAACAGACCTGAAAATACAGAACTTAATCTAGAATTAATTACTTTGACAGAGCTAATAAAACAAATAAACCCCTGTGCACAAACATATATACATATGAAAGAAATATTGCATGCAGAAGAGGAAAGGGCAACAGCACAAGGAAGATTACCACTAGAATACTCACTACGTTTCTCCCATGAACCAAATGAAGATACCAGGCGTTGCAATCACCCACAAGTGGCAGAAATTGCTGCAGTATTCCAAAGCAGTGATGGAGCACCACCAACAAGGAGAAGTATCACCATATATCCCAAACAGGGTAAGCCATTGCATTTGGATCCCTACAGCCAACACTGTGGTCCCTTATCATACGTTTTAGCCTTTCCATTTGGTGAAGCGCAGGGTGGCACTGCAAATTAACACACAACTCACATTCTAAGCTATTAGGAACAAGGTCACACAACTGCAGTTCATATCTCACCGTTGGGCAGTGAGAGACCACTTTAATACTATCCATAACTTGGGCAAATTTACACAACAACTGGCTGTAGACTACTATTGTCGAATAGAAGGGGAGAGATTAGCCTACATCAGACATAATCAAAATAAATTATGTGCTGAAAGTTATGCAGGCCTCTCAGATGCCTTAAGCATGAAAGCCCAAGATGATTCTTTAAGAGTAGGCAGAGTGGTCGTGCTACCATCAACATTCTTAGGAAGCCCAAGGAATATGTTGCAGCTTTATCAAGATGCTATGGCAATGGTTAGACAGTTTGGAAAACCAGACATATTCATCACATTTACATGCAATCCAAAATGGAGAGAGATCAAAGACAATATTAAAGAATACCAACAACCAGAGCACAGACCAGACATTGTAGTGAAGGTTTTCCATGAAAAGGTAAAAGAAATTATTAAACTACTAAAAACTGTACAAATTTTTGGACAGGTAAAAAACTACCTCTATGTCATAGAATTCCAAAAAAGAGGACTGCCTCATGTCCATATCCTTCTAACATTAGGTAACCAAGATAAATTACGTGAACAACATCAAATAGATGCAGCAATATCTGCTGAAATACCAGATCCCCAAAAAGACATATTGAAAATCCATGGATTAAGAAATGAACACATAGGATTACCCATCCCAGAAGATACACCATTGCTACAAGAAGAGGAAGCATATCAACAAGCACAGCTACACATTGGATTGACAATGAAAGCACAAGCCACAACAGAACAAATAAAAATAATTGAGGAAATACTAAATGTTACACAAAGTACCCAACAAATGCCCAAAACATACTTTTTAGATGCACCGGGAGGATGTGGGAAAACATTTATATATCAAACATTGATACATATCTTATTGGGCCAAGGTAAAACTTCCATTGCTGTTGCTTGGACAGGGATAGCTGCCATGTTGCTTAAAGGAGGACGAACAGTACATAGTCAGTTCAAATTGCTATTGATTCTAACGGAGAATTCTGTATCAGCTCTATCTCCTAGCAGTAAAGAAGCCAAATATATTAAGGAAGCAACGCTAATTCTATGGGATGAGGCATCTATGATATCAGCAAATGCTCTTATGGTAATACACAGATTGCTGGCAGATCTCATGCATAATGACATACCCTTTGGAGGAAAAGTCATCCTATTAGGTGGAAATTTCAGACAAATTTTACCAGTTGTACCACACGCATCAAGCCAGAAAACAGTACAGAACTGTTTGAAGACAAGCTGACTTTGGCCACTATTCAAATTACCCACTTTAAAAACAAATATGAGAGCACAATCTGATAACAGCTTTGCACAATATGTCTTACAGGTGGGAAATGGAACCATCCCAGTGCAAAGAACAATATCAAACTGTGCAATAAGATTTCCACCTCAGTGTTTAACATCTGACATTATAACAGCAGTCTATGGAACGACATTCACTGCACAATCCATTCTTCAGCATTCAATGTCTGTGATCCTAGCTCCAAAAAATGAGCACTGTGATTATATTAACACCACTATAATTTCTAAAATGGATGGAGAAAGTATTGCTTACTATAGTGTAGATGAAGTAAAGTCAGATGACATTGGTGAAATAATGAAATACCCCACAGAATTTTTAAACTCATTGGATAGTTCTGGATTACCGCCACATAAACTAACCCTGAAAACAGGAGCAATAGTAATTCTGCTGAGAAACTTAAATCCTAAACATGGATTGATGAATGGTACCCGTTTACAAATTGTGAATATGTATACAAATAGTTTGTATGCTAAAATAATAACGGGTGAAGCAGCTGGGCAAATTGTTATACTTCCAAGAATTGATTTAATACCAACAGATACAACTTTTCCTTTCACTTTACAAAGATGACAATTTGCAATTATGATTAATAAAAGCCAAGGCCAAACATTGGAAAATGTAGGTATCTATTTAAAAGAACCCGTGTTCACCCATGGACAATTATATGTTGCAATGTCCAGAGTAAAATGTTTTGAAAATTTAAAAATTCAAGTTTGCAGCACTCCTATCCAGGGATATTTTAAAGATGAAGATGGAATGTTTACATCTAATGTTGTATTTAAAGAAATACTTTAATTACTAGCAGCAGTAACAAATCATACAAACAACTGAGAAATGCAGTCATTCACAGAACAGTGAAAGTTACAGTTAAAACATTTAGAAACATGTTCCCGATGAGAGGCCTTTATGGATCGTTCCTGCTGCAGTTATTCATCCTTTTTAAGAACATAAAGGTAATGATTGGTTGAAATACCAAGAGTTGCTTCAAAAGGAAGGGAAAAAATATGTTTTAAAACCAAATAATGAATTAGCATTTGAGTATGGATGGTTACAATATTGCCAAATACGGGACATTTATAAAAAAAAAAGACTGTAAAGAGATTGCTAAAGAGCTAAGAACGATGAGTTTGAAGATATCTGGTTGAAAAAAGGGCGAAAAATGATATCTAAGTTGTATAAAACCTTGTTGACTGTATATACTCTGGATGAAACTGTTAAAGAGCAAATGATAAAATGGGCCATAAATATAAATAAGGAAATTTCTATGGAATCATGGGAATTTCTGTGGAAAAAAGCTTTTAAAATGTCAACCTGTGTTAATATAAAAGAAAATTGTTATAAGATGATGTACAGGTGGTATATGACTCCAAAAAAGATTGCTAATATTAGTATGGATAAGAACTTGAGTAATAAGTGTTGGAAATGTAAAAAAAAATAGAGGGTTCTTTTTATCATATGTGGTGGTCATGTGATAAAATAAAAGTATACTGGTCAAATGTACATTGTGAGATGCAGAAGATATTAAAAATTCCTATCAGGAAAAGTCCGGAGCTTCTTCTCTTAGGTTTGACAATGGAAAAAATTCCACAAGAAAAAAGGACATTACTATGGTACATGATCACATCGGCAAGAATGGCTTTTGCGCAACAGTGGAAAGCGGAGAAGGTGCCAGATATACAAGACTGGTTAAGGAAACTGCTGTTTTTAGCCGAAATGAACAAAATGATGAAGAAACTAAATGGACAAATGGCAGAACAATACCTAAAAGACTGGGAAGGCCTGAAACTGTATATGGAAACTGAATATAGAATGAAAGGGAAAATGTACAATCTTGATTCGTATTGAAACTGAATGAGAAATGAAATGAACACTTGATTGTACTGTACCTTTATTGGAAACTATGTTTGTAAGAGTCAGGCTTTTACGTATTAGAATTGTGTTACCTGGTTTGTCAATTGTTACAAGTTTAAACTTGATTACCTTTTAACTCTTTTTTTCCCTGTTATTAGCAGTGTTGGAAGCCTATTAGGGGGGTGGGGGGATGGGATGTAATCTTTAAATTGCATTGATAACAATGTTTAACAATGTTGAATATACTCCAATAAAATTTTGTTAAAAAAAACAAACATTTAGAAACATAACAAGCAATAAATAAATAAATGCATTACTGTTTTGCATACATTTTGAGTACTGTACTGAGTGGGGCTCCTCACAAGAGGGTGGCAGGGCCAGGGCTTACTAAGCCAAAGCCAGGAAACAATGGGAGCCCGCAGAAGAATGATGCCTGCCTCATGGGGACACGTGGAGCCCACCCTGGCTACTACAAAGGATACAGGGTGGGACTCCCGAGTCCTTGAAGCAGGACAACTGAGCAAGAAAATGAGGGAGGGCGGGAGGAAAAGGGAAGGGAAAAAATACCTAACCTTCCCAAATCCACAACACAATTAAGCAGTGGTAACAAAACACAAGAGAGTTCTGTGTTCTGTGCTGAATGGGCATCACCACAAGGCATATATACATTTAGTGACTACAAATCCTACACAGCAATTACAAGTTAAAACAAACCAGAACACACTATGCAACATTTTGTTGCGGGTCCCCTCTTGTGTTTATCTAATTCCCTCCTGAAGCAGTCCATGCTTGTAGCTGCCGCCACCTCCTGTGGCAGTGAATTCCATGTGTTAATCACTCTTTGGGTGAAGAAGTGTATCTGTCTGGTTTTTTTCCTTTTATCTGTTCTAACCTGACCGCTCAAGTGGAGCTGCGGTGGCTCAAGTGGTTAAGACGCTGAACTGCAGGCTGTGGAAGGTCAGTAGTTCAGCAGTTCAAGACCCGGGTGCCGCATGACAGGGTGAGCTCCTGTCTCTAGTTCCAGTTCCTGCCAACCTAGCAGTTCAAAAGCAAGAAATTGCAAGTAGATAAATAGGTACCACTTCAGTGGGAAGGTAACAGCGTTCCGTGCACCTTGGTGTTTAGTCATGCCGGCCACATGACCACGGAAACGTCTTCGGACAGCGCTGGCTCTTCGGCTTTGAAACAGAGATGAGCACTGCAACCCTAGAGTCGGATTCGACTGGCTTTCGAGCAAGGGAACCTTTACCTTTTAACCTGACCGCTCAGCAATTTCATGGAGTGCCTATGAGTTCTTGTATTGTGAGAAAGGGAGAAAAGTACCTCTTTCTCAACCTGCTCTATCCCATGCATAATTTTATAAACCTCAATCATGTCACCCCTCAGCTGTCCTTTCTCCAAGCTAAAGAGCCCCAAGCGCTTTAACCTTTCTTCACAGGGAAAGTGTTCCAACCCTTTTATTATTCTAGTTGCCCTTCTCTGCACTTTTTCCAAAGCTATAATATCCTTTTTAAGGTGTGGTGACCAGAACTGTACACAGTATTCCAAATGAGGTCGCACCATTGATTTATATAGGGGCATTTTATGATATTGGCTGATCTGTTTTCAATACCCTTCCTAATAATCTCCAGCATAGTATTGGCCTTGTTTTATTGCAGTCACACACTGTCTCGACATCGTCAGTGAGTTATCTACTACGACTCCAAGATCTCTCTCTTGATCAGTCTCTGCCAGTTCGGACCCCATCAACGTGTATTTATAGTTAGGATTTTTGGCTCCAATGTGCATCACCTTGCACTTGGCCACACTGAATGCCATTTTCTACGTTGATGCTGACTCGCCCATCCTCGACAGATCCCTTTGGAGTGCCTCACAATCCTCCCTGGTTTTCACCACCCTGAACAACTTTGTATCATCTGAAAGTTTAGCTACTTCACTGTTTATTCTCAACTCCAAATCCTTAATGAACAAGTTAAAAAGTATTGGACTGAGTACTGACCCCTGTGGTACCCCACTGCTTACCAGCCTCCACTGAGAAAATTGCACATTTCTATTCACTTTCTGTTTTCTATTAATTAGCCAGTTTTTGATCCACAAAAGAACTTGTCCTTTTATCCCATGATTTTTGAGCTTACTTAGGAGCCTTTGGTGAGGAACTTTATTGAAAGCTTTCTGGACAGATTATGTTATGGAAGTGCTTTGTCTGGAGAGGTTATAAAAGGTTATTCTATCCTAATGACAGTAGTGGGAATTATCTCATTATTTAATTTTATTTATTTACAAAATTTGTACCCTACCTTTCTGCCCTCATCAATGCCACCAATGAGGCTAACAGATTAAACGCACAAACACTGAAAACACATTTTAAAAACCATTAAAACCAAATCAAAACAGATGGTTAAAATAATTAAATTCCTCACCACTCTGCTGGAGGACTTGTGATATCATCGGATCCTACGCCCATTGTTGGTGGGAATGCCCAATCATTACTTCTTTTTGGCATGAAGTTCTTGGACAAATCAAAATCATTACTGGATATGATGTACCATTAAAACCAGAAATACTATTTCTTAACATCTGGCAAGATCTCCAAATCCCGACAACTCAAAAAGACCTTATAGTGAGCTTAATAGTTGCAGCACGATCCTGCATCGCCTTCAGATGGAAGTCCCATCTCGCCCCCACAATTGAACTCTGGTTCTCAAAAGTCTGGGACCTTTTTATAATAGAGAAAATTACAGACCATATCAGAAATGTCGATCAGTTTCCTAATAAAACTTCCTTCTATGCTAAATGGTTTCCTTTTTTCGAATTGATCACCAAAAAGGACATTCAACCACATAAACAAATTTACCTTAAATTACTCTACACTTAAATAAACAAGTTCCTCAGTTACCTTACACCTGCAATATGCTGGTTACATACACTAGGCTACATTTCAGATCACACAGAGTCAATCAATCAATCAATCAATAAACCTTTAATGGCATATACATCACACAGAGTCAACCTAGGACAACTTTGACTTAGCAGTACTTTGACAGACTGTTTGTCCCAAAAAGTTAATGTTTTATGTTCTCTAGAAAAGTTGTATTTTTGCTATCAACCCCTGCTGTTCTAATAAGAACCTTTTTTGATGTTTGAAACATTGACAACCATTGTTATATGTAATTTGCTGGTTTTTAATGAATAACGAAAAATTAATAAAAAGTTAATGATTTTAAAAAAATCAAATCCAAGCTAAAACAGATTTACACACACAAAAAAAACAGACTTAAAATATTGGGCAAGAAGGTGGGATCACTGAGGGAATGCCAGACAAAACAAATTAGTCTTCAGCCACTGGGCCTTGGAAGATGACTGTAACAATCAGATAGTTTCATAAGCAAATAGGGAGTCCTTCAGGTATGCTGGTTGAAAGCCATATAGGACCTCAAAGGTCAACACCAGGACCTTGAATTGTGCTCAGAAAAAAGCCGACTGGGCCAAAACTGGAGTGATATGATCCCTATGAGCCACTCCAGTAACATCCTGGTTGCAGGATTCTGCTCCAGCTGAAGTTTCCAAACACTTTTTAAGGGCAGTCCAACATACATTGCATTGCTGTAATCTAATCTAAATGTAACCAGGGAATTTTCACAGTGACCATACCTTGAGAGTTTGGTGTAGCAGTAAAGTGCGCGGACTCTAATCTGGGAGACCCAGGTTTGATTCCCCACTTCTCCACATGAACCTGCTGGATGACGTTGGGCAAGCCATAGTTCTGGCACAGCTGTTCTTGAAAAAGAGCAGTTTCTGTCAGAGCTCTCTCAGGCCCACCTACCTCACAGGGTGTCTGTTGTGGGGAAAGCAGTTTGTAAGCTGCTCTGAGACCCCCTTGGGTAGTGAAGGGTAGGGTATAAATCCAATCTCTTCTTTCCTTCTTCTTTTCTGCTCAGGAAAGGCAGCAGCTGGCTAACCACTTGAAACTGGGAAAAAGGATTACAGCTGCCCCCTGCTTACCTAGCAATAGGCCTGGGTTCAAGAGCACCTCTGGAATAAAGACCTGTTCCTTCAAGGGGAGTACAACTCCATCCAGAATGGGTGGCAGCTTAAATCCCAAGTCAAATCTTCCATCCACCAGTAGAACGTCCATCTTGTCAGGATTAAGTTTCAGTTTATTTACCTGCATCCACTCCAGAACTGCCTCCAGGCACAGGTTTAGTGTTCTGACAGCTTCCCTGAGATCAGTTGGATGTGTGAAACAGAGCTGAGTGTCATCCGCATTCTGGTGACAATGCAACCCAAATCTCCAGATAACCTCACCCAGCAGCTTCATATAGACGTTGAAAAGACAAGATGGTGCTTTGCAGGACCCTACAGGCCAACAGCCAAGGGGCTGAGCAATAGTCTTCCAGCACCACCTTCTGAAAACTACTTTCCAGGTAGGGCTGGAACCACAGCACAACAGTATCTACTAGACCCAGCTTGGAAAGGTGCTCCAGAAGAATACCATGAGTGACAGTATTTAAGGTTACTGAGTTGTCCAGTAGACTCACCAGACTCACACTCCCTTTCTCCAACTCTCAGTGTGGAGATCCATCTGGGAGACCAAGGCTTCAGCAAAGTCCCCCCCCCCCGAGTGAATTATGATGTAAAGAAGCTTTTTATGGATGAAAAATGGAAGCACTTCTAAATGCAGCTTTCTTCAAGGCAAGTAGTTGCCTTGGGTGTGTGAGATTTCAGTTAGGGCCATACTTAGGGGGAGCTTACCTATCCATTCCCATGCATGTGGTTTCCTAAAATCAGTACCACCATCTAAATGGATGCTCACTGTATCATTTATGAATAGTCAGAAGCACATCTCTGGCATAGTTCCATGATATTCGCCGGGAGTACTGCAGCTGCCTGAGCAATCCAGAGGAATGCAGAGGGATTCTGGGATGCAGATATCAGTCCCACAGTGGCTGTTTTAGAATTTGGACTTTGTGGTCTTACGCAAGTCCCTCATTTGAATGCACGGCATGAACTTCTAGGAAGCTTGTCTAACCCCATCCCACCATCTCAACAGATATATGCATGCATGTGCATGGCTTTTAGCATCTACTTATGTAATATGTACATTCCTCCATATGGGATAATCTTACCAAATTATAGAGGGAGAGCAACACGGTGTAATCTCAAGAATGCCTCTTCATGGTTTACACCCTGAGATAATCGAACCCACCCCGAAAGGAGAAAGTACACCACAGGGCAAATTTACTAACCTACCTGACATTTTTATTTAAAAAAACACAACAATGAAACGCAGCACTATGTTGTCGAAGGCATTCATGGCCAGAGTTCGTTAGTTGCTGTAGATTTTCTGGGTTGTGTGGCCATGGTCTTGGCACTGTAGGACCTGATGTTTCACCAGTAGTTGTGACTGGCATCCTCAGAGGTATAACACAGAAAGATATAGTACTCTCTGTGTCAAGGTGAGCAGAAAAATGGTAGGCAGGTAATTTATTTCTACCCTGGAAGGTGCAGTAGGGCTGAGTCATTATCTTGTTGTTCTCCAGGCTATGAACATGCTAATGGAGGAGCTTTCCTGAGGAGGTTCTTTTGTCTATGGATTGTTTCCCGAGGAGGTTTCCTGTTTCCTGAGGAGGTTCTTTTGTATGTGGAATGGCTATTGAAATTCTAATCTTATCTGTAGTGCTACTGCCAGCTGTAGAGCATTTTGTGTTTTTCAGGACAGGAAACCATGCCCTATTTATTTTTAAACTCTCTTCTTTCCTGTTGAAATTGTGCTTATGTTTATGAATTTCAATGGCTTCCCTATGTAATCTGACATGGTAATTGGAAGTCATGTCCAGTCTTTCAGTGTCTTGGAACAAAATGCTGTGTCCTGGGTTAGGCTATGTTCAGACACTACTGATTTTTCAGGTTGGCCAAGTCTGCAGTGTCTTTCATGTTCTTTTATTCTTGTCTGAATGCTACGCTGTGTGGTCCCGATGTAAACTTGTCCACAACTGCATGGTATGCAGTATACTCCTGCAGAAGTGAGGGGGTCTCTTCTGTCTTTTGCCAACTGTAGCATCTGTTGTATTTTTCTGGTGGGTCTGAATACTGTTTGTAGGTTGTGTTTTTTCATAAGTTTTCCCATCTGATCCGTGATTCCTTTGATATATGGCAAAAACACTTTTCCTGTGGGAGACTGTTTTTCCTCAGTTGTTAGTTTTACCTTTGGTTTAATCACTCTTCTGATTTCATTCTTAGAGTAGCCATTTGCTTGAAGTGCATGGTTAAGATGATTAGTTCATCATTGAGAAAGTGTGGTTCACATATCCGTCTTGCACAGTTTACTAATGTTTTGATTATGTCTCTTTTTTGCTGAGGGTAGTGATTGGAGTTTTTGTGTAAATAACAGTCTGTGTGAGTTGGTTTTCTGTAGTCCTTGTGACCTAATTGAAGGTTTGCTTTGTGGATGACCATGATATCTAGAAATGGGAGTTTTCCCTCAACTTCTTTTTCCATGGTGAAACTTATGTTGGGGTGGATGTTGTTGAGGTGGCCTAAAAACTCCATCAATTCTACTTATCCATGGTTCCAAATGATAAAGGTATCATCTACGTACCTGAACCAGACTGTTGGTTTGTGGGGTGCAGATTCTAAAGCTGTTTTTTCAAAATGTTCCATGTAGAAGTTTGCTATAACTGGGCTCAGAGGGCCATGGGAAGGTAAAGGTAAAGGTTTCCCTTGCTCAAAAACCAGTCAAATCCAACTCTAGGGTTGCGGTGCTCATCTCCATTTCCAAGCTGAAGAGCCAGCACTGTCTGAAGATGTCTCCATGGTCATGTGGCCAGCATGACTAGATGCCGAGGTGCACAGAACGCTGTTACCTTCCCACTGAAGCGGTACCTATTTATTTACTTGCAATTTCTTGCTTTCAAACTGCTAGTTGGCAGGAGCTGGGACCAGAGATGGGAGCTCACTCCATCATGCGGCACTCGGCTCTCAAACTGCTGAATTACCGACTTTCCAGCCTGCAGTTCAGCTTCTTAACCACTGAGCCACAGGGGAACCCCAAACTGGATGGTAACGCACAGCACAAATATCTTGCCAGCTTACCTCATCATCTTGTTGCTCCATCTTCACAGATAAACACATAAGTGATTGTCTGTCTGTCTGTCTGTCTACCTACCTACTCAGACATAAGTCTCACCGTACTTGATAATGCTTAATAAGGCTTAGTAACCACAATTGGCTGCCTCCCCATTGAGTTCAAGAGTTGGGGTCCTGACTTCTGCCCCTACCCCCAATCTATACCTGTCAGTATTTCTGGTAGCCCTTGAGCTGTATGCGGTCATGAATGACCTGAGTGTTGTCCCCCCAGTAATTTCTACAAAAGATCCTAACATGCACCTCTGATCATGCAGTACAACAGCTCACGGTGACAAAATGTCTTGGCCTGGATCTGCCATTTATGCATTGGGAAAATGCACCATTTCCTTACAGCTGCTTCTGGAAAGCAAGCCAGGAAAAGTCAGAAGCAATCCTCAGTATAGTTGTTGTAATTGTGATCATTAGTTTCATTTTCTATTTCAGTTTGGTGTAGTGGTTAAGTGTGTGACCTCTAATCTGGGGGAACTGGGTTTGATTCCCCACTCCTCCACTTGCAGCTGCTGGATGACCTTGGGCAAGCCACAGTTCTGTCAGAGCTGTTTTCTCTCAAGGACAGTTCTCTCAGAGGTCTCTCAGCCCCACCTATGTCACAGGGTGTCTGTTGTGGGGAGGGGAAGGGAAAGGAGTTTGTAAACTGCTCAGAGACTCTGAGTGAAGGGTGGGGTATAAATCCAATTTATTCCTTTTTCTTCTATGAGCAGATATTTTGCAATAATTCTTTAGTAGAAGCTACTTCTGATGAAGCCTTGTCAGAAGTCATTTACCATAATCTTAGTAGAGAAATCAGAGCAATCCAGACACACACCTCAAGTGCCCTCCCCATCTCAACTGCCCCTTATTTAGAGGACATGAGCCAGATGATCTAGAGAACAGCTTGAAATGGACTTTGACTATAATAGTCAGATTGGGTTAAATCCTTAGCCAGATTGGATTAAATTTTAGCCATAAAACAGAAACCACTGAGTGTGCACCATTGGAGTCACATGCCTGGAGGGGAAACCCAGATTATATTTGGCTGGATCTTGTGCTATGAATGTGCAATGTGATGATGGAAAGTACCTTCAAGTCACATACAATTTATGGTGATCCTGTAAGGCTTCCAAGGCAAGAAATATTTAGAGGTGGGTTACCATTGCCTGCTTCTACATGGTGACGCTGGTATTCCTTGGTGGTCTCCCATCCAAATACTAACCTGGGCTGACCCTGCTTAGCTTCTGAGATCTGACAAGACTAGGCTAGCCTGGAAAGGCCGGTCAGGGCAATACTGTTTCTAAATTCAATTGTTTTCAGCAATACAATTATATGCATACAATCAGTAAAATTGTTAAGTATGTTTTAGATTATGCTGTCATGGTTTTTGACAATGTGGACCTATTTCTGTAGGGTACTCTTATCCAATGCTTTAAAACTTCATGAATTGGTTAAGCAGCTTGTTGGGCATTTGAAAATTATCTCTAAGCCTTTGGTGACATCTAGTGGTGATAGCAATTCAATATGGGTCAGCATCACATCTAAGGGGCTGGAAAGTATATGCTTAGCTTAAGCAGCAGCAGCAGCTACAAGAATTCAGAGCCAATCTGTATGTGTTTGGTTTGTGTAAAACTTAGGGATTTAGTTATCTTTCACGTCTGGACTGCTATTGCTGTGGGACTAGTATTGTCTGAGCTTGCTGTGCACACTCACAATGCCCATTCAAAGGGTACTGTTGTAAACACACACAACGATACAGGCTAGAAATAATTTACTAATTACTGTGATGGACATTCAAGCATGAATGGAGCAGACTATCAGTCATGCCATCCTGAAGCCTTTAGGATTTTGCCATGCATTTTCTTTCAGTCAGAAGTCTGGGAAAGGGTATTTATTTCTTTTGAAATTTTTAATGCTGCCTCTCCAGAGAAAAATGTAAGCTCAAGGTGGCTTACAAAGTAAGCATAAGAAAACAAACAAACAAAAAATCATAAAAGCTGTCAAAAGCTAACAATGCAGCCAGAGAATACACATGAACACATGAAGTTGCCTTATACTGAATCATACCTTTGGTCCATCAAAGTCAGCATCATCTACCCAGACTGGTGGCAGCTCTCCAGTGTCTCAGGCAGAGTCTTTCTCATTACCTACTGCCTGTTCCTTTTTTAACTGGAGATTTCGGAGGCTGAACCTGGGACCTACTGCATGCAAAGCATATGCTCTACCACTGAGCCACAGCCCCTCCCCCCAAAAAGAGCACAAACATTTCATAGCTTAAAACTAGTTTCATAAAACTTTCAATTGTGTCCAGAAACAGAGGGGCAGCTGGTAGATTTCTTTCAGCACAGGAGTGATATTTTTATTTATTTATTTATTTTTCATATTTATATCCCACCCTCCCCGTAGGCTAAGGGCAGCTAACAAGAAGCCTATGCCATGCTAAAACAATTAAATCCAAATAAGATACTCCATCCATTAACATTAAAATATCGATGCTCGAATACAGTTGTTGTTGAAACCAAGATGGGGGTCCAAAGATCTTCCAATCTCTGCAACCAGCACAGTTCCCAATATTGTTCCAGCAATACTCTCCTAATATTGCCGACTCTTCTTCCCAGGGCCGTCTCACTGCACCACCTAAGTTGACATCACAGTGGTGGTGCAACGGGGGGCGGCTCCTACTCGAAGGCCAGGCGGAAGAGCTCCGTCTTGCAGGCCCTCCCACCCCAGACAGTCTCCTTACTATGTGGTTAGACACTACAGATAACCAAGGCCGCCTGTGGTTGTTACCATCTGCTATGCAATTATTGGTAATTGCCCTTAACTTGTTATGGTTTTTTGGCCAAATGTAACAGAACATCCTTGTAGTTGTAGACATCATTGACTTTACATATCCACTTTAACAATTTTAAGGCAAGAGAGAGATCCCATTAAGATGAGTGGAGAGTTAGTTTACTTTACCTCTTGTCTGTTGCCCTTGAGTGCCCCAGGGATGTGACACTATGTTCTCATGGGAGGAGAAATAAGAGATTGTGGAAGACTGTCAGGTAGATAATGAGTGGCCAGAGTGTGTTCTAAAGGCAGACACCCATAATTTCATAGTATGAGGACTGGGTCTCAAGTTACATCACTGGGACCCAGCCTAGTTCCACATAACTCTACACAGCTGCTACTTTCCACATGTCTAGGTTCTTGGCCATTGGCCTCTTCTTACTCACTAAGACTTCCCTCATCCAGTTCTGCAATAAGGAAAAGGAAAAGCCTTCAGTCTCCTGTTCCCTATTTGTCTCCTCCCCTTGACCTGCTCTTTCCTTATTTGGCTGCTTTCCTTCCTTACTTCCAGAGACCTTGTACATGTCTTGTTCTTCTTTCCTTCTTGCTTAGTTCCATCCCTCTTCCCTGACCTCTTCCAGAAGGCCCCAGATTAGGGCTTGGATGCAAGCTCTGGAAGCAACTCTGGGGCCCCTCTTAGGCTATATAAAGATGACCCTTCTGTGTTTCCCTCACAGCAGTGGGAGGCAGAGTGAGCATGAGAGAACTGGCTCTGGCCTCCTGTCTCCAGTGTGATTGCCAAGTGGTCTACATAACATAAGAACATAAGAGAAGCCAATTTTGGATCAGGCCAATGGCCCATCCAATCCAACACTCTGTCACACAGTGGCCAAAAATACCAGGTGCCAGCAGGAAGTCCACCAGTGGGGCCAGGACACTAGAAGCCCTCCCATTGTTGCCCCCCCCTCAAGCACCAAGAATACAGTGCATCACTTATCCCAGACTAAGAGTTCCTATCTATAGTAAAGGTAAAGGTTTACCTTGCTCGAAAGCCAGTTGAATCTGACTCTAGGAATGTGGTGCTCATCTCCGTTTCCAAGCCAAAGAGCCAGCGCTGTCCAAAGACATTTCCGTAGTCACGTGGCCAGCATGAGTAGATGCTAAGGCACACAGAACACTGTTACCTTCTCACCGAAGCGGTACCTATTTATCTACTTGCAATTTCTTGCTTTGAACTGCTAGGGGCTGTGACCAAAGACAGGAGCTCACTCCGTCATGCGGCACTCAGGTCTCTAATTCCCTCTTGAAGCCCTTCATGCTTGTAGCCACCACCACCTCCTGGTGGTGCCCCTGTCAATCACTTATAAATCACCCTGGCTTATAAATAGGAAACAGAGAGTGAGTATAAATGGGAAACTTTCTCAGTGGAGGGTGGTAAGCAGTGGGGTACCACAGGGATCAGTACTCGGTCCGATGCTTTTTAACTTGTTTATTAACAATTTGGAATTGGGAGTCAGCAGTGAAGTGGCTAAATTTGCAGATGACATGAAGTTGTTCAGGGTGGTAAAAACCAGGGAGGATTGTGAAGCACTCCAAAGGGATCTGTCGAGGATGGGTGAGTGGGCGTCAATGTGGCAAATGGGGTTCAATGTGGCCAAGTGCAAAGTGATGCACATTGGAGCCAAAAATCCTAAATATAAAAACGCGTTGATGGGGTCTGAACTGGCAGAGACGGACCAAGAGAGAGATCTTGAAATCGTAGTACATAACTCAATGAGAATGTCTAGACAGTGTGTAACTGCAATGAAGAAGGCCAAGGTAAAGCTGGGGATTATTAGGAAGGAAATTGAAAACAAATCAGCCAATATCATAATGCTCCTGTATAAATCATTGGTCCGACCTCATTTGGAATACTGTGTACAGTTCTGGTCTCCACATCTCAAAAAGGATGTTATAGCATTGGAAAAAGTGCAGAGAAGGGCAACTAGAATGATAAAAGGGTTGGAACACCTTCCCTATGAAGAAAGGTTAAAATGCTTGAGGCTCTTTAGCTTGGAGAAATGACGGCTGAGGGGTGACATGATTGAGGTTTATAAGATTATGAATGGGATTGAGCAGGTTGAGAAAGAAGTACTTTTCTCCCTTTCTCACAATACAAGAACTCGTGGGCACTCCATGAAATTGCTGCGCAGTCGGGTTAGAACAGATAAAAGGAAATACTTCTTCACCCAAAGAGTGATTAACATATGGAATTCACTGCCACAGGAGGTGGTGGCAGCTACAAGCATGGACAGTTTCAAGAGGGAATTAGATAAACATATGGAGCAGAAGTCCATCAGTGGCTATTAGCACAGGGTATAGATGGGAACTCCCAGTCTGGGGCAGGTGATGCACTCTATTCTTGGTGCTGGAGGGGGCGGCAGTGGGAGGGCTTCTAGTGTCCTGGCCCCACTGCTGGACCTCCTGATAGCACCTGGTATATTTTGGGCACTGTGTGACAGAGTGTTGGACTAGATGGGCCATTGGCCTGATTCAACATTGGCTTCTCTTATGTTCTTATGTTGTGTACATACTTTGCAGTCCTGCTACACAGGGTGGATGTGTGAAGTTGCCTCTCCATGTGTCCCCTCCCCATGACCAGCAGGATTCCAAAAGCAGCATTGCTGATCATGAGGAGGAGGCATACTCACAGCCAATGTTGTGGAGTCTTGTGAGCAAAAGACTTGTGAGCAAAAGACTTGTGGAGTCTTGTTGTGGACTCTATGCTGTGGAGTCTTGTGAGCAAAAATTCTACTTTGTGAGCGACTGGCATTAAAGTTGTGAGCAAGCAATTTGGCTATTGCATAAATTAGTCTGCTCTGGAGCCATCCTTCCTGAGCTAAGACAAAAATGTGTGAGCTGGAGGCTAAAAAACTGTGAGCTAGCTCACACTAACTCAGTTTAGAGGGAGCACTGCTCACAGCCACATCCTTTGCAGGTTCGTCCCATGCAGACCACTCAGAAACCCCATGGTGTATTGGGGGGGGGGGCAGTTGCTGATGCCTGCTCTGTCTCCCTACTCAGTAAGTGAACATACAGGTGGATCATCTTCAGAGGGCTTCTGAGTCAGCCAGTGGGGCTTTTCTTGTAAAGCACCTTTTGTAGGGTGCAATGGTTGCTGCCTCCCCAGCTTTCCTGATTATTGGTAGGAGCTGGCAGAACCTGACTTTCCCACCATGGGCCAAGCAGTGACTCAGTCTGGGACAGACGGCCGACTGCTGGGGCAAAGAAGCCAGAGCTGCCACATTGCCATGACATGTATCCCTTCCTAGGTGTGTAGCAGCTTGCAGTTTGACACTTGTCTTCAGATCTCATACAAGCCCATCAGATTTCATCCATATAGATTTCTGGTTCTGGTGGTGCCCCTGTAGATCACTTACTTTGCAGCCCTCTACCCCAGTGGTTCTCAAACTTTTTTATAGGAACCAACTTCTAAACATACTGTACTCTTGAGGCCCTACTAGCAAAATAACTGCATGATACTTTCTCACTCCCTGGCATAAACCACAGGAATCTCAGATCAATTAACATTGAACTAGTTTATATTTTCTTGTGCTTAGAATTTGTACATGTGTAGGATTAACAAACTGCAGGCTGTATTTCATGGCCATTTTGCACATTCTGCAAAAGGAAACCCAGTTTTGCCACGGAGCCTCCTGTCCTAGCTTATCCTATATCTCCTCCTCCTTCCTGGCCTCACACACAATCCACCTGCAAGAAGGGCACTTTGGGGATCTGATATAGTTTGAGAATCAGTGCTCCATCCGATGTGGCTGAAAAGATAACCTGAGGATTCAGACTTTAGGAACCAAACTGGTTGCCTTCTCTAGAGTGGTTACCAATATTATTTGATGTTCTGTTCTTATGACCTCTGCATGAGGTTTCTGCCTTCATTAGAGGGGAAGGACACAGAATAGTTCTTGGCTGCCACTGCAAAATCCTCCTCCTCTAGCCTGAGCAATGGCAAATTTGAAGTCCGAAGGTTGTCCAGAAATATTTGTGAATTGCCATGTCTTTTAATTCAGCTTAGAATCAACAAGTCTCTGCAGGAAAAGAAAACAAATGAATATTGGCAATTAAACCATAGTGGAATGAAAGGTCACAAGGTCACATTTCCTATCAGGTAGAAAACTCAAGCAAATTAAGGTGAATCTTTTGGTGTTAATAACAGCCAGTAGTGTTGTTTTTTTAAAGATATCTGAAATATCCCCTTTAAAAATCCTTACCTTAGGCATTTTAAATTGAACCTTAAAATGACATTTTACTCTGAAAAGAGCTAGAAATAAAAATGGAACCACGAAAATATTTTTATGCAATGAGCAGCCTCAAATCACAGTCCTTTTGTAAAATCTACCTAACAGCGATTATTGTGTCATATCTCTGTTACAGATCAGCAAATGGCAAATTAGAAGTGCATCCCATGCAATTTCTACATGGATTATCAGGGATGATTAATAGAAGTTCCAATTTCACTTGAGCGGGGGCAGTGATAATTGGAATCACAGCAAAGGTATAATCTTGATAATGTCAAACTACTCATTGAATTCCAAAGCGTATCTGCAATTAAACTGTTGCAATCATTCTGTGTTAGAAAGTTGCTAGTTTCTTGGGGTGAAAAACACATTTCAAATCCCCCATGGGTCCAGCAAACCTATAATCTTAATTTCGATTAGCAGATCCCATTGATCTTGCTCAACATGAGAAGGCTTGTGTCGCTTAATACTACAACAGCTTTCCAGCTCCAGCGGTGATTCAGATATTATGAATAATTTGAAATGTTTGAGTAACTTTTATTAGCCAGTCAGTTTGTTGGGCTGCATTTATTGTAGAAAGCAGGAACTGTAACAGAGTCAGAGTGGGCTACACTGGTGGCCTGGAGCAGGAAGCAAAGTTTGCCACAACTTCAGTACACTCCCAGACTGTCATATCTTTCACTTTGTCAGTGAAAGCCATTAATGTCCATGGAGAAAAATAAATGGCTGTTCCACTCATCCTGAACAAGAATGCCACATCTATGCACCTTGGCTATAGGCACAGACTTTCTTATGTTTCTTAGAAGTGTAGAAATCTCTCCTTGTGACTAAGCAGGGAGCAGACTCTTTCTTTGGAATCAGAAACCAAACAACATCTTATCTCTGAAGTAAAGCGATAATCCCAGCTTTCTTCTAGCTCCTTGGTTTATGTAGTGATTCATAAGAGCCCAGGAGGAATCACCTTTGTATCTGCAAGCAGCACTAATTCAAAAATAGCTGGCTGGCTTGTAGGAGGAAGCTTGGCTTGGGACCTCCCAGCATTTTGGGATTATCCCTGCCCCTGTGGCAATCATTTTGTGATTGCCCAGCCTCTGTGGCAACCATTTGGTGGTGGTTCCTCCTACCCTCTCTCAAAATTCCCAAACTGCCCTCAGACTCAGTACAGGTGGGAAGTAATCTTTTGTATATCTTCTCTGATGATACAGCAAAATATTCTTTTAAAAACTCCTTCCAGTTATCCCTATACTGTAAATCTGTATAGAAACCTATGAAGTCAGTAAATACAGGAGGTAACCAAATTTGACCCCTAAAGTAAAGAACTGGGTTGTTATACCAAAGTGTGACTTGCCTCAGTGGTTCTTTAGCTTTCATTTCTTGGAGTTCCATCACTAAGGAGACAGTGCACTCCAGCAAATAGAGTGTCTGACATGGACTAGTGGCAACTGGGTTCAAATCCCCACTGCCATGAAACTCAAGGAGCAGCCTTGGCCCAGTTACCACCTCTCAGCCAAATTTACCTCACATGGTTGAGGGGATGGTAGAAGAGAACCATGTGTGTTGTTCTTAGCTCCTAGGAGAAAGGGTGGGGTGACAACACGTTCTGAATATATCAGACTACATGGAACATATCTTGTGTTGAACATAGAAAGGAAGCCATAAAGAGAACAAGAAAACATTTACTTCTTTCATGCAGTGTGCAACATTGAGAAATCCTAGAAAATTTAACACTTATAATTGGACTTAAAGGGAAGAAAGGCAGCATGGTATAGCCCAATCTTGTCAGATCTCAGAAGTTAAGCAGGGTTAGTACTTGGAAGGGAGACCCAGTAAGGAAGATTCTGTGGAGGAAGCCAATGAGAAACCACTTCTGCTTATTACTTGTTTTGAAATCCCCTTGCTGGGGCTGCCATAAGTCGGCTGTGACTTGATGGAACTTTATATGGACATAACTGGACTTTAAACACTAAACTGCTTAGAGTCTGGATTTTAGATTTCTGAGCAAGGTCATATAACCTTCAGCATCTAGCTCTATAACATGTAATTTTCTCTGTATGGGCTAACATTACACAATTAAGGACTGAGAGCGCCAATCAAAATAATCTTAAGAATGTCTCCTGATTATTCATGCCTTGAGGTAACTGGACACATCCTGACAGGAGAAAGGTCAGAGGGCAGAATTACCAATCTACTTAACATGGCCATTTTTTAAAAGCACTGTTTACTAAATGGTATAATGTTTGGGTATGACATGTTTTTGTGTGGAGAATTGTTGAGATTCATATTACTTGTGTTTTCTCCAGTACAGTACTTGGTGACTGCTTAGCAAGTTAATAATGCCCACTGGAATCCAATCAATGTCAAAGTAGGGAAAGCTCAGCCTCTGTGACCAATTGATTTGATGAGTTCCTTCCAACAGCATAAGAGAAACCAGTAAAGAGCCAAGGAAGTTCAGAAGGATGGAGAAAACCTTCCTTCTTCTTTTCCTTCCTGTCATTATTTTAATTAAAAAGATAGTATACACATTCCTGGAGTCACAGTGAATAGCAAAATCCTGAAATATTACGTGTGGAGGGGTCTCCTGCTCCAGGCCTGGGAGACCAAAACAGCACAGGAAAGGCTGGGCTCCTCCCTTCTCACCACACACACCTCATGAGGGATTCCCAGCCCAGGTGAATTGTGCATGGCACCTTCCTCAGCTGCAACATTGCTTAGCAAGTTGCCCCATGGGGCCATCACCTTTGTTCAGCCTGGGCACCACTGATCAATTTGCCTGGCCATGACAATGATATGGCTGGCTCCAGATCAGTTTCCTGGCTGGACAGGCACAGTGGCCACTGCACAGCTCATTTGTTGGCCACACTCCCTTCAGGAGTAGGCACAGTTTGTGGTTCGTGGGACCTCTTGAACCAGGAACCTGGAAGAACCTCAATTTTCCTGGTTCATGCCCATCCCTAATCTCTGTTCCTTATTTATTGATTGATACATGCACTTTAAACACTTTTCTGTACACAGGGAACTCCAAGCTTCTTACAATGCAAAAACATGATTTAGAAAAACTAAACAAAAAGTAAAATACAGGACCAACATCCTGGGCTATACATCAATCAATCAATCAATCAATCAATCAATTAATCCATAATGTATTAAGTCATAGAACAGCAGAATAAAATACACTAGCAATAGGCTATTCCTGGATCCCCTGGCCTGCCTGACTCAGAAGCATCGGTTGAAAGCTTTGGGCCAATGGCCCTGAGGCTCAGGTTCATGCCTCTGACCACTCCCAAGCTTAAATACCTTGTTGTATAGTGGGTTAGACGCATAATGAAACCACGGACAATGATGATCAGCATGGTTCGCTATTATACAACATGAGACAAAGTTACCTGGCCAGGTGGCCAACTATATACAAGTGAAGAGGAACGCCCCCTGGTGTCATTGGCGGGTTTGAATTCCCACCGCCGTTCCCATTGGTTCCCCTAAGCTGGAGCCAGGAGCCCCAGTCCCATTGTTCCCTGGGACTCAAGCTCAGGCTCCTTCGCTGACGGCATGTAGTGGTCAGCGGACACAACATACCTATAATAGATGAGAGGACAGAAGCCAATCCCAGATCTCACTCATCCAGTAGAGATGTTCCCAAGACTCCCCTCCTTACTTGCTGCAACATTTCCTGGTCTGTCCAGACCCTCCACAGCCCAATTGTAGGGGATGTGGAATAGGGATGTCATGGCCAAGGAGGACCCAACTATAAATGTTCACAATTCCAGATTCCAGTTATTCCTTTAAGCACTTGACCATGCTCACAGTTGTAGTAGCTGCAAAGGGAAATATTTTATTCCTCCCCAATCATAGAATCATAAAATGTTAGAGCTGGAATGGACCTTGCAGGTCATCTAGTCCAACCCCCTTCACTTTGCAGGAGCCTAGCTAAAAGATAGCCCTACCTACCTACAACATACCCAAAAGATGGTCGTCCAGCCTCCGCTTGAAAACGTCCAGGGAAGGAGCATCAACCACCTCCCGAGGCAGACTGAACTTGCTCAGGAGTAAATGACAAATGATCCTACTGTGAAAAGCATACTCCCATTCTTTAAATAGAAAGTTTCATCTCAAAAAGCAAAAGACCTTCAAGAAAAAATGAAAGGGTGATTTATTAGGTGGAACAAAATAGTGCTCCAGGTGAGATGAAGTTCCCCTATATAAACATAGTTCCACTTTATATAAATTCCTGAAAGTATGTCAGTTTCATACTGGGGTTTCTAGGGGTTTGAGGTTACATATCTTCACCTAATGAGAGCTGAATGACATGAATACATCAGTTTTTAAAAATCACAGCAACTGTGTGAAATACAAGGATTTCAGTATGCATTCTCATCTGGACTATTCCCATCACCCCTATGTTGGAAGTAATTTGATTTTTACGTTTGGAATTGTACACTGTAACACAGCCCAGCTGGCTGCAATATATCTCATTTTATCCAATTAATTCAAGTGTCCAAAAACTTGTTGAGTTTTTGTTTTAGAATATAAAACCCTCATTTCACTGAAACCTCATTAGTCATTTTGTCAGCTTTCCATTTTAATGAAGTCCTCAAAAATAGTGCTGGAGTTAAGGGGACTAAGAGAAACTGTATTTTGTTACACTTAAGAACGTGAATCTATTCACAGTTGCAAGAAGGAAAACCAGAAGAGGGAGATACATAATTGTTCCAAACAATCAGATGTTTTTAGTAATGTCACCATTTACAAGGTGTACCTTTCATATCCTGGAGATAAACCAGAGATGCTGCCAAGCAAAGCCCATTGACTGTGGCTTAATGGCACCTTCTAAAACAAAAGTCATCAGATTTCATCTTGCACAGATGCTGCTTTGTTGGGGAAAACCAGATAGCCAAGGTTGTAATATTAGCTGTCATTTAGTTACAGAACTCTTAGTAAATTCCTCACACTAAATGCTACAAATCGCAACATGCACAGGGGCCAGTTGCCTCTAGTACAGACATAGGACGTATCAAAATAAAAAATTAAAAGGTGAATTACATTGACCAAAGTGTTCATGTACTACACAATTATTATGAACAAGTTCCTTTTTCCTGTTAGTTCCTCTCAGCAACCAGGCACTATTCATTCATTTGTCTTAGATTAGATGGTTTCTATTACTTAGTGAAAGCATAATTTGGGGAAAGAAGATCATGAGCTGGATGATCCTGATTCTGGCTCTCCTAGGCTGTCTTTCTTTGTTGTTGTTGTTCAGTCGCACAGCTGAGTCTGACTCTTCATGACCCCATGGACCACATCACACCAGACCCTCCTTTCTTCCACCGTCCTCCAGAGTTTGCGTAATTTAATGTTCATTGCATCGATAACACTGTCTAACCATCTCATTCTTTGCCATCTCCTTTTTCTTTTACCTTCAATCTTTCCCAGCATCAGGGTCTTCTCCGGTGAATGCTCCCTTCTCATTTGGTGGCCAAAGTATTTGAGCTTCAGCTTTAGAATCTGGCCTTCCAGGGAACAGTCAGGGTTGATTTCTTTTAGGATTGACTGATCTGATTTCCTTGCAGTCCAAGGGACTCTCAAGTCTTCTTCAGCACCATAATTTGAAAGCATCTATTCTTCAGCACTCGGCCTTCCTTATGGTTCAACTCTCGCAGCCATACATTACTACTGGGAATACCATTGCTTTGACTTTTGTTGGCAGAGTGAAGTCTCTACTTTTTATTAAGCTATCTAGGTTTGCCATCACTTTCCTCCCAAGGAGCAGGTGTCTTTTAATTCCATGGCTGCAGTCACATCTGCAGTGATCTTGAATCCCAGGAATGTGAAGTCTGTTACTGCTTCCATGACTTCCCCTTCTATTTGCCAAGGAGTGATGGGGCCGGATGCCATGATCTTAGTTTTTTGGATGCTGAGTTTCAAGCCAACTTTCCATTCTCATCTTTCACCCTGAGCAAGAGACTCTTGAGGTCCTCTTCACTTTCTGCCATTAGAATGGTATCGTCTACATATCTGAGGTTGTTGATCTTTTCCCCAGCAGTCTTAATTCTGGCTGGTGATTATGCAGGCCAGCATTTCGCATGATGTATTCTGCATATAAATTAAATAAGTAGGGTGACGATATACATCCCTGTTGTACTCCTTTTCCTATGCCAAACCTATAAGTTGTTCCATATCTGGTTCTAACTGCCACTTCTTGACCCTTATACAGGTTTCTCAGGAGACATGTGAGGTGGTCTGATACTGCCATCTCTTTAAGGACTTGCCATAGTTTGTTGGGATCCACACAATCAGAGGCTTTAGCATAGTGAATGAAGCAGAAGTAGATGTTTTTCTGGTACTCCCTTGCTTTCTCCATAATCCAGCAAATGTTGGCAATTTGATCTCTAGTTCCTCTACCACTTTGAAATCCAGCTTGTACTTCTGGCAGTTCTCTATCCACATACTGCTGAAGCCTAGCTTGTGGGATCTTGAGCTGAAGCCTAGCTTGTGGGATCTTGAGCATGACCTTGCTAGCATGTGAAATGAGTGCAATTGTGTGATAGTTTGAATATTCCTTGGCATTGCCCTTCCTTGTAAACTGACCTTTTCCAATCCTGTGGCCAGTGTTGTGTTTTCCAAATTTGCTGGCATATGGAGTGCAGCACTTTAACAGCATCACCTTTTAAGACTTTGAATAGCTTAGCTTGGACACCATCACCTCCCCTAGTTTTGTTGTTAATGCCCAGTTGACTTCGCACTCCAAGATGTCTGTCTCGAGGTCAGTGATCACACCATCGTGGTTGTCAAGGATGCTGAGGTCCTTCTATAGTTCTGTGTACTCTTGCCATCTCTTCCTAATCTCTTCTGCTCCTGTTAGATCCCTACCATTTTTGTCCTTCATCATGGCCAGCTTTGCACGGAACGTTCCCTTGATTTCTCCAGTTTGCTTAAAGAGAACTCTGGTCCTTCCCATTCTATTGTTTTCCTCTATTACTTTGCATTGTCCATTCAGGAAACCCTCCTTATCTTTCCTTGCTGTTCTCTGGAAATCTGCATTCAGTTGGGTAAATCTTTCCTTTTCACCTTTGCCTTTCACTTCCCTTCTTTCTTCTGCTATTTGTAAAGCATCATCAGACAGCCACTTTGCTTTCTGGCATTTCTGTTTCTTTGGGATGGTGCTGATTGCTGCCTCCTGTACAATGTCACAAACCTCCATCCACACTTCTTCAGGCACTCTGTCTATCAAATCTAGTCCCTTAAACCTTCACCTCCACTGTATATTCATCAGGGATGTGATGTAGGTCAAACTTGAATGGCCTAGTGGTTTTCCCAACTTTCTTCAGTTTAAGTCAGAATTTTGTAATGAGTAGCTCATGATCTGAGCCACAGTCAGCTCCAGGTCTTGTTTCTACTGACTGTATAGAGCTTCTCCATCTTTGACTTCAAATGATATAATCAATCTGATTTTGGTGTTGCCCATCTGGTCATGTCCATGTGTACAGTCACCTCTAGGTTGTTGGAAGAGGGTGTTCATTATGATCAGCATGTTCTCTTGTCAAAACTCTGTTAGCCTTTGCCCTGCTTCATTTTGTTCTCCAGGGCCAAACTTGTCCATTATTCCGGTTACCTTTTGACTTCCTACTTTAGCATTCCAGTCCCCTATGATGATAAAGACATCTTTTTTTGGTGTTAGTTGTAGGAGGTGTTGTAGGTCTTCATAGAACTGATCCACTTCAGCCTCTTCTATGTCAATTGTTGGGGCCTTTCTAGAGCATTGTGCTTTTCTCTTTCATGACACTGGACTGCAGGATGCCTTAGGCATCCTTCCTTCACCTGGTTCAAGCTTTGGCCTTGTTTCTCTGCCTTCTTTATTTTCCTGTTCCCACTAGTGCCAGTGGCAGGCAGATTCATCAGGAGGTTCCAGGTCTTCTTGTCCCATTGGCTCTTGAACAAAAGCTTGCTGTGGAAGACAATATGGAGCATCTTCACAGGGGGTTCTGGCAGGTGTAGACAGCCTCAGGTATAGTGGTGACTATGGAGAAGGGAACTCCACAGTGCTTGAAGTGTCTTCCCTCCCCCTCTGAGGAGATTTCCTTCCTAGTCAAGTCAGGTCAAGGTGAGTCCCTGACAGGCGACAGCCAAGGGCAGGGGAGGGAATCAGTGAAAATCACTTATCTTCTTGTGCAGTTGGAAATGACATTCTTATTGTACAGTGGTAGTCTGGATCCAGCCAATAATATTAATAAACATTGAATACTCTTTGGAACATGTTGTAAGTTACCTGGGAAGGAATCCTAGGAAACCATCTCTCATATTTACATTTTTAAACAATATTTTATGTTCCCTTTCTGTCAGATAAAGCAAGATGGAAGGAGAAAATGTGTCAAAGAAAAAACAGCCTACTGTTTGAGATATATCATTTTCTGTATTATATTTATTGGAATCAGGTGAAGGTGGGCTGGTTGTTTTTCCTGGACCAATCATTACTGTGTTCAGTGATCTGGTCTGACAAGTGTCAGCAGCGTCCTAGAGTGGCCCACCTCCTCTTGCGCACTTTTCAATTTGCCCAAATAGCAGCAGTGAGAGAATGCCTGGACTGATGGGCTCTTGCTAGCAGCTGTCACTCTCTAATATATTGTTTTGTCAATTCTCTTGGATGACATAATGAAATCCTTTCAGAGTATTCTCCTGTGATAAAGTTGACTACAGCTAAGTAACTGGTAAATCTGTAAATAGTAAATTCCATTTGACAAAACTGTGTTGTGAATGACATTCTGAATACTAACACATGCACAAGATTATCAAGATAACTGCTTTGTTTTCTCAGTGACAATTCACACAAAACAAATGCACTTTCTACCAGCAAATGTTTTGTATCCACTTCACTTAAGAATTTCAATTATGGTAGCTAAATCACCTGTACTCTCAATACCTTGATGTTGTCCCTCACAAACATAGCCATATAAAATAAATGTCTCCTATAGTCAAATGCAAGTGACTTGGAACTTTCAATGTATTTTCAGGATAACTGGGAATACAAAACTCCCATAAGAAAACAGTACTCTTGAATGTAATCTGACCTAACAAAGGATATCTTTTTGGATGGACAAACCAACATCCAAGATATTTGTGATTTTTTTTTTAAATCTCAAGGCAAGTAAACGGAGAAGGACACAGTTCTAAAGTAGGAAGTATGTGCTAATGAATTCTATGGGATAATCTGGCTGTCTATCTATCTGTAAAGATACGTGGTTATTCCTAACTCATTGACCCCATGATATGATACATCAAAATGAAAAAGGTACTTCTATAACAGAAAGAGAACTGATGTTGTTGACAGTGCAATTCCAAATAGTTACACTCTTCTAGTTAATGGGCTTAGAAGGGATCAACTATGTTTAGGACTGCATTGTTAGTAACAAGGTATCCAGTTCACTAGTTACTAAATAAAAAATTCCAAAAAAGGCATTTTTAGCTCATTCCCTTGTTATTCAGGATCCAAGTCTAGTTAGTAACTGCAGGTGGACCTTCACCACACTGGATAGGATTTAACCAGCTTTTCCATTGGTTAAAAAGGAAGAAAGATCCCCTTTGACCACGCAAAAGACTATGGTGGAAATCATGGAATCTATATGGACAAAAGCCTCATAGGAGTGTGTAGATCCGCCCCCCCTTATTTTTTGCTCCCAACAATGGCCGAGGACAGACTGGCAATTTGCCGCGGGATGGGACCCGGGCTGACAATGACTCAATATCGGATTAAATGGAATGTTCACACAGGCACATCTGCCTGGCGTCCCCCACCCGTAGCCTACCGGTGCTCTCACGCTTCACTGCCGGATTAAAAAAACACCTGATAAAAGCTGACGCAAATCTTGAAAGCCTGCGTTTGTCGCGCGTTTCTCCGCTTCCGGGGAGTCTGAACGCGCAGCCAAAAGCTGGGAGCAACCCGCGTTGGGCATGAGGCAGCAGCAGTGTGATTGGCTGCGCTCCGCTCCACTGCCCAATGCGGTGCCGGCGTTGCAGGGGGAAAAAAAAAAATCGCCAAAATGCACTTATGCGCATGAGCACATGAGCACTCAAGCGCTCATGCACACATACGCCCACAGCCAAAATAATGGGGAAACAGCAAATATAGCGCGCCTCCGGCGCGGCAGTCTGAACGCTCCCGCGCACCTCCGTCCAGTATCTTCCGGCAGAGGCCCCCGCTGTGTGGACGGGAAAACCCGGTATTGTTTACTCCGGGGTTTTTTTGCCGCGACTCGATACTGGGGCAAATTGCCAGTCTGTCCTGGGCCAATATTTAGAAATAACTAGCCAACGAGGCATCCTAAGAGTCAAACCTTTAAAGGCCTTCACAGTCTTAGATCCATGTTTATTACTATCCTTCAGAGCTCAGAGAGGTGTACATGACTCTTCTGTCCCCAATTTTATCTTGACAGCAATCCTGCTTAGTACGTCAGGCTGAGAGAGAATGACCAGTCTAAGATCATCCACTAAGGGTTTTTTTCATAGCAAGCAAGGATTTGAACCTGGATTTCCCCAGGTCCATCACTTCAGCCACCACCACACACTGTCTTTCAACACTGTACCTGAAAAGCTACCTTGCAATGTACAAGCACAATTAAGATCTGGAGAACAATTCTTTTTGTTGGCACCACCATGCCAAAAGATGAGAGTTGTGGTGACAAAAACTTGGGCCCTTACATTGGCAGTATCACTCCCTGCTTTGGAACCATTTTCCTGAAGATGTTTGGAAACTTTTATCCCTCCAGGACTTCCACAAGGGACTGCTAGGTATTCTCTCAATCATGGCTGTTGTGTTTTGTGGAGGGTGATGGGAGTCAAACTTGCACTGATTTTAATCACTACATGTAGTGATTAAAAAAAAAATGATTGCAGAAAACTTTATGGATTTTGTGCCCAGCTTTGAGCTTTGGAAAAGTGACATGTGTATTCTAAAATAAATAAGAGCCTAAGATAAAACTCCATGGTGCAACTGACCCATTCTGACTTTCCACAGTTCTGTCCATGGGACCATCATCCTCTGGAATGATGTTCATTTTAGTTTCCTTTCACTATATATCAAGGAATATGTGGCCACGTTAATTTTCTTGTAGAAGGAGAATGGGGATTTTTGAAAACCTGAACAGCATGAAATGAGAATTTGCGTAGGCTGCACCAGGGAAACAGGGAGGTTTTTTAAAAAAACCAAAAAACAAACCCCACAATCCTTTCTTTTATCAGCATTGTGAGGACCATTGTTATGAGGGGAATTAATAGGGGGGAATTAATACAGAAAATCAGAATTCAGCACGGCAAAACGGAGGGTAGAATAGCAGTGTTTCTTCACGATGTGGCATTATTACAGGCCTTGATGTCTCAAATTGCAAGCCATTGTATGAGCTGAAGCCAGGAAACTCTCCTTTTATCTAGCGAGCCTTCAGGATCAAACCCATAATAACACTCTTTTGACATTTGTCACAAAGTCTGACTTTGTTCTAAGAGTCACTTTTGAATTTCTGCCTGATCATTGTCAGAAAGCAGCAGGACTGAAGATTTCATAGCTGCTGGCGAGAACAGTGGCTCCACCTGATCTTTTTTCATCAGGCTGTTTCCTGAAGGCCAAGGATAATTTGAACTTCAGGATGGTGCTAAATGAGAATCAGCTTCCCTTCCCCTGCTTTTGCCAGAGGGCAAAACAGATACAAAGAACATCCCATATTAAGACAATGGGCCTGCGGGCTCCACTGCTGAGTCTTAACCTCATGAACATTATCACCCTTTGAAAGAAAGTGCTGCTGTGGTTCTTGAAGCTTTTAGAAGATATCTGATTATTTAGTTTCTGATAAAGAGCCCATGTAGCACTACAAGCAGACTATCAAGGACCCCGGGTTCATATCATTCACAAGTCACTGATTGCTGTTGTTGTTTTAAACAGTTATATTCGGAGTTATATGTATTTGTAATGAACACATGTAGATCCTGCATGTACATGTGTACATCTATTTGGAAGAAATAATGCTCACTGTACAAATGAAACTGAGGACCAGATCCTGGATAAATATGTGGTTTCAGTCATAAGAACATAAGAGAAGCCAATGTTGAATCAGGCCAATGGCCCATCTAGTCCAACACTCTGTCACACAGCGGCCAAAAATACCACGTGCTATCAGGAGGTCCAGCAGTGAGGCCAGGACACTAGAAGCCCTCCCACTGCTGCCCCCTCCAGCACCAAGAATAGAGTGCATCACCTGCCCCAGACTGAGTTTTCCCATCTATACCCTGTGGCTAATAGCCACTGATGGACTTCTGCTCCATATGTTTATCTAATTCCCTCTTGAAACTCTCCATGCTTGTAGCTGCCACCACCTCCTGTGGCAGTGAATTCCATATGTTAATCACTCTTTGGGTGAAGAAGTATTTCCTTTTATCTGTTCTAACCTGACTGCTCAGCAATTTCATGGAGTGCCCACGAGTTCTTGTATTGTGAGAAAGGGAGAAAAGGACTTCTTTCCCAACCTGCTCAATCCCATTCATAATCTTATAAACCTCGATCATGTCACCCCTCAGCCGTCGTTTCTCCAAGCTGAAGAGCCCCAAGCGTTTTAACCTTTCTTCATAGGGAAGGTGTTCCGACCCTTTTATCATTCTAGTTGCCCTTCTCTGCACTTTTTCCAATGCCATAATATCCTTTTTGAGATGTGGTGACCAGAACTGTCCACAGTATTCCAAATGAGGTCGCACCAATGATTTATATAGGGGTATTATGATACTGGCTGATTTGTTTTCAATTCCCTTCCTAATAATCCCCAGCATAGCGTTGTCCTTCTTTATTGCAGCTACACACTGGCCGAGGACAGACTGGCAATTTGCCCCGGTAGCCAGTCGCGGCAAAAAAACCCCGGAGTAAACAATACCGGGTTTTCCCGTCCACACAGCGGGGGCCTCTGCCGGAAGATACGGGACGGAGGCGCGCAGGAGCGTTCAGACTGCCACACCAGAGGTGTGCTATATTCGCCGTTTCCCCATTAATTCGGCTGTGGGTGTATGTGCGCATGAGCGCATTTTGCCGATTTTTTTTTTTTGCCCTGTAACGCCGGCACCACATTGGGCGGTGGAGCGGAGCGCAGCCAATCACACCGCAGCTTCCTCATGCCCAACACGGGTTTCTCCCGGCTTTTCGGCTGCGCGTTCAGACTCCCCGGAAGCGGAGAAACGCGCGACGAATGCAGGCTTTCAAGATTTGCGCCGGCTTTTATCAGGTGTTTTTTTAATCTGGCAGTGAAGCGCAACAGCACCGGTAGGCTACGGGTGGGGGACGCCAGGCAGATGTGCCTGTGTGAACATTGCATTTACTCCGGTATTGAATCGTTGTCAGCCCGGGTCTCATCCCGCGGCAAATTGCCAGTCTGTCCTCGGCCTGTGTGAACATTCCATTTAATCCGATATTGAGTCGTTGTCAGCCCAGATCCCATCCCGTGGCAAATTGCCAGTCTGTCCTCGGCCACTGTCTAGACATTTTCATCGAGTTATCCACTACGACTCCAAGATCTCTCTCTTGGTCCGTCTCTGCCAGTTCAGACCCCATCAACGTGTATTTATATTTAGGATTTTTGGCTCCAATGTGCATCACTTTGCACTTGGGCAGATTGAACCCCATTTGCCACGTTGACGCCCACTCACCCATCCTCGACAGATCCCTTTGGAGTGTCTCACACTCCTCCCTGGTTTTCGCCACCCAGAACAACTTTGTGTCATCTGCAAATTTAGCCACTTCACTACTTACTCCCAATTCCAAATCGTTAATAAACAAGTTAAAAAGCATCGGACCGAGTACCGATCCCTGTGGTACCCCACTGCTTACCACCCTCCACTGAGAAAGTTTCCCATTTATACTCACTCTCTATTTATAAGTCAGTTTTTGATCCACAAGAGGATCAAAATACACACCTTCAGCTGTAAATAATAATAATAATAATAATAATAATAATAATAATAATAATAATAATAATAATAATAATAATAATAATAATAATAATAATAATAATAATATATTGATTGCTTTTTCCCACAACCTTTGGGCTCAGAGTGATTTACAGTTACTCATGACAATTTGGACTAACAATATTCATGGGGGATAGGGGAGACAACATACAATATTTAATTACACACATAGTACACACACATTTTCTCCTTCCATCTTGTTTTATTTGGGCTGAATCAGTCGTGTCTGACGGCATGTATTCTTTTTGTCGGCCGGCTGATAACATCCGAGCTTCTTGATGTCACATTGCCACACTGCCACCGCCTGGCCGACTTGCTTCACTGCAGGGATGCCGAAACAGATCTTTTTTCATCTTTTGATCTTGCCGCGCCACAGAAATTGCACTCAGCAGCTAACACCTCCCAGAGGGAGTAGTGTGGCCCCCAATTTATCTACTTGCCGAAGTTTTCGAAATGCTCAATGTATGTAAAAATGGACATTGTGCACAAGTGGACATTGCACACTGTACACAGATTGTATGTGTATTCTCCCGTAACTTGAGAGCAGAGCTACTGTCTTTAAGCTTCATTTTTGTGCCTGTAAATTATTTATTATTTTATTTGTTTTATTAGAATTATATCCCACTCCATTCCCTGCCAAGCAGGGCTCAGAGTGGCTTACCACAATCAAGATACATTATTATAAATTAAAACCTAAGACTTCTTTACTACAACAGATGATGCCCTAATATCCATCACAGGTGGACAAGTGGGGGCAGCCAGTACAGAGAAAGAAAAAGGGAAAGGGGAAAGAGGAGAGAGGGGAAAAAGAGAGGCCAGCAGAGATCTCTAAGTATATGCCTGGTGGAACATCTCGATCTTACAGGCCCTGCATAATTGAACCAAGTCCTGCAGGGCCTGAGTCTCAATAGACAGAGAGCTCCATCAGGTTGGGGCCATGACTCAAAAGGCCCTGGCCCTGGTCGAGGACAGCCAGATGGTTCTGGGGCCAGGGATCATTAATAAGTTGTTGCTGGAAGAGCATAAGGCTCTCTGAGGGGTGTATAGGGAGAGGTGGTCCCACAGATACAATGACCCCAGACTGTTTAGGGCTTTAAAGATGAGAACCAGAACCTTGAACCTGATTTGGTACTCAGTCTGGAGCCAGTGCAGTTGTAGAATGCAGGTTGTCTATGTGCTCTCAGACCCACACTGTAGCATTCTGGACCAGCTAAAGCTTCTGGAGCAAGTTCAAAGGTAGACTTGCATAGAGCAAGCTACAGTGGTCTAGTCTAGAGATGACCGTTGCATGGATCATTGTGGCCAGATCTGCATGGGACAGGTAAGGGATCAGTTGCTGGGCTTAGCCAACATAGAAAAACACTGCCCTGGCTGTATTTGTGACCTGAGCCTCCCATGAAAGGGAGGCATCTAGGATTGTACCCAGACTCTTGATGGAGGGAGCTGGTACTAGCTGTACTCAGCCAAGAGTGGGAGATGAATTCCTTGACCCATACCTCCCCCCCCCCGGCCAAGCCACAGGATCTCCATCTTCAATGGGTTCAGCTTCAGGTGGCTCTGCTTTAACCATCCCACCACAGCCTCCAAACAACTGGGCAGAGCTTCTGGAATGGTATCTGGCCATTAACAGATACAGCTGTGTGTCATCTGCATATTGACAGGAATAATTAGGAATAATAGCAGCTTCTGTGAATGATTTGGTGAAGACAAATCAGACTTGTGAAGTATGTTCTGCATTTACCTGAAAGCGTATTGGAAGCAGCCAGTTCAGGGACACTTTTGGCTTATTGTTATAACACCTGCTCTGCAGGTGTAGGACATGGGCATGTTGAGATGGTCTTCATCTTTTACAGAGCGTCATTCTGCTGCTTCCAGTGCAGCATCTGGAGTTGGCTAGGAATTCTGAAGCACTTATCTTTGATAGGGTGGAAGCGTGCTATGAGCTGAAAGTCTCTGTTAATGCAGCTGATGGACATTATCTCTTGGACACTCCATGCTCTGGCAGAGCTGAACACTCTGCTAAAAACCATGGCCAAGACTAAAAAAGGCTTGAAGGAAATGTAACACATGACCAACACAGACAGCAAAGGGCTAGGGAAACAAAAACTTGAAGGCTGTACCTCTTACCAGGGGCCCGTTTTTGAGCTTGCATTTGAAGATCCAGCCTGCCCCATGTGGGAACACACTTATTCCCTATGATTAATATGAGTTATCATCAGGCTGCTAAATGATCCTTAAAGTGCTAGTATTATGTAGAAAATATCTACTGCCCATTTTAGTATTGCTTCTATTGGGACATGGTAACAACCCTGGCTGTCTATGACAACAACTTCAGTTAATGAATCTACACAAGCCAGCCAAGATATATGCACAGATTCCTGGAGAAATCCCATCAGCAGAATTTTGCCTTGCTGAGCATAATAGAAAGTACTTAAAGATTCATTTTCAAAAATGACTAGCCTGCCACAAGCAGTTTCTGCAGCTCCTTTCTGACATTATCAAAGTGTTTAAAATGGATTATAGTGAGGCACTTCATATTCCAGACTAAATTTCTCTTGTGTTTTCTTCAGTTTCCCAGCCATCTTATAGATTGCCTTCTTACAAACAACATAGTTTCTCTCTAAGAGCTCATGTGCGTGTTTCTTTTCATTATTACCAGAGGAAGGCATATCATTCCCCTTTCCTCCACTATTTCTTCTTTCCTTTCCCTGAAAGCCCCTAAAGCCTTTCCCCTTTTCCTGATTCCTTTTCTCCTTCCCACCCAACAGCAATCCCACCTTTATCTGCCCCCCTATTTTCATCTCCCCCCACCAGCCTCTGTCTAGAAAAACTATGGACCAGTTGTGTGACACCAGCCACAGGGTCAGGCCCACTTGCATAGAAGGGAACCCTCAAAAGCTTGCTGGGGGCACCTCACTTTCCCCTGTACCCCTCTCCCCACATTACTTCCCCTTTCTTGAATCCTAGCAGCTGTCATATTCTTTTTCTGTCTTATTCTTTCCTTTTCAGCCATTCACCAACAGCCTTTTATCTGCCTTCCATATATTTATTATTTATTTACTTCCTTTATACCTATCCTTTCTTCACAGTGGGGACAAAAGCAGCTTACATCATCATTATCATCACAACAACCTTGTAAGGTAGGTTAGGCGGAAAGTATGCCACTGCCCCAACATCACCTCATGAGCTTCCATGTCAGACTGGTGATTTGAACCTGTGTCTGCCAGACCGTACTCTGAAGCTCTAAAACTGCTACACCACACTGGCTTTTATAGGGTGGCTCTT
Organism: Gekko gecko; assembly: GCA_029375565.1. Taxonomy (NCBI): domain Eukaryota; kingdom Metazoa; phylum Chordata; class Lepidosauria; order Squamata; family Gekkonidae; genus Gekko; species Gekko gecko. Next base: position 89,094,596 of record JAPDNY010000010.1, on the reverse strand, counting down.
GAAAAGTAGCAAGCACCCAGGCCTAGGTGAGTCATGCAAGTCTGGTGGTATGACATCACCTAATATTTGCTGTCAGACCTGGTATAAAGAGTCCTCCTTCTAAGGTCAAGACAGCTGTGGAAAGAGTCCTCCCCCTGCCTTTTACTGACAGGACCTTCATACTCAGTGGACTGCCTCTTCTGACATGTCCCTCCCCCAAAAAAATTGTGTTCTCCAACCTACAACCTGCTTGTGGTGCCTGGCCCCTGGGATGGTCACCTGGCATGTATCAGGATAAGGGCCTTCTTTGTGGTGGCTCCATTCTGGTGGAACTAGCTGTCAGATGGTATGCAGGCCCTCCATGACTTATTTGTTCCACAGGGCTTGCAAAGCAGAGCTTTCCATTTAGTTTTTCATTAGTTGGGTCTGTTTATGTGTGCTGCCTTTTAGTTTTATTTATATAATGTTTTTAGTTAACATCTTTAGTATTTTAGCTGTTGTTAGCCACCTCGAGATCACTTGGCAGTGAGAGGCAACGTATTATAATAACAACAACCAGGGCTTTTTTTGTAACAGGAACTCCTTTGCATATTAGGTGACATGCCCCTAATGTAGCCAAACCTCCAAGAGCTTACAGAGCTCTTCTTACAGTTACAATTATAACTAATTTTTACAGGTGCTAATTTTATAATTTTGGTTTTTTTAACCCCCCCATTTTTTAAAAGATTAGAGATTTGTCTGTGACTCTGAGACACTTTTGAGGTTTCTGGAAAGATTTTTCTTGTCCATTCACAGCTCCTATCACAGGATTTAAATATCCTCAGATTTTACCAACTTCGCCATTAGACTATAACACTGGGAACCTGCAAGTAAATTGTGGAAGCAGCCATTCCATTCCCTTCACATTCCATTCCTCCCCTCTCCCTCAATACCTTCTCTCACTTTTGTTTTCACTCTCTTAGTCTTCTCTCTCTTGTTCTTCTTCCCCCAACTTCCCTTGTTATCAGTCACCCAGCTCCTGCTGACACTTTTTTCTCTGTGTGTTCTTGTATCAGATTGCATAGAAAAGCAGACTTTTTAAAACGCTGCTTGTGTCAGAGAGTCAGGGAGTTCAAGAGTTAATCTTCTCTGGAGAGAAGAGCTTATGTGATTGGCTGCTCTACTCGGTCTCTGATTGGCCAGCATCAGCTTAGAGAGGAAATAAAACAGCTGATCTGAAGAGGAAAGTGTCTTTCATCTTTTGGTATTTGTCTGAAATCTAATGTCTGGAGCAGTAGACAAAGTGTTTGGCTTCTGAGGAAAGAGACTTTGGGAATCAGTGATTTCTGACAGGCAATAGTCAGAAAAGTACTTCTACAGAGAGAAAAGAGACCCCATTGTCTTAGATATATTAAAACTACTCCAAGGAAGAATATAGATTCTCCATCAAGAAAGTGATACAACAGCTTTATACAGACAGTGGATACAGGAGAAGGATTTGGCAGAAGGTCTGAGTAGTTAGAGAGAACTCCCATACAAGCCAAATAATAAAAGGAGTTATTGCTTCTTAGGGACAAGGAGAATAACTTCCTGCCAGTGAAAGGGGTTGGGAAGAGAACCCTGGTCTGTGATAAAGGGGAGAAGCTTAAATACCTCAGGAGTTAGTGAAAAATTATAATATCTAAAGCCAAGGCATCAAACTCATTTGTTACAAGGACTGGATCTGACATAAATGTCACTTTGTTGGGCCAGGCCATTGTGTGCCATAAAATGTAACATGAGGTACCAGAAATATAAACTTTATAAATATGATTTCAGATGCCGAATGGCAATAATAGGCTTGATTGGATTAGGTGTGATATGCCAGAGGGGTAGTAGGCGTGGAAATATCAGCATTGGTAATGAGACAGGAAACCTAGGTCTCAATTTGGTACAGGAGGATTCAGTCCTGGAGAAGCTAAAAAATAAATGTAAATAAGTCTGAAGAAGTGAGCAGCGACTCATGAAAACATATATCCTACCACAAATTTTGTTAGTCTTTAAGGTGCTACTGGGCTCTTACTTTTTCTACTGCTATTAGAAACCACAGCATTCAAAAACCGGGGGGGGGGACATTTTAACCTTCCAGGACATTCAGTTGCTGACCTAAGTTCTCTTACAAAGGAATTTCAAAGGGACTGCTGAATTGCGACTGATAATGAAGCTCAAGACAATGCATCCTCTTGGACTGAATTCTTCTCTCATTACCAATGCCTGAGATTGTCGTTTGGCATCTGAAATTACTTCACTGTCATAGTCCCCAATGCCCCATAAAGCAAAACATACACAATCACTCTCTCATCTCCTCCCCAATGCTCCCTCCTCTCTCACACACACCATTGTTGATTTCTCTTTCTTTTTTTATTCCTCCCATCTCTCAATATAAACACACAAACACTGTGTCCTTAATTTATCTTTCTTTTCCCATACCTCTCTCTCTCTCTCACACACACACAAACTGTCATTAATTTCTTTCTCAGTCCCTCTAGTCTCATTTTCACACGTACATATTAATTTTTCTCACATCTTTACTGTCTCACACACAACCACTTTCTTGTCAATTTATCTCTTTCTCGCACCCCTCATCACTGGGCCACCCACTTACTTGGACCCACTGTTCCTGCTTCTGCAACTCGGGGGGGGACAGTTCCCACTCCTCCTTCCCTGCCTACCTGCCTGCTCACCAGGAGTGCAGCCACTGCCTCGGACCCCCTTTTCTGTGGGTCCACTGCTATTAAGGGCTTTGTAGGTGATAGACTGAATCTTGAACTGAACATGTAACTGATTGGTAACCAGTGGAGAGTCTGCAGAAAGGTTCCACTTAGCTCTGGATAGTAACCAGGCCCTGGTGTTCTGTGCCATCTAGAGTTTCCCAGTTGTCTTTAAAGGTAGATCCATGTACAGTGCATTAGAGTATTCTAGCATAAAGGTAATCATAGCATAGGTCTACGTGGCCAGATCATCTTAATCAAGATAGGGGACCAACTTTTGAGCTGAGAACATGAGAACTGACTTTGTGCAAGATGGATTATGAGCCAGTATGCCAAGGCCAGAGTCAGGGCCGGAGAGGTAAGGCACCTCCTGATGATACCTGGTATATTTTGGCCGCTGTGTGACAGAGTGTTGGACTAGATGGGCCATTGGCCTGATTCAACATTGGCTTCTCTTATGTTCTTATGTTCACCTGCCAAAGCCCATGGGCCCATGGAAAATTAGGGATTAAACATTTTTATCTGGAGACAGCAGGCCATTTAAATGCCTGGCAGCAATAGAGGAAGCAGAGCTCTTTTGCCTGTTCAAGAAGGTTAGTCTGACAGCCCAGGAGTTCCTAGGCAATCTGCCATTTTTGGTAGAAAGCACTACAGAGAGAGAGAGGATACCAACTCTTTTGCACTCCATCTAGAACCACTGGGAGAAGGGAGCCATGGACAACCTGTGCCCTGTAAAAACCTGTAGCTGGCTCTGGTTCACGCCTGCTGAACACAAAGCCAAGAAGAAGATGACATCCCTGAGCCATTAACCCACACTGGAAACTCACCACTTGCATGATTTATTTATTTATTTATTTGTTTGTTTGTTAGATTTTTATCCCGCCCTCCCCACTGTAGCAGGCTCAGGGCAGCTTACAGATCATACATATAAATGCATTGTATGGCTCGCTTTCTGAACTTAATTTTGATCCTGATTTATCATTAAAGACCTGTTGCACTTCTTATAGGAACCTAGAGTACAGGTTGTGACCTAGATTAGCAACGAGGTGGCACAATGTAGAATGAAATACTATTAAACCTTTGACTGAAAACAGCTTGAAAAAATAGCTCCCACAAGCATTTCTTGAAGAAACTAGAAAACAGAAGATTAGGGTTAAGTATTTTCATGATTGTACTGAAACCTATGTAAGGCCATTTCTTTGAATCAAAGACAAAATTCTTCATGCTCAATATACATTAAAATAGCACTTTTCACTCCATTTTATGCAATAAATGGTGAAAAAACCTAACAAAAGGTATTCTTGTGGCTTTACTTGGGGTATTTATGTCTCTGGTTAGTTCAGGGCATAAGCCTGATCTTGTCAGATCTCGGAAGCAAAGTGGGGTTGGCCCTGGTTAGTATTTGCATGGAGATCTCCAAGGAATACCAGGGTTGTGAAGTGGAAGCAGGCAATGGCACCACCTCTGAATGTCTCTCGCCTTGAAAACCCTACAGAGTTGCCATAAACCAGCTGCGACTTCATGGCACTTTCCAGCACCATGTAAATTAAAGTCTGCATACTTAAGCTTATGTAAATAACAACAAAGAACAGACACTTTGGCTGAGTTCAGACTGGCAGTTTGGCCTGATATAGGCACGTTTCAGGAACATTTCACAAACGGATTAAAGGGCCAGTTCACACAGGCACATCTGTCAGGTGTTAACCCGTCTTATAACGCTTCCCTCCTGAGTTTAAAAAATAGCAGGTGAAAGTGGTAGCAAACCCTGGAGAGCGTGTTTATCCCGCTTCCTGGACATGTGGACATGAACAAGCTGATCCAGTAGGGACATGAACTGATCCAGATTACAACCCCCCCCCCAAATCCCTGCCTACAGCTGTGCTTCCGCCAGGGGCGGGCCAACAGTGCAAACGCTCCCTTGCGCATCCTCCCCGGTATGCTCCCGCATCAGTCAGTGCAGTGCGACCGGGAAAACCTGGAACACGTTTTTCTGGGTCTTTTTGCCACAACTCCCTCATGCTTCAAACTGCCAGTCTGACCTCAGCCTTTGTTTACTTGACAGAATTCTTAATTCATCTGGGAGTTACTTCTCCTAGGATAATTTTATTCATATTAATACACCTAAATTCTTTATCATGATTTCCACTCTACAGATGGTAAAACAGAGTCAAGTAAAGTGCCCTTGTACTATCCACAAGCAATTTAATGCTCTGTGAGAGATTAAATCATAAGTAATCTTACTGATTAAAGTAAGGGTGGTGGGTTGTTTGTATGGGACCCACAGGAGATTCTGGAGTAGATCTGTGGCAATATAGGAATGGCAGACATTTTCTGATACCAGATATTTTGCTCTGCTTCTTAGATAATGTGTGTGAAGTGCTGTCAAGTCACAGCTGCTGCATGGTGACCCTGCTGGATTTTCAAGACAAGAGACAAAGAGAGGTAGTTTTCCATTGCCTGACTCTGCATGACAACCTTGGACTTCCCTGGTGGTCTCCCATCCAAGCGCTAACCAGGGTCAACGTGGCTTGGCTTCTGAAATCTGATGAGTTGGCGCTAGCCTGGAACACCCAGGTTTCTTAACTGTCCCTTTAAAAATATTGAAAATGTGAGAAAAATAACCATAAAGTACCTTTTTTTGTTAAAAGGGGGATAGCTCTCATATGTAAGGTTGTACCGATTTCTACAAGTTCCCTCGTCCCTCTGCCGATCTTGACTAGGCTGTTCTTGAGGGTACACGTTCTCTTTCTCTGGCTGAGTGGGTGGGCCAATGCATAAAGGTAAGGCTTGGGAGAGGACCCACCCAAAGGTGCCTGTACTTAGTACCAATGAATACCACCATGAAAAAAGCCCTGAGCATGACACAACACTGGGACAGTGCAAACCATCAACTGTGCTCTGCGAGATCTAGTACTGTTAGTGGATATAATTCAGGCATTTTTAAAAATAACTGTTTTTTTATTAATCCAATCAAGGCAATCACATTCAAGTTCAGTAGCACTGTAGAGACCAACAAGATTTTCGGGATATAAACTTACAAGGGTCAAAGTTCCCTTCATCCAATACCAATCTGACTTGTATCGGATGAACAGAGATCTGACTCTCAAGAGCTTACACCCCCAAAATCTTGTGTTGGTCTCTAAGCTGCTTCTGGACCCAAATCTAACTGTTATCCTGCAGACCAATATGGCTACCCTCTGGACCCGATCAAGGCAGCAGCTGGGGTCTCCAAAAGCCAAAGGTTACATTCAGTTCTACTGAAGTCGAAACTTTTTGAAGTTTGTAAGGACCTTGCTTCCTCCTCCAGCTGACCCCCCCTAGGTTAGTGGAGGCCCCATCTTACTTTGGACTTAGTTGTTTTAAGAAGCACCTCCTTTTACAGCCTAAGTGCCAAGAGGACCTGAAACTAGAGAGTCTCATAAAAGTACCTGGGTACAGCCATGACTTTGGAAATTCCCAGGGACAGGAGAGGAAAGGGTGTGCTGGCATCACAAACTGATTAAGGGCAATCTCCCCCAGCTCAGGTTTCTCAAAAACAAATGACATTTCAACACATGAGGCTGAAGTCGGTTCTTTATTCCCAGTTCCTTATTCATTCCTTATTTGCGTCTTATTCATGAATTCATCCAAAAACACTGAGGAGAGTTTAAAAGCTCTGAGCCATAAAATAATATTTGGACCCCAAATTTAATACACCCCCATGTTTAAAAAACTCTCCCCTTTGAGGGGACATATGCTGTGTCCTGGTCCAAAGCACGGCTCTTGTGCCAGCTGCTCCAAAGGGTGGTGCCCCCAGGACAATCACAAAGGCAGACACTGGGGCCAGGCTGCACCCTGAAACAATCTTTGGGCCACCCCAACTGACATATCACCATGCTCTGGAGACTGTCCCCTGCAAGAAGACATGACCTTCTATTTGGAGCTCCTCCCAGAAGATTTGAATAAGGAAAGGGGGGGGAACCTTTTGCAGTGCACAGACAGCCCCCCCAATCTAAAACTACTTATCACCTTCAATAATACAGCATCTAATTTAAGCATGTAGACTGGTACCAGAGCTTGCAACACACCCTGATGCCAACTTTGCTGCCATATACACCCTTGAAGGGGAGAGTCCACTGAACATACATGTGTATTAAGTGTGTAGGTCTAAACCTCATTTTGGGTGCAGAGGGCACTTCCTTATTCAAATCTTCTTAGAAATACAGGCCTTTGGGAGGCACTCCAAATAGAAGCTCATGACGCCGGAACCAGTGTTTGGACCGGGCATCACTGTATGTCATCTTGCAGGGGACAGTCTCCTGAGCATGGGGATGTTTCAGTTGGGATGGTCCAAAGATTGTTTTGGGATGCAGCCAGGCCCCAGTGTCTGCTTGTGTGACTTCCCTGGGGGCACCTCACTTTGGAGCAGCTGGCACAAGAACCGCCCTTTGGAACTGAACACAACATATGTCTTCTCGAAGGGGAGAGTTCACTGAACATGGAGGTGTATGACATGTGGTGGTCCAAACCTCATTCTGGGATGTAATGGGCAAATGGTCAGAGCAGTTCCTTATTCATTTTTTTTTTTTTAATTCAGGCTTTGTGCGTGTCCCTGAAACGGAAGCCTGTGGCTCCGGAACTAATGTTTGGACCAAGCATCACTGTATGTCATCTTGCAGGGGACAGTTTCCAGAGCATGGGGATTAGGCCTTTGGGGTGGTCCAAAGATTGTTTTGGGGTACAGCTTGGCCCCAGTGTTTGCCAGTGTGATTATCCTGGGGGTGCCTCACTTTGGAGCAGCTGGCACAAGAACCGCACTTTGGACCAGGACACAGCATATGTCCCCTTGAAGGGGACAGTCCGCCAAACTTGGGGGTGTATGAAGTTTGGGGGTTTAAATCTTATTTTTGGGTTCAGAGTTTTCGAACTCTCTTCAGTGTTTTTGGATGAATTCATGAATAAGACGTGAATAAGGACTGAATAAGGAACTTGGAATAAGGAACCAACTTCAGCCTCATTTTCAACATTGGAATATCCTGGCATACCCCAGAGGGGTCAGCCCAGCCCAAGGAAGATGCTGTCACATTAAATAACACCAGTTCCTCTTTTTCCTTTTTTAAATAATTCAAGATGGACACTCAAGTCATTAGTTTTCATTCCATCATGTTTCAGGAGCTATTTTGACTCACCAAGACTTTTATGTCAATGCAGATCTGGCTCACTTCAACTTAATTAAAATGTTAATTGTGTTGCCTCATCCAAGCTCTTTGTGCCCAAGCAGATATGGCTCACAAATAGCGTAACAAGTCATTCCTCCCCACCCCACTTTCCCCACCAAAGTGTGACAGCAGTTAACTTTAAACCAGCCAGTGGAATTCAAACCTTTTATCTTGATGCACTACAAAGCCAGGATGGCCAAAATCCCACCTACCCTGGGGATCTTCTGTCCATAAAAGAAGGACACCGTGCCATAGCAAATTGTTCCACAGATCCCTGGGCCAGATCTCTGCTGGTCAGAACTCTGGTTTCCTGCTGAGAAGCCCTGTTCTTTGCGTAAGCTTTTTCTCTTGCATAGCTGGCTCCCAGCTCTGCTCCTTGGACCTCAGCTGTGTTTGCCCTTGGACCTCTCCAGACCGCAAGCTCAGGATTTCAGGTCATATGTCCCTCCCCTAAAATTTCCCAATTTCCTCCCTCCTACCTTTTATAAGCCTGCCCTCTTGTTGGTGTGTGCATGTGTGGTTACTTAGGGAATTAGTTCTGATGTGCCCTGTATAGAGTCATTACCTTTTTACTTCCTTTATCTTATTTTGTATACAATAAAGCTATTTGTTTGTGTTTAACATCTCTCTCTAACTCTTGTTCTTAGTAATTATATTTTGGGGTACCACTACCGAGATCCACCCTGGTATACATAGGCCAAGGTCCTTCATTATTTCTTTCTAGAACCCCTTTTAAAGCTAATTTCCCCTTCTCTGGGTCCAATTTGGGTAACACTCTTGTGCTAATATGATATTCTGCAGATATCTCAAAAGCTACATCTATCAAAGCAGAGCCATCATGGATATAAACCCTGATCATATGAAACATTTATCCTGAAAAATCATAATTGCTAGTTGCAGGGATGAGATTATACTTGTGCACATGTATAGACTCTCCAAAAGACCACCGATCAACCCCTTCCCCCAGATGCATGCTTGCATGGTAGGTACATGCTTTGAATGGTTGCAAAGGACTATCCTAATATAAGATCTCATCAGGTCCATCAATCAGATGCAGAAGAAATATTCATCATGCAAAAATACTGGGCAAAAGTTGTAATGGTATTACTTTACTTTGCTCTGGTTAGACCTCACCTAGAGTATTGTGTCCAGTTTTGGGCACCACAATTTAAGAAGGAGTGGAATGAAGATGGTGAGAGGTCTGTGCATTGGTCACATCTCAGAAAGCACTGTTCTGAATTAGTGCCGGACGAGAACATAGTTCTTGTGGCCCTTTCTTATACACTCATAAGAACATAAGAGAAGCCAATGTTGAATCAGGCCAATGGCCCATCTAGTCCAACACTCTGTCACACAGCGGCCAAAAATACCACGTGCTATCAGGAGGTCCAGCAGTGGGGCCAGGACACTAGAAGCCCTCCCACTGCTGCCCCCTCCAGCACCAAGAATAGAGTGCCTCACTTGCCCCAGACTGAGAATTCCCATCTATACCCTGTGGCTAATAGCCACTGATGGACTTCTGCTCCATATGTTTATCTAATTCCCTCTTGAAATTGTCCATGCTTGTAGCTGCCACCACCTCCTGTGGCAGTGAATTCCATATGTTAATCACTCTTTGGGTGAAGAAGTATTTTCTTTTATCTGTTCTAACATGACTGCTCAGCAATTTCATGGAGTGCCCACGAGTTCCTGTATTTTGACAAAGAGAGAAAAGTACTTCTTTCTCAACCTGCTCAATCCCATTCATAATCTTATAACCTCGATCATGTCACCCCTCAGCCGTCGTTTCTCCAAGCTGAAGAGCCCCAAGCGTTTTAACCTTTCTTCATAGGGAAGGTGTTCCAATCCTTTTATCATTCTAGTTGCCCTTCTCTGCACTTTTTCCAATGCTATAATATCCTTTTTGAGATGTGGTGACCAGAACTGTACACAGTATTCCAAATGAGGTCGCACCAATGATTTATACAGGGGCATTATGATACTGGCTGATTTGTTTTCAATTCCCTTCCTAATAATCCTCAGCATAGCGTTAGCCTTCTTTATTGCAACTACACACTGTCTGGACATTTTCATTGAGTTATCCACTACGACTCCAAGATCTCTCTCTTGGTCAGTCTCTGCCAGTTCAGACCCCATCAACGTGTATTTATATTTAGGATTTTTGGCTCCAATGTGCATCACTTTGCACTTGGCCACATTGAACCCCATTTGCCATGCTGATGCCCACTCACCCATCCTCGACAGATCCCTTTGGAGTGCCTCACAATCCTCCCTGGTTTTCACCACCCAGAACAACTTTGTGTCATCTGCAAATTTAGCCACTTCACTGCTTACTCCCAATTCCAGGGAAATGCTGATTGCCACTTTGGGGTCAGGAAGCAAATTTTCTCCAGGCCAGTTTGGCCAGCAATCCCGGAGGATTTTTGTCATCTTCTAGGTATGGAACAAGGAGCTGCGGTGGCTCAAGTGGTTAAGACACTGAACTGCAGGCTGTGGAAGGTCAGTAGTTCAGCAGTTCGAGACCCGTGAGTGCCGCATGATGGAGTGAGCTCCCGTCTCTAGTTCCAGCTCCTGCCAACCTAGCAGTTCGAAAGCAAGAAATTGCAAGTAGATAAATAGGTACCACTTCGGTGGGAAGGTAACAGCATTCCGTGTGCCTTGGTGTTTAGTCATGCCGGCCACATGACCATGGAAATGTCTTCGGACAGCGCTGGCTCTTCGGCTTTGAAACGGAGATGAGCACCGCAACCCTAGAGTCGGATTCGACTGGCTTTCGAGCAAGGGAACCTTTACCTTTTACTAGGTATGGAACAGCGGTCACTGAGTGTGTAGAGGGGGGGTATTTGTGAATTTCCTGCCTTGGACTGATGACCCTTGAGGTCCCTTCCAACTCTATGATTCTCTTGCATAGATTCGGCAGCAGCGGCGAACATCGGCGGCGGCGGAGATGGCGGCGGCAGCAGCGGGCAGCAGACGGTCGAGGCCTGGCAGTGGGCGGAGCCGCGGACGGAGCCGGGACGTGCAGGCGGCGTACGGCGCGGCACGATGGAGCCAGTGGAGTGCGGACCGAGAGCCGAGGCCGACGCAGGCCTCCGCACTGAAGGAAAACCCGGCCGCGGTAGTCTCCTAGCCCAGAGATGGAAGATCTCCGCCAGGACTCAAAACCCCACGCCTGGAGCACTGCCGGGAAAAGAAGAAGAACAGGAAGCCCTGCCCGCCCTGCTCAGGGTGCCGGTAGGATGCCCCTCCCCCTGTGATTGTGGCCCTAGTTAGGAAATACTACTACTATGTAAACCGCTCTGAGACCCCCTGAGGGGGGTCTGAGCGGTATAGAAGCTGAATCTATAAATAAATAAATAAATAAATATAATTCTAAGTTAAATTCTGGTGACATTATCATGTCAAAAATAAATTGCAAATTGGTCTGCAACTGTACTTTATATCTGTTTAGCCATTCCTCAGCTCTACTCATCCAATTTATCTCAGAGTGCAAAAATTAAGAACTATATCAGTTCAGAAGAAATGTTATTTCTAAAGCCTTAAAAAAATACATTATACATTACTTACCTTAGTTCACTGTAGTAGCTGAGGTTATTTCAAGGTGTATGACACAGCTAGGAAGGCATCACTAATTTGTTCTGATGTACCAGGTATCTTGATTTAAATTCTTGCAATGATATTTGGGTAATCAGTTGGAGATGACAGTGGCTCCTTGTGTGAAGGCTTTAGTTGGGAAAGACAAGCACAATCTAGTTCTTTATTACAAAGAAATAGCTTGCAAGTTTAATTTTGAGGAAACAAGGCCAGTCAATAAGAAGTTTCTGATATTATGGAAATCACAGTATCACTTTTTTTTTCTTTTTCTAGCTTGGTTTGTTTTCCACAGTTTGGATTGATAGTTTTGCTAATATGGGCAGAAATTAACATTAATGTACTTGGAGACTATCTGTGTTGTTCAGTGACCCAGTCTGGAAATCTTTATTGGGAGAGGTTGCATGGTGTGTATGACATTCTGTCCATCCAATAGAACAAATGATCTGAACGTAGACAGTGCTGGTCACTTGGCACTGTCAAAGCCAAGAGCAATAACAATCCCAGTATTATAGCCCTCCTCTTGCAGAAGGCATAGCCCCTGTAGCTCCTCAATACAGTTTACAAAAAGAAAGAAAGAAAAGAAAAGAAAAGAAAAGAAAAGAAAAGAAAAGAAAAGAAAAGAAAAGAAAAGAAACTCCTTTTGTCTGCATTATGGCTTGGATTTGTACAAGGGCATATCTAATCACTCTTGTAATAAGTTTCAATACTTGTTTTCAGAAGGTGCTAATTTTGGAACACCTCAGTCACAGATCTAATTTGATGTACACAGATTTCTTTATCTGAATGACAGCTCCATAAATTCTTTTGGTTTTCAGTTACCACTACACTAAATACCATCTACCTGCACCTGGATAGCCCAGGATATCCCAATCTTGCCATATCTTGGAAGTTAAGCTGGATTGGTCTTGGTTAGTATTTGGATGGGAGACCACCAGTGAATACTAGGGCTGCTACACAGAAGCAGGCAATGGCAAACCATTCCTGAATGTCTCTTACCTTGAAAACACTTACAGACAGTCTGCTAACCTAAAACAACTTCTCACGTGCAATGATAAACCACTTTACAGTAACATGGACTCTGGTACCAAGGCCTGCAACAAACCAAGATGCCAACATTGCTTTCATATAGATTCTAGCAACACTATCAGTGAACCCAGCAACAACAGCCATACTATTTCAGGTTCCTACTCCTAGGTAAAGGTAAAGGTTCCCTTGCTTGAAAGCCAGTCAAATCCGACTCTAGTGATGCGGTGCTCATCGTTTCCAAACTGAAGAGCCAGCACTGTCCAAAGATGTTTCTGTGGTCATGTGGCCGGCATGACTAGATGCCAAGGTGCACAGAATGCTGTTACCTTCCCACCAAAGTGGTACCTATTTATCTATTTGCAATTTCTTGCTTTCGAACTGCTAGGTTGGCAGGAGCTGGGACTAGAGATGGGAGCTCACTCCGTCATGTGGCACTTGGGTCTCAAACTGCTAAACTACCGACCTTCTGGTCTGCAGTTCACCTCATCCCCTAATGTGATTTATACCATCGTAGGGAGCGGTGGCGCAGGCAGTAAGAATGCCTGCAAAGTAACATCAATGAACAGCCATTATGGCTGTTCGAAACTCACCGCGGCCGGAGTGAGCTCCCGGCCCATGTCCCAGCTCCTGTCCACCTAGCGGTTCGAAAGCATCATAAATGCAAGTAGATAAAGTGGGTACCTGCCCTAGGTGGCAGGGGGCACCCCCCTCCTCCTTGTGACGTGGAGGTTTCGGTGGTGGCAGCAGCGGCGGTGATGGCGGCGAGCAGTTCCTGGCGACTAGTGGAGCAATGTTGGAAGGTGGAGCCTGGAGAAGTGGAAGCCTGGAGAGCGTGGTGATGTGTGGCGCAGCATGGCGGAGCCACCTATGGACAATAGCCGGAACTGCAGCCAACACAGAGCCATGCACCAGGACGAGACCTGCCGGAGGAAGCTGCCCGGAAAATCAGCTCCAGAAAAGAAAGGGCACCAGGTCACCAATATCTGAAGCTGCGAAAAGGAAGCCGGATGACAACTAGCCTGGGGTGCTGGTAGGCAGTCACCACCCTGTAGACTATGTGGCCCTAGTTAGGTTAAAACCGGTTGCTTAGAACCGCTATGTAAACCACCCAGAGACCCTCTGCGGTTAGGGTGGTATATAAGCTGAAAGTATAAATAAAATAAATAAATAAATGTCAGCAGTGCCCTTCCACTCTCTACATTGGACATGCAGGGAAGTCCCGTTGAGGAAGAATTAATGGACATAAGTCTGACATCAGAAACTACAACATTCAAAAAGCAGTGGGAGAAGAATTTTAACCTTCCAGATCATTCAGTTGCTGACCTAAAAGTAGCAGTTATCTTACAAAGGAATTTCAAAGTGAGATTAGAAAGAGAGACTGCAGAATTGCAACTGGTAACAAAGCTCAATACAACACATCCACCTGGACTGAATCGAGACCTAGGTTTCCTGTCTCATTACCGACGCTGATTTCCCCACACCAACTATCTCTCTGCATATCACACCTAATCCAATCACACCTTCTATTGTCATTTGCTTGCTAATGTCATTTGGCATCTGAAATCAATATATAGGACAGATGAACTCACATTCTAGCTGTATCTGAAGAAGTGAGCAGTGACTCACAAAAGCTCATACCCTACCACAAATTTTGTTGGTAGGTGCTACTGGACTCTTACTCTTTTCTATGACTTGAAAACCCAATGTGGTCTCCAAAAGTTGGTTGCAACTTGACAGCCAAAAACAAACAAACAAACCTTCTCACAGGAACAATAAATCTTCTGATTTAGCGGTACTACCATGCTATCTCATTTTGAGGTAATCTCAAATTGCACTGCCATTGGTTTATAAAAGCATACCCTCCATTTTTGTACAAAATTTTGTATTACTTCTTTTTCTAGTAGCCTGTTTGCCTGAAGATGTGTCTACCATTCAATAATATAATCCATGGTTACCTACCTAACTGAAGGGAGGGGCACTTACTCAATGGTAGAGCATCCATTTTGCATGCAGAAGGTTTCAGTTCAATCCCCAACATCTCCAGTTAAAAGGAGCAGGTGATGTGAAAGACCTACCTGAGATCTGGACAGTCTCTGCTAGTCAAAATAGACAATATTGTCTTGGGCCAAGGACCTGACTCAACATAAAACATCTTCATGTGAAACCTTTAGGAGGAATTAAGAAATTGTAAAACTTCAAAATAGAGATTGAGGGTCTCATACCTTCTCCACAAGACAGTTCTTCATGATATGAAGTCATGTTCAGAATTTTCTTCCCCTGATCAGTAGAGGGCAGATAAGTACTGAACATACTAGAACATGCAGTATTGAAAATGCTCGTACTGAGAAAAATGTATTGGAAAGATTTGGACCATACAGATTTCAAAACATCAGATTATGCCTTCAGATAAGGACCAAACTAGACAGAATACAAAGAGATCTCCAATTAGATCTCTTGTGGAGATTTTTAGAAGATCAAACAGCTGTCAAGGGAGGAAGTGAATTGGACTGGGGGAGCAGTCCATGTGTCCATGTTTGTTAGAAATGTGTTTGATTTATTGTTACCAGTGTTAAAATGATGTTACAATACTTATAAATAACAATAGTTTTCACTGCAATGCTTACAAAAACCTAATGTCAACTGTATCAGGTTTGTATTAATGAAAAATCATTAAGAAGTTTGGATGTAAAGCTTTATTTTCAATAATAAATAGAATTTAATTTCAGCTCAGTGGTGTAGAATTCCCTAGGCAAAATTTTCCAGCATATATATAGTTGTTGCTATAACCTTCCCGAGTTTTGTTTTTCTTGCCAAACTGTAGGGACACACTAATAAAGTCAAATGCCATGGCAATAATTACAATGTAAGCTCTTCTCATTTTATTTGTTGATGGTTAATGAGTACTTAGATAAAATTGTAGCCCTCTAGAAGTCTGTTAGGGTCCATTTAAAAACTTGTAGTTTGCCAGTTAAGAGAAGATCATGAATATTTGCTACACTAATAAAACTCATTCCCCATTTTATGGCTCTCATGCATTGGGAATTTCATAAGGAATGAATGATGCATTAGTATAACTCCCCAACTGTTCATTTTCATAAACAATTGCTCTTCATAGATGCCCCTGAGCTTGATTTGAGAAACACATGCCTTGCACTTAATGAGTGTTTTTTGTTCCATTGTTGTCTTAAGTGCAGGAAGCACATAAATAATTTTTGAATGGCTGGTAGAATGGTTGCCAAGAAAGTGACATTCCAACATTTTATTTATTTGTTTAGGTTATTTCTATATTGGATTTCAGGACCTGTGGTGGCTCAAGTGGTTAAGACACAGAACTGCAGGCTGGAAGGCCGGTAGTTCAGCAGTTTGAGACCCAAGTGCCACATGACGGAGTGAGCTCCCGTCTTTGGTCCCAGCTCCTGCCAACCTAGCAGTTTGAAAGCAAGAAATTGCAAGTAGATAAATAGGTACCACTTTGGTGGGAAGGTAACAGCGTTCTGTGCATCTTGGCATATAGTCATGCTGGCTACATGACCACAGAAATATCTTCAGACAGTGCTAGCTCTTCAGCTTGAAAATGGAGATGATTACTGCAACCCTAGAGTTGGATTCGACTGGCTTTCAAGCAAGGGAACCTTTACCTTTAACTATATTGGACTTTACCTTAAAAAAACACTCAAAGCAGCTCAGAGTGAAAAAAAAATAAAACCATTATTGAGCTTAAAACCAACATATACAGTTTTTTAAAAAGATCAAAAGATGGGAATAGTAAACAGGCAAGGGTCATTAAAAAGTCATATTAACCCTCAATGCCTATGAGCATAATAGTTTCAGGCAGGTAGCCTTTTGCCCCCCCAGTTGGAATGAAGAGACAGACACCAATATGGATTTAACAAGGGCCACTTTATTAATTATTTAATAACAACAGATACTAGCGAGGGGTTGCCATAAATGTACTGAGGAATATGACAAGTGTCAAACTCCTGACCACCTTCATTTCCTTCTGGGAGATGCACCTGCTCTGATTGCAAGCTACTGAAGGTAGCTTTTTGACCAGAGGCTTGGCATGTTCAAAAGAACCCCTGACCCACCACCCCAGAAGCCACAAAGGCCCGCTAAGGTAGGCCGGGCCAGATTGTTCCAAGGAAGATCACCCCTTCCTGGCCTTGAGCCACAAAGGCCTGAAAGCCATTCCTAGAGGACCCTTTATTTCCTTTATAACAATGCCCCAGTGCTCACCATTTCCATCCTGATCGTGCTATCCCGCCACAGCAAAGGTCAATTTTTGCACTTGGACAGCATTTTTTTAAATGTTTGATAATGATCTGACTGTAGAAGTATAGGTCTGAACATGAGAAAGGAGAGAAGAAGAAAAAGGAAAGAAAGAAGAAGCAAGAGAGAAGAAGTGAAGAAAGGGAAAACAGAAGAGGACTGGATTGCTGATTTGTCTAATTGTCTAATTGTTTATTTGTATGCTGTGCATTATTATAAGAATAATTGGAAATTGATTTGGTGTTTAAGGGGGTGAGTAGGAAAGTAAGTAGTTAAATATATAGTGGTTGGGCAAATATTCAGTGACCTGACAAGCAGGGCATATAGAGATTAGAGATAATATAGGATATAGGATATAGGATATAGACATAGATATAGATATAGCTAGATATAGGTAGTTAATTATGATAGGATCGAATAAGCTAGATATAGTGTAGAGTATAGGATAAAGTAAATAATTTAAAATTAGTTAGTTAAGTAAAAAGAGTAATAACAAGAAAGAAGGGGGGGGGGAGATGTCTTCCAGAAGTAGAAAGGCATCCATCGCATACCCGGGACAAGTGAAGACCATAACAATGAATCCAGCACAGATGAATAAAAAAGACTTACAGACCCTAATACAAGAAAGTGTTGTACACGCAATAAATGCCATAGTAGAAAACACCTTACCCTCTTTGGTAACTAAAGCTATAGAACCTATAGAAAGGAAAATAGGTGTACTTACACAAAAATTAACTATGGAAACAGAAGAAATAAAAAACTAATCAAGAATAAACAAGAAATAGCAAATGTGACTTCATTAACTAATAAGATGAAAGAAAAATTTGAAGAAGTAGATCAACAATTACAGAATATAACCGCAAAACAGGAAGTGATGGAAGAAACTTTGATAAGATATGAAATGGAAAAGGCAGCTCACATACTAAGATTCCAAAATGTGCCAGAAAATAAAGATGAAAATATAAAAGAAAGAATGGTCCAGGTGCTAGCAGAACAGTTAGGGATAGGATCTGATAAAGAAATATTAGATGATATTCAAACAGCATTTAGGAGAAACTCAACATATGCACAGAGGAATAAGCTACCTAGGGAAGTACATCTCAAATTTCTCAGATGAACGACATGAGACACGATTATTAAAGCAGCCAACAAAAATACATTGATTATTCAGAAGGCTGAAATCAAGATTTTGAGAGATATACTCTGGAGAGTAAGGGGAAAACAACAAGACTATGCAACACTTACAAATCTGCTAAGGACAAACGGGATAACCTATAGATGGTTGATGCCAGAAGGCATATTATTTACATACGATTCTAGAAGGCATAAGATCAACTCAACATTTAAAATAAAAGACTTTCTGGAAAAATATGGGAGAGAAATGGGAATGCAAGAAGAAGAGGTAAGCGAAACAGATGAAGAATCACAGGAGAAAGGGGCTACTGGTGCTGTGCAAAAAGAAAAGAATAGGAGAATAGGGAAAATCTTTCGATCTCAAGTAGTTACAAGACAGCAACAAAGAAACAAAGCCGAAGAGTTAAAAGAGAAGAGAGATAGAACATAAAAAATTAAAATAATATTGATAAATGTAATTGGTCTAAATGCTCCACAAAAAAGAAAAAGAGTCTTTTTACAGATTAAGAAATTACAAGCCTACATAGTATGTCTCACAGGATTGTTGTAAGGATAAAATAGGGATAGAGAAAATCAGGCAAGCCACCTTGAGGTCTCTGAAAGAACAGCTGGATAAAAATAATATAAATAATTAGAACTTAAAACAGCAACATAGGCCGAGGACAGACTGGCAATTTGCCGCGGGATGGGACCCGGGCTGACAACGACTCAATATCGGATTAAATGGAATGTTCACACAGGCACATCTGCCTGGCGTCCCCCACCCGTAGCCTACCGGTGCTGTTGCGCTTCACTGCCGGATTAAAAAAACACCTGATAAAAGCCGACGCAAATCTTGAAAGCCTGCGTTTGTCGCGCGTTTCTCCACTTCCGGGGAGTCTGAATGCACAGCCGAAAAGCCGGGAGCAACCCGCGTTGGGCATGAGGCAGCAGCGGTGTGATTGGCTGCGCTCCGCTCCACTGCCCAATGCGGTGCCGGCGTTGCAGGGCAAAAAAAAAAAAATCGCCAAAATGCGCTTATGCGCATGAGCGCTCAAGCGCTCATGCGCACATACGCCCACAGCCGAAATAATGGGGAAACAGTGAATATAGCGCACCTCCGGCACGGCAGTCTGAACGCTCCCGCGCGCCTCCGTCCAGTATCCTCCAGCAGAGGCCCCCGCTGTGTGGACGGGAAAACCCGGTATCGTTTACTCCGGGTTTTTTTTGCCACGACTCGATACCGGGGCAAATTGCCAGTCTGTCCTGGGCCATAATTTGCCTTCAGTTGCACTTTAGAGATGCTTTTCAAGCTCAACTATATATGGTCTCTAAATTCAGTTACCATGAACAAACTGCAGTTTGTGAAGGGAATTGGTTGGAGGTCCTCAAACTCATGCACCATTCCTCTGTTCATATGCAGCTGAGAATGTGAAGAGTTCCCAATTCCATGGCACAAGTGGGGATTCAGATCTGGGTTTTCCAGATGTTAGTCCAACACTCCTAACCACTACACCACACTGGCTCTCATGATGTGCTGATGATGTGCTGATGATGGCTGATGATAAAAGCTAGTGTAATTGAAAGGTATTTCTGTGTAAAGCAAGAAAGCATTTCTACAACTAAGATGTGTGGCCATTTTTCCATAGTTGATGAACTGGGGTCAGAAGCAGACAATTCTTGATTCTTACACATGCATTTTCTTGTTAGAACAGAAAATCCCTGTTTCTTGTTAGAACAGAAAATCCCTGTTTATTAGGCTTATATTTCTTTCATTATTAATTACAATAATTATGAAAATGAGGTGTTTTGAATGATCACAATTAATATGAAAATGAAACAAATTCCCTAGCTGAACAGTCTATAACAAAACCAAATATGATTTTCTTTCATTTTGTTCTCTTTCTTTTGTTATTGCAGTCTTGCATTTGTAGGACTCCACTGGTTTCACTTTTACAAGGCAGACAATGCTTTCCTAATCAGGGCATAGGCTGTGTTCCTTAAGGACAGGGGGGAGAGCCTGTGGGCTTTCTTAATTTACTGCCAGGTATAGCCACTAGGGTTACATACATGTGTGATGATCTATTCTACTCCTGAAGGATCTGGGGTAAGCATTTGCCTTCTGCCTTCCTCCCAATGCCTGTCCTGCTGTGTCAGATGTCTGTACTTCTCTGTTTGCCAGCTGTTCTCTGAACCATAACTCCCATCCAAGTAAATTTTCCTGCTACCTGACTGCTCAGATTGTGCCTTCTTTGTGCCACCCAATGCCATTGCCTTGTCAGTCTGCCTCTTCCTTATGCTACTGTGCTTCAAGCTATGTGACTGCAGTGCCACTGCATGCTGCTGTCTGTGCCACTATGCAGTTGGATCTTTCTTATCAGTTCTTCCACAGACTCTAATGTCAAACATGGTCCCCTGTTATTGCATGGGAGGGCTTTATTCTACTTCTGAGAGTTGGACACCAAGTTTGTGGACATGGGGTCCCTAGTCAGTATTTCCTCAGTCCTTTCAATTAATTTGTGCCTTACTGAAATCACCATGTCATCAGCATAAGCAAACTTCCTGGATATTGTCTTGGGAACATCAGAGATGTATAGATTGAAAAGAACAGGAGTGAGGAACAAACTCTGAAGTGGACCGTTATTCAGATTCTTTTGCTTGCTGATTGACTGACTGTGTAATAAGTGGCAGTCAGATCGACAAAAACTACTGATGTCTTAAGACACTTCTGATACCCTGTCTCAATGAAAGTTGGCCTTCATAACTATGACAGGGTTTAAATCTTGCTTGCTCTATAGATACATATTCATTAATTGAGTCACTGATTCTGCTCAGGATTAGTCCCTCAAGAAGTTTATAACAGGACCTCAGAAGGGAAATAGCTCCCTTAACAATAACAAAATAAACAGTAATAAAACAAAATCATAGGAAACAATTAATTAATTAATTATCCTATGGCAGTGTGTGTAGTATAGCCAGGAGATCCTATGAGTGCTTGGCAGCCAGAAGTTCTTGCTCTTTAAGTGTTGTGCACCACTAGGTGGCAAGCTAGACTTGTTTTTAAGGCAAGAGATATTTCAGAGGTGGTTTGGCATTGTGGAACGTTCAGGAGAGTCCATGACCAAAACACAATTATATAGAAGGAGAGATTGTCTGAGTTTTACAACCATACAAACCAGGTGCTTGTCCTCAGAAACAAACTGAGCCGTTGTTTGAACGCAGACCTTCATTTGAGATGAGACTATATTGTCCCTGTGATGGATTGCACAGAAAAGGTGGTTTTAAAATGCTGCTATTTCAGACAGACTCGGAGCTCAGGAGTTAAACTGCTCTGTAGTGGAGAGCTTGGTTGATTGGCTGCTCTTCACACTTTCTGATTGGCCAGCATTGGCTTGAGAGCAAGTTTAACATCAGCTGTTCTGGAGGGGAAAGGGTCTTTTGTCTTTGGGTCTGGAGTGAGCAAGCCAAAAAGACAGCTTCTGACAATGGAAGGGATAACTGGAGTCAGTGTTCTGACAGGGTTAGTCAGAAAGGTCCTTCTACTGAGAGAAGAGAACAGACTCCTTACAGTATTAGAACTACTCTGAAACAGAATTGTGATTCTATGTCCAGAAAGCTAAAAAAAAAACTGTTTTACATAAAAAATAGTTCCTGGAAGAGAGATTTGGCTAGAATGAATGGGTTGTTATGCAGTAACTCCCTGCCAAGCCAAATAGGGTTATTGCAGGGGTGCCAAACTCATATGTTGTGAGGGCCAGATCTGACATGTGTGTCATAAAATGTAATGCCAGGTAGCGGAGATATAAACTTTATAAAGGAAACAAACACAAAGGGTTTTTTTACTTAAAATAAAGACATGCTTAAAACATTAGCACTCTTGCAATATTTTGTTTATTTAACAGTGTCTGATAACTGACACCCCTTGCTCTGAATTATTACATCAAAATGTCTGTGCTGTTGCAATCTTGAGTATGCTGTTCATGTGTGTATCTGTAAGCTGCAAAACTACAATGACACAGCAGCAGCAGAACTGGAAGAAGAAGCTGAAAAGAACCTACAACACTCTCTTGTATGTTCAGTCCTTGACTTCTCCAATATATACGAATATATATATATATACACGCACACACATACATACTAGGGAGCAAAGCCCATTGTGGAGGAAGACAATGGGCCCTAGAAAAGGGAGGGAGGGAGGGAGGAAGGAAGAGGGGGAGAGTGAAAGAAAGAAGGAGAGAGGAATAAGGAAAGGGGGGAAAGGAAGGGAAGGGGGGCGGAACGGGCTTCTCTGGGCCTACTGGGTATACAGAAGGCCCAGAAGATGTGTGTGGGGGGAAGGGGCTTCTCTGGCCAACTGGGCCCATAGAAGGCCCAGGGGATGGTGTGGGGGGGGGCGGAAGGGGCTTCTCTGGCTGACTGGGCCCATAGAAGGCCCAGGGGATGGTGTGTGGGGGGA
The DNA here is from genome assembly GCA_029375565.1 of Gekko gecko. NCBI lineage: Eukaryota > Metazoa > Chordata > Lepidosauria > Squamata > Gekkonidae > Gekko > Gekko gecko. The sequence continues at coordinate 89,072,232 of JAPDNY010000010.1, read as the reverse complement.
TGGAAGGGGCTTCTCTGGCTGACTGGGCCCATAGAAGGCCCAGGGGATGGTGTGGGGGGCGGAAGGGGCTTCTCTGGCCGACTGGGCCCATAGAAGGCCCAGGGGATGGTGTGTGTGGGGGGCGGAAGGGGCTTCTCTGGCCGACTGGGCCCATAGAAGGCCCAGGGGATGGTGTGTGTGGGGGGGGCGGAAGGGCTTCTCTCACCTGCCTCGGCCTTGAAGGCCTGTCCCTGCGCACTCTCTGCAGACAGTCCTCTCCTGTCAGAGGACCGGAGCAGACTGAGGGAAAGATACTGGCTGGGGCTGATGTGGGCGGGACTCCACCAAGCAGCCAGTCAGCCCCGGCCAGCATCTTTTGATTGCCAGGTCTTGTGCCGAATCAATTGTGGCAAGCATAGAATGTTATGGAACCAAAATTCAAATATATATAAGGACAGATTCCCTGCCAGTTAAATCAAATTTTTATTCTGTTTTGAAAGTTTTTTGTTGATTAGTCAACAGTCGAGTCCAACTCTTCGCAACCCCATGGATCAGATCACGTCAGGCCCTCCTGTCTTCCACTGTCCTCCGAAGTTTGCTCAATTTCATGCTCATTGCATTGGTGACACTGTCTAACCATCTCAACCTTTGCCGTCCCCTTCTTCTTTGACCTTCAGTCTTTCCCAGCATCAGGGTCTTCTCCAGTGAGTGCTCCTTCTCATTTGGTGGCCAAAATATTTGAGCTTCAGCTTCATTATCTGGCCTTCCAGGGAACAGTCAGGGTTAATTTCTTTTAGGATTGACTGATTTGATCTCCTTGCAGTCCAAGAGGATCTCAAGAGTCTTCTCCAGCACCATAGTCAAAAGAATCTATTTGAAAGTTACTCTGCCCCATGTTCCACTTAAAAAGGGTTTAAAAACAAGACAACTCCTGTTTTTCCCTCAAGTTCCTGTGCTGGGTCAGAAGCCTAAACAAATATCTGGAACAGGGTGGGATAGTTTAGTCTTTTAAGGCTCAGTCACTGAGGGGAACTAAAATTTTGTTTGGGAAAATCTGCCTGAGAATTGAGTTTGTTGACCAGTTTGTTGTCTAGTTTGTCATGCCAGAATAACAGCTGATGTATTTATCCAAGCAGCAACAGTACCCAGTCATACCAATCCCCTTTCCATGCATTCCTGATATGTATCAGGACCTGCATGGCTATAGCTTAAAAAAACATTGGAAAGATCCAACCACAAATCTTCCAGTGTCTTCTTTGGGTACATCCTTAATAAGGCTGGGTGTACCAGCTGATGTCAGGATCAGTAAATCTGCATATGAGAAACTAGCAAAACTCCCCCACCCCAATACTTGTGACTGGTTAAAAGACTTGGCTATATTCTCTGATTGTGGTTGTCTCCGTCTGGACCTCTTCCTGTTCAAGTTCATGTAGCAGGGGTCCCCAACATGGTGCCTATGGGTGCCATGGTGCTCACCAACACCTTTCCTGGTGCCCGCCAAGTGTTTTTAGAAAGTGAGTTGGGCCGGGTGGGGCTTTTGTCCAGCAAGGCTTTTAATTTGACTATTGGAGTTTTGATTGGCTGTGCAGGTTTTTTTAAATATTGCTTTGGCAGCAACTGCCACAGCACAGATATCTTCATTGTGTGACTGATGGTAAGCTGTGGCAGCCATTTTGTGGCTGGCTCTGCCTCCTGTGGTTGGCAGCCATTTTGTGGCTGTGGCCACCATGCTGTGCCAGAATTCCAGAGGTGCCCACAGGCCCAAAAAGGTTGGGGACCCCTGCCCTAATACATGCAGGGGGTGTTCACTTGGGGAAAAAAATCTATTTACCTGGTTTCACATGGATAGGTTCATCTAGCCCTGCTTTTGGTGTGAGACCTAGTCTGGCTACAGTAGCATGCATGGAGAATGGGGGAGAATGAATGAGCAACTTTAACCACCTGTAGGCTTCTAAAATTTGAATCCATGTTATAGAAACTTAGTAAGAATAGTAAGAAATAATGGGAGAGAAACCCTCTATTCCTTGCTGCCCCTTGGGGGGATGACCCTTGATATCATCACAAAGGGGTCTCTTTTATCTCTTAATAAGACATTTAATACTGTGATGCAGTAATCAGTGTAGAGTATGTGCTGAGTGCCCAAAAGCAGCACTGGAAATTGCGGATAGAAAAAGTCCCAGCACTTCATTTAAAGAAAGAATCAGTTGTGCTGGGGATAGTTGTTAGGCCTTGACCCCCTCCTCACTTGGAAGGATGAGCTTGGTACCTATAAACAGGTGATGCAAGCAACCTTCCATCTCTTAATATTTCACAGGGTCAATCATTCAAGACTCATCCCTCGTCTGCAAATGAGAGATCAAGATAGATCCTACAGTTACATGGAATATGTGCCATCAGTATTGACCAGAGGCATGTCTGAAAACTGATCCTAAAGGTGCAGAGGTCTGGTTTTTGGCAGTTCTCTTCCCTCTTTAAATCCATCAGATTGATTTTCTCAGAAAAGGACAGTAAATTTAACCAATGCCCTACCTTGCCTGACCTTTCCCTACCTAGCCATCCTAAGTAAAAACCATTTTAATCCCATAATCCTTTGTATAATAGTTGTCTTGTACTGGTAAATTAGAGGTCACCAAACACAATAGACATTTCACATAAATGTTACATTGCACTTGCGACTCCTGGGAACGTTATGATGTTTCCTGGCTCAAACAACATTGTTTCATTCACACCATTGCAGCATTGTTCTAGGAGCAATCATGTCATGCTCCAAGGTATATAACCAGACATGTGTTGTTCAGTAATTTGTGTGTGTATCTGGATGTCCACTAACCTACTCCCCCACCGAAAAGGTTGGGCACCCTGCCTAGAGTGAGACGCTGGTTCGTTTTCCTCATCTTCCTTCTCGAATCTTTGCTCCTTGGATTGGTAAATATAGTCCCATAGAATAAGTTCTCTTCTTTGTCTCTGTAAGCTACCACCTTTATTTTCTGAACTTGTATGTGTGTTCATATACTGTTTTTCAATTAATAAGTTTTGATTTTATTCTTTAGTTCTCTTTAGTAAAAACCATTTCATTAATCACAGCCTGGTTCATTTTGAGAGTTCTACTGAGGGAAAAATCCCCATAAACATAGGTGGAGATCCTGCTTGATTACCCCCTCTCACATTTTCTGGGTTTCCTGGCTAATTCCCCAACAAACTCAGGAAACTCTCACAACCACTTTGGGTAACACAGTTTACTGCTCAAACTGGTTGGGAAAAATAAACTAATGTCTCTTCTGTTACAGTCCAAAATGATCTTCAGGTTTGAGTACAAGATTTGAAGCCATAATTTGTTATGGTTGACTTGACTCTTAAGTCCATTACCATCTTCTGACTGACAGTGTGCTGTCCAAAGACCCATGAGCTGAAGATATGGAGGAGTTGATTGTGGGGCTGTATGTATGGAAATCCTGTGTTGTAGTACAGAGTTGCTGCCCCTCCTTAGGTCAACTCAGTCATATTGTAGCTGTACTGAAAACAGCAACTTTCAACCACAGGTCTACATACTGAATAATAAGAAGAATTACTTACCCAACAAGTTTGTCCTGCGAATAAGGAGACATAGCTATAAAACTCTGCAAACCTCTAAAGTGTGGAATGATTTTGGTGTGATCTGGAGTCAGAATTTCTTTCCCTGCGTTCAGAAAACATACTTAAGTGTCAGAGAGTCTTCAAAAGCTTCTATAAAAGCCAGCAGAGAGACTGAATAGTTAATATTTGCATTACCCCTTTGATGCTGTAAATGTCTTTAAATGCTAAGCATTATTTTTTCATGTCTTTACGTTCAACAAAATTTCACCAAAGAATGTTTACCCTCTGGGTTTAATTTATTTTTGTAAGGATTGCTAAATAATTTATAGAGATGGCTCACTGCTGGCGTTTCTTCCTCCTTGGGGAGATTCTAAATTTATTTAAAGGAAAATAAATGGACTGCCATTTGTGTGAGAGATCAAAATAACACCTCTGATTTTTAGACCAAACTCCAGGAGACATACCATGTTGACAAAAGGTGCTAAACTGTTGTGGAACAGCATTAGCACCCCAGAGTGTGACTGGTATAAAGGGAGCCGCTTCAGATATTTCAGGCTGGAAGTCAGAGTTAATCTACAACTTCTTTACAATCTCCTAGCAAAGCTGCACTGTAATTTACCGCTTTCTCTAAATCTGCACAGTGCAGTCTGCATATACATATACTTATATGTACTTAGTCAAGGATTTCAAATGGGAAATGAAAGACATGCAATCATTGATGGTACAGTTTGTCACTTGTACTTTACAAAAAAAGCAAGCAGGTGGTCAGGAAATGACTCAACATGCATGTGTCTACAGTGACAGAAAAAGCAGATAAGAGCCCAACACTTGCATTTTTCTGAACTCATAGAATCATAGAATGTTAGAGTTGGAAGGGAACTTGCAGGTCATCTAGTCAAACCCTCTGCACTCTGCAGGAGCATAGCCAAAAGATAGCTCTACATACCTACAACATACCCAAAAGATAGTTGTCCAGCCTCCGCTTGAAAACATCCAGGGAAGGAGCATCCACCACCTCCCGAGGCAGACTGTTCCACTGCTCAACCACTCTTACAGTTAGGAATTTTTTCCTGATATCTAGCCAGTAAAGACTCCCTTGTAATTTCCACCCATTAGATCTAGTCTTACAATCCAGAGCAAGAGAGAATAGATCTGCTCCATCTTTTATATGACAGCCCTTCAAATATTTGAAGACTGCAATCATGTCCCCTCTAAGTCTTATCTTTCCCAGGCTAAACATACCCAACTCTTTCAGCCTTTCCTCATAAGACTTGGGTTCCAACCCTCTCACCATCCTGGTTGCCCTCTTCTGGACACGCTCAAGCTTGTCAACATCCTTCCTAAAGTGTGGTGCCCAAAACTGGACACAGTACTCCAGGTGAGGCTTGACCATAGCAGAATAGAGTGGAACTACCACCTCCTGTTATCTGGACACATCGCTTCTGTTAATGCATCCTAAGACTGCATTAGCTTTCTTCACAGCCACATCGCACTGCAGGCTCATGTTGAGCTTGTGATCAACCAGAACACCTAGATTCCTTTCACATGTGCCTACCATTCTATATCTATGCCTTTGATTTTTTGTGCCTAGGTGTAGGACTTTGTACTTATTTCTATTGAATTTCATTTTATTTGCCTCAGCCCACTGTTCCAGCCTATCTACATCATTTTGAATCCTGACCCTGTCTTCTTCAGAATTAGCAATCCCACCCAGCTTTGTGTCATCCCCTCTATGTCTTCCTCCAACAACACCAGGCCCAGGACCGAGCCCTATGGCACTCCACTCGAGACTTCCCTCCATGTAGATACAGAGCCATTTACAAGCACTTGTTGGGTACGATTTTTCAACCAACCATAAATCCATCCAACGGTTGCACCATCCAGCTCACACTTAATCAGTTTATCCTCAAGGATATCATGAGAAACTTTGTCAAATGCTTTACTGAAATCTAGATACACTATATCCACAGCATTGCCAGAGTCGATCATTTTAGTAACTCTGTCAAAAAAGGAGATAAGGTTGGTCTGGCATGACTTATTCTTGATAAACCCATTCTGGCTACTACCAATTAACTCATTCTGTTCAAGGTGCTCACAAACAGAGCATTTGATAATCTGCTCTAGAATTTTTCCAGGTATTGATGTTAAGCTGACAGACCTGTAATTTCCCGGGTCTGTCTTTTTTCCCTTCTTGAAGATCGGGACAATATTCGCTCTTCTTCAGTCTTCCGGCACAACACCAGTACTCCAAGACATCTCAAAGATTAGAGCCAGAGGCTCTGAAATAACATCTGCAATTTCTTTTAGCACCCTGGGATGCAAGCCATCTGGCCCTGGAGATTTGAAAGTATTTAAGGCAGCTAGATTCTCTCTAACCATTTCCTTACTTACTCTGGACTGGCAGTTCCTCCTTCCTTCATATGCCCTGCATTCTTCAGTTTGTATACAGCTCACTTTATGGTTAAAGACTGATGCAAAGTGAGAGTTGAGTAATTCCGCTTTGTCTTCATCCCTTGTTAAGACTTGACTGTCTTCCCCTAGCAATGAGCTTACCCCATTCCTGTTCTTCTTTTTGCTCTGAACATAGGCATAGAAATTGTTCTTGTTATTTTTAGCATCCCTTACAAGCCTCAGCTCCATCAAGCCTGCTTCTTGTACTCACTCTCAGTAATTTGGCTCTCCTTCCATTTCCTGTACATTTCCCTTTTTAGTCTCAGCTCTTCAGAGAGTTCCTTGTTCAGCCACCTCAGCTTCATTATCCATCTCCCACCTTTCTTTCTTACCAGAACAGTTTGCGATTGTGCCTTAAGCATTTCATTTTTCAGCATCTCCCATCCTTCCTGTGCAGATTTCCCCCTCAGCATTTCCAGCCACAGGATCCTACCTAATATTTCTCTGAGTTTTTTGAAATCAGCCTTCCTGAAGTCCAGGATACGAGTCCTACTATGTCCTGGTTTCACATCCCTCACTATGTCAGATGCCAAGCTGACATGGTCACTATTCCCCAAGGATCCTACAACATTCACCTCATCAACCAGTTCTTCCCTGTTAGTCAGAATTAAATCTAGGATAGCAGATCCTCTGGTTCCCACCTCTACCTTCTGAGAGATGAAGTTGTCTGCAAGACTATTCAAGAATCTGCAGGATGCCCCATGTCTAGCAGAGTTAGATTTCCAGCAAATATCTGGATAGTTGAAATCTCCCATAACCACTACATCCTGTCTGTGTGAAAGTTTAGCAAGCTGTTGTACAAATGCATCATCCCATTCCTCTGGTTGGCTTGGAGGTCTGTAGTATACCCCCACAACAATATCCCCTTCTCCCCCCTTGCTCTATCCTTACCCACACACTTTCAACAGGGCAACTCTCAAAATCCTGAATTTCAGTGCAGGTGTATTCATTCTTGACATATAGTGCCACCGAGCCACCTTTTTTGTTTATTCTGTTCCGTTTGAACAAGGTATATCCTTCAGTCTCTGTGCTCCATATATCCCGCCAAGTCTCAGTGATACCTAACAGATCATACTTACTTTCCAATATTTGAAGTTCAAGTTCCTCCTGTTTATTTCCCATACTCTGTGCATTAGTATGAAGACATTTCAGATTACAGACATCCTTTCCTACCGTATGCCCCTTTGATTTTACCTGAAAATTACTGAACTTACTTCTCTCCTGTTCATTTATTCTCTGGTCACTCCCCTTCTTAAACTTACTGTTGGGGATGCTGCACAACATCAGGCTTTTTCTTCCCACCCCCAGTGTCTGCAGTTTAAAGCCCTCCTGATCAGGTTCACAAGTCTTGCAGCAAAGACATTCCTCCCATTCTTTGTAAGGTGCACCCCATCTGTTGCCAACAGTCCTTCATCTTGGAGATATATACCATGGTCCAGGAAGCCAAATCCCTCTCGATGGCACCATCTACATAACCAGCCATTCACCTCCAGTATCCTGTTCTCCCTTCCAGCTCCATGACCCTCAACAGGTAAAATGGAGGAGAACACCACCTGTGCCCCCAGGTCTTTCACCTTCTTGCCTAGAGCCTCGTAGTCTTTGGAGATCCATTCAAGGTTTCTTTGGGCCGTATTGTTTGTTCCCACATGGATCAGCAGGAGTGGGTAGTGATCAGAGGACTTGACCAGTCTTGGAATTCTCTCAGTCACATCTTGGATACGTGCTCCAGGAAGACAACAAACCTCTCAAGATTCCTTGTCTGGTCTGCATACACCTTCTTCCGTCCCTCTCAGTAGGGAGTCACCAACCACCACTACTCGTCTCTTCCTCTGTGGGATAGCTAGGTTCCTTCTCTGCTTATGTGCTTGTGTCACATCCTTTTTATCTCGGTGTGTGCTATTCTTAAGATCTTTACCAGAGATTCCACATCTTCTAATTCATATCTGCATCTTATATATATTTTTAAAATAATCTATTTCCAGGAATGGGTTTCCAGGTAAAGATCCTCTTGATGAATCATGCCCAATGCTTGCTGCCTGAGATAAAAACTCTGTACCCAAAATATATGTCTGTGCACAGTGAATCAGGTTCTACTGAGTCCACGGAGGCATTGCTAGTTTTGACAGCACCAATCACTAGCTTAGGGAGTGAAGACTGAATTCAGCACTCTCTTTCACCCTCCTCCAAAACACGTGACATGGGGAGGAGCAATTTGAATGTGTATGCACAGATTCTTGCTTGTAGTCCATTGCATAGTGATCTCAAGCATGGAAGCTCAAACAAGCAAAATGTGCTGCATTCTATGAGTAGAGGGGGTAGACGGAATATCCTCAGAGATCTCAGCCAAGGGAACCTTGGTAAAGTATTTCTTCTTGGTCTCACACTCAACAATCAGTTCCATGGAATGTGAAAGCAATTTCTCCCCAGCTTTCCTAGTGTTGTAGACTGAGTTTGACCACATGCGAGGTCAGGTCTGCACACAGTCAGGCAAAGAGCCCTAGCTTCGCTTCAAGAGACAATAGCCAGAGCGGATCCTAGCCCACTCCTATCAGAGGGCTAGGATCCAAGAAAGGATCTATGGAATTCTTGCCACTGTAAATAATCCTATCACGGGTGTGGGGTGTGTGTTTGGGTGTGGTTTGCCTTAAGCCGGCCTGCGAGCCAGCATTCTCTCTCTTGTTCTTCACTTCCAATAAAGTATGAGCTGATATCACTACCAATGCATCCTGCTCAGTACTTTAGTAAAGGTAAAGGTTCCCTTGCTCGAAAGCCAGTCGAATCCGACTCTAGGGTTGCGGTGCTCATCTCCGTTTCAAAGCCAAAGAGCCAGCGCTGTCCGAAGACGTTTCCATGGTCATGTGGCCAGCATGACTAAACACCAAGGTGCACGGAACACTGTTACCTTCCCACCGAAGTGGTACCTATTTATCTACTTGCAATTTCTTGCTTTCGAACTGCTAGGTTGGCAGGAGCTGGAACTAGAGACAGGAGCTCACCCTGTCATGCGGCACCCGGGTCTCGAACTGCTGAACTACTGACCTTCCACAGCCTGCAGTTCAGCGTCTTAACCACTTGAGCCACCACAGCTCAAGTACTTTAGACCTAGTCTAAAATATGCAGAGCACATTATTACCAGTCTACATCTTTCTCATATCCTGTCTCAAGATGTGGCCATCCCTGATGACATGTCAGAAGAATTGCAAAGGAAGGAAGGAAGGAAGGAAGGAAGGAAGGAAGGAAGGAAGGAAGGAAGGAAGGAAGGAAGGAAGGAAGGAAGGAAGGAAGGAAGGAAGTCTTCATCATCTAAATAAGTTGGATACTACAGAAGGGCATGAAAGCTGTTTGAACAGTTAGTAGCTCTTATACAAACAGCAAAGATCTATGGCAAAGGCTATAAAATCCTAGGGTGGCCGAGCAGTGCAGAGAGAGGAGGATTAGGAGAAAGTGATTTCTAGACTCTTCCTAGCTTTCATCAAGTTGCCTCAGAAAGACCATGGCAGCTTCTTGTATCTGTTTGAACACAGCAGAATGAGACTTCTATTTCTTATTCTGCTCTGGCTAAAGCCACTTCCTGTGGGAAAATGGGCTGTGGTTCTATGCTGGGGACTGTGGCTTAGTGGTGTAGCATCTGCTTGATATGTAGAAGGTTTCAGGTTCAGTCCCTGGCACCTCCAATTAAAAGGGCCAGAATGTAAAAGACATGAAAGAGCACCTCGACTCTGGAGGGTCATTGCCAATCCCATACACCATACTGACTTTGATAGACCAATGGTCTAACTAAGAGTAAGGAAGTTTCATGCATGCTGGCCTTTCGTAGTGACTTGCACAAAAATGTGTATGACCTCAGTGCCATGGAATTATATGGAAATTCCTTGATTACAGTTAAATCCGATGCTTGTTTATTCTACATGTGTTCACTGAGACTACATATATTCACTGCCTATAAGATTGCAGCTTGGTAATGTTTGCTAGCCTCCCGTCCATCTTCAATAGAATTTGAAGATGACCATTACAGTTATCTTTGGAGGCCCTGCTTCAGATACCCCTGCCTTCTGAGATCAGGTGGGTGGCAACCGGGGAGAAGGCACTCCTGGCCATGGCTCTGGAACGATCCCCCAGGGAGAACCATCTTTCCCCTTCTGCTGCTGTCTTCCACCAGCGGGTGAAGACTTTTTTTTGTCTCATTTGGCATTCCCTCAGTGATCCCTCCTTACTAACCAATATTTTTTATGTTTTGTATTTTAACTCTTTTAAACATTCTTTTAATATTGTTTTAATGATGTATGTTGGGGTGATTTTAATGGGTTTATAATGTAATTTTATCTTGTATGTTTTAAATTATTAGCCTCCTTGGCTGCCCTTGTAAAGGCAGAAAGGTGGGATATAAATTTTGCAAATAAATAAATTTGATCAATTTTCTCTTGTTCTAGAGGAAAAAACCCAAAATATAGCAGGTCTGTCTTGTCTCTCGCCATCTCCTTGTGTAGCTGCTTGTTTCCACTTGTTGACTCCTTCTCCTGCCTCTGCACTGTCAGAACAAAAAGACTCAGAAATATCTGGGAAGGCAGCTGCTGTAAGATAAAGAAAACATGGCAACACAGACATTGTAATGGAAAGTGGGCTGGATGCTTTGCATTGCTCTTTGTGTTTGTTTCCCTGCAAAACACACACTGATGCATTATTCAGAATCTCTCTCCCTTCCTTCTTGCATCTAGACAAAAAGGAGAAACTAGAGGGTCTTCCTGTAAGTTTTTGTCAGCTATACGGTTAACAACCTGTCATACAAGCCAAGGAAGTCATAAGAACAACCAAGCAAATACAGCAGAACATCCACATCAAAGGTAACTAACCCTTTGTTCATCATGCCTTTGTTCAATTGACTACTCAACGTATTCTTTGAAAATGAAATTATTGTATTTGTATACAATTCTCTGCTTGGATTTTTAGTTAACTGGAGAGACAGGATCATGTAGTGGTTAGAGTGTCAGACGAGGGTCTGAGGGATCCTGAGTTGAATCTGCACTCTGCCATGGAAACTTGCTGGATGACCTTGGAGCAGTCACCACCTGTCAACCTCACATGTCATTGTTAAGACAGAACAAAGTTCAAGTCTGGCGGCACTTTTAAAACCAACAAAGTTTAATTCCAGGTATAAGCTATCATGTTCATGCATATTTCTCCAGATATTCAAATACTTCCTGATCTTTTTAACCAGGGCTCTTTTTGTAGCAGGAACTCCTTTGCATATTAGGCGACACACCCCTAATGTAGCCAATCCTCCCAGAGCTTACAGTAGCCCCTGTAAGAAGAGTTCTGTACGCTCTTTGAGGATTGGCTACATTAGGGGTGTGTCACCTAATATGCAAAGGAGTTCCTGCTACAAAAAGAGCCCTGTTTTTAACATATGATGCCAGAAACTGAACCTGCTTCATATGAAGTAGATGTTCTAACACACTAAGCCATGACCCAGCCCTTGTAGTTTGAGCAGTAACACAAAGCAATGTTCCCTCTAAGCTGTGGAGTCTTGTGAGCAAAAATTCTTTGTGAGCTATGGGCATTACAATTGTGAGCGAGCAATTTGGCTACTGCATAAATCAGTTTGCTCTGGAGCTGTCCTTCCTGAGCTAAGGCAAAAATGTGCGAGCTGGAGGCTAAAAAACTGTGAGCTAGCTCACACTAACTCAGTTTAGAGGGAACACTTGAATGTTTTCTTTCACTGAGACTTAAGAGAGCAGTTGTTTTGGAACTGCATATCCATGACAATAAATTGAATGGGGCCCTGAAGACTAACCTTAGATGAAAATGCTGGGATTGGCTCATTCATCTGTGTGTATAGACAGTGGGCAAGATGGAGAGCATGCCTGATTCTGTAGAGGTGATGAGCGCTGTCTTCACTGCCTTGTGCTGCTTGATCTTTTTTATTTTTTTTGATAAAGGTCTTGCTTGCTTATGAGAAGATTAAAAAAACCCACTTGTGGTTCTCAAAGCAAGGCCTATTGTCCAAGCCAAATATAATTAGTCCAAGGTGATCGATCACCTGATTCAATGTTCATTCTGTCTCTAGCTTTATCGCTACTTATCTAATACTGCCCTTTTCAATCCATAGCAAGTAGAATGATAATGAAACAGAATTTGTAGATCATTGTCTGTGTTTAAAGCACCATCTCACTTGTTTTAAAAGCTCTGCACTGGCCCTTGCCAGTTGGTTCTTCCATGCACAATTAAAAGTGCTGATCGTTGCACAGAATACCAGCTATTCAGGGTCTGGAACTGGGTTACCAGAAGATGCACCTCACTCAGGATGTGTTTGTCACCTATTTAAGATATTTATCAGAGGTCCTTCTCTCTCTGCCCCCATTTTCACACACTAGGTGGTGAAGAACCAAAGGCAGAACTTTTCCTGTCTTGTTGCCTGAGCTCTGGAAATCCTGCCCTACAGGCACCCACCTGTGATCCATCAAAAAGATCTTTATTCTCCCAGCCTTTTTACATTCCTTCCCCGGTTTTATTGGTTGTTATTATCAGATTGTCCTGCTCTTATCCCATGGCTCTTTTAATAAGCATGTTCTGGTTTAATGTTGACTGCTTTTAGAATTCTCAAAAGCTTCCCAACTTTACATCTGTCTTGAGTTTTTACTTGTGACTTTCTTATGTAGTGTCATTTGAGGCTGAGGTCACACACACTAAATAATCCACTTTCAATCCACTTTCCAGTTGGAAAGTGCATTGAAAGTGGGTTGAAAGTAGATGATTTAGTGTGTGTGACTGCAGCCACTGTCTCTGGTTTTGTTGCTGTTTATAGTTTTCGGTAATCTTGTTTAATCCATTTAGTGTATTCTAAGAGGACTTGCAGTTTAAGTAGTAGGCTACATGTATTTTAAATAAATACGGACTTGACTAATATGGCAAATGGGGAGGGCGCAGCTAAGAAATATGGCCTGCTACCTCATGAACTCCTGATAGAGAATCTAACCTGGGATATTGCAGCTTTGAACCTTTAACTACTACATTACATGAGCTGTCATGCAGAGCAGGGATGGCTCAGGGTATTTTGCTGCCTGCAACAATGGAAATACCTCCTACCACCCTCATCTCTGTACCCATGTCTCATTGCTGAAGTTCCCACTGCTGCCCCCACAGGAGATAACCCTCCTTACATCTTTGCTATTCCAACTCTCCTTTTAAAAATTGCTTAGATAGGGTTTCCTGCACTCTTGCGAGTGTATGCGCAAAAGGAAACAGCGGCCAGACTCTTACAAGAATAGCTCTGCTGAGAGTCTGAGAACTGGTATGTGTGTCTTGTTGTGCCACTTGTAAAGAGGCCTTGGGAAGCAAGGAGGAGGATGTCCTCTGGATCCTGGGTGAGGGCAGCAGTCAGGGGCAGGTAGGTAAACAGGTATGCAGTTGGTTGGCTGGCAGCCAGCCTCATTATAGAGCAGACCCCTGTGTCAGAGGCTGCATAGGCTTTGAGTTTGCTATTTGCAATGCCAAGGATGGTGGTGTAAACCACATTTATTGCACAAACTTCAGTGGCCAGAATTACTGTTGGTTTCTGAGAGTTGTATCTGCCTTGCAAAAACAAACACAAATTAAACTTAACACTGGACCAGGCTTGCCAGTTTCCCCCTGGAAGCAAGGGATCCCCACTCTCAGCTCCTATTTCCTGCCATCACTCCTACAGTTGGTGGTGGTGGTGGTAATGTTTTTTTTAAATTGCCATTGTGTGATGGTGTGACATCACTTCCCATAGAGCTTCCAGTGATTCCTAGAGCAGACTGAGGTTACTTCAGATTGTCCCACTAAGTGATGCCATGCTGTCATCCAACAGCAGCCCCCATGTCCCCATCTCCTAGACGCCTGCCTGTTGCCAGCTACTGGCACCTCTAGCAACTGTAATATTTGAGTATTTTCACTTTTGTTACTGGAATACACTCTCTCCTTAACATAAACTTTTGGTGAGGACTGTAGGTTAAAATGGCCCTGGTACAAGTCAGGTTGAATGGCCCTTCCAGGCATACAAAGCTGAGCTTCAGGGACCACTCAACTCATTCCAAGCCAGCAGTGTCAACAGTGGGTGTTGCACCTGGTCATTGCACTTTCATGTACTGCTATCAATTTGCTGCAGTGCAGGAGGAGGCAGCAGTTGAGCCAAAAATCATCACTGGTGCCATCGGCCAGGTCTGAGTTGAGTGGACCTTGTAGTTCTGGCAGAATTATTGGAGCTTGACTTTGCTTTCTCTTGGTTGGCAGCAGTAGGGATGGACATGGACTGGCTCATGAATGAAAGTTCATGAAACTTCATGGTTCGCAAAGTCAGGTTCAACTTTCATGAACTTTTAGTGTTGTTTGCAGTGGTTTGTGAATGGAGACAGACTAGTGCTGATCAATTAAACTGTTTACAAAACAGTTTACAAATATGTTTCTAGAATTCTCCAGCCTTGGAAACACCAATAGAAGCTTTCCAAAGATTAACAGGCACTGCTGGCTGCCAATCACAGAGCTCCCATTCTGCTCTATGGGCTCAGAATGCTATATATTCAATCAGTTCCCCTGCCACCCTTTCCTGTGCCGGCTGGTGAGAGAGAGGCATGGAGCTTGTTAAAAGCAAAGCAGATTCATTGTTTTCTGCTTGTGATCTGATCTCTGCTGCTGTAGTTTGGGTAGGTGGACTCAGGACTCTAAGCCACCAAATCTCTCTGTTCATGCTGAACACTGGGGCTTAGCTACCGAGTGCCTCAGCAGTGAGGACCCAGATTTTATACCCTCCCCAATTGTGATCTACTTGCTGCTGTTGGGGTTTGGTGGACTATAGGCTCTGAGCCACCAAGTCTTTCTGCTCACACTGAGCACTAGGGCTTAGCTACTGGGTGCCTCGGTAGAGGATCCAGATTTTATACCCCCTCCTGATTGTGATCTGCTCTCTGCTGCTGGGGTTTGGGTGTAGGTGGACTCGGGGCTCTGAGTCACCCAGACTCTATGCTTCAGCAGAGCATAGGGACTTAGCTGATGGGTTGCTTGGATGAGGGTCCACAATTATGTACCCTCCCAGGACTTGTGTGTCAGGGATGGTCTCAGGGCTCTGCCTCTGAGCCACCCAGTCTCTCTGCTCCAGACAAGCATAGGGGCTTAGTTGGTTGGGTGCCTTGGACAAGGGCCCAGATTATACCCAAATCTTGATTGTGAAAACCATGAGGGTGAAAGTGAGTGGAAGGGGTACTCATCATGGGTGGAAGAGCCTCCCACCTACATACCAGAGGCCCCTGTCCCCGGGCACCAAACCCAGTCTGCCATCCCCAGAGCCCCACCCCAGCAAGGCATCACCAGGGGTCTCAGAGCCTCCTTCTCCCAAGAAGAAAAAGAGTTTTTAGCATTGCCCAGAGGCCGGACATTGCTAAGAGTCTTCAGAGAGGACTTTGATCCTCCCTTTGCACATTCCAACTCCTTGTTGTTCCTGCTGCCGTAGGTACACCCCCTCTCTAGTACCTCACAGCCTAGCACCAGAAAACAGCTGTACCTAGTCCCACCTACTCCAAGCGTGGGGCTTCTTTTTCATGTCACCTTGTGGAAACATTTCCATACCCTCCCCAGTGACCGCTGTGTGGTGAAATGCTAGATGTGCCATGCCCATGTCTGGAGGGGCACAACCCCACAAAAAACCTGTCTTCCTTTGTTCTCTGCAGGAACCTGCAAAGGGTGCACCCTACTTTGTTGCTGCCAGAGGAAGTAGTAGTAGGTAGTGGAACAGGGAAGAGACCCACTCCCTCTCAGCAGGGACAAGCAGAGGGGGAGCAGGAAGCCCCTCCAAGAAAGGCTTCCCATACTCTGGGTGCCATGGTTGGGACCCCAAGGCAGGCCGCCCTCCAAAGGTCATGCCCCTAGGGACACTGACAGTGCCACACAAAAGAGCAAGGGGGGAGGCTCAAGAAACACTCACCTCTTTGGTGAAATGATTGCCATGGATGGCCAACTCCGCTTCCTAGCAGAGGATGTAGTCTTTCACTGGCTGCTGCAGCACCTGGCTCCCTGCTACTCTGTTCCCTTCCAGAGAACCATGAGCTGGCAAGTCTTGCCCACCATGCACCACTCTGCAATAGCGATGGTCCAGGGTAAGCTCTCCAGAATGCAAGGCTAAACCGTCCACTTCACCGTGGACCTCTAGAGCAGCCAGCAGCATGGCTACCTCTTCCTGACTGCCCACTGGTGGCAACCAGAGGACCTCACTGTCCAGACTGTCAGGTCTAGGCCCTAGAGGTTACAAAGTGGTTCTGTTCCATGTGCAGGGAATGGATGCAGACCACATGGCAGCAAACACCACCACCATGATACGGAGTAGCCTGAGGGAGTGAGGTGTCAGCAGCAACATCATTCTTTTTTGTGGACCAGAAAATTTATTTCTGAACCAAATGTGCCAGATGGCTCCTCTGAAAAAAGAAAAAAAAAAAGGAAACCTTTAGAAAACAAAAACAGCACGCTGACATTCATCCTGCTATATTATGTTGGGATATTTATTCCCACACTTTGTCTTCCCCAGTAAAATACCAAACCTATATATAGGTTATCTTGGCAAATTGTTGAGCTGCAGACTTCTGGAAGATCTGGAAATAAATCTTCCAAAATGACCTTTTATCTTCTTAATCAATATAGCAGAACTAACTGTGCTTTTCTCCCCCCTCTCATCCCATGTACATTGCTCTGGAACTATGCCTACAGAGCAAAAGGTACACTGATTCTGCAGGTCAATAAGAAACACTTCTTTAAGTATATTGATCCTCATCTGCCCAGAGACTGATGCTTATAATATACTCCCATAAATTATGTTTGCTGTGTAACTTTCTGTGTGGTAAGAGACTATACAATCATGTCCCATCTGAGATCTTCAGACAAAGATTGATCTCTGTTCGTGCCATCCAAACATGCTAGCATTTGTTTGGGGGTATAACATGAAACCTGGCCCTCTGAGATGAATGGCATTTTCTGTGGACCCTATTCCCAGCCATGTACTATCTGCCCACTGGGCATGTGCAAGACCTGATCTTCAGCCCTGGCCTGGGTCCTACCCAGGTACTAGAATTTTTTACTTCAAGATTTGGCAAGCATATATGGCTGAAAGCTCTCTTCAGCAGTCATCAGAGTTTTGTTTTTCTTCCTCATAAGACCACACATTCAAGGCAGGGCATAGCTCTCTTGGCTGCCTAGATTGTTTACTCAAGGAACAAAAAATAAGAGAAATCTCGACCAGGAAGTTCACGCCATCAGTTCCTGAAGGAAACACTAAGGGCCTTTTCCCTTTCACCCTTAGCCCTTTTCCCACCTTGCCTGGGATTCTGAAAGACCTGTGCCCTCTGGGCATGAGAAAACTATTACTGTTCTGTCTTTTAAAATTAAAAATCATACACCACCTTGGAAATTTTGACAAAAGGTGACTTATGCATGTATTCAATAAATAATAAATAAATAATACATGAATAAAGTAAGCTAAAATAATTGTAGGTTTAATGACCACCCCCATTGGCAAAGCAGTGCTATAACTACTGATGTGCCTTCTCCCCCACATATACACACCCTGAATCAATTTCATTTCACTTCCCTCTTCAGCAAAGAAAATGGCAAATGGTCATTTGCTCGCCTCAGCAGAGCTCCATTGCCTTGTGAGAGTTGCTGTGCTCTGGAATGTTTGGAAACATTGTAATGGGATTTTAGAAGTTAGTTGGATTCACAAGGTTCTTCTGACCTGAGAAATGATTCCAAGTTCTTTTGCTCTCCTAACATTTTCATTAGTAATAGCGAGTGACATTAATCACATAAATTAGCACAGTGCATAAGGGGCCTTTCAAGGCCCTCAGGTTCCAGTTCCTCCCCTCAGAATGGAAAGGCTCAAACAGGTGTTTATTTTTAATTTCTGTCTTCAGTTTATGAGCAGCCATAACAATGACTTCACAGAAAATTCCAATTTACAAGTACTCTTTAGTACAAAAAGACAAAACCCAACACCTATTCCTATTTTCAAACTGGTGATTCACAAAAACAATACCTTCCAGTTGTCTGTGGTCTTATTTGAGAGAGAAATCATTAACTTTTAAGGGGTTAAACTTAGATATGAGGAAGTACCTCATCAAAGGTAAGACTGAAGCTACTGAGATGAAAAAAAGTGTAAAATGAGACTTCACCTCACACCTTGTCCGTCTAGACAGCACTACTTACAGTTTCTAAGAGGACAATGCTATTACCTAAGGTAATTATGCATCTTGTCTACCAGTTTGTTTTATTTTAGAAGTGAGTGAAACAAATTTATTCCTTTTTTTTTTTACCCCAAGCTGCATATTTGAAAGGTGGTGTTACAAATAGAGTTTGAAACCTTGCATAAATTATGACTTGATGAAACCAAAGTTGCCTTTTGCTGGCTTTTCATTTCAGAGAAAGGACTCTGCCCACAATAACATACATCTTTCCAAAGGCCAATAGGATGTCCTCTTTGTTGTCTAAAGGAAAGAGTACTATAAGCCACCACTCCAGCAAATTCTTTATTCTTTATTATTCTTTATCATTTATTTTATTTAAAAGAAATTACTCATTATTACATTCTTTATATTGTTCAAAGAATTTCAGAATAGAGATATGCACAAGCCATTCTCATACTACAGAGTTCAATAATGGCTCACTGCCTGTTCATATCAATGTAATTAGAAGAAGAAGAGCTGGTTTTATACCCCACCTTTCACTACTCGTAGGAGTCTCAGGCTGCGATCTCACACTCTAAATAATCCACTTTCGATCCACTTTGAATGCACTTTCCAACTGGATTTTACTGTGTGAACTGGCAAAATCCTGTTTGAAAGTGCACTGAAAATGGATTAAAAGTGGATCATTTAGTTTGTGTGATCACAGCCTCACAGTGGCTGAGAGAGCTGTGACTGACCCAAGGTCATCCAGCTGGCTTCATGTGGAAGAGCGGGGAATCAAACCCAGTACTCCAGATTATAGTCCTACCACTCTTAACCACTATACCAAATTGGCTCTGCAGTCTTTCTGCAGAGCCAGTTTGGTGTAGTAATTAGGAGTGTGGACTCTAATCTGGGAGAAATGGGTTTGATTCTCCATTCCTCCACATGAAGCTGCTGGTGTGACCTTGGGTCAGTCATAAATTCTTTCAGAGCTGTTCTCTCAAGAGCACTTCTCTCAAGATCTCTCTCAGCTCCACCTACCTCACAGGGAGGGGAAGGGAAAGGAGATTGTAAACTGCTCTGAGACTCCTTCAGGTAGTGAAGGACAGGGTATAAACCCAATCTTTCTTCTTCTTCTCCTCCTCCTCCTTGTCAAAATCCATCCATGAATTAACAACTTCCTCTATGGCCCAGGACAGACTGGCAATTTGCCCCGGTATCGAGTCGCGGCAAAAAAAACCTGGAGTAAACGATACCGGGTTTTCCCGTCCACACAGCGGGGGCCTCTGCCGGAAGATACTGGACGGAGGCGCGCGGGAGTGTTCAGACTGCCGTGCCGGAGGCACGCTATATTCGCTGTTTCCCCATTATTTCGGCTGTGGCGTATGTGCGCATGAGCGCATTTTGGCGATTTTTTTTTTTTGCCCTGCAACGCCGGCACCGCATTGGGCAGTGGAGCGGAGCGCAGCCAATCACACCGCTGCTGCCTCATGCCCAACGCGGGTTGCTCCCGGCTTTTCGGCTGCGCGTTCAGACTCCCCGGAAGCGGAGAAACGCGCGACAAACGCAGGCTTTCAAGATTTGCGTCGGCTTTTATCAGGTGTTTTTTTAATCCGGCAGTGAAGCGCGAGAGCACCGGTAGGCTACGGGTGGGGGACGCCAGGCAGATGTGCCTGTGTGAACATTCCATTTAATCCGATATTGAGTCGTTGTCAGCCCGGGTCCCATCCCGCGGCAAATTGCCAGTCTGTCCTCGGCCTATGACAGGAAATGCACCAGAACACATTGGCAGAATGTTAGATTATGTTGAAGAAGTGGTTCTGTGGAAAAACAACAACAACATGGTGTCATGGATTGAACTTTATTTAAACCAGTCTGTGACCCCCATGTTAATTGATGCAGAAGACCCTTTAACACAGTTAGAAATAAGTGGAACTGTCACTCTAGGAATAGAGCAGCAGACACAGCTTTGTTATAGATTACATTGAATTTTTGAGCATGCCTGGAAATAGTTGGCTCTATCAGTTCATTAATTGGAACCTGAAACACTGTAGCACAGCACAACAATGCCAGAGAGACATATACCCCAAGACCTCTGCTGTTCCCAAACAAGCTTTTGTAAGACAGAGCTCTGTTCCTCAGAAGCACACTGTGTATATTAGACAGATTACCCACCTTTTTATTGTTTACAACTTTTAGTATAAATACGTCTACCTCATGGATGAATACTCCACGCATCTTTAGGAAGTGAGCTCTGACACTTATGTTCAAGTAGATGTTGTTAGTTTTTAAGGTGACATTAGATGCTTGTCTTACTTTGCTCCTATGTACTACCCCAACTTCCCAAATGTTCCATGTAATCTAGATGGCAAAGCAATATATCTATTTTCAGACTGATGGCAAGTGATTCTTTCCATTTCCAGCTGCACACTTCTGCAGCGATGAGTGTCAAAACCTCCAGTTTCGTTCTCAAACCTATGATGATTTTTATGACAGTCTGCAATTTCATACCCAGTGAATTGCATTTCTCAACAACAGTTGTGTTAAACAGTTACGAATAAAGCCTACATTAAATTTTGGTACTGATATTTTTTTGAAAATAACTAGAGCCATATAATTGTGAGGCACCAATCAATGACTCCTAGGCAGACCCACCTATCCATGGACTTTCCTGAGCCCAGTCCAGACTTCAATAGGCCCTTAGATACAGAATTAGGTACACAGCATTTGGGGACCTGTGGAGCAACACGATCATCTTATGCCGAACTACGAAAAGGCATAAGAGGGGCTCCCTTTTTAGAACACTACCCATGCCAGCCTGCTACAGTTGCCAGGTCCTTCTTTGTCAATGGCAGGGGACTTTGGGGGGCATTTCTGGAGGGGGAGGGGACATCCCCAATGTGATGACATCACACAGAGGTGATATCATCACATTGGGGACTGGCACCCAGCACGCATGAATTCCAAGTGGCGAATTCGCTGCTTGGAATTCAAGTGTGCCCACCCTGCTTCTTCCCCTTAAATGCTTTTTGCAAGAAGCATGGGGCCATGCGTGCCCGAACACCAAGTGGCAAATTCGCTGCTTGGAGTTCAGGTGTGCTGCCAGCCTAGTTAATTGATCAGCTGGAGGGCCCTTTAAATCTCTCAGGAGGGGAGGGAGAGGGGTGGCCACTCGTGGTTGCTATTGGAGCAGGGCCTGGGGGTGTGGCTTTTCCCACTGGCCGGCAGCAGGCAGGAGCCCATGAAATCAGGGGATCCACGCCCCCACCTGGGGACTGGCATCCCTAAAGTCTGCACAGAGTTAATTTAGTCTAATCCTACTGGCATTAATATGCTTAGACTAGAATAGCTCTGCATAGGATTGTACTATAGCTCACTTACCTGAAGGTAAAGCCCACTGAATACAATGGAGATTGCTTCTGATTAAACATGCATAGGATTGCAGTGTTAATTCTGGAATGGACTTTTTCAGGCATTGAAAATGGCCACAATACAATGTGATTTTAGCATGATGTGTTGCAGGTGTTAGGAAGTACTTTCTGTGTCACAGGCAACATTCTCCATAACACTGCTATACTCTTCTGGCTCAAATGTAACAATGATGTTCTTTACCTCTGAAAGTGTATGCACTTTCTTTTTAAAATTTCATATTATTTTGATATTATTAACTTCGGCTAATTTATTCCCTTCAATGCCCCCTTGAAATCTTGCCATACTATTTCCATTTCTAAGAAGACGAAGGATGAATCAGCATAAATAACCTTGCTATTAGGCTGTGACAGTGAGCAATGTGCTGTGTCATCGGTCCCAGGCTACCTGCTCTATCAACAGGTCCTGAGTCTATGTGGGCAGGTTTCCAATTAATCACTGTCTTGCAAGACAAGGGTGTCAGTGTTTAAATAATTGTGAGGCAATCCTTTGTGTGCCTTGTCAGTTACGCAATCTGATTTCAGGATAGCTCTCTAACTGTAGGAAGGCAGTCTATCAAAATGTCATTAGGCCCTGTGGAAGGCCAAGTCATTACTGTTAGTGCCTGTACATGTAGGTGGAAATTGTGCTCAATGATGAAGACTGAATGAATCACCACTGATTGCTCTCTCTGTAGGTGCATTGAGTTTCTCCCTCACTTATGTATGTGAGCATCCATTCCCTTTCACTGGCTATTCCTCTCTCTCTTTTTTGAATAAATTTTTATTAAGTTTTTAGGATACACAATTATCCAGTTATAAAATGGAGTCCATAGTCCAACAAAGTCTTCTTCCATTTGCCCTTTTTAACATCAAAGTCTATTTGTCCATTTCCGCACTTTCCATAATCTTTGCTATTAGATCATGTTAAGAAGGTGTTGATGGAAGTTTCTAGTAAGTTGCAAACAATATTCTAGCTGCAGTTACAACATGAATTATAAAATATCTTTGATTTTTGTCAAAGTTCTCTGGTATACAATAAAAACAATTCTGATTGAAAAGGTACTGAGATCTGCAAAACTGTCCGTATAAAGGTATGTACCATAACCCAAAATTTATACATTATATCATATGTTCACAACATATGATAAAATGTACTCACATGTTTTTTACACTTCCAACAATTATTTTACATTTTTTTTTACATTTTAGCTAATCTGTCTGGTGTTAAATACCAGCTGTAGAACACCTTATACAGATTCTCTTTAAATGTCACCGATTTAGTCATTTTCACATTCACTTTCCATAGTTTGCTTCACTGTGTAAGATCAATATTATGACCCAAATTTTGCATCCATTTCACTATACAGTCTTTAACCATTTCATCTTCCATTTTCATTTGTATTAAAAATATATACATTTTCTTGATCAGCTTATCATTAGATGTACGCAACAACAACTCAAATATACTTTGTTCAGAATAAAAAAACAGATTTTTATCTTTAGCATATCTAGATTCAATTTGAGACTTTGTCCTCCAATCCATGCGAATCCCCTGCTTTATTAATTCTTCCTTTGTATTTAAAAGTTTTTTGTCATCTAAGAGATCTTCATACCTAAAAATTCTATCTGAGGGGATTAAACTTGGTTGTGACAAGGCTTCCAGGGGTGAGACCTATCTTGGATTTTTGGAGTATATAAAGGGTAAGGGTTTTCCCCAAAGTTGCTAATAGGGATTTACTTATCAGATGATTTTTAAAGTATTTATGTCCAACCGCTTTCCCATACCAAGCAAAGGCATGCCACCTTAACTTTAAATCATGTATCTCTAGAGCTAAATGTCTTTGATTATCCAATAGAATCCAGTCTCTCATCCATACCAGGTAGGCTGCTCTATAATATATCTTCCAATCCAGTAGAACAAAACCCGCATTTTTTTAAAAAAACCTTGTAATGCTTCCAACTTAATTCTTGGCTTTTCCCTTTGCCAAATAAATTTAGATATTTGTTTATTCATATCTTCAAAAAGAGAATGATTAATACAAACAAGGATAGTCTGGTATAATAAAATAATACGTGGCAATATATTCATTTTCACAGCTAATTCTTTCTATCAGGGATAAATGGAGATCTTTCCATCTTTCTAAATCTTTCTTAATTTCTTGGAGAAATTTCAAATAATTGTCCTTCACCAATGGACTACACTTTGCAGTTAAGTTTATTCCCAGATATTTAACTCTTTTCTCTAGTTCAAATCCTGTTAGATGAATTAACTCCATTTGCTGGTTAGAAGTCATATTCTTTGTATCACCTTTGTCTGTTCATCCCAGCCATTTCTCCATACTCTTTAATTTTATTCAACAACTATTCTATAGAATCTGTTGGGTCTTCCAAAATGAATACTAGATAATCTGCAAATGCTTGTAGCTTATACTTATGACCCTTAACTGAGGCTCCTTTGATTGCTGGGTCTTTCCTGACTGCTCTTGTCAATACTTCCAAAGTTAAGATAAATAGAGGCGGCAACAAAGGGTATCCTTGTCTTGTCCCTTTCTCAATCCAAATAGTAACTGTCAAGTCATCATTTATAGCTATCCTCTCTTTCTGTTTAGTATAGACAGCTTCAATTACTCTTATAAAGTCAAGTCTGAATTTCATTTCCTTCATCTGTTCAATAAAAAAATTCCAGCTGACATTATCAAAGGCTATTTCAGCATCCAAAAATACTAGGGTCATCTGTTTCTCGGGATGAGCTTCATAATATTCTAATATATTCAGAACCATTCTGACATTGTTCCTTAATTGCCTTTTCAATACAAATCCTGTTTTATCTTGATGTATAAGTTCTGATAATACTTTTTTCAATCTCATGGCAAAGACTGATGTGACAATTTTCTAGTTACAGTTACACAAATATATAGATCAATAATTCTTAACTTCTTTTGGATCTGTTTCTTCTTTATGTATCAGTGAGAGAGTTGCTTCCATCTAAGATTCAGGTAAATACTCCTCTTCCATAATGGTCATAATCATATTCTTGTATGGTAAAAGAATAATATCTTCTAGCACTTTATAATATTCTGCAGGTCTCCCATCTGGGTCCAGCACTTTCCCCATGTTTTACTTTTGTATAGCTTCCATGATTTCCATTATCATAATAGGGTTATTAAGATAGTTTCTATTCTCTTCAGATAATATAGGAAGATTCTGTTCTTGTATATATTGGTTTTTTTCCCCTTTGATATTTGCTCTTCCCTATATAACTGAGTATAAAAAGATTGCACAATTTTCTTCAGCTCTTCTTTCTGAAATATCTCCTTCTCCCCATCATATAAAGAATGGATCAATCTCTTTTTCCTTTCCTTTCTGAGTTTACAGAATAAATCACCCTGATTTATTTGTGTGCTCAAAATAATTCTGTTTTGCAAATTTCACATTTTTAGCCATTTCTTCCGAGAGCAACAAATTAAGCTGATGTTGAAGAACTTTAATTTTAGATTTAAAATTTTCATTTGAAGGAACTATTTTCAAGACACCTTCTTTTTTCTTTAATGCATCCAAAATATCTTAATATTGTTTCCTCTTTTCTTGTCTTCATCCAGCCACAAATCTAATTGCCAGCCCTCTAAAATAAGCTTTACTTGCATCCCAGACAGTTCTCATTGATGTTTCCATGTTTATATTTTGCTGAAAGTATAACTTCAATTCCTTTTTAATATACTCCACAAATTGTACATTTTTCACGAAGATTTGATCTCCACCTGAATTTTCTTGGAATATCCTTTATTTTCACCAACAAAGGATTATGGTCTGCATATGATCTGGGTAAAATGTTGGCATCTTTAATATCCTGTAAAAGACTTACTGAAGTACAACACATGTCAGTTCTAGACCAGCATTTATGTCTGTCAGAATAAAAGATATAGTCTCTTCCCATGGGGTTTCTTACTCTCCAAGCATCAACTACTTTATAGTCTTCATCCAGTTCTAAAAAGGATCTTGGAAGAAGTTCTTTGGAGGCTTTAACCTTCTTGTTAGTCTTCTTATCCAGGTCATAATCAAAAACTGCATTGAAATCTCCTAGTAGGCATAAGTCACTATGGTCAAATCTTGCTAAGACATCTTTTAGGTGGTCAAAAATTTTTCCTTGATGGTCATTCGAGGCATATACCATTACTAATAAGATCCTCTTATCCCCAATAGTAATTTCCACCAACAACAGTCTCCCATCCTCTGCCGAAAATGTCAAGATAGGTTTCAGTCCTTCCTTTATAAATGCTATGCCTCTCTTTTTAACTTAATCTGAAGTAAGTCCAAATTTCTTACATGACAGATAGTGTTGATCTTTCCATCTTAAACGTGTTTCTTGTAAACAGGTAACATCTTCATTTAATTTCTTCAGCTGCTTAAAGATTTTCCTTCTCTTCTCTGGTGAATTTAGGCCATTGATATTAGTTGAAAATATTCTTATTGTTGTTCCATCCATTACACATGTCCTTTATTACTACCTTCCTTATCTCTTCTTGTCTTCCTTTGAGATTTCAATTCCAGTTTCAATTTCCCTGCTGGTTCAAGTTCAAGTTCTTCATCCGATGCTCTTGAATAATCCTGTGTTGAGCCATCTCCTTCTTTCTCTGATGGAATTCCACTCTTCATCTTCACTTTCTTCATCTCTCCACCTCTCAGTTTACTTCCCTGTTGTTCCATAAAGTCTTTAACTTTAGGGGTTGAGTTGATCTTAAATCTCTGACCTTCAAATATGAAGAGAATCCCTTCCATCTAAAGGAGATTAAATTCACTGCAAGTTTAGTAGTTAAGCATGTATATTCCTTTCATCTCTGTCTCATCTTCCACAGGATTTCCTTCAAAATTCTTATCTCTGTATCTTTAATTTTCAATGTCCTATCCCGGGTTGCTCCCAGAATATGGTCTCTGACTAGACATTTTGTAAATTTTACATGAACCTCTCTTGGCAGATTATTTTTCTTTGAGTAGATTGAGTTGACTCTGTATATCAAATCAATTTCTCTTGCAATCTCCTCAGATTCTTCTTCCAAGAATTGTGCCAGTGCTTCTACAAGTATTTTTGTCAAGTCTTCTCCCTTCTGTTCAGGAGCATTCTAAAACCTCAACACATATGCAGTGCTTTCCATTTCCAACTTGATTAGAGAGTCCTAAGTAACTTTTTGCTGAGCATCCACCTTATCTAACCTTTGTGTTGTCATTTCTGCTTTTGTATTTATTGTTTTAATTTGAGGTGTCATTTCTTGTACTGCATGCTTGTTTTCTGTTAGTTGAGTTTGAAAATCATTCATTTTCCTTTTCAAATCCGAAACTTCTGTACTCAAATTCTTAATTTGCTCAGTTACTTCGGTCAGGGCATTGTGAATCTGCCCCAGACCCAACTGGAATGTAGATTGCAGGTTATTTTATATATCAATCAATGCTTCCTGTGCAATCATGCCCCCATTACTTTTGATTGTGTAGGTCAGGGGTGTCAAACTCATTTGTTATGAGGGCCAGATCTGACATAAATGAGACCTTGCTGGGCCAGGCCACGTGTGTCATAAAATGTAATGCCAGGTAGCGGAGATATAAACTTTATAAAGGGCACAAACACAAAGGGTTTTTTTACTTAAAATAAAACCATGCTTAAAACATTAGTGCTCTTGCAGTATTTTGTTTATTTAACAGTGTCTGATTACTGACACCTCTTGCTCTGAATTATTGCATCAAAATGTCTGTGTTGTTGCAATCTTGAGTATGCTGTTCAGGTGTATATCTGTAAGCCGCAAACCTACGATGACACAGCAACAGCAGAACTGGAAGAAGAAGCAGAAGACAGACAATTCCACTGTCCCTGGGCCCCATGGTTGACACCCCAGTGCAGATGATGAGGCCCCAGAACATGGGGTGGGTGAGTTTCCTTGTTTGTTTACTCATTTTATCAAAAGTACAAAACCAGTTTAAATGACCCAATAATAATTTCTGTTTCTAAATTCCAAGTAAAATATCACTTAACCAAAATTAATCATACTACATCAAATATTTCAATAATATTCCAAAATATTTCAGTTGATAACACAGAGGCCCTATTTGAAACAATAGACAAGGAACTCAGTACCCGCTAATATTATTTAAAGATAAAATCAATCCACACAGCCTTCCCAACACCAACAGATGGCAGCAAAGGATTCCAAAAATTATTCCCCAGTAAGTGTTTATTCCCAGTATAATGGATCTAATATAATATTCAGCAATGACACAGTCATTCAACAACATCCAGGTAACAAATCTTTTCACTCTCCTCCCCTGAGTAATTTATTATCCAAAAGACATTCCATCTAAGATAACACCGTCTTTGTACTCAGGGTTCAGTAAAAGCTGCTTTTGTCTGCCACACTCCCCCTCCCCTCCAATTCCTTTCAAGCAATGCAACAGGGATCATAATTAGAAAGAGGTCAAAAAAGTTTATCTTTGGCAATAACTCACAGTGCAAAGCCAGGAAGTTACAGGCAGAATAAAGCTTCCACTCTAAAAAGTCCATGCTGTCATTTTTCAGAGCTCATGGCTAAAAGCCATAAGATTAATGGCATCCACCCTTGCTCGGGCTAACAGGGTTCTCTTTGAGCAGATAGCTCTCAGCTGCAACCAAGAGGATTGCTCTGGAAAAGGTACCCCAGCTTCAGGAGCCCCCTACAAGGGTCCCTTTAGGGTCTGGAAATTCCCCAAACTCCCCAAAGCATGGCAGTTCAGCTCATCTTCAGAGACACTGTTCAAGATGTAGCTGACAGCACTACAGCACTGGAAGGAAATCAGCTAGCTATTCCTCTCTCATCCCTCTAACATAACCATAAGAAATACCTGGGTATTGCAACTACCTTTATAGAGGAAATAAGGAGTTCCCTAATGGGTGGGAGGAAATGAAGCCCTTGTAAGTCTCCTGTATCATATATTAGATGGGCAAGAATTACCGCAGAAAAAAGATCAGAATCTGCTAGGCTTCTGCTCCATAGCTTGTGAAGACCAGATGTGGACAACATTTGAGGCCTTGGACATTGAGCCTCTTATAACTCAGCCCACTGAGGGCAGCTTGGCAATTTTACTGTTTACCTATTCTGGAAAAAACATGTGGCACAGTACTGTAGGAATTCAGAATACAGTTGCCAAGGCCAAGTTCAGACAGGCAGTTTTCCCTGAGATAGGCATGTTTCAGCAATGTTCCACATACAGATTAAAGGGGCCATTCACACAGGCACATTTGTCCGGCGTTCCCCAGCTGTACTCAACCCGTCTTGTAACGCTTCCCACCTGAGTTTAAAAGATACCTGGTGAAAGTGGTAGCAAACCCTGGAAAGCATGTCCCACGTCCATCCTGCACCAACAAAGTGTGAATACGATTTTTGATTGTGTGCTTATGCGCATAAGTGCACATCTCTGGATTACAAAATAGAAAGCTGTGCCTTACAGCCACGCCTCCACCAGGGGCAAGCCAACAGTGTGAATGCTCCCTTGCGCATCCTACCTGGTATGCTCCCGCATCAGTCTGCACAGTGTGACTGGGAAAACCCAGAACATGTTGTTCCAGGTCTTTTTTGCCACAACTCCCTCAACGCTTCAAACTGCCAGTCTGAACTCAACCCAAGTGTTAACTTTCAGTGGTTAGAATTATTATTATAAATTATTTGTATCTTCCTGAGCCATCCATGCAGGAAATGGCAGTTATGCTGAGTAGTGGATGAGGGTGAAGCAATTAGCAAACTGAGGAGATAGATTTTCTGGTAAGTTTTACTAGACTGACAGGAACAAGGTGTAGAAATAAAACAAACAAATATTGTATGTACAGCTAGAAGCTAGCCAATGCTTTGGTACTTTGTTTCTGTTCAGCAGCTGATATATTGGGTATGCTTGGATTCAAACCATGACAAGTGTTGTTAAAAAGTATCTTATCTAATTTTCAACAATGTCTTTAGCATATGGATAAAAAACCCCTATAAAGTAAGGCCATGCTCAGATAGGAGGACTATTCTTGCAAACAGGGCGAACTCCGGGTTTGTTAAAAAATAAAACAAAAACCAACCTGAAAATGGGGGGATGGATTTAAAATTTTAAAATCTGGGAACTTTAAAAATAATGAGCTCTCACAATGGTGTGAGATGCTTTGGGAGGGGTGGGGAGAGCACTTCAGGGAAGGCTGCTGTCCTCTCCTTCTACTCTTCTCCCGCTACCTTACACTTGCTGTCAGAAGAGAAAGAAGGTAGCCATGGAAAGCAGACACTGATTTCACTTGCGGCTCTTACAGCAGTTTTGTAGGAAACTACCTTCAAGTTTGTCATAGGTTCTTGCTTCTACCTACATTTCCCTTTTCTCACTGGTATGATTGTTCTTTATATTTCTGCTTTACTTGAGAGTATTTTTCTGACATGGGCTTGACTCACCCCATGTGGAAGCATTTCAGGCAGGCTATTGAGCAGATAAATATTCTAGTCCCTAAAGGTCTGTAAGCTCTAAGTAGGCATGTGATCCTGTGGAGGTTCCACCTGGAATGAGGTAGAAATTTCTAGGGGACCCCCCCAGGGATTCCAGCCTCCAGGTGGGACCTGAGGATCCCCTGAAATTACAGTCCAGACTACAGAGATCTGTTCCCCTGGAGAAAATGGATGCCTTGGAGGGTGGACTGTATTACACTGGTTCCCATTTGAGGTACCTGTTCTCCCCAGGCTCCACCCCTCAAATCCACAGGAGTTTCCCAACCTGGAGCTACCCCCCTATCCTCAGTACTTCATAAATAGATCTCCTGCATTTTTAAAAGAATAAATAGTAGCAATGGCCTGCTTTAAAATCCCTTCCTTCCAAACAATTTTTATGCCATGAAGAAAACAGACAGGCACTGTACTATATGCCCCCCCCCCAATATGGGGGCAAACGACAAGCCAGCTGGGGTAAGGAAATTCTATTGTGATCACCTTTTCCCCTCACTGAGGCACTAGTCTGAACTGGAGGCCACTAAATCTGTTTCCTGCTTTCAAAATAACCCTGGGAAATCCATTCACAGACCTCTCGGTCTTGTTTGACTTTCAAATAATAATAATATTAATATTCATAATAAAATAATAATAAATAATAAATTATTATTATTTAAAAAACAACCTATGGGTCACAACAGTACCAGCATTGCTCCAGAGTTCAGGTGCCTTATTTCTGAAACAAACATGTATATCTAGAAAGATGGGAATTAAACTCGTCACATACCTGTAGACAGAGGGCATGAGCCATGTGTTGTTGTTGTTTTTTTAAATGCTATCCCTAAGCCTTTCCCGTCTCTCTTGTTTGTAGGTAATCTTTTGTTTTTCTACTACTGTAGAGGGTTTTTTTTTTTTTAAAAAAACCCACTATGTTTCCTTATTCCTTCAGCATCACCCTGGCCTCTTTCTCATTTTGACCTGCTTTTATATATCCACTCCATCGCTTGATTCTGATATTGAAAAAGGAGTCCATAGACTCTCAGAAGATTTGTAAATAAATCTAGATGAATCCAGAGCAGCAACTTTTCATATGTGCCAGTGATGTGGAAAGAAATCTGTGTTAGTGAATAGCAAAACAGATGCTAAACATTTGACAGTGTTTCTAGATTCACAATATTTTTTTTTCTCTTTAGGGAATTCACCACAAGCATTTAAAGAAAATCTCTCCTTTTTCTCTGCATCATGTAAAGAACATTTTTTTAAAAAAGGTATTCAACAATCTAACTGGAACGTAAGATAATTGTGCATTGTTCTCTTGTGATGATGTGATCTCATTGGGAACTGGCAATGCTACATTACCCTCTCAAAGTATTCTTTTATGGAGCTTTAAGCAGGCACTTTGGAGAATTTTTACAATAACCACTGTGCATGTGATTATTTTATGCTGCTTTGAAAACTCAGCCACAACAATACTAAAAATGCAGGATTAAAAAAAACACACATCCTTGCTAGTACCACCTATGAATTCCACTCATAACAAATATTTTACAGATATGGTGGAATATTTCTTCTCTCTATTAAAATCCAGGTGGAAGCATTCATAGATCAAATGGGGCAATCCTAACCAGTGGGCAACTAGGCCCTGTGCTTGAAGGGGCCATGGTTACCCACAGCCCTCACCGGGAAGAGATGCAGTGATTTTGGGGACCCATCCTGAACTTTTGTCCAGGGCCCCAGAATCACTAAGACCACCCTAGTATCAAAATATATGTAGCCTCAATGTGCTTTTACAAAGAGTAAGAAGGCAGATCCCTGTTGCATATGGAAAAGGGAGAAAACAAAAGAAGCGTGTTTATTTCAGTTGAATGTGCATAGACTAAATGAAGTGGGATTTAAGGGCTTTGTCAAGAATTCATGGAAAAGGAGGATTTTGAGGATGGATCTGAAGCAGGGGACAGGGGTGGCACCACAGAGGAATTCTTGGAGACAGTTCCAGAGATAAGGGGCATCAAGGGAGGAGAGTGGGAACAATTTGAGGGAGCAGAAGACTTTGAGATGGTTGAGGACAGCAGAGGAGGAGGTGAAAGGCAGGACTTGTTGAATATGAAATCACACAGATAAGGGGATACACTGCTATGGCTGCGATCACACACACTAAATAATCCACTTTCAATCCACTTCCAGTGCACTTTCCAACTGGATATTTACTGTGTGAACTGTCAAAATCCAATTCGAAAGTGGTTTGAAAGTGGATTATTTAATGTGTGTGTATCACAGCCTATGAAAGGCTTTGAAAGAGGCTTTGAAGGCAAAGACAGTCCCTTACATCTGGTGTTTACAATGTAGGAGTATGCATAGAATTTATTATCATGAAGAATGGAAATGTAAAAAACAAAACACACCTGTTCACAAGCTGGTTTACTAATTTTAATGGTTTCTCCTTCCAAATGAGTTCATAGGATTGTACCCTCCACAATGGGTATAGGGATAATAACTTAGGAAGCAGCCCATCCCAAAATAAGCCCAGTTGACTTTAATCAAAGTGTAATGCACTGTTACAAACCTGTCTTTGCTGTCTCCATGGGACTTAGAAGTCCTTACACCTGGCTGGATCATTCCATTACTTTTGTTGATCTAGATGACAGCTTTTTATAACTGTTTGCCAATCCTTTCCCAATCAAACAGAAAGCCTGTTACTGAACTGTTATTTTGCATCATTACAGATTTGTATATTATACATCTTCATGTTCTGGGGTGTCTTCATGCACGAATGCATTTTGTCGTAAGCACTGCTACCATTTGCAAACTATACTGATAAGAGATGTTGCTGCTTTCTAAACTACAGCTCATCACTAGCTAAAAATACTGATCTGTCCTACCGTATTGTCATCTCATAGCTTCACCAGCACAGTGTGTGATTTTCTGCTACTTCCAAGGAGTTACTTTGCCTGGAAGGGTCTACAGAAATGTGCTAATAGAAGCCACTGCAAAGTCAGCATGCCCGGGTCAGTCTTTGGAAAGGTTGTTCTCAGATTAACATATAAAGCTGAGCAAACAACAGTGAAATATACAAGAACTTGAAGCTTGCTGAGTCTCTCTTCCTTCTCATTTAATTTTATTTAATATTATCTCTGCTGCTAATACCCTCCTTTCCTTTCTACTTCGAGTTGGTGGTCTAAGGATATAAGATCAGCTGAACTATAAGCTACCATTCAATACTAGGGCTTTCTGCAATGCAGAAAAATAGCAGTACATTATTTGCGTTTTAAAAATAGGGGAAATATGTAGGTTGGATCCATCCAGCTTTTCTATTGGTGAAGAAAGAATGAGGGGAGTCCCTTTTGACCATGAAAACAGTTGTGCTGGGAATCATGTGACCTGCACAGACAAAATACATGTGAAATGGGTGTGATAATCAGGAGGAGAATGGGCCAAGATTAAGCCAAGAAACTGGCTGGATCCAACCCATTATGTCTACTTAAGTCTTTAATGTTTATTGTCATATTTGCTGAAGAAATACTGTTTACTTAACTAGCATAAATCATCCCAGTAGCATCTTCCCCAGTACAGACTGACTGCCATATCCTTCTCAGAATCAACCAAGATGATGATGTAGGCAGTATTAAAGAAGTAGTAAGGGGAAAAAATAGAACACCAGTTACATTGGAGATCCAGAACCAAATTCCATTGAGTTAAATACATAGTTCACTCAGTCCAAAGAGCCTTCAGAAATATGGAGAAAAGTTATAATTGAAATGTTTAAGGTATCAGAGCCCTATCCTTCTGAGTGATAGCATCAGTCTGGAGTTGTTAATGTGTGTCAGAAACAAACTTCCCCAGCTTGGAAACCTCGACACAAACCAGGAATATCTGGTACTGGGCTTAGCTTGTAACAGCTTTGGCCCAGTACCAGATATTCCTGATGAAACCACCCATTCTCTTTCGCATTCACATTTAACATGGGGAAGGCTCACTTTGAAACCTCCACCAGACCTTCAGCACTGTTACTGCAGCATCCCACAAAGATTAAGGCTTCATGGGAATTACTTCTTCCATAGAACTTTGCACTCAGGAGGCTGCTGAAGGATCTACTGTAGCTTCTCAAGAAAGGCCTATTGTTATATTTTCTCACTGTCTTTCGGGTTGCCAGGCCAAGGTGCAGTGGGCAACAGAAACAGAATCCTACTGCTGAGGGAAAAGAATCCTTAGCCTCCCAAGGATGGGATTGAGCATCTTTAACTCAGGAAAGCAAATTCAGCCCTGATTAACCCACTTGAGACATGCCCATTCTGATGTAAACATGAGGGCCTCCTCCAGTCACCACCAGTTTTCATGACAGTAGAATATGAATAATCGCACTCTATGAATTAAAACAACTGAAAACCCACATTTGAAATGGAAAACAAAAACACACTAGAGGGATATTTTGCTGGAGTGTAGGTGTATAGATTTTCTGTGTCTTTTGAATTATTTTGACTGAAAATGATCAGCAGCCATTTTTTTCTGCTTCATTATTACAGACAGACCCCCCCACACACACGAGTTATGAAGCAGGTATAGCAGAGATTTGAGCACAGATCTTTACTTCAAGCCTGTAATAGGTTTGGTACAATAAGCAGCCTTTGATTTCTGCATTTAATTAGTCTCAACTGGATTATAAAAACACTTTTCCTCCCTTTTTCTTGCATTCCATTTTCCATCCATGCCCTGTGCTTAATTAAAAATGCAGGCAGTGCAACTAAGATGGTGAAATTAAGGTTGACACACGAGAGAATTTTTCATCTAGTGAATCTTATTTTTAACCTCTAAAACCAGAGCCTCGGGGGATCGAGTTGGGTAAAATTTTTGTTCTAATCTAGCAAAATCTGACAAAAACAATTCCATCAGTATTGCTTGGTGGTGAACTAAGATTCCCAGGAGGTCTGTCCTAAATAAAGCTATCCTTAAAAAAAAAAAAAAGCTGTGTTACACATACATTTGGACTGGGCTTTTGGTTCTTAAAATTGTAATTTTAGATGTTCTTGTGTGGCAGGAATAGACAAGGTCTGCAAGCCTTGCAGGCTGCTACAACATGACACACCATTTGTGGTACCTGATGGGGAAAGGACAGCGCTATTCACTGTATTCACAATCAATGTGAAATTAAGCAGTTCATTCAGATACAATAGAATAAATGTATAGGCATAATTCTGTATTTTATTTCACAATTTCCCTTTGTCTAATAAAGAATTTCTGTATTTTGTCTCTCTGTAGCCAACTCAGTGCTATGCTGTTGCACGTTAAAAGCAATTCATTCAATTGCAAATGAACACCTGTTTCTGGCCATGGGCATATATGTGGAGAAATAGGGTTATGCATGCACAGTCCTAACTGGATCTGGAACTACACATGCAGGATGGATCCAACCAGCATTTTTAATCTCAGCTAATTGCCCCCTTTACTATACCTCTCTCAACCCACATGGCTTTTGTCTTAGCAGCTTCCATAGGGTTGCCAACTTCAGAGTTTGGAAATTCCTGGAGATTTGAGAGTGTGACCTGGGGAAGGCAAGATTTAGGAGGGGCAGGACCTCAGGAGGGTATAATGCCACAGAGTCACCATACAAAGCAGCCATTTTCTTGATGGGAACTGAACTCTGTAGTCTGGAGATCAGTTGCAATTATGGGGGACCACCATGCCCACCTGCAGGATGTCAGCCCATACATAATACCCAGAATACCCTTTTTGGTGGCTAAAAGGAGTCCACTTTCCTTATTTACTGGCAGAAAAATTTGTTTGGATCCAACCCACAATCTGGTGCTGTGTGGGTGGTTTCTCAAATGATCTAACCTCTGGCATTGTGCATTCACAGCACTGGTAAAAACAGATGTACTAGACCTAACTCCTCAGCACAGCAATTGTTGTTGTTAGCTGATGGATATTTTGCACAAAGCAGAGCTTTTTCTTTGTAAAAGATTACTTTGATCACCCTTGCAAATGCAACTGCTTTGTTCTTTATGAATAAATCACCATTCCCATTTAATCTACAATTCCACTGTTTCCTGGGGAGAGAAACTGAGGGATCCTGTTGTTACCCAGCATACCCATATTAAAAAAGTACTATGCTCCTAGAATACTGATGGTGCACTTCCACCTAAGGAGCTGGATACTCTCTGGCCAATCTGCCTGAAGGTTAGTCCTTCCAGTCATGATGTCGCTGTTTCACCTCCTTTACACTGATTGGTTAGGATCCAAGACCTGTGTATTTTCTTCATTTACACCCCATTTCCTCCCAACAAATGGCTTTTGTTGTTCTCCTCCATTTTATCCTCATAACAACCCTGCGAGACAGGTTAGATTAGGAGTACCTGGCTGGGTCTAAGTTCTCTTCATGGCAGACTGGGGATCAAAATCTGGGTCTCCTGAATCCTATTTTGACACTCTAACTATGGCACCATGCTGGCTAGGCTGAACAATCCTTCTGGTGCCCTCAATACTAAGGAACAGAACGCCCAATGATAAAAGGAAGCATTGTGTGATCCTTATCACTACACACAGGGGTCTTTTGGGGGGGAGCACACTGTAGCGCAGCTCTGGGAGCTCAGGAGCCAAGCCCCACCCCCAGCCGGCATCCCGGGGAGTCTTTCAGGCAGCCGAATGTCAATTTCAGCTCCATTATATCCAATGGGCCATTGAAGTCAATGGTGAAAACATAGGGTATATTCTGGGGGCTGGAGGGGAAGGGATTTGAAGGAGAGGCTCCAAATTCACAGGGTAGCTGATGGAGCCTCTCCCCAAGATACTCACCAAGTTTCAAGAACATTGGACCAGGGGGTTCAATTCTATGGGCCCCCAAACAGGTTGCCCCTATTCCCTCCACTGTTCTCTACGGTGGGAAAAAAGTAACTATGGATTCCCAAAGTAAGCCTCCAGAATATACCCTATGTTTTCACCATTGACTTCAAAGGCCCATAGGATATAATGGGGCCAAATTGCTGCCAAATTTCCTTCATTCCCTCCTTTCCTTCTCTCCTTTTCCTCTTTCCCACCTTCTTCTCTTCTCTTTTTTCCTCCTTTCCCTGTTTCCCTCCTTCTTCCCTCTCTTTCTTTCCCTCCTTCTTTCATTCTCTTTCTTTCCCTCTTTCCTTCCTTCTTTCCTTCTCTCTACTCTCTCTCTTTCCTTCCCTCTTTCCTCCTTCAGTGGCCCAACTCTCATGAGAAGGTGTTTAAATTTTAAACCCCTTCTCTCTTAGCTCCCCCACCCAGGCCAGCTGGGGAAGGGAAGGGGAGGCTTTTGAAGATGCCTCCCCCCCTTTTGCTTCCCCTTCTGACATCACTTCCGGTTATGTCAGGGGGCGTGGCATATGCTAATAACCTAATAGCTCATTAGCATACCATATGCTAATGAGCTCCTGCAGCTGTTTTTCTACGAAAAGACCCCTGACTACACATGACACTGCTTCTGGTCCAACAGATAATTGCACATTCAAGAGGTTTCTGCCTCTGGGTTGTCTTCTCATTTGAGGGGGAGAGTTTGAAAGGGAAGAGCAGTATTGACCTTACAAAAGATTGTCAGCAAACATGTAGTGTGGAGCCTAGCGTTACCAAATAGCCCTCATTGCTGTACAGAATTAGTGCAGAAAATTAAAATGATGAGTGGTGAATGGAAGCATAAGTGTAGTAGTACTAATGCCTTATCAGTCTAAGGTCTGATAATGACAATATCCATGGAAAGAGGAAAAGCACAAGACTTCCTTTCCTTAGACAAACAACATATGAACTTGTATCCCTTTAAGGAATTTCAACAACCCAATTGAAAGTTTGGAAAATTAATGACTGAAATCCATACCTTAAAGCCAGTAGAGTGCAGAACAAGCTCGACAAGACCCATATTAAAATCAGCTTTCAACATGAAACATCCCATGCTGCTGAAATGCCTAGAAGAAAAGGTAAGTCTAGATGGAGCAGTCCTAAAATGGCTTAGGGCCTTTTTAATAGGCCTTAATCAAGATGAGGTAATGGGAGATGCAGAATCAGACCCATGGGACCAGCAGTTGTAACAAATTTAGGATCCTTTAGGGGTGATAATGGACAACAAGGCACATGTCCTTTGTTCACCAACTATTCATGTGACTTTTATTAAAAACAAATTTTAACAAAGAGTAGAAGGATCTCATTCAGGCACTCATACTCACAACATGTTGTGTGGCCAGCCTGACATGAATAGTTGGTGACATGAAACAGAATAACAATATGCACACAGTTCTGTCAGGATGATGTCAAGTTACTGAGTGATCTTTCTCTTCAACTTGATTCAACATTGATCTCACTTCTGTGGCCCTCACTTCTTCCAGGGATTGGCATTCAACAGAATCCATTTCAGATCAGCTAGCTTGAAAGCTTAGAACTCATTGCTGACTTGCAAGACTTGTGTCTGTTCATCCTTGTTGGTTCTTTCTTTTAACATCTGGGGGTGCTGACTCTGCCTTTCCCCATCCTGCAATCTGGTTCTCTTTCTGTGTGGCACACCAGAGTTATGTTCCCTCATCTTTTTTCCTCAGCCTTCTCTGGAGACAGCTATTGTTATCTCCACTCCTTCCTTTTCAGTAGAGATAGTCATGAACTGGGAAAATGCAGTTCATTTCATGGTTCATAAGCATGCCCAGTTCATGAACTATGAACTGTCATGAACTTTTAAGAGCTGAATGAACTGGTTCACTCTGTGAGGTTCATGATGCTGTAGAATTCCCCCTCCTGGTGTGCTAGAGACATCAAACTTGCAAGAGATCTCCAGCTGACTCTCTTCTACCTGCCCTCCATATTTGGTGAAGGTTGGATTTACAGGGTCTGAGTTATGGCCCCCCAAAGAAGGGGGGATGAATGGAAATGGAGCCAATGGGGATGAAAAAAAAACAGCAGAAAAGAAAAAAAAGAAAAAGCAGGGGCAATAGAAGCCCAGCAGAACAGAAGTCCCAGAGAATATCTGACATGAAACTGACACAACTAGTTTGAAACTGACAACAGTGTTTCCAAGGCTGGAGAATTCCCCCCCCCCAGTTGCTTTGAAGTTTGGAAAACATTTTGTTTGAGTGGAGACTGTCTGTCTGGAAATGTATCTATTCTGAGAGCCAGTTTGGTATAATGGTTAAGTGCGTGGACTTTAATCTGGGAGAACCGAGTTTGATTCTCCACTTGCAGCTGCTGGATGACCTTGGGCAAGCCTTAGTTCTGTCAGAGCTGTCCGTGAAAGGGCAGTTCTTGAAAGAACTCTTTCAGCCCCACCTACCTCACAGGGTGTCTGTTGTGGGGAGGGAAAGGGAAAGGAGTTTGTAAGCTGCTCTGAGACTCCGAGTGAAGGGCGGGGTATAAATCCAATCTCCTCCTCCTCTTCTCTTCCTCCTCAAACTGGCATGAACATCCATGAATGGCTTGAAAGTTCATAGAAAGTTTATGCCAGTTGACTTGCCATGAACTTCAGTTTGTGAACCACAAACTGGCCAAAATTCACCATGAACTTGTGAGCCGGTTCATGCCCAGCCCCACTCTTCAGCCTTCGGGGTCCTTTTTTTGGTTTTTTCAGTCTCTGGTCTTGTCATCCCCCCTTCTGCTCAGACACAGAATTCCAGTGTTTAAACATTCAGGCCATAATTCATTCATGGTACTTCTAATATTACCACTTGATCATACTCTCTCTGTGTGTGGAGGCCACAAAGTTTGCCTCTCCCCCTTGTGATCACCATTTATGTTAGATCCCTGAGCAAAATCACATATAGATTTGGAAATCTGGGTCATCAGTATGCAGATGACACCAAGCTGTAGATCACCTTGTCTAAATTGTCAGGAGCTACCAACTTTGTGTTGAGCCAGTGCCTGAATGTAATAGTCAAATGGCTGAGGGACAATAAACAGAAAATGAATAAAGATAAGGTGGAGGGGATGTTGGCTGGTA
This sequence comes from Gekko gecko, assembly GCA_029375565.1. NCBI lineage: Eukaryota > Metazoa > Chordata > Lepidosauria > Squamata > Gekkonidae > Gekko > Gekko gecko. The sequence continues at coordinate 89,032,268 of JAPDNY010000010.1, read as the reverse complement.
GGATGTCTGCACTTAATAGAATAATTTACCCTACAATTGATGGTGTGTAAGTTTCATTTATTTCAGTAATCATTTAATAAATAATTGCTTTGTATGATATTTATGTTGTCGTCTGCCTTGGGTTCTAACAGTGTCAGAAGAATGGCAAGTTATGGCAAACATTCTGAATAAATAAATAGAAACTCACTTGGGGGGGGGGCTTTGGTTACTCATTCTCTCATCCTAACCTACTTCATAGGGTTATTGTGAGGATAAAACAGAGGTGTGGGAAATGATGTACACCATCCACAACTCATTGAAATAAAGATAGGATAAAGATGCAATAAATGCCTTCTTTACAAAATTGTATTTTCACAGTATCAAAAGTATACTAAGTACAAACTATTTGGCAGTTACGTGATTTAAGAGCAGATGCAGATCAATGGAAGACTCACTGATTTTCCATCTTGTTGCACAGTATCTGAAACTAGCCTCAGGTTGTAAATCCACCAAGCAAGGACTGAGCATCTCACTTCTGCACAAAATCAATGCTAGCTGAAGTACCAGAAGCAAGACATATTGCTAAACTATCTTCTGCACAGATTAATGCACATATAGGTGGGTTTATACAGGTATCACTTTAAACAGAGCCAGTGTAGTTTAATGGTTAGAGTGTCAGACTAACTGGGAGAACTGTGGCATGGAAGCTCATTGGGAGATTTTCAGCCAGTCACTTTCTCCTAGATTAATCTACCTCACAGGGTGGATAAAATGGAAAAATGGAGAATGATGTTGTCAGTCCCTTTGGGTCCCTATTGGGGACAACAGTGTAGTATAAAAATTTTATACAAATAGATAAGAACAAACTTTAATTTCCCCCTTTTCAATATTTTATTGTCAGAATTACTGTTCTATATTGAATAGTTTAACTGGTAACTCATTAATATTCTAAAAGTTTGTTATTCATTTAAAAAAGCGGTATCCTGTTGATATACCATGCTTCAAGAAACTCCAGCTGAAGAACAGAGAAACTTTATGCATATTGTATATTATCAAAGTATTGCTTTATTTATTTACTTTGCTTTTAAAATGATCCTTTTGGGTTGCATTATTAGCTGCCAAGTTATTACCTGTTAATTATTAGCTGTGAAACTGATGAAATAAAACCACTAGTTTTCATTATTAGTTTGGAATAGAATCATCTCCTGCCAGCAACAACCTTCCTGATCCAAAACAGCAGATGTGATCAATTTGCATACCCGGTGCTCACATGTGGGCAGTGACCTTTAGAATGGCATGGGACTGGGCAGCAATGAGCATTAATGCCTCTACTCTACATCAAATCACTGGGTCAGAGTAACTTTTTGAAAAATCGGGTTATTTTCTAACCCTTTCTGATTTTATTAAAGCAAGGAAAATACATCCAAAACAGGATTCCTGATTTAATCATTGTGACAATTTACAGACATCATATTTGTCTCAAAGCTGTAATGTTACATAGTGCTTACTTTCAAAGAGAACTATCTCCACACTGAATAAATTAACCTGCAACAAACAACCAGTATCTTGTTTGGAATTATGATCAGGAATACAGAATACATATCAACACACATTTGAAACTTTAGAACAGACAGAATTTCTTCTGTCTTAATCAGTGTTCCCTCTAAGCTGGGGTAGTGTGAGCTAGCTCACAGTTTTTTAGCCCCCGGCTCACACATTTTAGTCTTAGCTCAGGAAGGAGGGCTCCAGAGCAAACTAATGTATGCTGTAGCCAAATCGTTCGCTCACAGCTTTAATGCCAGTAGCTCACAAAGTAGAACTTTTGCTCACAAGTCTCCACAGCTTAGGGGGAGCACTGGTCTTAATGTCTTAAAATACCTAATGTTTGATGAAAGTAAATCCAAAAAAATCCAACAGATTCTTAATTCTACAGATGAGCCTAGCAGTGATGGTGGGCATGGTGGATTTTGATGTGGATATGGTCCCATATTTCACAGAGCTTGATTCAGTTATATAACCATCCTAACTTCTGTTACATATCATCACATGCTGAAGTTAAATTGAATTGACTTTTTAGAGGATCTTGGCAAAGTAACTTGTGAATCTGTCTATGCCTGTCTATCCATGTATGACTCAATTCATGCTAAGAAGCTAGGTTTGGAAAGTTTTTATGCCAGACATAAAGCAATGTAATATCCAGTTGACCACTAGAGGGAGCAAAACAGATACAGAACAGAGACCCCACCGCAAAATCAAACAAAATACACAAGTGATGAAAATGAGTAGGCAGAAAAGCCCATGTGAATTTAAACCTGATCCTGTGAGAGAAATCAAAGATTGAGTCACCTCAGAGGAATCTACCAAAAATCTGACCCAGAGTGGCTTCACTATTAACCTTCCCATACATTGATTATTTGGACTAATTCAAACATTCTGCAGGACTTGTGGTACAGTCCACTTTACCAATGATACACATGAGGGGGAACAATTGTTTGAAAGATTCCCAAGTCAATGCCAAGCTAGCATGGTAGAGCAAACCAAGAAGTCTTCTCCCTGATAGCCTTGCTAGCCTTGCGTAGGCAGACAGGATTTATTTTTGGAGAGCTCTGAAACATATAATCTCCCATGTGGTATAACCAAGGAGCCTGCTGTATGCCTTTTTGGAATGTCAGCATCAGTTCTCAGTCCCCACATCTATTGTTCCCAAGTGGAGTGATTGCTACTAAAATCCTCAGTTGCATGAATGTACAACCGCATTGTTAGTTTTTAGTGTGAAATGGCTGCCCATATTTTGCATCCAAAATACAACCAAGAAACCACTGTTTCTTTCCTTCACCTATTATTCACTTCAAGATCCCAAACCCAGCAACAACCATGCTATGTGGTAATGTCTGGATTCGATCTTAGTCAGCCAACTGCAGAAGGAAGGTTTAGTGGCTGGTCTCTAGAGGCCAAATTCTTTTCTGAACTCCTATGGCTTGTAGTAACTTGAGTCTTTCTTTGGTGGGCCAAGCTGATATGACTGAGTTTTTGACTGTTCATACTGTTCTTAACATCTTATCATCAAAGGTTAGACATACAATATCTCCCTACCCCCACCCCTTAGTGCGACAATGACTGTCAAGAAGACATAGTTACAAGCTTACCGGAATAACTGAAGTTGTTTCCACTTGTTAGTGCCTTGCTGTTTCACTTTTAAGTACACAGTAAAAATAGCAGCTGTGTGCCCAACTGATTGCAGCTTCCTGAATGACCCGGCATGTGAACAGCCTTAAGGAAGAGGATAAGTTGAAGTGCAAGTGGTCAACGTTCCATTTGTCATGGCTAATAATAGCAATAATACTTTATGTGACTATATAGAATCTTTTATATAAGAAGAGAAAAAGGTCACAGGAACACAAAGAATGACTCTTCAGTGGTGGCAGATTTACTCTGTGTGCTTTTGACATTTCCACAAGTTCATGGGGAGAAATGGAAAGACAGAAGGCTGCAAGGAAGGTAACTGTTAAGTGTTCCAATACCGATAAGAAACTAAGAGATAAAGAGGCTGTGTCAAAATGGTATAGTCCCTGACACTGTGGCTCTGTTTCCAGAGTTTCATGCATGCACCCTCTTCAGTGAGAAAGGACTATATCATGAGAATTAAAAGCCCAAAGACTCTTTCCATGCCTCCTTAAAATGCCTCTGTTTAAGATAATGGCAATATTTATTGCCTCTCTAGAAATCCAAGCTGTAAGAATTGTTTCTTATTTCTTTTAGCCATGGTCCCATCAAAGGTTTTTGTTTTGCTGCCAAGCCACAACCAACTCTTGGAAACCCCATTGGCTTTCAAGGCAAGTGACATTTAGAGATGGCTTGCCATTGCCTGCCTCAGCATAGCAACTGTTAGCCGAAATGCTTATTTATGCATTTATCGGACTAAACTTATATTGAGTTCTGGTCTATGTATACAGAGAAAGTGGTTTCACCCAGAGAACCAGTTTCCCAAAAGAGAACACTTGACAAGGTTTCTTTAGTAAAATCAAATATTCTCTTTACTGAATAATATCTTTGTTTCACAGGCAAACAATACTGATGCACTCACACATACACACAAGTTCCTTTAGATACAATAGTAATGGAAAACCATATGGGGTTTTAAACTAAAGGTACTTAGGAGGGGATACACGTAATACTTATCTGTTTCCTGAAGCTCGACCTTCCACAGTGAAGAATACAAGGATAGGAATTCTTACTAAGGAAAACTCTCACTTCACACAGTTGGAACCAGCCAACATGTGTGAAGGGCTCCTTGGCCATGACTCCAAGGAAGCACAGTAAAGTTACCTATAGTAGGTGTAAGGTTGAATGCAGGGATGGCCAAGGCTGTTGAGGCACACTTAACAAAAGGTGAACCTTACTTTTAATCAGGTATCTTGGGGGCTGGCTTTAGGGTCTTCCAGTCCGTCCCATCCCTATATCATTGGCTATAGGATGAGGGGTACCCTTCTACTAAGGTGGGGCAATATTGAAAGTCTACACCTTTCACTAAGGGGAATCTTTTGGTCCAAGGTGCGAAGATGGGTTGTCATGGAAACCTTAAGAATGCAGATGACTCTGGCTTGGTCCAAGTCACAAACAGGAAACAGTCTTAACACTTGCAAAGTGCCAAGCATCCTGTGGGTTACGTGTGGAATTCGGAATTCTTGATGGTAGACAGGTTGTCATTTATAACATCCTTCTAGCAGACCATAATGGAGATGCTTTCTTGTTCCCAGTGCCTGATGGGAAGATGTATGTGTGTGTGACTTCATTAGCATGAAAGTGCAGACTGCAAGCAGCTTTCTAGTGCAGGTGGTCACATCAAACAAAACACACAGTTCTCCCAAACCAAAGACACTTGCAAGCACCATTCAGGTGTGTGTGCAGGTCAGAAAATAACAAATAAAAGCATTTTCAAAGTACATCTCCTAACACAACCCTGGACCTCCTTGGGGGTCTCCCAAGTTCTGACAAGTCTGGTCTGGCCTGGGCTATCCAGGTCAGGGCATCTACAGGTGAAAACAGGGAATTAATTCTTTTGTGTATGGGAATGTGAATAGGCCAGTAATATACACAGGCTTCTCCAACTGTGGCTGTGCAAGCACCATGTGAACCTATTTAACAGAGTCAGTCATGTGAGTGAAGATGACCAGTCATGTCTTCCAAGCCCAGGACATTTATGGCCCTGATGCTAATATGCACCATGCAAAGGTAACATGCATGGAAGCTGAAAGTTAGGGACAAACAATATGTGATATCCTGTCATCCATGGGAAAAAAAGATCATTTCAATTGCCCTCTCTTCAGTAAGACAGGAGTGTGGAATGTGTGATGCAATGTCATTGTTGGGCATGTTTCCTTGTCACGGATGTGAGAAAACACACAGGCATATTTTGCCAGGAAGGGGGCTGATGTAGAAATGGATTTGACATCCTTCCATGCTTTTGTGATATCTAGATCTGGTCTGTCTCAACGTGGAAAGAGTTTATTCCCCCAGACTTTACCATGTGATTCATCAATTGCAACTCCTGTCTCAACCCTGGTGGATTCAGGCTAAGTGCTACTCTCTTTGCATACTGGAATCAACGCTGTCTAGCCTTTGAAACAAAGAAAATGAAAAACCGAGCCAGAGTTATGTCTGTTCCCCCCAGCCCCAGCAAGGCTAAACCCACTCATTCTTTCTGCATTGGCTGTTATGACACCGCATTAGAGTTGACAGTTTTAGTCCTCAAAATCCCCAAATATTCACCCTTTGAGCCAATCACCAGGATAAAACCCTAAGATACTGTAGTATTGCTAACATTAATATTCTCTGCACAATGGCCAAGTGACAAAGAGTGATGCAGAGAATGGATTATAGATCACATTGAAGACTCCTCATTGAGCATGAATCTTTGTATCTCACACACAGTTTAACATGCAGTGCTGAGAGACCAAGTAAAGAGCTATAACAGACAAGATATATAGAAGTCAGAAATATAAAAGAGAAGTAAAAAACAACAACCCCTCATGGTCCATATGAGAAACCTAGAAGTCCCAACAAAACAACAGGAGGCCATATATGTAATATAGCAGCAGTAGTATTTATTCGGTAGAAGTGAGAAGAAAATTAAGGTATATATTTTGTCTCCCAAACAAACAAAAAACTAAAAATACTTCAAAGAGATTGAAAGTTGTGTCCCCTTTAGTTCTAGTATCAAGTATATAACCAGACAAATGGGATATCCAGTGGTCAGATAGAAAACAATCCTTTCCCAAGGAAGTTAGCATCCATGTCTATATTGAAGTACTCTGCAGTTGGGGATGTGTGATTACTTTTCTGTATAGATATAAAATCCAGTCCTTGGAATACTGTAGATGCAAGATATTGGGTCACTTGTTACTCTTTATTCATTGTTGCAGATGCAGTAGTGACAGGGGGCAACCAATCCTTGGGTCCACAATTCAGGAATTGCATGGAAAGGATGCACTAGATGCAAGAAACAAAATAAAATTAAAAACAACAGCAATCTACTAGTAGATCATTATTTCTTTTCAAGGAATACCTACATTGCAATTTGATGGTGTATTTCAGCTAATTTAACTGTCATGCCTTTGACCAAAGAACAGACTATGGTGTTGTGGCAGAGCAGGAAAACAGAAATCTCTTTTACTTCTGGCAGTTTTGTTTTCAGGTAATGCAATACTCATAGAGTCAAGAAAAATGCAAACACAGATCCCCTCTCCCCCTATTGGGGAACACAAGCATAAGCCATATCATATCTATGTAGGTGTGACGGACTGCACTTTTAAGAGGCTTAAAAGTGCTGTACATAAAACTACAGGACTGTGAAGGGTTAATACTTCACAGAGATGGAGAGCCTTCAGTGACAGGCTGTTCCAGGCAATCGATTGGTCAGCATTAGCTGGATGCTGAGAAAACCGATGCAGATTCTTGCCTTAACTGTGACATGCGCTGACAGACAAAGGTTTAGTGCTGACAAAGTCAGACTTCACCATGACTTAATATAGTCCTAATTCAGCATTAGCTGAGGGCAATTGTGAACACAGACAGTGAACTGGGGAAAAGTATGGTAAAGAGGTTTGGGCAGCATAAGAAGTCTCCCATTCAGGCCACAGGAAAAGGGTATAGATCTTCTAGGGAGAGAAAAACAATCCCTACCCAGTCAAATAGGGAACGTTATCTCTGAGTAGAGATACCTTGGTCTAGTGTGATTGGAAAGTGCTTGTAGAGACTTTAAAAGTCAGTTAACAACTCAAAAGATTTCTGGCATTCCAAGAGAAGGAGTTTGGGTACTGGGAAGAGGGTACCAGCCTTCTGGGAACCCAAAGAGTCTGCTGTTACACAAATAAAGTGAACCAGAATGGTCTGGGGAAAACCAGTAACCAAAGCCTCTCAAAATAAAGAAGTATAGTAACTGAATAATTCAAGAAACTCTCACTAGACTGATATAAGAATAAGAATGTGTGCTTATACTACTTTACCTCAGTATTTTCAACCCTTGACTTCACCTAACCTTTTCCCTTAATGTAAAATAAAACATTCAGTTATTTTTGAATTTTAAAAGCATCTAAAGTGCCATTTTCTGTCATTTAAGTTAAATGGAGACCCTAACCTTGCCCTCAGGTCCTGGGGTGAGAAAATATTGACACAGGGTGGGATTGCTAAAGCTAATTTATAGAGAAGAACATACATTACCAGGGTTGCTCAGTCAGTGAAGGGACACAAAAGAAAATGGGAGGGAAAATCGTGCCTCTGAGGGAGGGAATTGGACAGGGTCTTGTCATAGTAGGTTAAATAATATTTGTGCTTATAAATCAATGGTTGTTAATCTGATCCTTACCTTCATTATGTTTTCAGTTTACATCATAGGTATTTTGTGCCAAAAATTGGAGGGAAGGGAGTTTTTAAATGGAGGAGGTACACCCCACCTTGTAAAATCCTAGTCAAGTGTCATTCACTTGCCTCTAGACCAGGTTAGGAAATTTGTGTGTATATGTGTGTGTATATTTGTGGATTTTAAATTCTATTATACTCCGAAAACAAAAGGATGTGTGGGCTGCCAGAAGTGACATTTCTCTTGATTGTTTATGGTCTCCCACCCCACTATTTTGAATTCTCTGTTACAGATTTTTTCTCCCCCCTCCTCCTTATAAGAGTTCCCTGGAGAAAGGATCTGTGGCATAGCTATGCTCCCAAGGCAAAAGTTCCCTACAGCTCTTTTACAACATAGGTAATTACACAGGTAATTTATCAGTACAATACTAAACAGAGTTATCTTTTAAAGTCCACTGAACTCATTTCAGGATTGTATTGCAAATGTGCTAAAATGGTGATAAATGTTAAGGGGAAAAACAATAGGAAGTTTAAGAAACCATACAAGAAGCTGTGAAACTGTGTGAAAGCCTTTGGGAAAGCTTAAAAGAACAGGTAGGTTTGTGTGATATGCAACTGAATATGGGGGTGCATCTCTTCTAGAAACACAGAAGCTCCTTTTCCAGCATTAATGTTTTTTTTCCAGGCACTCTGAATCTGATTCTGTGGAGCTGTGGAGCTGCGAGTGCATGCTGTACTGTACAGTCATCTGAATAAGTGTGATTACCATTTAGTCTGAAAAGGGCAATGCACGTATTTTGCCACTTCAAAACATGCTACTCAGAAACAGCATTTGCTTTTGCATGTACTGAAGCTGCAAAATAAATGTTTGGGTTGCATGTCTTGCGATTATCATGCATAATGTGCTTTCCTGGTATGCGAGATTAGGATGCCAGAATACCTGAAAAGGACGTCAGTAAATAAATGGGGGGGGGAGAAATCTTATTCAGGACTAATTTTCAGCAGTGGCAAAAAACATAATAGAATAATTGTCCATCAAATCAATTACACTTCTAGTGCAAAGACTAGTCCTTAATAATCCTGTTTGGGAGGAAATATGTGTTGAAACATTATGGCAGAGGCAAAAGGAACATTACATGAAAAGAAAACTTATTATTTTACTTTTTGGTAGCATAACACATCGCAGTTTACAACAGGAACATTGAGTCCTTCAGCAATGTGATATTGATTTGAAAGAAACAATGAATAGTATGGAACTAACGCAAAAGATCCATGTTTGTCGGATTTTCACCTGGGTACAAATCAGTCTAAGGAGCTGCGGTGGCTCAAGTGGTTAAGACACTGAACTGCAGGCTGTGGAAGGTCAGTAGTTCAGCAGTTCGAGACCTGGGTGCCGCATGACAGGGTGAGCTCCTGTCTCTAGTTCCAGCTCCTGCCAACCTAGCAGTTCGAAAGCAAGAAATTGCAAGTAGATAAATAGGTACCACTTCGGTGGGAAGGTAACAGCGTTCCGTGCGCCTTGGTGTTTAGTCATGCCGGCCACATGACCACAGAAACGTCTTCGGACAGCGCTGGCTCTTCGGCTTTGAAACGGAGATGAGCACCGCAACCCTAGAGTCGGATTCGACTGGCTTTCGAGCAAGGGAACCTTTACCTTTACTTACAAATCAGTCTACAACTTATTTTTTTTCACTTTCTTAGCCAGCGGGAATTTATATGTCATGTGGTTTTGCAGGGACAACAATACTATGTAAAAATGCTGGAAAAGGTAGCTGTCAATAGGCAAGTCTGTGGTTTAATGTTTTATTATGAAATTTATCTGTTCATTTCCCCTGCCATGACCAGGTAGGGTTGGCATTCTTTTTGCAGTGGCTTATTGCTTGTCTTGACTTGATCCTCAGAGTCTATACAAGGGAAAATTCAATGAAAGCTTTTCAGTGATTTTTATAGTCATAAAATGACTACCTGTCTGCATGATCAAATGAATTTAATCTCTGGAAATTTTAAGCAGAATAAAAATGTCTGATTCTAAAATTGTCAGAATTAAGACATCAGCATGTGGCCTAGCTAGGCTAAAGGTCCTGACACACTCAAACTTGTTGGCTTACAGTTTTATGAGATCTGTATGAGACGCTATGACAAATAGTTGAATTAAATTTCTTCTCCACAAACATTGGTACAAACTCTGTAGAAAAAAGATGAACATGCTGAATATTTGATGATGGGAGCTTTGGTTCTCAAAAGCGTATACCCTGAATATCTTGTTGCTACTAAACTTGAATCTAGCTCTTCTACTGCAGATGAAGCTACCCTTCCAAAACTATGCTGAATATTAGTATCTTATAAGGCAAAGTGACTAAAGACTCAGAACAGTCAATAGCCTGGGCAAAACAGATGAAGTTTTCAGTCACTGGTATTACAAGTTGCACTGATGAGTAGCCTAGGGTCAAGGAAGCGTCTATTTTTCCCACCATCATCTTCCAAAGACAAGATCCAATGAATGACAAATTAAGTTCCACTGGTACAGATCAAACTCCTCTACTCCCTACAGATAACAGGGACTAAATTGGGAACAAGGGGTGGGAAGCATCTACAGTATTGCTAAATAACCTGTGACTGTGGAAGAACAGAAGTACTGAAAGAAATTCATTCAAGGCTGTCCTGGAGCCAGGGATGTTGTGCCAGTCTTTCCACCTCAAACATAGCACAAGGCATTATTGGATGAGATGGGCTGGTGGTGCTGGAGGAGGAACTTAAAGAAACTTATAAGTAGGCTTCACACTTCCTGCATATGTATTTGCCACATGCTGCTAATTCACCTAACCTTCTTGTTTTGAACATAATGGGGTTAGCTTTAAGGGCCAAGCATGGATTTCTAGGGATCTCTTCCAACTGGTACTAGTGGAGGCCTTCTGCACCTGCTTATTGTCCCTAGAATGCAATGTCATCAATACACCTAGTGATGTGACTGGTTAGGCTATAAGTAAGGATGGCAAGAATAGCACAAAACAAAACAGAGGTCCACTGACAAGTTTAGAAACTAAAAACACTTATTGCAGTATAATTAATAAGCACTCTGAGACATCTGATGATGAAAGGCTATTCCTAAGACAGCCCATCATGCACTGGAGTGGTGGGTGGATCAGGGAAGGAACTCAGTGCTGTACAGCATCAAATAAACCCTTAGTTGCTCAAGTACCATTTTGAGGAGAGGGGCTGGCACCCTTTGGTGCTGTTTCATGTAAAGGCAGGGATAAACAAGGCTGACAGCAATGTTGGCCAATTCTGAAACCAGGGTGAATTGGCCCAAAATATTGGTAGTCAGTGTGCTTCCTTACTTGCAACCTGCACTTTTTTGAGTGAATAGTTTAACTCATATATGTCTTCATTTGGGTAGGAGAGGTGTTGGTACCATGAAATGTCTCTTAGTGAGGATTGGTAAGCAAGTTGACAGGTACACTATTAAATTTTAGAAAAAATTAAGAGGAACAAAGCTTTAATGATGCAGGGACAGGGCTGAAGGATGGTGGAAAAGGGACCATGCTGGTAATATTATGAGTGTTGAACTGTGATGCACAGATGGATGTCCTGAATGATTCCTGCCACTTAGTGAGCTGCTTGTCACATGATAGATTAGACAATTGTTACTACAAATGAATGAACAAGGAAAAGGTGGTAGTTTGGTGATAATCACTTGGTCCATATACTAAGTACATACATGAACCATTCATCCTGAGATAACAGTCACCCATGTGGAACAATTTTAACTGACTTCTATCTAGGGGCAATAATATGTCATATTAGTAATGATCACTTAAGGGAACCTGTTGACAACAGTCTTGAGCTTCTTCTTGTAATTATGGCACTTCTTTAACAGTAGCACTGAAAACTGTGATCAGGCCAAGAAGAGTTGCCTGAGGGGGCTAGGAGAAGCTCCATGTATTGTGCTTATCCAACAAAAGTACATTATTAAAATAGAAGAGTAAAATGAGCAACAAAGCAAGCATACCTATAAAAGACAGATCCTTGGAGAATGTAAACCCCCCCCCCCAGGTTTGACTGATGATATTCAGCTGTCTGTAAAATGAGCCCCCAAATAACAAAAGGAAAAGTAGATAAGGAAGCTGACTAAAATTGCAGTTGTCAAGGAAATTACAAACCTCACAATCCACTGAGAGATGATTCCATCCTTTGCTTGTGTCTTGACAGACTATAATTTGTCACATATGATGAAGACTATCGATCATACATTCAGTTTCTTGGACGTTCTGGTAAACAGAGTATGCATGAGCCCCAGACTTGATAAAGAATATTGCCATAGCTCCATATCTTTTCCCAGAAGATGACCAAAAGGCTGATACTAATAACACTCAGCGCGTGCATATATAACATTTTCCTTCTTTGGGAGCTGCCCACTCCCCTTTCTTTTCAGAAAGAATTATGCATGGGATCCTGGGCTGACAATTGCAAGTGGACTGGGAAAGTGCAGGGTGTTTGAGCAAAGAGAACAGGCCATGAGAGTTTTGGCTCCTCCCATCTTCTGTGCTATCTCACTTTCTGAAGCTCTTGTCTTAGCCAGGATGGTAATGGTTGTCCTAGTCTGTGCAGCAGTTTGGAGAGTTCTACATTGTGATCTCTGTAGTAGTTTGATAGGAATGCCCTGGACTGAGAACAAGGAAAACAAAGAAAAGTCTTGTCAGGGAAAAAAATAACAACCATCTAGGCAGGAAAATCTAAGTTATAGAAAGGGTTCAAAAGGGATGTTGTAGTGGTCATGCATTCACACATTATTTAAATCTTTTAAATTTCATGATACATTTTATTTATTTTACTAAAAGTACTTTTGGTTACCTTTCCACCCTACATAAGATCAATCAAGATGGCAACTACTGGTCTGCCCAATCAGCTGTGACTCCACCTGAAGTATAAGCTGGAGACTCAGAATGTGGAGGAATGTGGAGGAAATCCCAACCCTTGCAAGAAATGATCTCCCTCTGTAGCAACTGTGCCCCTCTGGAAATGCCTATGGATGGTGGGCAAGTAAGCAGGAGTCATCCCATGATTTTTCCATGCAATATAGTAGCACAATAAAAGTACCATTGCTGAACAACAGAAAGCACTTACTGTGTTGATGCCAAAGCCAAGGTTAACTCCTAGCCTGCATTCTTGGCTCCTTCCATTACAGCCCATGCATTCTAAGAACACAGGGCTCCAGACCATTCGCTCTGGGTTGACTAACAGTTTTTACATATATTAAACTTCTGATAAACAATTGGTATTGAAAATAAATGAAGAAGAAGAAGAAGAGATTGGATTTATACCCTGCCCTTCACTACCCAAAGGTGTCTCAGAGCAGCTTACAAACTCCTTTCCTTTCTCTTCCCCTCCCCACAACAGACACCCTGTGAGGTAGGTGGGGCTGAGAGAGCTCTTGACAGAAACTGTTCTTTTTTCAAGAACAGCTCTTATCAGAACTATGGCTTGCCCAAGGTCATCCAGCCAGGTGCAAGTGGATGAGTGGGGAAGCAAACCCAGTGTAACAGGCTGGATTCACCCCCCGGCCAGAGTAACCCCTGCCGGGCCAGGTCAGAGTAACCCCGGGGGTTAATCCAGACTAACCCCTGCCAGACAAACCTCTGCCGGGCTCTGTTGACTAATGAGATTGGATTCATACCCCGTTCTTCACTACCCAGAGGAATCTCAGATTGGCTGACAAGTTTCCCATGGACCTCAAACCCTCAGAAGCTGACACTGTGCTGGTTACAATGACATTTAACTTACCACTCTATATTGGGGATTCTGAGACCCACGTTCAGATAGTTTGGCATAGGCAACTTTACACCCGAGGGGTTACTTTGTCCCGGGGTTACAGGTTGTTGTGTTGTGCAGTTGGGGTAACTCTGGCATGGCCTGGCAGAGGTTTGTCTGGCAGGGGTTAGTCTGGATTAACCCCCAGGGTTACTCTGGCCGGAGGGTGAATCCGGCCTGTTACATTGGTTCTCCCAGATTAGAGTCCGCGCACTTAACCACTATATCAAACTGGCTCACTGGCATTAGATCCATATGAAGATGCAAGTCCAGTGATCACTTGTTAACAATTACTTTTGCTTCAGGGAGACACTTCGACTATCCCAATATAGCTTTTAATTGTTAAATTAGATGCATGAATAAAATGGTACCTCTTGATCCATTGGTGGGTACTTTCGACCTTTGCTTTTCCCCAAGCATTTTGTCTTTCCTCCTTCCAGCAGCTGACACCAAAAGCCTTTCTGAGGGTCAAACCTATGAAAAGTTTGTTTAGATTTATGGCAGGTCTACAAAGCAATGTCAAATTCACTCAACAGTCTCTAGGAGTCATTACAAAGCAATCTTAACAACTACAAAATTGATCTTTATCTAAATCTGTAATTTGGCAAAAGATGTATTATCTGTGATCAAAAAATGGAACCATTTTGAAGCTATTTAAAAACTCGCTAAGGAATGAGACAAACAGTTTTGAATTTGTTGCCATGGGATTTATAAAACATTGAAAAGATTAATATTTCCCCCCTTACCATTCAGCAGATGCTTTGGATAGCTGAAGTATAATTTGTTGGGATATAAAGGTAATTAGCTGCCAAATATTGTCTTGCCTTGGGCCTGTACTTATAATAGCATTACACCTGCTATTATATGCATATGAGTTCATTGTAGGCAAAAGGATCCTCCTCCCAGCACAGTCTATTACAATGTAATCCTCAGAGCCAAAATTGTCCTTAGTTGTGGCATCAATTAAAATTAAATAAATCATTGATTTAATGGAGAGTTGAGAGCAGATTTATTTCTATCTTGGATTTCCCAATCTCCTTTTGCATAGTAAAGTACTTTTGCTGGTGTTCAATAATTTCCCCAGAGAAGAAGCAATATAAGTTTGCTGTGTACAAGGAAAGAAATAAAGCTGCAGAACTATGATTCTCATAATATATATGCTTTCAGTGAAATGTATTTAACTTTGCCAAGGAGAAGTGCTAATTTGGAAAAGTTTAAAAGAAACCAACCAACCAACCAACCAACAAACAAACAAACAAGCAGACAATCAGTTGCATGAAGTCAGACCCTTTTAATAACCCAGTGGATGACAGAATATGACCTGATCCTTTGGTAAGGATAATATTGTCAGGTTTGAAAATGGATGTAGTATCTTTAGATGCATGCACAAGAAGGAGAAAGGAGCACAAAAAGATTAATTAGGAAATAAAGCCAAAGAAGGGATTGAAAAGGCTTGCTTTTTTACTGGATAATAAATATGAGACGAAGCTTGATGTTGATTGGATGAAATGGAGTGTCTGATGCAGAAGTAGGAGGAGTTATTTTCAGTTGGAAATGTCAATTGATATGAGGTCGTTGGAACAGAGAGAGACAGAGAGAAAGAGAGAGAGAGAATATTTGGGTACCTTAAAAAGTTTACGGTTAACTATATTTTGAATGTCTGGTTTTTGAATTTTTAAAACCTTGTAGTGATCCAATTTATACAGCTCCTGCTCTTAGTGCCTTAACACATTACAAATGCTGTGGGAGTTTTTAATGAAAGGCAAAATAACCCCAAACCCAGCAACAGACCTATTATTAAATAAATAATCAAAGGTATTGATAATTGTGTTGCAGGAGTGAAAGTTACAAGACTATTCTGGAAAGTGACAATGGTGGCATGCTTTCAAAAGTTTATTACGGTCATAAGACCAGCCACAATAAGTACAGATAAAAGGACAGTTTATAAATTTTAAAATGGATAAATACATAAAGGTGAAAAAAAATGTGTGTACCAAAATAGTTAAAAACACTCACTTCATTAATTTATTTCCCAGCAACTGACATTTCCTTCATCAAGTGATACTGCTTTCTGAGTGCTATCACACAGAATTTTGCTACTGTGTATTATATAGTTCTCTGGCTATCATCTAATAGATGTACCCGAAGGGTTTCAGGGCTAAAATCTATATAATACTGTAGTGGTTTGAATCTACGGAATAATGGGATAATTAATTGTAGCCTTTCTTCTTGATAAAATTTACAGTGCAAAAGCATATGTGTGATAGATTCAACCACTTTATTTGAACAGGGGCAGCAATGCTGCTGCAAGGGCAGGTGGGGGAATCTCCCGTACAAAACTGCAGAAGGAAATGCATCAAAGCATGCTCTAGAGAAGACCCATTTGCATCTTTCATTTGTAATATCCAAAAGTTATGGGTTACACTGTAGCTCAATCCTTTTCTTGGGCTTTTATAATTTGAAGGAAGTATTGCTTCATCATTTTGGGATTCTATATCAATTAGTCTTTGGATGATTAAAGCTTTTGTGTTGTTGAGTCCCATATCAAACAGGCCTACTGGGTCCAATCAGCTTAATTTTATCAGCTATCTTTGAGCACCATGTAGGATAAGGGTCAGAAGCTAACAACAGGGGGATTAAGCCCTTTGGTTCAGGATGAATTTTTATCCAGTAATAGATGACATCCAATGGTGGCATGGATATCATCAGACTTCCAATGCAGATACATAAACGCGTGTGTTTACTAACGTAATAGCAGAAATAATGAGGTTCTACTACCTGCTTTCATTAACAGAAACAAATTAACCAAAATTATTATGGACCCAGTCTGCAGTATCTTTAGCAGCAATCTAAGACAGTCATGGAAGTAAGCCCACCAAATAAAATTGGACTTACTTCCAAGTAGATCCCACTAGGGTGAGTTCTCAGAGAGCTACAGATTCAGTACTGGAAGCAGTTGCTTAAGAGATACAAATTGGTCCAATTTTAGGCCAATTTGTTGGACTTACAAAAGGGCCTCAAAATTTATAGATCTGTGACCCCGGGTTAGTATGCTTCAGTCGAGGTAGGAAATTTATTACCAGACACATTAATTTTGAGTTTAAAGATGAGCCAAATATATTTCTGAGAGAAGTTTACAGAAATCTGATGTATGTGGCTTTACAGAAAGAAGAGGGGCTCTGGTGCCACACATGATTTTGTTGCAGATTTTTTTTTTGTGATTGCAAATTATCTCTTGGTGAAAGTGTTCAGTGGAAACTGTGATTCCTTGGCAGATGTGCTTCTTGGCCAATGTCATCTCTACTTTGAACTGCTCCTTTGGCAGAACTGTTCCATTGTCCCCATGGCCAATTTCCAAGCCTGTCTTTTTATCTCCTTGGAAATTGGGGTGGGACTTTGTCCTCTATTTATTGCTCATTGGCTGTTGGCTAAATAAGATTTCTTCATCTGCTAGTTCTTCTCCAATCCAGTAGATGGTGCTAACATATCAGTAATACCATTAATAGTCTCAGAGAGAGCCACTATATTACCCTTATTAATTTGGTAGCCACAACTGGTTTAAGCAGTTACTCATACAGTACAATCCTATGCAGTTTAAAGCCACTGAATTCAATAGCTTAGACTCAAGTAACTCTGCAGAGGATTACACTGATAATCTTGGGGCTCTTTGTGAGGTTTATATCTGACTATGTAATTTTTTTGGCGGAGGGATAAAAATACTATGAGGGATTTAGTTTTGAACTAAGAAAAACTAAGAAAAAACTGGTTTGCAAAAGCCATGAGAATAAGTTCCTTTTCTCAAACGCAAGGGACAATTGATTATGTTGATACACAGTGGAGGAGAAATTTCACCATGAACAGCAAAACTGTGGTTGATGTATGAGAACCTTTAACAGACAAAGGAAAGTTTCTGATTTATTGTTAAAGAGATGGTTCAGTACCTGAGTACAGGTTGGCTTGAGAGAAGGAAACAAAGAATAAGAGAAACCACCAGGATCACTTAGGAAAGTCACATTGCTAAGTCAAATCTTAAAATGGAGGTTGCATTGTCATTAGAGAAACATATTCCATTATGTCACATTGAGATTTTTATGCATATAACCACACATTATTTCCCCATTCCAGTTGCTTCTCTGGAAGCATTTATCTTTCATTTAAACAAGGGTGTTGAGTTAATGTGACACAATTCCATTTCCATTGCCCAGTCTAGTTATTACTCCTTCCTCAGTTAGGGAACTTAAGATAATACTGGTTTTGAGACAATATAGGAAATAAATGCCTGACCTGAATGGAACAAAGAGCTTTTAAAAAGGCTGAGAATCCTAAGTAAGTTTATGATTCCTACCACATTTCCCTATTTCCTCAGAGGGTTTCTCCTTGGCTAGCATAAGAGCAGATGAAAGATGTTATAGAAATAATAGTTCCTCTATTCTACTGTTGGCCCATCACAGTAACTGGTCAGCCAACAGTCATTGTGGAAGATAGGATGCTGGACTAAATGAACCACTGATTTGAACCAGCATCACTCTCCTTATGTTCTTAAGTTCTTACTGAACCAAAAAGTGTTTCCTAAA
The DNA here is from genome assembly GCA_029375565.1 of Gekko gecko. Lineage (NCBI taxonomy): Eukaryota > Metazoa > Chordata > Lepidosauria > Squamata > Gekkonidae > Gekko > Gekko gecko. The sequence goes on along the minus strand of JAPDNY010000010.1, from coordinate 89,014,050 downwards.
ACTGTCCTGATGTATTGGATCACTCCTAAATAACCTTTGGTTACAAGATATTACCCTCAGGGCACTAAAGTCAATGTGAGAACACCCAGAGAAGATTATGGGTCTCAGGGGAACACGTCATGTCACCCAAAACACACCCAGGACACAAAGACTTCTTTGACTTCTTTTATGAATGTTCATCTGGTATTAATATAATTCATGACCTGTGCACAGCCAGGATGATTACCAAGGACAACAAAATGATTTAAAAGGACTCACGTTAAGGCTTCTGAATAATTATAATGAGGAGAAACTCCCAGAAACTTCTGCACGTCATCCATTACAGTAGCTGGGTCACTTCTGAGCTGCTGTCCATCAATGATGAGCAACTACATGAGAAGATATATTGTCTATTTAAACACAAAGCTCAAATGAAGACTGAGATAGCTTAGTGTGCTTTATGAGCTAGCTAGACAAAAGATAACTTGGTATTAGAAAAGTTTTAAATATGTTAGCAATTCATGCCTACTGCAAAAATAAAATCTCAAAATAGAATAATAAAAATAACCAGATGTGCAGCAAAATCCTCCACTCCACTTGGTGGGATGCTATAGGCAATTGAATGAGAGAAGTCGTCTTGAGCAACCTGGTCATTTATATTGAATGCAAAGAACAATTGAAACTCATCATAACACTACAAGCATACAGAGGAACATTACTGTGTCCCAGTATTCTCTGTGGCTTACCTCTATGACAGTGCAATGCAATCACTTGGGACAGAAAAAGGGCTACGGCCAGCGCTGGTGATGTTTATGAGATGTCTGTCTGTCTGTCTGTCTATATATATGTGTGTGAGTGTGTATATACGGGGTTCATAGAGAGACCTTCCTGATATTCAAGGCATGAGGCAAGCTGTTCCACCTTTTCCATCTCCATTCTGGACACATCAGGCAAAGTCAACTGCAACTACTCTGGCACTATTAGATTCCTCTGACTGCAGATGGCAAATGTAAAAATGGATTGATAGATCCTGCTGTGGCTTTGGAAACTGCACACAGCTTTTAAAGTTTTCCTGGCTGGATAACATTTGTTGGGAGCTTATTTTGAATTATTGAAATTTTGAGTGCCCATTATTAATTCCGAGTGCACAATGAGTGCACTTGAGTGCCTTTGGTAAGTGTTCACTGTTGCCACTCCTGTAAAATTAATCCCACCAGCTGGGCAAACATTAAGAGAAGCTTGTTTTACAAGAGAGAGAGCAGCACACTAAGGTCACCACATTCATTCTGATAAATTCAGACCTGACCTATATGTTTTACTCCCAGCTGCGAAGGGTAGTGGCATGTGTCACTTTCTATGTGATGTGATCATCCATGTGGCAAGTCCTTGCAAATGCTAGAGCTGCTGCATGGCACAGACAGCACACACAAATGGTTTCAGGGGCTTCTTGCATATGAAATGTCAAGGTTTGCTTTTAGTGTTACACAACTAATAATGGACTGATATACCACCAGTGCCCTCCTAAGTGGAGTTACACCACTCTCAGCTCCCTGACTTAATGGACTCAGGGGAGTGTAGCTCTGCTTAGGGTGGCACAGCCCAAGTTGATTCTGTCTGAACAGGAGAAGCAGGCTTTGGAACAAACATCTGAAGAAACAATTTCCTATGGCTAGGTTTAGATTCTGTGCCTCTTGTGAAAGGGTTAGAGAATATAGCCCCATTCCAGACCCAGACCCAGACCCAGAAACTTTGAACACACATTCTTTCTGAACACTCATTCCAGGTCGTTTTGCTGGAAAAAGGGATGACAGAAGTAGAAGGCCTGAGGGTCAAATGAATTTCTTTAATCTAATGAGATTCTTTAATCTAAACCCTGGAATCAGAAGTCAAGATGTATTCCACTCCCAAATGTTTCCTGCTCATGAGACTGTGTTGTCCAAACAAAACTGTGTCATGAGAGACAGATGAAAAGTCTATTACATACATTTTAGCCTTTAAGATACTAAATCTAACAGAATTATGTGTCAGTTTAGTATTTAAAAAACCCACTCAAGCACACTGGTTCAAACAAGTGTACTGTAGAAAGTGAGAAAGCTCAAGAGCTGGCCAGCCAATCTGATTTGGGTGTCATGAATGGCATTCTGGCAGCAAAGTAAGCACTAGCCAGGTATCTGAAGAGGTTGCTGCTGTTAGAAATCTTCAGGCAGTGTCACTGAGCTGTTTTATCTGCCAGGACTTTTAATTGTGTGTAGATTGGTAGTATTTTATAAGTAGAGTTGCCAGCACAAGGCTGGCAACTGGCAGTGCCCTGCCCTCTGCAGGCAGGCCCAGTCAGGTCTCCCCTGGAGCAGTGCCCTCTTCTCTTGTTAGTGAGGCCTGGGAGTGTCAACAGTTGTCGGCAGCCAGGAACTGGAACTGACACAGAGGCTTGCACCTAGTGGACTGGCTGATCCAGCAAGCCAGCTTCCCCAAGCCTCATCCTAAACAGGCTGGGAAGTCATCGGGCTCAGCTGCCCTGCTGGCAGGTAGTGGAGCACCTGCAGCTGCACTGTGCTTGCTGCAGAGGGTTATGGCTCTCACTCCCTGACTCGGGGATGGAGTTGCATGCAGCCAGTCAAGCATTTTGCCTCCCTCTCTTGGCCTGGGCCCTCTGCTGTTGCTGTCCTGCAGAGTGAAAGTGTCCTGGGGGGGGAGGGGTTATAGGCCCAGCAGTGAAGACCTGGTGACTATTTCAGGGGCCCTTGGGGAGGCCTCCCTCTCTCGCAGGCTCATGCAGGATGGTCTCTGGTACTGTTGGATCATTGTCAGCAGGCGCCTCAGACATGTTAGGCTCTCCTTGGTCCTGAAGGTCCTTCTCAGCTGGGGGCTCCTTGAGCTCTTCCTCTGAGGAGTCTCTGAGCTGGCTGAGGGGGTCATGACAGGCAGGAGATTCACTGTTGGGGGTCCATCAGCAGCAATGCAATGATACCACCAGTGACATCCTGGTCTCACTTTTGGCACAACTGAAACTGACATTATCATTGCTGGCAATGCTGTAGCATTTGGCCAGAATCTATAGTTAAACCATAGAGTTTTGACTGAATACTAGAGCACTGCCAGTGATGTGCTGATATCACTTCAGGTCAGTCATGTCAGCATGTCAGGAATTAATATCAGCATGCCCCCATTTCCCTCCCATTTTTCTCCCACTGCCTATCTCAGTGGTGGTGGGAAGGGTCCCCAGGGGGTATGGGATCCCTACCCCCAAAGGAAACATAAAGTAAAGGTAAACATTTCCTTGCTTGAAAGTTAGTCAAATCTAACTCTCGGGGGCAATGCTTATCTCTGTTTCCAAACCAAAGAGCCAGTGCTGTCCAAAGATGTTTCCATGGTCATGTAGCTGGAATGACTAAACACTGAGGTTCACAGAACGCTGTTACCTTCCCACCAAAGTGGTACCTATTTATCTACTTGCAATTTCTTGCTTTCAAACTGCTAGGTTGGCAGGAGCTGGAGCCAGCGATGGGAGCTCACTCCATCATGTGGCACTAGGGTCTCAAACTGCTGAGCTACAGACCTTCCGGCTTAGACCTCTAAGCCACTGCGCCCCCAAGGGAACATAGCAACCTTATTTATAGATGGGGATAGGGTTATTTGGGGTTTTATTTTGTGCTTTTAAATTGTGCTGTTTTAAGTTGTAAAATGCCTTGAGCTATGAGAAAAGGCAGGATATAAATAAAGCAGCTAACCAACCAACCAACCAACCAACCAACAAATAAACAAATAGTTGACATGGCTGAGAGTGGCATAGTGTTTATCCAGGCAATAAGATCCTTAAAGCGAGCAGCCAGCCTGGCCAGCATCTTCAAAGGGTTGGGTAGAATCCCCGTGGTCCAATTTTTTAGGCACCAATATCTAATTTATAAGTGAGCCAGGGTGCTGCAGTGGTTAAAGGGTCAGATTAGGGTCTGGGAAATCCAGGTTCAAATTCCCACTCTGCCATGGAAGCTTGCTGGCTAATCTTGGGCTAGTCACACACTCTCAGCCTAATTTACCTCACAGGGTTGTTGTGAGGATAAAATGGAGGACTGGAGAATGATGTAAGTCACTTTTGGTTCCCATTGGGGAGAAATGAGAGACATAAATAAAGTAAATAAATTTAAAAAATAGTTTTCAGTTGCCCACAATTTTTCCAGTTCTTCCATCTTGTATACTGAAGTACTTTGGCTTTTGAGATGAACACAAGATATATGCTTGTGAATTTATCAATTCATTATTAAACACTTTACAATATCCATTATTAAGCATGTTGCAATATTAACCATACCAATCTGTGATGACAGTTTCTCATGGGGAAATGTTGGGTTGAACAGAAATTACCTGTGAAGTGGGAAAGTACGTTAGCCATCTTTCAATATGCACCGCATACCATCCAGGAGTCAAGCAGCGTTTTTGTAGAGTCTTTAACTCAGGGGGTGCCCAGTTATCTGATGTAATCACTTCATAGAAATTGTACTTCAAAGCAGCAGGGTCTTCATGAGAACGCTGATGCTAGAGAAGAAGATTGGATATCAGTGAACAACACCTGAACAAGCTGGTTTGCTTCACCTTTGAGTTGGCCACAGCTTCTATTAGTGGGATTTTGTAAAAATGTGGGCACTACAGTTGTCATTATCAATTTTATTTTTAAAAAGTTAATGTTAAATATATTTTCAGTTGATCTATCTCATCTCCTGAACTATCTATAATGAGAACAATTTCTGACACATATCAAGATATAAAAGACAGCTTTTACAGTCCAGTCCTAATTGCAATTATACCCTTCTAAGGCCACTGAAGTCAATGAACAGAAGGGCATAACTTTACAGGTTTCGGTTTCGGCGTTGCGAATGGCGGCCGCGTCTCGGGACGCTCCCGGAGGCGGCTAGCCCACACGCAGTTAGGGGGGGTCTCCGCATGTGCGGAAGACCCTAGTGAGCCTTAGGCAAAGGCTCCGAACCGGGGGCGCTTGGGGAGTAGCCTCTTTGCCGGCAGATAGCCGGGAAATTGAGGCTTTCTCCCCGCCCCAATCGGCCCCGCTGCGTCGTGCCCGTCATGGGACTTAGCAGCGCCACCGACTTCCAGGAGTGAAGACAGCGAGATGATTTAATTTTATAAGAAGAAGTGGCATCGAATCGTGAGTGGAAGGTCTATTTTGAAGCGTGAATTTGAACCCCCCCGCAAGCGTTTAAGCGTATGGGAGGAAGGAGGAGTCCCCACCCCTTTTGAGAAGCAAGATCTACAAAGGGAGCGCGGAGGGGGGAAGAGAGAAAGAACTGTTGGTGAAAGTACCGTTGGGGTTGTTTAAAAGAATACGACCATATTAACTTCCTGGGGGGATGCGGCACGAACTTTTTAAAAGTAAATAATAAAACAAAATGTCGACTACGGGGAGAGTCCTGCAGAAACCGGAAAAGATGAGAGGTGGGACTTCCGGTCCGAGTAGCCCCCCCAGAGCTTGCTGTCAATCAACAGGAAAATGAGATTCTGCGCCCTCTGCTGGAGCAAATGCAGAAAATCAATGAAACTTTGCTCAAAGTGGAATGTGTCTTCATCAGTCGACAGGAATTGATATCGGAAACATCAAGGAAGATGGCGGAATTCGAACAGAAAGCATGGATTTTAAGTTCTCAGGGCGTAAAAGAAGAAGAGAAAGAGGATCTCGGATTTAGTTTGACGAATGTATTGGCACCCCTGACTGGCAGTGAAGCGAAAGATTTAAAAGAAGAGGTGGATATGGCTGTCAAAGCCAATTCTGCTTTTATAAAAGAAATTACTCTGCCAGTAGAAGGGGAGGTTGAGCACAGCAAACAAGACATCGGAGATCTAATTTTTTGCGAAGTGGTTATGGCGCCCGGGAAATCTGAAGCTCAGAAAAGAAAGAAGAAAGACTACATCCTTGAAATGCAAAGGTATCTGAAGAGACACACCGGCATGAGGGAAGATGCAGCACTCAAAATCATGAGAAGCAGCGAGGAAAACAGCAGCCCAGGGGAAGGAGGTGAAGGAGAGGAAGCCATCAAGGTTAAAAAGGACTTAGTCCATAACTGGAAGAGATTTAAAAAGAAGACACCTTGAGGACTGTTTGTGTTGCATCTGTAAGGAGCTGTTTAACTACTAACCCCAATGGACTTTACTAACTGTATTAACAGAGTATTTCTGGACTTTGCAAAGTTAAAAAGAAGACCTTCCAACCATGATGGATGCCGAAAGATGGTATTAATTACTAACTAAAACTAACCCATTTTAACAGAGAAAACTTCACTCCATCTTTTTTTTCTTTCTCCATCTGTCTACCCCTTCCTTTTCTGATAAAAAGAATAAAATTCTCTCCTTTTTAGGAGAGTTTTACCAAAAAAAAAAAAAAAAAAAAAGAAGGGCATAACTTTGCTTAGGATCACACTGTTAATTTTATGGAAGCTCCTTTTTCTCCTTAAGGCATGAATGTTTATTTATTTATTTATTTATTTGACTTTTTAAAAGTTGCTGCTCACCCAAAGAGTCTTGAGGCACCTTACAACATTAAAATCAATAAGTGTGAAAGCAACATAAAAACAAATAACATAAAATATTAACATTAAAATATTAAACTCTTAAAGTATGTGGCTATCACTATACCACTAAAAAAACCCAGCCAAAATATGTGGTTACCCTCCAAAGGCCAACCTGTTCTAAACAATTCAGCCTTGAAACTAAACAAGTCCGGAAGGGCACAGGAGTCATCTGACAGTGCATTTCATGGGTTAGGGGCCACAAGTGAAAGGCCCTTCCCCCAGTGACAGCTAGCCAAGCGATCCTGGGGCCAGGCTCCTGCAAGAGATCTCTAGACAATGACCAAAGGAAGCATGGGGGGGGGCAGTAATGGGAGAGGCAGTCCTGTAGGTATGAGGGTTCAGACCATTAAGTGTTTTAAAGGTTAGCACCCACACCTTGAATTGGATCTGGAGGCTATTTGGTAGCCAGTGTAGCTATCACAGAATTGGAATAATATGAGCTGACCATGATGTACCAGTCAGCAACCTGGCAGCTGCATTCCGGACCACCTGCAGTCTCAAGCATTTTCAAGGGTAGCCTTATGTAGAGTGGATTGCAGTAGTCCAATCTGAAGGTGACTGTTTCATGGCTTAATGTGGCAAGATCTGACTCAAATCAGGAGCCAGCTGGAGGGCCTGGTGTAGGTGAAAAAAATGCCAACTGTGCTGCCATGGACACTTCTTTAGCCAATGATAGCACAGAATCCAACCATACCCTGAGATTCTTTACAGAGTCTACAACTGTCAGTTGGACACCACCGAGTTTTGGGAGTGACCCTTCAGCTAGTATCACAGTCTTTCCCAGCCACATGACCTCCGTCTTGGATGGATCCAACCTCAGCCAGCTCCCCCTTTACCATTGGACTACCACATCCAGGCACTGGGGTAGTGCCAAGAGCCCTGCTGCTGGTTGCTTATCCTGCAGGATGAAGAGCAGAGTGTCTATAGCTGTTGCTGATTAACTGCAGAATACAGTTAATGGGGAGAAACTGAGCCTTTAGCAAAGTTTTATAATGGAAGCAATGGATGTTGAAAGCAAACTTTTAACAGGTACCATCTTCCTCTATAAACACTGAAATGTATTCCACAATAATCACAGGGCTCTGTGCAATAACTAACCAGAAAAGAAGGAAAACAAACAAGCAAACTATGTAAAGAACCCAAAATAACCCTGTTTTAAGTACTAAAAACTCCAAGCAGTAAAACCTAGGTTCTCATAGCAGAAACTTAAATCAGGATAAGTTATCTCTACTGTCAGGGACCGCCTGGATTTAAATCTCCACAACCAAGATGATTCAAGCTCATTATCCCCATTCAACCAAGAATCTCACTAGATGACTGTAGATTAGTTCTCTGGCAGCCTAAACTACATCACAGGATTGTTGTGAAGATAACCCGGAGGAGAACCATGTAGGCCGCCCCTCACGTCTTGGAAGAAGAAAGAGATAAAATACTTTAGTACTATCTAATGCTAACTGAAAGCTTTTCTTCAGCCTAGAGCAGGGCACTCTGATATTGTTGTAAATATGTGGTATCTGTCTTTCAATACCTATTTTAGAGATCAAGCATGCAGTAGCTCAGATCAGTGTTTTTATACTTGCAATGAGTCCAAAATTAAGCTCCACTAGTGACCTAAGTCACAAGTTAAGGATTTGTATCCCACACTGCAAATGGAATTGGAATCTGTCACCATCATGCCACATACTAGAGAACTAAACTGGACTACTTATCATCAAATTCCATGGATATTGTAATCTGATTTTCATGTGTGGTTCAATAATACACAGGAATGCAGACTATCCAGTCTCTATGTCCAGATCTATCTTGCTGGATCTGGGCAACTGATTCTCTAGCAATGCTGCAAGAGCATCCTTTTATCTGTAATACCATGTGCACAGAATGGGTAAGGCCCATAGCACTGGGAATGATTTCACATTTCTCATCCCCATTTCTCATTTGTGTGACTTAAACTCATAATTCTGTATCTTCATGTCAATTTGTGTTTTCTTGAACTAATTTCCCCCTCAGCCACCCTGAGCTACTGGATAGGGCGGGGTATAAATCTCAAAATAAATAAATAAATATAAATAAATAAATGTATGTATTTTCAGCTTTCTACATTCTTATGACTAAATAATATACTGTATAAAAACTGTACAAAATGTGTACAGAATGAAACCAAATTAAAAAAAATTAAAAACAGCAAAAACCACTAAAAAGGCTAATGACTGAAAAAATACAGAAATATTTATTTACTGAAAATATTTCTGTGCTGCCTTTCCACCCAAATAGGGGCCCCGAGGTGCTGAACATTAAAACATGGAAACAACCGTTAAAATAAGGTATAGATAAAGTATTTTAACAATGTATTAAAACATATAAACATAAAGAATGTACATTAGATAACCATTAAAGTAGTAAAAAAAAAGAAACAAAATAAGGGAACAGTAATTAAGTTCTTAGCATAACACGTGATCAAACATGTTTGATCACATGGGCTTGGAGACAACTTGGGGAACACTGTAATGTGTAATTATGCCCCTAGGCCTACATGGATGCCTAATTTTGCTCATGACAGAGTGATCCATACCCTGTCACAGGGTTATGGAAGTTGCTTCCTTATGGGTTCTTTCCACATACCTCTGAAAAGGTGGCAAAGCACTGATGTTCATGTGGGAAAGAACCATGTAATCTGTCTCACCTATATAGTTCTTTCATTTAGATATTAATCATGTGTTGTGGAATGTGTCTCCTGTTTTGCCTCAGCAACCTAAAAGTTGGGTCTTGTATGATACTGTATTTGTTATGCCAGCTTTTTTTTGTACAGAAATCACACCTGATACCAGGAGTATGCTCGGTCCGATGGGTCAATGAGAATGGTGATAAGTTTTGCCTTGGGAATGAGGGAGGCAGCACGTCTGGGAGCTTCTTCTGAATGGAAGTAGTTGGCACTTTTCTCAAATATGATATCAGTGGTGGTATTAGAAGGGGTAGGGAAAAAATTCATATACCTGCAAGTAAAAATACAATAGCACCTATCAAGATATGGATGCAGACATACATTAAATTAGTTCTTTTCCCCACTGCAGCTATTTCAGCACTTGTAAATGTGTGGAGTCAGGGAGGGTCAAATGCATTTTAATTCAAATGCATATTGGGAAAAGAAGTTAATCCTGGTGGGCCATAGTCTGACCCCTCACTGCAGGTACATAATCAAGGCTATTGTTACAATGTCCAATAAAACCCTCTTTCCTCTGTCCACCCTATAGCTGACCCTGATGAAGAAGAAGAAGAGGAGGAGGAAGAATTGGATTTATAACCCACCCTTCACTCAGATTCTCAGAGTGACTTACAATCTTCTCCCCTCCTCTTCCCACAACAGACATCCTGTGAGGTAGCTCTTTCAAGAACTGCTCTTTTGAGAACAGCTCTGAGAGAGCTATGACTGACCCAAGCTCCCACAACATGTGGAGGAGTGGAGAATCAAACCCGGTTCTCCAGATTAAAGTCCACCACTCCAGGCACATGAATTAACTGAAGTGTGCTATGCATTGCTCCCAGATAGCATCCACCTGTTGCTTTAACCTATACAGCTCTTGACTACAAGTTTCTAAAAGATCCACATGATGACTGTCTCCGGTATGAGTTGTTGCATTTGTAGTGGAATGACTCATGCCCTTGTATTGGCAAATTTCTTGGCTTTAGAAGGTTGTTTTTTTAAAAAACAAAAACTGATTGACTTTTCCAGTTGCCATAAACCAATGATCCTCTGTTATACTGGTCTATCATTTTGTCATCCCTACTATTGAAGGATAGACCCTCAATACAAAAATACCTTGTGTAACAAAATCCATGTACAAAGGATGGAGTCCAGAGAACTTCTTGCAAGAGAAAAAATCACAATTTGACTGCAGTCCCTTGCTACCCTCCCCAAACCCATGCTATGTGTACCGGGATACTCCAGGACAGTGTGGGATATAGCATGGGGAGCTGCAGCATGATGTATTCTCAGGGAGAAACTGCACATTATGTTTTACATGAGTTTCCAGTGGGGACTGGCAGCCATGCAAGTGTCTGGTGGCAACTATTGTGTAAGAGTGCAGTAGAAGCCTATTTGGATCAGGACTGTGGGGCAGCAGAACCTCCTGCTATTCCCTCCCCATACCATTTTTGGAGGCCAAAATGGCATACGGGCTGTGCTAATGGGATTAATGATACCCCCACCATGATTCCTGAGCTGTCCAGCTCCCGAAAACTGTATGTGGGAAGCCTTTTCTCCCCTGTGCCATGGCCCTGATCTGAATAGGCTCCTTGCTGTGCTTCTACACAGGAATTTCCACTGGGGACTAACAGATGCAGTTGGGCTGCAAGTACCTGTGGAGATCTCATACAAAGCATAAGGTGTAGTTTGGCTCAGAGGGGGGGAAAAAGCCCAAACCATTGCATGATTCTCTGGAGCCTTCTCAGTGTCTTCTGTGAAGGCAAGTAATGTGGAAAGCTATGAAAATAAACAACAGATTTTTACTGATTATTGCACTCTACCATTTAACAGTTTATAGATCTGTTCCTCTGTTAGTTATTTTATTTTCAATTTTTTTAAAAAAATCAGTCTCTTTATCTTTTTCCTCTAAGGAAGAAGATGCCCAGATCTTCTGATTGTTTTAATGATCTTTTTCTATTATCTTATCCAGCTCTATGACGTGTTTTCAAAGTAGGGCAACCAGAAGTGTGGGCTTGTAAACATGGGTGCATCACAGACTTATACAATAACATGATGATAATTTTGTTTGTTTTTAATTTCCTTTCTTAATCATTCCCAGCATTTAAAACACTGTCATTAACTATAATTTATAACATATATAAAACATCCAATTAAAAACAAATTAAAAGAGACAAAGAAAGAATAAACATAAAGCCCCCATCCTTCTGAGTATGTTTATTCATAGGACAACATAAATATTGGCATTGTAACATGAAAGGAAAAAAAAGAAGTATTCTGGCAAACTTCTCATCAGTACAAACTAATTTTAATTCTCAAAGCACCATGCACAGAAAAGGCATCTGGAAATTATGTAGATGTCACAGATACTTTGATAATTGCTCCTCTGTGGTCTGGCATATGCTAACAATGGACATTTGCTTTTTGTTATTCTTACCAGTCAATTCCCTTGTGGTAGTTGTTTCCGTTAAAGAACTGAACTTCTTCAAAGGTTTTTGGACTGGGGAGATTACTAATGATGGAAGGATGCATAAGAAGAAATAAATAAAGTGCAGTTGTTCCTACAGGGAAATAAACAGAAGACAGAAATATATGATACTAAGGGATAGGATATAAGCACTGAAATAATGGAGTTTCACAAAATACACAGATGACAATCCCAGTTACGGTGGGAAAGTGTTAATATTATGCAAGTTTTTACATCACCCTGAGAAAATTGCTTTTAACTTAAATTCTATTCTCTGATGAGTTAATGAGGCCCCTACTGAATTCAAATGGGAAGTATGTACTTAAGAGGAGAATGTGTCCTGAATTTCAGACATCTTTTCATTTCAACTCAATAATCTCCTTTATGAACATATTTGTTCCCCCCCCCCCATGGTTCATACCTTTTCTTGCTTTGATCTATGTACTTATCAATCTGGACTGTCAGATGATGTAAGCTTTTGTCCAAAATAAGGTTGACAAAAGCAAATTCACTTTAAAAAGTGAGACTTAATTTGCAATATTTCCCATAGTGATGTAGAGTAGCTATCAACAAACCCATAACTCAATTCATTCTCACCAGCATCCTGTGAGGAAAGCCATACAAGGGAGCTTTAAGGCAGAGAACAGTGCAATCCTACACAGAGTTATTCCAGTCTAAATCCATTGACTTACAGGGGCCCTACTGAATTCAAATGGAAGGTAAATAGAATTCTGTCCTTTCGTCAACCCAATCCTTTTCTTTATGGACATATTTCTTTTTCTTTTAAATCATTTTCTGCTTCGACCAATGCAAAGATAAACTATCCAAGGTCCACTGAAGTTAGACTGGAGCAACTGCACATAGAATTGCACTGTTATATGCAAATCTGACGGAACAGATTGGAATAGAAATCTGTAAGAGCTTTCATGGCTTGGCAACAGAAGGTGAAATGATATTTGATTTCGAACAAGCATACAGTAGCAGGTATTTCAAATTAGTTTTCCTTAATTAGCTTTAGATCATTAAAAAACTTATCTTTTTCACTGCTTTCTCTATAGTTAGCAAACATGGTTATCTGATTAGGATGTCTATGGGGTTTCTTTAAATATGTAATTTAATGTTTTGTGGAAAGAAAGGTGCCAATGGCTCAGAGCTGATGATTTCTTATCAAGAGATTCCATCAATTGCTCATCACCAACTTGCTCGGCACCCTAGGAAAGTCATTAACATCTAAGGATGCAATGTGGAAATCTCTAGATTTAAATCACAGCAGGAGAATAATAGTTCCCCCTCACAAAAGCACTTATTTTAGGGACTATTAAAATATTATGCAGTGGTTTTGTGTCAAAGTGTACACTTGACCATGGAGAGCAGAATAACAACACCAACAACAACAATATGTGATTTTATCACAGAGTGGTTTTATAGTCTGTTGCTGTTTTTCTGGCTGGCTGGTTTTTATGATTTCATGATAAGGTCATTAGATGGTTTCTTCTTCTTTTATATTTTATTTTAAAAGTCTCCAAATAAGAAATAACAGTACGCAGGGATCAGCAAAGTGAATTAAATAATGGCTATTCTAAAAGAAAAGCAAATACTGATTTAGCTGTTGTAGATTTTCCGGGTTGTATGGCAGTGGTCTTGGCACTGTAGGACCTGACGTTTCGCCAGTAGCTCTGAATGGCATCCCTAGAGATATAACACAGAAAGACGACACAGAGAGTAGGAGTACTCAAGGAGTCAAGGAGTACTCTCAAGGTGTCAAGGAGTACTCCATCTTTCTGTGCTATACCTCTGAGGATGCCAGTCACAGCTACTGGCAGAATGTCAGGTCCTACAATGCCAAGACCACGCCCATACAACCCGGAAAATCTACAACAGCTAATGAACTCCAGCCGTGAAAGCCTTCGACAACATATTAAATACTGATTTATGTGGTTTTTATTTTTAAGAATGAGAGTATGTGGGTTTCTTATCCCATCGTCAACAGTGGCTTTGTAGCCATGTGTTTGCCTGATTGTACCTCTTTACTAGACAATGGCAAGTGATCAAGTATCTACTTATCAATGTTATTTATTTATTTAAAATTATATCCCACCCTCCCCACTGAGGCAGGCTCAGGGTGGCTTACACAGAGATAATTAAACAGATAAAACAAGAAGTTGAATAAAATCACAATAAATAGTGCTGAACATAAAGTGCTAGTACTTCAATATGTATCCTGCTCTTCTTCCTCCCTCTCCGTTCATTTTGTCCTTAGAACAACCTGTGAAATAGCATAACCTGACACAGAATGTCTGGCCCAAGGGTACCTTGTGAGGTTCGTGGCTGAGTGGGAATTTGGGTCTCCCAGTTTGTCTGACATTCAAACCATTATACTACTTCGGCTCTAGTACCGAGATATCAAGTAGACTGGGTATATACTAGGACAATCTTATGCCCCCTTGACTGAGCATGTCTACTGAAATCACAGTAATTTATATCTGGACATGCTAAAAGGTTATGCTGATTATTAAACTATTGATCATGCAAACACAGTTTCAGGACTAAAGGAAAATGGATATGGATGCTTCTAGGAAATTCTGCAGACTCAGCAAGTCATATCCCACAGAATGTTTTATTTTTCCATCTGAAAACCATTTATTTGTAGTATACATTGTGTTGTTCATTCACCTGTTTTCTGTGGACCAATCACAAGAAATTTTGGCAGGTGTTCACAAGATTTATCTCTAGACCAGATATCCCGATGGCGTCTGTCATCACATGGATTCTGTGATGAAAAAGGAGACTCAAGTCAGGAAGCCATTCTAATACTCTTTCTTCTTGCTCATAAGAAAGTCCTGTGCAGTAATTACTACCCTGTGAATTCTATATGTGCCCCTCTTCCCTGACTGATTATTTACATGGAATTTGGAACTATCATAACATGCAGTCTTAATGGATATGGCCTTCATACATTGATACATGTACTGCCAACTCTTGTCGATAAGCAGGGTTGGTCTTGGAAACCATGGACAATGGTAAATATCCCTGTCACGGCTCACGTGGGGTGTCACTTGACGCTGCCACCTCTGGATTTAGGATCCCTTGAGAAGGCCCAGAGCACCCTCCCAAGACCTTCAGAGCTCCCTTTTGGCCAAAAAATAGGCATGAGGACCGGGCAGAGTAAACAATGAAAACAGTTTATTTTATAGGAGGTTAAAAAAACAAGGTGCAGAATAATAACAGTAAGTGGGTGAAAAGAAATCAAATGCCCTAACGCATTTAAATATATACTGTCCCTAGCTCACTATCTCAAGTGGCCTTAGACTACTCACCCTTCCCTCAGGATGAGGGCTTTTTCCCCAAAGCAGCCTCTCTTCTGGCCCTGTTTCCTGGGAAGAAGAACAGCTTTTTTTTCTTGCACAAGTTCTTCTATTCCCCAGCCTTCTTCTTCCCTATTGGTCAAAATCGGCACCAATCCTTTTCTTCCATATCTCAAATGGGACATCTTTTAGAATTTTTATTTCTTCACCTTGGATTTTTAAAGGTATCCCATTAGTTGCTTTAAGAATCAAGTCTCTTGTTGATCTTTTAGAAAATTTTACAAAAGTTTCCCCTGGAAAGTTATTTTTCTTAAGAAATTCTGGATATGTTTGATAAGCCATGTCCATATCTGCTTGTAGTAATTCAGGTTTACAGTTTGCCGGGGGGGGGCAATGCTTTGCTTAAGATCTCTTTCAGATTTTCATTTTTCTTTTCTGGGATGCCTTGAAATCTTAGAACATATAGCTGTAGTAATTGTTGTTTTTTAAATGTCCTTTCTTTGTCCACTACTTCCATTCTTTGGTCCAATGCTTTTGTCTTGTAATCAACTTTTTTGAGCTTTTTAGCTGTCTTTTCTGTTGTTATCTTAGTTTCTTTCAGTTCTTTTTGCAAAGCCACAAAGTTCTTGTTGAGGTTAGTCATTTGGTCCAGCAGAGGGCACAGTGCTTCAGGGATCATGTTGGCTATGTCTGTGGCTTGTTCCAGTTTGGTAACTGAAGATTTTGAGCTGGTAGTTCCTGTAGACAGTTTCCCTCTGGATGCCATTTCCCCCCCTCGTTGAGACATTGTTTACATTAGAGATGATAGTTCTTAGAAGTTTTGAGATTTTTCTTTACAGTCTATGACGTAGCCCTCTATGCTCAGAGTGAGTTAAGTAACATTGTCGCTTCAAAATTTCAGCTTTGCTTTTAAGTTTCGTTACTTTTCTCGTTGTTTTGTCTAGAGTAGGGTTACTCCTCCCCCTCTGGTTGGGTTTCCCCTCCTTCTCTAAGTTTAGGGCTTTGCCAATTCTCTGCTGGTTCCCATACACTTATTATTTTACAGCTTCATCACTCACATTTATTGTCTGTAGTTGTCGGTAATGTAGGGAAGGTCTCTATTGCTTAGATCCTTTGCTCGCTCTGGTTCTGGAGTGTGCCTCTGTGTGCCATTGCTGGCCTCAGGATGACGGGAACTTATGGAGCAAAAGGGAGCCTCAATCCCTTAGCCGCAGCTTTGGGAGTGGCTCTCTTGGTGCCCCAGGCTAGAAGCCCCCTTCAAGGGCTTCAGGGGAGGCTGAAATCATTGGAGCTCAATGATGTGTGTCCATCCACAAGTCGCCAAAAGCTGGGGGAAAACCCAGCATCCAGAATTTTAAAAAGCAGTTGAATCAACCAATAGCTGTATGGCATACTGAGAATCAAGTATTTTAAAGCATTGAAAAATAAGGGTCTGAATCCTTAAAAACAACCCTGCCATCCAGGGCAGGGATTCTTCCCAAGGTAGGTGGTCATTGATACTTCTTGACATGCAGCAAAATGAGAGAATCTTGAGATGATAGAATGGTGTGTACCTCTTCACATTGTAAGTGGGAGGATCATATTATGAATGCTTTATTGTGTAAGCATTTTCTGTGAATAAAAATTATTAAAAGTTCTAGGGGACAATTGCTGTAGAGAAACTTTGCAAATCTAATCTCTCACCAGAAGTGGTATGGACCACTGTACCATCCCAGCACTCTGCCATTTCATTTTGCTGCAACTGAAGACCGGGCTTCATCTACAACAGTGGTCAGTTCAGTGGACTGAGTCAACGGATGGGCTCACAGAGGACATTTTCTTACCATTCTTATACTAACCTTGAGCCTTAAAAAACCTATAAAGAAATTGTTTTGTGATCTGTTCTGGATCTTATCTGGCACATTACTGTACATAAAAATAAACAGGTCTTTCTTCCATTCATTACATAAATAGCTCCTATTCAAACCAATGCAGCATACTGTAAAGTTTTTGAATGTTAATCTTTTACTGGATTTTGACATTTTTGTTTTCTGACAGTTTTTTTTAGCAAATGTTGCCTTTCTCAGGAGTTCTTCAGCAGATGATGCAAAATGCAGTTAGGTATTTTAGGTGTATAAGCTTATTAATAAGCACTTGAAAACTAAGCAAGCAAAAATGTGGTAAAAATTCACACAAAGAGAAAAACTTGTAATGGAAGTAAATTTAAAATGTGCATGTTGATGTCTGCAGTTAGTGAGTGGGGAAAAAAATCCTACCACCATGTAATTTTCCTGACAAATCACAATTGAATAGTTCAGTTTAAATTAGACGTTGCATGTTAACCTGTGAAGTATTAAAGCTGAAATTCTTATGTAGTTTACTTAGGTTTAGCTCCAGTGCATTCTCTTTCACAGAACAAGGGTATGTAATGAGAACTATCTTGAGTTCCTATAAGGTAGAAACACAGCTAATAAATGTTTTAAGTAAATAAAATAAATCAAGAACTGATCACTCCTAGCAACCAGCAGGGGGTGGGGGAAATTTACCAGAAGCAGGATGGAAGCCCAGGCTATGTTGCTGGTAATGTGGTGACATCACTTCTGGTACAAACCAGAACGGAGCTCCCGCCCACCCGGCAACGCCGCTGGTGGGCGGGGGCTTTTGCCGCTCCGTTGGGGTGGAGGCGGCAACAGAGCGGGACGCAGCGTCCCGACGTGGCTGGGGGCGGAGCCGGCCGCTTCAAAGGGCCAGGCTCCGCTCCCGCCCAATGTCAGTTGCTCCGCGTGCTCGGCGTATAGCAGAGCATGCAGAGGAGCTCCGTTTAGCTTTAGGCTGTTGAGGCCTTTAACGGACCGGCGTCGAAGCGAGCCTTCTATGAGCGCTCCGCCGGTTGTTCGAACGGCCCCTTTGCCATTTGAGGCGGCGGCAGCTGTGTGAGGCGGCGGGGCGATCGGCCCTTGCAGCGTTCCAGGCCGGAGGTGGTGGGGGCGGCTGGCAAGCCCCCCCCCAGGTCTTTGTAAAAAAAAAAAAAAAAATCCCCCCCCTTCACGCTTTTACTTTGGTGGCTGCAGTTGGTGAGGCTGCTTGGGCCATCTTTTAAGTTCTAGTCCTAGCTCTGTCTTTGCCTCTCCCTACACCGTGTGGAAAGGGCCCCCCCCACTTTATTTGTGTAAGGGACTTGGGAGGGCGGCAGGCGCGGCAGCTATCCTTGGAAGTCCTCACCGGGGGTGGCCATCTTAGGCTGTTCCTGGAGGCAGCCATCTTAATAGGCTAGTCAGGGGTGGCTGGCTTGAATTTTCAGGTCCCTGGCGGCCATTTTAGGGAATTCCCACGGCAGCCATTTTATATAGTGGGTTGGTTATTTGAGGGGGTTACCGGGTTCCCTGTTGGGGGGCCTTGTCACGTCAATTCTATTAGAGGGTACAGTTGGTGAGATTGTCATTTGAGATGGCTCCTAAGAAAGGGCTAGGTAAGGCCAAGGGGAAGCAGCCAGCCCCTAAGCGACCCCCTGTACGGCCAGAGCCAGTGCTCCCATCTAGTGATGAGGAGGATGATCCTATAAATGCTGCTATTTTGCAGCGGTTGGAGGCTCTGGAGAAGGAGCGGGGTGCCCATTCGACGAAGGGTAGGAAGAAGCGTTTTGTAGGAGGCTCTAATGCTTCTTTTCAAGAGCAGGTGCTGGCTCGGCTGGCCTTTTTGGAAGACGACGGAGGCGATGCTTCAACGTCTGGTCAACAGGAGCCGGGCACCGCTGAATTGCGAGTTGAGTTATACAAGGAGCCACAGAAGGATGGTAAGGAGGTGCAGGGTGATAGGAGCAGTTCACATTGGCCATGGGGCCCAAGCCCTCAGAATGCCCCTGGGCCTGTACCACAGTCAGCGCCAATTACTGGTCAGCACTTTACGGGTTGGGGCTGTGGGTATCCACCGCCCCCTCCCGGGGTTTGGCCTGGCTGGGGCTATACGCTGCCAGGGACAGGGTTTACAAATGCGGCAGCTGTTTCCTATGATACAGTATCAGCGGGTGCCATGCCATCGGGAGACTCAGCATTGCCTCTTGGGGACCATCTTTCTATCGCCACTAAGGAGAAAATCCTTAAGGGAGAATACATTGATATCTTCACATTATTATATAGAGACCTGGAGAAGAAGGACAGGGAAGAGCTAGACGACCGTGAGAAAGAACGCCTGAAGAGGCGGGTGGTGGACAGGACCTGGGCGAATTGGTTCCCAGGGTTTTTGATTTATGTTTCAGTGATTGTCCGGCACCATCCATGGAGAGCTGTAGCTTTGCTCCAATACATGGACATTATTTATAGGGCCTTTACAGATTTTCCGAGCCCGGCTTGGTCGCAGTACGACGAGGAATTCCGTATGCGGGCAGCCATGAATGCAGCCATGTGATGGGACCGGATACATCCTGATCTATGGTTGCAGATTATGTCCACTATTAGAACACCGGGGAGTGAGAGGACTCATAGTGGTCATTCCGTCCGTAGGTTGCAAGCCCAGTCAGGCACCCGCGCCCAGGCGGGGCAGGCGGTTCAGCGACGCCCGCTTTGCTGGGAGTTTACCTCCCATGGGACGTGTAGTCGGAAGTCGTGTTCATTCCGGCACGAGTGCCCTCTATGTGCCGGGCCTCATTCCCTCTCCAATTGCCCTAAACCTAAGGGCCGGGGCGGAGGTAGAGGTGGTAAGCGCCCTGGAGGTGGTGGGGGCTACAACCCCCCTCCTGATAAAGGGACCTAGTCCAATAAAGTTGGAGGTTTTAGCGCGTTGGTTACGGGATTACCCGAACCAGCGTGATCGTGTTTACCTGTTGGATGGTTTTAGGTTAGGTTTTAGGATACCTTTCCAGGGTTCTCGGGCTCCATACATGGCTCCTAATTTGAAATCAGTACATGGTATGGAGCAATTAGTGGGGCAAAAAATTGCCAAAGAATGTGCGGAGGGCAGAGTTCTGGGTCCTTTTTCTTTTCCCCCAGTTGTTAATTTGAGGGTTTCCCCTTTGGGAGTTGTGCCAAAAAAGGCACCTGGAGAATATCGCCTCATTCACCACTTGTCTTACCCACGTGGGGAGTCGGTGAATGACGCAATACCTGAGGAGTTGTGGTCTGTTAGGTACACCTCCTTTGATCAGGCCTTGAGGGTAGTCCGTAGCTGTGGACAGGGAGCAGAGCTGGCAAAATGTGACATTAAGTCGGCCTTCCGTCTCCTTCCGGTCCACCCGGATGACTTTGAGCTCCTGGGTTTTGCCTTTGAGGGCAAATTCTACATGGATAGGGCTCTTCCTATGGGGTGCTCAGTATCCTGTGCCGCTTTTGAGAGGTTCAGTTCCTTTCTGGAATGGGCCTTGCGGTACAGGACAGGCCTCGACAGTACTGCCCATTACCTTGATGATTTTTTATTGGCAGGAAGGAGGGGTACGGGTCAATGTGCATTTTTGCTGTCCAGCTTCATTAATCTGGCAAGGGAGCTGGGAGTTCCTCTGGCTTTGGAGTATATTTCCGGGGTCATTGGTGTGCTGGGGACTGGCCTGAGGAGTGGTTTCAGGCAGGGTGGGTCACTGACCTCACCTTCCTGGAATTTTTCCCGATTGTTGCAGCAGTGTGGATTTGGTCAGGGGACTTTGCCAACCACACCGTCCACTTCTGGTGCGACAACATGTCCACAGTACATGTAATTAACTCCTTGACGTCCAAATCCCCCAGGGTCATGGCTCTGGTCAGAGCCTTCACTCTGCAGTGTCTACACAATAATATAATGTTCAAGGCTAGGCATGTGCCGGGAGTTAATAATGGGGTCGCTGACGCTCTCTCTCGTAAACAGATGGAGAGATTCCGTCAGCTGGCTCCAGAGGCCGACCAGTTCCCGGTGCGTATGCCAGACGAGGTGTGGCAGATTGGCGGGCTGAGGCCGATAGGGCAATGAGCTTGGCACTCGCCCCTTCCACTCGCAGGGCTTACATGAGGGCGGGTAAGCAATTCCTCTCCTTTAGGGAGGGGGCAGGCTTGCGGCAGCTTTGGCCCATACCTGTTCCTCATTTAATGGAGTTCTGCGTGACGTTGAGGAGGGAGGGCCTCTCGGCCCGTACCATCAGATCCAAGTTGGCTGCTCTGGCCTATGCTAGCAAAGCATCGGGACATGTAGATCATACGGGCGACTTCCGTATTCGGAAGATGCTCGAGGGTTGGTCCAGGGAGAGCGGCATAGTGGCTGATCCCAGAGAACCCCTGACCCCAGCTATTTTGAAGGGTCTCAGGGACCAGTGGCACACAGTCTGCGCTGATAGCTATGAAGCTACTTTGTTTCATGCGGCGTCGCTGGTCGCCTTTTTTGGGGCTCTGCGGGTCAGTGAGCTGGTTGCTAGCTCACGGCAGGATGTGTCTGGCCTAGCTCTTGAACGGCGTGACGTTTCTTTCTCAGATTCCAAAGTGGGTATTAGGCTACGCAGGTCAAAGACCGATCAGTGTGGCAAGGGGAAGTTTATTGAGCTTGACCAATGTTCAGAGGTCGAATTGTGCCCAGTGTGGGCCTTGAGCCATTTTTTGGCATTAAGAGGTGAGGGTAGGGGCTACCTATTCCAGCATAGGGATGGTACACCCCTCACTAAATTTTAATTTTGGAGTGTGACACAGAAGGCGCTTGCTCAATTGGGGTTGGGTGGTGTTCACTTTGGCACCCACTCCTTCCGGATAGGAGCGGCATCAACGGCGGCGGCTATGGGGTACACTGGCAATGACATTCAAAGGATAGGGCGTTGGAAGTCCAGGTGCTACAAGGGTTATGTCCGGAATTGTGCTATTTGAATATCCTCACTGTACTTTCGCTTATTAATGTTTGTTTTGTTACAGATGCTGCAGGCCGCAGGATGCGACAGAGGGTTACTGTCTGCGGCCACAGCATGGTCTTCTGGGCGGCTCAGCAGGCCAAGAGGACATCCAGCGGCTCTCAGCTTGGCCTTAGCGCATGGGCAGAGGTGGAATGGTTGGGTCGGAGGGGCATGCGGTGGCCTGCGCTCCTTCCCTTGCTGTTCCACGAGAGGACGGGGCCTCCCCGCACGTACTGGTCATACACCTGGGGGGCAATGATTTGGGTCTACTGAAGGGCAAGGCCCTTGTGTTGCAGGCTGAGGCAGACCTTGCGAGGATAAGAGCAAGGTGGCCCAGCGTAACGATAATATGGTCTGCCATACTGCCCCGCCAGGTGTGGCGGAACTTAGAGGACCCCAGGTGTATTGACCGCGCCCGGCGTAAAGTGAATAGGCAGCTGAGAAAGGCCCTGGATGCTGGATTGGGAATGTTTCTGTCGCACCCCGATATACGGGTTGTGTTCCCAGACCTGTATAGGGATGACGGGGTGCACTTGTCTTTCAAGGGCAATGGGATCTTTTTACAGGACTTGCAGCAAGGAATTAGGTCGGCACTAGGTTGCTGAGTGGGGAGCAAAGGCCAAAGCAGAGGCTTGACCTTGGCTATGGCAGGTTTATGCAAGCAAGAAACGGAACTGGTGAGCACCTTTCGGCATATCCCGTTTGGGAACAGGCGGTCACCAGGAACTGCCTTCGGATTTCAGGGTCCAGGGTGGGGAATGGTGATCACCTCCACTGGGAACCTTTTATGGCGGGCTCCTCCCTGCAAGTTGAAAGGCTTCAGGGGTAGGCGCTCCTAGAAGGCAACCAGTTGCTGGGCTGCTGGTCACGAGCCAGAGAGTAAATGGCTCACGGCTGGAGCTGGGTGACCCGCCCTTTAAGGGCAAGGGGGTTGGTCAGGGAAGTGACGCCTGCCTTGCCTGTTCCATGCTTGCTTAGTTGTTATCGCTGCAATGTTCTGTTAAATAGTTAATAAAGTGGCCCTTGTTTAATTCCATTCTGTTGTCCGTCTCGTTATTCCAGCTGGGGAGGCAAATGCTGTCATCACAATATGACATCATGGCAATGCTCTGGTATTTGGGCAAAAACTCTGTGATAAAAATGACTTCTACCATAGAGTTTTCACCAGAATACCAGAGCATCATCATGACATTGCCATCATGATGATGTCACTTCTGGTACTTGCCAGAAGTGACATTGACATGCAGCTGGCAAGGTCACCTAGGCCTCCTTTCTGATCTGGGTTAGTCCCCCCCCGGCCAGCTAATTGGGGGTGGGGCCTGGGGGTGGGAATCCCCCACCTCCAGCAGGGGGCTTGCAACCCTACTGGGGGATCATCTAACATGTCAACTCTGCAGACTGTCTGATTCAGGAACTGTCTGAATCAGGAAAATGGGGAATTTTCCTTTTCCGTCTGTGTAAGGATATCAACATTGGGTGCTGCTAAAAATGACAAAGCTGCATAGATAGTAGACTGGATTTATGGCACATACGCACATATACACATGAACGCAACTCATCATAGTCAAATCCCTGACAGCCCTGCACAGGACAGATGAGTGTGTGCCTCACAATAGAGATGATGTGTACAGCAGCTTTTGGCAAACACACATCTTTGGACTGGGGCCTTCATGTTCAACTTTCTAATCATGGCAATGCTACACATGATAATTCTAAACATATGCTACAAAGACAGTGTAAAGGATTACTGAGTGCTAATGGACTAGAGCAAAAAAATAAAGCAGAAAAAGGCTGAGAAAAATCAAGTGCAGACTGAAATTAATCCCTTGTGAAATAGTTTGATTTTTTCCATAGTCCTGATAGGAGTATCATCATCATTATTATTACTATTATTATTATTAATAACAAAATTTATATCCTGTCTTTCTGTCCTTACAAGGGCAGTCAAGGCAGCTAATAATTTTTTAAATCATTTTTATTGCTTTTTGTCTCTACACACTACAAAGAATAGGGTAAGGGATATTCTAAACTAAAATACAGAGTAGGCAAGGATCATATAACTTTCTGTATATCAGTTTCTTGGTGTTTCCCTATTGTTTAGCTTTTTAAAAGATGGAGATTTGTTATTGATATTGCTAATTCAAATAAATACAAGCATAGTTAGCTGTGATAGATGCATCTTAGTAATTCAAATATTAATAAAAAAGAAATCAGATTTTCAGAGTTAAGCTATTTAATAGCTTTTTTTCCTCTGTTTTTATCAAAGGTCAGCTTGACTTTGAGAGATTTAGGAGCTGCTGCTCCTAATTTTGATTCAGAGTCCAGAGTTTCTTCTGAAGAGCTACTTGAAAAATTACCACTGTTTCTCAATCCATGTTTGCTGTTGTCTTCTGTAGCATTATTGTCCTCTGCTTTTCCTTTATCTTTTGCTGGACTTTGGTGCTGTTCCAAAAATGCTTTTGCGTTTGTAACTAAGTCAATCTTTTCTTTCTTCTCTTTAAAGTTAAAGATAAGTCCTTCTGGAATTATCCATCTGTAGGGAGTGGAGTTTTTCTGTAGAAACAATGTCAAGTTTCTATATTGCTTCCTCCTCTTTCTCACCTCAAATGGGACATCTTTTAGAACTTTCGCTTCTTCTCCTTTGATTGTTAAGGTTATCACATTAGTCGCTTTCAATATCGTATCTCTTGTTGATCTTTTAGACAATTTCATAAACACTTCACTGGGCAGCTTGTTTTTCTTAATAAATTTTGGATGGGTTTGGTATACCGTATCCATATCACTTTGTAAGGATTCCACCTTACAATCTGCCACTGGCGCTAAGGCTTTGCTTAAAATCTCTTTCAGATTTTGTCCTTTTTGCTCTGGGATACCTTGAAATCTCAGAACATATGATGATTTTTCCATCTGCAGTTGTAGCAGCTGTTGTTTCTCAGAGGTCTTCTCTTTTTCTACTACCTCCAGTCTTTTCCCACCAGTCATCAACCTTTTTCAGCTTTTTGGCTGTCTTCTCTGTTCTTATGTTAGTTTCCTTCAATTCCTTTTGAAGAGCATTGAAGTTGTTGTTGAGATTAGTCATCTGATCCAGCAGAGGGTGCAGTGCTGCAGCAATCATCTTGGGAGAGTCTGTGGTTACTTCCGGTCTAGAGACTGGGGTCGTTGAACTAGTAGTTCCTGAAGACGGTTTCACCCTGGATACCATTTTTTCAACCCGATGCAACATGTTTACGTTAAGAGCAAAAGTTCTTTAAAGTCTCTGAAAATCTGTAAATTACATGTTTCTTATTAATCTGCACACCACTCAGCTAGACTATCGTTCTCCCATCCGAGCCATCACTTTGCCCCTCATTTTCTTCCTTTTATTAAACTATTCTTCCCAGGGTAGGGTTAACTCCTCCCCCTTTGCTGCATTTGGGGCTTCACGGCGGCTTTGAGGTTTTGCGCCTGGGCACTTGCATCGTTAAAATGCGCATTCACTCACGCTTTGTTCCCTGATTTACTTTGAAGTATAGGGAAAGTCTCTCATCACCAGGATCTCTTGCACACTTGTTCCGGTGTGCACCTTTGGTATCATGGCTGGTCTCACAGCAGCGGGACCTGTCAGAGCAAAGAGGAGCCTCGATCCTTTGGCTGTTGCCTTGGGAGAGGCATCCCTCACACCCCAGGCTACGAGCCCCCTCCAAGGGAATAGTCTGGGACCCCTCCCGTCTGGCGTGATCATGGGCTGCTCTCATTGGAGCATGCCCACCAGCAAGTCACCAAAACTGGAAGTGGCAGCTAATAATTTAAAACATACATGATAAAATTACATTACAAAACAATAAAAAAATCAACCTCCCTCACAAACATACATCATTAAAACAATTTTAAGAGTTTTTTAAAAAAGTTAAAATGTATAAAAAACAGTTAAAATATATAAAAAAGGAACAATATTGGTTGTGAAGGAAGGATCATTGAGGGGATGCCAAATGAAATAAAAAAGTCTTCACCCATTGGCAGAAGTTGGCAATAGAAGGGACAGATGAATCTTGCTGCAGAGAGTTCCAGAGCTTTGGTGCCATGATGAAGAAGGCCCTCTCCTGGGTAGCCCTGTGACTAATCTCAAAAGTTGGGGGTACCCAAAGCAGGGCCTCCAAAGATGATCTTAATGGTCGAGCAAGTTCATAAGGGATTAGACTGTCCTTGGTTAATTGCCATCACTGATCAATTCCGACTTTCAATAATTACTACTCCAAGCAACTGTTCCAACCCATCAAAGATAACCTTTGGTTTCTATATGCTTGAGAAGTTGGTTTCTATATGCTTGAGAAATGTGTCTTGGGGGCAGTGTTCCCTCTAAGCTGAGTTAGTGTGAGTGAGTTCACAGGTTTTTAGCCTCTGGCTCACACATTTTTGTCTTAGCTCAGGAACGATGGCCCCAGAGCAAACTAATTTATGCAGTAGCCAAGTCGCTTCATCACAACTTTTAATGCCACTAGCTCACAAAGTAGAATTTTTGCTCACAAGACTCCACAGCTTAGAGGGAGCATTGCTTGGGGGCACCACCCAAACCATATTGCAATGCTCATCCAGGACCCATTCACCTAGTGGGGAACATCGTGTGATATTCATGCATCCCCACACAGGGATATCAAATGTTTGGGAATGTATGAATATCCCTTTAGTCATTGCTTTTTTTAAATATGTAGTTATAGTTGACTTTTCATTTCCTCTGTTTTGATTGTTGATGTTCCCGATGTGTTTGTTTTTGTTACAGACCTTAGTCTTTTTACAGAGCATGATTGTACTAAACTACGCACTCAATATGCCATTTATAAGCAACTGATGTAAACTAATATTAATATGTATAAATTTAATGGTAAAAATTATGAGCAAACAGAAAAAAGAATCTAAAGACTCATAGATTCCCTTTTCACAAGTAACAAGCAAAAATGAAATGGAGTTTTCTAGTCAAAACTATGGAGAAATTTCATTAGCTGGACAAGGACTGAATTCTTTAAGTGAACATAACCCTTTTGAACTCCAAAAAGTATATTTTGCAAAACAAAACAATGCAGTTTTCAGGAAAGCCTGTGCATCCTGTTAATACCAGTGCATTACTTAAAAGGGAGAAAAAAACCACACCCTTATTCATTATTGTTCTTATTGGGAACATGCATATTTTCTCACTTTACCAGTATAATTATTCATATGACCCTACCAGAATTAACTCATTTAGTGTGTCTAAACTCATGGCTTTACAACACTTAGAACTGTCAGCTTCACTTATCACCAATTACCAGTTAAATCACCAATTAAACACTTCATGTATTGGCTGTGATCCAACTCAGGTTCCTTACACTTAAGTTATTCTTAACTAAATTTGTAATAGAGGCAATGCTCTGTTAATATGCAGACCCATTCCACACTTTTTTTTTGCTGTCAAGTTGCAACTGACATAGTGACCCTGTAGGGTTTTCTGGCAAGAGATGTTCAGATGTGGTTTGCCATTGCCTGCCTCTCTGAATAGCAATCCTGGTATTCCTTGGTGGTATCCCATCTAAACACTAACCAAGTCTGGCCCTGCTTAGCTTCCAAGATCTGATGAGATCAATCTGTCCTGGGCTATCCAGTGCACATGTTGCATGGTGTAAAACCCAACATGGCCAGCATGTTGCTGTAGCGCTTAAGCTGGATCTCTGATGAGTGTGTGTTTATGATACACTTGCTTGTAGTTACTCACAGATTACATTTTAGGTGTACACTTAAAAACCTGCAAGCCAGAGAAAGTTAGCTATCCATAGGAGCAAAGAACATACTTGATATGGGGAATCCATGAGCCAATTTCTCAACATCATAATCATATTTAAAAGCAGGTGCTGAGTCTTCAGGTTAGATTCAGACAGTGGCAATGAGAAAGGAGGTATTTAACTTTTTCCTCAACCAAGACAGTGAAGAATCAGCATATTCTGGATGAATTTGCATTCCCCTTCAGAATTTGCATTCCCCTTCAGAATTTGAGGTACTGTTAGATTTGGGCCTACCAACAGAGCCTCAACTCATCCTCCCTACCCGCTTTGGTGTAAAGTGCTTTCACTGAACTGTGGCTGTTGCGCCTAGGATTGCCAGCCTCTAGCTCATCTCTAGACAGCAGAAACTAAAGTCAGACAATTAACCAATAAAAATTTTTGGTACCATGGCACTGTTGCAATGTGTAAAAGAAATCCTGTCAAATAACCGTCTTCTATTAGTCTCTGGAAATGGGGTTTTACCGTGCTATCCTGAACAGAGTTATACCTTTCTACCTTTCTAAATCCATCTGCACAGGATGGTACTGTTCAGGAACACTTTAATCAATAAAGCTTAATCCCAGGAAAGCATTCTTAAGATTGCAGCCTTTAGTCTCCTGTTTTACATGGTTGTTTTGAGTATATGAAGCATATTTGATATTTAGAAATTTTGAATTTCCTGGTTTTATTTCCTCTTATGAAGAAGATAATGAAAGTGAAGAACAAGAGGAAACTATCAATTTATCTACTCTGAAGTCAGGTAGCAAATAAGATTCTAGTATTTAAATGTTTGGCAATGTTTAACATCGGCATGAAGATGCAAAAAAATGAACATATCATTGCTAGGGGTTATTTAGCACCTTACCTCTCTACTATGTGTTAATGAGAAATAAAATGTGAGAAGAAAATGAAGGGAAGTTCTTCAAAAGAACTATCATGCTGGAGTTGCATTTTATGGAGTCTTGATATGCTAAACACAATCTGCCAGATATTCACGTGATATTGATCAAAACAGCTTTATTACAGATTATACGCACTGAGGCTTTAAAAAAGTGGGTTATGCATTCTTACAGCAATATGAAATTATTCTTTTGGAGGATCTAAGGAGCTTCCTTATATTGAATAAAGCCATTCTCCTATCTAACCCACAATTATTTGAATGGTGCTGGCTCTCCAGGGTCACAGGCCAGCCCTAATTAGATCCTTGCTGGAGATGCTAAGGATTGAACCTGGGATTATAAGTTTTTCTTTTCTTTACTTAAGAGCTCTCCTATATAGTTACAGTAGTGGAAAGTGTTGTCAAGTCGCAGATGACTTATTGCAGCCTGCTAGGGTTTTTAAGGCAAGAGAAATTCAGATGTAGTTTGCCTGCCTTGGTGTAGCATTCCTGGACTTCCTCAATGGTCTTCCATCCATGTACTAACCATAGTTAACCCTGTGTAACTTCCAAACTGATTGGTTTATCATAGGAAAAGGAGTACAACAAGGATGTATATTGTCACCTTGCTTATTTAATTTATAAGCAGAGTACATAATGTGAAATGCCGGCCTGGATGAGTCACAAACCGAAATTAAGATTGCTGGGGAAAACATCAACAATCTCAGATATGCAGACAATACCACTTTAATGGCAGAAAGTGAAGAAGACCTAAAGAGCCTCTAGGTCATGATGAAAGAGGAGAGCACAAAAGTTGGCTTGAAACTCAACATCAAAAAAACTAAGATCATGACATCCGGCGCCATCACTCCTTGGCAAATAGAAGGGGAAGTCATGGAAGCAGTGACAGAATTCACATTCCTGGGATCCAAGATCACTGCAGATGGTGACTGCAGCCATGGAATTAAAAGACGCCTGCTCCTTGGAAGGAAAGCTATGGCAAACCTAGACAGCATAATAAAAAGTAGAGACATCACCTTGCCAATAGAAGTCCGCATGGTCAAAGCAATGGTATTCCCAGTAGTAATGTATGGCTGCGAGAATTGGACTATAAGGAAGGCCAAGCACTGAAGAATAGATTCTTTTCAACTATGGTGCTGGAGAAGACTCTTGAGAGTCCCTTGGACTGCAAGGAGATCAAATCATTCAATCCTAAAAGAAATCAACCCTGACTGTTCCCTGGAAGGCCAGATCCTGAAGCTCAAATACTTTGGCCACCAAATGAGAAGGGAGCACTCACTGGAGAAGACCCTGATGCTATGGAAGATTGAAGGTAAAAGAAGAAGGGGACGGCAAAGGATGAGATGGCTGGACAGTGTTATCAATGCAACAAACATGAAATTAAGCAAACTCTGGAGGATGGCAGAAGACAGGGGGGCCTGATGTGATGTGGTCCATGGGGTTGTGAAGAGTCAGACTTGACTATACAACTGAACAACAAAACTTCCAAGAGCTAATGAAATTGGGCTACCCAGGGCCATTCAGGTAAGGGTCTGTTCAGTTATAGCCCTATCTGTTTTTGTTGATTTCCACCTGTTGACCAAGTAACCTGGTACTTCTTAAGCAGGAGAACATGGGTGCTGTTACATGGAGGGGATTTTCCATAGTGGTCTTGATGCCAGTATGATTGTTGGCCCATTTACTGCAAACAAATACAGACCTTCATAAGAGAGAATGGGGGCAATTAGAATTGATCTCCAGATGACCAAGATCAGTTCCCCTGGAGAAAATTACTGCTTTGGAATGGTGGACTCTATGGCATTACGCCCTGCTGAGGTCCCTCCCTTCCCTAAGCCCTGTCCTCCCTCGGCTCCACTTCCAAAATCTCCAAGTATTTCATAACCCAAAGCGGGCAACTCTATGTTGTAATGTGAAATAACCCTAAATGTATTGTGCTGTGAAATCTGTAAAACATCCCCTGAATGACGAGTCAGAAAATGCACAGAAGTAAAATGAATAGGCCTTAGCTGAAACAATTAACTGAATTTGGGGGGAGATTTTAATAAGGAAGGAAGGAAGGAAGGAAGGAAGGAAGGAAGGAAGGAAGGAAGGAAGGAAGGAAGGAAGGAAGGAAGGAAGGTTGGTTCTCTTTCTGCAACTATGTCTGAGTTTCCATTGGCTCTTTTCTCTCCACAATATCACATCATGAATTCTGACTGCCTACTATAATTGATGCTACAGCCCCCAGGCTTGAAGACTGTAGTTTTGAAAAACAAAAACAAAAAGTCACAGGCAAAACCCTCCTATGATTCAAAGAGCCATAGATAAACCTGTTCTTCCTACTTACAAACATCCAAAGAAGAGACTGGCAAAGGTTACAGTTCTTGCCAGTGATCTGAGGTTATTTTGTTCCAATGATTCTATATTATAATATGGATTGGTTGCTTCATCTGTCTGATGCCATCCTATTAGTTGTGTCTTGCAACAAGTTAATGCAGGGCAATGCATCAGGAAAAAAGGGAGATGAGACTCTCTCCCTGCCACACTCTTTCTCAGATAAATACCAGCCAACCTAATAGCTGATATTTTACAGCCTGGCTCTTGGCAGGTGTTAATGAAGGTAATGTGACAGCCAGTTCCTTATCTGGCAAGTTAATGTATTCCTAGCCTGAAACTGCTGACTTTAAAAAGCAAACTGAACAAACCTAGCATGCATTTAAAAGCAGGCTAAAACATCTTAATTGGTAGGCATTGCTTTTCTAATTTCTTCCCAGCAGTCTTCCACACAGCAATATAACAAATGTTGAACTCATGCTCTTATGGGCTGGGTGTTACCTGCCACAGTGGGTCTTTTTGCTCGGGGAAAAGATCAAAGTACTTGTGAGCCAGCTGAACTGGACGCAGAGTCTGGAGCTTCAGGTTGGTCCAGTTTTGAACAAAGCTGGCCAGATTGACAAAAGTGTACAATCCCAAGCGGTCATTCCCGTAGTTGGACAAGTGTGTCATGAAGATACTGATCTGGAAGGCAAAACAGATTAACAGGCTTTGTTAGTTGTAGTAGCAAGGGGCTCTCAGCAGATGGCAGCAACTGTATTTCCAACCCTGAGGTTCTGGTTATTTAAAGAGTTCTACCACTCCTCCTCCTCCTCTTCCTCTGTTGCTACGCCAGGATTATTTTCTGTAAATTTATAGCCTGAGTAGTCAGAATCTTGAAAAAGGAGAAAAGAAAAGACAATTCCTGCTTTCCAAACCAAGATGTTGTATAGTTTTTACACTGTTTCCACATGCCACATCCTCTTGGGTTTATTGACTTGCTTGCACAAGCACCAGCATTTCACAGATCTCAATTTGTTTGGCCTCCCATATCATACATGCAGGTTCTAGCTTTCAGAATTTGCCACAGAGTCAATTTAACTCTGCAGACTGCTTGGCTAATGGAACAGTGGGCAACTGGGATAGCAGTACCCAAGACAGATATAATGCATTCATCTTCTACAGGATTTCCACTCCTACAGTGTGAAAGAGCATTAGAAGAATGCATTATAGATGCCTGTAATTTATTTACAACCCTAAAAAGTACAACATAGCTACAAAAAGTACCCTTTGCCAATATGGATTAATTCTATATTGGCATGTATGGTTCTTTTGGGAAATGAAACCAGGCTACAGAAGCATTTCATTTCTAATTTCTCAGGTGTCAACAATGAATGCTGTGTACTACATTTGAGCAAAAGAGTCTTCCTGCAGACACTGGCTCTCTCTGAACCAATAGAAGTCAGCATTCCACTACACTTTGAACAATGTACAACCTCTATTTTTACAAATTCTTGGTTCTTATCAGTGAGACATGGTTGACTGAGTACTTAAGTTTCAGTTACAATGTTTTTGCATATAGTTTCCTGTTAACTGTTCAGATTTTCTGGAAAGGTCGCTCTCTTAGTGTATCAAATTCTTTCCCATTTTCTAAAATCACAATGTGTTTTCTTTCCCCTGAGTAGTCTATAACCGATTCCTTTCACAACAGACCAGGAACTGCCTCGGTGCCAATTCCCTGTATAACTAGACAGGGTTTATATCTCTTCCTTGGAATATAATCCTATTCCTTTTAGCCTGATTGGGAGTTTCAGCCTGCTACCCAGTCACTCTTTGCCAAAATCTCAAACCCCAGTTCTTGGCATCTGTGTGAAAATACACTTCAACTTTAGCTGACACTAGACTCTGCATTCTTAGATGGAATTCTTCCTCAGGTTATGTATACACAGCTAAGACCCAGAGTCTCTCCCTCTATTCAAAAGGTGACCCTGCCTGACAGACTTTTTAGTCATACTCTTCAGATATCCTCTCCTCTAGCTGAACTTTTACTTTACTGAACAGTAACTACTGCTGAACACAAAATGAACTAACTCTCCCCTCAGCACACAGCTGATTTTATATTTCCCTCAGCTGGCGCTGGCCAGTCAGAGAAAAGGAGCAGCCTGTCACTCAAGCTCAACATTCTAGAGCAGAGTTAACTATTCACCTCTCTTCTTTGATTTTGCTGCATTAGGAAAACAGTGTTTTAAATGTAGTCGGTCACAGAGAAACAGAACCAAGAATTTACATTTATACATCCTTTTCGGGGTAAACCTCCCAAGGATAATCATCCATAGCATTCTCCACTTTGTCTTTGGGATTTGATTTGCCATTTATTTTCCCCTCCTATGACCTCTTTATTTTTATTTAGGTACTCGTCCAGTGCAGTTCCACCCCTCCCATGTCAGCAGTGGACAATGGCAGAGCTGGGAATTGGGGGAGAAGTGGCCAGGGCCACAGGAATGCCCGAGGAGCAGCTGGAACTGGAGGCACATCAGGATGCAATGAAGCAGCCAGCAAGACAGCTGGAAGTGGTGCGGCCTGGGATTTGGCTGCCTGACAGGCCAGGGACAGTGGTGGCCACCAAGGAACAAAGCGAGGCAGCTGGGAGTGGAATGGGGTTGCTGGGACTGGCTCTGTGGCCAGTGAGTTAGCCTCCAGGCTTCCAACACATGGCATACTGGCAGAAGGGACAAGGGAAGGCAGGGGAAGATTTGTCCCTTTTAGACTAGGCCAGGCCTGAAGTACAGGCCCTTGAAGGTCCCTGGGAAAGTGGGACTTGGGAGGGAGAGTCCCAGGCAGGCATCCCATTGGCCCAGGGCCCTGCCAGCCAGGTGGGCCCAGCCTTCAGAGCAAGGGAAAAGGAGGAGTGTAGGGATGTCCCTCTCTTGGGAAATTTTTTTAAAGGTGGGCTGGGGAAGGGTTGAGGAAGAAGAGCAAGGCAGTGTGCAGAAAGGTTCTGGCAGTAGTAGGAGAGAGGGAGCTGGGTGAAGGTAACCCCCTCCCCCTCACTTAACTGAAGCTCTTCCAAGGAGCCTGTGGGGGGAAAGGGGGAAACTTGGAGGGTGCCACAGCCCCAAGCTCTGGCCCTGTACCTTTGGAGATGGACAGTATTTAAACCCTAGTCTCTCTTGTTAGGCTGAGTGGAAATAACTGACCCATGATCACTTAGCTTCTGTGGTAGAGTGGGGATTTAAATCTGAGTCTATCGTATCCTATTCCAGCACTCTAACCACAACACCACACTGGATCTCCTTGTGTGCCTCTGGCTTGTATATACTACAAAATATCCCACCCTGTAAGATTGTTTCATAATGGTTTAAGAGAGTCTGTGGGCAGCTCAAAGAACTTGAGGTAATGGAATATTCATGTTCCATTTAGTTCAGTGAGATGCACTTAATCTTTAGATTGTATAATCAATCTCATCATATCTTGGAAGCTAAGAAGGGTCAGCCCTGCTAGTATTTGGATGGGAGAGGCAGGCAATGGCCAATCACCTCTGAACATCTCTGGCCTTGACAACCCTACTGTGACTTCATGACAAAAAAAAGTATTGTAAATGTAATACCAGTATGTTAAAAAAATAAATTTACACATAAACTAGAATCCATGTTTTTTCTGCACTGTAGCAAGTGTATGTCCAGCTTTCAAGCAGCCTCATGTGGTCACTGCAGGAGAGTTTCTATGCACACAGGATAAATTTGTTGCTTTCTTTCTTCAGTCCTGCAAGTTGCATTTAATGTTGGTCTGGAGCAAGCAGCAGAGGTGGTTTGCCATTGCCTTTCTCTGTAGTCTTCCTTGGTGCCCCCCCATCTAAATACTGACCCTAATTAGCTTCTGAGATCTGATGAGATTGGGCTACACCAGGGGTCTTTTGGTAGAAAAAGAGCTGCAGGAGCTCATTAGCATAACTCATTAGCATATGTCACACCCCCTGACATCACCGGAAGTGTGTCAGAAGGCCACACCCCCTGACATCACTGGAAGTGTGTCAGAAGGCGACACCACCACTCAGGCTCCACCCCCAAAATGTCCAAGGTATTCCCAACTCAGAGCTGGCGAGCCTATCTGATGGCACAAATGGGGGAAAACAAGCAAACCACCCATGTCAGGTAAAGAGGGAGGATACCAGAATACCAGGTCAGTATATTTTTATTCTCAAAGGGGGAGGGCAGGCGGGGGTTGCCTAGGCCGCCTTCCTTCCCTCCCCCATCTATTTGCTTTCTTTGTTTCTCTTTCTTTCCACCTCTCTCTCTCTTTCACTCTCTCTCCCTTGGCCAAATAGATATCATTAGCAAACAAATAAATATCATTGGACAGTGTCATTTAATGTTAATAAAAAGCAAATTTATGTATTTTCCAATAAAAAACATGTATGATATTTGTTCATGTCTTGCAGCTCTCAAACACCTGACATTTATTCTATGTGGCTTTTACATTAAGGAAGTTTGGCCACTCCTGCCCTATACACACATTGCTGCAGGCTTTATGGAGGTGGGGAATAGTGCTGGGGGTTTTCATGGGGTTTTCAAGGCAAGAGATGTTCAGAGGTGATTCACCATCACTTCCCTGTGCCTCATGATTAGTATTCCTTGGACAAGGACCGGGGGGGGGGACCTCCCGGAGTGCGCAGATCCGCGCACTCCGGGTAGATGGAGGGCGGGGCGGGGGGTTGCCTAGGTGTTATGTGAGTCCAGTGATGTTACTTGTGGTTTTTCAGCCAGAAATTATGATGCGGCATTATGTAATGCAATGCCTCCCTCCCTGTTTGGTTGTGTTGCTCATTAGAGCAGCTCCAAGGTTCAGGGGTGGGTGAAGGAAAGGGAGGTTTGCCAAAGTAGGCAACTTGACATTCCTACACCAAGCAGAACTCAGCCCTTTGGCCAGGTGCCTGACAATCCCTTTTGCTTTTGCAATCTTAGGACGGCAACAAAACAGGAAAAGTACTGAACCATTGGCAACTCAACATATGTCTGGTTGACTGCATTTGTTTCAAGGGCCAAGTTTGTTTATCAGAAATATACCATGAGCAACAACATTACATTTTCATTAAGATGTCTAACTTTAAGATCTCTTTCCTGGTCATTTTCCACCAGTTCAGACCCCAGTGCAAATTAGTTTTCAGTAACTTGCACTGAACCTCATTTTATTTGGAAAAATCCTCTTCTAACAGTACCGCAATTTTCCTTCTTTTTTTAGCACTCAGTGCCCTGTTATCTTGCAAGTTCACAGTACTGCAGTGACCATAGAAGTCACAATAACAGATTTGTTGCCATCAGGGTCTAAATCACCTGCAAGACTCACTTTCCAACTCTTTACGCTTTATAAGACTCTACAAATAAAACCTTCATTTGCTCTTGTGCCCAGGTCCAAAGCCCCCCCCCCAAAAAAAAAACTATCCACTTTTCCATGCAAAGGAGAGCCCTAATCCTATTTTTATTGTATTTTATCACTTGCTCCTCCTTTCTTTTACTTCTTATCTTTATGATCTACTGCAGTGATCATAAGGCAAGGACCAGGTGGGGGGAAGCCTCCTGGAGTGCACGGATTCACGTGCTTTGGGTAGATGGAGGGCAGGGGGGTTGCCTTAAGGCAAGGACTGGGTGGGTGGGGAAGCCTCCCCGAGCATGCAATTCCACGCACTCTGGGCAGGAGGAGGGCGGGTGGGTGGGGTTGCCTTAAGGGAAGGACCAGGTGGAGGGTGGGTGGGGGTTGCCTTAAGGCAAGGACCAGGTCGGGGGGGAGCCTCCTGGATCATGCGAATCCACATGATCTGGGCAGGAGGAGGGTGGGTGGGGGGGTTGCCTTAGGCTTAAGGCAAGGACCGGGTGGGGGGAAGCCTCCTGGAGCGCATGGATTTGCGCGCTCCGGGCAGGAGGAGGCCAGGTGTGTGGGGGTTGCCTTAAGGGGGGGTTGCCTTAAGGGAAGGACACCCGTCCCCCTGGCTCCTCACTCCCAGAGCGCCGCTCCGGTGAGCTCCCCCCATCCGAGACTTGGGCTACACTATACCATTCACTATCTATCTGGATGGTATCCCACCCCCTAAGAAAGACTTTTCATGGAACAAAAGAAGCTATGGTAGGGGAAGGAAGTCTTCCCATCTAATTCTCAACATGGACAAATCTGTGGATACTAAAATCCAGAGAGTGGAGCCATGAACAGACAGCTCTTTCTATAAACCTGAGAAAAGCCCCAGGTTGGCATATATATATGAAATCTAAAAAAAGAAAAAAGTATTGGCTGTTTAACCCCTTCCCCAGAAACAACAGAAGCTGTGCCTGTAGCTTTAAGAAACAAATGCCCTCTCGGGGCAATTTTGGAGTTGCTAGGCAACCACAATAGTATTGCCATCTTTCAGCGTTTAATTTTTTTGGGATGTTTTGGCCTTTGATGGAAGAATAATCAGAGCCATGCATGCAACCACCAGGCAAGCTGATACCACAAAACTTTTTGTTTCATTTGGAATACTCCGCAATAATGGTTATTAGCCATCCTGCCTGATACTAGTGTTGTTTTTATGTATTTTTATTTAATTATTTTATCATTTTAATGTTTTTTAATTGTTCTAATGTTTTATGTATACCACTTTAGGAACCCTGATCAGTTGGAAAGGCAGAATAAAGATGTCTTTAAACAAACAAACAAACAAACAAACAAACAAACAAACAAACAAACAAACTTGCATGACTCATCCGAAACTGGTTCCTTGCTATTGTTCAACAGTAGCCATCCCAGGAAAGCCAGTGTGCTCTAGTGCTTAGAGTTTCAGACTAGAATCTGGGAGACTAGGTTTGATTGTCCACTCTGCCATGTAAGCTCACTGGGTGACCTTGAGCCAGTCACTCTCCATCTAATGTACCTCACCAGGCTATTGTCATGAGGATAAAATGGGAAGGGGAGAATGATGTTGTAAGCCACTTGTCGTTTCATTTAAGGGTGGAAAAACAGGGTATGTATTTCATGCATACATGTATGAATGTATGCATGAATGAATGACTATAATAGATGAAGGTAGGAACCAATATAGGACTGGACGTAGACACATCTGTTCAAAATATGGGTACTTTTTATTTTTTGTGGCATATTGATTTTGAGTATTAAAAGCCACAGTTATGTATGATTTCCCAAAATGGCAGAATTTTTGGTTTAATAAAGTTTGAGCTATTTTAAAAATCAAATGATGTTACAAGAATTCATATATGCACAAATAATTCTTAGAATCTTCATCTTTCAGTGCATTATGAAGTACAGCTCATATAAAGGGGCACTGAGAGGCTGAACTTTTTATTTGAAGGAAATATGATTTCTCTTCTTTCTGTGTTTTCAGCCTCCTCATTTGATTTCTCTTTGGCACAATTATGGCCCTTCAAACAGTGACATCTCTTTCAAGTATGAACAGTGTAAAATAATTCACACCAGGATAGGAAATTAACTTTCATGACTATGAAGTCATTGTTTTATTTCACTGAGCTTTATGCATAATTCGCTACTTCAGGATTTCTTACTTGCCAACTGGATTAACCAAAAATAGCATGTACATGAAAAATAAGTTAATTACACATTTATCAAGAGATAACAAGAGTGTTAACTGATTACTTCGCTTTGCTTTTGTTTCCAGTGGAGTCAGTCTCAAGTGAACAAGAACTATGCATTTTGTTAGAGGAAATGCAAATCAACTAATGCCACATTTACAATTAAGACAAGACATGCTAAGCAGTGTATTTTGTAGTAATTATGGAGTGCTTTGAATGGTGCTATGAGGAAGAAAAAATGGCAGAAATTTGTTTCCCCCAATATCTAAGACCTACAAAGATCTCTTAGTAATAGGATCCCTGGAGTGGCATTTTGCTATAGTTTGCTAATAGCATCTTAATGTAGAAGACAAAAAGAACAAAGCCAGACTTCTCCATATTTACTGGACATTTGCAATCAGTAATAAATTCCTTTTGTCTTGAAGCCAATGGAGACATTATTTCAACAAAGTTTCTCCCATAGGTAACAGCTCAAACGAGGTGGTGACTGAGATGGAGGGAAATCACAGGACTATTGCTCCCCTCTTTTGCAACTGTGAGGGTACAACTAGTGATGACAGTATTTAGACCCACCAGAAAATCCAAATCCCTTTATTGGCATAAAAGAAAAGCAAAATACCACAAGGCAAGTTTACAGAGAATTTGAATAC
The DNA here is from genome assembly GCA_029375565.1 of Gekko gecko. Classification (NCBI taxonomy): domain Eukaryota; kingdom Metazoa; phylum Chordata; class Lepidosauria; order Squamata; family Gekkonidae; genus Gekko; species Gekko gecko. The sequence continues at coordinate 88,975,039 of JAPDNY010000010.1, read as the reverse complement.
TGGAAAAATACAACAGATGCAAAAGACAGAAGAGACCCACTCACTTCTGCAGGAGTATACTGCATACCCTGCAGTTGTGAACAGGTTTACATCGGGACCACACAGTGTAGCATCCAGACAAGAATAAAAGAACATGAAAGATACTGCAGACTTGGCCTAAAAAATCAGCAGTGGCTGAACATAGCCTAACTCAAACAGGACACAATATCTTATTCCAAGACACTGAAATGCTGGACAACACATCCAATTACCATGTCAGATTACACAGGGAAGCCACTGAAATTCATAAACATAAACAAAATTTCAACAGGAAAGAAGAGAGTTTAAAATAAATAGGGCATCATTTCTTGTCCTGAAAAACACAAAATGGCCCCGGTCACACGGAGAATTTGCCATATGGAAGGCATGAATGTCAGGCAGATTTTTGGGGCACAATCACACTGCAACATCTGGGAAGCATAGCGCTCCCGTGGCCAACCCGTGGCATCCCGCCAAAGATGCAGAGTTAAAAAGTACCATGGAAAGTGCACTAGTATCTGGAAAACACGGGGCAAAGGCGGGCATCTGATTATGGGAGTGCTAGTATCCTGTGGCATCCGGCGCCCATTCACATCCCATTGCAAACTGGATGTTTTTTGTAAGTCTCTATAGGATGCTCACAAACGCCGAACTATGCATGCACACAAATGTGACCTGTTGCACCAACTCACCAAGAAGCGATCCTTCATTCCTCGATCATGCACATGCAGGGACTCTGTTGGAAACAAAAAATTGCCCATCTGATCCAGAAACAGTGGCTTGCAATCACCGCTTGTGTGATTGTGCTGCACCGCTTCTTTGCCACACTTCAGCATCGCTGTGTGATCAGCAGCTAACAACCTAAGCGCAGAGACTCGGGGACCACGCCTCCCCCTCGCAGTATCTGGCCCGTGTGACCGGGGCCAATGTTCTACATCATACAACAGCACTACAGATAAGATTAGAATTTCAACAGCCAATCCATATGCAAAAGAACCTCCTCAGGAAAGCTCCTCCTTTAGCATGTCACAGCCTGGGGAACTCCTGTAAGATAATGACTCAGCCCTACCCCACCTTCCTGAGTTGATATAAATTACCTGCCTACCATTTTTCTTCTCACATTGACACAGAGAGTACTCCATCAGCATAACTTATTTGCATATGCCTCACCCCCTGACATCACCGGAAGTATATCAGATGGCAAGAAAGAAGAGAGGAAGAGAGAAAGAGAGAGAAGGAAAGAAGGAGAGAAAGAGGAAAAGAAGGCAAAGAGATAGGAAGGAAGGAAGGAAGGAAGGAAGGAAGGAAGGAAGGAAGGAAGGAAGGAAGGAAGGAAGGAAGGAAGGAAGGAAGGAAGGAAGGAAGGAAGGAAGGAAGGAAGGAAGGAAGTGACAGCATTTGGTCATATTGCTGGCAAGATGTCAGTGAGCTATGAACTCATGTGTCAGATCATGCTGATCTACACTGACAGCTAGAGAGGTCAGGTGACTAGAATTGTGTTATGTTTCTGGACAGTCACCATGACTCAGCCAATGTACATACTGTAATCTGATTGGTTGGTGTAAATATATATTGCAACCAGTACAACCCTCCAGACTCCTTTTGGAGAACAAATGTCTGCGTAGCACTTTGTCGGTCTGTATCCTGAAATTGCTACTGAAACTCTGTATAAATATCTCCAGTGTCCAGTGTAAATAAATCTAAATACTCTGTACAAACAAACAGAGGTACTCTGCTATTCTTTGCAGTGTCTAACAATACCGTCAGGAAGAAAGGAAGGAGGGAAGGACATAAGAACATAAGAGAAGCCAATGTTGGATCAGGCCAATGGTCCATCCAGTCCAACACTCTGTTTCACACAGTGGCCAAAAATACCAGGTGCCATCAGGAGGTCCAGCAGTGGGGCCAGGATGCTAGAAGCCCTCCCACTGTTGCCCCCCCAAGCACCAAGAACACAGAGCATCACTTGCCCCAGAGCTATCTATACCTTGTGGCTAATAGCCACTGATGGAACTCTGCTCCATATGTTTATGTAATTCTCTCTTGAAACCTTCCATGTTTGTAGCTGCCGCCACCTCCTGTGGCAGTGAATTCCATGTGTTAATCACTCTTTGGGTGTATTTTAAGCTCTCCCCCCCCCCGTTTTGACCCACCTTCAAGTGAGAACTGGACTTTTTGGTTGCTTTTTTAAAAATTGTGAATTGTTTGCAGCAGCTCTTATGAATTGTATTTTAAAGGCCACCCCCTGTTTTAACCCATCTTCAAATAAAAACTGGACTTTTTGGTTGTTTTTTAAAAAATAATGAATTGTTTGCATGAGCTCTTCATACATCTAGGTGTGGGGCACCTACAGAACATCAGGCAGGGGACCCAGGCATTTAATTCCCCCCCTTCCCCCAAGTCTCTCTGCAGAGTAGAGAGGCTCAGGGTAAAGGCAGCAGGGGGCTCTGTAGGGCTTCCCTGGCCTGTCTGCCTGTGCAGGTGGGTCAGGAATGGCAGGGGATGCGCCCTGGGGGGTCATTTCTGCTGGAGCGCTGCTCTGCCATGCTCCGGAAGGAAACAACCCAGCCTCTGAGGATATGCTAGTCACAGCTGCTGGTGAAACATCAGGTATCACAATACCAAGACCATGGCCATACAGCCTGGAAAATGTACAGCTAATGAACTCTGGCCATGAATGCCTTCAAAAACATAGTGATGAGTCAGCTCACCTACAGGCTCAATTTGTAATTAGGTCAGTATTTACAATCTTTCTCAAAGAATTCCTGGAAAATGCTCTATTTCTTTCTAAGCTTTTTCCAAAAGAACCTAGAAAGACAAGACCAGTCCTGCCCTGACATAATCCCCTCCAACATGAACTTTCCCTAAACTAACACAGAGGAAGAGCAGTGTCAGGGAGAGGTGGTAGGCTTTAGTAAGAACTGATGTTTCTAAGGCCTGCATATTCCAGGACTCTTTTGTTACACTCAGAAGCATTTGTGTCCAATATGGAGCCCAAGTAACAGAGTTCCAGGGCTTCTGCTTAATAAACTGACTAAGGAGACATTACGGACATTTCCAAGACTTTATGAAAGCAGTGGATATTTCTGAGCATGCTCAGAAGAATGCAGGAGCACACGGTTCATAAAGATGAAGGTACTGATTTTGAAGAAGCCCTCCACTCCACCTCTTCATACTGCCACTTCCTATTTGCCAGGATAAATTATGGGGAAATGTGGGACTGGAGACATTAAGAGCATTACCAGCATTTGATGCTAGTGACAACATGAGCCATTATGAGTTGAGCCTGAACGTTATATAGTTTAGGACTGGCTCATAATGATTCACTGCTTTCTAAACTGAGAGAGTGTCTCTTTCACCCCAGAATTAACATTTTCACCTGGTCTAGGCTTTTGTATGGATCTTCTGCTTTCTTTACTCATGGGCCTGGATTGGTCCAACTGAGGGGTTTTTTTCCCCCTGGTTCTCTACCTCTGCTAGTTTCCCAGATCTTGCTGAAGTGTTGTCTCTTCTCTCTTCATAACCACCAGTACAATTTACCTCTCTTCCTCCTGATGCCATTATACTGATTTGTTTTCCACTTCTACCAGTGGGATCAACACTGCAGAGTGGATGCATGGAAAGACAGTGCACCAATATTGGATCTTGGGGTTATTTACCTGTTGCAGAGAAGGGTGTAGGAATTTGACATGGAACTGCTATTTTCAGTGGCATCCCAGTGTGCTTCATATAATGTTTACCTCCACTCTAAATGCCAATCTGGCACAAAGCTGAACTAGAGTCCTGAAAGTCTGCTGAGACCACTCACACACTTCTCTTCTGCATTTTAGAATAACCACAAGATGGAAGCCATTTGCTTTCCATTTTCACCCCTGCAGCTCTGCCAATCTGCCATTTCTTTAACAGTGGGTTCACCGTGTTTAAAAACATGTCCATTAGTTCGCTAAATTATTTATAAAGCTTTTAGTACATCCATACGGTGAAGATGGATAGAGCTTAGGAGGCCATGTCCCTCATGACCCATCCACAGCTGTGTTAGTGCTGTATCCTCTTTATTTCGTAAAAGGTCATTTGGACTGTTTTCATCTTGCTCTGAGCCTCCTATGAGCAAAACTTGGTGAGCTTGCTGCATGGTTTGAAATTTACTGGAGGAGATTTGATTTATAATTATTGTATGTAGCGGGAATTCCCTGTGTTATGTACTTGTTCATGAGATTGCACTAGGCTAATTTTGGATATAAATTATGGTGCCCTGCTGGTTCACACATGAGCCCTACACGCTTGTCCAGCTTCCTTCATGAACTGAATCCACCAGGAGTTGCTGCAGAGTGCAGGGGTTCCCTAGCCATTGTGCAAGGGTTCCTCAACCCAGGCTGGTTTGGAAAAAGCCCTTTGGAAATAGAAAGCTTGAAAAGCACTGCACTAGAACTATGCTACCAGTTAGGCTTACTAGCTGCATTATACAATCTTATGTAAAACCCAAAGAATTCAAGAGCAATCTGGTTACTATCATTTTATTTTATTTTATTTTATTTGTATCACACACAGCCTGAAGATCTCAGAGCACTTGAACATTTAATGTGGTATTTTTGGTCTGCAAATTCTTCTTTCCACTTCTTTGTTAACATTTCCTTTAGCTGACTAAACGTGCCAAAAACTACATCCTGCATCTGGTTATTTACCCTCTTCCCAAAGTCTCATTCATAATATTTGGCTAGTGAATTATTAACAAATAGGAACTGTTTTGACTTAAAACAGATGAGCTTGTAAACACTGATCTTCCAAAAGCAAAAGCCCAGGCAGTGACTTCATTAAGGCAGCTCTACGAGGGCAGCTGTTCGAACAAAGAACAGAAGGTTCTTGCTATATTTCAACCAGCTATCACTTGACAAACCATTTTTCTTTTTTTCCCCAGCACCAGTGTGATTCATTAAAAAGGCAATACATGCTAAACACAGTGCAATCAATTCTAGGCCAAATGCATCAAGACAGCACTTGCTTGCACTTTCAGCCTTATGGCAGTCTTAAAGCACTGATAATTTGGAAGGAAACTTCTCCTAGTAACATCTAATGAACATCTAATCCCAGTAGTTAAATTCTGCATGGAGACTTCCAGTAGTCAAACATGCCTGGAAGCATGCCTTATTTGAGACAGGAGCCAACTAGAGATCATACATTTTAGGAAAGTATCTTGACCCTGATTTCCCACAGTTCACGGATATATCAATCGTAGACATAACTATGCAGATGAAAGCCAGGGCTATGCCGATAGGCCATTTCAGGGTTCCACATTATGGCCATGCTCGAGGGTGAACAAGACCTGGAACCAAAATTAGACTATGGAGATGTGGACTATGGAGGCTATGAGGGGTATCTTGGCCTGCGCTTCTTTTCCCCAACAGTTTCCTTTAAGAAATAAAGCAGTACAGAAGAGTGTTTTATGGACCAGATGACATGTAGCTAATTTTAAATTGGTAATGACTGCTCTCTTTCTCTCCAGTTTCTCCAAATATATCAACTTTCTGGCATGCACAGAGGCATGCTATAGTTTCCTGGTGGGCTTTGCCTATTTAACAAAAGTGTGAGAATAATCTGCAATTTCTCTCAGAACTATTGTTCCTTAACCACACCCTTTGTTCTTTTCCTGCACCTGTTAAATAAACTGTAGCAAAATAAAAGTTTGTCACGCTGTAATGTTTTGTGTCATTTTTTATGCATTTTAGTACTCTATCCTTTGATGCATCAAGCATGAAAACAAACGGAGGTCTGGATGTATGAATTCCAGATGTTGTCAAAAGATCAAGAGTAGCTTTTTGTCACAGCTGGCCTAATTTTCTGGAACCAGAAGGTTTTTTTAAATGCAGTAACCTCTGTTCTCTGAATTCTACCCACCACATTTCTCAGTCTTTTCCAGTGAGCAGTTTGATGATTATCTATGAGTTCACTTTAGAACTACTTGCCACAAATGGCACAGATGAAGTGGAATGAGAATGGGCAGAAGGGTAAGCCTTCCCTGTAAAGGTAAAGGTTTCCCTGGTCAAAGCAATGGTATTCCTACTAGTAATGTATGGCTGTGAGGAGGGGTCATTTCATAGAAAAAGAGGTGCAGGAGCTCATTAGCATAACTCATTAGTATAACTTATTTGCATATGTCACATCTCCTGACATCACCAGAAGTGTGTCAGAAGGCAACACCCAACACTCAGGCTCCACTGGACTGTTTTGGATTGCTAGCTAGGGGAGTGGGGAGCGTGCAGATCTGCCCTCACAGAGGAGGGAGAGCTTGTACCTAAATAAACCCTGGTCTTAAAGGTGCCACTGGACTCTTTTTGGATGGCCAGCAAGGAAAGTATGTGGCTGCTTCGAGGAGGGTGGCATGGAGGATGTGCATGGCCTCAAGCAGGTAGGGGGCCAGGGCACTGGTGGGGCAGAGGCGCAGGAGGAGTCTGAGTAGGCACAGGAGGCCGGGTCGGAGCTCCTCGCAGGCCTCGCAGGAGTCACCAGGGCCCGCCTTGCAGAGGTGCCGTGCCAGGGCCGGCAGGAAGTCAGGCAGAGTGCCACGGCCCATGCGGTGATGGAGCAGCTCGAGGGCCGGGAAAGGTGAGGAGGGGCTGCTGGGAGCAGGGGGCATGGCTTACTTCATGTTCCCACCCCCTGGGCTCCTTACTGCTGGAGCTTCACTCCTGTGCGCTCCTGCAGGAAATGAGCCCTGGCTGTGAGAGTTGGACTTTAAGGAAGGACCAGTGCTGAAGAATAGATTCTTTTGAATTATGGTGCTGGAGAAGACTCTTGACGGCCCCTTGGACTGCTAGGAGATCGAATCAGTCAATCCTAAAAGAAATCAACCTTGACTGTTCCCTGGAAGGCCAAATACTGAAGCTGAAGCTCAAATACTTTGGCCACCAAATGAGAAGAGCATTCACTGGAGAAGACCCTGATGTTGGGAAAGATTGAAGGAAAAGAAAAAGGGGACGGCAAAGGATGAGATGGTTAGACAGTGTTATCAATGCAACAAACATGAAATTAAGCAAACTCTGGAGCATGACAGAAGAAAGACAGGCCTGGTGTGATGTGGTCCATGGGGTTGTAAAGTCAGACTCAACTGTGCAACTGAACAACAACAGAGGTTTCCCTTGCTTGGAAGCTAGTCAAATCCAACTCTGGGGGTGGTGCTCATTTCCATTCCCAAGCCAAAGAGCCAGCGTGGCCCAAAGATGTTTCCATGGTCATGTGGCCAGCATGACTAAATGCTGAGGTACACGGAACGCTGTTACCTTCCCACTGAAGTGGTACCTATATATCTACTTGCAATTTCTTGCTTTCAAACTGCTAGGTTGCCAGGAGCTGGGGCCAGAGATGGGAGATCATTCCATCATGCAGCACTAGGGTCTTGAACTGCCGAACTAAAGACCTTCTGGTCTGCAGCTCAGTATCTTAATCTTTAAGCCACTGTGGCCTTCCCTGAGCTCTATATAAAAATGAAGTATTTTCTCAGTGAAAGTAGGGAGGTGAATATCATGGAGAAAGATGATACATATCAATTACTCCCTGGGCAGAAACAATGTATGCACAACTCTCAGAGAAAAACTGATACACTTGGTTCTCTTTGTAGATATTTCATTATCAGAATTAAGGTATACTCTACTATATGGCCATTTAGATTATTATCTCACAGAGTTTTAGCAAAATTATTTATCAGCTAAGTGCATTTGACAACCACTGATCTAAGTTTCTTTCTTTTTCAAGAAAGCATCTTGCCTGGATAGCTAAGAGACAGTAGCTGTTACTCAGCACTTCTATGCTACTTTGGAAATTCTCCTACAACTTCTGATGAACATGGAAAATGCATTGTCATTGTACCTGGCTACCTTACATTGTGATTAGTGTCCACATATATCAGTTCTCTGTGAATATTTCTCACACGGCTGATTGTTTATTCATTTTGTCTCCAATCTTCATTCCCATCAACAATTTATTTATTTGTTTGTTTGTTTAATTTGTATCCTGCCTTCCCCACCAAGACAGGCCCAGGGTGGTTTACAGTATATGTGTGTGTGTACTAAAACAGTGAGATATATTAAAACTGAAAAATTAAAATCAGACCACAACATATAGATCATAAATACTAATAAACATAGATGTTAATAAACAATGGTGGCCAGGCTGCTGGTTATTAAATTGGTGGTGATGTTATCTTTAGAAGGTTTGAGAATAAAGAGTAAAATCCCATACTCAGCTAGGTAACACACTAGGTAAAGAGCTAACAATAACAGATCACATGATCTGATGCCTACCACTCATCCCATTCCAGGAATGGTTCAGACAGTGATGCACAGATATCTCAGTCATGCTGACAAAAGACACACATCGAAAAGCATTTATGGCAATGGTCATATTATATGAAAATAAGCAGATCCACATAATAAGATGCTTCCTATATAAGTAGTGTTGCCAGTCTCTAGGTGGGTCAAGCAACGAATAAATATACACTGCAAGAAACTTTTGTAAATTAATGTGTTCTGTTTATAATTATCATTCTATAATGCGCATTATATGCTGTTGTCACATCCTAGTCAGGTATATATATTCAGTACATTCAATATAACGTATCATACAGTACATTCAATTTTTGAGAATCAGGAGCGCTCTGTCCATGAATTTTAGCTGCACAATGTGTCTTTTGTAGGACCGGCAATAAGCATCAACACAACTATAAATGAAAGCTTTCCCCCTTCTGGAAGACTTCAGGCAAGTAGAAGCGGGTGTGTAATTCTGGAAACTCTCATTGGGGGTTGACTTTTTAAATACTGATACAAAATTGACTGGTAGTTGTTTAATTTAATGTATTGTATGATATGTTGTATTGAATGTACTGAATATATATACCTGACCAGGATGTGACAACAGCACATAATGCACTTTACAGAATGAAGATTATAAAAAGAACACATTAATTTACAAAAGTTTCTTGCAGTGTATATTTGTTCATTACTTGACTCTCCTAACACAGCAGCTCAGGTTTCTACAGTCTCTAGGTGGGGGCTTGGAGTTCTTCCAGAATTACAATGGGTCTCCAGATTACAGAGATGAATTCCCTTGGAGGAAATGGCAGCTCCATAGCGTGGATGATTCTATGGTATCATGTCCTGCTAAGATCCCTCCTTTCCCTAAACTCTGTCTTCCCCAGGCACTGCCCCAAATCTCCAGGAATTTCCCAAGTGAGAGTTGGCAACCCTACATATAAAGGACTCCTCCCAACTGGTAAAAATACCAGGACTCTTAAAACAGAAATCACATTTGAAAACACACACAGCATGTAGTTTTGTACCTTTGAAATACATACACACAATCATTACCATTCCTTTGTACAGATCTCAGCTCCTGGCAAGCTGGCAATGCTGCTGGTTGCGGGGGCTGCTTTGCCACCCTGAGGAAGCCGGGCAGCAACAGAGCCATGACGCCTGGCGTCGTGACATAGGCAAGGGGTGGAGCCGGCCTGGATAAACAGCCTGGCTCTGCTCCCGCTGGATGACAGTTGCTCCGATGTGCTCAGAGAGTGGAGCATGATGACGGAGCTGTAGGCTTACCTTTAGGCCTTGAGGCCCAGTTTCAGCAGCGCCGCTCCAGTGGAGCGGTTGTGGACAGCAAGAAGCTGCAGTGAGAGAGCGGGCAGCTGGGGAAGTCTGCGGCAGTGGCGGTGTGAATTGTGGCTTGTTCTTTGTGGCGCCGGTTGGATCAGTGGCTGCAGGGGCGGCAAAGCATGCCCAGCGGCAGCGAATAGCTCTCTGTGGTGGTGGGAGGACAAGCGCGGTGACAGCGGAATCCTTTCACCGGCACTACGTAGATAACAGTGGGGGCGATCGTGGGGGGGGGGTGGAGCACCATATTGGAGTGTTGTTGGGGAGCAGCTTCAGTTGTGCCTGCCCCACCACGGTCTGTAGGGACACTATAGTGGGGGCAGCATGGTAAGGTTGCCTCATCCCCAGTTTTTATCAGCCCTATCTTCTGGCCTCTTTAAAATAAATAACAACACCCCGCACACCTCACTATCGTCATCAGCCACAATGGGCTGGCCTGCCAAGAGTCTGTGTTCTGACTGGGAGGCTGGGCGAGTGGCGGCCATTTTATGGTGGGTGGAAGCGATGACCATCTTAGGGCTACCTGGAGTGGCAGCCATTTGGGCCTTTCCTTTTGGTGGCCATTTTAACAGTTACAGGCAGCATGGGCCCAAAAAAGGGCCTGGGGGCATCATCAAGTAAGCAGTCTGCAAATAAGCAGGTGGGCCAGAACATGGCAAAAGGAAAACAACCCCTACCAAAAATGGTCCCACTTTGGCACCTGTAGGTACTGTTTCCATAGTTGGTGCCTCGATGCCTTCTGCACCCATAGGCATTGGTTCCACCTCTGGAGGCTTGGTGCCCTCTATACGGGTAAGCACAGTTCCTGTGGTGGTGGCTTTTGGGCCTCCTGCAGCCACAAGTTCTGGTTGGGTGACCCTGGGTCAGTCACAAGTTATCTCAGAGCTATTCTCTCAAGGACAGTTCTGGAAAGAACTCTCTCAGCACAACCTGTCCCACAAGTTGTCTGCTGTGGGGAGGGGAAGGGAGTTTGTGGGTCACTCTGAGACTCCGAGTGAAGGACAGGGTATAAATCCAATCTCTTCTCTTCTTCCTTCCTTCCTTCTCCATCCATGGTTGCTGGCATGGTTTTTTTTTTGAAGGTAGGATTTAAAAGAGAACTAGTCTCTGTAATACCTGACTTGGGGGGATTTGGGGAGTGGATGTGTCTCAGTGAGAGACCATCTGTTTGGCATGCAGAGAATCCCAGGTTCAATCCCCAGCATCCTTAGTTAATAGATTTGGTAGTAGGTGATATGATAGACCTCTGCCTGGGACCTGGTGAACATTTGCCACTTTGAGTAGGCAATACTCATTTTAGCAAACTTGAAAGCATACAGTGCTATTGAAGGGGCTATTCCTTATAAGAATAAACATTGATTCCCTACTTATTGAAGCTGGGATCATGTATTGGAGGCTGGAGACAGGGATTTCTGTTCAATTTGACAATTTTACAGGGTTTTATTCAGAAAGACAAGGTAAATTGCCAATCTTCAGGTTATACTACTTGGCCCTCATGCGAAGGGATACAGTTCTGGTGTAGTGGTTGAGAGCAGTGGACTCTAATCTGGAGAACCAGGTTTGATTCCCTGTTCTTCCATGTGGGGCCAGTTGGGTGACTTTGGGTCGGTCACAGTTCTCTTGGAGCTGTTCTTATGTTTCTCTTAGGGCTCTCTCAGCCCCACCTACCTTGTGGGGGGTCTTTTGTGGGTAGAGGAAGGGAAGGAGATTGTAAGCCACACTGAGTGAAGTGCGGGGTATAAATCCGGTCTCCTCTTCTTCTCTGAATACTATAGGAGCTTTTAATGGTATCTAACTGTAAACTATGAACAGAAACAGAATTTGAGGTGTTGGAATGCAGCCAATGGGAACAGCTGCTTGAAACTGGGTAGCTCAATTGGGCACTTAGCATGTGTGGGGGTAAATCAAGTGTAAACTGAATGGAAACAACTGAACTTCTAAAGGTTTCCTTCTGTGAAGGAATCCTCATCAGCAACATGTGACTTTGACAGTGTGAACGCATGCCGAGTTAGCAAATGGGGTTCATCTTTGTCATATGTTAGGATTCAAATATCCATTGCAATACTTCATTAGGTAAAGGTAAAGGTTCCCTTGCTTGAAAGCCAGTCGAATCCGACTCTAGGGTTGCGGTGCTCATCTCCGTTTCAAAGCCGAAGAGCCAGCGCTGTCCGAAGACATTTCTGTGGTCATGTGGCCGGCATGACTAAACACCAAGGTGAGCAGGGATATGGTGTGGCTTCCAATCTGATCCTGTGATCTGGAAATTTGAAAGCTGGCATGTCATTACACATCATTGTTTGGTCCTAATGCACATTCTTCACAGGTTTAATAGTGCATTTGTCTTTAGGGGGAGGTCCAGTGAGTTGCCAGGGCCTAGATGGGTGGCGTTGGTTATGGCAGGCTGTGGGAGGTACTGGCTGGGATGTGGTGGTGGCAGCCACAGCAACAGGAAATGAGGCAGGTGGCTTCCAGGCAAGGCCCTTGTGTTACAAGCTGAGGCTGACCTTGTGATGATAAGAGCAAGGTGGCCCAGAGTGCGAATAGTCTGGTCGGCTATTCTACTTTGCCATGAAGGGCAAGGCCCTGCTGTTCGCAAGCAGAGGTGGATCTTCTGATGATAAGAGCAAGGTGGCCCAGTGTGCAGATGGTCTGGTGGGCTATCTGGCCTTGCCATGAAGGGCAATGCCCTGGGGTTACAAGCAGAAGCTGACCTTGCGATGAAAAGGGCAAGGTGGCCCAGTAGTGTGGATGGTCGGGTTGGCTGTTCCGCCCTGCCAGAGCCAATTTGGTGTAGTGGTTAAGTGTGCAGACTCTAATCTGGGAGAACCAGGTTTGATTCCCCCTCCTCCACTCACAGCTTCTGGTGCAGCTGTTCTGGCACAGCTGTTCTTGAAGGGGGCAGTTTCTGTCAGAGCTCTCTCAGTCCCACCTACCCCACAGGATGTCTGTTGTGGGGAGGGGAAGGGAAAGGAGTTTGTAAGCCACTCTGAGACTCCCTCCTCCTCCTCCTCCTCCTTCTATTCACATGTATTTTTTGGTCAACTATTCACATGTATTTTTTGGTCAATGCTTATCAGAGAAAGCAGTCCTTATGACTTCAGTTCTCATGCTGCTGTTTATTCCTGATGTTATATTCTAATGGTTGCAATTTGTCCCTTTGTTTTTGTTTAGAAGTTTGGTCTTTTTAAATTTTCTGAAGTTTGTTTCTCAGGACTAGACATTTATAGTTCTGGCTACTTTAGCCCTGTTTTTATGAGCTTCATTTTTATTGTTGCTGTTTTAATGCTGCTGCTGACATTCAGTGTGGTTTTATATTGTTGCCTTTATGTATTATATATGGCTTTGGGGAAATAAAGGGAGCACTTACCCTTTTAATACTAAAATAATTAATCAGGACCCTTCCCAAAATGCTGATAGAGAAGAGGAGACAGGTAGAAAGGAGGATGAGGGAAAGGGAATGACAGGGTCTGTGAGAAGAATTACTTTCAAGGTCTCCTTCTTGCCTAGTTTTGGCAGTGGTCATTCATCTTGTGTAAATCACAATGTATTTTCTGCATGGGTCACTTAGCCATACCTGATGGGATTTTTCCCCCTGCATTTAACCCAGTCTGTGGCTTAGGTACAAAAACAACCTTACCTCTAGGCATGCATCAATTACAAAAATCTCAGCTACACTGCAGAACATTTCTGTGGGTTATGCTGTAGGCTCCTCCAAAAGCAGATAAAATATGCATTGTGATTTTCAAATTTGTGAACATAATGCAATTATTTGTTGTCATGAATGAAAACATAAATTTAGGTTTACACTGGGAAATTCACAACACCTTTCAAACAAAGTTCCCTGAGCATTCATTTCTTTTGTAGCCGAATTACCAGCTTCGGAAGCAGACTCTATGGGAGAAGAAGAATTATTGCACTGGCTGTGGTTGTGATCGAGGTGGTGGCATTTTAATTTCCCAATGTAGCTTTGTCAATATGTCTCAGCCCTGTAAACTTCACACTATTCTAGCCTTGGGTAGAACTTCAGTAGAACTTATCAGTCTTGTTTGAGGGGTTTATACTTATAATATGCTTTATTACTGGGGCCCATGAGGAGTAACAGCACTGAAAACAGACACAAATAGAACACAAAATATATAAAGTATGACCTATCAGAGTTTATAATAAAAGGATACAGAAATATGAGTTTCAGAGTGGAAAGTGGAATTTACTTCTGGTCTGGGAAATACGTTGGAATTGATATTTATTGTTCCTTCTATAATATCTTGCAGATGGCAAGAAGCTGGATCCAACCAGTTTCTTTTTTCTAGTAAAAAGAGGAACCCTGAGCTGGATAGCCCAGGCTAGCCCAATCTCATCAGATCTCGGAAGCTTGGCAGTGTCAGCCCTCTTCAGAATTTGGATGGGAGACCACCAAAGAATACCTGGGTTGCAATGTGGAACCAGGCAATGGCAAATTACCTCTGAATGTCTCTTGCCTTGAAGACCCTACAGTCAGCTGGGACTTGGTGGTAAAAAAAAGAAGAAATAAAAAAGGAAGGGGGGGAATGTCCTTTGACCATTGTACTGGAAATCATGTATGGTTGCCAGTCCTGGGTTGGAAAATACCTGGAGACTTTGGGGGTGGATCTGGGAGAGGGTGGGGTTTGTGGAGGAGAGGGACCTCGGCATGGTACAATGCCATAGAGTCCAACTTCCAAAGCAGCCATTTTCTCCAAGGGAGCTGATCTCTGTCAGCTGGAGATCAGTTGTAAAAGCAGGAGAGCTCCAGGCTCCACCCGGAGGCTGGCACCCTAGAATCATGGGACCTGCACACACAAAAACATATGGGACAGGAGCTGATGCAGGAGAATAACTTGAGAAGTAGAAGAAGCAGAGAAAGAAGAGATTGGATTTATACCCCACCCTTCATTCGGACTCTCAGAGTGGCTTACAAATTCCTTCCCCTCCCCCTCCCCACTACTGAGGTAAGTCAAGCTGAGAGAGTTTTTTCCAGAACTGTCCTTGAGATAACAGCTCTGACAGAACCACGGCTTGCCCAAGGTCATCCAGCATCTGTAAGTGGAGGATTGAGGAATGAAACCCGGTTCTCCTAGATTAGAGTCCACACACTTTTAAAAAAAATTATTAGTAAGATAACAAAGAAGTTACAGTTTATCCAACACATAAGTGCAATGCAATTACATATCGTACACTACAGCAGACTGGTGTAGGAATACCATTTTAAGGAGAAGGACAATGTCCCATGTTGCCACCAGTGTTTCAGACCACATGCAAATTACTCCTTAGAAACTCTAGGGATGACTGAATGTTACTAATTTGAGGGTTATATTGTTGAAATTACTGTTGAACTTTTATCTGGAATATATCTTTGAGCAGTCCATTGAAACTTGCTGTGAATCTCATCCCTTTTTGCTGCAACCTGAAATGGCATCTCAGCAGGGCACTGAATTCAATCTCCACATTCCCATATTGCTGCTGCCATCCTTCTGCATGGTCACATAACACTGGACACTTCTCCGCAGTGGGGCAACTAGGTACTCTGAGTCATTGTAAACTATGGATGTCATGTGGGGACTAATCCCCAGGTGGAAGCAGTCTCTCTCTCTCTTTTTTTTATAATAGGTTTTTATTAGTTTTCCAGAAATACAAATAAAATGAGAGTAATATCTTGTGGTACATTCCAATTGAGTCTGTCCTACTTGTCTTATAGCAGAAAATTTATCTAATAACCTAATAATAGTTACCACTACAAATATCAAGAATACATAAATGATTTCATTTAAAATTATCTAAACATTCTAATATTAATATATTTTAGTATTATGTCTTCAAAGGCTCTTACTGTAAAATTTCAGCTTTTCTTAATCTATTATTATCTTTAATAAGGTCATTCCCCTCCTGTTTTCCCTATAAAGCAAATATATCAATTTTTCTTCTGAATTGTTGCCTTATTTAAAACTCAAAACAATAAATGCTCCTTCTTTAGAATTCACCTACAAATCTATCTTATCTACTGTTTTACTAAAAATCCTTACATTTTCACCTCTCTTAATTAATTTTTGTCAAAACAGGCCATTCTTATTAATTACTCTTTAATAAAGACTCCTTAGGCACTCTTATGTAGAGAGATGATAGATTTTCTTAATTACACTTTAGTCCATAAAGCTTAACATCTTTTCCTTACATTTTCACTTCTCTCAGCTGCTTTCTCATCAAACCAGCCATTTTCTTTGGTTACACTTTAATAAAAACTCCCTAGGGCAGTCTTATATGAAAAGAGGGTAGATTTCTTATCAGTATTTTTAAACAGAAAGCTTAACATCTTTCCCTTACACTTTCACCTCTTTCAGTTGATTTCTTATCAAAACAAGCCATTCTGTTTAGTTACACTTTGTTAAAATCTCCCTAAGGCATTCTTATACGGAGTGAAGGTGAATTTCCATAATGATAATTTTATACAAAAAGCTTAACATCTTTTTTCTTTGTCTGGTATCTTCCGTTCAGAAGGATCTTGTCTCTGTGCCTTTTGCCTTTGTGGACTGCATACATTTGTTTTAAGGATTGCAGTAAGTAGTTTAAAATAAAGCTTGATTGGATGTTTTCTGTCTTCTTTTCTTCCTGAGTTGGCTCTCGCATAAAGAGTTTGGTTGCTCCTGCATACACCTGTTTCTTGGATTCTATAAAACATAGTTCCATGAATTCCATACGAGGTGTGGTTTGCTTTTTTGGTGTGTTTGTCTTCTTGTAAGGTGCCTTCCAGTCAACTGAAGAGAGGTCCTCTTGCTTGCAGTTTTGATCAGTGTCTCTCAAAGAATGCTCCTGCAGTTTATCTGGGTTGCTTGTAGATTCCAATAGAGCAGTGGAGCATATGTCATATAGTTCAGCACATGTTTCTTTGATTGCTAGCTTAATTGAGTCCTGAATCATGTATTTAAGAGCATCCCATGAAAGTTGAGTCAGCTCAGCACTTGCAATATCATCTGTGTTTGGGGCTTTTGATTAACTTCCCTCTTGGAAATCCATTTTAAAAACAATTTCTGCAACCCCCGTACGAAAGAAAGTATAAGTAATTCAGTCCGTCAATAATCTAGCAGTTAAACTGCATTGCTAGATAAGTTGTAGCAGATATAATAACAACTGAGGGTCTTTCAGTAGAGAGCCAGGTGATTGCTTTTAACCAATGTCTTCTGAGCCCAGAAAACTTCAGAAGTGGGACTGATATTACAGGAAGTCTATTACCATATAAGAAAGTTTCTTTTAAAATGCCTGTATTTTTTTCTTCTTGTTGATAAAAGCCAGCGATTTGGCTAATTTGTAATTCCAATATGAGTAGTAGAATGATCAGATAAGATTATTTATGTCCCTTTTCTCCCCCCCCCCCATAGCTCTTTAAAAAGTTTTATATCCGGTGCTTTTGATAGCCAATTATGTGAAGGCGAGGAGGATGGGAGTTTCTCCTCCCCCTTTCCTCGTCGTTGTGGATGCAAAGGGGATTTAATCAAAGGGTCTTTTGCTTCTTTGATGTTGCTTTGTAAGAGTACTCACTGTTTCTTCATCGATGCTGGAGATGAGGTATGGTGTTCTCTTAGCTGGGCATTCACCACGAGGCAGTCATGGCAGACTGTGACTGTGTTATTTCGTGCTCTTGCTTCAAGATGATCTGGCTCCTACCCACTTGCTGCTGCTTGTGGGGGGCTCAGATCACGTCTCCTGCTCCAGCCCTCTCTACGGGAGGTCTGGTGAAACTCGGGAAGACCCAGAGTTCCAATAAAAGCAATGAACCGCCGGCGGGGCTCAGGAGCGAGACTGAGCACCCACCGCCTCATATCACCACAATCCGGAAGCTCCTGGAAGCAGTCTCTCTTGTTGGAGTCCCACTGTTGAGAAAAAAATTCACAGCCACAAAACAGTTGAAATTTGAGATGTCATTTCAACATGTAGTGTCTGTATTTTTATACAATCGCTACCAGAATCCCAATGAGCAATTAAGACATCTAAGCTGCACGGAAAATATGAAATACCATCCAACAAGGATCAGTTTTAACTGCTGATTAAATATCACTAGCATGAAAATGAAAGTAATTTCCCAAATGACTTAAGGCAGGAGGAACATTTTTATTTGATTTTTTAAATAGTCGTTGAACTCCTCCAGCCAGGTTTTGTTTTACTTTGCTGGCAACAACTTGGTCTTTCATTACTTTGAGGAAATCCAAACATGACATCTCTGTGTCAAGCAATATTAAATCTTAAAGTTGTGTAAACCCCAAAGGAAACAATGGTAAATAACTGCCCCTGCATATTTGCTGAACCCAGGGAGTACCTTTTTGCTTATAATTTTTGCATAAGAATGAGTGCAGATGCCAGTCAAAGACGCATGGAGACAATGGAACTGTGCTTCATTGAACCAATAGAAAGTAAGATGGCGAGCAAGGGCAATGTTGAGAGGGAAATGCTGTCTACCCATTTGGTTCATTAGATGCAACAGGTCAGAAAAACTGGCTCCTACCTGCCTCATGACCAC
Source organism: Gekko gecko (assembly GCA_029375565.1). Classification (NCBI taxonomy): domain Eukaryota; kingdom Metazoa; phylum Chordata; class Lepidosauria; order Squamata; family Gekkonidae; genus Gekko; species Gekko gecko. Next base: position 88,956,859 of record JAPDNY010000010.1, on the reverse strand, counting down.
TAAAGGAATTGGATTATCCAGTGAGGACAAAACTGGTCAATAAACTGTGGCTGAACATATGAAATGGCCTTACTGGTCTGAACACAGATAGGGCTTCTAGTCCCCCTAGTGGCTTCTTTAATAGGGTTGCCAGATCCCCCAGTCCTGTAGGGCTTTCCAGATTTGGGGGGGGGGGGGCGCCTTCCTGCTGCCAGCCAGCTTGCTAGTGGATGGGAAACCCCACCCCTGCCCTGCAAGCTATGATCTCACGACTTGCAGGGCAGGCACCAGTGGCACCTACTGTTTTGAAGTGGGAGCCGCTTGCCCTGCAAGCTGTGAAGTCACGGCTTGCAGAGCCGGTAGGAGTGGTGCCCACTCTTTTAAAGCAAGGGCCACCTGTGCCTGCCCTACAAGCGGTGAGATGACAGCTTGCAGGGCAAGTGTGAGTGGCTCCCGCTTCAAAAAAGCAGGTGCTGCGCTTGCCCTACAAATGGCAATCTCATGGCTTGCAGGGCAAGCACGCATAGTGCTCTTTTGAAGCAGGAGCTGCTCGTGCTTGCCCTGCAAGCTGCAGTCTCACAGTTTGCAGGGCAGGTAGGAGCAGTGCCTGCTCTTTAAAGCAGGGGCCACCCATGCCTGCTATACAAGCGGTGAGATTGCAGCTTGCAGGGCAAGCACGAGCAGCTCCCACTTCAAAAAAGTGGGTGTTGCACATGCTTGTCCTAGAAGTGGAAATCTTGCGGCTTACAGGGCAAGCATGCATGGTGCCCACTCTTTTGAAATAGGAGCCACTTGTGCTTGCCTGCAAGCTGCAATCTCACAGCTTGCAGGGCAGGCACCAGTGGTCCCTGCTTTCCCCTAAGCATTTAAAGGGAAGGTTCCCTTTAAATGATTGGGGAAAGTGCAGGGGGGATGCGCACATGGCTTTGCATGCCTGCTATGATGATGTCACTCTGTGTGATGTCATCATCATGTTGGGGGCAGCCCCTCCCCGTCCTGGCATGCCCCCCAGATCCCCCCACTTGGGGGAATAGGACCTGGCTACCCTATTCTTGAACTGGTTGGGAAACAGGTCTTGCTTCAACATTCCAGTAGTCTGTTGGCTGAATGTGGTTCACAAAGCATCCAACCCTTTCCTGGGTTGAGTAATGTGGGGCTTACTTCTCCACAGGCAGGTTTAGGATGCTCCCTTTATCTTTTCTCATCCCCAAAAGACAATATTTTAATCAAGGCTTGGCAAAAGATTTATACGATCTGAAGAGAAACCAGAGTAGTAAGGTTTTTATCAATTGCTATTAAACATAAAAATAAGAGGGCTGATATTCAGTCAATTTTAATTTATCTGGCCTATCTGTGTGAGCTATTCAAAGTCATTGGGCTATAAGCACAAATTCATTAAAGAAAGAAGAAGAAATCAAGGTTTGGCAACAGTTTTCACTTATTAAGAAATTATTTTCAAAAACTGTATGAGAGGCATCTAGGGTTGCCAGCTCTCAGTTGGGAAATACTGGGAGATTTTGGGGGTGGAGCCTGGGGAGGGTGCCATTTGGGGAGGGGAGTTACCTCAGCAGGGTACATTGCCATTGAGTCCACCCTGCAAAGCAGCCATTTTCCACAGGGGAACTGATCTCTATTGTCTGGAGATCATTTGTTATAGTGGAAGATCTCTAGGCCCCTCTTAAAGACTGGCAACTCTAAAGGCATCCCACACAGTGAAGTTTTGTATTCCTCATGTAAGCATATATGTTTTGTGTGCCTTGGCAAACTTATCGATTTATCTAGAGAGCAACAAAGCAAACCCTTTTAATTGGATACTGCTTTATAAACAGGATTAAGCTCTTCTAACCAAAGTGGTGTTTTTTAAAGCCATGAGGGTAAGAAGCAAGAAGCAAGCTGATGGAAATTGGAGATAAAGAAGATGCACCATCCTTTTTCATAATTCTTTTACTGTCAGGTTGCAAGTCTTGCAGTTTTACATAAAGCTACCATGAATTATGATTAATTGATCCAGTTGGATGCCCATTTTTAAGCAAAAGTACTCCAATAGTCTGTCTGTCAATTAATACTTTATGGTGAGAAGAAGCAATTTTGTACTTCTACATTAAGCCTTCATTTTTGTTAATCATAAAATTTTGAATCAGCTCTTTCTTTTTCTAACCCTTTAGGTTTGCTTTTGACACTTTAATAAACGATTGCATGGAGAGTGCTGGAGGTAACCAATTTTCCCCCTTCCTTCCTTTCCAACCCTATAGCTGACAAACACCCATTTATTACGATATCTGTCACTGCCTAAGTTACTCAGGACTAATTCTGATGAAGTGCCATCAAGCAGTGCTCAGAACTAGGTTTCCTCAGAGGAAAATGTTATGAAAATAAATTTGCAAGAAAGACAGGGTAGGTTAAATGAATAAAGGAAAGATGACTGATTAGCTTTAAGAAATGTTCAGTCTGTTCTGAGCATTGTTTGTTTGTTTGTTTTTAAAGGATGGTGCTAACAGTTTAAACTATTGTACTATGTGGCATGTCCCCAGGTAGACCAAAGAAGAATGAGGACATCTGAAGTGGGACGTGTGAAAAGCAGGGAACAAGAAAGAGTTGTACAAAGAAAAATTGTTCAGAAACCCTGAGAAAGGAAGTAACTGATTTAATCAACTGAATGATAAAAAGTGGTATCACATTTTAGTTTGGTCATAATTTTTCTAGTTTGTTATCAACATTAACAGACCTCTTTATATTTCTCTGTTAACATTCTGTCTTTCACTGTAAATGTAGCACTATTGACATTCTGTTGAAAGGCTTATTAGGAAAAGAGTAATGAAAGCTTTGCCAGGTGCATTTAACTTGCTTCTTCAGTGGAGATTTGTAAATTAAGAACATGAAGATGAGACCCAATGATCCAACTAGTACAGCATCCTGTTTGTAACAGTGGCAGGACAGATGCTCTTGGAAACCCAAAGGAGAAAATTGGGGCAATAGACCCCAGCAACTGCTACAGTAGCATACTAGGGATGGGCACGGAATGGCTAACGAGCCCAAGATCATCATGAATTTTGGCCTGGAGTTTGTGAACTGGAGTTTGTGATAGGAAGAATCAAGATGAACAACCATGAATACTGACACAATTCATGGTAGATCCCAGTGGTCAGCCGTGTTGGTCTGAAGCAGTAGAACAAATTTAGAGTTCAGTGGCATCTTTAAGACCAACAAAGGTTTATTCAAGGTATGAGCTTTCATGTGCAAGGCATGTTAACCCCTGCTTCCTGCTCTTCAAGAGAAACAGCTGAGAGGCTGGGAGCTCCCCGCCACCCAGCTGTTTGGTTTAAATGGCTCACATTTAAATGGCCCTGCTTTTTGCTTCTTGTGAAAAGCTACAGGAAACAGAAAGAAGGGTTTAAATGGAAGGGGTGAGGTGCCTTCCCAGGGGCACTTCACCCCCACCTGTTCACTGACTGTGGCTCACCATGGCCACGAGAAAGGTCTAAGGGAGTCCCCTCCCAGGAGATCTCCTCACTTTCTCCTGCCTGCAGTGACTGAGAGAAAGGGGGAAGGGAAGTGCCTTCCCAGGGGGACTTCAACCTACCTCAGGCTCCCTGGTGCAGCCCCTTTAAATGGGCTGCATGCAGGAGCCCGAAAGTGATAGTTGAGCCAATGCAGAGAGACTTAATACTGGCCCAGCTGTCTTGGGCCTGCTTGCACAGCCCCTTGGAAAGGGCTGCACAAGACAGCCTGAAGGAGCTGAGCCAGCACAGAGAGACTTTTCCATGACATCTCAGCTGCCTCAGGCTGCCTAGTAAAGCCCGTTTAAACAGGCTGTGCAAGTGGGCCCAAGTAAGCTATACTGGCATGGAGAAGTCTCTTCGTGCCAGCTTAGCTGACTTGGGCTGCCTGGTGTAGCCCCTTCAAACAGGCTGTACAAGTGGACACAAGATCCCTGGGCCAGCAGAAAGGAATGGGTGAAGTGCCTTCCTGGGGCACTTCACGCCCACAGCAACATCATATGTAGTTGGTTAGGCTGAAAGCAAGTGACTGGCTCAGGTCACAAAGAAAGCTTCCACAGAAGAGTAGAAATTTGAACCAGGGTCTCTTGACGCTAGTTTGACACTTTAACCACTACACCACATCAGCTCTCTATCTAGATAAATTTCTATCATATCCTGTAGAAAGCTACAGGAATAAAGAATTTAAAAGCATCCATCTGCAAACAATGCATCAGATGGCCAACACAGGAAGAACATGGGATGCTACTGCATCTTCAGGTCTGGTAAACAGTGACACAAAAACATAGAGTAGTAAAGACCCAAGAGAATGCCAATGTATTCTCTAGCAACTGTGAATGCAGCAGATAGCTTCCTACTTTGAGACATATGTCTTCATGCAGCCATGTCTAACAATCTGAAGAATACAATTTTCTGAACCCTTAAAGAGTATATTGTCTAACACACTTCCTCTTCACCTGAGCGCTATTCTATTTGCAGAATTTTTGTTAAAATGGCATTATAAATTCTTTTTAGAGCTTACTCTTTTTCTTACTTGCTCAAGGTTATTTTTCTGCATTCTTCCTACAACTACCCTCAGAGAAACAAGGCAAATAAGAAAAAAGAAAAAGAAAAAATATTTTTATTAACATTTGGTTTTATGAAAAACAGCCTGTCTCCTGTGGAAAGCATAACTCAGCCCCTCTCTGCATCTGTTTTCAATATTCTGTGGCCATATGCTCTTCTACCTGAATGATGAGAACTTTGGAAACTAGACAAGCTGACTGTGGTACATGTAGGAACTGTGTAATCCAAATGTAATGATTTCAAATGAACAATAACCTTTTTTATATGGAGGCTTTAGAGTGTAACATATTAAAGTGTCCTTGAAAATTAAAAATGTCCCACAGCAGCTACAGAGTTTAATCTCTATTAGCTATGAGCGATTAGATTCCAATAATAATAACAACAACAACAATTTTGTATGTTCAGTCTACTATATCTGCCTATGTAACTTTTAATTAAACAACTTTGTGGTTTCCTTATTTTCAACTATGTTTGTGAAACACAAACCAGGGATTCTGTTAAGCAACTGACCACCATTTGTCTCAGAATATTTTAACGGTCCAGCATATTTGGGTCAAACATTAGAGGTGAAGTATTTTTTACAATGAAGTAGAGAAAAAACACCCCTTCATTGAAGCCAAAGTTCCATTAACTTAAATAAGCTAAGAAGTTCCCTGGGGTGCCCTGAAAATTAAATAACACTTCAGAAGTTTTCTAATTGGTTCTACATCTTAATAGTCACCAGTGGCTCGGCCTAGAAACTCCATATGTTTTTTTTTATTGCCTCTGTTGAAGAGAAGATGCATTTATTCTGCTACACATGGATCAGTGAAAAAACAAACAAATTGCATGAGAAAGATCAAGCACACTGTGGCTACAGCCCTTACTGTCAGGAGATTCACAAGACAGAGTATTGGGGTTGAACGTAAAGCTATTGCAGCATTGTGGCTAAGAGAATCACAGTGTAATCTTCAGCAGAGTGACATCTTTTTAAGCCCACTGACTTCAATGGACTTAGAAATGTACACTGTAAGTTATGGTCTGGGAGTTATGACTGTCTTCAGCTTTAGCTTCAGATCTACCATGTTTTCAGCAGATGGCCTCAGGCAGGCTACTGTACCTCAGTTCCTCATTTGCCCTTGGGGGATAATAGCATTTGCCCAACTGGCAGATCTGTTACAAGCAATACCACCAGATGTGTCTAAGTGCTTCTAACATTGAAAACAATGTAAGTGCTCATTATTATTGTTACATGATTTGCTAATGATAAGCCCTGAAAATGGAAAGCCCTTGAATTCTATGCCTAAACTCATCTTCATGTTGCTATACCAGTTGCTGCTAAGTGCTCAGTTTGTATCCAGTACAAAAAAAGATATTCACCAGTGTATTTATTTGGTTGCTTAAATGTTGTCTTTCTTACTATAATTGTTCAATGAACAATTTGCTATTATATACCATGTTGTGAAAGTGAAGTAACTGGCTGGATCTACAAAACCTCTAATTTCATCTCTTTGAAGATATTTATGCTTTCTTAAGTACTGTCTTCACATGGTCAAGAGCCAGTTTGGTATAGTGGTTAAGAGCAGTGGAGTCTAACCTGGAGAACTGGGTTTGATTCCCCGCTCCTCCACATGTAGCCAGCTGGGTGACCTTGGGTCAGTCAGTTGTCTCAGAGCTGTTCTCTCAAGAGCAGTTCTCAAAGAGCTCTCTCAGCCCCACCTACCTCACAGGGTGTCTGTAGTGGGGAGAGGAAGGGAAGGAGATTGTAAGTCACTCTGAGCCTCCGAGGGAAGGGTGGGGTTAAATCCAACCCTCCCTCCCTCCTCTTCCTCTTCCTCTCTACATGTGTATAACCCCCTGGACACTTGGTGCATTTCCCTTGCGTGTTAATAGCACACATACTTGTATCCAGGTAAAATTAAATTATGGACTGTGTATACCAAAGTCCAGACTTTTGGTAGCAGCACCTCACTAGGGAATGGCAGGCTCCCAGAAATAAATCAGGCAGAAAATATAATCAAAGTCTAAATCTTTATTTAGAATACACAGATCAAGAAAAGCAGGAGACATGCAGAAAGCCATATCTGCTCTCTCTCTCTCTCTCTCACACACACACACACGTGCACACACACAGAGCGCAAACCTTAGCCCTAGACAGCTGAATACCTAATCAATAAAAGCACACAATAAAGGAGGCCAAATGGGGGTCCAGAGTGGAAGGAGATCAAAGAAGCAGGACAAAGCCTGAGGTCCTGTGTTCAAGCTACAAAGGGGCAGTAGGAAGGCAGTTCAGGGGAATGGCTGCTGGAAAGATCTGGGGCTTGGGGGTATATTTACACTGCAAAAATATTAGAAAGTGAGCAGCAAGTGGACTTCAAAGACAGAATGGCTTTGGAGCCAAAAAGTTTGACTCTTACTGGCCAATTTGATTTTAACTGCCAGGCAGAAAATTTTTAAATACAAAAGTGACACACTAAAAACTGGGGACGAGTGACTGGAATAAACTGATCACTGACTGGTTGAGAGGGTGAACAAAGAACCAGGTGTGAACTGATGGTCATATTCTGGGGAAACAATAGGTTTAAGATAGGAGTGACTGCCAACTAGATCCTTCCATGCTTTAAGAGTGTTTTATTATAGCTAATCATTGAGACATCACCTGCATTTTTAGCGAGGAAGGGACTAATTCACTTAACTCCTATGTAGAGCTATTCAGGCTGTTTCCCTTTTGTTATGTTAGGATGTGCTTTTAGAATGGATGGAATTCTGATTTCTTCAGGCTGCCTCCCTATTGTCCTGCTTGGAAATGCCTTCCAGCTGAATGGAGGTTTGCTGGAGCTCCCATATCAATTTTACTGAAATTTAAAGGGTCTCTTGTAGATATCTATATACTCTGGCATCAACATCATGGCCCCCCATGTCCCCTCCCCCAAATTTCTTGCCAGTTTCCAGGCATTGTCTGGCAATCCTAGTCTTATCCCTAGTACTTTGTGATATGTTAGTATGTCATGCTGAGATGGATCTGTGGTCTTAAGGGATCACAGCACCATGCTAAAGGAGAGTTATACCCTTCTAAATCCATTGACTTCCGTGGGCTTAGAAGGGTATATCCCTGCTTAGGACAGCATCATATATATATATATATATATATATATATATATATATATATATATATATATATATATATATATATATATATATATAAAAGGCAAGCTGTGCTGGCAATGACTCACCTACTCTCCCATTGGCCACTGGGGAAGCTGCCTTGGTGTCCTATTGGCCTGTCCCACTGGCTCCTCCATTCTTACATCCCCACTTTTGATGTGTTGCACCTTGGGAGTTCTAGTTCTCAGCCAGCCTTACTACAATCATCACAAAGGGAATTAGAACTATAACTCCCAAGCTGGGACTCGGGAGTCCTAAGAGGCCATGGGGCATTAGCAGGGAGTCAGTTAAACTATTAAATCAGTTAAAGTGTTAAACAGGAAGCAGCTTTGGAATTGAAAGAGGTTCAGGGGAAAGGGAAGGCCTGGACATCTCTCTGAATTACAACTGATCATCCCCATGGAGAAAATGGTTGCTTGGTTGCTTTGGAGGGTGAGCTCTATGGCATTATACCTTACTGAAGTCCTTCAACAAACCCGGCTTTCCCCTTAGTAGTACCAAACTCCAGATGGCACCTGGATATCTCCAAGACCAATTCTCCCAGAGAAAATGGCTGCTTTGGCCAGTGGACTCTATGGCATTATACCCTGCTGAGGTCCCTCCCCACCCTAAACCCTGCCCTCCCCAGGCTCTACCCCTCAAATCTACAGGTATTTCCCAACCCAGAGTTGGAAGCCCTGTAACTGACTATGGAAGTGCTTTCCAGACCCTTGGAACCCAGAAGACATGGCATAGGAGGAGGTGCTTTTCTACCTTAGCTGCCACTGCATAGCCCCAAATCAACATAAGTCAAAGGTGGAGGGAACCATACCTGTTACCATGCAGCTCTCCTCCCATACTACCCACTTGGGGTAGCAAAATGACTTGAGACAGTCCTGCCTTTTAGCTAAGCAGAAGGAAATAAACATGGCTCACCTCCCTCTATTTTCCCCTTCCCTCCACCGCCCCACCAGCCACAGCCAGGACATGCACCTGGAGCCTCTTTCTAGAAGAAGAAGAAGAGATTGGATTTATAGCCCGCCCTTCACTCGGAGTCTCAGAGAGGCTTACAAACTCCTTTCCCTTCCTCTCCCCACAACAGATATTCTGTGAAGTAGGTGGGGCTGAGAGAGCTCTTTCAAGAACTGCCCTTTCAAGGACAACTCTTGTCAGAACTATTGCCCAAGGTCATCCAGCAGCTGCAAGTGGAGGAATGGGGAATCAATCCCGGTTCTCCCAGATTAGAGTCCACACACTTAACCATTACACCAAACTGGCTCTCTATACCAAACTAGAGCCCACTGTATTTCTTCCCACAATGGGCCTTACTCCTAGTTTTAAATAAGCTTAAAAGGGGGTTCAGGAAAGTGTTCTTTGATGACAAGATTCCCAAATTTCTATTCAACTAAAACAGCATTAATGAAAATAGTTTATCTCATATTCTTTTGCCCCTGTACCCAAATGAAGACTCAAGACAACAGTATGGGTTTAACAAGCTTATTTAAATTTATTCAAATCTGGTGATCTACATCATCAATTAATTATGCTAATATTTAATCAAGGGTGGGCTGTGCTAGGCAGCCTGTCCATGGCAGCCTTTGTTCTGGCAAATGTGGCTACCACCAGCCTTGTTTATCCTAATCTGCACAAAGAGTGCAGAGAGGTGCCCAGCCCCAGCTCCGTACTGTGATGCACCATTAAGCTGCTACCAGGTTCTGGAAGATGTTCCTCAGCACCGAAGGTGCTCCTTCCTAAGCCCCATCCCGCCGTCCAGCAAGTGGTAGTCTGTTCAGGACATGTTCTCAATCATGCCCAATGGCTCAGGGTGCTGCCTAAATGAGCAACTCGCCCTGTCCCCCCCTGAACTAGTTATGGACTAAACAGCCAAAAGACCAGGCCCACTTAATCCTAAATTCAAGAATCCATTTAATTCTTAACCATTTTACTGCCACCAGCCTGGACATCATAAAGCAGGCAGAAAAGGGCCCTGCCCGAGTGCCAATCAGGGAGAAGGCCCCCCAAAAGTCATGCTTGGCCCCAAATGGTGACTGACTAGTCCCATAATAAAAGGGCAGGTGGGTCAGCAGCAAGCACTAAAAGCATGAGGTGAAGGAGGAACAATTAATCATCCTGCCTGCCTTCCCATTGGGGGGCTGCTTTCTAGCCAGCCATTCCAGCCTTGAGCTTCCTTTGAAGCTGGACTGGGGCAAATCAGTTCACAGTTCTAATGGTCATGAATGCATCTTCTCATCATACGATGAATTCTTTTTTCCTCCTGCTTCATATTTATTGATCAAATGTTATCTATCAAAATATCTACACATCACATTTTCATCACAGAACTGGGCCCATGTAAAACAAGGGCACTTATTCTCGCCTGAGAAGTGTTCAGAGGTATGGAGTCACTTTCTGGAGCTATCTGCATTTTGGACATCTAATGCCACTCATGATTTACATTCCTGAAAGTAACATAATCTGCTACATAGGCTGATTGGTTTATTAGAGGCAAGACATTAGGAAGAATTTGTTTATTAAAATGAAAAGGCTTGCTAAGGAAATAGGTGGAGTGAAAGCATCATGAGGGGATTAACACTTTGGGCCATGAGTTAATCTGTTTTTACATGGAATTGGGAGTATACAAGACCCCCAAAATAGTCATAGATCAAAGATTAGATGGTTACCAATGCTTTTTAGATTTTTTTTTTTAATAACAGTTTTGTCAACCATTTCTCAAAGTGAATGCAGTCACTTTGCTGTTTGGCAGTTATACGACTTTACAATATTGCTTCTGATTAATCTTTCTAGCTTATTAAGAAGCTAGCCTTGGCGGGCTTAAAGGATGATTTCTGGACAAATAACTCACCTGCTCTTAGTTGCAAGGGGATAATATTTAGAGGTGTATTTATTAGCTTATCTTCTCTGTTAAACATTTATGAGTCTGTTCTTTATAGTCCGTGGAGCAGGGGAGTAAAGGAGATGAACTGGAAAACAGATACTGTAAGACCTTGTGGACATTGAGCACATGTGATATATAGCACTGTCTCTGAGGATGCTTTAAATATGCCAGAGCACTTCCCTGCTTGACTGGATGAAGAGTACTGGTCAAGGAGCATGGGGCGATTCCCCTCACTTTTCAACTTAGCATTTGAAGAATTATAGAAAATTGTCCTTGAATGTTCTTGGTCAATCTATTCACCTGCAATCCCTCATTTAGTTTCCCTTCTATATTTTCTACTAATAGCAGGAGTTTTTTGTTTTTTGTTTTTAATCTTTAGTAGAACAGTATGAATGTTAGAATATTTTGGGTAAAAGTCTTGGAAACTCCCTTACAATTTGACAGAAAGAGGGTTCCTTATTATATTAGAATACAGTTGAATAAAGTTTTGTATCTTTATTATAATAAATCCTTCCATTTCTGTGATTAGCTTATTTATTTATGTGTTTATTTACTTGTTTGTTTGATTTATATCCTGCCCTCCCCATCGGAGCAGGCTCAAAGCAGCTTACATAAAATTAAGTAGTTAAAACAACAATATAAGTAAAAGCATAAAAACACAACAGCAGGTGCTAGTAAACAATGGATCATCATATGAATACTACCAGTAAAGCAACCCAATCCACTGCTAAGAAAGATACATGAATGCCTGCAATTACCACTAAAAAATGGAAAGCAAATTCTATAATTTATGATTATTTGCTACTAACATGAAGCTGGATCCTACGAATGCGGTAGCTCATTTTCTCCCCTTCGCCTGTCAGTCTCCTAAGTAGCCCCTGATCCATGCTAGGGAGTGGGGGAGACTTGTAGATAAAATACCAGAAGACATCAAGGAGAGATGAAATCACTAATCTTCTGTTGTGTGCCAATGAAAAGCTTGCTTTGCCACATTTCCTCCACCAGCAGAAGAAAGGATGCTGTGTTAGTCTCAGAGATTCTGGGGACCCAGGCCAAACTTGAAGCCCCAGATTCACTCTGGTGGGAGAAGGACAATCACCTGTAGAATGGTGCAGGATGGTGATTAGTGAAAGTAAAGACTCCTTTGAGGAGGGGGGGCTCATTGTGGCTAGCCTGCAGCAAACAGCAGTAGAGCAACAGGGGGATGAGATTCAACTGTTCCCTGTGCTAGAATATCCAAGTTCTATAGTGCAACCTTATGAAGAAGCTCTGAAGATCACTGCACAGGGGAACAGCTGAAGGACTGGTAGTTAGCATGGCTAGATTAGGGACCACCCACATTTTCAAATTATGTCCTTGCTGTCTCCTAATTGGCTCTTCTGAAGACTTCCTACTCCTGCAGAGCTTCCTTCTTCTTGTTGTTCCTCTCAAGGCAGTTAGGCTAGACAGTTAAGGCTCTCTTCTATATTCTATAACAGTTTGTTCTTCTTTAAATAAATCTACTTATTTTTCCTTGCATATTTAAACTCTGCCAACTCCCTAGAATCATAGAGTTGGAAGGGACTTCCAGGGTCTTCTAGTCCAACCCCCTGCACAAGGCAGGAAATTCACAAATACCTTCCCTTCCATACCCACAGTGACCGCTGTTCCATGCCCAGAAGATGACAAAAAACCTCCAGGATCCATGGCCAAACCATCCAGGAGAAAAATTGCTTCCTGATCCCAAAGTGGTAGTCAGCATTTCTCTGGGCATGTAAGAAAGGGCCACAAGAACTAAGCACTGAGGCAAACTTTCCTACCCTTCCTCTCATGATCTTCATAAGTTCACAGAATCTGCATTGCTGTCAGATGGCCATCTAGCCTCTGTTTGAAAACCTCCAAAGAAGGAGAGCCCACCACCTCCTGAGGAAGCCTGTTCCACTGAGGAATAGCTCTAACTGTCAGGAAGTTCTTCCTAATGTTTAGCTAAAAACTTCTGATTTAATTTCAACCCATTGGTTCTGATCCGACCTTCTGGGGCAACAGAAAACAACTCTGTACCATCCTCTATATGACAGCCCTTTAAGTACTTGAAGATAATTATCATATCACCTCTCAGTCATCTCCTCTCCAGGCTAAACAATCCCAGCTCCTTCAACCTTTCCTCATAGGACTTGATCTCCAGACCCATCACCATCTTTGTTGCTCTTCTCCGGCAATGTTCCAGCTTGTCTATATCCTTCTTAAATTGTGGTGCCCGAAACTGAACACAATACTATAGGTGAGGTCTAACCAGAGCACAGTAAAGTGGTACCATCACTTCTCATGAGCTGGACACTATACTTCTGTTGATACAGCTCAAAATCGCATTTGTTTTTTTTTTTAGCAGACATGTCACACTGCTGACTCATGCTCAGTGTGTGGTCTACTAAGACCCCTAGATCCTGACCTACAACCGAGAATGGATGCAGGGCCATCTCACCCCTGCAGCTCTAATCTGGCAGCTGAAGGCCAGCCAGAGCCCTTGGATCATTGCAGGAAAAGGTTCAGGCAGCCCAATGCCAACTGCTGGCTGACACTGATGATGAGTCATTGCAGGAGCCAGCTACATGCAATGTCAGCAGCTACAAAGGCTCATGAGGGGAACTCCTGGGTGTGTACACAATATCTTCCTAAAAGCTGAAGTGCTGCTACTGACCAGATGATTTCTTGGTAATTTTACTCCTAGATTACTTCTCGACAAACCTGCTTTCTGAACTCCCTCTTTCTGGCTTTGTTCATTTGGATGCTGTTTCCTGGTTACTCTGACTTCTGGACTGTTATCTGACACTGAGTTCTCTGCATCCACCCTCCCTGGCATTGCCTCATGCATCGTCTCGATGCTGGAGACCTAGACCCTGACTCAGGAAAGTGGCTGCCCCTGACCACCCAGTAGTTGATCACCCTCCATCTGAGTCTCAGGCAGCATGGGGGATCAGCAGAAATTCAGCACTTGTGGGGGTGGGGGTTCAGGGCAGAGGCTGGGGAAGTTAGTGCTATGGCAGTGCGCCCCCCCCCCTGCATGGGGCCTGGGACAGCGGCCCCAGATGTCCTGTGGCTATCTCTAGTTGGGATACTTTTCTTCCCCCTCCTTGCTGCTATGTGCCCTGTGACAGTTTTTTCCAGTAGGCTACCCCAATCTCAGCATAGGCTTTTTGGGGGAAGATCTTAGAGGGCTACTGGAGGAAGAGCAAGGAATGAAAATTTGCTTCAGTAAACACCTTGTGCTCAGTTTGTAGGGTTTATAGCTAGCCTTCTAACTTCCCTTTCCACTTGCCATAGGCATTTTCACTCACAGAAAAGGGGGAGGGTAATATTTGTTGATTTCCCTCCTCCATGCAGCCTCCACTGACTCCCATAATATTCCTGAGGGTCAACTAGCCCCCAGGCACACAGGAAGTTACAGAAAACAGAGGAAGAGGAAGAACAGAGATGTGAAAGTTATGATTTATATAATGCAGCTCTGCTTACAATGCATACGACCCAAGCCATTATAAATCAATCCATGTCTATTTATTTTTTAAAATGTCTTTTGGATGTTTTCCTTAGACAGAAGGTTAATCTGTTTCTTTTTGAGCTGCATTCCAAAAATACATTCAACTTCTATACTTTTACTGGCAGAGTGGATGAATAACGTAAATTTAACCTAAAAGCGAAAATCAAAAAACAATATTTAACACAGGAAGAAAATTCATGTGGGATTACTTTAATATATAATTGTATGCACAAATACAGCCTAAAACAGTATGATATTCCAAACTGGCTCATTTGGCAATTAGGATAGGCCTGAAATCATATCATACTAGGTGATGCAAATAGGTTGGGGGTAAAACACATTTGGTGTTTGGAAAGTGCTAGGTTCATTCCCTAGTCTCTCTAGTTGAAGGATCTCATGTAAACTGGTTTTGGGAAAGCCCTTTCTTTGCCTGGAGAGCCACTGTCAGTCAGAGCAGGGAGAACCAAGCTAGATGGACCAATGGTTGACTGGGTATAAGGCAGCTTCATATGTTGAATGATAAATCAATCTTCTTGCTCTGAAAATTATGAACCACAATCATGTTCAAGTTTTCAGGGAAGAGATAAGGGAGAGAACAAGGAAGAAACACAAGTTAAAAAAAGATATGAGGAACATTGCAGCTGAAACTAAAATGGCAGGAAATTAAAATGCTAGTGCAGAGCAAAGTCTAAACGCATGGGGACTAGAGTTCACAGAAACGGGGAGAGAATCGATACAGCAAAATGAAGGTGATAATCACTTCTGACTAGAGACTCCAAAGTTGTGTCTGTCTGTACCTGCGCGTCTATGGTTTCTTAACATAATTGTCTTGTACTCTGGCAGTAGACTAGAAAAAAGTATTGACTGCTGTACTCTCTGTTTATAGTTCATACTGGCATCCCGTCTCCTGTAATAACTGGGATTGCTTTTTCTGATGGTTTAGTGGATTAAAAAGGGGGAAAACCCTCATCAGAGCCAAATGTGTATACTGCTAAGATAAGTAGAAGAAATAAGTGAGAAAAATGAGGGAAGGAGAAAAAGGAGAAACCGCAATGATGCACCTGAATAAACTAGCAATAGCAGGCTTCTGCAAAAGCAAAGGTAGGGACACTGGCACAATTAAAAAAAAAATTAAACTTAAAATTCTGCGAAATGTTGGAGAGCAGGTAATCAGTATATCTACCTGGGCAAAATGAAATGTTTGCCCTTATTCCAAAACCTCAAAAATAACTGAATAGCAAGTAATCAGGAACCACAGCATTGTTTGCCGCTTCTATCAAATTAAACCAAGTTTATGGACCATCAAAGTGATTGGTGTAAATACCATGTTGGAAAGAGATCTATCATCACAACCTGCCTTGCTAGCAAGATCTGTGTGTAACTCTGCCCACTGGTAAAGTTCTTTTGTCATTTACATACCTCCTGACTCATCCTCCCCCTTCCCCTTACCTCAGTGAATCCTATGCCAGAAAACCAGGTCCCAGGGAATAATGGCCGCATACTAAGATTTGGAATATTCCCAGCCATTATTAATTTTTCCATTTGTCTTACTTATAATATCAATAGTTACTTAGAACAGTGCAGGACACCTAGGATTAATGTTTAAGTCCCCACAAATTGTATCCATACAGTAGTAAAGTCATCCTTGGATAAATGGTCATCTGTATTTATATTTTTGTTAAACTATGAAGGCTAACTCACCTGCAAGCCAGATGAGGGGGCAAAAATGGCTTAGACAAAAAGCATTCATAGAACTGGGGAAAACTGTGAGGGCACACATAGTGAAGTTATCTAACTACAGTGTTCCTAACGGATAATGGAGAGGGAATTTGAAAGAAGCAGTGATTTTCACACAGACAGCATTTTTATTTACACTCCATTTGGGAGATGTCATGCAGAGTTTAACTGGTTGTAATAGCAGTTTTGGGAAGAAAAAAGATAGTTCACTTGGTCCCCTCCTTTTGTTCTGCACTGCTGAATCTTCAAAATTTCCTTCAGACACAACTATAAATCACAACATTACTTTGAAAACCTATATTCTAAATCATTCAACCCAGTAATTTTCCAGTCCGCACTGAAGACTGAATGCAAAAGGTATGTCTGTTCACTGAACAGAACCACAACTTTTTAATCTCCACTGGGTGCCATCCCAGGTTCAGTCAATGGATTTGCTTAAATATAATTGCCCAGTGACCTGTTGCATTATGCGTGCTTTGAAAGGAAATCTATTGGATCGATACTTTTGTAACTGTGGAACATGGTATCCTCCAGTGACAGATAATGGAATTCAGGTTTGACAATGTCTCAGGATGTATTGCTCTGGGGATCTCTATTCATGCCAAGTGCAATTCAGTCAGTTAAATTATCTACATGAATGCTGCCCCTTAGGAATAATGTATGGCATTATCAGAGCATGGTAATTCCGCTTTCCCCCCTGCTCCTTCACTGTCAATGCACTATTATTTAGTTAATACATTTTGCATTGTTATTTCTCTGGGTAACTATGGTGCCATTTGATATCAACAAAATGCCCATTATGCACTTACCATATTACTATCCTCTAGGTCAAATGATTCTTAAATTGCTGGTGAAAGTTACTAGCATAGGCCTCTAGATCTCTGTCTTTATAATGCAAATCTATGAATGAATCAATGCTGTGGACAGTACATTTCAATATTCAACCACAAACCGGTAGCAAATATTTGGCCAGGCTGTTTTAAACAGAATTTGAATGGAACCTCCTGGGCTTCTTAGGCTATCATCCCACTCTCCCTTCACCTTCCTTTGCCTCTAATCTGCCTTAGTCCAAGAGTAGTGTTTTTCCTCAGCCAAAAGAACTTTCCACTTCTTTTGCAGGAAACAGAAATACTGGAAATAGGCACATCGTTGGGTGGGCCTCCCAGGGGATAGATGTCCAGATTTTAGGTGAGTGATATGCATATACACCTCATATGAAAAACTGCTATGAATTCCACCTATTTATTAGTCAGCCTTGCTGACTCCTGCCTACTTCCTTTATTAATAGCTTGATTCTCCCTTAAAAAAAATCATGGTAAACTCCTTTGAATCCCAAGTAAAAGGAATACCTGCTGCACTAAATGGGAATGGGAAGAGATCTTCCTATCAACGAACAATAGAAACCTACAGAAACTACAACCTGGCAGTAAAACAGTTATAGTCTGCCTTGTACCAGTGTGAGTGATTTTGTTGGTGGCTTTCATTAACTGACACAAAGTAGACACCCACAGCTAGAATAATTTCATACTTTCCTAGCAGTTAGAAAGACTTTGTTGGGAGAACAAGCAATAATACATGGTCTAGCAATGTCATAGGACATTCTGGATGGCTACATAGAAATATAGAAGAAAATGTGTATTTAGTGTTATTTGTCAAATGATGCTATATTTATTTATTTATTGAATTTATATCCTGCCATCCCCCTCAAAAGTGCACTGAGGGCGGCTTACACAGCATTTCATAAGTACAATTAAAACCTATATAAACATATAACATAAATATCAATGAATTAAAACAGTTAAAAGCTGGAACATTATCAGATCAAAGAAGAGCAAAAATTATTTCTAATATAGCTTAGGTGACCGTATGATTACCTTAACTTTCATACCAGCTCAGTTTGCTCACTTATTACGCGGCAGGCACAGGCTAGAGACAACAATGGTAGTCCAGGGCACAGGCTGGGGGTAAAAGATGGTAAAGTCAAGGCACAGGGACACTCCTTGGTAGATGATGCGGCTCCCTAGTTGAACGCCTGGTGGAAGAGCTCCGTTTTGCAGGCCCTGTGGAACTGTAAGAGGTCCTGCAGGGCCCTGATCTCTTCTGGGAGCTCATTCTAAAAGCACAAGGTTGAAAATAGGATTGGTCAGTCCAACCTACACCTAGAAAGGGTGCTCTAGTTCCAGATGCAGGTTGATGATGTCATCAACCATTGCTACCACTTAGAACCCTCTGCAACTTATATTGAGAAGAATACCCCTCATCTGTGGTAAGCTTGTATACTTGGAAGCATGTTCCCTCCTAAGGGAGCCTTAACTTATTCCCTAGCTTCTCTAAGTTCTTTTTTTTGTTTGTTTCAATTTTGTTTATTGATTTTTTAACATATATACAACTACAACTGTACATTTTAGCTTTCCCTTAGTTCGGAGCCGTTATATACATTTCCCACCATTTATAAACCTTTGACCATCTATTTTGAAAGTCTGTTTCATCTCTTCCCTGAATAAACATTGTCAATCTGTCCATTTCGGAACATTCTAGCAGTTTCCATACAAGCTCCTTTTTGGAGGGTAGCTCCTCGCTCTTCCACTTTTTGGCTACTAAGATTCTGGCGATCGTTACCAGGTAGGCTAATACCTGCCTGTCTTCCTGTTTAAAACCATCAGGTAATATGCTTAACAAATACAATTCTGGGGATAAATTAATAGTTACATTTAAAATTTCATATACCAGCTTTCCCACCATTCTCCAGAATTTCCTCATTTTTTCACAACTCCACCATATATGAAAGTACGTTCCGGTATTTTTTTTACATTTCCAGCAATTATTTGAAAGATTCCTAGCACATTTAGCGATCTTATCTGGTGACCAGTGCCACCTAAAAAACATCTTAAATATATTTTCTTTAAGTGATGTTGCCCCTATGCCCTCCGGAGGAACTAGCTGGCCACTGTGTGACACAAGATGCTGGATGAGATGGACCACTGGTCTGATCCAGTAGGGCTCATTGTTTCATTGTTTCAGGAGCCACATGTGGCTCATCTGAGCACAGTTTAGGGTTGCAAGTTCCCAGGCTCTGGCGGAGGTTCCCTCCAGTTTTCGGGGCTTCTGCCTGCCATCAGCCAGCTGGCGGGCGGGGGAAACCCCAAACAGCAACTTCACTGCACAATGTCCCCAATGTGATGACATCACCCAGAAGTGACATCACATCGGGGACATCACACAGCGATGCTCTCATTTGAGGGCAAAACTCTATGGTTTGAAGCCAGTTTTAGCATAAAGTTTGCTCAAAAACCAGAGCATTGCCACATGATGTCCCTGATATGATGGCATCATTTATGATGGCATCGACCCCCCCACTGGGATGATGAGTGGATCAACCCTAGCTCTATTCCACAAGATGGGTTCTGAAATATGGGGCAGGTGGTTGGGCAAGGCCCTTACCCAATGGGGCTTGTGATTCCCCACCTTGAAACAGCTGTTGCCAGAAGAGCAGAAAAGCTATGAGCCTCCCTGTGGTGCGGACCTCATGCCAGGGATGGAAGTAAATGGCTGTTTTGGTTGATGTGGCTGCCTGCAAGCTGTGGAATGAGTACCATTGGCTTGAAACAATTATGCCATCCACAAGATCACTCCAGTCCACAGGCCTTCTGGAAAAGAAATATTTCCACCCTGACTGAGGCCTATAGGAATGGTGCCTGCCTTACCTCCGGAGGGAGAAAATTCCAAATGGTGGCTAGAAAAGCCCACTCAAGCCTCCCCTCAGATGATGATTTATGCAGAAAGGTACCATTCAGGATATCAAAGTCTAGGCAAGCTGATAAAGATTGATACACAAAAGTAACATGAAAAGCCAGGGATTGTAGGAGAAATATATTTTTGGTTCCACACTAGCATTTTCCAGTTCCAGGTGGGACAGCATCAGAACAGAGAAGAACCACAGAATGTAGCAGGCTTCTTGTGCTACTTGAAAGATGCAGGGTTTCTTGTGCTACTTGAAAGATGCAGAACTGATAGGGTTGCCAGGTCTGGGTTGGAAAATACCTGGAGACTTTGGAGGTGGACCCAGGAGTGGGTGGGGTTTGGGGAGGAGAGGGGCCTCAGCATGGTACAATGCCATAGAGTCCACCCTTCAAAGCAGCCATTATCTCCAGAGGAGCTGATCTCTGTCAGCTGGGGATCAGTCGTAAAAGCGGGACCCTATGAACTGATCTGCATTATGATGATTTCAACAATGCACAGTGAAAATAACGTGCAAAAGTACACACTGAAAAGATAAAGTAATAGCCAAATCACACGTGACAGCAGGGTTCTGTGATCAGAATTACTGACATGTAATTGATGCAGAAAAAGTAGCCACCAGATGAAAATTTGGATTGGGGCAACAGCACAGGGAAGGAGGGGTTACCTCCTCTCAAAAACAATGCCCTGCTGCACCCTTCCTCTCAAATTAACCTTGGTAGAGAAATATGGCAGGCACATATAGAAAAGACTCGAATAACCATATTTCCTAATCTGCTGTCCCTCATCCACCTATGCTGTTTTCTCCATAGGATTAATGATCCATAGGATCAGGTCATTTTGGAACCAACACCATGATTTGGATCCACATGTCTTCTAGCTTGCAAGTTATGGAGACTTAAATCTGTCAAGTAGCCCACTTGATGGATCTCTAGGAAATTTATTTCTTTACCTTCATTGGGACTCTCAGGTGCACCCCCAGGCATTTTTAGTCATCAAAAGGTGTAGAGTGGAAAGGAGAGAAGGTTGAAGCCTTTCCTCCTGCTGTGTTTGACTGCAGAGCAGAATTGGGGCAGGAAGTACTTTAAAAGGTAAGTTCTTTGTCACATTTCTGCCTCAAGTCAGGTTGAGGTTTTCCAGCCTGACCCACATCAGATATCTTGTGTAATGAGACCCTTAGAAACTTATCCACAAAACAAACTTTGGCGCATCCCAGCCCGATCTAGTTCATTGTTATAGTGAGGATGAATGAAGGAGGGAAGAACCATGTTTAAGTTCATGTTTATGTGTTTTAAATTGAATTATTTTATACTTTTAAATGTACCTTAATTGTTCAAATGTTTTTATCTATTTTTATGTTCATTGCCTTATTAATCCTGATCAGGTGGAAAGGTGGTATAAAATGTTTTAAATAAATAAGTGAAAAGTTTAGTTTCGGAATTACAAAGTTTCCAGTCAATAGCTTAGAAAAATCATAACAATGTAAAGCAGGAAGTAGAAATACATGGGAAAACCTAACTGTGAAGCAAAATTATATCCAAGTAAAATACTGTTTCTAGTTCTAATACAGAGATAGCAAAAATTAAGGAATATCTTCTAAATAATAAAAATGTGGGTAACAAAGTCTGGTTCCTTTTTATACTGGTTCCTTTAGTTAGAAATTCTTTAATAAAAGGGCTCCATGTATCTAAAGCTTTTTGAAGTTGTTGTACTTTACCCCTGAGGTCCAAAAGCCATAATTTTAATACTTGGGTGTCTAAATAAACTCCCTAATCCATATTTAGGAAATAAAAGCAACCTACTTTTTTTAAGGAGCTTATTTTTAAATCTATCCCATAGGTGTTTCTTGTATTCTATTTTACAGTTACTAGATGCTTTTAGTTTGGGATGGTGGAAACGGGGCTGCTGTGTGGGACACACAATAAAATCCATAAGTGTACATAAAACATTCCAGAAAAAGAATACAGCATAAAGAAGAGAACTGAAGATAAATACTATATGGAATTCATTTATCTTCATGGCTATTGAATTGAATTTTATTGTCACGGCATACAGCCAGCGGTATACAACCCTACTTACAAGTAATTACCATGTCAATAAATTACAAAAACAAATAGTACCCAGATGGTAAAACTATTAAGATAGGACAAGGTTAATAAGAATAAAATTGTACAAACGTTTTGATCAGTAAAACCAAGGTTCGGTGAAGTATAGGACAAAATTAGATCTTAAAAAGGATAAAATAGCGATGATAAAAAAATAAAACCAATAAAATTAGGACCGGGTAGTCGAACCCAAATGGCTGCCTGGACGCTGATGAGCTTTTACTGTTAAGATAAGACAAGGTTAATAAGAATAAAATTGCACAAGCATTTTGATCAGTAAAACCAAAGGTTCGATAAAATGTGGGACAAAATTAGATCTTAAAAAGGATAAAATAACGATGATAAAAAAATAAAACCAGTAAAATTAGGATCGGGTAATCCTAACCCAAATGGCTGCCTGGACGCTGATGGGCTTTTACAACCAGGAGACAAAATTTCGCTATCTGATGCAGCGCTGTATGGTCAAAGTTAGATAACAGTTTCTCTATCTTATCCTGATCTGAGAGGCCAACCAAGAGAGGGTCAATGAGCTTTGTGCGAGCCTCAGTATATAATGGACACCTCAGGAACATGTGTTCCTGAGATTCGATCTCCCCAGACGCACACATGCATAGCCTCTCATTTCGGGGGATTTTCTTGAATTTACCCTCAAGAACTGCAGACGGTAGAGCGGAGCACCTAGCCAAAGTATATGCCCTCCTAAGTTTATTAGACTCCAGAACAGATAGATATGAGGCTTGAGCAACAATATATTTGCTACTATGTGGCGCTATAAAGGCGGGGGACGCCTGTAGGTCCAATTGGCGTTCAGTGTCTTCAATCCTCTGCCTAACTGCTAGCTTGGCTTGATCGCCACCCATTTCCAAAAGCTCTTGAGGGGAAAGCCCTAATAATGTAATTTTCCGAATAGTGGAAGTCAGCCATTCAGATTGATAGTTGTCAGCCAGGATTAAAGGCACTAGGCCACATGGATTTAGATTTATCTTTAACCAGAAAAAAATGGAGTGCAAGGTAATCTTGGCTTCAACTTTCAACATGCCAGTCTCTAGCCGTGCCATCGCGTTGGTAACACACCTTGGAATTTGGAGCACTGATCTCAAAAATTTTGATTGAACCAACTCTAATGGGGCATAACACGAGGGTGGCGCTCCAAATCTTCATGGCTATATGCAGGACAGAAATTATTTTAACAAGGCTAGAACAAGCTTATAAACAAAAGAAGCTAACTTATATCAAGTCAGGCCATAGAGCCATCTAGCTCAGTAACATCTGCTATGACTGGTGGCAGCTCTCCAGAATCCCAAGTAGTGAAGTCTCTCTTCCCAGTTCCCCATTGTCTGGGGTCAGACCTCCAGCACAATGCTGGAGTCTGACACTAAAATATGAGCTCATTAAGCTGGAGATGCCAGGAATTGAACCTGGGAACTTCTGCATATGAGGCATGTGCTTTAGCACTGATCAATAGCCTCTTCCTATTAAGGACAAGTAAATCTTTTGGAGGATACAAACTGTTAAGTATGAGACTCAACAAAGGATTCAGCTTCAAAAGTGATTTCAGCTTTATTTCACAGCAACTGTAAGTCACGAACACACAACAACAAGGGGAGCACAGCTCCTTCTTTTAAACTCTCCCGGGCTGTCAAAACCACACCCACAACATTTATTTATATTTATATATTTATATATACTTTCGGCTTATATACCGCCCTAACCGCAGAGGGTCTCTGGGCGGTTTACATAGTGGTTCTAAGCAACCGAATTTTAACCTAACTAGGGCCACATAGTCTACAGGGTGGTGACTGCCTACCAGCACCCCAGGCTAGTCGTCATCCGGCTTCCTTCTCGTGGCTTCAGATATTGGCATCCTGGTGCCCTTTTTTTCTGGAGCTGATCTTCCGGGCAGCTTCCTCCGGCAGGTCTTGTCATGGTGCGTGGTTCTGTGTTGGCTGCAGTTCCGGCTATTGTCCATAGGTGGCTCTGCCACGCTGCACCATACATCACCGCGCTTTCCAGGCCTCCACTTCTTCAGGCTCCGCCTTCCAACGTTGCTCCACTGGTCGCCAGGAACTGCTCGCCGCCGTCACCACCGCTGCCGCCGCCACCGAAACCTCCACGTCACAAGGAGGAGGGGGGTGCCCCCTGCCACCTAGGGCAGGTACCCACTTTATCTACTTGCATTTATGATGCTTTCGAACCGCTGGGTGGACGGGAGCTGGGACATGGGCCGGGAGCTCACTCTGGCCGTGGTGAGTTTCGAACAGCCGTAATGGCTGTTCATTGATGTTACTTTGCAGGCGTTCTTACTGCCTGTGCCACTGCTCCCGTCTTGTTAAAGACATGTTTAAGACCAATCAGAATACAGGGATAAAGGCCAATCAGGACCGTTCCCTCTTTGCAACAATATCACTCAGTGATTGGGTATTTACACAAGTTTGGCAGAAACCGACCAATAGCAATGCGACATCTGAAGAGCCACATTCTGACTCAAGCTTAACATGTGAATAGATAGGAGCGATTCACATTCAGTACATAACACAAACCATGCATGAGTGGACTGTTCTGTGTAACCATCACAGTTTTTAACCAACCCACAAAGATTTTGGTGGTAGAACCTCTCTTCTATATGTTTCAGATCATCATTATGACAGGCTAGATTAAACAGATTATGGACACAGCCACTGGGGGTAGACTGGAGACATCAATGAAGATAAATATTAAGTTTGCTTGGGGAGAGCTTGTAAGACAACCACACAGGTTTTTTTAACACAAGTTAGTTATCTTGTTACTGACATTGGTAGAGAACACTTCATTGACTGAGACTGTGTTTCTTACAAGGGAAGCAGAGTGAAGAATATGTTAATATGGAGTAATTGCTGGTGGCAGCCAGGCATAGAAGAGTAAACCTTGGTTTGATGGTAGGTCAAGACATATACAAATCTCATTGCTTTCAATCAATCCTCATTAGCTGCCTCTGATTATCAGTAAACAAAAATATTCAGTTAATACTTCTTTGGAAGTTTTCAAACAGAGGCTAGATGGCCATCTGTCAGCAATGCTGATTCTGTGAATATAAGCAGATCATGAGAGGGAGGGCAGGAAGGGTTGCCTCAGTGCTTAGTTCTTGTGGTCCTTTCTTACATGCCCAGGGAAATGCTGATCACTACTTTGGGGTCAGGAAGCAATTTTTCTCCAGACTGGTTTGGCCAGGGATCCTGGAGATTTTTTGTCATCTTCTGGATGTGGAACACTGGGGGGATGGGAGGAGATATTTGTGAATTTCCTGCATTGTACAGGGGGTGGACTAGATGACCCTGGAAGTACCTTCCAACTCTATGATTCTATGAATACAAATATACCTGGAATGACCTAACTACAGCCACTACATTTGCTGCTCCAAACTATGACAGAACCTTTATTACTTCTGAATACTAGTGAGCAGATATGAGGCATTAATTTCTACCGAGAAAGAACATAGTTACTACTATCCTGGTCTGGCTGACAGTGTAGGCCACCTATCCCTGGGACTCCCTAGTAGGTTACAATGATCTTCTCACAGGGCAACCTTATATGCAGCAGGGAGGCTGAAAAGCCTGTGCGCGCATGGCAAAGGTGAAACAGGTTCCTTGAGGCAAGCTGGGAACAGGATTCTCCACATAGAGTGCTACAGGGTGAAGTGGAAGGACCAGCCCTTTCCTGGCTAGGCATAAGTGACTAGTGAGAGCTACTGAATCAGCAAGGTGCCTATATCCATGTGTAGGTTTAAATAGGAGACTGAATCCCTGCCCTTCCTGGTAGCACAGCTATGGTCCCAGGTCCTACAGAGACTTACAACAGCCCCTTTCTCCTCCTGAGAAAGGCTGGCATGTGGTAGGACTTAGACAACTTCTAGAAATCGAGTGACCATAAGAAATAACTGGATGAAATCTCCTCCCCGCTCCACAAGATACTATAAGCTTTTAGCTACTCCAGCAGACTGATTTCCCATAAACTGTCTCTCAACTGTTCTCAACATTCTGATCTCAATAAGCAAGCTCTGCCCTTACTGGGTCATTGAGGAAGAAGACTTTTTTAAAATTTGTACATCAATATTTTTCTGCATTCCTAAGGAGACTGCTGAGTATGTAGAAGACTTATCAGGTCTCTCTGCCTTTCTGATAGATCAAAGTGGGCATCCGTTTTGGTCTGAAGCCAGAGAACAAAGTTATAGTCCAGTGGCACCTTTAAGATCACCAAAGCTGTGAGCTTTCAAGGTATGAACTTTTGTGTGCATGCACACTTTATCAGACAATGAAATGGAATTGCAGATCATAGTTGTATATATAGATGGTGGCTTGTTAAATTAGCATGCAAAATAGTGAAGATTTTTTTTAACAGATAAAAAGAATGACAAGCTTGGTTTCTGGTTATCATCTGTTTGGGTTCAACTGGGGGGGGCAACATAAGTAATAAATATGTCAGAACTGGAGATTGATGTACCCTACGATAGGCACTTAAATATGCTGCTGATAAAGAGCCAGCAGGAATCATGAGAGAGAAGAAACCCTTGGGAAATTTTCTCTCTGATCCAAACACCCTCCTACAAGATACTGGAAAATTTCAAGCTATAAGAGGCTTGATTCACCAAGTCCCATGCACCTTTGTTCCTCTCTTTAACTAATGCTCAACTACCCTCCGCATATCACGCCTCCTTGAACATGATTAGTATTCATCTGTGTTTTGCTTTGTTTTTTTGTTTTTTTACAGAAAACTACAAAATAATTTTTTTTTCTGAATACTTGGACAGTTCTCCATATGCATAAACACTTTCACTTTTACTGTCTACTAATTGGAACACAAACACCAAATTTATGTTTAGAAGGAGCAATGATATTCAGATACATCCAGTGACTCAGGTGACACATTTTCTTTAAAAATGTAGCTCCATTATACTATGTTTATATGTATAATATTGTCTGGACGCAACTATTTCTTATAAGGTAGTCAATATTAAGCTCTGACAACACAGATGTTATTTGTGCTTTGGACATAAATGAAAGTTGTCCCTCCTTCTTTAGCATCATACAGAATTTTGCTATTGTTGTAAAATAAGAAAAGGAGGTACATACGGGGTTGAGAAGGATGGTAAGAAACAGTTCGCCTCCTCGGATGCTTTTGTCTAATTCTTGAGGCCCCCCAGGGTATTCTTTGTAAAAGATGGTATGGGTGAAAAGTCCACATGTCTGTCTAGGGAGAACCTGAGAATAAAGCAGAAAAAAAAATTCTACAGGGTTGTTTTTGTAGTGTTTTCAGTTCTTATGTGTTGTTTTGGACAGCTAAATTGCTGCTCTTTTTACTCACTGGTCTCCTTTTTCCCCTGACATACACATGCCACCTCAGAATCCTGTCTCAATTGCCAGGACATTTCTTACACGTTCTATTAGAGACATGGACACTGACCATACAGAAAAGGCTGCGGAGGGGGAAAAAAACAAAAGTGTGGCCAGTTCTTTCCCTATCCCACCTCTGCTGGATTCCGACAGCATAGCTGATGTATGCAGTTACAGTTTCACCACATTTCCTCTTGGTTGGTGTCAGTGGCTTGGCAACTCTACTCCTCTGTTTCTTCTCCTCTGTTTCTATATAGTAAAGTTGGCTTCATTTCACAATCAGCCACTACAGATGACAGATAACTATGTAGATGCATAGTTCTTTAGTCTGAATCTATAGAATTAGGTACATTCTAAAACGGATGCTTTGAATTCCCTACTAAGTGGCTCTTTGTATTTCAAGACTGTAGTTAATTATTTTTGAACTAAACTCATAATTATTATACTTGGCCTTTACCACTTCCATAGGCAACCACAATGCAACATGATGTGAAAAGAATCCCCCCTCCCCATCTGCAGAAAGGCTCAACACCACATCTTTGAACCTAAACATCACGATCCTAAACAGCATGTTAAATGAAACATCTTTTAACCCCAACTTCTTCATTTCAGGGGCTCAAAATAAATGTGTTATGAGAATGGAATCTATTTTATATACAGATCCATAAAATATTTTGAACAAACTTGAACCGATATACAGTATTGATGACCTCTAGTAAATGTTTCTGATTCCCATCTGCCTAGAATTTCTTTGACATTTCCCTTGGACATAATAGTCATCTGTGCTTTTTTGCTCCAATCTGTTCACTGTTGCTGCTTTGGCTGTTACAGCTGCCAACCAGCTACAGCTTTATATATCATCAATGGGCCAAGTTAATTCTACAGAGAGATGACCTTGGATGAACATCTTTGACCTTGTGCCATGACATTTAGTGGAAAATATGAACAGCTGCCCTCTCTTTGTACTGGCTGGAAATAATTTCACTTCCTTCGCTGTGATGATTACTTCTTTTACCATGTCACAACACATTGGCAGGAGAAATATGTGTGCCCATCTGAGTTTGTTGGAAACATGGAAAAAGCATGCAGAAATCTGACACTGAAGTGAAGCCATTGGAGTGGCTGTAAGCTATGTCCCTTTACACTTATTGTCTCATGTTGTTTATAAGGCATATTCTGGCTATATGAATGATATTTTGCAAAAGGAATGCATCATTTTGCTTCTAATTAGGCCTACATAAAGTAATTCAAAAGAATGGATTTTTTTGCATAGATCACTTTGAAGGCCATTGCCAGTTAGATATTCATGTCAACTGCCTAATCATCTCCCAGTTAATACTTTGGAAGAGAACTGGATCCTCAACTGGTTGAACTTCCTATTCAAACAGACTTTCTTATATTTTTTTCTACCACCAATAGATTGAAAATGCCACTCTTAAAACTCCAAGCCATCTGGAAAACAACATTCCCTTTAGATATTTCTACAGAGATACGATTATGAAGTAATGGAAATGCAGTGTACCATGATGCCATTGT
The DNA here is from genome assembly GCA_029375565.1 of Gekko gecko. NCBI lineage: Eukaryota > Metazoa > Chordata > Lepidosauria > Squamata > Gekkonidae > Gekko > Gekko gecko. The sequence continues at coordinate 88,928,303 of JAPDNY010000010.1, read as the reverse complement.
GGATGAAGCCCCGTCTGTACCGTGCAGGTTTCAGATGAGGGTACTCTTCAGTGCTGGTGACTTTAATACCCCACACTTTCTTCCAAGCTTCATAAAGCTGAATATGAACAGGATAGACACCAGAATGGTGTGGAGCAACTGCATAGCCCATATCAGTTGGAATACCATGCTCCTGGGGAAAACAAAACAAAGAAAACAACACATTGTATAAGATAAAAATGTAGAGAACACCAACAACTTTAGCTATATCAAGAGCAATTGGCTGCAATGTGTGAGTGTGAGTACTGCTGACCTACAGTCAAATATTTTAGCTGTAGAGAGATTATAGATGCATACCAAATGCCTTTACCAGAGCGAGAGATGTGTGTACATGGTATGAGCTGCAATCCCTCTTTCAAAAGTGCCTTTCAACTCTCTGAATAAATATCATTAATCCATCTCCAGCCTTAGTTATTTTGGTCCCTCATCTCGATCATTTTAAACAGCTGTATATAAGGAGAAATTCAGTTTGTACTAAAATGGTATTCTGTAACTGGAGGTGTAAGCACAGTCAGAATTGGCCTTTAAGAGATCCACAGGTTCTGTAGCCTAAGACTATGACATGCTAAAATTTTCTGCCCATGACGTCATGTCAGATCTGAGTCCATTATTAATTAATCATCATTAATGACTATCCAGGTCAAAGGTATGCTGGAATAACAACATGGTCTGGAAGTAAGAGGGAAAGAATGACTGAAGGAGCAATCCTAAATAGGTCTACTCAGAAGCAAGTCCAATTTTATTCAATGGGGTTTACTTCCAGAAGAGTGTTCTCCAATGAATAAATATCATGGACCTGGAGTTCACCACCAAAATGACCCTTCCTTGTGTGTCTACCAAAATTCAGATGGTGATGGGCCAAGCATGATCTCTGTCCATGACTATGAATGTTGGGGGCAGGGGGGCAATCCATGTGGTGGGCGAGCTCCTGCAGAATCTGCATAGTAATGTTCCAACTGGGAGCATGCATACATGCACTGGTGGTCAGCTAGGTGGGACACCACAGGAGGCCATGTCCAGTGACAACCCCCTACTCTGCAAGTATTTTGGTGCTGTCTCTCTGAGGGCTGTCTGCTGCAGCTGCCCACGTGTGGCCATGGCCCCTGGCTGGGGAATGAGGGGTAGAAAGGGGGCCTAGAAAAGAGGGGAGGGATGCACCTATCTCAATCTGTTATGTGGCCCTCTGCAACTCAGGTTGTCAGAGATCTTCTGGCCCTCTGCAACTGCTTTCCCCACCTATCTGTCCTGTTGGTGAGTTGTGCTCCCAGAAGGTTCACCCATTACCCGAGTATGTGTGAGATGACACCATGGTGCAAGATGCTATGCAATTTGGCATCTGGTTTAGCCATGCACATACCAAGGTTTATATTGCAGGCTCCTGCTGCTGCTGCTGATAAGTACCTGAACTTGAAAAACCACACCGATTTTTCAGTGAGGGGGTGTTTTTCATATTATATTGTCTGCTGGGTTTATATGTGTGTGTGTGTGTGTGTGTGTGTGTGTCTGTGTTTTTATGAGTGAGCAGTGACTCATAATGCTCATACCATGCCACAAATTCTGTTAGTCTGTACAGTGCTAGTCTTTGTTAGCCTTCAGATTCTTTTAGTGGGGAAAATTCACAAGTATTTGCTAGTGACCTCCATCAAGATTTTGTCATTTTAGAGGGCAGCCTTGTTGGTCTGCAGCAGGAGAGCTAGATGGAAGTCCAGTAGCACCTTATAAACAAAGAAGATTTTCAGGGTCAAAGATTTTCAGGGTCAAAGATCCCTTCATTAGATACCAAGATTTTATAGGAAAACATCCACAACTGCCTGAACAAACAAAAACAGCTCCATTTATACATTAGATTTATAAGCAAGCTGGATAAAATCAAAAAAGGTGGTCAGAAGGTAACATATCATTGAAAGGAAATTAAATATCCTTTTTTATTGTTGCTGGAGATGAAATTCAATATGTAATAAACAGGAAAGCATTTTTAAAGATACAAGACTTTGTATAGAAAATGTAATGTGACAAAGGATATGTGAGACCCGATCACTACAATTTCTCCCAAAAAACAATTGAGTCTTTACAATTGATGCAGAGAATGGTTTGAACATTAGTAAATTTTCAGCAGAGATTAGTGATTTTTTTTCTCCTTTTGGCTTCATTATTGTAACATAATTTTGCTTTGTACTACACTTTGGTTCCAGAATTAAAGCATGTGCTGCTTGCTGCAGTTGGAATTCCTTCAGTTCTATCGCCATCAAGTATCTCCAATTATCCATCTCACTTCAGGACTGGATAAAGAAATACTACCCCTTTAGTGTTGGATGGAGCGGGGGCAGGAGAGGAGCAAAATACGGTGGTTCGGGGTAAAGTCAGATTAAAAGCCAGTGGGTTAGGAGCGGAGTTGTCAGAATCTGTCAGCTGACCTGTGGTACAAAGATTTTTAAAAATCCTGAGATGGCTCCCTCACTCACAAAGTTGCTAACTGACTAGGAAACAATAACAACAACTTGGCCTCTGCAAAGTTTAACAATGGATGAACCTACTGGAATCATCATGTTAGACTTAAAAAAAAAAAAAAACCCACAGCATATTCTTATCTTCCATGCCTACAAGTAAATCTGAAAAATAAAGTTCCCTTCAAACATCTGGAAACTTTAACACCCCCCCCCTCCCCCAGTGGTTACCTGCCTTAAAGAAATGTCGCTGGCCAGATCAACAAAATAAAGGATTGGCAAGCATATACGGAGGAGCGTATCTGTAAAAAAAAATGCAATGGGCATCTTATTTAAAACACACTACAAATGAGTTTGTTGAGCTCTGTACAGATGGAAAGGTCATAACACCTCCACCCCTACTTTGGAATGGGGCTGTGGCTCAGAGGCAGAGCACCTACTTTGCATACAGATAGTCCCAGCTACAATCCACAACATCTCCAGTTAAAAGGTGGTATGTGATGTGAAAGGCCTCTACCTGGAAACCTGGAGTGCTGCTTTCAATTAGAGCAGACAATGCTAGTCTTGATAGACCAATGGTCTGACTCCATATAAGGCAGCTGCAAGTGTTTGCCCCATCAGAGGAAAAGGCAACTCTTTTAATCCAGGCTTTCTTCCAAATGTGCATATGAACAAGTTTTAAGATAAACTGTCAGTGGAGCAACTGTCTGCTTCAGCATGACAAATCCTGTTTTCAGCTGTGTGAAAAATAAAATGGGTTTTGTCCTCTGTTGGTGCAACAAGGCCGTGATGTGAAGAAGTGATCCCTGCTGAATTGCTTTCAGAGTTGTCAAAAGGAGAGAGGTGATATGAGGCTCTCAGCACTTTCTAAGCTGTCACCTTGCTGAATTAAAAGATTTACATAAGCTCTTATCTGCTTTTAGTGCTGGGATGGCTTTTCTAGTGTTATTGTTCAGGTAAACTGAGACTTCCCCTAGGAGATTATTTCTCACTGCATCAGCTTATTGCATTATATTTTTTTTCTAAAACAAAGTTTCCTTCTTTTTTTTGGTAAATGTACCTACAGTCTTTCCAGTTGCTGATTTTGAATATTCTAAGGAATTACATGTATCCTGCTGTGTGGGATTTAAAACTCCAGCTTCACCCCATAGCTGTTAATGTTTGTAAATGAATCTTTGCTTTACAAAATAGAATTCTGGGCCCAATCCATTTCCAACTAGAATGAATGGGAAAACTTCAACTAATTTTAAGGCAACTGATTGCATTTTGCCTGGCTTTTTTGGAAGAAAAAAAAAAAGAGGTTAGGCTTTGAGCCTAAGAAACATGCAATGGAAGTTAACACAAGTGATAAAGCTTTTTGATTTCTACCAATATCAGTCACAGTTCTATGTTGGGGAAGGACATTTTTTTTAAATAGCAGGGCAACTTTAAAAGCAAGAGTCCAAGGACAGCTGTTCTGTGAGTCATGATTCAGTGATAAAGGATGGTTTGCATGTACAAGGTCCCAGTTCCATCCTTGGCATCTCCAGCAAAAAAGATCTCAGATGGCAGGTTTTGAGAAAGAACTTTGCCTGCTGAAAACACTTCAGAGTTGCTGCCAGTCAGGAGAGGCAATACTGAGCAAAGTGTATCAAGGGGCCTGGCTTAGTATAAAACAGCTTGTATATAAGGGAGATAGTATGAACATGGGAAGTCATATCAAGGATGCTATTGAGTTTTTAGGCTTGCTGGTTTGACTTAAATATCCCATTTTCAATTTTGCTTTATGAAACTGTGAGCTGGAGCCAACCTAAATTTTTCCACTCACAGAAGACACTTCTGTCAATGGGACAGAATTTTTCTGTCTCCCTCTCTCTTGCTGCAACCTATTAATCTCTCTGAAATGTTGTTCCTAGGGGACTTTTCAAGTGATTGGTCAAGAGGAGGCCTGGAGGGAAATTTTGAGGCTTCATCCCTTAAATTCTGTTTGAGTTAAAAAAAGGAAGCTCCCAGGCTGTGAGAAAATCTATAAAAAATTTGGGTGGACTTAGGGCCGGCTCGCCCACGAGCTAGGCGCTTGCCTAGAGCGCACCGGCTGCAGGGGCACCAAACTGTGGCCTGCCCCCCCCAAGAGCCTCTGTCACCGCCGCCTCCCCGCCGCCACCAGTGAAGAGCGCCCCAGTGGGGTGCAGAAGGCAGCGGTGGAGCTTGCCCGCCCTCCCTCTTCCCCCTCGGGAAGCTGGCGCTGGGAGGGAAGGGGTGGGGGTTTAACCCCTGCCTCTTCCCTGGCTTGCCTGGGCACCCTGCAGCTGTGGAGCAGCCAAGCAAGCCGGCACTGGGAGAGAAGGGGCAGGGGTTAAAAACCCCGCCTCTTCCCTGGCTTGCCTGGGCGCCCCGTAGCTGTGGGGTGCACAGGCAAGCCGGTGCTGGGACGGAAGGGCGGGAAGTTTCAACACCCACCCCTTCCCTGGCTTGCGGCTCACCTGCCCTCCCCCTCCCCCCTGGGGGGGAGAGGAGGCAGGAGCATCATGGTGGGTGTGTCCAGGCTCCACCGGGAGGTTGGCATCTGTGCCCGCCTAGGGCGCAGAGACACCTCGAGCTGGCCCTGGGTGGACTGAAGTTTTGTTGTCCAGACCAGAATTCCAGCTTGTGTCAAAACTGTGCCGTGGAAGGCTGCAGGGGCCAGTCTCTCTCTCTCTCTCATCTTAACCTACTTTACAGGTTTGTTGTTTTGGGGATAACATGGAGAATGGGAGTACAATGTTGTCAGCTGCTACAGGTCCTCATTGGGGAGAAAAGTGGGGTATTAAGAAAGAGAGAGAGAGAGAGAGAGAGAGAGAGAGAGAGAGAGAGAGAGAGAGAGAGAGAGAGAGATGTATGGCCTCAGGCAGCTTTAGATCTTGAGAAGAAACTGGAGAATAGTTGTTTTGTAGTTCTCAGAATTACAAGAAATGTTCAGAAGTAAAACATCATGGGTACTCCAGAGCTAGTATTTTTTTCAAATTGAAATGACATTTTCTTGCTTTTTGAGAATTTGATTTCAGAAAATCTTTGGTACTTTTAAACTTTACTCAGCCTATTTCAGGCTATCTGTGAGCCCATTCAATGGCTGAGGTCAGACTGGCAGTTTGAAGTGCAAGGGTGTCATGCAGGCCCATAGCCAGGATTTTTAAAGTTGGGAAGTATTTAAATTTCTTGGGGGGCACTGGCTAACTGAATTAAAAGAATACCTGGCTCTTTCCCTGTACCTGCTGCTTGGGGGCCCTGGGCTGGATCAGAAGTCATGGGGCCTTGCCAGTAAGTCAGGGGGCCTAGCCCCAAGATGCCCCACTGTAGCTATGGGCCTGGAGTCATGGCAAAAAGACCCAGAACAGGTTTGTTCTGGGTTTTCCCAGTCACACTGCACTGACTGATGCGGGAGCATACCGGGGAGGAGGCGCAAGGGAGCATTCGCACTGTTGGCCTGCCTCTGGCGAAGGTATGGCTGTAAGTGGCTTTTTGTAATGTAATCTGATGATATGTGCTTATGCACTCATGCGTGTAAGAGCATCCCTACCAGATCAGCTTGTTCGCATTCACACTTCTGGGAAACAGGATTTGCTACTACTTTCACCTGGTATTTTTTAAACTCAGGAGGGAAGCGTTACAAGACAGGTTGAGTACGGCTGGGGAACACCTGACAGATGTGCCTGTGTGAACTGGCCCTTTAATCCGTTTGTGAAATGTTTCTGAAACATGCCTATATTGGGACAAACTGCCAGTCTGAACTCGGCCAATATTTACCAAAGTCAGTGATCAGTTCTAATGGACCTTTCAGTTTAGCAACAGTTACTAACTGCAGGACAATTGCAGTTGCCTTGAAGAAAAAGTTGGAATATTGTATGAGCCCCATTACACAAAGTCAAGAGAACAGAACCAAGGTGAAGGAAAAGTGGGGTTTAAGATGCATCCTGCAATCTATTGATTGGGAAAGCTGCCAAAGGGTTTTCAGTTCAGTTCAGTTTGTTTCAGCCTCCGGCCATGAGAAAAAGTTGCAAACAAAGCAACAGCTAAACAAACAAACAACAGGTTAAAACAGCCAATCAATAAACATATACTACAATGCCTATAAATATACATAACAAGAGGTTTTGACAGATGTCAAAACAGATGTCAAGGATCTTTGAACAAAATGGACAGCACTTAAAATAACATATTCTTGATGTTAACAGACATGACTCCCTCCCCTTCCCCCACCAAAATGCACTTGATTATGATTCTGTGCACATCTCTTTTTTAAAGCGGTGAATATATTCCTCCATAGTGAAGTTACTTCCTCTTGCCCCACCCCAGCCCCAGTTATAAGAGGATGAGCTGGTTTCTCTATACCATCTGCGCAAAGGTAGTTAAACTAAAATCTTTTCTTTGTGTGGCATGGCCAGTCATTAATTCAAGGTGCAATGACTTTGAGCACAATGCTCAAGGACTTCACGTTGTTCTTTGTGTGGATATTGTCTCACAGCACTATCCTCAGCCAACTTACATCCTTCTAAGTCCATTGAAATAACTGGTTTTAGAAGGGTGTAACTTTGCTCAAGATGGCACTATTAGATGTCTGTGAATCCAGATAGAAGTGCATTAATCTGTTTTTGTTTCATACATACAACTGGGTTATTGTTTTTGAAAGTGCTGCTCTCTTTTGGTATAGGAAGTATATTCCTTAGAGGCAGAGGTTACTGAGAAGACAACCTCTTGACAGGAAAAAGGAACCACAGCTAAGGTCAAAGAAGCTCTTGATAGTGATGGTAAGTGTGAATATTATTTTTGCTTCTACGCCAAATTTTATCACCTTCCCACCAACAAGTGAGGTGCTAACAATTATACTGTACATGCCAGAAAACACTTCTTCATCTAATGTTACAAGTCATTTTTGTAGAAACATTAGTGTCAGATCTTGACAACTGTTTTCAAAAATGGTGTTTTTATAGAAGGCTTTTTAGAAGCCTGCCATTCAACTTCTTTGGCAGCCATTTGAAGCCTATTTCAATATTTGGGATGAGTAAAGCCGATTAGCATCATTTTACCACGTTCTTCCTGATGGGCTAATAGTTATATAATGACCACAAATAGCCTCCACGCCCTGAAAGTGACAGACAAAATTTCAGATTCTACTCTTGGGCAAGATATTAAAACTCTTTCCTGCTATGGAATTTTGTCTTCTGCTTGCTAAGTTGTGCCTCAGGTACCAAAGACCAATTGTTGAGTTGTCTGCAAAAAGCTGGAAAGACCTGAAGGTCACATATTCCAGTCTCTGCATTGAGGCAAGATTCTCTTTAGAAAAACATTCCTAACATGTTATCTGGGCCAACAGACAAGCAATGGGCATATTCTGGTTCATACTTGGAATTCTAATTCCCAGGTCAGTGAGGATGGAGCTTCTTGTCGATTTTAATGGAACTGGGTCACATCCAATAAAAGTAGCCAAGGTTTGTTATAACAAAAGTAGCTTTAGGACAATAAAAGCTGAACCCCACAAGTATAAATGATTCAAGCAAGAACATGCTGTAGGAAGGGATGGTATGGGCTGGACAACAAAATCCAAGTTTCCAGATAAATATGGCCTGGTGACTAAAACTTACATGGCTGACGAATGTCTGTAAACATGTGCAGGACATTTAATTTTCACCACAGAATGATCTCAACTGTCATTGGAATAAAAGTCTCCCAAATCAGATACTATAATTTCTATGCAGGCTTGAGCTTTGGTATCTCTCAAGAAATTACTGCATGAAAGGAAGAGAGCAGGTTAGGTTGAAGGAGAAGGTGAAAAGATTAGAGTGCAGATTTTCTTCTGTCATTGATATGCTCAGGTCTCCATGTTTCTTTCCCTCTAACCAAGGTCCTTCAAAATGCAACTGGCTCCTAGCCTTTGCAAGAATTCTTGTGCCCCTGGGTGAGGGTCACTAGCTATTCTTATCTTGGGGAATGAAGAAAATGTGGGATGGTGAAGATGGTATATTTGGTCAGTCTTAGAAATTGCAGTGGATACTGAATAGGAAGCAATTTTCTGGTCTATTGGGTTCATTTAGCACAGCAATCTTGTTAAGCCTGTGAGCACTTTTTGGGATATTGAAACTCTAGAATTCTAGTGGGTACAGCTACAAATCCAAACTGGAGCTTGGAATATTGTGACCCTTGACACTGCAGAAGAAGAATGAACCCTCCTGTAACATACTGTACAGCAGAATCACCTCATTTTAAAAGAGATGCTAATGTAGTATTTCTAGTCTCGGATGGAAGAAACCATGGATAATTTAGAACAAAATAGACCATGGCCTATCTGAGATGAGAGCTGTAGTTTCCAGAATTCAGGCTCTAGTTCTTAGCAAACTATTCCACTGTTGGATGATATGCACTGGGTGTCTGAATTGAAAATGACAGGAGAGATGTGTGGTATAACAGGCAAACTTTATGTTAATAAATCCATGCTATCTTCATGCAGTACCTTTCCAGTCATAAACAAGCACTACTGAACTAGTGGATGCCACAGAGATGACAGTTAGAACTACTAAGCTGCTGCATGACAAGAAGCAGAGAGAGATGGCTATGCTTGTCGTGAAAATCTTCCCTAGCAAATCCCCAGGATCTATTCTCTGCTCTAAAAAATGAACTCTCTGACTTCCTGTCTTCCCAAGCCCTGCAGAAACCATCCAGAAAATGCACTCATCTTATTATGCAATATATCCTAAGGTTTCCTATTCATATTCAAGAAGTCTAGAATTAGTTTTTGGATGTATGAAACACAAGAAACAAAGTCTCAGCCACAACATAAATTAACATACAACTGAAAATAAATAAATAAATAAATAAATAAATAAATAAATAAATAAGGCATCTGCTGTGAGCTCACCAGTGAGCTAAATACAACCTTCATAGCTAATAGTTTGATGCATATGACTGATAACTGAGACACCCATACATTTCACAGATATCTATAAACATCATCCACTAGTTTAATGGTTTAAAACAGTTACAAAAGATCAGCCATAACAACAGAGCTTTCTGCCACATGATGAGTATTCCATACAGGAAACAGTGCAATGGGCCCCTGTGAGCCCCACCTGCTGACCTTTCACCATTGTGCCACGTTTTTCTAGGAGACCTCCCCAGGCCTCAGACCAGGTTGAGGAGAGAGTTCAGGTTCACTCTCCTCCTCCTTCGCTCTGAGTTAGACTGCTTTACCAACAGGGAGACGCCTCTAGCCCATTTCTTCACTGGCCTTCCAGGAGGCCTCCCATTTAAAGGTGCTGTCTCCATCCCATCTAGTCCCCTGGGATGTAATTCCCTCCTGCTGGCTAAGCCTGTGCTCCAATTACACCGGCCAGCTGATGACCAATCCACAGGCCAGAGTGAGTTCTCCCATGGAAGCCCTGGCCCCTGCCTGCCTGGATACGGCCTTTCAGACTAGACTTCGGCTGTTGCTGCAGCTGCCATGTCCCCCAGCCTCCTGGCACAGGGCAGCCATGCCACGGAGCTTCCCTTGTTGGTGCCAGCCAGTTCCATCCTCCCCTCTGCTCCACCACAAAGTGGCTTGCAGCTCCTACATAGACAAAACTTATGAGGGACATGCCTGTAATAAGGAGGATAGTTAGGTGAGACTGAGCAAAAAGGCTGCCCGAATCTACCCCTCTGTTAATTAGGATGGTAATTTAGTTTTGTACTATGAAAAGGCAGGGCAATACTGGTTGGAAAATCAGAGTTTTGCTTTTGTTCATAACAAGCATGCAGAAGAATAGAAAATGAGCAGATATTGGGGAAAAACACAACAAAAACAAGGCTTCAGAAATTGAAAAACATGAGAAGATGCAAGATTACTCTGAGTTCATGGACGCCAGCTCAGAGTTAGACATCAGGGAGGCTGTTATGTCATGAAGATAAATTTCTTATAAGAATGCTTTAAAAAAAAAAAAAACATGCTCATAAGGGAACTACACAACTATAGAGCTCAGTATTAAGAGATTGAAGTATTATCAAGACATAAAGTCATGGCTTGTATCCCCATTTATCACCGACTTCTTATTCAAAAGGATTCTTTAGAGTCCTCAATACCCAATAAAAGTGATTATGAATAACATTCTATTATCCAGACATACAAAAACTACAGCCAAGGATCCATTATGAATTATGTAACACCACAATTGGCTTGTTTGTAAACTGTAATGTTTGTGGGTACATTAGCTTGGTCTCCCCAAGCCACTCAAGCCCTCAGCTCTGAGGTCCTCCTGGCAGCATCAAATTGCGGCTGCCTTGTTAGTTAGGGATGTTCTACATTTCTATCTAGTTTACTCATTCTGATTCAGATCAACTAAGCATTTTTCTGTTACCCCAAGCATGATTAAAAAAAAAAAAAATCTTCATATGGATTTGCTCCTAAGGATATTCCAAGATTACTCACTAGTGCAAATTCCTTGTTGAGAATCATCTGCTCCACCAGCGATGACTCATTATGGAAGAGATGAGGTTGCATGTGACTCCACATATGTGGAAACCACCAGAACTCATCCACAGAATTTAGCAATAGGTCATCACCTTCATCCTCTTCAATGGTTCCTGCAAAGTTAAGGAAGAGTATTAACCTGTAAATAATATTCTGAATTATCTTGAAATTTCTTTGTCATATGGATGATTGCTACATAAAAATTATGCTTGAATTTTACTCATTGAATTGTATTATAATGACAGATCATATAATGCTAAAAGGAATATAAAAGAACAAAATTTTAATTATACCTGCATACCAACACATGCAAGATTCCATCACACACAGACCCTGTCCTTATGTCACCTAAACCTATAACTTTACCATGCCACAGATCTGTGGCCCCAGAGTATATTATGCTGATGTGCCAGCTACTCGATTAATATGTGAATCTCATTGCATAGACTCTGGCCACCTGCTCCTAATTTCAAGGAATAGATCCTTATTTGTTTATTTCATGAATATTCATGTAAATGAACAGTTGTGCTACAAAGGCAACAAAGCAACCTCAGTGTAACAAAGTATATATAATAAAGGGAGCGTGTGTGATAAATAGTGCTCTGATATTTATATAATACATTATTTTATTATGGTCTGTTCTTGATTTTGGAGCACTTCAAGTGGTAAACACAAACCCAGCAGTATGGATAACTCATTCAGTATGACATCTAGGTGGTGCCTGGAGATATCTCAGAATTACAGCTGATCTCCAGACTAGAGAGATCCGTTCCCTTGGAGAAAATGACTGCTTTGGAGGGTGGACTTTACACCACTATATCCCACTAAGGTCCCTCCCCTCCACAGAATCTATTCTCCCCTAAGGGTCCACTCCTCAAACTCCAGGACTTTCCAAACCTGGAATTGGCAACCCTCTTTAAACTGGCCCTAAATCTCAGCTAAACTGTAAGTTACATCTAGAGCATTTGGCAATAGCTAAACCTGAATCTGGCTTTTTTCCAGGTTCATTTTGCTATACCAAAAACAAGGTCTTTAAACCTAACAGCCTGAGCTGCCGCCTGCCAGTCAGCTGTTGGGTTTAAATGCCTTTCTTTCCCTTCTTTAAATGCCTTTCTTTCCCATGGCGGGTAGGCTGGGGAAGGGAAGGGTAGGCATGCAGCCATGCCCCCTTCCTTCCCTGAGCCTCTCCACTTTTGCAGAGAAACTTGGGAAAGAGGGGGCATGTTCAAATTTCCCAGATCAAGAAGAGAAATAAATGCATTTTAAACATTCCTGGATTCTTTGCCTGATCTTCTCCAGGTGCCCTGTATGCCTGCCCTTTGCTTCCCCAGCCAGCCCACTGCAGCAAGTTGGCTGGGGAAGCGAAGGGCAGGCATGCAGACATGCCCCTTTCCTTCCCTGAGCCTCTCTGCTTTTGCAGAGAAACTCAGGGAAGTGGGGTGGGGCATGTTTAAATGCCTTTCTTTCCCTTCCCCAGATCAGGAAGAGAAAGAAAGGCATTTTAAACATGCCAGGGTTCCCTGCTTGATCTTCTCCAGGTGCCCTGCATGCCTGCCCTTTGCTTCCCCAGCCAGCCCACCATAGCGGGTAGGCTGGTGAAGGGAAGGGAAGGCAAGCAAACATGCCCCTTCCTTCCCTGAGCCTCTCCGCTTTTGTGGAGGAAGGGAGGGAAAATGGGGGGGCATGTTTAAATGCCTTTATTTCCCATCCCTAAGACTCGGGAGGGAAAGAAAGGCATTTTAAACATGCCTGGGCTCCTTGCCTGCCCTTCTCCAGCTACCCCATGTCAGCTATAGAAGGGAAGGCAGAGAGCAGAGACTTTTCCTTGTCAATTTCACTCACAGCTGACTGGCCGGGAGTGAAATTGACAAGGAAATCTCTACAGGCTACCAGAGGGAAAGAAGGCATATTAACATGCCTCCTTTCCCTCTGGTGGTGTTTACCTGACCTGAATATATTTGGTAATACCTAATAGTTCCCCAGTCCAAATACTTTACCAGTACTGGACTGGTGAAATTCAGCATTTACCGATATTTTTTAGGGTCTGATTTATCTGAATCCAAAAAATACCGGCTCCCCCCCCACACATCCCTAGTTACATCCTTGGACTTCAGTTCCATTACTGGACAACCACTGCAAGGATGTGCATTAGAGAGGAAGCCATTAAACCCTGCTAAAGTGGTGACTTTCCTGAGCCTATCAGCCTTCAAAGTTCAATGGTGACATAAATGTTGCTCTGCATGTTATCTAGGAACAGATACAGATCTAGATACACAGTGCTGACGGCAAGTATTTATTCTTCCTTGCTGTGACACTTTCTCCATGATCATGTAGGGATGCTTGCAAAATTCACCCCATCCAATTTCCCTCCTGGATTCTGAGACTCCCAATTGTCTGCTCTTAACGATATCATTTTATCCTACTTTTCATCCAAGGACCCCAGGGTAGCATACATGGTTCTTCTTCCCATCCTATTTCATTCTCACAATAACACTGGGAAGTAAACCAGGTTGTGAGACAGAGAGAACAATCCTCTAAGCATGCCCAATCATATATAAGTCCCATGTTATTCAGTGGAGTTTACTCACTAGAAAGCATACTTAGAACTGCAGCCAGAGCAGCTAGGCTAAGAGCATCGTGGTGATTTATGGTTGAGTGGGGATTTGAACCTAGGTCTCTCCAGTCTTAGTCTGACACTAATCACTACACCATAGTGAATATAAATAGTCTTGTTTGTGACTTGCACCTATGCATTAGGAATTCACTGTTCTACAGAATTTGATTTACCACTTTTGTACAAAATACTGTGCATATACAGGTTTTCAGTTTCTTCTGCTCATTCATGCCTTTCTTTAATGTAGGTTGCTGACGCACACAAGTGCACTGATGAAATACAGAGAGAAAGAAATCTTGATGTTTCACACAATCACATCAAGGTTCCTTTTTTGATGGCTTTTCATCTCTGTTCAAAAGTGCCTCCATGCTTTGTTAACTTACTTCTCATGCATTAATTTTAGAAATTAATGTTAGAAATTCACCATGTTAATTTGGATGGAAGATGGAGCAGAACTAAGAGTGGAACCAACCCATGGAACAATAACAAAATAAAGCAGGGAAACCTAGTCAGCCCTGTTGAAAAGACCACTTCATTTTCCTTTCAGAGACCTTGCAGGGGTAATTGAGAAGTGTATGTCTCAGTAGCTTACAATTGGATCCTACTGGTGTGCATTTTGAAAAGAATTTCTTGAAAATGTGGACATCTCACTTTACTTATGATGGCCTCTAAGTTTCTCTGTGTTGTCAGTGTACTTTGCTTTGAGATTTTGTAGTTCTAGAGGATGTGTACTCAAATGGGATACTACTCTCCACTAGGGATGGGCACGAACCTCATCATGAACCTAATTTCATGACAAATATCACCTGGTTCGTGGTTTGTGAGGCAAGGTTCATGTGATTGTGCCTGCAATGAATCTCTCATGACCCTCCATGTTTTTAGTGGAGGTTTGTGTCAGGGTTCATGCAGCAGACATGCTGGCACCAATCAATTAATTGGCAAAGCAACAGGGAAATGGACTTCCGGGTGAACTCGCCAATTGGTCCATTCTTGTGCAACATGGCCTGCAAAAGCTATTTAAAGGGAATGCTCCCTTTAAATGGCTTTTGCAAGACCTCCCCCCCTTCCATTCTGCTGGCCTTGGGGATCCACCACCAGCAGAACGGAGGGAGGGAAGATCTCAAATCTTTCCCCGTTCCATTTTGCTGGCCTCAAGGAGCTGTCCCCAGCAGAAAGGGAAAGGGAAGATCTCTTCCCCCTTACCACATCATGCAGCTCATGGAACAAACCGGTTCAATAAATGGCGAGGTTCATGAAGGTTTCTAAAGCAGGATGAACCTCAATTTTCCTGATTCACACCCATTCCTACCCTCCATTCAGTGTTCTCTGTATTGCAGCCCATTTATGTTGCTGCGTACAACAAAATGGAAGCTGCTGACAAGTGACCCTGTGCTGGGTCTGGCCAGTTGCCATGGATACCCTTCACTGAAAGCTGGATACGCAATCCAAAAGCAAACCAAGAAACAGATCCAAAGGTCAGAAAGCTGGGAAATCAGTCAGAGTTTTCAGGAGCGGAGGCTGACAGCCAGGACTAGATCCAAGAATACATAGCTGCTTCCTCACTGGGGGAGGTGAGTGGGATTGTTTATGACCAAATCCTCCCTTCCCTGGGAGTCAATCTGCAAAGACTCACAGCCCCTCACATTGCCTTTGAAACAGCTGAAGTCTGGCACTCCTCCTTCTCCCTTGCACATTCGGACACTGGCGTGCCATGCATCTGGGACAATCAGGTGAGCTAGGGGGGGATTCTGGCCTCGGGGTCTCTCCAGCTGGGGGTCCTGGGCCAGGGTCTGGATCAGCCTCTCCCTCTGACTGCATCTCAGTCTCTTTGCCTTGCTGCCCCTCCTGTGCAGATACTGGGGCCTCTTCTCCCTCAGGTGCTGGTTAAAGTTCCTCTTCTGGGCTGACTCCAGAGGAGGCTGGGTTGCTCCATGCCTCTTCCTCATCTGAGAAATAGTCAGCCTCAGTGGAGCCAGGACCCATGACAGACCCCTTCCAAACTGCATAGACCAGCCCTATGCATCATTTCTTTATCATGCTAAAGTGGGACAGATGGAAACTCCTGGGATAAACTTTCATGTTCTTTCCTAATTGCTCTTTATTTGTCCACAAATGTAGGCCTGTTTTCCTTGCCTTCATAGATCTCAATTATCTGGAGGATTAACCTAATGAGTCCTCAGGGTAGATTAAAATTGAATAAAATCTTATCACACAAAATCTAAAATAAATAAACAAGAGAAAAAAACAGAATTGCACATAAACTATCCAAAAACATACACACAGTGACTAGAAAAAATAAATTAAAGCAAGCCCAAATGCCCTATGAAATTGAACATATTATCATTGTTATTTATTTCAACAGTTTAACTGCAATTATCTTAATTGCCAGAAAGCAAGGTAGAGTCCTTTTTTTGGCTTCTTAAATTCAACTTAAGTTCAGGAATGGAACAGAGCTTTGTGCATTGAGGAGGAATGAGTCAGTAAGGCGCAGCAGCTTCAGTGTGCTAATAAAACATGTTGAGCATCTTACATTAAAAGCCTCTGTGGGTAAACAAGTCACATTTACGGTAATTAAAGAATACCTCTCCATGTTTTATTTATAGAGAGTCAATAAAGTGTATGTTTGCATGGAGAATACTTTGACATCCTGCCTCTAAACAGAAGTGACAAAACAACAATTCTACCTTTAAAAGTAGGGCTCACTTTGGAAGTTGGATGCCTGGCTGGGTATACACTGCAGCAGGTCCCTTAATGGAAGTTACTGACATGCCTCAACTCATTAAGTAGTTTTGTGCTATTTTAGTCAGCCTTTTTTAAAAAAAATCCACTGGGGAATACATATTCACACACACATGCTGACATTTCCTATCTTGGCACCAATCACAAATTCAATATTGATAATATTCAAGTTGGCTGCAAAACAGAAAATTTGAACAGTTGGTAAGTTATACAAATTTTATCACTGAGTTCCCTCAGGACATGGGGAGAGTGAGGAATCAGAAAAAAGAATGATCAGAGATGCAAACAAGAATTTATTTAGTGTAGACAAAGCCCTTCTCATTAGGACATTATATATTATTTAAAATTAAATTTTCCCATCATTTAAATTGCCACAAAATGTTTCCATTTTCTGGGTACTCACAGAGTTTGACCTTGTAGTAAGGATCCAGCTTTACCTCAAGCATGACCTTTGTAAAGCTTTACCCATAATGCACTCATTTCCAAGGTAGCTATTTTTTCTTACGGGAGGCCAACAATTTTATATGTCTTCATGACTTGGCATCTAAGATGAGACATACTAATAACCATGACCAACAACATGTAGATTCTTTCAATCTGAAGCTCAGGGATGCATGTGTGTGTGTGGAGGGGAGTTCATTTCTCCTCCAGTGGTGAGGAATACTGTGTTAAATGTTTTTATCTATTATTACTTCCCTTGTTCTAAGCCTGGATCTAGGCACAGTTTGGTGTAGTGGTTAAGTGTGTGGACTCTAATCTGGGAGAACCAGGTTTGATTCCCCACTCCTCCACATGCACCTGGCTGGATGACCTTGGGCTCTGATAAGAGCTATTCTTGAAAGGGCAGTTCTTGAAAGAGCTCTCTCAGCCCCATCTACCTCACAAGGTGTCTGTTGTAGGGAGGGGAACGGAAAGGAGATTGTAAGCCTCTCTGAGACTCTGAGTGAAAGGTGGGGTATAAATTCAATCTCCTCCTCCTTCTGAGCCTTGCTCAAATAAATCTCCTTTCATCTTTACATAAGAGCATAAGAAGAGCCCTGCTGGATCAGCCCAGTGATCCATCTAGTCCAGCATCCTATCTCACACAATGGCCAACCAGTTCCTCTGGAGGGCCAACCACAGGGCACAGAGGCCGAGGCCTTCCTCTGATGTTCCCCTGATGTTCCCCTGACTTAGTGCCTCTGAATGTGGAGGTTTCCCTCAGAACCATGGCTAGTAGCCACTGATACATTTATCCTCCATGAGTGCATTTTAAAGCTGTTTATTCCTGTGGCCATCACTACATCCTCTGGCAGTGAATTCCACATTTTAATCTCTCTCTTTGTAAAGAAGGGTACAAGGGGGGTGGAGTGCATTGGGGGGTGGAGTGGCCTGGCAGCAGAAGCTTCAGAGCTGGAGCATATCAGAAGCCACAGCAGGCCCAGTGGCAGAGGCCTGTAGCCACATGACTATGTTGCAGAGAAACTATTTCAAGCCTATATCTGGGTGAAATTGCCTATACAAATTACCTAAAATAATCTGATCCAACTGCTATTAAAAGAACCTTAATCCTAGACTCGTCAGGAACCTTGCTTCATCCATCAGCTTAATTCCTATATTGTTCCTTCATGCAAGATTAACAACAATCTCCATGGATTTCTCCCTGGCCCTGGAGTTGGCATCACTGAAGCAACTATTAGCTGTCCTTGTACAATCTGAGTTTTAAGGACACCTGCAGCACCTACAGATCCCTGGAGAAACCATACTGCTAATGCTGCCAAGAGAATAATCTTTGTTTTTATTATCTGCCACTGGCTGCTTTCATTTGTGCTTTCTAGTAGCTTGGCAGCCTTGTCCTCCAAAGGCAAAAAGAATCTTTCCACTGCTATTCACTACAATGATCCAAACAACAATCCCATTGTGATAATAGGGGAGGGGTGAGTCAGGCCTCCCTGTCAATGACAGTGTACATTCACTTCTGTCAATGTCAATATGCATTCACTCTGTAGACTGAATTCAACCTGCTGTGAACATTCATCACACTACAGTAAACCACCCTTAGGTATGCAATTCTTGTGAGTAAGGTCTAATTTAACATGACCCTGGGTATGTACAATAACCTTCCCTAAGTGTGCATTCCACATGTCTGCAGGTTAATTTAAATGGGATTGCCTTGCTTTTGTGTGCAATAGTGCACACATGACATATACTACAGTAGAGGTGCATAGAATGCCACGTTTTTGCATATGCTCAGCATTATGTTGAAATCTGCCCCATTTAGCTCATTGCATTCAAACATGCAATAAATCCTGCTGGAGAGGGTCATGGCTCAGTGGTAGAATATCCATTTGGTGTGCAGAAAGTCCCAGGTTTTATCCCTGGCACTTCCAGTTAAAGGATTTGGCAATAGGTGATGTGAAAGACCTCTGCCCGAGACCCAGGAGAGCCACTGCCAGCTTGAGCAGACAATACAGATTGTGATGGACCAGTGGTCTGATTCAGTATAAGGCAACTTCATGTAAATACTGGTTAGCAATTGTATGCCAAGAGCCCAAATCTAGAGTGAATGTAGTCGATAGCAGCACATGCACACATAACTGGTTCAGCAAAGGGCTTCACTGTCAGGAAGTCAGCATAGGCCAGCTTTTTCCAGCAGCTTATTCAGGCAAAGATGGAATTGTAAATCAACACCAAGGGTTACTCAAACTTCACTTTTCTTCCATAAAAAGATACCTTAGGTGCTGATAGTAGTAGAGCTAAATAGCTAAGCTCATTCCACTAGAGATTTTTAGGACTTCATATCCAATCTTAACATTAGCAACTCTGGCTGTTGATTGTTTAATGGGTAGGGGAAAGAGCACCCCAGATCTCATTCTCTCTTTAGATACAAGGTGCCAGGGAATAAAATGCAAATATTAAGGCACGCTAAAAATTAAAAACCTATGTTCATGACACTCTTTTGTACAGTAATACATTAATCAAGACAAACAATAGCATTTGTTCATGTTTCGTTAACAGAATTATTTCAGCTTCCTGTCTGGTCTCAACGGCAACACTTTAAAGGTAGCCACTCTTTCAATAATGTGTATATTTTTCCCCAGCAAGAAAAAGGATAACTAACTAGCTGTTCCGCCGAATGGCCTGGTACCGTAGCCAAGATTCACACAATTACTTCATCTCTAAGTCCTATATAGTAACAATGAAACAGCACATGGGCTCAGTATGTGTCTCCCCTGATCCTAGGGTTGCCAGACCCCCAGTTGGGGTGTGTTTTCCCCCAATTTCAGGGGCTCCAATTTGCCACCAGCCAGCTGGCCACCAGAAGAAGCCCCATCACCTGAACAGCCCCCTCCCATGTCGATGTAATCAGTGTGATGATGTCACTCAGAAGTGAAATTATCATGCTGGGCATGTTGCACAGTGATGCTCTAGTATTTTGGCTAAAATTCTACGCTAACTATAGAGTTTTGATCAAAATACTAGAATGTTGGGAGCTGCAGTGGCTCAAGTGGTTAAGACACTGAACTGCAGGCTGTGGAAGGTCAGTAGTTCAGCAGTTCGAGACCCGAGAGTGCCGCATGACGGAGTGAGCTCCCGTCTCTAGTTCCAGCTCCTGCCAACCTAGCAGTTCGATAGCAAGAAATTGCAAGTAGATAAATAGGTACCACTTCGCTGGGAAGGTAACAGCGTTCCGTGCGCCTTGGTGTTTAGTCATGCTGGCCACATGACCACGGAAATGTCTTCGGACAGCGCTGGCTCTTCGGCTTTGAAACGGAGATGAGCACTGCAACCCTAGAGTCGGATTTGACTGGCTTTCGAGCAAGGGAACCTTTACCTTTACCTTTACTAGAATGTTGCTGCATGACATGCCTGGTGTGACAATGGCACTTCCACATGATGTTATCACACCAACCACATCACATGCAGCAATGTCTAACCCTAACCCTCCCCACTCCCAGAAGGCTTCCTCCCACCCCCAGCCTGCTGGGTAAGTAGACCTGGCAAACCTACCTGAACCACCAGGACACAAGCTATAATTTGAAGGGATCTGCTTATAGCAACCCTCAAGGATTGCTGATTAGGGATGGGCATGAACTGAACCACAAAGCAAAATTCATCATGAATTTTGCCCTGTTCG
Organism: Gekko gecko; assembly: GCA_029375565.1. Taxonomy (NCBI): domain Eukaryota; kingdom Metazoa; phylum Chordata; class Lepidosauria; order Squamata; family Gekkonidae; genus Gekko; species Gekko gecko. The sequence continues at coordinate 88,907,895 of JAPDNY010000010.1, read as the reverse complement.
TGGTTTGCCAACCAAAGTTCATGATGGGTCAACTGTCATGAACTCCCATGAACTTTTAAAGCAGTTCATGGCAATTTGTGGATAGAGCAGAAAGCAGGGGTTTAAAAGAACTCTAAGTCCCTTTAACCCCTGCTTTCTGTTCCCCACAAAAGCTGCAAAAACAGCTGAGCAATAGGGAGCAACCTGCTCCCCGCTGCTTATCTGTTTTGGGCTTTCTTGTGCAGTCCCTTAGCTGAGGGGCAGGGAGTGCTTGTTCCCTGTCTCTCAACTGTTTTTCAAGCTTTCTGCAAACCCCATTTAAAGGGACTGTGGTCCCTTTCAACGAGGTTTGCAGGGTCATGAACTATGAACCAACACAAACCACATTTTTCTCGTTCATGCCCATCCCTATTGCTGATGGCAAACCTTACACTGTGCTGACACAAAAAAGCTCTTCGCTACTCTGGTTGACTTAAGAATTTCAAACAGTTGGCACACCTATGTTCATGTGTATGATGATGGGAAACCCAACTGAATCTTTTGTACTTTCCCTTCTGCAATTCTACAGTGCTAGCTGATCAGTCAGGACTGGAAGCTGTTGGAGCCTGAATGGGTGGTGCGGGACCAGCCTGAAGGGATACAGCAGGGAGCATTTTGCTGCCTCTGATATGTGCCAGCAGCAATTGTCTGCCTTCACTGCCTGGTTCTTAATAAAGAAGGAACATCGCTGGGAAAGGACAGCAAACAAGTGCAGTTTAAACATAGAATGAGGCTTAAAAGAAGAACGCAGGCAGATTTGGAATGCAAAAATGTGACAGGAAGCAAGGAATGCTAATCTGCAGAATCAGTGGGTGGGTGGGCAGAATCAATTAATTACTTAGAACTGGAAAGGTGAAGTAATCCTCTTTTCATTTAATTTAAATTCCTTTTAATCCACATATTTTCTCCCCTGGGCATAACAGTACACTTTAAAATCAAACCATTCCACAATGCATTCTCTCTTATGTGACAATAGTACTTCAGTAAACCCAGTTTGTAATCCAGTGAAGTTACTGCAGGGTATGCCTCAAACAGAAAAACTATTCCAGATAAATGGGGCTGGATGAGTGCCTCAGTTTTTGACACTTTTATCTTTTATTCTACTTGATAGGACAAGAAAAGCAAAAATCAGCACCAGTTTGCTCTTTCTAATACCTGGTATTAATGTCTATTTCTTTTACAATCTCCAACCTGATCTGTTTAGGAAAATGACCAGTTTTGACACACACTGAATAATACACTTTCAGTCCACTTCCAATGCACTTTGCAACTGGACTTTACAGTGTGAAATAGCAAAATCCATTCACCAATGATTACTAAGGGCATTGGAACTGGATTGAAAATGCATTATTCAGCATGTGTGAAAGCATCAGAGCTCTTAAGAACATAAGACCATAAGAGAAGCCAATATTGGATCAGGCCAATGGCCCTCCAGTCCAACACTTTGCACCACACAGTGGCCAAAAATACTAGGTGCCATCAGGAGGTCCACCAGTGCCCTTCACTTTTACTATATGTGGCTGAAATGAAGACCTCCATTTCCTACTGCCCTTTCTGGTGAAATAATGTGAAAGACTGGAATCCCACACCTCAAATATGCATGTGGAAATTTTGAATCAGATTCTGAACTATTAAATAATATTAAATATATAGCTAAATATTTGAATTTTTCCATCTATGGATTTTAATTTATTACAAATGGTAGTTTTGATGAGCCAGGTTTTTTTGTTTTTATTTGTTTTTTTGTAACTTTAGGAGACATTCCAAGCGCCACTCATGATGTGAGGGTGAATAAACGCCATTAATTCAATGATGTACTTGTTTCACATCATTCATGTGGATGTGCATGCAGAATGCATTTAGTTATGCATATTATGTGTGGTTTATAGGTATTTTACAAGTTTTGCACTCCTTGTTTCCAAAATATTTCCACAATATATACATATATGTAAATGCATATTATTACAAAAAGACAGTCTGAGAAAATGGGGGGGGGGGTTTACACATGGAATTCTCTTGCATTGCATGACCAGATGGGAATGGCATATTCTGGATAGGATTCCTATTGGAAAGCAGTTCAGAATCATTCCTAATGAATGACAGAAAAATTCATTGCTCTTAAGGGGGGTGGGATAGCAAAACCCTTTGGTCCTGAAGAGAGACAGGCATATCACTGTTTTTAAGTATTATTCGCTGGGGACTCTAATATTCTAACTTGCTCTAAAGTGAAATTAGGGCAAAAATAATCAAATTACATTAAAAAATCATTTTCAATGTGCTTAAACTTCAGCGCTGTTTTGCCATCTGAGATGAATTTGCTTTGAAATTCTTTCACCTTCTTAACTGCTACCTGAGACTCCATGATTCCTTCTTACCTGTGTGGTAAAATTTTCCTGAAAATCCAAGGTTGAAGGTAAAATTTGCAACCTGAGTGCGTAGTAAAGTTTGAGTCTCTAGTAAGGCCTGAAACAAATAAGAAATAGCATGCATTTAGAAAAAAAATTACCTCATTTCAAAATGGAGGCTGAGCTTCTCAGTTAAGAATTATAGCACATTTAGATGTATGAGCCCCTCCTCCCACTTTAATCTAGATCATAAATATACACCAAGTTAAAGAAAGAAAATATCATGAACTAAATTTTGTTATTTGTTTCATTATACAACTGCAATTCTTGTATCATAAGCAAAAACTCCAATGATACCAAAAGTATTAATGCCTATCAATCTAGGCCTCCCAAATTCAGGGAGGTACGTAAAATGTAAAATCCCCAGTCATATGGGTCTGTCTTTCTTCTCAAAGAACTCTGAGCTTCTCACAACAGGACCAGTTGTAGCCTCTTGTCTAAAGCCCTGATATTTTAATTTATTATATTTCATAGTTTTTCCCTGCGGAACTCGAGATGGTATGCATAGGATTCCCATGTGATCTTCCATCCAAGCAGACCCTATTCTGCCTAACTGCAGCAATACCATTTCATTTACCTTCAAAGCACATCCTATGGGTTAGACCTGTACTTTCACAATGTTCTTACTGATCCATACTTAATCTATGTTTAGAAGAAAAAATATGGATGGATAGCATGTATCAAGGACAACTCTCTCTCACCTGGAACTGGATTTCCCCAGAGAGATAAACACCAATGTGCTTCACATAGTTCACTGATGAACAATAGGCACAGGTTGTATAGTGGTTTGCTGAGATAGCTATAGTTATCGCTACTAAGCATCTGAAGGAAGAAAGGGATTCAGTGCCTTCACCAGAGGGCATCAGGTCGTGGTGATGTTAGCTGCTGCTGCGTCATGCAGGCACACAGCTACTTAGTGGGTAAAAGAACCCAGTACCAATGGTGACACTATTACCAGTAATCCCTCCAGGTATTATTTAGTATCCACTCAGGATCCATGTACTTGCACAGTGCTGCATTGGGCTGATAGTCAGTGACTGGCATCTGGTGGATGACTAGTGTTTGGTGACATGGGGACCACTAGAAGTGATATTACATCGCTATAGGATTCAACAGAAACTCTATGTGACATCACTTCCAGATTTGCCCCAGGAAATGACGTCACACATCGATGCAATGGCAATGCAATGGCAATGCAATAGTTCTCCCCCTCCCCCCAGCCTTCATCAGTGGTACTTAGTGGCAGTAACTATAGTCCTTAAAAAAAACAAAACCATGTGAACCCCCTTGGTGAGTAACGAAAAAGTGTAGCTATTCATTCATCATCATCATCAACATCATCATTTATTTATTTATTACAGTATTAAACAAGCATAAAGCACAGAATAAAATATTCCAAAGCCATCGCCCAAAGCTATTCATTCTTTTTGGACTACAAATTTGAATCCAGCCAACTAAAGCAATTTACAATAGCAACTAGAGCTAAAACTAAAGCAATTTTCTTTTTTGCAGTGGTTTGAGGGGTATGTGTATCTTGGAATACCACAGACTACCACCTTCTGTCTGATGAGGCTTTACACATAGCAGAGGAAAGAAGGAAAGCTAAAGGCAACGGTGAAAAGGAAAGATTTGCCCAACTGAATGCAGATTTCCAGAGAACAGCAAGGAGAGATAAGGAGGCTTTCCTGAATGAACAATGCAAAGTAATAGAGGAAAACAATAGATTGGGAAGGACTAGAGATCTGTTCAAGAAAATTGGAGAAATCAAGGGAACATTCCATGCAAAGCTGGCCATGATAAAGGACAAAAACGGTAGGGACCTAACAGAAGCAGAAGAGATTAGGAAAAGATGGCAAGAATACACAGAAGAACTATACAAGAAGGACCTCAATGTCCTTGACAACCACGATGGTATAATCACTGACCTCGAGCCAGACATCCTGGAAAGCGAAGTTAAATGGGCCTTAGAAAGCATTACTAACAACAAAGCTAGTGGAGGTGATGGTATCCCAGCTGAGTTATTCAAAGTCTTAAAAGAAGATGCTGTTAAAGTGCTGCACTCAATTTGCCAACAAATTTGGAAAACACAAGAGTGGCCACAGGATTGGAAAAGGTCAGTTTACATTCCAATCCCAAAGAAGGGCAATGTCAAGGAATGTTCAAACTATCGCACAATTGCACTCATTTCACACGCTAGCAAGGTCATGCTCAAAATCCTACAAGCTAGGCTTCAACAGTACGTGGATAGAGAATTGCCAGAAGTACAAGCTGGGTTTCGAAGAGGTAGAGGAACTAGAGATCAAATTGCCAACATTCGCTGGATTATGGAGAAAGCAAGAGAGTACCAGAAAAACATCTACTTCTGCTTCATTGACTATGCTAAAGCCTTTGATTGTGTGGATCACAATAAATTATGGCAGGTTCTTAAAGAGATGGGAGTACCGGACAACCTCACATGTCTTCTGAGAAACCTGTATAAGGGTCAAGAAGCAACAGTTAGAACCGGATATGGAACAACTGATTGGTTTAGCATAGGAAAAGGAGTACGACAAGGATGTATATTGTCACCTTGCTTATTTAATTTATATGCAGAGTACATCATGCGAAATGCTGGCCTGGATGAATCACAAGCTGGAGTTAAGATTGCTGGGGAAAAGATCAATAACCTCAGATATGCAGACGATACCACTCTGATGGCAGAAAGTGAAGAGGACCTAAAGAGCCTCTTGCTTAGAGTGAAAGAGGAGAGCGCAAAAGTGGGCTTGAAGCTCAACATCAAAAAAACTAAGATCATGGCATCTGGGCCCATCACTCCTTGGCAAATAGAAGGGGAAGTCGTAGAAGTAGTGACAGACTTCACGTTCCTAGGATCCCAGATCACTGCAGATGGTGACTGCAGCCATGAAATTAAAAGATGCCTGCTCCTTGGGAGGAAAGCGATGGCAAACCTAAACAGTATGATAAAAAGCAGAGACATCACCTTGCCAACAAAAGTCCGCATGGTCAAAGCAATGGTATTCCCCATAGTAATGTATGGCTGCGAGAGTTGGACTATAAGGAAGGCTGAGCGCCAAAGAATAGATTCTTTTGAACTATGGTGCTGGAGAAGACTCTTGAGAGTCCCTTGGACTGCAAGGAGATCAAATCAGTCAATCCTAAAAGAAATCAACCCTGATTGTTCCTTGGAAGGCCAGATCCTGAAGCTGAAGCTCAAATACTTTGGCCACCAAATGAGAAGGGAGCATTCACTGGAGAAGACCCTGATGCTGGGAAAGATTGAAGGTCAAAGAAGAAGGGGACGGCAAAGGATGAGATGGTTAGACAGTGTCATTGATGCAACGAACATGAAATTGAGCAAACTTCAGCAGACAGCGGAAGACAGGAGGGCCTGGCGTAATCTGGTCCATGGGGTCGGGAAGAGTCGGACTCGACTGTGCGACTGAACAACACCACCTTCTTAAGGTGTAGCAACAGTACGAGTCACTGAGGGAGAAAAAAAAAACATACCCCCCCCCAGGAGTGCCAATATTCTGTTTCAGTCTAGGAACAGGGGACTGAAACATTGATGGCAAACTTTGTGCAAAATTTGAGGCCACTGGCATAGCTGGGGGCTCCAGTGTTTCAGACCAGCAGGCATGGCAATGAACATACTCAGTGTGCTCCTTATGAAAGCTGACTGTCATGTGTAGTTTTGTGGTGGGTTTGCATGTGCGAAGCATGTACAATTACATGCAGAGATCATGGGAAATTGAAGAGTTAGTTTGCATGTTATCTGCAGCTATATACTCTTGCATTCTAATATGGAGGGGGGGGAGGGAAACTGCCCTCTGTTTAAAACTCTATCAGCAACAAATTCTGGCACAAAACCAAACAGACAAAAGAAGCCAATTGGCAGCCTTAATCTGACCAATTATTATTGATGTTTTAATGCATCCTCTTAAGAATAAGCAGTCTGTAGCTTTATTGGGATTGAATCTCATTAATTAATGTTTTTGATATAGGTTTAATGCTGTTTTCAAGTAAGCTGCTCATAAATGTTATCATAGAGGTAATATTGACATTCATTTTTTATCTTCACTAATGACTATGGGCTGAATCCCAAACAAAATTTCCACTTGTACTAGCACTTTTGCACAACTGGAAATGCAAGAAAAATACCACAGTAGCAATGTGTGCTAAACCAGACTCATTGTATCCTCTCCTATATTTCTGCTTGCACAAAGTGCAACTGATTTTGGGGCATTATAATATATAGGGAGGAAAGTGTTTGGTGATGCACAAGACCTTGTATAAGGGGAACTGCACTAAGACCATTTACGTTTTTGCTTGCACATCATTTGTTCCAAGCCAAACTCTAGAGAGGTAGGAATGTTAGTCAGCTATAGCTGAAACAACTGTGAGTCTCATGGTACCTTAAGGATTTAGGAGTTGGATTGTGGTATGGGACTTTCCACCTCCCCCTTCCTGTTGCAGCCACCGGGACCCAAAATAGTCTGGCCTTGTACTCTGAGCAATCCCAGGATCAGCCCAGGATCTATGGTTGGAGAAGGAAGCCAGGGCTGGGGGGGGGGGGGGCCCATCTTCAGAAAATGGGCTTTGGGTATAATTCAGTAAATTTACTGTGGTAAAATCTCCTGAGAATCAGAATGAGTTGCATTTGATGACATGAGTACTGGCTCAGGAAAGATTATGTTGCAATGAATGTTACAATGCCATAAAACTCTTATGTGTTAACCTTTCACCTATCACATTTTAATCCCACTCTTCTTCCAGAGAACTCAGGGAAGGATCAAAATTTCCCTATCCTCCATTCTATTTTTGCAGCTGCCCCAACCTGGATAGCTCAGGCTAGCCTGATCTCATCAGATCTCCAAACCTAAGCAAGGTTGGCTCAGGTCAGTATTTGGATGGGAGACTACCAAGGAATACCAGGGTACCTATGCAGAGGCAGGCAATGGCAAACCACCTCTGAATGTCTCTTGCCTTGAAAATCCCATGGGGTCACCATAAACTGGCTGTAATTTGACAGCAAAAATAAATAAGTTTTTTTTTTTTTTAAAAAAGGACAGCAACCTCATGAAATAGGCTAAACTGAGCAGGCCTATAGCCCAAGCTGAATGGGTGTTTAACCTGGGTCCCCTAGTCTCACACACACTTAATAGCATGATCAGGAATATATTTTTCTACTGTGTATTTACTGTTTGCATTACAAGATTGATTGCAAATTTTTATTTGTGTGTGTGTGTGTGTATGCACTTGTGTTCACTATGATCTTTGCTCTTTTGTTATGTTTTTGTGGTTTTAATTCTGGTTTTCACTATGATTTGTTATATATTTTAACTTGTTGCTATCTGCTTTGAGGTCCCTTGCCACTAGAATAATGTTCTATAAATGCTCTCAATAAAATACAAATAAAAAAGTTCTATAAATTGGTGATTGAGTATGATCAGCATGTTTAACCATATACCTTTAAACATTGTATATTTTAATAGTGAAGTCAGCCAAATTTTGGATACTTAAATCCTGTGACATGAACTGTGAATGAGCAAAACTAGAACTTTCTCCAAACATGGAAAGGGTCTCAGTTTTGCAGAAAAATGTGAAATAAAAAAAATGCATTGGGGAATTTAAAAAACTCAAAAATGATAAAAGGAGCATATGTAGCTTTAGAAAGTGACATCATCACATTGGGGATATCATGTGAGATGCTGTGGTTTGAGAGCAAAGCTCTATGGTAAATTTGCCTTAAAACCATAGAGTTTTGCCTTTAAACCAGAGTGTCACCAAATGATGTTGCAAGTGTGATGGGTGATGTCATCATGTTGACAACATCCCAGAATGCCCCCAAATCCCCCCACCAGTGCAGCAAGAGGATCTGGCAACTCTGCTGTGGAAGCTAATGGTGATTTTGGACTAGTCACATACTTTCAGCCTAATTTACCTCACAGGGTTGTTGTGCAGATAACAAGGAGGAAAGAATAATGTAAGCTGCTTTGGTCCCCACTGTGGAGAAAGACTGTAGTTTTCCTAGGTAGAGGCTGCAGGGAGAGAGGCAACAGAAAGCTAGGACAGAGGGGCAGGTAAAGGTATGTTGGCTGTTGAGTGGGAAGGAAACAGGGTTGCCAACTCCAGATTGGGAAATTCCTGGAGATTTGTGGGGTGGAGCCTGGGGAAGGTGGGGTTAATTATACAGGTATAATACTATAGATTCCACTTTCCAAAGCAGCCATGTCCTCCAGGGGAACCAGCTTTGCCAACCTCTATGTGAGGACCAGAGATCATCTGGAATTGTAACTGATCCCCAAAGAGCAGTTCCCCTGGAGAAAATGGTTGGTTTGGATGGTGGAACATATGGCATTAGAACCTGCTTAGGTCACTTCCCTCCCCAAACCTCACCCTCTCAAGGCTTTAGCCCCAAATATCCAGGAATTTCCTAACTTGGAGCTGGCAATCCTATGGGGAATTGATCTCTGTAGTTGGGAGAACTATTGTTATTCCTGGAGAGCTGCTGCCGCCTCTACTGCTGAATGCAGGTTGGAGGCAAGTGGGTTGCTGGGGGAGTGATGGGAGGCAAAAAGAGAGAGTGATGGGGCAGGGCAGAAAGAGAGAGAAAGAGTGATGGGATGGGCAGCAGAAAGAGAGAGGAAATGACAGGTATGAAAGAAAGAGTAAGAGAACAGGTGGCAAGAAGCAGAGAGAATGAGAAACACAGAAGTAGGGTGATAGGTGGCGAAGCAAAGGTCGGGAGAATGGGATAGCTGCTCCTGCAAGTTTCTTGCAGGTCCCCCCTTGTTATTATATAATGTTTAAATAAATACATTTGTGAGAATGTGTACTGAACTTTCCCCCCATTTAGCACCTTCATTTTACCTGAGGTTCCTCTTATACTCTCTGATTCTACTTCCTAATTTTCTCTGCTCTGGGTTAATTATGTCATTGTATAATCTATATATTACCTGTATATTTTTTTCTGAAATATTTGTTATTTATTTATTTATTCACATTTATAGCCCGCTTTTCCCAGAGGTGGGCTCAGGGTAACAACACTTCATTTATACAAAATATATTAGTTAATACAACAAAATTCAAATTAAAAAAAAACATCGTAAATATTAAAATAGTAGTCACAGCTGATAACAAGAAATTTTCTGGTTGTGGGAGGTTCCTGGCCATAGCCAGTAGTTGTTAACAGAGTGACAAACACTTCAGGGAGGCCATATATGGATATCCGCTGCCTCAGCCAAAGGCCTGGTGGAATGTCTCCGTCTTGCAGGCCCTGCAGAATTGAAGTAAACCCTACAAGGCCCTGATCTCAGTGGGGAGCATGCCCTGACCCTGACTGAGGCAAGACAGACGTCTTTTGGGCCAGGGACTACCAGGAGGTGTTGATCCATATAGAGCATAGTGCTCTTTGAGGCATATACAGGAAAAGATAGTCCTTCAGATATGTTGGTCACAAACAGGCTCTGAATGGTTTGTGTTTCCTAGTCTAATTAAAATTGTTAAAATATGTGCTATTAAGACGAAGAAGAAGAGATTGGATTTATACCCCACCCTTCACTCAGAGTCTCAGAGTGGCTTACAAACTCCTTTCCCTTCCCTTCCCCACAGCAGACACCCTGTGAACAATGCTCCCTCTAAGCTGTGGAGTCTTGTGAGCAAAAATTCTACTTTGTGAGCTACTGGCATTAAAGTTGTGAGCAAGCAATTCGGCTACTGCATAAATTAGTTTGTTCTGGAGCCATCCTTTCTAAGCTAAGACAACAATCTGTGATCTGGAGGCTAAAAAACTGTGAGTTAGCTCACACTAACTCTGTGGGAACATTGCCTGTGAGGTAGGGAGGGCTGAGAGAGCTCTGAGAGAACTGTCCTTGAGAGAACAGCTCTGACATAACTATGGCTTGCCCAAGGTCATCTAGCAGCTGCAAGTGGAGGAATGGGGAATCAAACCCAGTTCTCCCAGATTAGAGTCCAGGCACTTAACCACTATACCAAATTAGCTTAAAATATTTTGGATGAAGACTAAGAGTTTAAAACATAATTGGGCTAAATTGGTATGACCTTCAGAAACATACTATGCTACTTATTAATGCAATAGTTCCCTGTATGTATAAGGATATAATTCCCAGATACATAGCATACAATACAAAGATGGCTTGTTGGTAGAGCACAGACTAGTGTTTCTATGGGCACAAGGATTCCCTCCCTCCTCCCTCCTGAGGCAGCCTAAAATATCCCCCCAATCCTGTTTCCATGGATTCCCCATCCCCATATGTGCCCCAGAGAGCACTGAGGTCAGGGCTACAAAATCGCCTGGCTCTCCCTGGCCCAAAAGACTCCAGATTGGCTACCACCAGAGCCAGGGCCTTCTCGGTGGTGGCCCCTTACTGGTGGAATGAGCTCCCAGAAGATATTAGGGCCCTACAGGACCTCTTACAGTTCTGCAGGGCCTGTAAAACGGAGCTCTTCCACCAGGCTTTTCATTAGGAGCTGCCACCGAGGAATTGAGTCATCGGAACATCTATGGCCCTTGATATACCACTGGTTATACCAGCAATGGATCGTCTACTGAAGATCACTATCATCTGTTTTTAAACTGTGTTTTAGTATTGTAGGTTGTTTTAAATAATTTATTGTATCTATTGTTTTATGTCAAGTTGATTGTTGTACACCGCCTTGAGCCAGCTTGCCCGGCAAGGCGGGATAGAAATTAAAGCAATAAATAAATAAATCCTAAAGGAACAGAATTTACAGAGGAATTTTGGCTTGCCATAAAAGGGGGGAAACAAGGAAATTGCCCTTCATAGGTACCTGTGGAAATGCTAGTCTGAATCTAAGCTAATGACTTTTGAATGGTTTGTAATTATCCGATAATGTGCCCAATAGGCACCCATATGTGCCCCGGAGAGCTTTGTGCTCTGCTGGGATCCCCGGTCCAAGGGACAGCTGCTTAGCCTTGACTTTTTCTGTCCCCACCTGAGATCAGGGCCCTGGGGGCTTTGTTATCATTCTGCAGGGCCTGAAAAACGGAGCTGTTCTGTCGGGCCTTTGGCTGAGGTGGTGAGCATCCAATAAAATCTCACTCCCCCTGCTGAAGCTGGAGCTACCATCTCACGTGGCCCAGGTTAAGAAGTTTGAGAGACCAGTGGTGCCATCTGGAAACCTCTGTATGAAGATAAATAGCGCACTCAGTTTTAATTTATGTTGTTTTAAATTGTTTTGTTTATATCTATACCTTATATGTTTGAAATTTTGATATGTTCTGATATTGTGCTGTGATCCACCCTGAGCCTGCTTGTGGGGAGGGTGGAATATAAATCTGAATACTAAATAATTAAATAAACTAATGGTATAGCATTTCTATAGCTGAGTCAACATAAGCCTGAACAGTACATATGCAGGACACCACCCAAAACACCCAGTAAGCGGGTTGGAGCATTCTGATGGATTTGCGAATTGATGAAGTGTATGGAATCACGTTTGTATTTCTTTTAATGCAGAGGCAGATAAAGCTGTTTGACAGTGCATAGGTGAGGGTATTGATCAAAAAGCAAAGGGTTTCTGATCACAAATTTTAGGACCTTTATTTTATTTTTTAAGAAATTATTTTACTAGTACTTAAGAAAAAATCCCCCCATTTAGCAATTAACACTATTACATATGTTTTAAAGAATAGCACCTTTCAGATCTGGTGAAATAAATATTAGTTTCACAAGGAAAGACTTGTCAGACATCTTTGGAATCAGGAAGGCTCTCATCAGAATGCCCAGCTCAGCCATTTGCATTCCAAAAGGTAATCAGACGAAGCACTTCTATTATCCAGGATCTTTGTGGAATTGTTGGTTTCATTATATTAATGGATTCTCTGCTTTGTTGGTAGGAACATGAATTTCTCTTCAGCATCTATAGGATGTCTTTTTATTTATGTATGTTTTTCCTCTGCTCAGCGGGACTTTAGATTCATCCATGTAATTACGCTGTGTAGGTTTGAGTTGACTTGTCTTTATTCTTCATAATTGCTGCATCTATTAAGGAGGGCTGATATTTTCCCAAAATGTCCTTGTTAATTACAACTATCTCCTTCATTTGCATAATAAACTTTTGGGGGGCTATTTTTCCCGGAACATTTCATGGCTAATAGGAAGCAATTTGCTTTCCTTTATTAAGTACATTAAAACTTCATGCCCCAGACATCATTGACTGTAAACATTTGATTCTGCTCAAATTTAATGCACCAAGGCATTTTGCTGTGCCATATTAGCTTTATTTATGTGCTGTGTTCTGGATTGTTAGCTACTAATGAGACTTCCGTTCTTATTGCTCTAAGGCCTGAACACTAACCTCATTTTAATGAGATCATTATTTGCTGTCTTCTGAATGGAAGACAACAAATTTGCCTTTTAATTAAAGGTCAAAACACCTCTAGCTAAGGAGAGTGGAGAGGTTATCAAATCCTTTGGGAACCTGTAGGAATAGCTTTTTCTCTCTTCCTTATTTCCATGCCAAGAAGATACAGGCCAGACTAGGCAAGGCGTATTACTCTGGAGGGGGAAAGTGCTAAATATAAGCTAAGCGATAAGAACACTAAAATGTGGTAGCTAGAGTTCCCAAGACATTGTGAAAAACGAAAGTCAGCCAAAGTAATTAAAGAGGCTTTACTCCTGACCCAAAGGTCTGTATGGATCAATACCTTTGTGGGAGCTGGATCCCTTGTTTGCATGAGGAATCATTTATAAAAGTGCAGAGGACAGATGCCAGATTAATTGAGCCAACAAAAACTAATCTCATATTTCTTATCAGAAAAAAGAGAGACTAACATAATCGATATCTGGAGCGGTTTTAGTGAATCATGCATGATGAAATGAATATTTGTTTTTTTCCAGTGCTCCTTGGATATAGATATGAAATTGCCATCCATTTGCAGATAAGTATAGCCTTGTACAGTTACTAATTTGACCCGTGTGTCATATTACACAAAACACACTACACATGATCCTCCTAATTCTCACTGCTGCAAAATAGCCCTGCTGACCTCAGCCCCTGTTTCAGCCCTTCAAGGTATCTAGGCACTTGGAAGTTGTCCTGAGTCTTTACGCAGTGGTGCACTGCTCTTCTGAGTCCTCACAGCTCTTGGGAGTGTTTTCTCATGCTTCTCCTTTGGTATATTGCCATCAGCTGGACAGATTTGGAACTTCCAACCAAGAGGGTCAACATTCCTAGCTTCCTTTGTGTCTTGCTGTTTAAAGGTTCTGCCTAGTGCCTGCATCTCCTACTACCCAATGGCTGGTTACCACAGGGTCAACTTTCTGCACTTGAACACTCCCAGGGACATAGCAGTATAGCAACCAACCACCTCTCTTCTTGCACCACTCATTTTAGATAGCATGATTAAATTGTGGAAGTCTACGTGGTAAAGAGACCAACTAAAAAGGCAAAAGCTCAAAAGCTTGTCAAATCCAACTCAGGGAGCGGTGCTTATTTCTGTTTCCAAGCTGAAGAGCCAGCACTGTCCAGAGACATTTCTGTGGTTATGTGGCTGGCATGACTAAATACTAAGGCACATGGAACACTATTACCTTCCCACCAAAGTAGTTATCTACTTGCAATTTCTTGCTTTTGAACTGCTAGGTTGGCAGGAGCTGTGCCAGAGATGGGAGGTCACTCCATCACACGGTACTAGGGTCTTGAACTGCCAAGCTACAGACCTTCTTAACCTCTGAGCCACCATGGCCTTAAAGAGAGCTACTACCAGCATTTAAAATAGGAAAGATTTATGGAAAAAGAAAGGACATGCACATATTCTGCACAGGAACAGACTGAGCAAGGAATGCAAAGAAAAGGTGCAAACCCACAGTTCCTCAGCCATACGCATGCCCTAGCTGGTCTTGTTCTAAGACAGGCTCTTTAAACTTAAAAGTCACAGTGTTCTAAAGGCTTTCTATTACCTTGGAATCTTTGTCCAGGCTGCCTGCCCTTTTTCTACTACATGTAGCAAAATGAATCCCGATATGAGAGCTCCTCTCTGCAAGCTATCCCCAGTTGGAATCAGTCAACATGGACCCTGTTTCTGTATGCCAAGGGAATTTATCTCTGTCTGCCCACTCCTTCCTGTGGCCTCTAGGAAAATACAGTCTAGCCTCCCATATCCCAAAAGTCTTTCACTTTCCAAGTTTCAGCTTCCAGTTGTAATATGAACAGGTCATTTAATTGTCTTCTCTTGGGAGAGCCATTTGCATTTATGAAGTTTTGATGACTGGGTGTTTGTCAGAGCAGTTGACAGGATGGGCAATACTTGGGAACAATCGACTTCTCCCTTCTCACCTGTATTCTGCCAACAAGGAAAAAAACCCCACTTTTAAAACCAAGTGTGGAGTTTTTGCAACCCCCAAACCTCAAAATATTGAAGTGTAGCTTAGAAGTAAATGGCATTTCTCTATACATGTGACTGTCATTTCTTTTGAAAGGGGCAAAACGTGGATTTTTCTGGTGTTGGGTATACATGTATTGAGAAAGAAAAGGCATGCATTGCTTCGGGAAAAAATGGTGACTAAGTCTGCTGCAGCATATTTGTACTGCATACAGAGTAATAGCACTACATAATGACTGAAAATGGCTAGGATCTCTGTATGTACATATGTAACACTTGTGTCATGGAGTTCACTGGGTATTCTTAAGCAAGTCATTATATCTTAGTTTAATTCTTAATTAAGAATAAAACAGGGCATGGTATGAGTGGAAGTGATGGATAAAGGCCTAATAAAATAACATAATACACTGCAGCTGGACTTGGCATCTGCCTGGGGACACTGTAGTAGATATAATTCAGTTGAGAGGTGCTACCATTTTATGAGCAGCTGATAATATGATTATGGTAACTAACAGACATGTGCCTATAAAGAGTAAATGAGACAGTTGATGCATAGAGTATATTCTGCATTTACTCTCCAGGGATTCATATATAGTGCTCCTTACATGCGTCTACAGCCACAGAGGCCTATTTTTTCAGTAGTAATCCTGTCCCTAGAATAGACGCACCATAACAAAGTCAAAGCTGCAACAGTGCAACACTACACATACACCAGTCTAAGCCCATTGAAATACATGTCTTTGACTGAAGTAACTCGGGATGTAATAGTACTGTTAGTTAACTACTGGTACCCTAGAGAGTGAATTTCAAAGGAAACCTGGGTAGACGTCACCATTTCTTATACAGAACCTGGGGACAAGCCATCATGTTAAATAGGCACCTTTATATTGTCTTGGTATTTATCTTTCCTCCTCGGAAACCCAAAAATGTAACTTAGGTATCTACTTGGGGATTTTTTAGGTTAACAGAGCCACTAACAAAAAGACAGTCAAAGATATTGAGTTATCAGAGTTTTGTATAAACATGTTTTAATGGCAATAGCAACTTTAGCCTAATACATGAATTTTGATGTTAACATACAAAAAATATAGTATGAATATAACACGAAGCTCAAAGAACTACAAATATTCTACTTCCTCAAGTTTCAACAAAATAAAACTTGTTATGAGCATGAGAAGCTGAATTTTAACAGAAACAAGTTTTTCATGTAGCACTGCTTGTTCATCTGTTGGAAGCAATCAGCTTTGTCTCAGCTTTTTTCTGGGAGAAAATGCACACACTAGATTCTGTCACCCAACCAAAAATTGTTGGATGTTGAAATGTTTGACACTTGCTACTTTACAAGGTTAAACACAATCTTAACACAAAGAAACCTCTTTTCAGATGTGTTAGAAATGGAGAATGAAGTGGGTGGAAGCTGTGATACTGATTTTGAATTTTATCTATTGTAATTCATTGAAGTTATACAAAAAGTCGATGGGTGTAGGACTTTTTCAAAGCATTCCTCTGTTGTCAACTATTCCATAAAACAATGCGGTTTCATAAGCAGTCCTAACAAAGGATTTCTCCGGTTAGGTTTTCAACAAAGAAGATTTGAGTTCCATCTTGCTAGAGATATCATTGCCTGCTAGAATATCGGCCTCCATGCAAACTCTGCAACTTGTTGACCTCAATTTTCCACCCACAATACAAAGGAGAACGAACCACATTTTTTTTTAACGCAAACATACCTTCATCCAAAGCTCAGATGGTCCTTTGTTAAACAGCTGAAACAAGTATCAGAGAAGAAGAACCATAATTGTGTTCAGGACATAATACTGTTCAGGACTATGGCATTAGGGTCGCTAGCCCCCAGATCTAAGCGGGGGGTCCCCTGCTTTGGGGGGCTTCTCCCAGCCACTGGCCAGCTAGCTAATGGGGGAAACCCTGCCCCCCAACAGCAACATTGCCAATGAGATGATGTCATACGGAAGTGACATCATTGCACTGGAGATGTTGTGCAGGGACACTGGTTTGAGGGCAAAACTCTTTGGTTTGAGGGCAATTTTACCAAAGAGTTTTGTCCTGAAACCAGAGTGCCCCCACAATGTCTCTGACATGATGGTGTCACTTCTGCGTGACGTCATGTTGACAACGTCACATGGCAACATCTCTGTTTGGGAGTGGAGCCTCTCCCCACTCCCAGAAGGCTCCCTCCTTCCCCCTGCCAGCAAGAGGTAAGCACCTGGCAACCCTATATGAAGTCTGATGTTGTTGCATCAAAGGACAAAATGGCTATTTGTTCCTCTATAGGGACAGTCTGCTGATGTGACAGGGAGCAATAGATAATGTAAGTTTTATATCTGATTGTTTATATGCCACTGCCCCTTTAAGACTGAATCATATGGCATTCTGGGAAAATGGAGATGGCACTTAGAGATGGGGTGTATCACTGACAGTGCCACAATGGCTGCTTAACCTGGATCCAGCTGACAGCAGCACAGGAGAGGCAATGAGAAAGGGATTCAAATGTGAAGAGAGAAACATTTTATTCCCTTGCTTCTAGTTTTACCTGTTTCATAATGTTATATGATTGTTTTATTTAGTGTTTTATTGTGTTCTTGTAAAATCTAAACATTTTTGTTGGACACTCATAGAACTTTATCAAGAAGTGAGCAGAACATCAGCTAGCAGGATAAAACCCTCATCATTAAAATTACTCATTTGATTTTGGAGTTCTAACTTATTTTGTCTCTGAAGTGGAAGGGATGTGCACCTGCAAAAAACATTTTTTTGAATTCTGATTTGGTTTCCAACCACATGAAACCAACATTGCAGGGGATCTAGTGCTGCCTATCCCTCACATTTCAAGCAAATCCAACAGGGCTCTGAAAAAGGTACCTGCAGCCATGCTATTGGCAGGAATGAAGACTGGGAGGGGGGGAAATGGCCCTGGAAAAGGACCCTGCTGCCACAAAAGAGGGATGGAAGGAGGGAGGAAGAAGGAGCCAGACAGACCTGCAGCTCTGCCAGGAGCTGGGAGCCTCCTTCCCTAGGCCAGGCCAGCTGAGTCTCATGCTGGCCAGGATCTGCCTTGCTTCTCTTTTGCTTCGCTCAGTTTACCATAGATGCTGGGGGAGGGGAATTCCTTAGGTGGGGGTGTGAGTGTGGAGTGTGTGATTGTACTATCACAGAAATGTAACTCTTAAGAAGAAACCTTTCTGGTTCACAGAGGAATGTACTTGAATCTTCCAGTGCCAGCTTGCTCAGTAGATAGTGGGATCATATATTTCCCATGTGAAAGGGGGGTTAGAAATGCTGGAGCTAGGTGGTGTGAATGTGACATATGTGTGGGTCTTAGGAGGGGTTACATTTGAATTACCTATATCTTTGCTCGTACCCACCAAAATCTTTAGATCTGACACAGTACTGTTAAGAGGGTTAAGCTAACAAATTATTTATTATGGTGTACACATAAATAAAATATATATATATAAGGTTAAAAGAAATAGTCCAAATATCAGACTCTTAAGGCTTATTACATTCAGAGCTGATAATTATACATGTCCAATTGATGGGTAAAATGTTTGACCAATAGACCATACACATTTCAGCCCCTTTGGGCTTTCCTCAGTGGTCAATATTCCTATTGTACAATAACACGCATCCAGAAATAAATGCATTTTTTTTCCTATATAGCAAGGTGTTGCTTTCTCATATGCTTTGCAGTTGCTAAAAGTTTGTATAATGGGCCATGAATAGTAACTGCACAAATTCTCTGAATTATTCTGGTAACAAATATCCCATGTGTCAGGATGTATGTCACTTCCATCAAAGGTAGTAGTATACACGAACAATACTAATACACTATATATTTAGACCAGATAATTCTGGGAGCACATCACTATTAGTAAGTGGCCCTCTATTCTTCCATTCATTCATTTTTAAAATGCTGTACAGAGTTCTGTGAACAGTTTGCCTTCATTTTCAGTTAATGTGTCTCCTAGGGATGCCAGCCTGCAGTTAGGACCTGGAATTAAAGCTCATCTCCAGGTTACAGAGATCAGTTCCCCTGGAGAAAATGGATGCTTTGGAGGGTGGACTTTATGGCATTGCACCCCACTGAGCTCCCTGTCCTCCCCAGGCTCCACCACAAATCTCCAGGAGTTTCCCAAGCCAATAGCCATGGAGGCATTTGGGGGGTGACACCCCCATGGATGAGCCCCTTCCCGGGAGGATGCCAGACCCCCACTCACCATTCTGCCCCACCTGCCTGCCTCCTTTGTGCCTCGCCTCACAGGGTCTTGGTGTGGCTGAGGGATGGTCTTGCCGGGCTCTCCCTCTCGAGCTCAGATGTGGGGTGAATGGGTGCATGAGTGAGCAAGAGGGGAAGGGCTGGGCTGGCATTCTCCCAGTGGGGTAGGTTGCTGCCCCAGTTTGCCCTTTGTTCCTGCCCCTTGGAAGAGAGGAAGTGGGAGTGGTGCAGGGCTAGGTGCCTACCGAGCACATCCTCAGTGCCTAAGACACTAGTGGCTTTATTTGGTTCCTTCAGTTTGTAACTCACCCTATCTCAGTGGCAGGAAAACAGGGCATCTTGCAATCCCAGGGACTGATTTAAGTATCCAGATCGCAAGTGATGTCACCATGTTGGGAGCACACACCCTGCATGCACTCCCCCCAAAAAATTTTCTGGCTATGAGGGTGGAGTTTCGCAGCCTGGATTTGACAACTCTATGCCCTCCATCCCCTGCAATTATAAAATGTAATCAATATATTAATATATATAACTGAATTAAAATTTTGTATGTATGATTTTTTTACCAATTTTTGAAAGCTCATGTACATCAATAAAACTGCACAAATATAATCCTGCTGGGACCATAGAAGCACAGAATCATCGAATTGGAAGGGGCCATACAGACCATCTAATCCAACTCCCTGCCCAATGCAGGACCAGCCTAAAGCATCTCTGACAAATATTCATCCAGTCTCTTCTTGAAAGCTGCCAGTGAAGGGGAGCTAACCACCTCCCTAGGCAGCTGATTCTACCTTTGAACCACTCTGACAGTGAAAAAGTTTTCCTAATATCCAGCCAATACCTTTCTGCATGTAATTTAAACCCGTTGCTTCAGGTCCTATCCTCTGCTGCCAACTGGAACAGCTCCTTAGAAAACAATCATATCCCCCCTCAATCTCCTCTTCTCCAAACTAAATATTCCCAAATGTACAATAATCTCAAAATTGCTTTTTTACCAAAACTTTATCAATGTGCGCATCAGCTATAAAGAGGGGGACATGATGCAAATGAACTAAAAACTACACATGCTTCCAATTGCAGAATGAATTTCAAAACTTCTCCTGGTTTGACTAAAATTCACAGGTTATAGAATGTAAGGAACCCATGACCCCATAAAATAATGGAATGGGGAAAATGCAGTCATCCCTGGTATAAATTCTACAAATCATAAAATTATTATAATACCTTTAAGATCTTTTAAAAACAAAACTTTACAATGTCTAAATATCCACAAGTTGGATTTTCCTAGAATCTTGGAAAACTCAAAACTAGTACTAGCTGAAATAAGATTTTCATGTTATTTTTACCTAAATATTAACTGTGCTTTGAAATGTAGACTAATTAGAGTCAGTTTGGTGTAGTGGTTAAGTGTGCAGACTCTAATATGGGAGAACCAGGTTTGATTCCCCACGCCTCCACTTGCAGCTGCTGGATGACCTTGGGCAAGCCATAGTTCTGTGAGAGCTGTTCTCTCAAGGACAGTTCTGGAAAGAGCTCTCTCAGCCCTACCTACCACACAGGGTGTCTGTTGTGGGAAGGAAAGGGAAAGGAGTTTGTAAACCACTCTGAGACTCTGAGTGAAGAGTGGGGTATAAATCCAATCTCCTCTTCT
The DNA here is from genome assembly GCA_029375565.1 of Gekko gecko. Classification (NCBI taxonomy): domain Eukaryota; kingdom Metazoa; phylum Chordata; class Lepidosauria; order Squamata; family Gekkonidae; genus Gekko; species Gekko gecko. The sequence continues at coordinate 88,887,217 of JAPDNY010000010.1, read as the reverse complement.
TCTAATTTCTAATACATTCAAGATTCATTAGAGATCAGTATGTAATTTCTTCCTACTGAACATAAGGAAGCATTATGAAGGAATGAAGAGCAGTAAAGGGCAACTACTCTTCCAAAAGCTTCATATCAATAGTAGTAGGAGAAGTAAAAGCAAAACATCTTATGCTGCTCTTTTCTAACTTGTAAGAATCAGAAAAGTGTCTGGAATCTAATTGCCCATAATTCAGTGTACAGAACTGCAGTGATTCTTCTATAGGTAACCAATTTCAGTTGAGTGAGATGAATGGTGTAGTACAGCAAGAAATACACCAATTACTCATGGGTTATTGACCATCAATACTGCTAGTACTACAACACCTCATTTGGTTAAGCTGTTTGTGTTATGGTTTTGATAACAATATGCCAGGAAAATTCCAGGAAAACAGTTAACTATTTAAGAGGCAGAAATCTGAGAATTGTCATTTGGGGTTAACTGTGAGTGATGAACAACATGGCCCTAAGCAGAGGTAACTCTTATAAATTCACTGGAGACAATGGACTTAGAAGGGTGTAACTGTAGCTCAGGAGGACTGCACTGGAAACCTGCAATAAGATTCACTGTTCAACTGTTCCCTGAAATATTTGATACAATGTAGGGGTATACTGAAAAAAAATTCATTATAATTTCAGATTCAGGGGGAAACCTTCACCATGTTTGCTGGTTTTCAGTTAAGACATTACCAGCTTGAGATTCAGATCCATATACTTTTTCCCCATGTCCCCAAATCTCAGGAACATTATTTTCAAAGGGGAACCAATTTGAGGGTATGAGGCAGCTGTTTTTAAAGGCAAATTTAAAGGCACCAAATTTACACATAACATAGTCCTCCTGCTAATCTAAAGACTCAAAACAGCAATTTTCATGTCTGTTTTCAGCTTGGGAATTTTGTAATGCATGTCCCCAATACAATGCAAGATCCTTTCACACCCAGTAGGGTATAACCCAGTTGTATTTACTTTGATTCTTACAGAGAGCCACATTAGCAACTACCATCAATGAAAACTGTCACATAACTATCATATGCCATCTGCGCCACCCCACCAAACACACATACAAAAAGGCATAGTATTAATGTTTATCTATTAATGGTAATATTTCAAATTATCAGAATACCTGATAGTTCTCCACTGTAGAGACTATTTTTTCCTGCTTTTGATTCATTTACTTCATTTATACCCTCCCTTTACTTCATTTATACCCTCCCTTTCTTCCCAATGGGAGTCCAAAGACGCTTACATTGTTCTTGTCTCCTCCATTTTATAGTAAGTGACTATCACAAAAACTGGGGACGACGACTAATGTTGCAAATATCTTCTTATTTGGATGAAGGTTTTCTATCAAGGTATTCAAATTTAGATACATATGTCTTTGAAAAGCCTCTTGACAAATGAAGTCCATGCCACAAGGGGAATGACACAGCTGTATTTTGGTAAATCTACTGCTTAAATATAGTAATGTTTCGGTTATTTCATTAAAGGGTGAATAATTTGTTTCGAGTTAAGATTAGTATCTTAGCTGTTTCAATTCTGCTTTATGCTGATGACATGATTTTACTGGGATCCAAGCTTGGATCTAGCAACTCCTGACAAAAAGTTCATGAATGTTGCCCGCAAAGAAAATTAACACTTGTATTAATATTTGAACATTCCTTAGTCTAAATGGGGTATGTATGGCCACCAACTTGATAGAGGCTCATTTAAATATTTAGGCCTATTTTTTTCAGAAAATAAGAATTTGGGAGACCCTATCCAGTATAGAAAAGACAACAGTCAGATCAAAAATAATTTTCCACTTCTCTAGAAACAAAGGGAAAACAACTCCTGTTTTACAAGTCTTTAATACCTGTGTTTCTTCCCAATTGGTGCCAAAGACAGGAGTAGATATAGTAAATTGTCACCTAATGAGTGGTTCAAAATAATTTGTAAGATGTTTCTTCTTCCCAGAAAACATGTTGCTAGCAATGCTTAGGTTTGAAACGATCTAATTTCTCTCATGGTTAAAGTAATGTATACTATGATGAATTACTCGTTAGAAGCAAGTTTATGGCAAACAAAATGCTGCCTGGTAATTTTTGTCTGTTCACTTATTAATTTCTAGGCAGTTTCACAATATGGCTTTTCAAGCAGTGGGTGGGTGGCGTTTGAGGAAAATAACCTACTTTTTAAAAGGAAATAAACTGTGAAAAACTACACTCCGTTCTCATCCAATATGATTGGTATAAATAATGGTTCAACAATATTGTAGTTGGGAGGAAGGCAGGGTTCTCTTGTTCTCCTTCAACTTCAGCAAATACCAAGGATACTTTTTCATTGTTAAAGAGGGTGTTCTCTCTTATTCAGATCCAGGAATCTACTAGAAGATGCTTTAGATATTGTTTTCTCAGAGGTATCCTCCGAGCCTAGAATTACTGCTTAATAACTGATAGTCAGGATATTTTTTAAAAGGATAAAGGTGAAATACGTTCAGTGAATTACATGGAAGGGGTTGTGTACACCTCAAATCCCAGCAATTAAGTCATGGATATGCTTATATTAATAATTTCCTTGGAATTCTTATTGTTCTTTTACATACACTGTTAAGTGTTAATGTTCAAGGAAAGCTAACGTGGTATAATATATTAGGACAATCCAATGCCAGTAATACTATTCGGCATAATTTCAAATTTCCATTCAGTGAGCTGTTAAGTAGGGTTGCCTACTCTAGGTTGAGAAATTTCTGGAGAGTTGGGGGCAGTGTGTGAGGAGGACAGAATTTGGGAAGAGGAGGGAGCTCATCAGGGATGTGATACCATAGAGTGATGCCCTCTGAAGCTTTCATTTTCTGCAGGGGAACTTATCTCTGTAGTCTGGAGATCAGTTGTCATTCCAGGAGAACTCTGGGGCCCACCTGGAAACTGGCAATCCTATTGCTAACCCATATCCACTTTATTAGCTTATGTGAGTATAACAGGGTGTGTGTGTGTATGTCATCCAAACCAGGAGTGCTCAGTTGTCTGCCAGTTCAGTTTGTATCCTGTTTTTGGGTGAAAATCATGAGAGTTGCTGAGCTATGTATCCAAACAGCTCAAAGATGTCATAATGAGGTGAAATATTACAATGCATGTGTGATTACATGCTGCTTTCTCACACCTGCTGTCTCCCCACTGCCTCCAATTTAAAAGGCAAATCGTTAAAGGGGGGGGAGATTTGTGAGCTTTTTGTTGAAAATTACTCCTTTGGTGACTCTGTATGCCTGACAATGCATAACTGAGTTTCCATTAATGGCTACTTAGCTGCCCAAATCCATATTAATTCATGCATGGCCAATGCCTCATGGAATCATGGGAAGTGCAGTATATTTTTCTCTTTCTTCTCTGCATGCATAAAATATTATTTAAACTGAAGACTGAAAAAAAAGAATGTGTCTCAGGATTTGTTTCAGCACATAGTTACTGGTAGGTGTTACCTCTATTGACAAGCAAAAATGATCAAAGATAAATTTGCTCTAAAAGGGGCAAAAGGATCTGAGCTTGAAAAGTAGGTCATTTAATGACCCAACAATAAGTCCAGGGAATATGTGCTTTCTTTTCCAGTGATTGAAGAGAATGAATTTACAGAAGTGGCCACAAATTGTAACACCAAAGTAAATTAAGCTTACCTACCAAGACATGGCTGTCCTTTCACAGAGAACAGATGTAAATGTGCTTAAAGAAGCATTTTAGTAGAGCAGTAAGGTTGGAACCATCTGTAGAGGGGACTCAACTTGTATGCCAGTTTGATCAAAATAAGTTCAGCTGAGGAACATGTTTGCATCAAATGTTTCAGCATACCTGATCCCCCAGTACACAGTTTTTCCTTCTCTGTGATCCTACCTTCTCCACCAAACACTAGAATTACAGCTGGAGGAGAATTTGGAATCTCCCTGCTTGAATAGCACATCCCAGTTATTTCAAGGAAAGCTAAAAGAGTTTTGATAGACCAAGCAAAGCTTGCCAGATTGGGAAATGAAAGATCCAGGGGTCTTTGGGGGGGGGAGCGCACCAGAGCATAGCTCCCAGGAACTCAGGAGCCAAGCCCCGCCCCCAGCCGGCATCCCGGGGAGTCTTTCAGGCAGCCGAATGTCAATTTCAGCTCCATTATAGCCTATGGGCCATTGAAGTCAATGGTGAAAACATAGGGTATATTCTGGGGGCTGGAGGGGAGAGGGTTTGAGGGAGAGGCTCCAAACTCACAGGGTAGCTGATGGAGCCTCTCCCCAAGATACCCAAGATACCCACCAGGTTTCAAGAATATTGGATCGGGGGGTCCAATTCTATGGGCCCCTAAACAGGTTGCCCCTATTCCCTCCATTGTTCTCTATGGTGGGAAAAAGTAACTTTTTCCTTCTTCTCTTCTCTCTTTGTTTCCACCTTTTTCTTTTCTCTTTTTTCCTCCTTTCCCTGTTTCCCTCCTTCTTCCTTCTCTTTCTTTCCCTCCCCTCCCCTTTCCTTCTCTTTCTTTCCCTCTTTCCTTCCTTCTTTCCTTCTCTCTACCCTCTCTTTTTCCTTCCCTCTTTCCTCCTTCTGTGGCCCAACTCTCATGAGAAGGAGTTTAAACTTTAAACCCCTTCTCTCTTAGCTCCCCCACCCAGGCCAGCTGGGGAAGGGAAGGGGAGGCTTTTGAAGATGCCTCCCCCCCTTTTGCTTCCCCTTCTGACATCACTTCCGGTGATGTCAGGGGGCATGGCATATGCTAATAGCCTAATAGCTCATTAGCATACCATATGCTAATGAGCTCCTGCAGCTCTTTTTCTACGAAAAGACCCCTGGAAAGACCACAGATCATTGACAAATCACAAGCCCATTACATGATGTTTCAGGTTCAGTCCTCAACATCTCTAGTTTAAAGGTTCTGCTTGAGGTTTTGGAAAGTCACTACCACAGCAAATAATACTGGATGAACTGAATGAACCAATGATGAATTGATAGGTTGGATCCTGCCAGTTCCTTCATTCAATCTTGCCCCATTCCCTTCCTTAGTACAGCCCCCATTCGACATAGCTTTTATACATTCATGTTCCATGATCCCCAGCATAACCTCTTCAGGTAGTCAAAGGCCACCTTCACTAGCAGGAAAAAAAACAAACACCTGGTTGGATCCAGCCCAAGATAGCTTCATAAATGATTGCATCCCCTAGTCAACAGATCAATGACACCCTCCCCTCAATAATTTTGCCGTTTCTGAGAGGAGACATTTGAAAAGTAGAAATGCCTGTGTTCCAACCATGCATTACACTGTCCACTGTTGAAAAAGGGCAGTTGGCAATATTCAAAAAAGAGCTATCTCCTTGTTATTTCAAAATCTGCTGAATCATGACAGGATATATTGTCATCCATTTCTCACAGCAGAAGTGAACAGAAATGGAAGGACACAGAAGCAGAGATGAAAATCCAGTCCACCATATTTTCTTCCTACCTGAGATTGGGCACTGTTATTGGCAGTAAAATGAACTGCAATCATGTATCTGGAAGGATATACTCCTAGGTTACAAATCTTTCTGCCGAATAGTGTTACTGGCATTGGATTGTCCTCAAGCAAAAGTGATGGAGTGGTCTACTGTGCTCTCAATCGTACAGTTAAGGGATTTGCAGCACATCCATTATCAGTTCTCTTCTACAGAGGCTTATGTAACCCAAGTTTGGAAAGATTCCTGCAGAAATTCATGCCAGGCTGAAATTACAAGAAAATAAGCTTTCTAATCTGAAAAAAGAAAGGAATTAGGTCTTTAATAGCTAGTTGCATCAATAACTATGTAGTTCACTAAGCTTATCTTAATTGAGGCTTCACCACTCCAAACAAGGACAACCTTGAAAAGATTTACACTCTTCAATAAATGGAGTAAAATTTTAATGCTATAAGCAAATTCTGCCAATTTAAGTTTTTTAAAAATAGAAATAACTTCTAGGAGAAAAATGAAAGCACCAAAGAAAGGGGATGCTTATAACTATGAGCCATCTTTTTGATGAATGCCCTTCCTGATGTGGTAACTATCTATCAGTACAATCCAAAACGGAGTAATATTCTTTTAAGCCCTTCAATGGATTTAGGAGAGTTATAACTGTGTTTAAGATTGCACTGTACACATCCTACTTTTGGTGGGAAAAAGGTTAATGAGGTCTGGAATTCTGAGTGGTAAGGCTGGTCACCATATTCTAATGCAATCTTTTGAAGCATCACAGGGCCAACAGTGAAATCTGAGCAGTTACACCCTTGAAAGCCCACTGACTTCCATGGACTTAGAAGGGGGTAATTCTGTTCAGCAATGCACTGTAAGATCAAAATTAAAATAGTATTAAATAGGGATGGGCACAAACCAGCTCATAAACCTTTGTTTATGACAAATTTTGGCCTGTGTGTGGTTCACAAGCTGCAGCCTGGCCACAAACCCCCATGAAATTTTAAGGCTTTTTGGGGAGCAAAAAGCCAGGGTTTAAACCCCGGTTTTCTCCTTGCTGTGAAAGCTGCCAAAAGATTGGAAACAGCTGAGCCATGGGGGCAGCCTGTGTCCATGGCTCAGCTGTCAAGATCCCAAAACAACTGGCTTCCGGTTTATGGTGACTCGTAAGCAGATGTGCCTCCCAGTCACTCCAGGGGCATGATCTGCATGCTAGCGGTCTGGAGCGGGAGGCGATCATCCGCCTCCCCCCTGGAGCATTTTGGGTAAGGCTCCTAGCCAGTGTTCCCTCTAAGCTGAGTTCGTGTGAGCTAGCTCACAGTTTTTTAACCTCCTGCTCACACATTTTTGTCTTCACTCAGGAAGGATGGCTCCAGAGCAAACTAGTTTATGCAGTAGCCAAATCACTTGCTCACAAACTTTAATGCCAGTAGCTCACAAAGTAGAATTTTTGCTCACAAGACTCCACAGCTTAGAGGGAACATTGCTCCTAGCCATGGGGTTTTTGAGGGGTGGCCTCTTCGCCAGCACGATGCTGGGGAATTGAGGTGCTCCTCCACCCTGATGGTCCTGCTGCTATGCAACCGTATGGTACCAGAGCTGCTGACCGAGACAAGCATTTGAAGGTTTAGCGATTTTCTCTGCTTGGCATGATCCCAGGGGCCATTTCAGGACTTGTTGGATCGATTCAAGGACTGATGAGTGAGTTTTCACTGAAATGAGACACCAAAGCCTAGATGTGAAGTCCCCCTACTATAAGCGGAGGGGGGAAGGGGACGCCCTTTCTCCCAATGCTTAAGTGAATGTGAAAGCATGATTGGAGGGACAGATCAAATTGCGGCAATGGACTGTAGCAGAGAGTTTTTCCAAAAGAAAATCGAGCATTTAAACAGACCTTAGAGACTTTGGCATTCTTTCTCAGTTAATGTAAACATCCCCAAAAGATGGCGACGAGAGGTGAAGAGGAAGGTGGGACCAATGCTTTCTTCATGAAGGAGAACAGTGGAAAGCCAGGTCGTGTGACCTAACCATAGACTCTGTCTTCAAAGTAAATCGTGGGCCCCCTGGTGGCTAAAGTGGAGTAGCAACCTGGATCTGTACTAAAAGCGGCTATACTTTTAAAGGGACAGTGTTTGGTGTGCATTTTTGATCACAGAGACTTATGGACGGTAAGGAGAGTCTAAAGTTTAGGTTTTTTGCAGTTGGACTGGCAAGGGGATCATAAAGCAGGGGTTTTTTTGGAGTAAAGGGTTTGCTACCCCAACTTCACAAGATCTGCTTGCTAAGAGAAAGGCTGGATTCTCCAATGAGTGTGCTTTTAATGCAACAAAAGGAAGACCTCTTATGATTCAAGACGTTTAAGGAAGCGAAGATGTCCCTGGAAAAAGGAACTTGGTTTACATCATGAATGGACAGATCTGGATATATAAAAGCTAAATAGAAAAAGAAGGAAGATAAATTGCTGTAATGTTCTTGCTGAGGGAACATTGGTTTTAAATATTTTGCCTATGGGGGAGAGCAAAGCGTAAAGGAGTAAACGGAGAGGCCGATTTTTCTTAAGGACTGTGTTTATGTGTGTTTTAGCTTTGGAATTACTTTTTGTCTAGTCTGATAAGCAGGTTTTGTCAACAGAAGTGATGACTGGTGGGCACTCTTCATGTTTCAAAGTAACTGAATAAGAGTAACAACTATTTTATAAGCATTGTACATACTTGGGTTTTTAGCTAGGTTCTTTTTACTTTCTCCTTTAGATTGTCAGTCTTTTAATTGTGTTTTAACTATGTTATTCATTGTATTTTTATGACAATTGGAAGCCGCCCTGAGCCTGCACTGCGGGGAGGGCGGGGTATAAGTATGACAAATAAATAAATAAATAATTAGATTGTAGAATTTTCCCTCCCCATTTTCTGTTGTAGTTTTATAGAAATGCAAATAAAAATTTCCCCCGGGGGGGGGGGGCAAAAAAAATCCCAAAACAACTGAGCCACGGGAGCAGGCTGCCCTCATAGCTCAGCTGTTTCAGGCACACACCTCGCAAACATAATTCAGTTTGTATGCAAGCCGACTAGGTTTGTAGGGTTCATGATTCAGTTAGTCATTCACCCTCAAACCACGAACCAAACCATATTTTTGTGGTTCATGCACCTCCCTAGTAATATAAAGGTCACTAGCTTGGATGTTTTTTAGTAAAGCAGATCACAAGCATTTCTAAGTTTCACAAATGTATTCACCATTCAGTGTCCATTGGGGGTAGGAAGCCCTGTGCAGCCTTGATTCACATTTTCTGTGCCAGTGTAAAAAGCAGAAACACTGTCCTTAGAGGCAGAATAGCAGTTCCCTAATGCAGCCCACTGAGAAGTGCATGAGGATTCAGAAGCATCAACATTGCCCAGAAAACTGTCCCATCCTGAGACTGGACTGACTGGATAAAGGGAACACAAAGAGGCAATGTTACCTGGAGAACTCCGCAGTACCACAGAGAATGCTTCTTGGTTGTTCTGTCAGCTGATGCAGAATTCTTTTTCCTTGTATTTTTGGAGTGTAAGAATGAAATGAGTCTCCCATTTTATTTCAGTAAACACTACTGTGCTCTGGAAGAAAGCTAATGTAAATCATTGTGAAATATTCTTTGTACTTTAAAAGCATCATTATATTTACGAATCTGAACTGGTTGTGGATTATGTATAAATGAACATAGTGTGGAAAAAATTCCTTGCAACAAGATATGAGCCATTCATTTTTATTACTTTGTCATCTGCTTAGGCCCCTGGTTTTTAAAGGAAATTGCAAAGAGGGTGCGGAGTCACTGTTTATACATATAAAATTTAAAAAGCCCCCAAACTTGGCAGTTGTTTACTGGGCCCAACAGAATTCTTGTTCTCAGATCCAGTAAAATATAACCAGAGCTTTCCCCTTGATTTTTTATTATCCCTATAAATTTGTTCTTTAAAAAAAATCTTTAAAATCACTCCATACTGTTTTATTTATCCCATACTTCTGAACTCAAAAATCTTAAATCTGTGCTTAAAATTTACTGCTTAAGAACCAGACACTGCAGGAGATGTGTGTCCTCTAGCAATGTTAAATGCTTTTAGCACCTCCCTGTTGTCATACTCTTCGTTATTATTTTTAAAAAGAGAGAGAAGAAAAAGAGATTGGAGCAAAGAAGACCCCTTTGACTCTCCAGCTGTCCTTCAGTTTTCATGAGGGGTGTGTTTGTTCAGGGCTAGATTTAGCTAACAGCTCACCAGAGGTGTTACCTCCCTCTTAAATCAAGAGATTCTCAAACCACTACGCTGGGAAAGACCACAAGGAAGTAGCAAGATATATGGATGTGTCAATGCCTGTTCTGGCCCCTGGTGCTAAATAATAAACATAAAAATGAGATGTTTTTTTCTTCCTTGATTTTTTCTTCTGAAACAGCATTTTAAAAAACAGCAACTTAACTTCAGTAATATTGAAATAATAAGTAACTGCCAAAGATTTCCTTTGAATAGGGTTGGGTTCAGGACCTCAGGGTCAGCCTGCACAGAGGAAGTTATCAGTTGTTCCATTTTATAGCTAGGGGCAGAAGAGAGGAGAGATGCAGGCTAAGGCAGCAGCTCTGAGTCCTCCGTCTAGAGGACCCCTTCCGGGAGGACCTGTGGACCCTTGGTGGTAGCTGATCATGCAGAGATTATTTAATTCCATTGCTCCCTCCACACAGTGCTCTTATTTGCATGCAGGGGCTGCCTTCCTGGCTTTCTACAGAGGAGATTAAAAAACAAGGCCAAGGTTGATGATACAAAATCAGTTTAAAATTCCCCCCCAAATTCCCTACTCATTTCACCAACAGGCTTCGTCAAGGGAATCTGTAATATATATAATATATATGCAATTACACCACTGAGTTTACATAATTATATAATAAATCAAATAAATAAGACATTGCTTATTATTATTTATTTATATAATTTTAACCATACCACTATTTATGTAAACTCAGTGATGTAATTGCATTTCTCTCCTTATATATAAAGCTGTTTTAAAGTGGCAACATTCCATGCACTCCCATTGGCTGTAAAAAAAACCCCTCAACCATTGACCCATCAGCCGTCTCTCAAAAGTACTTGAATGCCATTAGCCGGGTGCTGGGTCTGCTCCTCTTCCCCGCTCACTCCCCCTTCAGCCCCTGTTGCCTGCCAGATTTACTGGCAGACAGCTCTCTTTCCTGAGGAAGACAGTTCTCTTGGCTCCTGTGAGGGACTAACTGTCCCCTTAGTGGCTGTTGGTAGGCAACCAAGCTTGGTTCTGTGAGTAAAAAGACAAAGGACTTTCAGCATAATCCCCTCCCCCATCCACTGCCAGCTTGGCCACTTTCCTATCAGAATAAATGGAAAAAGGCTGTCTCTCCTGCTTAGGTCCACCATGGCTGGCTGGCTAATCAGGTGGCCCAGCGAACATCAAACCATTTTCTTCAACCCCCTGCTGTGTGGCTGACTTTCCCCTAGGGTTGCCAATCTCCTGCTGTTACAATTGATCTCCGGATGACAGAGATCAGTTCCCCTGGAGAAAATGACTGCTTTGGAGGGTAGACTCTATGGCATTATACCCTGCTGAGTCCTTCCACCCCTCCAATGCTGCCCTCCACAGGGTCCACCCCCCAAATCTCCAGGTATTTCCCTAATCACAGCTGGCAACTGTACTTTCTCCTCTGTCAGTAAAAGGCCCTTTCCACACCTATGTTGGCCTTTGGGAAAAAACTCACTGGGCTCCCTCCTGATAGGGTTGTCAACTCCAGGTGGGAAATTCCTGGAGATTTGAAGGATGGAGCCTGGAGAGGGTGAGGTTTGAGGAGGGGTGGGACCTCAGACAAGTACAATGCCATAGACTCCACCCTCCAAACCATCCATTTCCTCCCAGGGAACCACTGTTGCCAATCTCCAGGAGAGGTCTGGAGATCACTCAAAATTACAACTGCTCTTCAGGTAGCAGAAATCAGTTCCTCTGGAGAAAATGGTGGACTCTGTGTCATTATACCCTGCTGATATAGCCATAGCAAATTGTCACTGAGTGCCCAAAGCTGGGGCACTCTCCCAGAGCCTCTTTCTAGAGCGCGTTGTATTTATTTCCACAATGGGCCTTATTCCTAGTATTATATATTACAGATTCCCCTGACAAAGCCTGCTGGTGAAATATGTAGGGAATTTTGGGGGAATTTTAACTGAGTAATAAAATATAATTTTACCTGAAAAAATTTGTATAATATTTTATCTTTACCTAATTTTACCTGATTTTTCATCATCAGCTTTGGCCTTATTTTTTATGTCCTATGATAGGTGCACCCCTTTTATTTCCTTCTTGGCTTTCTCCACAACAATCATGGGCCATGGTGCTTTGTCAGCATCCAAAGCCTTGGTCCTCCAGCACCTCCCCTCTTTGAGGGAGTGGGGCCTGACATTAAGGACCATGGCCATTCACTTAGCAGTAATCTCATTTTATATCTATGCCTACCCTGACCCCTGCCAGTCTTTTGCTGCCCATTGGCTCTCTCCCCCTATACCTGATATCTGAATGCCAGTCACCTTCTCTGTGTTGACCACACTTCTTCAACAGCTGTGGTCTACTGGTCTGACTTAGAGAACACCCTACTCTGGGCTGTCTTCACACAGGACTTTTTCAAGGCATTCAAGTGCAGTGAGCTGGTCCCTGCCTTCCAGCATGACCTCTCTGGCTGGGCCCTTGAAGTACAGGATTTCACCATCCAGAGGCCTGTATCACAGCTGATCTTAAGGAGGTCCAAAACAGATCAGAAGGGGCCCACTTATACCTCTGGGCAGCCTCAGCCAGCCAACCTTTCCCTTTCCTCACCTCCAAAGAATACCTGGCCATAAGGCCTGAGAGTCCCAGTCCCCTATCCATTCATGCAGATGGCACCTATCTTACTAGATTTTAATTTGCCAGGGTCATGCACGCAGGTGTGGAGGCCCTTAGCCTCCACATTGGGGGCTTTAGAATATATTCATTAAGGATTGGTGCTACCACCTCGGCCACCAGCTGTCTCCGTCCATATTCGTGCCATCAGCCACTGGAAATCCACTGCTTATGGGTCCTACATCTGCCCCAAGGAAGGCTCCTCCACTTACACTCCCTCTTTTTAAGTCTCTACAGGATGCTTTAAGGCTGTCTGGAACCTCAGCCATAGCATCATGCACTGGGCTGTTATACATCAGGATCCTGCTGGGGAACTTTGTTGGGACTGGAAGGCCAACTCCTCATTTTCTGGATGGGGAAAAACAGAATGTGCTGGGACTCTTTGCAGCTGGTCATCTGGCATGCTGTCACCCGCCTGGGCCATCCTGATGTCATTGTGGTGATTTCAGGCATTAGGCCAGATCCGTGGGGGGAGGCTAGGCCTGTGTGCTCATCTCCCCCTGGGTGTGGACCCCCTTAAGACATCTTGGGAGCTGAGCCCTGCAATGGCATGCCCAGCTCAGGGGCTGTTGTCTGGCTCACTCCCAGGTGGCATGGGAACCACACAGAGGTTTGTGCAGGGCCATAGCTGCCCTCAGTGCCCCTATCAAATTTGCAGCACCCCCCATGCAATCTTTCCCATCTAAGGTTTTGATCCCCACCCCCTCCTGCCCTAGAGAAAGAAGCAGATCAAATAGGAGAAGGGATAATGTGTATGTTTTTTAATTTATATCTGGTTTATTTATAATCTCATTTAAATATGTTAGTGTTTTGTGCATAATTGTAATTCTAGTTTGTTTAGTGTGTTCTAGAATAACTAGAATACTGGAAGAGAGTTTTATGGATAACATGGTTTTACAGGTTTTTACAGAGTTTTACAGATATCATGGACTGCCTAAAAGACAAAATAAGTGGGTTCTAAACCAAATCAAACCTGACATCTCCCTAGAAACTCAGATGACTAAACTGAGGCTATCATACTTTGGTAACATTATGTGAAGACAAGAGTCACTGGAAAAGACAATAACATTAGGAATAGTTGAAGGCAGCAAGAAAAGAGGAAGACCCAACATGAGATGGATTCACTCCATAAAGGAAACCACGGCCCTCAGTTTGCAAGATCTAGGCAGTTAATGATAGGACATTCTGGAGGTCATTCATTCATTGGGTCACCAAAAGTCAGAAGGCACTTGACACACTTGACTTAACAGACACAAAACTAGAGTGATTTTAAATAAAGTTCTTAAAAGACAATATTGAGTTATCATTGCCTGGGATACAAGGTTTCCACCAAGACCGGGAATAAAGGAACTCCTGACCTAGAATCATAGAATCATACGGTTGGAAGGGACCTCAAGGGTCATCTAGTCCAACTCCCTGCATAATGCAGGACCTCTTATTGTTCAGAAATCTGGTACCTGTACTGAATGATCATTGGAGAGACTGATCATTCTTCATACAGTCTAATGGTTTAGTGATTAATGCATTGCTTTAAAACAATCAAACAGACTGTTGGTTTCCACATGCCTGTTTTAAGTAATGCCCACCGCTACCACGAGTGGGAGTAACTATGTAACAGATAAACTTCAGATATATAGGAGATGAGAAAGATGGTAAGAAATGGAAAAGAGAGAAAGACAAAGCAATATTGGATGTCATTTTGATCCTAGATAAATGGCTGAAGTTTGGGCATCTTTTGACAGAGCTTCTTTCTCTGTAATTTTTTCATCTTTGCAAAATGGTATTTTTCCAGCAATATGCCCACAACTAATTTCATAAATGGAGACCTGGTGTGGCTTGAGTATAAACCAACATTGATTTTTGTTTTTTAGTAGGCTGCATTTTAACCCCTCCAGTGCCATATTGCATTGTTAGTACCATTCACAATCTTCCGAAACTTATCTGTTCTTTTTCATGTGAGCCATCAATGACATCATGAATCCCTGTTTTTATCTTTTTTAAATGCAGGGTAGAAGTTTTGTTTGTAAATAGATTAATGTCAGAAATTTCAATCTGTCTCTGAGGAGTTTCTAAATCACAGAATATTCTTCCCAATACACAAGCTAAGTGCCTTTCATCCCTTACAAATGGTTTTCCCCCAGTGAACTGTGCATTTCTAGACATATTTCCTTACTAATCATAATACATGATTCTGTCTAATATAACCAGCAAATGCTGAAAGTAGCATCTGAAAAATACCTGAATCAGCCAAATGTTCTCCCATAACTACCAAATCTTTGAGTGAGTTAAACATTTTTAGCAATTGTATTCAGCAGTTTCTAAATACAGGCACAAGAGCAGAAGCTTTCTAAAAGGACAAAATGGAAGCAGTTCAACCCAAACAGATCTGTTTTTATGTCTTGACACTATTATATACAATTTAGGGGTGGTGTTAGCTATGGGGCAGCTGCCCCAGGCCCCACATGGTGGGGGTGAGCCACTGACTGTCATCCATCCATTGAGGGGAGATAGGAACATGGGTGGTGGATTTCTGAGGGAAGTTCATGTGGGACCAGGAGGGTGAGTCTATGGGAGATGGGAAGTAAGGAGGCTGTCTGTGTAAGTGAGATAAATCTGTTCTCCAAAGTCAAACAGAAGTTGTTTCTGTTGGGAATTTAAAGGGATGGATTATTATAATCAACCTTTATCCACTTTCAAAGTCTGTCATACCAGTTGAAGTGATCCCTTCCAACATGTGATGAAAACTTCTGCCTCAACAATTGTCAAGCCTGATTAACCCAAGAAAGAGTAACATCAGCTTAATGTAAAGCAGTGATGGTGGCCAGGTGGGGTGGGGGTCCTTTCTAGGGATCATCAGGAAAGTTTGAGAATAAAGTGTCCAATATTGTAATGTCCCTATATATGTTTATAATATAGTCTCATCTGGGATATGCTGTACAGTTCTGGTTGCTGCATTTCAAAAAGGATATTGTAAAATGACAGAAAGGAGCAACCATGGAATCAAAATGATCAATTGTGAGGCAGTGGGTGGATTTCTGTAGGATGCTTGTGTCTGGGTGGGCTTGTTCTCCTATAATACTGGAATTTTGGATCACCCTACGAAACTGATTGGCGATAGGCTCAAGAAGGACAAAAAGAATTTGTACTTCACACAAGACGGAGTTTACTTGTGCTACTCACTACCACAAGATGGGGTGATGGCCACTGATTTAGATGGATTTAAAAGGGGTTGAACACATTTATGGAGGATGGATCTACCTGCCCTATTTTGCAGCTGACAGGCTGGCGGGCAGACAGGAGTCAAGGTGAGCAGGCAGACCAGAAAGATGTAGGTGACAAGAAAAGCTGGCAAGAGTCTGGGCAAGTACAAGGCAGGCAAGAACAAGAAAGAACAGGCAGGGCATGGAGTAAGCAGATTCCAAGGCTGTTGAACCAGCAAAACTTTTGCAGGCTTATGTAAGAAGCTAGGGATCTCCACCCTTTCCAATGACCTTGTTAAAGTCCCAGCTCCTGTCAAGAGCTTCAACACTGCATCTCCTTCCTGAGAGAGACAGGAGAGATGCAGACCTTGCACTGCTCGTTGTGCGTCTCTCCCCTGGTCTCTGCTCTAGAAACAATTTCTAGAGTGCATTGAGAGTGCATTATTCAACAGTGTGTGAAAGCAGCTATAGTAACTGCAGTTGTGAGTACTCCATCACATGAAAAGCTTCTTGCAAATAGAAAACTGGCACAGCAAAGGGGAGCAGAAATTTGCTGTGCTACATTTATGTTAAAAAAATCCTGTCCCTAGAGGAGGTGTACCTCACACAGGCCTTTTGCACTGGATCTCAAAGTGGTCTCTGTACTGTAAGGTTGCCAACCTCCAGGAGGTAGCTGGAGATCTCCTGGAATTACAACTGATCTCCAGGCAACAGAGATCAGTTCATCTGGAAAAAATGGATGCTTTGGAAGGTGGGCTCTATGGCACTATATACCCCACTGAAGTCCCTGCCCTCCCCACCCCCCCTCCTCATGCTGCACCCCCAAAATCTCCAGGTATATTTCCCAACCCAGAGCTGGCAGTTCTTCTGCACTGCCATCCAAAACACTTTGGAATGGATCTAAAGGTTGTTTTCTGCAGAGAAGTGGAACAGTTCCCTCTCCCCCTGCCTGCTGTGGAGAAACAGCAGGGGATTTGGGTGGGAAGAGACACTGATGAAAATCTCCCCGTCCTTTCTGCTGGTAGAAAACATCCTTTGGTTACAACCCTCTGAAAACAGAACTGCAGTACAGAACCTTCATAGTCAGCAGATAATTTCCCGCCCTCCCTTACTTTAATCTTCAATGCATGGGACAATATTCCTTAAATATAAACAAAATTCAGAACCCAACGGATGCTCTTTTCCTTTTGCTACCTATTTTGTAATTCTCCCCACACAGTCGTCCTGCTGGTTATCAATATGCTTTGCAACATCAACACTTTCCATGGGCATCACAGTTGCCTTTGAAACCAATTTGTAGACCATGAATTGGAAATGATCTTCTGCACCTCATAAAGATATCATGGTGGGTTTCATTAGTCACAGGATTTACATGCTTTCCCCACTTTGGATTGGCAAGCTTCTCCGCAGCATTCAGAAGGAACCTCTGCCAGCTGTTAATGGATATCCAATCTACAGTGGCCTCCCAGAATTATTTACAGGACCTCTGGGTTACTTTTATTTCCAGATAATGTACTAGCAGCATGTTTCCAGTTACAGCAAAAATAATGATGGAAACATATGGGAAACCTTATTCCCTTTCCTAATAACGAATACAGTGAAATTACACTTTATAATACCACAGACATGTGTTTATGGTGCTCTTGAATCTCAGGACGAATTGCAAGGCAAACACACACAGAGCCACCATAATATTAACAAACTCACACACTATGGTTGGATGACTATTTTATAAAGAAAAACACATTATTTTAAATTTAATTTGATTCAGTGCATTCTAGCTCATTTGCAATGATATTTTTTTTTTAAAAAAGAAACACACTGGAAAAGAGCAATATCAGTAGGAGGTGTCTAAAAAAACCACACAACCTTAACACCAAAGGTAATGTGTTACAGTCATTCCATCCTCATTTGGATATTTCTAGTACAATTGTAAATGTTTTGTAAAAGTAATATTAATTTCCATTGCATTCATAAATTGAAAAAGCGAAAAACAGACACTGGAATTTATGTTAAGGCTTGGAATATTATAAACGATGTGCACTAGTAAAAAAAAAAAAAATCCTACAAGCAGATAATGGTTTATAGTAAAATTATTTAATTCCGTAAGTTTGGTGTAGTGGTTAAGTGTGCGGACTCGTATCTGGGAGAACCGGGTTTGATTCCCCACTCCTCCACTTGCACCTGCTGATGTGACCTTGGGTCAGTCACAAGCTCTGGCGCAGCTGTTCTCTCAAGGACAGTTTGTGTTAGAGTTCTCTCAGCCCCACCTACCTCACAGGGTGTCTGTTGTGGGGAGGGGAAGGGAAAGGAGTTTGTAAGCCGCTCTGAGACGCCTTTGGGCAGTGAAGGGCGGGGTATAAATCCAAACTCTTCTTCTTCTTCTAAAATATACCAGCAAAAATATTATATTTTTATTTCAGTTGTCAGCAGATTAATAACTGGAGAGTATTGGGGTAGAGAGGAGATAGGGTTGCCAGGCACAACCTTGCAACCAGCAGAAGATGGGGGAGAGTGCTGCATGACGGAGTGAGCTCCCGTCTCTAGTTCCAGCTCCTGCCAACCTAGCAGTTTGAAAGCAAGAAATTGCAAGTAGATAAATAGGTATCACTTTGGTGGGAAGGTAACAGCGTTCCGTGTGCCTTGGTGTTTAGTCATGCCGGCCACATGACCACGGAAACATCTTCGGACAGCGCTGGCTCTTCGGCTTTGAAACGGAGATAAGCACCGCAACCCTAGAGTCGGATTCAACTGGCTTTCGAGCAAGGGAACCTTTACCTTTACCTTACAGCTAGATTATCTTGCTGAACCGCAGTGAAAACTGTTGCAGTACTATAGATTGCAGCAAATTTCTGGATTTTGACATGAGACAAATTGCTAGATTTCCAGGGCCATTCTAAGCAGGTCTACAAAGAGTCCTAATCTATTCAATGTGGTTTACTCCCATAAAAGTGTTCTTGGTATAATACTTGAACACATGAGTTAGAAATTAAAAGCGCTCAGTTCCTTATATTGCCTTATGCAAATCACTGTTCTATAAAATGGAGATAATAAAACTGCTGCACCTTATATACTTATAGTAAGGATTATTAACACAGGCCAGGGTACTTGTTTAGTGCTTTTTCTAAGTGCTCAAAGCACTTTGTATATATTAAAGGCACTGTCCAACCAAAGTTAAACACATTATTTTTTTATGTCCCATCAATTGCAATGGAAGGGTTAAGCAGGCGCTTAAATCTCTCTTAGTCCAATCAATGATGCTTAACAGTGCTTAACTTTGGCTGGACTGTACCCTTAATGAAGCGCTCTAAGCACTTTGAAAAAGCACTACACATATACTAACGTTAATGCTAAACAGTTACTTGGCATTAGATCCCATTGATTTCAATGGAATTTACCTCTCCTGTAAGCATACACAGGATTATAAATCAACAGTTATAAAAGAATATTGTTGCAAGATTAGGGGTAAAAATATGCTACTTAGAATTGGACTGTTATATGTTTGGTTCTAACCATGCTAGTTTAAGAAGAATATTAACAAACTAAAAAGGATTCAGGAAACAGAGATGCCGAAATTGCAAAGGATCTACAAGGCAGAACTCCTCTGTCTTCACCGTTTCAGGAGTACAGATACAGAGATATTTCCTGTTGGGTAATTCCCATGCAATAAGTATTTTTTCCTTTCCATTAAATTAAAAAGAGTCCATTTTTTATGAAAACAAACACAGTGAAAGGAAACAATTATGATACAAAAATAAAGAAGTGAAGCGAAATTGAATGAGTGGTTTTCAGGTCCAAACAGTAGGGACTGAAAATTCAAAATAATCCCTAGCTACAACTCAGTCAGTTGCCAAGCTGATATCTTATGTGATAATGGGAAGTTTCTCCAACTAGGTAACATTTTAAGCAAACCTAGTTTAGGGAGCCAGGCAGGCACTCCCTCTATATGAAGGTATTCACAAGTTATTCAGTCAGTCAAGGTTAGGGTCACCAGCTCTGGTCTGGGAAATACTTCGATATTTTGGGGGTGCAGCCAGGGGAGGGAATTCAGCAGGGTATATCCTCCAAAGATAGCGTGCATCCTCCAAAACAGCTATTTTCTCCAGGGAAACTGATATTGGTCATCTGGAGATCAATGGTAATAGTGGGAGAGTTCTAGCTGCCACCTAGAGGCTGGCAAGCCCAATCAGGATTTTACCCTACAGCATGCTGAGTACAGTGTTATTCCAGTTTGGTTCCAAAGTAGTTGGTTAAACAAATGTCGATCCAAGCAATCAAATCGGACTTCTTCCTTCTCCATAAGATCAATTCAGGGTGGATTCCTCATACATATTCAACTTTGCCCTGATTCTGGGTGATTTCACAAGTGATTGAAAAAGCCCTGTTTCCCTTGCTATCACAGACCCAATTTGATGGGAAGAAGAACCCATTAGCAAAGCCTGTTGGCTAGAACTTAAAAACAAACTTGCCATCTCTTCCAGTATTGAGCAGGGGATTGGGGTAGATGGTTTAGGAGGTTCCTTCTAATCTAAGACTCTCTGCTGATATTTTGACACATGTAAAATGTAGGCTTCTTAAATTCCCACAATAGAATGTCATTTACAAGCATTTCTGCTGGAGCAAGAGGGATGACCCCTGAGAAGGCTACACTGGGCCTTTGTCCACGTGGGATCAAACTATAGTGATTAGGGGGATTCACAAGATTGCAGAGCTCAGTTCCTCTGAAGAAAATGGCAGCTTCAGAGAGTGGACTGTATGGCATCACATCCCTGCTGAGCTTCCCCCCCCACAACTCTGTCCCCCCCATGCTTCACCTCAAAATCTCCTCCCTCTTGCACCAGCAGAAAAGCTGGTTAAGAGCCAATATTTATTTCCCTTGGAGCTACAAGAAGAAGAAGAAGAAGAAGAAGAAGAAGAAGAAGAAGAAGAAGAAGAAGAAGAAGAAGAAGAAGAAGAAGAAGAAGAAGAAGAAGAAGAAGAAGAAGAAGAAGAGGAGGAGGAGGAGGAGGAGGAGGAGGAGGATATTGGATTTATACCCCGCCCTTCACTACCCAAAGGTGTCTCAGAGTGGCTTACCAACTCCTTTCCTTTCCCTTCCCCTCCCCACAACAGACACCCTGTGAGGTAGGTGGGGCTGAGAGAGCTCTTGACAGAAACTCTTTTTCAAAAACAGCTCTTATCAGAACTATGGCTTGCCCAAGGTCATCCAGCCAGGTGCAAGTGGAGGAATGGGGAATCAAACCTGGTTCTCCCAGATTAGAGTCCGCACACTTAACCACTACACCAAACTGGCTCTCATATAACAAGTTCACATTAAGGTGTACAACAAGTTCATTTTAAGGTGGCAACCCTACTTAAGAGATATGTGCAGACTGCAAATTAGTTTGTGTTTAGACATTTTTATCGAGGATTGGCTTGCAATCAGAATACAGACTGAACCATCCATAAAGCCAAATGCCATGAAGCACTTAAAAAAACCCCTAATAACAACTGCGGGGGGGGGGGAGGTATTATAAGATTCTAACTGAATCCCTTGGAATGCAGTTTTTATAGGGTAGACGGAAAGACCTTAACCTAAAAAAAATGTGTTGCACAGTAAATGATGTTGGAGTAGACACATGGCCTAATTTTTCTTTGTGTTTCTCCCAGCTGCAAATGCTGAAGAATTGGTTTTTATGTTATGCCAAACTGCTAAGCGACAAATGTAAAAGCGAGAGAATTGGTATCTCTCTAGCGTGCCAGTACAGAACAAACTAAAAAGAGAAAGAAAGTTTCTTACCACAGAAGTTCCAGAATGTTCTGGTGGATGATATGGATGTTAGGCTTGTACTTGGATACTTTATACACAATTAAGCTTTTGATTTTTGGAAATGTTGAAAGTAACATTTTAAACGTATATAATCTTTTCCTTGATTCACCCCCCTCCCGTGTGTACTGAAATATTTGTAGTACTTTCAAAGGAATTCCATGATTGAAACTACTCATTATAACATTTTTGAAGTCTCATGTCCAGAGGAAAATCAACATTTAAAGTTAACAATGCTCTATGGCTGCCAGTCATGGTAACACTATGGAACCAAAGGGGTCTTTCATATCTTTCTGGAGAAAAGGGTTGTCAGTAAAGAATGGGAAGTCAATGATGTTTAATGCTGAGTACCCATAAACAAAAATCATCTTGCTAAAAGATTCCAGCTATTCCAACTGACAGCTCCATCATACAGAAGTGTTTTACTCAGGTGATTCAATGGAATTTTATTTGCTTAAGTTCTAACTTTCATTTCCGCTGCCTAGTAAGTGAGTTTCTTGTGTCACATGTTCCCTAATACTTATTCCCAGCAGCCATAGCCACACTCTCTGTGACATAGGTGGATCTGAACTAATCTACCCTCATCTTCTTGTATTGATGCCAGGTTGCCCACCCCCATGTCCCTCTGTCCACTCAGTCAAGCGGCAGGAACAAAAATGGGGGGATCAGCACCATGCTACACTATGACGTCACTTCCAGTTGCATACCCAGAAGTGACATCACAGCACTGTGCAATGTTTTAGGAATTTCCCACAATTCTATGGTTTTTAGGAATTTTCAAAATTTCTGTGGTAAAAACCGCATCAACCTGGGAAATCCCTAGAGTGTTGCATGGGACCAAAGTATCACTTCTTGGTATGCAACTGGAAATAGGTTTGCAACATCTCTGATTTCCATGGTCTCTTCCCTTCCCAATGCTATCCCTGGCAACTAAGGATGGGCACTAACCAGCGGACGAACTAAAGTTTGTCATGAATTTTAACTGGTTCATGGTTCATGGAGCAATGTTCATGAACTGAAGAACTGCCATGAACTTACATGAATTTTGATGCATGGGAGGGAATGGAATGCCTCTTCTAAAATGATGCCTGCTGTGCTGTGACATTGGGTGCTTTCACATATGCTAAATAATGCCATTTCAATTCAGCGACTGTTTGCAAGTGGATTTTGCCATTTCACACAGTAAAATCCAGTTGCAAACTGCATTGAAAGTGGATTGAAAGTACATTATTCATTATTTATTTATTTCATGAAACTTCTATACCGGCCTCCCTGCAAGCAGGGTCAGAGCGGTGTACAACAAGTTCATATGAAAATACATTAAAACAGCTCAAAATACCAAGCTATAAAACCCAACATCTACATAGTGCCATAGTTCAAAATTTCTAACGTCCAATTTACATTAACATGGGAGGGAGGAGGGGGGTGAGAAAGCAGCTAATGAGTCGGCTGCTGTTAAAACTGTTGCTGTCCTCAACCATATGCTTGGTGGAACATCTCTGCCTTACAGGCCCTGCAAAATTGTAAAAAAGCCTGCAGAGCCCTGATGTTAGTGGGCAGAGAGTTCCACCAAGTCAGAGCCAGGGCTAAGAAGTGTGTATAAAAGGATTATACATACCTGATCTAAAACCAAAGGAAGTTTATGCTCTCCAGGCTAATCCATTACAAGTTAGCTCAACTTTCAGAGAAGACTTGAGCCTAGCTCATCCTTAATTGTCTAGGATTTCCAAAATTCCACATTTCTAACTTTGCTGACATCTCCAGTTGTAAGCATTACTGATATAATGTTTCATGAAACATTCTGAGATACTTAAGCTATATACATATTGAGTTTTTAACAAATTTTCTTAGGGTTCATTCACATGCTCATTTTCGGCAGAGCAATGTCCTTACAAAGTTATTTCCCTCCTCATTTTCATGCAGTAAATGTCTTGAAAGAACCTTCACTCACAATGCCATCCTAAGCATATTATGCCCTTCTAAGCCCATTTACTTCAATGGAATTGATAATATGTAACTCTGCTTAGGAGAGCATTGTTGGCGAGGTCTGGAATTCACCACATTATGAAGCTGCTCTGTGAACTAAATTTTTCGTTGACATGGCAAATATTCAGTTTTGCCACAGCAGTACACTTTCAGAAGAAAAGGAGGCTAAGTGAAAATTAAATCAAAGAGCCACATCAGGATGCAAATAAAAATTAAAGCAAGAACTAGACCTAACGGTTGCTATCATGTAGAAAATTGTCACTTTGCATTCTAAATTAAAATGTCCATCACACTGAAGGGGTTTAAAAGTCTGTTTTTAGACATTCTCAACCTTTTGGATTCTCCTGCAGTTCTTCTCCTCCATTTGCTTAATTTATTTATTCCTTGTGTTGAGGTTGGCTGCTTTCTTTTTCCTTGTTGAAGGGGCAAATGAAGCATTATGTAATGTGTAAATATATAATGATTCCTTTAAAAAAACTGCTTCAGGAAGAAGAAGAGAAGGAGGAGGAGGAGGAGGAGGAGGAGAAGGATTTATACTCCCCCCTTCACTTGGAGTCAGAGTGGCTTACAAACTCCTTTCCCTTCCCCTCCCCGCAACTGACACCCTGTGAGGTAGGTGGGACAGAGAGAGCTCTGACAGAAATGGCTCTTTTCAAGAACACCTCTGATAGAACTATGGCTTGCCCAAGGTCATTCAGCAGTTGCGAGTGGAGGAGTGGGGAATCAAACCCGGTTCTCCCAGATTAGAGTCCGCGCACTTAACCACTACACCAAACTGATTTCAAACTGGAAGAATGGAGAATGCTTTAGATCAGAAAAGTGACACAGGAGCCTTAACACTTTCCAAACCCACCATTTTCTCTGCCCCTGAATCCAGAAGTTTTTTATTCAGACACTGGAAAGGCATGCTTGGTAGCATATATTATATGGTTAGCTTCTGAGCTGCAAGAATCTCAGGATAAACTATTAAGCAATTCAGATTAGATTCAGGTTAGGTGTCATTTGGGAGAACAAGCATTTATATCTACTGCCTCTCAATGGCTGAGGGTGTGCTAAGATTTATACAATAGTTATGTTTTGCTTTCTCAAAAAGATATAGTTTTCTCTGTGCAAGCCAATCTCATACTACCCCAGAAGTTATCATTTTTGAAAGACACGGTAATTCAAAAGTGCACTATGGTGGTACTGGAACTGCATCTGTACAAAGAACATGTAGATAGCAGAACTATTAAACACATGAATAAAATATAAGGCATACAAACAGGAAGTGAAGGCTAAACTAAATCTGATACTGGTGTCATGCTACTGACCCTAGAACAGAGCTGTAATTGAAAACAAGAGAATTTAATCTGATGGAAGCATATGTTGCTAGCAGCATGTGCTTGACAGTAAACTAATGTATTGGGCATAATGCATTGGGGAAAATATATATGCATATATACTTATATCTTCCTGTTTATAGGAAGCGAAAAACATGTCATGCAGACCCAAAAGATTCGACAAATAAAAGGATACCCTAGCAAACTCTTCCTTCTAGGACGGGGGAGTGAGACTTTAGCATCTGACCTCAAGTAAAATTGTATACAATGCAGTGGACACTGAGAATTAAGACTTATACAAGCAGTATGGGATTTCTGACACTGTTTCTTTGAACAAAAGATACTTGAGCCACATCACAACTGAAATTATTTGGATCAGTTGACTGACAGATTTCAGTTTCATAAGCCATCTGCTATGAAGCACAGAGGATGGTTGCTATTCAAGGAGCACAAGGCTAAAACACAGAACTGACTGCACTGCTGTTTGAATCCTAACCAAAAAGGAGCAGAAGGACAAGCTGCAGAAGTTGAACCATTCAGTTTAGCCAACCAGTTTCATGGCTGCCTGCTGCCTTTCACAGGAGTAAATGCTATTTTATACCTTGATATTATTTTCCTGTTATGTGGACGTATCTATGTGTGTGAATTTTACCTCACAAGCATCATGTAGGAGGAAGACTGAGAAAGCCAATTGCTTCCCACCCTGCAGAAGTATAGCTCCAGTCATGAGCGAGGGCATCATTTGTGCTGGGATATCTTAGGGCAGCTGGGCCCAGCACTGGCTGTCAGCCAGTCAGGTTTCCTGCAGCTTCCTGTAGCCCAATCCAGAAGTCAGCCCATCACAGGATGGGTGGGGCTCACAGATACAGGCTTCTCCCTGGTACACAGCTCAGCCCAAAATGAGCAGGCTGAAGAGGTGCTTGGCATTCAGTAACTCTCTCTTGGCAAAGAGGGCTCTGGGGGCAAGGTACAGGACAGCCAACTCGGGGGTGATGCATTGGCCATGCCCACAAGAGGATGGTGATGGGAAGGAATGGCAGTTTCTGTTGCTTCCAGCCCTAATACCAACCTTCTGCCCTCAGATACCCCAACAGGTGGGTCAGAGAAGGTGCTGAGAGCTGTTGGGCTGTCAACTGCATCCACTGTATCCAGTCTGTGCTGCACTGAGGCCGGAGGAACCTGTAATCAATAAAGTTGTAGCCAATCCTTCACAACATGTGTGTCTGTGTTGTCCTTCTCTCTCCCCCTCATGGGCTGGTCTCCACTCAAGGCACAACAACTCTCTGCTCTTCACTCCATTCACCAACAGACATCTCTATTTATCTTCCTCAATATAAAAGGGAAAGAGGGCTTTTGTGCAAGCTTCCTGATCCCTTGACTAGAGGCTTCCTACTCTCAAATTAAGTTTCCTCGGCTTTCTTTTGTTCCTGATTCTGCTTTTCTTTCATGTTTCACATGAGCACATGAATACATGAAGCTCCCTTCTATTGAATCTGACAATTGGTCCATCAAGGTCAGTATTGTCTACTCAGACTAGGATTGCCAGCTCCGGGTTGGGAAATACCTGGAGATTTGGGGGGGGCAGGGTTTGGGGAGGGAAGGGACTTCAATGCCATAGAGGCCACCTTCCATAGCGGCCATTTTCTCCAGGTGAACTGATCTCTGTCGTCTGGAGATCAGTTGCAATCCCAGGAGATCTCCAACCACCACCTGGAGGTTGGCTACCCTAGCTCAGACTGGCAGTGGCTCTCCAGGGTCTCAGGGAGAGGTCTTTCACATCACGTACTGCCTGTCTTTTTTAATTGGAGAAGCCAGGGCTTGAACCTGAGACCTTCTGCATGCCATGCCACTGAGCCATGCCATGCAGCATACTGCTTCAGAAACTCCGACCTCAGACACTAGAGAGATTTCTAGGACTCCCGGATTCAGAATTAAGTAATATGCTCTTGCTGGATTACAACCCCAAGGTTATGCTTGCTTGCACCAGATTCTTGGCCACAGACTATAAAATCCACAAGGAATACATTAAGGAGTGACATAGATGATCCTTGAGCCTTTTGAACTTCTTAACTTTTGAAAGACTAAAAATTCTGTTCTTTTAAAAATACTTGTATTTTTTAAAGTTTTTATCTAATTATTTCCTATTTAATGGCTGTGTACCTAGAGTATGGTATCCAAATATATATTTTTAACTGATTTGTGCTGGTTACGTACCAAAATAAACTCTAACTCAACTCAACTCAACTTTTTCTCTGGTTTCTGAAGAAAAAAGCATCAGGGCAATTTAAGTACCACTATATTACAAGCCTAGGCTGCTTATTCCAGATCTTATATAAATTTTACATAAATGATGTCCTAATCAGAGTTACACCTTTCCATACTTCTACAGTCCCTAATGCAGAGCATCCATTCTCTCTCCCTCCTTCTCTTCCCTTCTAAGACTCCTCCCACTGCTCCCTCTTCAACTCACTTTGTTCAAACCCGCCCCCCATTTCACTAAACTCTGCTGCCTTCAGAGGCCACCAACTTTATGTTTAATATATTGTTTGGCAATTTTTGATGGTGTTTTCTACTAGTGGAATTTCTATATTTAGGACTTCTGTGACACTAGTCTTTCCCCCTTTTTTTGGCTTTGAGTAAGAAGGCAAAATATACATTTTTAAAATTAAAACAATGAAAATAAATACTGCAGTTTCTGTACAAGAGAACATTCTGTACAAGAGATTCCCAGACAGTAAATGGTAAAGAGTTTTGCTCTACAAACCTCTCCCCCACCCCATCTATCTGTCTGTCCGTGCATGCACTCCAATGAATAAATAATACCCTTGTCTGAATTGGGTTGCTTGGAAATGTCTTGTATAATGTTAATGATCCTAAGTGGTGCTGTTGGCCTGAAAGCTATTTCTTCCCCATGCATTTGGATGACAAAGACATATTTAAAGAAACGTAAGTAACATTGTTGCTAATGGAAGTGCATTACATCTGACATTCTTTGTGAAGTGTTTATTGCTACATCAAGTGCTTTTAAGACAATAATTATGACTGCTCTTTCAGCTTAGTTTAGCTAGCCTTTCTGCCATGGCACTCCATCACTGTTTAACATGTTATTTTCCAATACAGGAAACAACTGAGTCCCACAACCCCCAGTTGAATAACACACACTATTGTTTAACCACAAGTTAATGCAGAGCACCACAAAGCATGATGACTGGTAACACTGAGAGGACTCACATAAAATGTGTGTATTTCATGGCAAACTGGACTATTCTTAGAAGATAGTGCAGGAATCTCATCAACAAGCAAAAATCCCAGCAGTTATGGATTTAATTAAAGCTACTGAGTTAGTATGTGGGAGATGAAGCAATTCATTTATTTTTTACTTGTTCGTTTACTTCATTAATCCTTCACTTTTCTCCCCAACAGAGAACCAAAATAGCTTACATCATTCTCTCCTCTGTTTTACCCTCACAACAACCCTGTGAGGTAGGTTAGGCTGAGTGTGTGTGACTGGCCCAAATTCACACAGCAAGGTTCCACAGCAGAGTCTCCCAGATCCTGATCTGACACTACGCCTCACCGGGTCGCTAACACAAAGGGCAAAGATTATTATAGGTGCCATGGTGATACAGGCTATGTTCCCAGACAGCATCTATTAAAACGAAGTTCAGAATACTGATGAATGTGAAGAAACAATTTCCTAAGCTACCAGGAAGGGGAAAAAATATCCTTTGTTTTTGACTACTTTGCATCTTGATTTCTCATTTAGTAACACAATTAACAGAATCAAAATAGCCCTGACCTAGATAGCCCAGGCAAGCCTGATCTCATCAGATCTCAGAAACTAAGCAGGACCAACCCTGGCAAGTATTTGGAAAAGAGACCTCCAAGGAATACCAGGGCTCTGGATGCAGAGGCAGGCAATCAAGCCACCACTCTGAAAACACCCAAAGCACAGTAGGGGTCACCAGAAGTCACCATGACTTCCAGGCATGCAAGCGCTTTTGCACATGTGCGCACACACACGCGCGCGCACACGCACACACACAAATACTATATAAAAAACAGAATCAAAATAAATGCATAAACTATTGCTAACTCTTGAGATTTTGAGGTGTGCGGGACAGAACTGTGGCATTCTCACTAAGTGGGGGGTGGGCAAGGAAGCAAAATTCCATGGGGCTGGCTGGCCTGCGTGCAAGCTGCTACTACTGTACAGCTATAAAATCAGCAGTCCTTTTACTGAGAGTGACAAAAAAGGAAATGTGACCTTGAGTCAGTCAACCTAGCCTACCTCAAAGGGGGTTGTTGTAAGGATACAGGGAAGGGACCATGTATATGTTCCTAATATTTGTATCCTGCCCTGAGCTCCCTGGAGGAGAGAAAGAAATGAAACAGAAACAAAGAAACCTGGTGTACATAGAGGTTGCTCATAGCCTATTTGTCATACAAACTCATTTGTTTTGTTTTCATGCAATGGTTAGGTTCTGTCTGTGTGATATGTATGTGTCTGAGATACTTGCCTGGGATAACTCTGGATCAGAGGCTTTCTGTTTAGTATTGTTTGACCCTGACTTGTTTTGCTTTTGATTTAGGACTCTCATATTTGAATGGCGTCTCTGATATGTCTTGAAAGTTTAAATTCAAGAAAGAAGCCTAGCAAATATTTTGGAATTTCATCTTCAAAAAGTGCATCTAAGAAGAAATCTCTACTTTCACAAGAAATTTCAGAATTTCAGTTTCACTGGTGACTACAGGAAAAATGGTAATGAACTATTTAAATTCTTCAGTCTTTTAAATCCTCTATCTTGTTTCACAAACCCAAATAGAGTGCCTATACAGCTCTTACCAGATGATACTATTTTAGTTTTCTGTACTAAATAGGCATCTTGATTTAATTGCAGGTTTTGGAAGTATACATACAATTTACAATTTGTTCACTACTTTTAAATTATGGTGTATGTTGTAAGGAAGTTCATATACACAAAGCAGTGCGAAAAATCAGGGTTCCATTATTGATGGGTTCCTTCTTGTGACACAGAGGATACCTCCGGGTGTTCCAAAGGGAGCAAATATCTCCCTCACAATGGATGATGTTCAAGCAAAGCATATTGTTAGGATTACATAAGTGAAAATTCTTATTCAAAACCAATATGTAATTAGCACTAATGAAGAGAATGAACAAAAACAGCATTTAGTATTTAGGTCGGTTATAGTAGCAACACTGGCCTTCCCAACATGGTAAGGGATTCCATAGCATTTTTAGTCTGGTTGTTATTGTACAATAGTATATTTACTAATGGGGCCAAAGAGCTATTTTCATGAGTTAATAAACCTCCAAGAATAGATGGTGCTCCTTCAGTTTGGTGGTGAAGTTCACTGGTACAGCACATATCGTGCAGACCCAAGAAAGAGTCTGCCAATCAGAGTATACTATAATGAGATAGATGTAGCTATGATATGACTCCCTAAAAGGCACTTTTGGTTTTTTAGTTCCTGGAAGTTTTTGCAATCTGGACTTTGATTGTCCAAGAGCCACTATTTTGCCCAACATTTGTTAACTTCTTAATGCCTCTGCCAGACTAACTCCTTGCACTAAAACGAGCTTAATAAATATCCTTCCATACAATCTATATTGTCTTCTTAGGACACTTGGGTACATACTTCTGAGGGGAAAAGTTGCACATGGAAAGATTTCATGGTTTCTCTGCAAAACACTTATTAACCTTACTCTAAAAGTTTGTCAGAGATGGAGAGCTAATGCACATTTTCTTTTCTACCCCCCTTTGTAAATAAAATCAAAGATTATTTCAGAGGATCACAGAAGATACTAAATGGAAGCTCTTTAATTAGGTTTATCAAACCTAACACTTTCCCCCTAAAACATGTAGGATGTAGACTTCTGATATTATGGTTCTATTTCATTCATTATGTTCAAAAGATGTTTGATTCTTATATATATTGGTGTCTTTATCTTACAGAAACGAGAGCACCCTTTCAGAGTTAAAAGTGCTTTTTAAAGCACAAGGATCAGGTGAGGGCAAGGCAGAGGCTTTCAAAAAACCCAAGGAGGTGTCAAACACTGATGCAATTTTTGTACAATTTAAGAACCAAGGGAAGGGGTTTAAAGATTGGATCATGTGATCAAAAGGGAATGGTTTGGGCCATGAGATCCCAACTACTGTTTAGTATCTTGTACGGTAGAGGACAAGGTAACTCCTAGAGCAGAGGTGTCAAACCCAGTTGTTATGAGGGCCAGATCTGACATAAATGTCACTTTGTCGGGCCAGGCCATGTCTGCCACAAAATGTAACACAAGGTACTGGAGATATAAATGTTATAAAGATGATTTCAGATGCTGAATGGCAATAGCAGGCATGATAGGATAAGGTGTGATATGCGGGGGGGGGTAGTAGGCATGGAGATATCAGCATTGGTAATGAGACAGGAAACTTAGGCCTTAATTTGATGCAGAAGGATTCATTCTAGGAGGATGCAAAGAATGGAAATAACTCCGAAGAAGTGAGCAGTGACTCACAAAGGTATATACCCTACTACAAATTCTGTTAGTTTTTAAGATGCTACTGGACTCTTTCTACTACTATTACAAAGCACAACATTTTAACCTTGTATGACATTCAGTTACTGAACACAGGCCCCGGTCATATGGGCCACAAAATGCAGGGGAGAGGCGTGGCAGTTCGCCCTGGAGCTAAATAAGGCACGGTAGCCCGATCACACGGGCCACGGGGTTGCCACACTCCAGCTCTGCACCCCGATCACACCGCGCTGCTGCAGCGTGGCAAAAAAACAACGAAGTGCGCATGCACCATTGGGGGGGTGGGCCGCTGTCGATGTCTTGTGTGTGCATATGCGCTGTTCAGCGTTGGTGCACATCCCATGGAAACTTACAACATCCGGAAAACCCGGGGACATGGGCGGGCATCGGAAGCCGCGGGATACTGCCGCTCCCGCAATCAGATGCCAGCCTTTGCCCCGCGGTTTCCGGAAACTAGTACTTCGGACCTAGTAGTTTTTTACTCCGCATTTTCCACGGGAAGCTGTGGATTGGCCACGGGAGCACTACGCCTTTCAGATGTGCTCATATGATTGCGCACAGAAAGTCTGCAGGGCTCCTGTGCCTTCAGCGGGGCAAATGCTCAGTGTGAACGGGGCCTAAGAGTAGCAGAGTAGTAGCAAGGAATTTCAAAGGGAGATTAGAAAGAGAGACTGATAATGAAACTGAAGACAATGCATTCCCTTGGACTGAATTGAGACCTAAGTTTCTTCTCTCGTTACCAATACCTGCTATTATCATTTGGCATCTGAAATCAGTTCACTCTCCAAGATATAAGGACGGACTCACATTCTAGCTATATCTGAAGAAGTGAAAGCCCATGCACTGTTACAAGTTTTGTTAGTCATCAAGGTGCTACTGGATTCTTGCTCCCTTCCGCTAATAAAGAATGCCAGCTGTGCTGTTAGGTTTCTTCCCTCCCATCTGTTAGAAATGGAAAGGGAGATCTCTCCAAGTGCCATGGAACACTCTCTCTCCCTCCCCCTCTCTGTCTCTCTCTCTGGTGTGCTCTCTCTGGCTCTTTCCCTCCCTACCTCCCCCCCAAAGAAGTGTGCAGGCACACAAAAGCTTATATCTCAAATGAAATGTTGGTCTTAAACATGGGACTCTCTCTCTCTCTCTGGCTCTTTCCCTCCCTTCCCCCTCTGAAGAAGTGTGCTTGTACACAAAAGCTTATACCTGGAATAAAAGATTGTTGGTCACAGGCCTCCATTTCTCTCTCTCTGGCTCTTCCCATGCCTCTTCCTCCCCAGAGGAGGATGGGAAGGAGCCCTCAGCTAATCGAGGAAAGGGAGGCTTGGCTTTCTTTCTGTCCTCTGCAAAGCAGGAAATAGGAGAGACTAGACAAAAAGAGCACTGATGCAGGAAGCAGCTAGCAGGAACAGGAAGCAGGAAACAGCAGAAAGCCAGTTGATCCTGGGCCAGATTGGAACACTGCAGGGGTTGGTCCCGGACTGTGGGCCATATGTTTGACACCCCTGTTCTAGAAGGAACACAGTTACAGTTACCCCAAATTTATAATGTAGTTCTATCTGTTCAGAAATTGTAGGTATAGCTGGGGTGGTGGTGGTAAGACTGCAATATTATGTATATTGGATGGAATGCAGTATGGTTTGATATCTGAATAAGCATATTTATACCTGGAATGTGCACAGGAAACATGAGGGATGATGGAATGTGAATATCAGATAATTCATAAGAAATAATGTTAGAGGTTTCTGAGAAGCCGTGAAAGTCCCAGGTTCAAAATTCAGCATCTCCATTACAAGAATCAGTTAGTACGTGGTGTGAAATGCCTGGAGAGCTGCTGCCAGTCAGAGTAGACAGTCCTGACTTTGACAGACCAATGTGCTGATCCAGCATTGTGCAACTTCGTGTGATCATGAAGCCCCCTCCCCACAGAAGTTATGTAACAGTTCTCTCCACTTTTTCTAGCTTCATTACTCTGTGGAAGAATAAGGAGAAGAGTATATTACAGATTTAGCTAATGGAAGAATTCTCCTGCAGTGGCATTAATGCATTTTCAGCAGTGGGAGTGATACTACTGGACTGGTCTTCTGATGCTGATATATTCTCATGTCTTGTGGCCTTATGCTGTAGTAGCTCTGGCTTAAACAGACAGGACACAGGGGGGATCATGACTGTATCTTCTGAAGTACAGATGTCTTGGGCCCTGATTTGTCTGTGATGAGAATAGAGGGGAAATTTACCCCTCCTTACAACCCAATAGTTTTACAAACTGAAACTGGGCTCTCCACACTGTTATAACTCTTTAAAGAAAAAAAAGAGGGTCAGAAGACATATCTCTATTTTTCACATGCAATGAAACAGCATGCAATGAGGAAATCACACACACACACACCAGTACTGAGCCAAATGAGGGCCCCTGCACAGCTTTAATTTCTCTCTTAAAGACTACTCTGACTGTCAGTGTTCAAAATGAGAGAAAAAGAGAAGTGGGCTGCAATCCTAAGGAAAATTTGTGCTTTCTCTTGGAGAAAGAAAGTTGGATTTCTGAGTATGTCAGCAAAACAGAAAACCCCTATCTAGAAATCATTAGCCATCTTGAAATACATAAACTGCAACCCACAATATCCTTTAGAAAAATCTATTCCCCTTATCTCCTTCTGACCT
This sequence comes from Gekko gecko, assembly GCA_029375565.1. Taxonomy (NCBI): domain Eukaryota; kingdom Metazoa; phylum Chordata; class Lepidosauria; order Squamata; family Gekkonidae; genus Gekko; species Gekko gecko. Next base: position 88,853,335 of record JAPDNY010000010.1, on the reverse strand, counting down.
TTTCTTTCTCTTACCAAAAAAGGTGTTTTTAACTCACTGGAGAAAGTCACATACACTCACTTTTAATGCTGCTAGCGCTGACAGATTTTTTCCTATATCTTAGTAGTTTTCCCTTCCTGTAACCTCATCACTGTTCATTGTATCAAATCCGTTAGCAAAGAACCTGGCTTGGATACTAATGGATTCTAAGATTCCATGGCCTATAAATAAGGGCTCATTAAGCAGCACTTCAAGAAACCAATCTTACCTGAAAATGAATTTGTCATCATATCAAACACTAAAACTCAGACACTTTTGTTAAAAGTTCAGAATACTGATTACTGCTTCATATGCAACTTTTTAGTTTTTTTAAATTAAAATATTTATAAATCACCTTTCCTTGTGGTTCAAAGCCACTTATAAATTTAAATTTGAAATATAGAGGTGGCCAATATCTCCCCCACACACAAAGATCTTGGCCACAAAAATGTGTTATCTGTGCCTGTGACAACTATATCCTTCTATCCATCCATTATGGAAAAAACAGCAGTAGTTAAGTTATACTATTTCCCAGTTGCATCATTGCATCAAATAGAACTTTAGTTGAATTGTGTGATTTTTTTCCCAGTATCCAAAATGTCAGATGCTTTAGGTTTCTGTTCTTTGACTGTTTTTCCCCTAGAAATGCTTGCAGGAACACAGCCTACTGAGGAGAGAATATGTGGAACACAACACAACAAGACATTTTTGTGGCAGAAAAATGGCCACAGCTTTATTGGGAACAAACCAAGGATCATCAGTGTAGCATGAGGAAGGATCCAGCATCGAATAACCCAACTGTTGTCCAATGAAACCCATCCCCTCCATCCGCCTGCTGGGGGGAATTGAGCAGTGGCAATGTTCTGAGGACAACATGAGCACTGGCTGCTGAGAGGTTCCCTTTCCACCTGGTGGGGAAGCTGGATGACAGCCCCTGAGCTGAGCAAGCTGCTAATGGCTCCACCCCCAAGACCCCTTAAGGGAGTCTGCAAACAGAGGAGGTGGGCATGCAGGCCCCACCCCCAAAAGAGATTCATCCTGATGCCCAAACCACCAAAGCTGTGACAAATCAAAGCACAAACAATAATACAAAACATTTTATGACCAGAAGAGGGAGGGTGAGTGGGAGAACTGAAGATCCACAAAACAGGAAGAGGCACCTGGCTGCGGAGATTTAAATGCCCACGAGTGGCCCACCGAAATGCCCACATCACCTTCACTTCCAGTACAGCTCCCACCCCTGAAGCAATGACATAGCAGACTGGCTCAAAAACACCGTCAGGCACAAGCCTTCAGCACAGCTAGCCAGCACACATGGCTGCTGCAGCAGATGGACTTCTCTGCTTCATCCAAGCCCAGGTGGCAAAAACTGACACTTGATAAGTTGGGTTTGCATGCTTCCTTCTATACAGCCACTCATGAAACACTTTGATTCCCACTATCGGTCACAATCTTCACCAAAGGCAATGTGGCATCTAACATTTTTCTTGAATGAAATTAGTCTGGGAGATCCCCATACCCTGTTGTCGAAAAAAACTTACACAGCACAAAAATTCTGAGCTTAGAATACCTGCAGATAAAGTTTTTAATAGGGATTTTTTTTGGGGGGGGGTACTGTTGGTTATGATGTCTTAAATATATATACTCTTGTTCTTTAACACACACAAGAGAAACTTGTACAGGAACAGCTAAAGTAGCATATTATCCCAGGCAAGTAGGACAATGCCATCCAGCTGAGCCCTGTTTGTCAAACAAAATTCTCCTTTGCCCCAGCCATTCGTCACGGTCAGTGTATACAGTAGCTCTAGGTTCCTAGGAACCACCGGGTTAAAAAAATTCAGCTGCAATATAATTGGGCACTTGGGAACCCAGTTTCACCCTCTAGGGAGGAGTGAGTTTCACCAGTTCTGTTCTTTTATTCTTCTGTGGGTTTGCTCTGTCAGGCAATCTACACCGTTTGAATTCCTGTTGTTGTAGGGTTTTTTTTTTACTAAGGACATTCCTACAATGAATTTGTGAAGCAAAGTATGTACAGTTTTCAGGTCATTCAGTTTACCTGCAACTGACATGCTCATGCATATTGATATGAATGGGGGGGGACGCTGTGCTCTTGTTGGGATGGGATGCTTGCATCAGTATTCTTCTTTTTATAGCATTTTATCTTGATGCAGTTATTTGTATGATCACATCAAATTCCTTTTTTGCACTGATTTAGTGATTTTCAGACAGACAGCCTTTATTGCCATGTCACTTAGTGATTTTTGAATACACATCCATCATGTGTGTGTGGGGAGGTACAATATAATAGAATCGCAGAGTTGGAAGGGATCTCCAAGGTCATCTATTCCAACCCCCTGCACAAGGCAGGAAACTCACGAATACCTTCCCCCCACACCCCCACTGACCCCTATTCCATGCCCAGAAGATGACAAAAAACCTCCAGGATCCCTGGCCAAACTGGCCTGGAGAAAAATTGCTTTCTGACTCCAAAGTGGCGATCAGCATTTCCCTGAGCATGTAAGAAAGGGCCACGAGAACTAAGCACTGATGCAACCTTTCCTGCCCTCCCTCTCATGCTCTGCCTAAGTTCAAACAATCAGCATTGCTGTCAGATGGCCATCTAGGCTCTGTTTTAAAAACTCCAAAGAAGGAAAGCCCACCGCCTCCCTATTCCACTGAGGAACTACTCTGTCAGGATGTTCTTCCTAAAGTTTACTTGAAAACACTTGATTTAAGTTCAACCTGTTGGTTCTGGTCCAACCTTCTGGGGCAATAGAAAATAACTCTGCACCATCCTCTATATGACAGCCCTTCAAGATGGTTATCATATCACCTTGCAGTTGTCTCCTCTCCAGGCTAAATATACTTAGCTCCTTCCACCTTTCCTCATAGGACTTTGTCCCCAGACCCCTCACCATCTTCTTTGCCCTCCTCCAGATATGATCCAGCTTGTCTATATCCTTCTTAGATCGCAGTGCCCAAAACTGAACACAGTTCGCTAGGTGAGGTCTAACTAGAGCAAAGTGATACCATCACTTCACGTGATCTGGGCACTATATTTCTGTTGATACAGCCCAAAATTGCATTTGCCTTTTTAGCTACCGCATCACACTGCTGACTCATGTTCAGTGTATGGTCTACTAAGACCCCTAGATCCTTTTTGTACATACTACTGCCAAGACAAGTCTCCCTCATCCTACAATTATGTATTTGATTTTTCCTGCCTAAATGCAGAACTTTACATTTATCCCCACTAAAATTAATGTTATTTGTTTTAGCCCAGTTTTGCAGCCTGTCAAGATCATCCTGTATCCTGACTCTGTCTTCTACTGTATTTACTACCTCTCTCATCTGCATATTTAATAAGCATTCCCTCTATTCCTTCATCCAAATCATTGATAAAGATGTTGAACAAAACAGGTCCCAGGACAGATCCTTGAGGCACTCCATTTGTCACTCATCTCCAAGAGGATGAGGAAGCATTCACAAGCACTCTTTGGGTGTGATCTGTCAAAACAGTTACAGATCCACCTAACAGTAAGAGGATCCAAACCACATTTTTCCAATTGGTCAACAAGTATATTATGTGGAACTTATCAAAAGCCTTACTAAAATCAAGATAAACTATGTCTACGGCATTCCCCCAATCCAGCAAGGTAGTAACTTTCTCAAAAAAAGAGATAAGGTTAGTCTGACATGATTTGCTCTTGAGAAACCCATGCTGGCTCTTAGTCATTACAGCCATCCTTTCTAAATGCTCAAGGACTGTCTGTTTGATTACTTGTTCTAAAACTTTCCCAGATATAGACATCTAGCTGACAGGTCGGTAGTTACCCAAATCATAAGAACATAAGAAAAGCCAATGTTGGATCAGGCCAGTGGCCCATCTAGTCCAACACTCTGTCACACACTAGCCAAAAATACCAAGTGCCATCAGGAGGTCCACCAGTGGGGCCAGGACACTAGAAGCCCTCCCATTGTTGCCCCCCCCCCAAGCACCAAGAATACAGAGCATCACTTGCCCCAGCCTGAAAGTTCCTATCTATACTTTGTAGCTAATAGCCACTGATGGACTTCTGCTCCATATGCTTATCTAATTCCCTCTTAAAGCTGTCCATGCTTGTAGCCTCCTGTGGCAGTGAATTCCATGTGTTAATTACTCTTTGGGTGAAGAAGTACTTCTTTTTATCCATTCTAACCCAACTGCTCAGCAATTTCATGGAGTGCCCATGAGTTCTTGTATTGTGAGAAAAGGAGAAAACTACTTCTTTCTCTACCTGCTCTATCCCATGTATCTTATAAACCTCAATCATGTCACCCCTCAGCTGTCATTTCTCCAAGCTAAAGAGCACCAAGTATTTTAACCTTTCCTCACAGGGAAAGTGTTCCAACCCTTTTATGATTCTAGTTGCCCTTCTCTGCACTTTTTCCAGTGTTATAACATCCTTTTTGAGGTGTGGTGACCAGAACTGTACACAGTACTCCAAATGAGGTTGCACCATTGATTTATGCAGGGGCATGATGATACTGGGTGATTTGTTTTCAATTCCCTTCCTAATAATCCCCAGCATAGAGTTGGCCTTTTTTATTGCAGTTGCACTCTGTCTAGACATTTTCACTGCATTATCTACTATGATCCTCCTTTTTCCCCTTCTTGAAGATGGGGACAACATTTGACCACCTCCAATCTTCTGGCACCTCACCTATTCTCCAAGAATTCTAAAAAATAATGGACAGAGGCTCAGAAATTACATCTGTGAGTATTTAGTACCCTTGGATGTAGTTTATCTGGCCCTGATGACTTAGTTTCATTTAAAGAAACTAGGTGTTTATATACTACCACATGCTGATCCTAAGCTGCAACTCCCTTCCCTCATCATGTGTTCTGTTTTTGCCATATTGAGCACTGTTTCCTTCACAAGAGGACTGGGGAAAAAGTAGGAATTGAGTAGTTCTGCCCTCTCTTCATCACTTGTTACAATTTCACTTTCCTGTTCCTGCAATGGGCCTATCATGCCCTTCCTCTTTTTCTTACTTTGTACATAAGAACCATTTTTTGTTGTTTTCAGCATATCTCACTAGCCTAAGCTCATAATGAGCTTTAGCTTTCCTAACTCTCTCTCTACAAAGCACTGGTTATTTGTTTAGATTCATCCTTGATTATAAGGCTGTCCCTTCCATTTCTTAAATTAGTCTTTTTTATTTCTCAAGTCTTTAGAAAGCTGTTTACGGAGCCACCTTGGCTTCTTTAGGTGCCTCCCTACTGATAGGAATCATTTAATATTTAATATTTCACTTTTAAGAAACTCCCATTCCGCTTGAACTCCTTTCTCCTTAAGTATTTCTGACCATGGGATTCTACCCAGCATAACTTTAAGTCTGTCAAAATTTGCTTTCCTGAAGTCCGACTTACATCTGACTACTTTTCCCTTTCCCAAATTCCAAAATTATGTGGTTATCACTACCCAGGTGCCCACAACTTTCACCTCATCAACTCAGGTCTATAGCCAGGATTTTGTAATTTGGGGGGCCTTTAAATAAGTCAGAGGGAATTGACATCACAAAATAAAAAAATACAATTAAAATATTTTTTTTAAAATTCACTCTTGCAGCATTTGCACTCTGTCTGGGGAAGCAAGCCGTGCTTGGGGAAGGGGCAGTGGTGGGGAGTCCTCTGGGTGGCCCAGAGAGCTGAGAGCCAGGGGCTGGATGGAAGTTGTGGGGCCTTGGCAGGAAGTCGGGGGGCTAGGCCCCAAAATGCCCCACTGTAGCTACAGGCCTGTGTCAACTAGTTCTTTCTTGTTGGTGAGAATCAAGTCCAAGATAGCAGATCCCTTTTTCCTTCTCCACTTTCTGGGAAATGAAGTTGTCAGCAAGACAAGTCAGGAATTTATTGGGCCTTTCATTTTTAGCAGAGCTGGACTTCCAACAGATATCCAGATAACTGAAATCTCCCATGACCACCACGTCCCATCTCTTTGAGAACTTTGCAATTGTATTGTTCAGAACATAAAACACAGAATGTTGAAAGAATCCTAAACCACCCATTTGGCTACAAGAAAGACGGTGGGAACTATGGCTCAGTGACAGAGCATCTGCTTGGCATACTGAAGGTCTCAGGTTCAATTCCTGATATCTCTATTTGAATGAGACAAATTTTTGGAAGCACTTTTATCTTCCCTACACTTCCTATGATCTCTTATCAAGGGACAAAGAGCTGGAGCACCATGATTAGATCCAGCTTCAAGCAATAGGAATCCCAAAGCTTATTTCTTACTTTCTGGTAACTTGTGGGGATGGATTTTAAGATTGTAATTGTAAACTCACTTCCTTAGAAGCAAATTCCACTGAAATAATTAGATATATTTCCAAGTAAGCATGGTTATAATTGAGATGTAAAGCAAGAGTTACAGTAAGATATGCTATACAATATTGTATGTAACTAGGGATATATTTAATGCTGTCAAAGCAATATACTGCTGTGTACCACTGTTGCTGTTATATGCCTCACAGAGGTTTGTACAAGCACAGGGTTTTGATGGAAGGAAGCGCAGGGTTTTGATGGAATAGAGAATAATTTCTGCACTTTCTGGGCAACACTCTCCCTTACAGAGACAATCATTCTGAAATGGAGAGGAATGCTTCTGGTACTTGCTCTCATCTGATATTTGGAAACTTTAAGATAATTGTTAAGGAAGAACAAAGTTCAAGTCCAGTGACCCCTTTAACACTAACAAAGTTTTATTCAGGGTATAAACTTTCATAAGCTTACATGAAAGCTTATACTTTGAATAAAGTTGTTGATCTTAAAGGTGCCACTGGACTTGTACTTTGTTCTGCTGCTTCAGACCAACATGGCTACCCACCTGAATCTATGCTAGGTAAGAGTTAATTAGTTATACTACTAGTGACACTAATTTATGGGTAACATCTTTAATATGTATGTAAGGCTTGTTTGGCCTCTTCTCTTGAGGATCTCTTGGAATTCTATCTAAAATTACCTTTTTTATGTAAGCAGCTCAATTTTAGTAGGCAAGCTGTATGTATAAATACAAGTCCTAATGCTTCACTATGTTTTCTGGTGGCCGACCAGAGAATTATTACCTGATGTCTTATATTTATATTCTGTGTTTCTTCTATCATGGAACTTAAGTGTACATAGTGATTCCAGAATGTCTGCAACTTGGACATACTGGATACAGACCTTCTGAACTTCTGCAAGGTTGCTTTTTCAGGTGCCTTTCATAAATCTGTACTGGCCAGAATTCATTGGTGTTCAAGACTCTTTATTCTTTTTGGTATTCCACTCTGTCATTCATTCATTTTCTGTGTTTGTGATCTGTCACTCTTCTGGTGTTATGCTGAGCTACAAAACCATCCATCTACCAATCTGATGGGTGGACAACTGCTAGTCACATGACACTAGCAAACACAGTAGTTTCCTTTATCAACGCTTCCCGTCTCTCTCAGATACACTATTATATATGTATTAAAAAACAACTGCCACTTAAAAATTAATCCAGATATCTATATCTGAGTACAAACACAAAGACTGGAAGTCAGTAATGTAGAGTTAATTGAATGTTAGACTAGGAGCAAGGGAAATGCGCAATCTTGCTTGCCTATGAGGCCTACAGAAGGCCTGAAGAATTACTCAGTTTAACCTGCTTCATAAGACATCTGCAAAGATAAAATATGGGAAGTGTCATATCCTGCTGTGAAACTTGAAGAAAGGCTGGGACAAAGAAATCTTCATATCCAGTACTAAAGTGGGTAGCTCATGCCAATCATGGAAATAGCAAAACCAGGCCACCCACAGACAAGGTAAGAAATTGAATCAGTTGACTTCCCCAGGTAGGCAGAAAAATAGGGCATTCTAAATTAAACAGTATAGGAAGAAAAATCCCCCAAAGAGTGAACATGATGAGGACTGATTGTGCCTCAGGAGACACAGAATGTTGAGATTGAAAGTCTAGTTTAAAAAATGACGGAGAGGGAAGTTTGCCTGCTGAAGTTTTAGAACTTATAAACTCCTGGAAGGAGTTAATACAGTTAGGGATACTGCAAAATTTGACAAAGACATGATCACCAGGTGAACTTACCTTACTTGGCTCCGTCAAACAGACTGGATCTCCTTGACAGTCCTTGTGGATTGAGTGTCAAGCAGCTTTTGGAGTCTGTGAAATAGTTGCTTATTTGGCATGGACATGATGTTACCTCTTCAGTTCATGATGTTCCAGTGTGGTTGTCATTTTTTAAAAAAGTTCAGAGTTCCTTTTATTACATGGTTTTCTACCATTAGGTAATAATCTTGGTAATAGTACTAATTGGTTCAAATTACAGGGGGGGGGTGGAACTCTGTGGAGTTATACTTCCATGATATCACTAATCAGAGAGGCAAGTATGAGAACATAAGAAGAGCCATGCTGAATCAGATCAAAGGCTGATCTAATCCAGCATTCTGTTCGCACAGTGGCTGAACAGCTGCCTCTAGGAAACCCCTAGGAAGCAGAAACTAGAAGCACACAGAGACATCTAAATGGTAAGTCTAAATTCAAATAGAATGGTTTTCTTTTAATTATGGGATTTTCAAAATTGGAAACACTAGGGTAAGGTGCAATTGTGATAAAAAGTACTGTAATTTATTATCAGTGAGGTATGCCAATTAATTCTCTTATACTATGCCACAAGGATTATTGCCCAATGGTAGAAATAGTATAATGGTGTATGGTGGCTATTTCATTTTTTATTGGTGACTGTGGCAAGCAGTCCAGACAGAAGCTGGCAACTAGCATTATGTTTTCCAACATGTGACTGTAAATACGCAAATGAGGCACTTTTTATTTGGACACATCTAAGCAGCTTGGGAACAGGATGTAGTGAAATTACTGGGTCCCTATGCATCTCTAAAAGCCTAGCCCCATCCTTAAACAATTTAATCCATGGTGGACATTTATAATATGTAGGATGATACACTGCAATGTATCTGACACTTTGTATTGCCAAAACACATGCTAGAGACAAGATCTCAGCATTAATTCTCATCTTACCTTCACATCTTTTACATTCATCCTTGTTCCTTCCTTCCCAACAAAGATGTCATCAATGTCAACAAGAATGTACCTGTCCAGGGACAATGTGAGCATCTTCCCTGACAAGAAGGAGATGGCATCTATAAAAATAAGTTTATGCAACCAAAAGTTCAAGTTGTTTCCAAAAAGGACTCTCTGAATCCCATCATGAAGGCCCAGGTCCTGAATCACTGTAGCATAGAGAGAAATCTTAGGCAGTGATGCTGGGAATGGTTTGGAAGCCTGAAGTTCTGTTAAAAGCACTGGTTGGTAAGTGGAGTGATTATATTGGAAAACGGTCCAGTCTTCACCAGGTAATGGGCCTTTCTCAACCCGTGGGGCTTTGGTAATGTGCAGTAGAGGAGACAGGGGATTTACTAAGCAGTTTTGAAGAGCTACATTATTGTAAAGATGCAATGGAAATCCTTTGAGTCTAGTGCTTGACAAGCTGTTCTCATTGGCTTTATGAAAACCAATTATGCTAACACTGTATTCCACACAGTATTTTTCCAGAAGTTCTCTATTCCATGAATCCATGGATGTGTACTTCAAAATATTTTCATATATTACAAGTATATATTTCCCTTTGCCATTATCTGCCAGAGGAGGTATGTCTCCTTTTCCGGATGCAATCACCATCTGATACTGAAATCGACTAGACTCCAGAATGGCTATGATGTCCTGACCAAGCTGAGAGTACTGGCTTTCAACAAACAACAGCACAGTAGGGTCAGTCCTAGATGGATCAATCGGCTTAGCAGTTTTAAGTTCCATGGATCTGTATGGTAAAAGCTTAAGGTCCTCACACTCCGCCCCTCCTGTGGTATCAATTAGGGTAATTTCTTGCTTGTGACCTGCATACAAGTAATAGGCAGAAATGACTATGCTCACCAAACAAAAGGTGGCTAGGAGGATTACTAGTGTTCGGAAACTTCTACGAAGTTTCAGAATCAAATTCATTTTTTGCAGCACTTCAATTTTATTTTTTAAAAAACAATTGGCTTTTTCCTTCTAAAGTGCCATTATAAACAGACCAAGAGATGGGATCCATACCACACTTGGGATATTCATGTGACCATTGCAATACATTTATAAAGGAGGTGGGCAAGGCTATGAAACTCTTAGAGTTGAAAGTCCACAGAGCTGGAAATCTATATTGGAAGCAGTCTTCTCTGAGTACACCAGTTGCCAATAATCAATAGAGGAGACACTTAACATTATCTGAAACAAAGTGAGAAATTAGAGTAGGTTAAGAAAATCCATACAGCAATTAAAATGTGTTAATTAAATAAGCTAGTCACTTCTATAAAAATCCTAAGCATGAAAGTTCTATTGATTTCATTGTGGAATATGACAGTGGGATGCCTTCCTGCTCTAATTTATATGAGGGGGGAAATACTGATAATTTAAAGTTGTTTCCCAAAATAATTTCCCCCCAAATATGCACAATATTAATTTTATGTTAAGACACTTTCAACCTGTTAGTAAAGGTTTCTTGCAAGGACTACAGAATAAAAGCAAAATATAGTTTGAGGGAAATCTTTACGAGAACATTTAAAAAGCAAAACTCTTAGCTGAAGACAGGATTTCCATTATTATTATTAGAAAGGATCCTCCATTTAAAAAATCCAGATTTCTAGAAAGCAACATCAGGTTTTTTTTAATCAAGTATTTGGAAACTAACCCTATACTTACCGGGGGTGGGGGAGTTTACATTTCTAGGAACAGTATCACATCTTTTAAGAACCCAGGTGAACTAAGGGTGTCCATACGGGCAGCTAATCCCACCATTATGACAGCTCAAATTTGATTCAGATCTTTTTAATCCGTTCTCACATGATCAGACAACCCCCGTGGGAATAGCCTTACTGTGTGCTGCTTCCGCTGTGGATTGCCTAGACAGTGTCCACTGAAGGACGTGCACGTGGTGTTTTTTAAAAAACTTTTTGCACATGCATATAGGCGTGACTGCGCGCCCTTGTAGGGATGGACTAAAGGAGTCCCGGCTATCCCCCTTGCCATTGAGATCATGTTCAATGGAGGGACTATTTTGCATGTTAGAAGACTCATCCTCCCTCCAGGTCCCATCCCATTAAACAATCGTCCTTAAAGTGACGGGTCATTCATAAACATTAAATTCTTCGTGGTGCTGTATTGGGGTTCCACAGCCTGGTTTTTAAATGTGTTTAAGCGCATATAGGGTAGTGATTTTTAAAAAAATCGTGCCCACTCAAGATGGTCTGACGTCAGACCACCCCAACGGGAGGATTGTGTGCTGGTGGCACGATCAGACGGGTGAAAGTCCATTGCTGTCCTGTTGGGCCGGAAAACTCCAGATTTAAAGTGCTATCTTTTAAGTCTGGTTATGAGGCGCGGCAAAACGGGATGTCTATGGAACAGGGACGTTTCCCAGATGTTTGTGTCTGGTCGTTCTGCTTAAATCCATCAGGAAATCGTGCATGCCACAGATCTAAAGCACTGTCTGATCGGGACCTAAGAGCACTTTCCTGGGATTAAGCCCATTAAATAGACCTGAGTAAGATTCTGGCAGACCTTCTTAAGATGGCACTGTAGGTGCCTAGCATTGTTCTAGCCTTGATTACCAGCTTGGTCCTCAAGAATTGCTGTCTCACCTTCATGATCGATTGATGGGAGACAGGAAATTTACTTTTTCCTTGCATATATTGCACTAATCTCTTTTACTGGCTTGTCCCAACCTGTGGTTCAAGCTGCTGAAGTGCAATGTTTATACCACATACAGCAGACCTGTCTGCTTAACTTAAGAGGAAAGTATTCAGTCAGCGATTTCTGGATTGTTAATGAAGATCATTTTTCACTTAGCTTGCAATATCACTACTTGTGCCACTGTTTAAGCTTTCTTCATCAATAGCAGTTTCCAGGCTTCTCTGGAAAAAAATGAATACTTTCTACCTTCCACATGCATAAAGTCTGAATTTGGTCAGTGTAATTGTAATACATTTCATAGTACCCCGAACTCACATTTTGAGTTCTCAAATTACATTATGGAACTGATGTGGCTAAGCATGATTTCTGGATTATGGGTCTCCCTGAGAAGAGGAACAGACCTCAGATTTACCCCAGCTCCAACCAACAAAAGAACAGGTCAGACACACCAAGGAGAAGACTATAGAGCCTCTCACTTCCAACATCTCTCCTTCAGTTTGAGCCTTTCAAGGCCCAGTGGTGGCAGCTTAGGCCTTTAATGCTTGGCTGGCTCTAAAAATGGCTGACTTTGACCAAGCACGGGGAGGGAGGGGAAAACCTCAGCAGCCTGTGCCTCTCCCAACCACCCCTCATGGGACTCATTCTTTTCACAAATGGCTAGGGGAGCCAACAGAACTACTGCAGCTTACTATGCCAGTTTTGTCAGGAGCCAAACTGTGGGCTGAAGAGGAGGCCAATTCAAATGCTTTGGAAGTTGTAAGAGGGAGGCTTGGGAGGACATGAAGGGGAACAAGGTGTGGTGATCCTCTTCTCTCTGTGTTTCTGAGGCCATGCAGAGGGCAAGATAGAAAGCCATGGGAGACAACCACCTGTAGGGTTGGGGATCAGAACCCAAGCCCTCCCACACTTGATAGGAAACAGTTCCTGTTAATTTTATTATCTTTGTTTTAGAATTTATGATATGATTTTTTTTTATGTTCATGGCTTTTTCTATTCTTATGATGGCTGTTTTATTTCCATGTCAGAGATGGTGAACTAAGGATGAGATTGAGAAATTCTTTGTCTCAGACATAAAGAATAATAAATATTGGCCAGAATTTAAAAATAGAATATGTAGGGAATAATATAGTCTGTCACATTTTGATGATGACAGCTATAGAGTACTAGATTCTGTCTTTTTTCAGCTAACCTGATTGAAACATTAGTCCACATGTTTTTCCTTTGCAGATTTTATGTGCAGGCACACTTGTATTTACTGGATTAGTTGATTTAAAAAAAAACCTGTTTGCTGAACAGAAGACTCTCAAAATCTCACCATAAAGGGTTGACCAAAGAACTACTGTCTGTGGCTAAGTTTCTGCTCTCTGTAATGAAAATATGGGCCAAATTGAAGTTCTGTGTATAATCTACTCAGATTTTAACCCTTAAACTATTAGTTAAAATGAATGATGTATACTGAGATTTTATGTAGGTAATTAATTTTATAGAAGTGTTTTTTTCTGTTTCTGAATGGCCTATGGGTTGTAATAAAAACAGAACTGAACTAAACTGACCTATGCAATATTAGTGCTGTAAGAATCTCCTGCTGCTAGCAACTAAGATCATAATTCTTAGCAATATGAACTGTATGTCGAATTTTAATATTTCAGATGCCTTTTGTATCATCTCAAATGGATAAGGCTCTAATAAATATATATCAGAAAATAAAAACAGACTAAGTGCGGTTCTCTGTACGGCTGTATTTTTGGTTTGGGAGCTCCAGTGACAATGATAAATCACAGCAATTTAACTTTTGGAGTTTATCAAATCCCAAATACCATTTGGGATTTACAGACTCATTTGAACTATGAATGCTTGCTAAATAAATCAATATGTGGCCCTTCTAAGGGAAAAAAACCCTCTGCATTTTTTCTAATGTAAGAAATCTGAATTTTAAGGTGAAACCCTATTTGATTTTCATGCCAGATATATTTTTTCAACACTAGAGGGCAATATATTCTTGTTTTTTCCACTTGACAAGAATTGGATTCAGCTGTCTATCCAGCAGGGCACCTTACAAATCAAATGGATCTGTAATCAGCCACGAGGTCACACCAATCTAATGTAACAGGTAAAATGCTTAGTGTAGACTCTAGTGCTAAAACAATAGAATTTAAGTGCTAATAAATTAGGTACTGTGATAATTTTAATACTTACCAAATTTCCTACTCTGGACCTTTTGCACAGGTGAAGACTGCAATATTAGAAGACTGGCGTTTTATCTCTTGGTATCTTTATCACAGCTCTTTCTTCCCTTTGGATGACTCAGGCAGGAGAATTCTAAGCTATGAAAATAATATTTGGTGAGAATGCAAAGCTGCTCTCTAATTGAATTATAGATACTAACAGAGTGAACATCATCCCCGATATGTGGGAAATGTCTCAACAGACTTTGACTGCAGGTTTATTTAACTGCCCTCCTCCATGATGCAATTCAGGAACTATGAGAAGAAGATTCCTTTGGGGGCCCTCAGCTTTATTTCAAAACAACATAAAGATGTGGCCCAGCATTTCAGTCTCATCTGTATTAATGTACTACATGAATGGGCATATTAAGATCTAGCATAAATCTCACTCATTAAAATCAATGGGATTTAAGACTGCTTTACTTTGACTAGACTGAATCCATGATTTATTAGAATGGATATAAATGTTGAAATCAGTGACATGAGATTGCTTGGATCCTGCATTCTCCTGCCAACTGAAGCTCCCTGCACATGCCAAAAAATGGATCCTTTGGGTCATGGGAGTGGCAGCTGGATGAAGGAGTCAATCAGAAACAGCCTTTCTTCCTTTCATGAGCAGAAAGAACTTTCATACCTGCTAGGGTTTCCTTAGATCCAAACAAACAAACAAAAATGCTTGGCATTATGAGATTGTTGGCATCAAAGCTTACTCGCCACTTAGATGTCTTGTTTTCCATGCTTCTCCACTTCAGTGGGTGACCTCTCCACTTAAGGGAAGCATTTAAAAAAACAAAAAACAAAAAATACCCAGACAAATGGACACGAAGGGTCTCTTTGCCTGTTCCAAAGCAATGTATCAACCACTAAATCACAGGGCTATATTGAGGTTGCTATTCTCTTCGATACTCAATCTCTATAGGTTACAACCCTCTGACTGAAGTCAATTTATTCCAGATGCCAAGTAAAAACCTTGTATCCCAGCTACAGATCACTCATGCTTATCTTTTTAGATTTTTATTTATAATCAATCTAATCATTCTGGAATTGTTGCATATTTAAAAGAAATCAGAAACAGAAATGCATGTATGCATATCATCCCTTACCCTATCTAAAGGTGAAAAGATAAAATACAGTTTCTGAGATTCTCACCAAACGAGCTTCAGAAAGGTTAAATAGTCTTACACAACCCACATCTGAGAGATTTGGGGTTGTTTTGGGTGTGGTATAGCCCCAATCACGTAAAATCCACATGACCATACTAAAAGCTTCCAATTTGTCACTTCTGATGGTATGAGATCTCTGAGCTTAGAAGAAATTTCCCATAGAAATATAGGAATCAAAACTGAACTATTAGATTGACTTGTTCAGAGATTTTTCTGGCCATCTGTTCATCTATTCAAATTTATCTGTCCTCCAAGGATGGGACATGAAGTACACAGCTGAGAAAGTAGAAAGTTGTACATGTTTTGCAAAATACAAAACTGAAACAAATGGTCAGGCCTGCTGTTTCTTCAGCCAATACCTCTCACAGAAAAGGGTCTACAACATCATAGGAAAAGCTAGTATTAGGACGGGGGGTAACTTCTTTGAAGGGAATCTCTTAGTACAAGTCTAAGGCTGAGATCACACACACCTTTAGATCCGACATAGGTGTGAATGCCTGATGGATCAGACAGCAACATCTGGAAGGCATCCCGCAGTCGTCAGCAACCCATGCTACTCTGCCACAAAAGTGGAGTTAAAAGACACAGGAAAGTTCCATTGGGCCATGGATGGACTTTCCCCTGTCTGATCATGCAAGCATGCTCTCATGCCATCAGGACAGTTTGATCATGCCATCCTGGCTCGGTGCCATTTCCCCCCTTCACAGTATGCACCTCATCACATACTCCATAGGAGGCCCTCAGTGCGATTCCTCATTTATGCACATGAGAAACAAATGCCCCCCCCCCCAAACAACTCGCCCGCAGTTGCGTCTGATCACACAGTGATGGGCTGAGCCTGCAGCTACAAAGAGAGATGCAATGTTGCAACTGCGTGTCAAATTCCTCAGGAAGAAACAGACAGCATCCTAAGTATCAACCATGGCGCTGGAAACCTCTATTGATTTTGCATGAATTGTGTGTGTGTGTGTGTGTGTGTGTGTGTGTGTGTGTGAGAGAGAGAGAGAGAGAGAGAGAGAGAGAGAGAGAGAGAGCCTGGAAGTCATGGCGACCTCTGGAAACTCCTACTGGGACATGGAGGATGTTCAGAGAGGTGGCTTGATAGCCTGCCTCTGCCTCCCAACCCTGCTATTCTTTGGTGATCTCCCATCCAAATACTTGCCAGAGTTGGCCTTGCTTAGCTTCAGAGATCTGAAGAGATCGGGCTTGCCTGGGCTATCCAGATCAGGGTGCAGGAACTCTATTAATATTAGAGATGTGCAGAATTTCTCTTTACCGTCCCAAAATTTCTGCTATTGTATCCTGAAATACCCATGGAGGAGGAGACAAACTTGCAGACTGTATTGAATATTTCCACCATTTCAAAAAACTTTTGCAAATGTGTGCCCCTCAATAAGCTCCACCCCCCCATCTCTATGTTTTCTTGCACAATGGTCTGCATATCTGCCCTGGATCCCAGAAAGTTCAATGATAAAGGAGCATTATTTAAGTCCTGTTCACATGTTACCACGAATGTACATATAATCCATGTACAGTGTACCCTTGATTGTCCTTCATATGTATGTTGGGTAATTCTTATGTTACAGTCAACACGTGTACAGCTGAATGCATGATACAAACCCCACATTTATCCAGATATTGATCCCCTATTTCATTTGTCAAGTGAATGTATGCTGGCTCTTTCTACTAACAGATGTACTCACCTACAGGCAGGATGTATGTGCATTCACTGTACCATGTGAACAGGGCTTCAGCCTCCATGGATTCTGCAAAGAGCAGTGATGAAATAGAAAAGCTTTCTTTCCACCTCTGCAGCAGGGCAAGTAAAGTCCTTTCATGGGGGGGGGGTATGAAGTTTACAAGAGTCTTGAGATTCACTTTCCTTTGTAGACATTGCTATGGACACTCCACAATATGCAAGATCCCACTTAAGCTTGAATAACTGTGTGCAAGAGCTGTAAAGAACAGCAGTGAAAATGATAGGATTCATACCCATCCCCTATAGAAAATTAAAAAGCCCTGGAACAATAGATATTCATCTCTATAAATAAAGGATCTCACTGCCAGATGCTGATTTTACTGGCAAGATGGGGAAACCATTTTGGCCATTTTCAGTAAACTATATGATCTAACATCTATTTATAAACTTCCTGTGCCTCTTAAAACTTTGATGGTATTTCAAGAGCCAAACACAAAGCAACCACTGTTCATTTATCAGATTTAATGGGGATTTTCAGATGGTAGAGCTGATTAGGCAATATGCCTTCAAGAGCTACAGAATCACTGACAAGGAAAACATCCTTCATACATCCAAGAAATTGCCCTGTACTGTGCTCACTCTGCATGGCAGGCAGCCTTACATGTAGTAGCGGACCAAGTACTGATTAAACAAGAAACAAACCTAGTGCTAGTTACAATTCATCCAGGGCAGAGCTAGGAATTAATGTACCAGCAAGGAGTCACTACTAGGACGCAGAAAGTACTATAGGAAGATGGCAAAAACCTTCCTTTCACAGAGCTCAGGCATCTCAGGGCAGGAGTAACTGTCATCAAAGTGAGATTTTTAATCATCCGATCAGATCTATAGAAATATACACCAAAATCCCCATCTACTGGTTGGTAAGTATCTGAGGGCTGTTTATCCAGCTCCTGTTGGGGATGGGAAGTTTTGCTTTTTAATGCCCAAGGAGAAGCCAAGTTCATTTGTGGCTCAGGTATTCTACTTATAAACTGCAGATTACTTGGATGTGGCAGTCCTTTCTTTCTGAATTCCATTGGTGTTGGCTATAAACTTCTCTTGCACCAAAGTCAGACTTTGATCACATAGGTTCAAGGCTGCAAGTTTGCTCCCTCCATTATGGGCCACCATTGATAACTTGACAAATAAACACATCATTGATACAACTTGACAAATAAATGAGAATTAGAGAAACACATCCAGTTTCTGAAGGCAATGCCATGCAAGCATTAAGTTTTCCTTAGCGGCAGCACTGAGGCCACAACTGACTTTGCATTTCTGTAAAGATCTTGTGTCCATAAAGCACAAAATACTGTGCAAACACTTATTGTTCTTTCATCACTGTATTTTGGTACCTATTTTTCTAGGCATGATTTGGTGATAAAGATTGTTGTTCTGCAAAGCAGATGCACGTGAAAGATGCTTGAGTACCTGCTGGTGTGGCTCATATCCTGCTATTAGCTGGTCATGATCAGGGAGCAGATCATTCAGCAAGCCCTTCAGATGCATCTGAACAAATCTGGATATGCAGATTTCTGCATCTCTGCATGCTCACACATATTGGAAAGCATAGTGCAAACTGTCAACTGCTGTGGTCATCATAAAAATAAAGGCTTGTTGGTATACCAACATACCTTATAAAGCTACTTTGAATTTCCCCTTGCAATTCCACAGTGGAGAAGCTAAAAGCCAAGCACATCTGAATCCCACTGAAATTAATAAGGCACAGATATATAACCCAGAAGTTGATCTTTCTGTATTCAATGTGCCTTTACATGTAATTCTAAAACTACTAATCCTTGCCCTTCTAAATCCACTCAAGTCAATGGGTTTTGAAGGATACAGTGCTGCTGAGGATGACACTGTAAGACACATGGGTTTAGCTGCACTGGAATGTTGTTTTTTACTTCTGCCTTTATGGATGGCGTTTGAGCTAGTGAGCTGGTAGAAGGTTTGGTGCAAGAGATCAATGGCTGAATCTGGCATACAGTTCCCTGCTTTTATCTCTGAGTCTTTCATTATAAAAATGACCCAGTCTCATGATTGCTTTTTTTATGCCCTTGCTCATACCTTCTAAAATCTGCAAATCTAATGTTTCTGCTCTTATCCCCTCCACATCAGTAATAAAGACACCAAATGAATAACTAAACAAACCCGGGGCTAGCACCTAGACAAGCCCTGAGGAATTGCAATTCAATACATTAAAATTTATCATTGGGCTTTGAGAATAGTTTTTGGCTACCTTTTGCAGCATGTGTCAACTCATTGCTCGGAGCCAATTTGACTTAATTGAATTTTGCAAGTAACTTTTTGTGAGACACTATCAAATGCTTTGGTGAAGTCCATATATATTACATTTACTGCTGTTTTTGTACCGCTGCCAACAACACAATCAAGTTTCTGAGGTATGATTTGCTTTCCGCTTTCAGCCAAGAGACCTGCATTAATGCAACATTAAGGTTGCTCTGTTAAAAAATAAAAAGGCCACGCATTGCAAATGTGATGGCTCAAACAGCAGCATTAATTTGCACACATACTTAGTGGATTTTATGGCACACAGCTGGCAAATGAACAACCATGGTAAACTAAAAGCAAAACAGGAAGCACACTATCAATGTGAATGATAACTCTGTTTATACCATTTGCACTACCAGACTGCACGGCTGTTTTCCAAATGTTCTGTCTTTACTACTCCCCAATATGCTGATTTATACTGCCAAAGTTAAAAATAACAACAAAAGAATCTGATTCCAAACCTTCAGTCTCAATTCTGAGATGCAGGGATACTTGTCTACTACTTCCATTTAGGGCCTAACTACACAATGTGTCCCCCCCCTTTAACAAGTTGGTTCCCCTGGACCAACTCTCTTTCACCATAGCCAAACAGCAGCTACTGGAAACATCATTTTTAAATCCTGCATGAGTCTGATTCATCTCATGCTGTGAGAAGAGGGGTTCCCACCTTTTCCCAGCTAAAATGGTCCCATTGGGAAGTTATTTACATAACTTTGGAGCTATGTGTAAGGCTACCAACTTCCAGGTGGCACCTGGAGATCTCACACTATTACAGTTAATCTTCAGATGACCAAGATCTGGAGAAAATGGCTGCTTTGGAGCATGGACTCTATGGTATTATACCCTGATGAGGTCCATTCCCCAAATCTCCAGGTATTTCCCAACCCATAGCTGGAAATCCTACTGCATGTGCAATATTCTAAGCAAGCAATAGCTCATTGATGGTATATTAATTAATATAAGCTCTCTACCTTGCTGAGTTCTATACACACATACCCCGGTGTTCCTTCTGGGTCACATAATGTTAACTCAGCCACAGCAGCTTGTGACAGCAGGGGCAAGAGCAAAAGGAATATATTGATGTGGTATACCACACAAAAATTAGTTCATGGGAAACCAGCCTTTACTTGCATCTGAAGAGATAAAGCATAATACAAATATTTTATATAAATAAATTTAATTAAAAGATTGTGAATCTTTTTCAGGTATTCAGAATTTATGCCAGATTTTGTGTGTACATATCAATCTGCGCATTATTCTACTGTATCATTTTCTTTTTTGGGGGGGCACCAGTAGTAATGTATGTCTGCAAGAGTTGGACTAAGGAAGGCCGAGCGCTGAAGAATAGATGCTTTCAAATTATGCAAGGAGATCAAATCAGTCAATCCTAAAAGAAATCAACCCTAACTGCTCTCTGGAAGGCCAGATACTGAAACTGAAGCTCAAATACTTTGGCCACCAAATGAGAAGGGAGCACTCACTGGAGAAGACCCTGATGCTGGGAAAGATTGAAGGTAAAAGAGTAAGGGCACGGCAAAGGATGAGATGGTTAGACAGTGTTGTCAATGCAATGAACATGAAATTAAGCCAACTCTGGAGGACAACAGAAGACAGGAGGGCCTGGCATGATGTGGTCCATAGGACTATGAAGAGTCGGACATGACTCTGCGACTATACAACAGAATCTCATAGTATTACCACACTGAAGGCTGCCTGTATACATTGTTATGGTTGTCTGTGAAATGGATGGGGTCCCATGAATATAAAATCCCATAATGCACTAAAATATAATCTAGGCAAAATGAATATAAAGTTTAATAATCCCACTAAACCTTTTTCAGTGAGAAAGAGATTTACCTCACTTTATGACTGAAAGTTTTCCAAACTTCTGCATACTATTCAGCTCTGGTGCATTTCAAACAAATTTAGGGGTTCCATCTTAGAATGTTTGCTTATATATTTAGTAAGAGAAAGGAGCTTATATCCCAAAAACTGGAAATGAAAAACTATCCTTTCTTTGTCTTGTGTGAGCTCTTGCACAAATGGGTTTCACACAAAGAGGGGTGTATTTCCATTAATTCCTCCTTCTTGCATCAGCCACCCCATATTTTGGAGACTTTTGGAAGACTTCCCCACAATCAGAAACAGCTTTTCAGGGAATGGAGGTAACTGCAGTGAGAAAAAGGAAATGGCAAATGATCTGTTTCATAAACTTTGTTCCGCTTGTGGATCTTTTGATCCAAGGCCAGATTTTTAATGTCTAATGGTGTGGTGGTGGCAGGGGTCTTTTCATAGAAAAACAGCTGCAGGAGCTCACTAGCATATGGTATGCTAATGAGCTATTAGGCTATTAGCATATGCCACATCCCCTGACATCACCGGAAGTGATGTCAGAAGGGGAAGTAAAAGGGGGAAGGCATCTTCAAAAGCCTCCCCTTCCCTTCCCCAGCTAGTTTGGGTGGGGGAGCTAAGAGAGACGGGGTTTAAAGTTTAAACTCCTTCTCATGAGAGTTGGGCCACAGAAGGAGGAAAGAGGGAAGGAAAGAGAGAGAGTAGAGAGAAGGAAAGAAGGAAGGAAAGAGGGAAAGAAAGAGAAGAAAAGGGGATGGAAAGAAAGAGAGGGAAGAAGGAGGGAAACAGGGAAAGGAGGAAAAAAGAGAAGAGAAGAAGGTGGGAAAGAAAGAAAGAGAGAAGAGACGAAGGAAGGAAGGAAGGAAAGAGGAAAAAGAGAGAAGGAAAGGAGGGAATGAAAGAAATTCAGCGGCCATTCAGCCCCATTATATCCTATGGGCCATTGAAGTCAATGGTGAAAACATAGGGTATATTCTGGGGGCTGGAGGGGAGGGGGTTTGAGAGAGAGGCTCCAAACTCACAGGATAGCTGATGGAGCCTCTCCCCAAGATACTCACCAAGTTTCAAGAACATTGGATCAGGGGGTCCAATTCTATGGGCCCCCAAACAGGTTGCCCCTATTCCCTCCATTGTTCTCTATGGTGGGAAAAAAGTTACTTTTTAATAATTAATAAAATAAATAAATGTAAAGCACAATATGATTGACAGGCTGCTGCATGCGTGTACCCCACTTCTTTCTGATTGGTCAGCACCAGCGGGGGAGATTTTTAAAAAGTCTTGTCAGTCTTGTCAGAGGGAGTCAGTTCTCATTTGGACTTTGGCTTGGCAGTTGCCAGTCAGGAGGTATATGTGTGTGTGTCAGTCTGAGGGAAGTAAAGGGACGCAACTTCTTGCCCTTACTCTGTACCAACACAGTTGAGGGAAAGTTAAAAAAAATAGAACTTAAAGTCTAAATGTCAGCCCTAGCTGAATTCTATTTATTCATAGTCTCCAGAACTGGGGTTTAGGTTTGACAGAAGAGACTGGATAGAAGGTTGAAAACTGCCAGTCTAGCCAAAAAGGAGTATCATTCCTAGAAAGAGAAGGATATTTCTTACCCAGTTATTCAGAGGGTTCAACTCAGAAGGGACCCCTGGATCATGTGAAAAGGGGAATAGTTTTAGACTCCTCAAAAGTTTTGTGTTTTTTTTAAAAAAAGGAAATTTATAATCCCACAAGGCAAGTATTTAAATCCATTTAACCATTTGTTAATTTATTAGTATTATAATGTTAGCACATTTTAATGTTGAGTCGTTTTACGTGGTTTTAGGATTATTTAAATTGTCTATCCGTTGTTTTATTCCTTTGTAAACTGCCCTGAGCCGGCTCTGGCTGGGAGACTAAGATATTTTTATGAAACTTTATTAAGACACATTGTTGCTGAAAGAAATCTCTAGACAGACAAACTGCTCACAGTTAAGAACTGAGTCTAAGAACATAAGCTTCAACTACACTCTGTTGTCTGTTCAAAATATTATAATTTGCAGAAACAACCAAGTTTACCTCAACTTCTTATCCCCTGCTCTATTCCTAACTCATCTATTCCTGTTCAATAAAACCAAACTTTCTGTTTGAAATATACTTTGTGTCAAGTACCACTTTCCAAAGGGATTTATAAGAGGGCTCCTGCTGAGTTACAATAAATCTGTGGCCTGGGCAAAAGCCAAATAAGTTTTCTATCACAGGGTGGGAAATGTAGAACCTTCTAATTCTATAATTCAAATACACTACTAAGAGGCTGCTCAGTCAGAGTGGGGAACAGTGTTTTGGCAGGAAAATCTGCCTCATAGAGAAGAAGAAGCAGGGGTCCGTCCTACCTGCCTCCATGTTATGGTCCTAGTATTACATGGAGGTCTCCCATCCAACTACTGGCCAGGGCCAGCCCTGCTTAGTTTTGCTGATAACATCATGTTTCTATGGCATAACAAATGTTCATGAACAAACTCATACTCATAAACAAAGTGCCAATTTGGTGCAGTGGTTAAGTGCGCCGACTCTAATCTGGGAGAACCGGGTTTGATTCCCCACTCCTCCACTTGCACCTGCTGGATGACCTTGGGCAAGCCATAGTTCTGGCACAGCTATTCTTGAAAAAGAGCAGTTTCTGTCAGAGCTCTCTCAGCCCCACCTACCTCACAGGGTGTCTGTTGTGGGGAGGAGAAGGGAAAGGAGTTTGTAGACCACTCTAAGACTCCTTTGGGTAGTGAAGGGCAGGGTATAAATCCAATCTCTTCTTCTTCTTCTTCTTCTTCTTCTTCTTCTTCTAGTGTGTGTTTATTTAAAAAAAATTCCTTACAAAACTGCAGGCTCAGAACAAATAATGTGATCAATAAAACCCTCACATGTGAACAGTACAAAACACAAAACAATGATGATAACCTATCAACCAGCCATACCTTATTCATATGTCAACAGGATGGGAAACACAGGGGTTTCGGTTTCGGTGCTGCGAATGGCGGCCGCTTCTCGGGAAGCTCCCGGAGGCGGTCAGCCCACGCGCGGAATGGGGGGGTCTTCGCATATGCGAAAGACCCTAGTGAGCCTTAGACAAAGGCTCCGAACCGGGGGCGCATGGGGAGTAGCCTCTTTGCCGGCACACCGCCGGGAAATTGAGGCTTCCTCCCCGCTCCAATCGGCCCCGCCGCGTAGTGTGTCCCGGATGGGACTTAGCAGCCCTGCCGACTTCCAGGAGTGAGTTAAAGCGGTCTGGATTAACATGAAACGAAGAAATGGCATCTAATCGTGAGTTGAAGATCTGTTTTGAAGCGAAAATTTAAACCCCCCCGCAAGCGCATAAGCATATGGGAGGAGGGAGGAATCCCTATCCTCTTTAAGAAGCGAGATTTAAAAGAGAAATGCGAGGGGGGGTAAAGAGAAAAAAGAGTGTTGGTGAAAGTACCGTTGGGGTTTTTTAGAAGACTGCGACTTTAGCAGCTTTTCGGGGGATGCGGCACGAACTGTGAAAAAGTAAATAAAAAAGAAAATGTCGATGCCGGGGAATGTCCTGCGCAAACCGGAAGAGAAGGAAGGAGGGACTTCCGGTCCGGGCAACCCCCCCCCCAGAGCTAGCTGTCAATCAACAGGAGAAGGAGATACTGCGCCACCTGCTGGAGTAAATGCATCAAATCAACGAAATTTTTAAAATGGAATGTGTTCTCATCAGTTGTTAAAAAGAAATGTTGGAAATAACAAGGAAGATGGCAAAAATTGTACAGAAGGACAATTTGACTCTAAACTTTCTGGTTATGAAAAAAGAAGAGAAAGAAGATCTCAGATTTACTGTGGCGAATGTCTTGACACACCTAACTGGCAGTGGAGCGAATAAATAAAAAGAAGAGGTGGATATGGCTCTCAAAGCCTGTTCTGCCTTTAAAAAAAGGAAATACTCTGCCAGTAGAATGGGGTGTTGAGCTTAGCAAGCAATGGAGATCTAATTTCATGAGTAGTGTTTATGGAGCCAGCGGAAATTGATTGCCAGAAATAACAGGAAAAACAAAGAAAAGAGAGAAGATGGACTAAAATACAGAATTTTCTGAAGAGACACGCCAGCATGGAAGACACAGCACTCTAAACTTGGATAAATGAAGATGACGGCAGCCCAGGGGAGGGAGGTGACGGATCGGGAGACATCAAGTTAAAAGGACTCAATTTGTAATTGGAGAGACTTAAAAAGAAATTGTTCGAGTAACATCTGAAAGGAGCCGTAATAATTAACCCCAATGGACTTTACTAACTTTATTAACAGAGTTGTTTTGGACTTTGGAAAGTTAAAAAGAAGATCTTCTAACCGTGATGGATGCCAAATATCGGATTGAACACTAATTAAAACTAACCTTTACTAACAGGAAAAAAACTCACTCCGCTCTTTTTCTTTCCCCACCTGTCTACCTTACCCGTTTCTTATAAAAAGAATAAAATTCTCTCCTTTTTAGGAGAGTTATTTCAAAAAAAAAAAAAAAAAAAAAAAAACAGGATGGGAAACACATGGGGAAAGATTGTTTAATTTGACTTCCATTTGATATATCTTGGCTGAGGTCAGACTGGCAGTTTGAAGCATGAGGGAGTCGTGGCAAAGAGACCCAGAACAGGTTTGTTCCAGGTTTTCCCGGTCACACTGTACCAACTGATGTGGGAGCATACCGGGGAGGAAGTGCAAGGGAGCATTCGTACTGTTGGCCCACCCCTGGGGGAGGCATGGCTGTAAGTGGCTTTTTGTAATGGAATCTGACGATATGCACATAAGAGCATCCCTACTGGATTAGCTTGTTTGTGTTCACACTTCTGGGAAGCGAGATGAACGCACTCTCCAGGGTTTGCTACCACTTTCACTTGGTACTTTTTAAACTCGGGAGGGAAACATTACAAGATGGGTTGAGTATGGCTGGAGAATGCCTGACAGATATGCCTGTGTGAACCGGCCCTTTAATCCATTTGTAAAATGTTTCTGAAACATGCCTCTATCAGGCCAAACTGCCAGTCTGAACTTGGCCCTTGTAAACCATCATAAATGTATCTCAACTGTTGTTAAAGACTGTTTTTTAATTAAGCGGTATACAATAAACAAACAATTATATCTTGGGTTGGTCCTAGTCTTTAGGAGCCAGTTTGGTGTAGTGGTTAAGTGTGCAGACTCTAATCTGGGAGAACTGGCTTTGATTCCCCATGCCTCCATTTGCAGCTGCTGGATGACCTTGGGCAAGCCATAGTTCTGTCAAAGCTGCTCCTGAAAGAGCAGTTCTCTCAGAGCTCTCTCAGCCCCACCAACCTCACAGAGTGTCTGTTTCAAGTAGGGGAAGGGAAAGGAGTTTGTAAACTGCTCTGAGACTCCGAGTGAAGGGCAGGGTATAAATCCAATCTCCTCCTCCTCCTGTGGTGGCTTACCTGAAAACACAGGCTAAGGGCCAAAAGTCCATGAGCCTTTGGCTTGTGCCTAAGTGTTCTACCAGCTGTCAGTTTGCAAAGAGAACTGTGCTTCTTGCTCGGATTTTTGGGTGACATTTGGACCTTGCTGGAATCTGTTTTCTTTTCTAAATAGATGGCCCTCCCTTGTTTGTTCCTTCTTCCTAGAATGAAAGTGCTGTAACCTAACACCTACAGCAATTAAACTAGAGTCTGTGAGCCTATCAGCATCTACCATCAAAGGCTGGCATTACAGGATCTTAAGATCTGGACCTGGAAAATCAGTTTTCCTCCTCCATTTTTAATTTTTGTAATTTCTGAAAGCTTACACAATGTTTTGTGTCATCTATATAATACATAATAAAAGGTATTATATAGATTTTGATTCTTCAGCCAGCAGTACCAATTCAGTACAGCCTCCTCCAGGACTCATCCAAATCCTCTTGAAAGATCACCTCATTAGAGGCCTTACAAAAAGAGGGTGGGGATGGGATAACTCTAACTTCTTGTGGGGGCTTGTTCTGAAGCATCAGCAGAGCCATTTAAAACACCTTGGACTGGGTCAGCATTTGAAACTCCACAGAAGAGGGGACAGAGAATAGGGGTTGGCTTTATAGACAAAAGTTGACTCACAGAGTCATACAGGCACAATCAGTTCTTCGGGTATGTGAGTATAGCACCATGAAAGGATTTGACTGTTAATACTAGCACCTTAACCAAGCCTGGATTTGCTCCAAGAAAGGTGTGATATTGTGTCTTGATAACTAGAGTTGCCAGCTCTGACCTGAGAAATACCTGGAGATTTTGGGGGTGGAGCCTGGGGAGGGTGGAGTTTGGGGAGGGGGAGGGATGTCAGCAGGGTGTAATGCTATAGAGCCCACCCTCCAAAGCAGCCATTTTCTCCAGGGGAACTGATCTTGATTGTCTGGAGATCAGTTGTAACAGCAGGAAATCTCCAGGTGCCACCTGTAGGTTGACATGACAACCCTAGAGAAGGTTTTATTTTTAGAGGCATCTCCACATAGAGGGTATTGCAGTAATCCAGCCTTGAGGTTAAGAGTAGCATAGATTAAGCAGTTGGGTAGAACAGGGAAGTCAGTTTATGTACTGGATAAAACTACTGGAAAGCACTCTTAGCAACAGCTCCAGCTCCATAAGAACTCGTACATTCTGCCAATGACAACACTATTCCATGTAGGGTTAGCAGCATTATTTCCTCCAAACGCTTAGATCTTCCAACCAGCATCACCTCTGTTGTTTCTAAATTCTTCCTTTAGACACTTGAACATAGCATCCCAGAAACAGCCCAGGGCAGATATTTCTACCTCTTTCCAGTTCACAAAATACAGTGCTGGGTGTCATCAGCAAGTCAATGATACCCAACTCTGATCCTTTGGGCAATCTCACTTAATGGTTTAGCTTAAATATTAAACAAGAGGAGTAAAAGGACCAAACCTTGAAGCTCTAAGGGGCTAATTCAACATGATCAATGGTAACTCTTCTACTCTGCTGAAACAAAAATGACTGAAACCATCACCACACCTCCTGCCCTCATCCTCCTTGCCAGATGAAGCAACAAAATGGCATGACGGATAGTATCAAAAGCAACCATCAGATTCCATACAGTTAGTAGGGCAGCATTAGTTCAATCCATCCACTACAGAAACTACTGCCAGATACATCTCCAAGCCAGGTCTGAAGGCTGATTGAAATGGGTTGAAGGCTTTAGTGCATGTAAGAACTGATTTTTCTTTTCCTGATGCCATCTTTCTTTGTTGCATTAGC
Organism: Gekko gecko; assembly: GCA_029375565.1. Classification (NCBI taxonomy): domain Eukaryota; kingdom Metazoa; phylum Chordata; class Lepidosauria; order Squamata; family Gekkonidae; genus Gekko; species Gekko gecko. Next base: position 88,825,065 of record JAPDNY010000010.1, on the reverse strand, counting down.
TCCTGAGTTTCAAGGCTACCAGGCAGGTTGATGCAAAGAGGTAGAAACCTGGTAACTATTGTGCACATGAAGACTTAGATTCTACCCCTACAGTCTAATTCTTATTTTTAGGGATGCGTAAAATCAGTCTCTATTTCAGTAAAGCTTTCTGCTTTGCATTCATAGCCTCCTGGATGTACATTGGAAGACTGGAGGATTTAGGATTATCTTTATTTTTCTGAGCAAATTCTGTGTATGCAAGGTTTCTTTCCCCAGCAAAAGTAGTTGCACAAACCTGTTTGATATCAGTGGGCTAGCAAATGCATGGAAGGGAATGTGAACTAGAAAGCACATCAGAATGGGCAGTGCACTGAGATACTTCGTTTATGCAAGAGTTTATGCATCCAATCCAATTGTTGATTCCCCACCAACACCTTAAACTAAATTGAACAGAATCAGACATAAAGAAAGCTTGGGACCATTGTCTATAACAGTAGAGCAACAAGATTCATGTCTGAAATCAGAAGTGGCAGATTACTGTGAAATCCCTGTAGAATTCTACAGGTTTCTTAAGGTCAGTCATGGTTGACTGGTTTGGTTCTGATGTTTAAAAGGACAAGACTGCTACCTAGTTACATGATAGCACTGTGCAGGTGACCCCTCTGCACACTGACTTACTGCATGGAGAAGGAGAGCAGGCACAAATAAACTGGCCCCACAGAACCACAGAAATGTCTGCCATGTGTGAATGTGCAGTGGAAATGCCCATTTTTTTACACACACATCCTATGATCAGCAATGCTGCTTTCCAAACATTGCTGATCAAAGAGAAGGGGCACGTGGTTGGGCAGTTCCTCTGCACATTTACACCATGCAGAGATCCTGAAGGACAACATGTTTATGACCACTCTTCTACACAGGGCTGATAGGGGAGTGCATTTAAGTGGAAAGCATAATATGTGAATAGTTGGTGTATTGTTGGCAGTAATTGTTGCCATGACCATTTTTTTAAATATATATATATATATACAGAAATACTGCAAGTTGGAATCCAACGACTCCCTTCTGGATCTGGGACTTCTCCAATGCTGTGCTGCAAAGTCAGAAAGTGTGAACATCACATCAAGTACCCTATAGTTTTCTGTGGCCCATTTTATTGTATTTATTTGCAAAATTCTTTAGTGTACTGTATTCCACTAAACAGTTCCATCTTTGATCCTACAGAAAAATTCCACTAAGAGGGGGACAATTGTCACCTATTTCTCCCTCTTGCCACAGATATCTGACCCCCCCTTATGGTGCTACTAGTGGTTCCCAACTCCAAGAACAGCATTTGAGGGCGCAGAAAATCCTTTCCATCAGCTCAGCCTGAATGCAGGATCCAAGCCAATGTGTTTTGTAAGTTTATCTCAATGTTTTGAATGGCTGATCAGATGAAACAGAGGTTATAAAAATCAAGGGGGAAATAGGAGCTTTTTTTTTTTTTTGGTTATGCAAAGAAGCTACATATAAAACCACTCCTCATGGCAATGATGAAACAGACACAAAGGAGGAGTCAAAAGCATTTTTCTGCGTATCAAAGCATTCACACTAGGAGGTACTATGTAATTTTAAAGTATAGCATCTAGTGACCCACTTTTACTGAGGATACCAAATCACTGTACTTGTATATTTACATATAGCAACACTAAGTTTTCCCAAGTGGGAGGTTACTCTCAAACATGTTCAACGTTAACCTTTTTCATAAGTATAAAGCATAAATTATGTGGAACCTAGGTCATGAAGGCTTTTAACACCACTGTGAATGAAACCCAGGAACATCGAGGCAACCAATGAAGCTTTGTAAAATTGGTGTCTATATGATGCTTCAGCAGCCTGAATAGTCCTGACTAGTCCAATCTCACCAGCGCTTGGAAGCAAACTGTGTTTGGACACAATTTGTATGTAGATTGGAGACCCCCAAGGAAGACTGGGGTTGCTATGCAGAGGCAGGTAATGGTAAACCACCACTGCTCATCTCTTTCCTTGAAAAACCCATGATCCTGGGGTCACTATGAGTCAGTGGTGCCTTGACAGCACATAGTTATTATTATATGATGCTATGCACCAACCAAAAGGTGTTACGCTGCATTCTGTATAAGTTGAAGCTTCGGTGTTCCCTTCAAGGTCAACCCCTTATACACCCATTACAAGAGCCCAGTCTGAAAGTTGAGAAAGCATGGACTGGTGTGGCTAGGTTAGGAGAAGCCAAACAAAGACAGAATTCACTAATCAGATGCAGGCAATAAAAGGCATTCCTCTAGGATAATGATTGCTTTTATACAAGCAGGAGAAGGCTTGATTCAATAAGTACATCTAGGGATATACATCTAAAAAAAATCAGAATTTTTAAAATTTGGCTTTGGGGAAAGGAAAAAAATACTGGTATTCTGGGTTGTTTGGGTCTCCCAATGCTATTTCAGTATTCAGATTCAGGGCCCTTTTTTGGGGAAACCCAGTTCCCCATTCTCTGTAGGGAACTCTTCCAGTGGGCTAGAATGGCTGCTTTTCAAGGAAATGACACCAAAATTGCAGGGAGCCTAGACCTGACAGTTCATTAAAGACTCCTCCAAGTACCAAGTGGATTAGATCAATGGGTCCAATTCTATGGGACTCTGCACAAAGTGCCCCAGTCATCTACCTGTCTCCACTATTTCTGCAGGGCAAAGGACACAAGCGCAACCGCTAGCCAAGAACCTCCAAATGCAATAAGCCCAACAGAACAAATGTCAAACCAGAGAATCTTGGGAGAACCACAGGTGAATGTAGCAACACAGGGTTAAACCAGGTCATCTTCTTAAGAAAAGGACACTGTTGCAAGCCCAACAGAACCAATGTCAAATCAGAAAATCCACAGCAAACCAACTTGACAAGCCAGTACCAAGATATGGCAAGAAGACACTGATACAGACCTGGTGTAAAATTGATTTTTTGGAACTCATTTCTGGTATCCTGAAAAATGGCAAATAAACATCCAGATACCTGAATATATCCAAAAAATACCATATACCATGCCAAAAATTACCACTCACACACACACCTGCCATAAATATCTGAGCACACATCCCGAAGTATATCACCAAGGACAGAGAGCTCTTTATCTCCTATCCCAATGGTGTGTTGAAGTATACTTTTAAAAATCCCATGTCAATAAAAATTTGCCATACTTGGATGAAAGTAAAGTATAGTGCTGGGGGACAATTTTAGGATGAGGACCATTCTCCATCCTTGACCTTGGATGATCCATCACTTAATGGATATGAATCTTGCAGCTGTACATATGTAATATAGATTTTTGTAGTATGCAAAAGGTCTGTAACATCTTATCTACTTTTGAGATAGGTCAGTATGATTTACTCTTTGTTACTGTAAAGCCTGCATACCAGTTTGGAGACAGGTGAAATGAGACTGGAAAAGGCAAAGCTTGTTCAAGACCACTGAGTGAATTCACTGAGGCTGCAGTCACGCACGCTAAATAATCCACTTTCAATCTACTTTCAGTGCACTTTCCAACTGGATTTTTGCTGTGTGAACTGGCAAAATCCAGTTGGAAAGTGCATTGAAAGTGGACTGAAAGTAGATGATTTAGTGTGTGTGACTGCAGCCTGAATTGAAACTTTCACAAGGTATGACCATTACTTGTAACCACTAGACTCTACTGCTGAAAAACTGAACCAAGACAGCAAGAAATTCCTCTGAGTATATGTCCACATATACATTTGTTCTTTAAAAAAACCAGTATCTTAAACTACACACTTTAGGTTCCAGATTAATATTCTGGAAATTTACAGTGCAGTCCTAAAAAGAGTTGCACCCTTTTAAATCCACTGAAGTTAATAGGTAGAATTCTGTTTAGGATTGCATGAAAAACCATCCGTATATGATAGTTGTGGTTATTATGGCTTAGTTGTAGAACCTAACTCATCTTTTCTTACTACTCTTATTAGTAATAAATGTTTTAGCTTAGTATGCATGGCATTCGTTTTTTTCCTCCAGCCAATTTTTATAGGTGAAAATCAATTCTTGTACGAAATTTAATATTAAGGACATTTGCTCTTCTTTTTTTTATGGCCAACCCTGTTTGAAAGTATCTTTGACAGCATGCTGTATGAAATGAGGACTTATTATTAAGTACAGCCACGTTAGCTTCTCATTAGCAGAAAAGGGAGGATTGCCAATATGAAATGAAAACTCTTCAGAGACAAGGCTCAGGTACAAAATAGCATACTTTCCCATGTTTTAATGAAATTCAGCACAAAACCATTCTTTCCAACAGCAAGACCTGTCTGGTCTGGCTATAGGCCAGCCACTAACATTCCTATTTTGTCTGCTGACATTTTACAGAGTTTGGATATAGGGATATGATTGCACAAGCATCAAGGAGCCGCTTCTGAATCCCACAGTCTGCTCTGCCAGAGATGCCAGTGGGAGCAAAGCGTTCCATTACCTATTTATGCATCACAGTAAACTACAGGACAACGTCACCCCTGTAATTTTTTTGCTATAGGGAAATATAGGAGGTGGCTGTATGCATGATCCTTATTCCTGAAATGCAAAAAAAAAAGTGTGATACTTCATACACTACAATCAATTCTTATTTACTTCTGACAGAGATTATCTTCACCTGTGAAAACAGGGATGTGTGAAATGGCCCTAGGGATTCAAGTACTGGATGAAAGGTTTCCCACACACACCCATTGACTATTGTGCACTCAGTTCTTTTATATGGAAGATTCAATGGATTTTCACACATTGGAGTCTCATTCATTTCACTAGAACTACTTTAGTGTAAATGATATGGAACTCAGTAATGAAAGTTGTTATTAGTTACCTGTTAAAGTGGGATAAGGAACTGAGAAGACAGAAAGCAGATTACCCAGAACCACCTGATGAATCAAAGACTAAAATGGGATTTTAACCCATGACTGCACAACAATTTTTTTCACTAGATAGCCTAAATACTTGTTGTTTGCAGAACATTTGTACTGGGCTAATTAAAAAAAATGTCCATCATTTCTCCATGTCTCAATGGCAACAGAAAGTACACAAATTCTAAATTAACTTTTTGGCTTTAACGTGTTTTGAATGTTGGAAACACTTGCTAAAATGGAATCAGATTTCTGATTTCCTTCAGGAAACTTTTCACGATTTTGGAATGTAATTGACTTAGAAGGGAAATCATTTTTATATAATGGAAGTGAGCTAAAATAAACATAAACTTCCCTAGAATACTTCTCTAACCACTACATCCACAGACTGCACAATGGGATTTGAATAACATTTTACCTATCTAAACAGATTAAAAATAGTTTGTTAGAAACCAAAAAAAAGCCCCATGGAATAAAACAGAGCACAAAACAGATATTTCTAAGTTTTGTAGGTGTCTCTTCTTGTCAGTTACAAGATTTATCTTTAAATGTGTTTCCAAGCGGAGATGATACCTTATTTGTGAGCATTTTATCATCAAGATGTGCTAGCTGTCACCCCTTTAACATGTGGTGTGTTTCAAAATGGGCTTTTCATGTCAGAATATTTGCTTTCACTTTAAGAGAGAGTTGAATTCCTGCATAGATCCAATTTTATGTTTCCCTAAATGCCTTGAAACAAAACCAGAGAATGGTCAGAATCACATTGCTAAGCAACCTAGAAGTTATCATGGTGATAGTCACAAAGTTCTAATAAGTGTTGCTGAAGTTATGGGTTTCCCTTAGAGCACTGCTTAATAGAGAGAGAGTGGAGTTAATGACAGGCAAGTGGTCTATGACTCAGCCATTGCTATTTATATTTAAAACTAATTCCCGGGCTTTGTTTTATTCCATCAAATTGATGAGGCAGAGGAGAACTGTTGAGCAGCATTACAGAAAGAGCTCAACCTGTGCCAGGCTGGCACTACATTGCTAATGTCTGGCTTTCAGAAGACCATTAAACAGGGATCGGAGATGGGCTGTAAGCTTAAGAAGAGGCACAATGTGTGAAAACATAGTCTTCAATGTTTCGGCACCCAGCTAAGCTACAGAAAGACTCAGAGCACCTGACATAGATTGTTCCTGTAAACAGTCCAGAGACATTTGAAAGACGCTTCCTTTGACCTGAGTGAGAGTTCAGTAGCACCTTAAAGATTAAAAAAAAATGTGGCAGGGTATGAGCTTTCATGAGTCACTGTTGAGCAAACTGGCTTATATTGAGTCAGTTTGGGGGTCCATCTAACTCAGTCTTGTCTACTCTGGCAGCTACTCCCCAGAATCTCTGGCAGAGAAAGGCTCTTTCTTTGCACCTTTTTATGAGATCTTTTTAACAAGAGATGCCAGAAATGGAACCCAGAACCCTCTGTGTGCCAAGCATTATCAATGAGTCACTGTACCTCCCCAGAGACTCTTATTTCACTGCAGCTCCATTAATGCTAGTAAAACTGATATCGAGAAGCAAGTTCAGAACACATTTCCTTAGACAGAAGTCCCAGTGATGTCAAAGTTTCCTATATGTAAGTGCTCTCAACACCACAGCCTTCATGAGACTCTGAGTTTTCAACAGATTCTAGACCAAGTTTACATAGCTTGGTCCCTAAACATGGGAAGTGGTTTATCTTTAATGAGCAGCTGGCTAGATTGGGGCAGCCGGGGGAGGGGGGAGTATAGTTTAGAAACAGTCTATCCTGCTTTCCTGGGGTTACACTAACTTACTGCTTGCATGAAGAGTATGATTCACGTCTAGGAACAGCTCTATTTCAAATGCTTATTCCCAGCAGCAGTGACTTGGGGCCGCAGACAGAGTAGGCTGGAAGACAAAGCTGCCAGGCAATCTTCTTGCTCTGACTCCGTAGTAGTAAGCACTTTTCACCTCAAATCTCTGTAGTGTTCTGTTCTCCTCACACACTCAGGCTAGCAATTGGTACTCACAAGCCACGGAACAATCAGTCTCTCTTAAATGTCCCAGACAGATGTTGTTTAACTACAAAACCAGCAGAACAGAACCAATTTGCCCATTTCTACCTTCCTACCAAATTAGCTGCCAAGGGAAGAGCATTGAATGGTTCCATTTAAGTATCCTCCTGGGTAATCATAGCCTTTTGGTGCACTCAGTTTTTCACAGGATCTCCTGGCAGAAAGTGAGAAACAAGGAGTACAAAGTAGAACTCCGGAAGAAGAGCGTCAACTAAATTATTCCAGTTTCTCCCTTGTTCTCTAATTTCCCAGAACTTACTATAGCTTTCCAATTTTCAGAAACATTTTCATCATTCAACAGACAGATAATTTCTTGAATTTACTCTCAGCACAATTACATGTAACTGTGCAGCCCTGAAACTTCAGTAGGAAACACCAGATGTCTTCAGTCCCACCACCCCAGTTTTCCAAAATATACTTCATAAACGGCATCATCATTATAATTTCCTAACCATTACATAACATAGGTGTGATTGCTCCCCATACTATATTCATTATCCAGAACTGGATATAGTCCATGTGTATACAAATAAGACAGCATCACAACTCATGCCAAGCCACTCTCCCTGCAAACTGGAGCTCAACTTACCCGAAGAGAGATCCTTTTCAAGTCAGGGTCCTTCCTAAGCATGAGGGGACAGGAAAGACAACTCCTGAGGTCTCTTCGTTCAGTTCCTGGGAGTGGACAAGGAGTTGTTCCCTTTCCCCCTTTGCCAGTCTTGTGCCTGCTGCTCGAACAGTATCCCAGGAAGGCTTCTCTGGCTCCATCTCTCCGCCACCGAACTCCTCTGGAACAGTCACATTTTTTATTTATTCACACAGTCCCTATTCAAAACAAGCAGCCAGCTGGAATGATTCAAACCTCTGTTCCGCCCGCTGTTTAAATGCAGCTTCCTTTTCGGACATAGGAATTACACCAGGGAGCAGTCATAGAACAGCAAAAAGGCGATGAGAACTACTTAATCACCCGAATACCAGCTGCTCCTGCTGCTGCCGCCGCTGCTGTGGCTGGCTGTGCCTCTTGCCTGGCTGTCCTCCTCTTTTCCCTCTCCCTCCTTCTTCCCCTCATGTCTACAGAACTATAAAGGCGGCTTGGGAGGATTATGATTGGCAGAAGCAGCCAATTCCTTCAGCTAATCATCCTCAAGGTTTTCAAGGACTAGGAGCTGTTGTGATGTCATTCAGACAGTGTGGGGTTACACACGAACACATTCCAACAGAAGCTAATTCAGAGACCAGCTGCATTCTACTCACACCCCTGTGATTGATTAGCCGTTCCTGGGAGGATTTGCATAATCTGTCATTGTATAGTTTGGACCACCAACTTCCGTGCTAACCTGGCTGCACTCAATCCAGGGGTGGAAATGCCACTTGCAAGCTTTTTGACATCTACCGCTGAAGCTGTAAAAATAAAACCATGGAGACATGAAAACTTTGGAGAGCAGTTTTCCTTTTACTGAGAAGATAAGACACCAAGCAGGGGAAGAAAGCAAAACAGAAGAACTGTACTTGTTTTTAAGACAGACAAGAGCTCAATTTTCTAGTACAGATTTCAGATCGTTGCCAGGATTGTTTTAACCCAGGGGGACAAAAATCACTGCAGATAATATATTCACTAATGCAACTGAAAAAAGAAAACTCAAACGTTAGCATCAAACAACCCTGTAAAAAAGTACACATATTACATTTAAGGTATATTTCTGCCCCTAGCCAAACTTCAGTTATTAAAAAAACCTAAAAACTTTTATTTTGTACCTAAATTAGGTAACTAACATAAAATATCATAAATTTATTGAAACCATATAAAGTATATAAAATTAATAACTTTTTGTACCTTGGAGTATATTTCAACCCGAAGAACAGATCTCTGTGCTGAAGTAGCTATTTGCCAGGGAAGGTCGTGAGTTTCTGGTGAAGAACTCCATCTCTCCAGAGCACCTTAGATGGCTTTTCTGCTGCACTGTTTTATGAAAAGGGGTAGTTTTCCTAACCCGGTACATTATATGGGCTGGGGTTTAAGTTTTTCTACCCCAGATGTTTTCTTTCATTTACATACTAGTAGCAAAGCCCATTGTAAACGCAATACAATGAGCTCTAGCAAGACCCCGGGATAGAGGGCTCACACCACGAGCTGCTAGATATCGGCTTCACCCTCCTTGATGGCTGGCCTCTCCCCCAGTGTTGCTGGCTTTGGCAAGCCAGCTGGAGAAGCCCCGGGGAACCATTTAAATGTCTCCCCGTGCCCTCCCGGGTCCTTTCTAGCTTGCCTGCCCCAGCAGGAAAGCTAGGAAGGGTGCAAGGGTGCTCTGTTGGGCTGCTCTAGCTGGCCTGCTTCAGCAAGCCAGCTGGAGAAGCCCTAGGGAGCCATTTAAATGTCTCCCCACACCCTCCTGGGTCCTTCCTAGCTCGCCTGCCTTGGCAGGCGAGCTAGGAAGGGTCCGGGGGGCTCTGTTGGGCTGCTCCAGCTGGCCTGCTTCAGCGAGCTAGCCAGAGAAGCACGGGAAGCCATTTAAATGTGTCCCCATGCCTTCCCGGGTCCTTCCTAGCTTGCCTGCCTTGGCGGGCAAGCTAGGAAGGACATGGGGGAAGGTGGCCCTGACCCTGTGGAAGGGAGCTGGGCAAATGTCTGCATCACAGAGCCCGTAAGGGAAGTGGCCCTTTTGGCCTCGGAGTTCAGGCCAGCGTGCGGCTCTGTGCCTTCAGCCCCCGGCAGACAATGGGGAAAGGCTTGCTAATGACCTTGGGAAATTGTCTGGGTTGTAGAAGAGTTGTCGGGGCTGTTGAAGAGGCAGGGACAGGCAGCGTTGTGGGAGTCTAGGCAGAGGCAGACTGTCTGCGTTCTGTCCTGAGGAGAATGTGTCTTCTGAGGAGATTTTTGGCTCATGCCAGTTCTGTGCGCGGGACTCATGCAACTCAGCCACTGGCTCAGGAGACCCTGAGAGTGACAGATCAGGGATCCAATTCATTTGGGAGCATGTGAAATGCTCAGGAGAATCCACAACCAAAACAGAATTATATATAAGGAGAATAGAAAACTGTACGTGGCAAGTTATACTCTAAGAGCATTGTTTAGGTGACAATTGTCCTAAGAACAGGTGGCAATGTCCTAAGAAGAAAATGCTCTAGAGCCTCCTTTATTTATTGGACTTTTATCCTGCCCTTCCCTGCATGCAGGGCTCAGGGCAGCTCACAACAATTAAAAACACTTAAAACAAACATATTCTACAATTCTACAGTTTTATAAAATGAGGCACATCAAGATGGCCTATAAACCTCGCAGCATGTTTCTATGGTTCTATAAAGTGCCCAAGATTAAGAAAGGGCAATGGATGATCACCTCCAGCAGTCACTGAATATACCAGGGAAGTGGAGCAAGGGAGGCCAGAATAATGAGACACTTGTCTTCTCAACCAAAGGCCCGGCAGAACATCTCCATTTTACAGGCCCTGCGGAGCTGAGGCAGATCCCAGAGGGCCATGAACTCACTTGGGAGAGTGTTCCACCAGGCTAGAACCAGAGTTGAAAAGCCTCTGGCTCTGGCTGAGGCTAAATGGATGTCCTCGAGCATCTGCTTGGCATGCAGAAGGTCCTGGGTTCAATCCCCTGCAGCTCCAGTTTTAAAAAGGGCCAAGCAGTAGGTGACATGAAAGACCTCCACCTGAAACCCTGGAGAGCTGCTGCCAGTCTGAATAGAAATACTGACCTTGATGGCTCAATGGTCTGATTCACTATAAGGCAGCTTCATGTATCCATGTATCATGTATCTATGTCCTTAGGACTGGGGACCATGATACATGGGGGCTAAAAGCACTAGAAAACAGAACAGATTTTCACATCTCCCTGAATATATGCAGATTTATTTTTGTTGCTAGTCAGGGGCACTAAAGGTCTACATTGAAAGCCCAGTTCAGCCCTCACTAGCTTGTGAAACTTCAACAGGAATTGTCCACACATTTCCAAGTCTATCTTCCCAATCTTAAAGCCTAGAAACTTGTGTTTTTCATTGGGATGAATTGTGTGCCCAATAGAACTTCCTGAACACAACTCTGTAGGTGCATGTTAATATTTGCCATCAATCTGCCAACAATACGATTTGATGCTCAACTACCATGTCCAAATGTGCCAAAGGTGGACCTGACCCAATGCCTTTTACTGGAGTAGCAGTAGTCATCCAAGGTACTGTGTGAAGGCTCATTCCCCAAACATTATCATATCAACTGTCAAAGTAGCCGGGTTCCTATGTACAGAAGGATAATACTGAAATAGGAGCTCTTATATTAAGAGATGCAGTACTTGCCAGGATGTAGAAATATGATGTTGCTTTGTGGTTATACCACCACAAGTAAAGAAGCACCATAAATTTTATTAAATACTGGGTTCAAGATGCACTGCAGTGAACACCTCTACTTTATTAAGTGATTTCAGGAACAAGACTATAACAACAGGGCAACAGCCCTGTTTAAATAGCATGCAAAAACCACACTCAAACTTACCCAACTCCCTACAATAGATAGGCTATTTACATAACATTAGTTTCTCATTGGTCTCTTCCAGAGTCCTGGTGGGCTATTGTTCTAGAGCTCCAAGTTCAGCCAGTCTCCGGTAGATAGTCCTGGAATGTTCCAGTTCTAATACATAACAGATTTGGGCTCTATGCATGAATTGGTTACTGAATTGGTTATTTACTTATTAAATTTAAATTCCACTTTCTAGTACTGCAATGGTAGAAATTGGATTGTTACATTCATTTTTATCCCAGACTTAAATTTTATATTTATATCTGGCTGTTCTTCCATCATGGAATTCTACCTCTGAGAGCATTCTTGGACAAATGGCATCATCAATATATTTAATTCTGAACATGGCCTCAAAATGTGGATCAAAAAAAAAATCTGCAAAATAGGGCCAAGCATAGACAGGGAGTATTTTTCCCCTAGTTTTGCCAGAACAACCCCATTGTTGCAGGTGGTCATGACCACCACAAGGAGAAGGGGAACAAAGAAGGGGGCAGTGAGGAAGACAGTGAGATGAGGGAGTGGCCATGGCTGCAGCAGATGAGTAAGAAAACGCAAAGTGGCAGCAGAGACAGCAAGGGAACAGGAGTGAAGCAGTGGCAGCATGTGAGTGTAGGAGGAAGTGATGAGCAAAGTAGCCAGTCAGTGAAGTAGTGAAGGCAGCAGTTGGGAAGGAGGATGAGGTGAGGAGGAGACAGCAGCATACATATTTAAGTGCTATCAAATTGCAACAGACTTAAAGTTAAAGGTTCCCTTGCTTGAAAGCCAGTCAAATCCGACTCTAGGGTTGTGGTGCTCATCTCCGTTTCAAAGCCGAAGAGCCCAGCGCTGTCTGAAGACGTTTCTGTGGTCATGTGGCAGCATGACTAAATGCCAAGGCACATGGAACGCTGTTACCTTCCCCCCAAAGTGGTACCTATTTATCTACTTGCAGTTTCTTGCTTTCAAACTGCTAGGTTGACAGGCGCTAGAACTAGAGACGGGAGCTCACTCCATCATGCGGCCACTTGGGTCTCGAACTGCTGAACTACTGACCTTCCACAGCGTGCAGTTCAGCGTCTTAACCACTTGAGCCACTGCAGCTTCTTAATGGTGATCCAAAACTGGGCTTTCAAGGCAAGTGAGAAGCACAAGTGGTTTGCCATTGTCTTCCTCGTTGGTAGCTTCCCACCCAAGTACTGATCTTGTTTCGCTTCTGAGATTTAATGAGTTTGGGCTGTTCCATGCCACTAAACTTGGGTGTGGAAAACTTGAGTGAATTTCACTTGTTCTTATTTCTTATTGTTGCACAGATTTGTTCTACACTGTATTCTGATCTCCCTGAATGTGCTTAAACTAGGATAAATTTGAAGTTTGATTTTGGAATTGGAGCAAACATAGTTTACCAATATTTCCTCTTCTTTCAGTTCATTTCTCTTCCTTCTATATTTTTAATTCTCAAGAAAGCACATAAAAGCAACTTTAAGTTAAATGAGGTGAATGAATTGAAAATGCTCAAATTTGAATTCAAATAATTCAAAACTATGTGAAATCTGGACACCCCCTCACACACAAACAAAATGAAACTATGGTGCAATGCCAATGAGCTTATCAGGAAAGTTTTGAACTCTGAAATTTGGGAAGAAATTCCAATGGGGAAAATTTCACAAGCAACACCCCCTCAGTTATAAATAATATTGATCATGCCTCTATCTTCCAACTTCGGTTCTGAATGACTTCAAGATGTCTGTGACAAAGTCCGCAGGGAGCTCAAAGTTACTGTATCTACCTAACTTTATTACATGATCAATAAGGATTAGCATACTAGATGGTAAAGAGATGCTCTAGTAAACTACTTCATACATGTAATAATCTATCTTCACATAAACTTTTAAAAGACTAGATCCCAGAAACTGGTTTAAACGAGTTGACTGAGAAACAACTGCCACTATGTCAATAATCCAAATTGAGCCAAAGTACTTTATACCTAAGGAAACCTCTAACTGCTCCTACAATCTCAAATTAATTTGCATCACATGTTGATGATGCTTCCTTTTTCTCATCCTTCTGGTGATTAAGGAGGCAGGAAGAGATCTGCCATAATGCATGTTATACGCTGAGATCGAGGCAGCATTTCATAACAAGAGATTTCTTTATTCAGCTCATAATGCAGAGAACACAGACCCAACTATATACAGTTTGAATCAGAAAACCACACCCCCTGGAACAATAATGTCCAATCAAAGATGAGTGCTTGGAACCAATGGGAATTGTTCCCGCCGAATGTCAACTATTGTCCTGATTGGTTTGTCTCCCAACACCGACCAATCCTGTTGCAGATTTCAGGATACCAAGAGTCAATGGAGCTTGTGGCTGAAACTCAGGAATTCTGCACTTACAGGTAACACAATACACAACAATGCACAAACCAAGTTAATATTTTCTGCATGATCAAAGTGAACAGCACAATAAATTCTGCATTCACATACTGGGAATTTTTGCATTGAATGTCCTTTTATTACACAAACAAAATGGTTACATGTTACTGTTCTAAAAGGGAATTTAGATATCTATTGCAAAAACTGATGTAATTGGTAGCTCTCCCACCTTTCCCCAGAACAACCTGCTTACCTGCTTAGTTTCATGTGTCAAATATGGCCCATGGTCTTTATGTTGCCTATCTCCGGTTGAAATTATTAGAATGGGCCTATACAAAGCACAGGGAAGGAAGGTTGCATAGTATAGCCTAATCTTGTCAGATCTCAGAAGCTAAGCAGGGTTGAGACTTGGATGGGAGAACACCAAAGAAGACTCTGTAGGGGAAAACAATGGCAACCCACCTCTGCTTCTCACTTGCCTTGAAAGCAGCTTTCTTCCACCCCTACTAGCTAGTCTTTCACCCTTACACTACCCCAGATTTTTCTGTCCTAGGCAGGCAGCAAGATCAGCAGATTATTCAAACCACTGGTGGGATATCATACATGGCTGGTGGGCTATATTCAGAATGAAGTGTTTAGGCCTGCATTAGAGTATTGCAGTAACCTTTAAGAAATGTATAGCATGCAGTAAGACTCATGGTTTATTTATTTATTTTACTTAGGCCACTAATCAAGTTCCTGTCCTAGTTTATTTGCAAGCCCATTCCATTGACTTCAGAAGACTTGCTCAAACACAAGCCATAAGTTTTGGTGTAGTTTCGAATATGTCCCAGCTGGATCTTAATGAATATAATAAAGGTATTTGTAGAAAGGGTGGGCTAGATCCAGCCAGCTCTTTTGCTCAATTCCAGCCAGTCCCTGCCTTATGATAGCCCACATTTCGCATATTTTTTGTCCTTGTAGGTCCCAGGATCCTTTTTAGTGGTCACAGGTTATTGATGCATGTGTATTTGTGAGGGAGATTGTTCTCGTAACATTATTGTACTTATTACAAGAAAGAAAATAAGGAAATGTCCCCACAGATAGTTACAATGCATGCTCTTTTTTCATTTTAAACTTTATCAAATTGGATCTTTGGACTTGCTGAACTTAGCTTACTCCCAACTGTAAACCTTTGCTCCCTTTCTTGAAATCTAAAATTACACATCCTTGTCGATGGTTCAGTGGTTTCAATTTTGTTTGAAAAGGTAGGTTCTCTAGATCTGGCAGATTCCTCCTGCCTGGCTGTTAAGCATTGCCAGATACACACCATGCTATTCCTTTGACTATAATGGGACATCAATAGAATGCAATAGCACAGATGCTCCTGCTGAGGGACTTTGGCCAAGTGGTTAAGCTTGTCCTCCCAAATTTGTTTTAATTTAGATGCTAAGATCAATATGCTTAGTCTGTCTCAGAGCTTTGTTCCTTAGCAGAATAGCCTGCCATGGTGGATGAATCTTAGACAAAGCAGCTTGTCCATTAATGTGTACCACTTCATATTGACCTTGTATACCCAGTACCTCACAGCCTCCTTGAATGGGATGCAAATCAACCTAACAGAAAGTTTTGGAGACTCCAGTTTCAGAAAAAAAGATATCCCAAACCTCCATTTCCTTTTAGTGGGCTCTTTTAGCGGACAGAGAACAGAAGAGACACATTCATCGTACTTTCTTAGGACAACTGTGTAAGGGTAGTTTTCTCTTCCCTCAAATAACAGTAGAGTTGCAAACTGTGACACACTAAATCTAAAACAAATCTAAGCCAGTCTTAATCTAACACTGCAATTAATGCATTCACACATTTGCCACAGCGAGACCTAAAATTCTCTCGGGTCTTCATGACAAACTTATTACAGAATTCCTGAAAAGAACTGAGCGGTGGGAAGGAACATATCAATGGGCATGATGAGAATCTGTGCACCTGACCCTGAATCTAAGGCATTCATAGGTGAAAGCAGCTGCAACCTCCAAAGGAATTCCAGGTGGAGGATTCTAGCCATAGGACTCTGGCAACTAGAGGTGTCATGAATGTTAATGCTTTTCCCATGCAGTAGTGTAAATTGTATATTATCAGTTATGGTATATCCTGAATAAAGTATGAAAGCAACAGGTTTCCACACAGTTATTACAGTTGGGAGGACATGGCAGACTTAAGCAAATTTCACAAAATGGAAAAAATAGTGTCACAATCCTGCCTTTTAAGCAACAGGCAAGTATCAGGTGAAACAAGCAGCCAGTCAACAATTTGACAGGGAGCAATTAAAAGCAATAGCAAGCAGGGCAGCAATAGTAACCCACTCAACACTTTGACAAGGAACAGGGATAAGCAGAATCAGGCATACGGTATTGTTCTAACCATGCTAATCTCTGCCATTCCCAAATGCAAAACAAGTGGTTCGTTATGTGTGCTCAAGTGGCACAGGCCAAACAACAAAGGATCGTTGTCCCAAATCTTGTGGACCTCCATGCTTTTGTTTTTTGTGCCATTGCTCACTCCATTTGTAATTTGGTGCTGAATCGCACAAATAAGAGCAAGGGAGTTTTAATACACACAAGTGGAGACCCGCAAGAAACTTGTGGAATAGTTATCCCATTCCTCATACCTTTGCTTCCTCCCCTCGCCCCCTACCTCTCTCACACCCTTTCTCCCTTCTGTCTTCCCTTTTCTTACTCTCTGTCTCTCCTCCATGCATGTTACTTCCTCTCTCTTTCTGCCCCATCATCATTCTCTTTCTGCCCCCACCCCATCACTAGCCTTGTGCCTCCTTCCTCCCTCACTTAGCACAGCAGCAGCAGCAATAGTGGTGGTGCTCCCAGCCACCAACCTGCTTCCTCTCCCCCCACAGCAGCAGTGACACCTCTCTGGGAATCACAGTGGATCTCCCAGCTACAGAGAACAATTCACCTTAAGGCTACCAGCTCCAGGTTGGGAAATTCCTGGAGATCTGGGGGTGGAGCCTTGAAACAGTGAGGTTTGGGGCGGGAAGCAGCCTCAGCAGGTTATAATGCCATAGACTCAACCTTCCAAAGCAGCCATTTTATCCAGGGGAACTGGGTCCCGGTCACACGGAGAAGTAGCTACGCGAATGGGACGGATTAAGGGCAGATCAAACTGGTGCGATCAGATGCCAACATCTGGCAAGCATCGCGCAACCACCCCTAACCCATCCCATCTGGCCGAAAACATGGATCGAAAAGGTACTAGGCAACATGCAGTACCTACCCGATGATCCACAGCAAGGGCATGTGTGAGATCGCTGACGCACCCGACTCCCATTGTAAGCGAGGCCCTGCCAAACTGCGCATACCCACAAATGCACAGTTGCCTCACCTCGCCTGTCATCACGTTGCTTCCCCCTCGGCATGTGATCGCGTAGGGGAGCAACTGCATGGCGGCTCAGGGGATCTGTGTGATCCTGCTCCTGCACTTCATTTTGCTGCGCCTCTGAAAAGCTGCACTTCGGCCACAGCTTTTCACGGTAGTGTGACCAGGGCACTGGTCACTGTCACCTGGACAACAGTTGTAATTCTGAGTGATCTCCAGCCCTCACCTGGATGCTAGCAACAGTAGTTCTTGTGAAGGGAATGGCTGGATTAGAGGGTGGAGTCTATGGCATTATACCAGTCTGTAGTTCTTCCCCTCCTCAAATCCCACCCTCCCCAGGCTCCACCCCTCAAATGTCCAGGAATTTCCCAACCTGGAGTTGGCAACACAATTTCCTTCCCACCCAACAGCCAACCTACCTTTATCTGCCTCTCTGTCTTCAGCTTTCCATCTCTACCCCTCTCCCCCACAGCCTCTACCTAGGAAAATTACAGTCTTTCTCCACAGTGGGGACCAAAGCAGCTTACATTATTCTCTTCTCATTTTTATCTGCACAACAGCCCTGTTAGGCTGGAAGTATGTGCCTGGTCCAAAATCACCCAGTCAGCTTCCACTGCGAGATGGGGATCTGAACCTGGGTCTTGCAGACCCTAATCTGAAGTTCTAACTGTTACATCATGCTGGCTTTCATAGGGTGGCTGCTGATGAACAATAGCAAGCAGCTGAGACTACTTGAGTCTTGCAAATCAGGAGGTATCAAGTCACTCAAGGGTGCTGCGTAAGGATGCCAGCTTCCAGGTGGGACCTGGGGATCCCCTGGAATTATTGCTCATCTCCAGACTACAGAGATAACTTTCCATGGAGAAAATAGATGCTTTGGAGAGTGGACTTTATGGCATTGTATCTCACTGAGGTCCCTGTCCTCCCCATGGTCCACCCACAAATGTCCAGGAGTTTCCCAGCCTGGATCTGGCAATCTTACCCCTCCCATCCCCTGCCGGTGACTAAGGGGGGGGGCTGGCAACCCTAGGCTGCTGCCAGGCCTAGGGTTGCCAATCTCCAAGTGGGACCTGGAGACCCCCCAAAATTACAACTGAACTCTAGACAGCAGAGATCTGCCTCCCTGGAGAAAATAGCTGCTTTGGAAGGTGGACTCTGTGGCTTTATACCCAGCTAAGGCCTCTCCCTTCCCCAAACCCAGCCCTCCTTAGACTCCGCCACAAAATCTCTAAGAATTTCCCAGCCTGGTACTGACAACCCTTTTCAGGCCTGGAAAGGGCCCTGCTTTCCCCTTCTGACAGAGGCAATTAGAAGCCTCCCCCCAAAAAAAATTCTAATCTCTCACTGCTGATACTTGCAGTAGTTCCCTGAGGAGGCCATTTAAAAAGTTATTGGGGGGAATTCAACCCTCCCCAAGTTTTTTTTTTAACTTTTTTGGATTTTTCTGCAACCCAAAGAGTCCCTTGAGTCTGTAGAAAAGGATATGACAGAGCTCCAGTAGTTGTAATTGTGCTAAGTGGATACATTTATTTTACAGTCTTGGACTATGATCTTTAAGTCACATGGGTGGCAGCATGCACTAGTCATAAATTAACATTATCAGAGAAGACCGGAGAGGACTTCAGCCAGGGCACTCTGTACCCGGGACTGAGACTGGTGAAGAGGCCTGGGGACTGGCGGGGAAGAGGTCTACTGCATGGCATTTAAAGATCTCCTTCGATTGCACTTAAGATTCTCGACGACTGCAACTGCCCCCCACTTTCCAGTTTTCAGTTTCCCAATTTCCCCCCAGCCCTAGTACAATCCATTAGAGCTGAGTGCCTGGACCTGGCTGCAATTCCAGCAGCTCTGCCTCAGCATTAAAGCAGGTTTGCTGCCATTGCTGGAATGGAGAAGACTCTGGCCAGACCACTCTATACCTGGGGCAGGGACTGGTGAGAGTGCTTGAAGACTGCTGGGAAAGAAGATTGTTGCATGGGACTTTAAGATCTCCTTCTACTGCAATTGCACTTCTGCTTCCCAGTTTCCAGTTTTAACCACCACAGCCCCCAGGCCCAGCACGGTCCATCAGGTCTGAGTACTTATATATGGCCTGCAATTCCAGCAGTTCCACCTTGGCAAAAAAAGCAGGGTGGAGGGTGGAGGGTGGAGGGTCGGCTGTTGTCAGGGATTCCTCCTCTGGATGCCACGAGGGTGAGGATGCCTTTTTCACTGTCTCATCACTCCCCTGAGGTCCAGTTGAGGGAGGGCCTGGAGGTCCAAGTGGGGAGATAGCAGGGGCACCAATTAGTGTAGTGACAGGTAAAGAGAGATACATCACTGGGAGGAGGACTGGCCAGGTAAGGGGAACGTGGCCCAGACAGCTAATGGCTGTGCTGTGTTCCAGTTTGCGTCCCACCCATGGGTTTGATGGTTGCTATGTCAACCAGCCCTTGGATCTCCAGATGATGCTTCTAAATGCCAGATCTGTGCATTAAGGCAAATGTGAGGGCTGGGGAGGCAGGTTGCTGTGGTCTATAGGAATTCCCACACTGACTCCAGGCACCCTGTCAGTTCAACAACCAGCCTGGAGTTTTTGCACCTTGTGTTGGGCCAGCAGGACAGACTGGGGATTCTGGTGGTGCAGCACCCAGCCTGCAACCCATCGGTCTCCCTACCTGAGCTGATGGAGGTGGTCTCAGATGTGATATTGGAATCCTCTGGGCTGTTGGTCCTGGGGGACTTCAATATTCACACTGAGGTCTAGTTTTCTGGGGCAGCTCAGGATTTCAGAGTTGCCATGACAACCACGGGACTGTTCCAACATGTTACTGTCCCAGCACATGTGGTAGGGCATATTCTAAAATGGGTCTTCCTGACTGGATGTGAGGTGGTCCTCCGAGTGAGAGGGAATTTAATTCAGTCCCTTTGTCATGGTCAGATCACCACCTGTTGAGATTTAGACTTACGATGGCTTTTCCCTTCCACAAGGGTGGGAGATCCATTTAGATGGTCTGTCCCTGGAGGCTAATGGATCTGGATGATTTCCAGAGGGCTCTGGCAGGTTTTCCAGCTAACATGGCTGGCACTCCTGTTCAAGCCCTGGTCACTCTGTGGAATGTAGAAATGACCCAGGTAATTGACACGATTACTCCTAAGTGCCCTCTCTGTTGCATACAGTTCCAACTCTATGATTCTATGGTATACTCTGGAGCTGAGACCAATTAAACAATTTAGGAGATGCCTGGAGTGAAGCTGGAGGAGACCTCCCAGTGAATGCATCAGGAACCTGGTATGTGCCTACAATCAAATGTATTTTGAGGCACTGAAGGCAGCAAAGAAACAATACCTCACTGCCACTATTCAATCTTCTCTTTGCCATCCAGCAGAGTTTTTAAAGGTTGCCCAGGACTTATTATACTCTGACTCCAGGGACACCTCGGACCTTTAACCGTCTAGGGCCCACTGTAATTTACTTGCTGGGCATTTCCAGGAGAAAAAAAAAGTTGCATTTGCTGGGACATAGATTCCAAAGTTTTAGCAATTGAATCAGTGGGCCATTCAGAGCACAGTCTGGTCCAGTTTTATTGGGTGAGATTCAGTTGGTATAGCTCGAAATGTAGGAAAGGCGCTTGGACAGGTTTGTGCAACCACCTCCATACTTGATCCTTGTCCCTCCTGGTTTATGAAAGCCAGCAAGGAACAGATAACTGGCTAAGACAGGGAGGTTATCAATGCCTCTTGAGAGGGAGTGGTCCCATCCTGCCTGAAAGAGGCAGTGGTGAGATGATGTCTGAAGAAACTTTCCCAGGCCCAGTCTGTACAACTTTAGGCCAGTAGCAAATATTCCTTTCCTAGGCAAGGTTCTGAAGAGGGTGTTTGCCAACCAGCTCCAGGTAATCTTGGATGAAACTGATTATCTGGATTCATTTCAATCAGGGTTCAGGCCTAGTCATGGAGTGAGTTGCCATCATTATGCTGATGACACACAGCTCCATTTCTGATTTTCATCATTGGCAGGTGAAGTTGTGGATGTGCTAAACTGGTGCCTGGCTACAATAATGGACTGGCTGAGGGCTAACAAATTTAGACTCAGTCCAGACAAAACTGAGATGCTATTGGTGAGTGATTCCTTTGACAGGAAGGAAGGTGCACTCCCCCTGTTCTGGATGGGGTTGTACTCCCCCTGAAGGAGCACGTTTGCAGCTTGGGGGTGCTTCTTGATTTATTTGTATCACTTGAGTCACAGGTGACATCAGTGGCTCAGAGTGCTTTCTACCAGTTTCTGGACAGGGATAGCCTAGCTTCAGTAATTTATAATCTGGTAATCTCCAGACTAGATTACTGCAATGCATTCTATGTGGAGCTGCCTTTGAAGATGGTTCAGAAGCTGCAGCTGCTGCAGAATGTGGTGGCTAGATTAATAACTGGAACCTGGAGGTCTGGACATATAAGACCAGTTCTGGCCTGCTGTATGTTTCCAGTCCCAATTCAAGGTCTTAACCTATAAAGCCCTACATAGCTTGGGACCACAATACCTGTTGGAGTGCCTCCACCAATCCCAGACACTATGTTTAACCTCTGGGGCCTTCCTCTGGGTGCCAACCCCCTCAAGAGGCTCAGAGGGTGGCAAATAGGGGAAGGGGCTTTTTGATGATGCCCCCCCCATCTTTGGAACAACCTCCATGCTGCGGCCTGCTTGATGTCAAATTTGCCATCTTTTCAGTGCCAGGTTAAGACAGCCCTCTTTGTGGAGGCCTGGTTATGCGGAGGTTTGATACAATTAACCAGAGAGTTTTCTTTCACTTTGGGGCAGATCTTTAGGTCAGGTCTATTGTTCTTTAACATTTTTGTTAAATGTTAATATTTTTATCTATTGCATTTTACTGTTTTATATTTGTTGTAAACCTCCCAGAAAGCTTCGGCTACAGGAAGTAAAGAAATGAAATAAATAATAATAAGAATTATTATTATTTGCATTGGATTTTGGAGAATCCACTTGGTTAAAAATAGCAGAAAATATCCATATGGTAATCCAAATAAAGCATGAAAAGAAAGAACTACTATGTCCAACTAAGCATGTATGTTTAGGTAACTGTTTGTCAAAATCTCTCTATATAATAATTCTGCTTTGATCATGGACTCTCTTGAACATTCCACATGCTCCCAAATCAGTTGGCTCCCTGATCTGTCACTCAGAAGCTGTCCCTATCACTGGCTGTGTTGCCTGAGTCTTGCCTCCAGTATTCCAAACAGTTTGCTGTTCCTTTCCCCCCCATAGCTAGTCAGTACACAGAGGTCATTTGTATATGTAGCCTGATTGGCCTTTGCCTCCAACATTCTAAACATTTCACTGTTGCTGTTGGGAGTCATTGAATGTGTCCTGAGGTAAAATACATATTCCAAACTTCCCTTAAATGGTCATTGAAGTTGCCAAAATACATATCCCAATCTTCCCTTAAATGGTCACTGGAGTTGCCAGTCTCCCTGTGGGGCCTGGAGATCTCCCAGAAATCACCATGTTCCCCAGCCACAACAAATCATTTCCCCTACAGAAAATTTCCCAGCTATTACAATGGCTGCTTTGGGCAGTGGACTCTATGGCATTATACCCTGCTGAGGTCCCTCCACACCCCAAACCTTGCCTTCCCCAGGCTCTACTCCTCAAATCTATGGGTCTGGCCCTCCCCTAAGTATTGCCAGCCTTCAGGCAGCACCTGGAGATCTCCAACATCACTTCTCCTGGAGAGAATGGCTGCTTTGGGAAATGGACTCTATGGAATTATACCCTGCTGAGGTCCCTCCGCACCCCAAACCCTGCCCTCCCCAGGCTCTACCCCTCAAATCTACAGGTATTTCCCAGCTCAGAGTTGGCAACCCTGTAACTGGCTATGGAACTTCTTTCTAGACTCTTGGAACCCAGAAGACATAGCATAAGGAGGAGGTGCTTTTCTATCTTAGTTACCACTGCATAACCCCAAAATCAACATAAGTCAGGGGTGGAGGGAACCATACCTGTTACCATGAGGCTGTCCTCCCGTACTATGCACTTGGGGCAGCAAAATGACTTGAGACAGCCCTGCCCTATAACTAAGCAGAAGGAAATAAACATGGCTTGCCTCCCTCTATTTCCCCCCTTCCCTCCGCTGCTCCACCAGCCACAGCTGGGACACTCACCTGGATCTTCCTTCTAGAGCTCATTGTATTTCTTCCCACAACGGGCCTTACTCCTAGTGTACTATATGTTCTGTATGGTACGTTTCTCCAGTTAGATAGATGGTAATCAATAAACACTATAGATTATCAGTTGGTCTGTCATTAATAGTTCTTGTTCCCGTTAAAGAGCATTATGGACAGATTCCCAAGAATGTTCATCAGTCAGTAGAAGTGCTTTCTCTTTTAATTAACTCTTTTGTATTCTGTAGATTGGAGGGAAAGATATAGTCCAATTTTGTCAGATCTCAGAAGCTAAGCAGGGTCAGCCCTGGTTAGTACTTGGAGGGGAGACCTCCAATGAAGACTGCAGAGGAAGGCAATGGCAAACCACCTCTGCTTCTCACTTGCCTTTAAAGCCCCTTGCCGGGGTTGCCATAATTTGGCTGCAAATTGATGGCACTTTACACACACACATTCTATAGATTCCTTTCAGAGTATTTCTAGAGAATATCCAATACTGTTGTAATAGAAAATTTGTCACTTGTATCTGCTACAGGTTACCTGAAGAAATGGATACCCCCCACCATTACTGTAAATATATAGAAAATAGTTTTAGATGGTGTCAATATCTTCCTCCCCCAAAAAAGAATAGATGGGGACAGGGGTGACAAACATGTGGCCCGGAGGCCAGATCAGCCCCCCAGAGGGCTTCTATCAGGCCCTCACTGGAACTGGCCATCTCCTGCTTCCAATTCTGTTGCTGCTGCTGCATCATAGCTTACTTCACCAGACTCCCAATTGCTCAACCATTTCATGTTTTCCCCTGGGTCCTAGACTCAGAATGCTGAGCATGAGATTTCTGTGATGAATATCAATAATCAAAAGTAGGTTTGCAGCTTACAGATACACACTCAAGATTGCAACAGCACAGACATTTTGATGCAATAATTCAGAGCAAGAGGTGTCAGTTACCAGCTACTGTTAAATATACAAAATATTGCAAGAATGCTAATGTTTTAAGCATGTTTTAAAGTTTTTTTAAACAAATCTTTGTGTTTGTGTCCTTTATAAAATTTATATCTCTGCTACTTGGCATTACACATGGCCCAGCCCAACAAGGTCTCATTCATGTCAGATCCATTTCTCATAACAAATGGGTTTGACACCCCTGGATGGGGATTTGTTTAATACCGAAGGACTTTTAAGGGGAGTGTGTGTTCAAAAAAAATATCTTCCTGGTGGTTTCACAATGACCCTTAAAAACAAGAAGACAGGAACTCCAGAATCATGTTTTTATTATTCTACAATGTTTTATGTATTGTCTGAAAAGCCTGCCAATTCAAAGTTTATCCTCGTTCCATTGGATGTAGGGTCTAAGTGCCAGGGAAATAAACGAATTGGTGTTTACAAATTAGGTAGTTTTTCACCTGTACTAAGCAACAAGTAAAATCAACTTTAAAAATAATCATAGGTAAAGATAAGGTTTCCCTTGCTTGAAAGCCAGTCGAATCCAACTCTAGGGATTTCCAAGTCAAAGAGCCGGCGCTGTCTGAAGATGTTTCCGTGGTCATGTGGCTGGAATGACTAGATACTGAGGTGTACAGAACGCTGTTACCTTCCCACGGAAGTGGTACCTATTTATCTACTTGCAATTTCTTTCTTTCGAACTGCTAGGTTGGCAGGAGCTGGGACCAGAGACTCCGCTCACTCCGTCATGCGGCACTTGGGCCTTGAACTGCTGAATTACCAACCTTCATTAAATAAAAACAATGGGCATGTTTATGAGATTTAAGAACCCATAATCTTTGAGAACATTTTTTCCCCCTGCATTCTTCTGGTTCTTAGTTCTTCCACAAAATCCAGATGTCTGACTGCTAATTTTCTGAAGAACTACAATGTTTAATAGTTTTATTTAAGTTTCAGTGATTTTATACTGTTGTATCATGTTTTACTTTGTAAGATTATTCAGAGAAGCAGCAGAGACATTTTCTAAATAAATAAATTTTCCAACAACTAAATTTAACTTGAGGGGGGAGGGGTAAATTTACTTTTCTTCTAGATTGGGTGTCTATTATAGGTTGAACCATATTAAGAGTGTGCTTATTGGAGCATCTAGTGACAATAACATAGCTAATAACATGTGACATGGCTCTTTCATTCAAATATTATATCATTTTAAGTTTTTCTTTCAAGTGCAATATGCTCCAGTTACATGATGAAATCTCTGGAAT
This sequence comes from Gekko gecko, assembly GCA_029375565.1. NCBI lineage: Eukaryota > Metazoa > Chordata > Lepidosauria > Squamata > Gekkonidae > Gekko > Gekko gecko. Next base: position 88,799,503 of record JAPDNY010000010.1, on the reverse strand, counting down.
ATAAGCATTTTAAAAATAAAAAGGTGTCAGATCCCAGTAAGGATTCTGCCTTCTTCTGTAGCAATATCCCATAATTTATCATTCTTTTCGTGATTGTTTCTTAAACTTTTGATCTCCCAGTTTTATATGATGGCCCTCCCTTCCTTCCTTCCTCTCTCCCTCCCTCTCTCCTGACTTATGGGAATCTATCCACAAAGCTACCTTGTATAGATTATGTGAGGATGAGATACAGGGCAAGGATTAAGGTTGTCAGGTCTAGGTTGGGGGTGGATCCAGGAGAAGGCAGGGTTTGGGGAGGGGAGGGGCCTCAGCATGGTACAATGCCATAGAGTCCACCCTTCAAAGCAGCCATTTTCTCCAAGGAAGCTGATCTCTGTCAGCTGGAAATCAGTTGTAAAAGTGAGAGATCCCCAGGCCCCACCTGGAGGCTGGCAACCCTAGGGAGGATGTCGGATTGGTATTTGTACTATTTGTGCAAATCCTCTCCAGCCCTTGCTGCCATGTACTGCTGCCTGTTCTATCATGTGGCCATTTTTACATTGGACAAAGAAATGATCCTTTTGTATGACAAGTTACTCTTTTTCTATTAAAACTACCATTGTATGTTCTACATTAATTTTTCAGGAACAAATTACTTTCTAGGTTTTTCCAGAATGACTGTCCTTCATGGGCTACATTCTCTTCTGAATAAAGTCAATAAAAATCCTCCTAACTTTAAAAAGGAATGAGACCTAGAAACCACAAAAGGCTTTCATACAATGTAATATTAAAGATTGTGATTACTTTCCCACTAGTCCCTTCTCTTAATATAATTTTGTGATCATTGAAGATGTAAGGATGACGGATTCATTCTGTCCCAAATCTTGAGCTTTTCTTTTTCTTTTGGTATGCTCTACTGTATTGACATTATAATTTCAAAATTGTAATTATTGATTTAATTCCACACTGAGACATATTGACGTTTCAAAAAGGGTAGTACTGACTTCATTGGCATTGCTACCAATGTGAATGCCTTAACTTGCCATAAATAAAATGTTGCTTTATATTGATCTGAACAAATGAAACAAACAATACATTCAGAACAGGCTTTTCTATGAATCAAGGAACCACTTTGAGAGGGCACGGCTTTCTTGTGTCCACCTTCCATCTAAGTGTATCATTACAAAGTGATTTGGGAGGTGTCATAATTTAATTGGTATGTAAAACAGCCCAGGGCAAATACTTTTTGGTGTTTAGCACTGAAGGGAGGGGCTCTTCCTTCCTTTGTGCTGAACAGCTAAAGGGACTGGCTTTTATCTTTAGCTGTTCAGCATAGAAAGAAGGGGAGAGCCACTTTCCTTCATCACTAGACAGCTCATGCCCAGGCCAGGTCCCTTAAGCTGCATAGTGCATAAGAAGGGGCTCTCAGAGGGGACTCAGAGTTCCACACAAAGTCATCTTATGTACCACATTTTGTTTTATCTCACCTTTCTCCATGCATATACAACTCTATGAGGTAGAAAGCATGAGAAAGAGAGTTTGACTGGCACAATATTACTTAATGAGGAAGCGGGGATTTGAACCAAGGCCTCTGCTGTCCTAACTCAACACTCTAATTAAGCTAGGGTTGCTAGCCCCGGGTCCCTGCGGGGGTTCCTCCAATTCTGGGAGCTCTGATCTGCCACTGGCCAGTTGACTGGTGAGGGAAAACCCACCTCCAAAGAGGGATGTTGCTGTGCGATGTCCCCATCATTATGAGATCACACAGAATTGACATCGTTGTGTTGCTGACATCGGTGTGACGCTTTAATTTTTGGGCAAACTCTATGGTTTTATAGGAAAAAAACATAGTGTTGCCAAAATATAGAGTGTCACCCCTGATATCAGCAATGGGATGGTGTCACTTCTGGATGATCTCATCATACCACAGACACTTTGTGTGCATGGAAGAAGATCCCAGGAAGGATCCAGGCCCCCCCTCTAGATTCAAGGTAGTATCTGGCAACTGTAAATTAAGGTAATATGTGAATGTCTCTTGCCTTGAAAACTGTATCAAATCACCATAATTCAGCTGTAATTTCAAGGCAATTTACACATACATTATGAGGGGACAAAAAGACATTAAACTCTGGGGAACAGCCATGTGGAATGGGAAAACTTTGAACTTTGCATGCACAGCATGTACACCACAGCTGAACAATGATCTACACTAAGAGCTAACACTAAAAACACAGCATTCTTAAAGTTTCAGCACTATATGGACCCTCTCACGCCTCTGCTGTCACAAAAAAAAATATGATAATTTAGATAGCCCTATTATGACAGGTCACACAATATATAAATAATGGAAATGATAATCATCTTCTGTCCCATAATGGTTAAGTGAAAAATCTTGGCTTTTATGAAGACTTAATTATGATGCTGTTTATTATTATTATTACTATGAATTGTCACAGTCACATATTTGATTGGTAGATGGTGGTCTGCAATTCAAGATCTAGCCAAGTTCTTGGGAATTGCTGATGTATTTTCACAGGAGTCGTGCTGTTCCAAGCAAGAATCTTTGTTTCATTAGTCTCCATGATCTTGTCTGGTTGTTGCTCCCATTCATTTCTAGCTGATGGCAATCCATGCTTCTTGCAAAAATTCCACTGCAACACAGCTACAGCTCTATGGTGACATTCTTTATAACCAGTTTGAGCAGTTGTACTGCAGGCACCGACCATGTGGTCGACTGTTTCACCCTTTGACTTGCAAAGTCAACATTTGTTGTCATCAATGGTCTTCTGAATCTTGGCTTTCATACTATTCCTTTTGAGTGCCTGCTCTTGTGCAGCTAGAATGAGTCCTTCCATTTCTTTCTTCAAGTGCCCACTTTGGAGCCAGTTCCAGGTACTGTCACTTTTTTCTCTATGTCTATCAAATATTGCCCATGCAAGTGCTTTTTCTTCCAGTTGTCAAAAGTTATGTGGTTTGCAAACGTTTTGTAATCTTCTTTGATTTCTTTAACTTTGAATAAATCTGCCCTGTACACTTCAACTACAAGCTTCCCTTCACTTTATTATTACAATATTATTATTATTCCTAATTGCTGCAATACTTTGAAGCTTAGTTATTTATTTTTATTATATCCTGCTGTTCCATTTTAGACGTCCTCAAGGATCCTTACAATCTTCAGTTTAAAACAGCAATAAATAAGCTATAGTTGCATAGCAGTGCAAATGCATTAAGCCACAGAAGCTAATTACTATCACAAGCTTGGGCAAAGGGAATGCACATCTGTTCCTGATGGGTAGGTCATATTCAAGGATCAAAACCTTCTCTAACAAATCTCCCAGGACCAGGAACTTGTCCAGAATTTGAATATCCTCAGTTTGTCCTTTCCAACATTACACAAGCATATCACTTTCACCATTGTGGTTTTCCTATATGCATTTTTTTTAAAAAAATAAAAAAATACAAGATAGGGATTTTCATTTGAAGTAGTGGAATTCCACTACTTTAGGCATCCTTATTTGGAAATAAATTCCACTGAACACAATGAGGAAAAAAGCATACCACAGATGTGAGAATGTAAACCTCCTTTGAATAGCATGGTTAGATCTAACCAGCATTTCCAGCAGTAAAAAGGGAGGAAGTTGTCCTCTTTGTGACCCAAAAGGCTATGCTTGGGATCATTGGACCTGCATGGAGTGAGATTGTGGGCCATACCAGAAGCAACAGCAACCTTGTGGTAGCCTTGAGGACGCTGCTGCCATTTTAAAGAAATTGAAAACTGCTGGGAGGGCTGGATCATCCCATGGCTATTTTGGTATTTGAACAGGCATGGGATAGTGGCAAGAACATCTCTGTTTACCCTGCTGTGGGCCCTATCATTATTGAGCCCTCATACCATTTATTAAATCACTTTAAAATGGCAGCGGTGTCCCCATGGTAGCCACAAGGATACTGTCATGTCTAGCTTGACCCTGAATGAAAAGGATCCAACCCCTGGGATGGTACAAAACTGGCAGAGAATGAAACAAATAAGTAGTGAGAAAGGCTAATGTGAAAGGGGCTGGCATTCCTATCCTGCAATGGCATGACAGAGAATGTAAAAGAAAGCCTCAAAAATATAACATCATTCATTGACATGTTGATCAGTTGCGTGTGTCAATCAAAAGAGCTTTGTAAGTAAAGACAGAGACAGAAGCAGATTGCATCTATCACTGCAGTGCATTGTTCTACAAGTGGGTAGAGCAGTATGGCAGAGCTTCAGATGCGTCCTTTGAAGAGCCAACCCTTGAAAGCTCACGCAAGAGAACAAAAGTTCCAAACAGTCAAAGCCTAGTTTGGCTCAGAAGTTGCCTAAAGGCACCCGGATTGTAATAAACAGAAATCAAAAGCAGCTTTTGGCAAACCAATCCCCACATCAGACAGCAGCAGTCTGTAACCCAAGTCATGGCATGCAAATACCAGACTGGGGATTTTCGTTCTCCTTGATGTTGAGAATCAGGCTGCTTTACATTGTGAGCTCTTGGTTTAACAGCGTAAGTGATTCTTTCACACTTTTTTTTTTGCTCCCCCTAAGTTATTCAAACATCTCGGAGAGCATATAAAGTGCCTTAATTAGACAGACAGTAGTTCCAAAGGGAGACTCCTTTAACATATCCACAGAGGAGGATCTTTAAATACCCCCAGCCACTTCCAAAGAAGAGGTGAAACTACAAAAGGCATTTTTCAAAGGTGAAACTACAAAAGCATTTAATCTTTCCCTTTTTTCTTGCTTTGCAACCCAGATATCAAGCTGCCATTGTGCTGTATTGATCATTTCTCTCCGTACCATTTCGTACAAGGGTGGCTTTATTAGGTAATCTAATTTGAGGCAAAAAAAGAGGGAGAAAAAAACCTTCCTTATTTGAAACCTGTTAAGGTAGCATCTCTCTGAAAACTGATTCTTTCTTGTGTGCTATTTTGTTTCATCTTTTATATTAGGATTCTTAGCACCATTTATTTTCTGTCTGTTTTGAACCTATAGGGGAAAAACACCTCATTTATGAGTTCCTCTTGCAAATGCGGTGACCAGCATGGGAAATCTTAATGTTGCAACTAAGCTGCTAAAAGAGTCTCTCTCCTTTTAGGTACCTTGCTCCTCTGTAAATTACCACCATTCTGAGATAATGTACTGCATACTCTAAGGGAACTTTTCTCTTTCTCAGTCTCTCTCTGTTTGTAAGAAATTGATTTTCAGTATAGTGGCTAGGGAGGCAAGAACCCTGTGCCCTCTGAAAAAGGGTCCAAAGTGTTGTGTAAGTCACCTAATATTGTAGGCTTGGCAAGGAGACATGGGGGGGGGGGAATCAATTTCTAAATTTTTTGGAGAGCAAAATCCTGACACACACAAGTAAAAATCCTGAATGTAGTATGAACCACATAAAATCTCTACACTGATGTGTGTTCCTGGAGAGCCATCAATCACCATCTGCATGCTTTACTTCCAGCTAATACTGCTGAATTCCACCCAGCCGCAAGAACAAAGCCAGAGAATTCTTGCGTGACGCAATTGTGACAGCTTCCCATTCATATCACCCCAAACGTTGGAAACTTTTGAATGCCCACATTCTTTGGGGAACTCTAGTATAAGCCACTTATTCCAAGGGCTGACTTAATTTCTCCCCTGAGCAATAATGGACACAATGACCTAAATCTATTTAAACTGAAATTCAAGGGGGGGGAATCCCAAAGCATTCATCATGTAAAAAAGAATGAAAGCGCTCTTTAAAAACTGGCCTACCCATAAATTGGAGACAGATTAAAAGATGATGCTGTTGAAATTATTCCTCAGACAATATATTCATCAGCTAAAAGGGGGTGGGGGATGATACTTGGTAAATGAAGAGTTGTGATCTTGTAATGTATGAATCCATTCATATATCAAATATATCTAACCTTTGATCAACTAGTCTGTTAATAACGGATATACAAATACTTATTTATTTCATTTATACCCCATTTTTCTCCCCAATGGGGACCTCAAATATGATAGTTCTTGGGGTATTTTCATTATAACATGTTCTCCAGAATTTGCACTTATATAACAAAATGCACAGCTCACAGCATGAAAGAGTTTTCATTTTCTGAGTCTTGCTGCTATTCACTCATGTTCTTCAACCATTTTGTTATCAACTACAAAATGGTTTAAAAAACAACAACAGTGAACAATAATGGGATAATAGAAGCAGCTGTCTATTTCTTCCAGTCCAGATGCGGAGGCTCTGATTCATACACAGTTTCTCATCTGCAATAATGTTCCCATTCACTTGGATGGAAGCAGCAATGGACTTGTATCCCTTTCACAAGTGTAACTGCCTCCTTGGAAAGCTATCCTATGGTTCCCTTCCACCTTGCTCCAGCGGAAAAGACTTGCTCCACTGCCTCTTCACATAGTGGAAGGGAATTGTAGCATCCAACCCAATAGGACCAATTACTTTTGTTGTCACATATATTTTTATTATATTAGAATTAATTAATAATTATCAGGAATTAGATTTTTTTATTATCACCAAACAGGTTATTCAAGCACCTGCTGTAGCTGTACAACATACAAAGGGTTTTATGAATTGTTATCGGCATAGCTATTGCAATGTGCTAGCTTGGAACAAAATACTTGTGGAGAAAGAAGGTTAAAAATAACAGTTGGCTTGTTTTCTGTGCAGGATATTAAAAATACAAGCAACTTCACAAACGAAACAATATGACCAAAAGCTAAATAATATCCAGGAAGAACTTCTGGCTGATTGAGAGTATATCTGGTGCTCCCATAGAGGGCAATATTGTATAAAATATTGGCTTCTGCACATGAATGAGGAATCTGCCAATTCGTCTTTTAATATACTTTAAAGAAAATTTCTGTGACAATAAATTTGATGCTGCATTTCCCCTCAGTGAAGCTATGACTAATACATACAATAATGCACAGAAAACCACATAACAGAGCCTCATTAAAGGTGAAGGAAATTAATTCCATAGGCTGCTCACTACTAGAATACAGAGCATAAACAGACACATTTTAACTTCTAGGTTTTTCCCCCACTGAGTAAATGACACCACAGTAAATACAGGGATTGCTTCCTTGTTAAAGCTAGTTATTTGAACTAATAAGGAATTACATGAAATGTGGTGTTCTGTGAGACATATGTGTGGGTTGGACACAGCCAGCTGATGAAAAAGGAAGGAGGGCTTCCCTTTAACATCCAAAAAAGGTGTGCTAAGATCATGTGTACAAAAGCTATATGAAACAAAGGCTGTAGAAAGGAGAACAGGGTGAGAAATGGCCGGCTGGATACTCTAAATAAATTGGTTAAATACTCTAGATAAATTGGTTATATTTTTAGAGAGAAGCTTTGTGACTTCTTGAATCCAGAAAGACACATTAATGCAATTCTGGCATTTCTTTATCCTGCTCCTCAGCCAAAGCATTTCAAACAGCATATATCAGGTTATTTGTAGCCTCACATTAAACTTGCAAGATGGGCATGGGACCAGTCCTAAGCTTGCTTCTACCTACTGTTGTCTTCATTATGTTTTCCTTCATTCTGCTGCCCTGGTGAAACCCTTTCCATACGTACCAAACCACCTGGGAGATTCTTCTTCATGGTTCAGCAGCGTGTGGTGGTATGTGAAGACTGCAACCATGCACAATGTTTTCCCCCCAGTTATTCTCTTCCTGTCAAGCAAGGCACTCATCAGTTGTGAGACATCTACGGTCCTATGGTTTTACAATCATAGAAAATTAGCTTGCTTGAGTCTCTCAGGATCTATAATAGTAGAAAAGAGCAAGAATCCAGAAGCACTTTAAAAGACTAACAAAGTTGGTGGGTGGGCATGAGCTATTGTGAGCTGTGACTCACAAAAGCTCATACCTTCCCACTACTTTTGTTAGTCTTTAAAGTTCTACTGGACTGTTGCTCTTTTCTTCTGACACAGACAGGCTAACATGGTTACTCATTGGGATCTATAATGTCCCTATGTACATTTGTCCAGTATTGTTGAAGCAGCCAACAAAAGCAGCTTGGTACAGTGAGAGAAAATGAAAATAGTCTGCAAGGACAATCTTTGGAAATCTCCTAGAATTACAACTCATCTCTAAAGTACAGAGAGATCAGTGTCCCTAGGAAAAAAATGGCAGGTTTGAAAGGTGGACTTCTAAGGTATTATGTCCCACTGCAGTCTCTCCCCCTCTCCAAACTCCATCCCCAGGTTGTACCCCCAGATTTCCAGGAATTTCCCACCTTGGAGGTGGCAATCCTACATGTGAAGTTTTCCTGTATGAAATAGTTCTAGCAATTTAGCATAAATATTTAGCTAGTGAGTAGTTAAATAAGCCACAGAAAGGGAGAGAGATGGAGGTAAGAGTGAAATCAATTCTAACGAGTGCCTTGTAACATCATGTGGTCAAATAGCTTGTTTCTATAAAACTAAAATGGGCCCTTTTTTGCCATTTAACCAATGTTTTATTTGTGTAGCCTTTTTATTAAGAACATCCTCAATGCTAGATAATGGGTAATATACATTTACATATATTTAAATGGATTACCATACACAATTGCCTATTTTGAAGCCACATACGGGGGTGGGGGGAGGACTGTCTCCTGCTGCGAACTGAGGAGAGAAAGTAAAGATGATGACTCCTGTCTGCCAGAAAAAATTAAATTGTACTGTCAGGTTAAAGGACAGATCACAAGAAACATTCCCAGTAAATAGCCGTATTGTTCATAACTATGCCAAATTCGTACTTCAAATATTCGGTCATTTAATAATAATGGTGAAGCAGCAAGATTGACTGGACTCCTGTCAAAGGTATTCTACACCACCTAAGAAAAGTGATGGGGTGTGGCAATCTGAAAACATGGCAACTGATTCCCTAGTATCAAAATAAGTCTTATTGTAATCCATTAGTAAGTGGAGTCTGTGGTCTTGATAAGTTTCTCATTCTTACCATGATAAAACAGTCATTACAGTAATAAGACATTTGCTGCTGATTAAATAGCCCTTTACAAAACAAGAAAGAACAACTGGAAGCCTCGCCTAAAATCAAGTGTCAAATTTCTTGAGAATCATGGAATTCTAGAGCAGATTAAGAGGATCATTTACAATCATTTCACAGGTAAGTTTTTCACCCATTGAAGGACACTGCTTGTATGTACTGTATTAAAAGAAGTTGTCGTGGCAGAGCATGGGGGGAGAGACAGTCTCATAGATATGAGGGTCCAAGGCCATGAAGGATTTCATATGTGACAGCCAATACTTTAAATTGAGCCTAGTAACTGATGGGCAGCAAGTGGAGTGACTATAGAATGGGAGTAATATGCATGCTCCATATAGCCCTCAATCATAGCTGAGCTACAATATTCTCCATCAGCTGGAGATTCCAAATCGATTTTGAGGGGAGACCAGTATACAGTGCATTACAGTAGCCCAGTCTCGATGTCACTGTGGCATGGATCCACGTGGCCAGATCATCCATATCAAGGTAGTGGGCCATTTTTTGAACTAGGCTGAGCTGGACAAAAGTCTTTTTGCAACTGCATTAACTTGCTTCTCCAGCTATTATGTTTGGTCCAGTATAACTCCCAAAAGCTCTTAACTGAATCAGCAAGGGTCAACTGAACCCCATCAAAAGTGGGGAGCATAATGTCCTTCAAAACCTACACCTCCCAACTACCATTATTTCTGTCTTTTCTGAGTTTAGTTTCAATCTGTCCACTCTTATCCATTTAACCACAGAAGCCAAGCAGTGGTTTAGGACCTCTACCACATCAGCAGGAGATCTGGGAAAAGAGAGAAATATAGCTGTGTATCATCTGTATATTAGTGACAGCCAACCCCCAAACTACAAATGATTTGGACTAAGGGCCTTACATAAAGATTGAAGAACATGTGGGATAGGATTGCACCGTGTGGGACCCCACAGGATTGGTTTTATACTGATGACAATTAGTCTCCAATGGCAATTCTTTGGGTCTGGACCATGAGGAATGATGTGAACCAGTCTTAAGCATACCCCCTGATGCTTATTTCTGCCTCCAGGTGCCTCAACAAGATGGCATGGTGCACTAGTCAAAGGCAGCAGATACATCCATCAGGAGCAAAAGGGAGTCCTGACTTTTGTCTATATTTAGACAGAGGATATCAACTAAAGCCAGAAGAACCCTCTCTATTCCATAGCATGGTCTGAAATCAGAGTGAAGAGGGTCTAGAACAGATGAGTTATCCATCTCAATCTGTGTCTCAATCACTTTAACTTAAGAAGGACATATTAGAAACAAGGGCTGAGTTCAGACTGGCAGTATGAAGCACGAGGGAGTTGTGGCAAAAAGACCCAGAAGAACCTATTTCAGGTATTCCCTGGTCACACTTCACTGACTGATGTGGGAGCATACAGAGGAGGAGGCGCAAGGGAGCGTTCACACTGTTGGCCTGCCCCTGGTGGAGGCGTGGCTGTAATTTTTTTTTGGTAATACGGTTATATGCACTTATATGGCTTTCAGCGTTCACACTTCTGGGAAGCGGGATCAACATGTTCTCCAGGGTTTGCTACCACTTTCACCTGGTACTTTTTAAACTCGGGAGGGAAGCATTACAGGATGGGCTGAGTACAGCTGAGGAATGCCTGACAGCTGTGCCTGTGTGAACGGGCCCCTTTAATCCATTTGTGAAATGTTTCTGAAACATGCCTATATCGGGCCAAACTGCCAGTCTGAACTCGGCCAAGGTGTAGGGTTGCCAACCCCCCACCAGGAGTGGGGAACCCCTGCTCTTGGGGGGTGCTTTCCCACTGCTGGCCAGTGGGGTAAAATCCCACCCCCAAATGATGCTTTTCAGGCCACTTCCGGTAAAATCAGAACTGTCCATTCCAATGTGCTGACATCACTTGGAAATGATGTAGGCATGTTGGGGGTGTCTGGGGGTGACCCTCTGGTATTTGGGCAAAGTGTATGGTAAATTCAGCCAAATCTACCATACAGTTTGTCCAAATGCCAGAGTGTCACCCCCCAGACATCCCCAACGTGTCTACGTCACTTCTGAGTGATGTCAGCACATCGGAAGGGGCACTTCCATTTTTTTCAACTTCTGGTTTCCTGGAAGTGGGCTGGGAGCCCCCTGCCAGCCAGGTAAGTCCACCTGGTGACCCTATGTTGGACAAAACATAATTCTGGGAATTCATCTACAATGGACACCATTGGTTATCCTTTCCAGTCTTATTCCTGGTGGGATGCAGCCTCTCTAAACCATTCAGGATCACTGTCTTTACAGTGGCTTCTTGAAAATCTTCTTTGACTACTTATTTTATTTAAAACTGTTCATAAGAGGCCTTCACTAATGTTTGTTAAATCTTGTAGTTACAAACCATGGCTTCTGAACCTTGCTTTGATAGATATGGACAGTGGCAAAACAAAAAATTATAAGGTGCTACAGATAAAAAGTGAAATATTACCTCAGCTTCTAAAACAAACAAACAAAAAATATTGAAACAAGTGACCCAAATATTAGGTTCTATTGATTCTAATATTTTTTTGGGGGGGAATCTTCATTTTAGCCAATTTGCAGAGTTATTTACAGAGCAAAGGAGAATGGTACAAACATACTTCATGATATAAATTTGATCCTGCACATTTGCTTTCCTTTCCTTTTATCCCCTTAGAAGCTCAATGATTCACAGATCTTGAGCAGCAAAAGATACTTGCTTCTTGGGTGTTTTTTTGATGCAAGGGCCAAAAGGGCTGAGTCAAATTTTGCAGTTGCTAGAGTAAACTTAGGATCCTTATCACTGAGCAAAAGAGCCAGGGTTTCCAGAGTGTGTGTGGGGGGGGCAGTTGGTTGATTAAAAACTTAATATAGTGACCCCTTATATTCTCAAAGAACCTGCATTCAGTCAGGGCATGGAAAGATGTGCCTATCCTGTTAAGGCCACAAGGGATCTTACACATTTCTTCCATGCAGTGTATGACTTCAGGATTTGCCCATTTTATTGTCACAAATGGATGACAAGAGAGAGTGGCCATTGCTGCCTATAAATATCTAAGCACACTAACATTAAAGATGGTGAGGAATTATTGAGTACTTAAGAGGTGTAATGGCTTGCAGGTAAGAAAGAGAAAATTCACATTAAACATTAGTAAAAAATACTTAATCTTCAGGTCAATCGGGCAATGGAATAATTTAGGCAAGGAAAATAAATGAGACATCGTTACACGGTGAAGCAATGAAGTGAAAATTAGAAATAAAAAAGAGGGGAAATATTGTAAGAGAACAAAGTACTAAAACAAAACCCGTAGGGAGCCATCTTGCTGTGGTAAGGCATGAGAGGTCTTAATATATATATATTTAAACCTTCTCTGTTTAAAAAAATCTACTATTTTAACTTCTGTGATTATTAAGAAGGTAGGCAAAGAGATTTAACTAGATGAACCCAAAAGCCCATCTGTTGGCACTTGCCACATCCATTTTTTTTTAAAGTTCCCCAGTGTATAGCAGAGAAAATATTATATCTGCTTGGAACGCTAAAAACTAACTGGCACTTAAGGGAAAGCATTCTTATTATCATATTTCCTATATCACCAACTGTTGCCCACTGTCCAGAAGAAAATTAAGCAGTCTGTAATAATTATGCCCCTGTTAGGCAGCTATTGTGAGGTACAATATACACTGCTCAAAGACTTGTAGCAATCATAAATATTACTTTCTGTAGTGTCATGTTTCTGTACTGTGGAATTACAAGGATTTATTGTACAGAGCAAAAAAAAAAAGCTGTCTGCTGATAAGATCACATATCAAAAATATGCAGAAAACATTCTTTCTACCTTTGGCTAAAGCTGCAGTTGTGTTCATCTCCTGCATTATAATTTAGCAAAATCCAAACAACAAGAAGACACTTGGAAGTGAAGGGAAAGGGAATACAACGTACATATGAAGCAACTTAATCAGACTAAAATGCAACCCTAAACAAAATTATACCCAGCCAAAGGGCTTAGAATGGTGTAACTCTGTTTAGGATTGCACTGTATTGGTCCAATGAGCTCATTAATGAAACATCAAACTGGTTGTGGCTGTCCAAGGACTGAAGCTTTCCTAGTCCTGCTACTTAAGATCCCCTTTAAATACAGATGTAAACACAAGAGGATTTTCTGTGAGGAAATCATGCATTCTGTTACTGAGATATTGCCCACCCTTCTGTTGCTTGGGCCAAAATAATAAGTGACTACAAACTCCTTTTGTAAAAAGTCTGTTTTTGGTTCCAGAAAATTGTGCTCATGTCCCATTTCTCCCAGCTTTTTGTGTATATCAAAGGGAACAAATATGTTGGGGTCTGAACTTGTTGAACCTGAAAGAGACCTTGGAGTTATAGCGGATAGTTCATTGAAAATACCAACCCAGTGAGTTGCAGTAGTGAAAAAAAAACACTGCTGGGGGAATATACCAGAAAAGAGTTCCAGAACCTCTTCAACAAAATTCTTTCTAAAATGTTTAAAAGATCATGAGTTTTCAGTATACAGATTGAAAACTTCATTTCCCTCTTGAGAGTTCCGACACCTCTTAAAAAAAAAAAAGCCCTGGAAAAAGCAAACCCTATGTTGGGGGTTATCTTAATATAATAATTCTCTTGGCATATTGCCCATTTCCAGCTCTCCTATTGACTGTGCAGTGCAATCCATCAGCCATTGGTCCATCAACCACCACTCAAGAGTACTCACATGCCATTGGCTGGGTGCTAGGTCTGCTCCTCTTCCCCGCCCACTCCCACTTCAGCCACTGTTCTGTCAGAATAACAGCCAAATGGCTGCTCCTCCTGATGAAGACACTTCTCCTGCTTGGCTCCTGTGGGATTATTCCCTCAAAAGCTGTTGGTAGGCAACCAAGCTTGGTTCTGTCAGTAAAAAGACAAAGGAAGGAAACCCTTTCCAGGCCTTTGTGAGGAACTCATTGGGACCCGTCCTGACTAGAGTTGGCAGCTCCAGGTTGTAAAATTCCTGGATATTCTGTGTCTAAGGAAGCCAGTCTAAGAAAGCCAGAGTTTAGGGAGGGAAGAGGCCTCAGCTTAATAGAATGCCATAGAGGCCACCCTCCAAAGCAGTTATTTTCTCCAGCTGGCAACCCTACTTTCCCCTCAGTGCTTGTTACTAGGCAACCAAGCTTGGTTCTGTCATTAAAAGTCCCTTTCCACACCTATTTTGGCCTTTGGGAGAAAACTCATTGGGGCCAGTCCTGACTAGGATTGCCAGCTCCAGGTAGGGAAATTCCCAGATATTTGGTGGTAGAGTCTACGGAAGCCAGGGTTTGGGGAGGGGAGAGGCCTCAGCTGAAAAGAATGCCATAGAGCCCACCCTCCAAAGCAGTTATTTTATCTGGGGGGTGAAAGATCTGTTGTCTGGAGTTCAGTTGTGATACCTGGTGATCTTCAGGCTCCACCTGAAGGTTGGCTACCCTAGGCATAGCAGTCAGTGCTTCAGAGCAGGGTCTGCTAGACCCAGGTTCTTGCTGTGGAAGCTGAGTGGGTGATTTTGGACCAGTCACAGACTTTCAGCCTAACCTACCTCACAGGGTTGTTGTGCAAGTCAAAAGGGGGAGACGAGAATGATGTAAGCTGCTTTGGTCCCTATTGCAGAGAAAGACTATTTTTCCTCCTGGGGAACCATTCTTGCCAATCTCCAGGTGAGGCCTGGAGATCACTCAGAATTACAACTGCTCTCCAGACGGCAGAGATCAGTTCCCCTGGAGAAAATGGTGGACTCTGTGTCCTTATACTTTGCTGAGATGGCTTCCCTATGTCAGCCAATGTGACATAGTAGTCAGGACTTCAGAGCACAATAGAGGCTGCAGGTGTGGGGGGAGATGGAAAGCTGAAGACTGAGGGGGAAATAAAGGTAGGTTGATGCTTGGCTGGGAAGGAGATAGGGCTGTCAATTCTAGGTGGGAAATTCCTGGAGATTTGAAGGATGGAGCTTGGAGAGGGTGAGGTTTCAGGAGGGGTGGGACCTCAGACACGTGCAATGCCACAGACTCCACCCTCCAAACCAACCGTTTCCTCCTGGGTAACAATTTTTGCCAATCTCCAGGTGAGGGCTGGAGATCACTCAAAATTATAACTGCTCTTCAGGTAGCAGAGATCAGTTCCTCTGTGCTATTATACCCTGCTGAGGGCACCACAGCAAATTGAAATTGAGTGCTCAAGGCTGGGGCACTCTCTGAGAGCCTCTTTCCACAACAGGCCTTATTCCTAGTTAGGAAATAAAGCAGCCAGCATTATAATGCCTCTTTATAAATTTATGATGTGGTCTCTCATCTGGAATACTGTGTGTAATTCTGGTCATCATATGTCAGAGATGCTTTAGGCTGGTCCTGCACTGGGCAGGGGGTTGGACTTCAGGCTGGTCCTGCATTGGGCAAGTGGTTGGACTTCCAACCCTAGGATTCTATGATCTCAAAAAGGACATTGCAGAACTGGGAAAAGTACAGAAGAGGGCAACCAAAGTGATTAATGAGCTGGTGCACCTTTCTTATTAGGAAAGACTGAAGAGACTGGGACTTTTCAGATTAGACAAGAGACGACATGACAGAGGTTTATAAAATTATACACAGGATAAAGAGAGTGAACAGAGAGGAATTTTCTCCCACTCCCCAAATACTAGAACTTGAAGGTATCCAATGATGTTTATGGGCAGTAGATTTAGGATGGACAAATGGAAATAGTTATTTACTCAACAAGTGATTAAAATGTAGAATTCACTGCCAGAGGATGTAGTGATGGCCACAGGTAGAGATGGCTATAAAAAAAGGATAAGATAGATTCATGGAAGCTAAATATCAATAGCTTACTGGCCATGGTGACTAAAAAGAATCTCCACATTTCAGAGGCAGTAAACCTCTCAATATCAGTACCTGCAGGGTATATCAGGGGAAAGTCTTGACTTCTATGACCCTCCAGAGTAATTGACTGACCACAGGATGCTGGACCAGATGGACCACTGGTCTCATCGGGAAGGGCTCTTCTTATTTTTTAAAGTTATTGTCCCATTTCTTTTTGTACTGTTCTATGAAAGTATATGCATACAAAAAAGAAGCAAGCACAGCTTCACAAAGCAATGTCTGATTACTTCTCCAACTGAAGCCCCCAACCATTCCATCAGAATTGCCTTGATTGATCCATCTAACAGTGTACATAGCATGCCTTCTACACAACAATGCTGTCTCATATTGAAATACATTTTCCCATTTAGTTCTCTGGAACCACTGTGCCTAGATATTGCTTCAGAGAAGAAGAATTAAATGGTCTGCCAAGTTTTTGTCATAGTAAATGACAATGACATACTCACTGATTAATCCCCATTTTGATCCATTTAAAAAGTTAAATCTTCTGACCAAACAACCACATGACCTGAAACACAGCAACTCTTATATTTTAGTATTTAGCCAGTTGGATCTTGTTTCAGTGCGGGGACTCTGGATTCCAGCTGTCATTTCAGGGGCCACCAGAAAGAGTGAAGGCAGCAACCCTCAGTCATGCCTGAATGCAGCTCTAGTTAGTTCCCTCTAGCTTTAAATTGTCATGGATGGAGCCATTGGAGGCAGAATCCAAGCAATCAGGTACTCCTGCATCATGTCTAGATCCTGATCCAGCCCCTTCCTCTACTTTTATTATTCATGTATTTAGACATGTATATTCCACTTCTTCTTCCAAATGAGGCCCCATGGAAGCTTACATCATTTTCCCCTCACCCATTTTTTTCTTAGAACAGCCCTGTGAAGTTGGTTAGGATGAAAGAGAAAGTGTGACTGAACCATGTCACCTAGCAAACTTCCACAGCAGAGTGGGGCTTTGAACTAACATCTAGATCCTAGACCAGCTGTGTGTGTGTGTGTGTGTGTGTATGAAATGCTGTCAAATCGCTTCTAAACCTACGAATTATAGGCCCTGTTCACACAGAGCATTTGCCCCGCTGAAGGCACGGTAGCCCTGTGGACTTTCCGTGCATGATCATACCAGCACATCTGGGAAGCGTAGCACTCCCGTGGCCAACCCGCAGCTTCCCTTGGAAAACACGGAGTAAAAAACTATTAGGGTCGAAATACTAGTTTCCAGAAACCCCGGGACAAAGGCCGGCGTCCGATCGCGGGAGTGCCAGTATCCCGTGGCTTCCGACGCCCGCCCATGTCCCGGGGTTTCCAGATGTTGTAAGTTTCCATGGGATGCGCACCAACACTGAATGATGCATGTGCACATGCAAGACACTGACAACGGCCCACCCCCCCCCCAACGGCACA
The DNA here is from genome assembly GCA_029375565.1 of Gekko gecko. NCBI lineage: Eukaryota > Metazoa > Chordata > Lepidosauria > Squamata > Gekkonidae > Gekko > Gekko gecko. The sequence continues at coordinate 88,782,223 of JAPDNY010000010.1, read as the reverse complement.
TGCACCCTTTGCTACAGCGCGGCCTCTGCTGCACTGCTTTTATGCTGCGCTGTAGCAGCGCTCTGTGATCGGAGCTCTGTGCCGGAGCGTGGCAACCCGGTGGCCCGTGTGATCGGGCTACTGCGCCTTATTTTGCTCTGTGGCGAACTGCCACGCCTCCCCCCCGCGTTTTCTGGCCCGTATGACTGGGGCCATAGTTAACAGCCATTCTCAGGTCTTGCAAACTGAGAGCTGTGGCTTCTATCTCATGTTGGGTCTTCCTCTTTTCTTGTTACCTCAACTTTTCCTAGCATCATTGTCTTTTCCAGTGACTCTTGTCTTCTCATAATGTGAGCAAAGTAAGACAGCCTCAGTTTAGTCATTTTAGCTTCCAGGGAGAGTTCAGGCTTGATTTGGTCTAGAACCCACTTATTTGTCTTTCTGGCAGTCCACAGTCTCTGTAAAACTTTCCTCCAACCTTACATTGATGAAAATTGTTAACCGCTTTGAGAATATTTGTGTAGAAAGTCGTATAAAAATACAAAGCCTATCTAAATAAATATGGCTGGATGTTCTTTGGAAGCCATCAACACAACAGTGAAAAACAAAGCAGCCAACCCCCAGCTATACTAAAGGCTATTTAGAAAGATACTACTTATGTTTGCTGCTGTGCTGCCATAGTACGTTAAGTGGCAGCTGTCTCATCTATATGCTATCGATAAGCAGAGCTTTAGGAGTGAAGTGCTCTCTTTCTGAAGCACAGCCTGTCAAGTGAGTGTTACAGCAGCTGCAAGCTACCACTACAGGTACGCCCTAAAAACTCTAACCCTTTCACATAACGTCAGAGCAGCTGAGATATCTTTCCTGTTAGCCAGACACATTTGACAGCAGCTGGACATGAACTGTGTTAGCTAAAAATCACCACGGGGTCCCTATCAGTTCATTCCCCCTTTTCTAATCCCTTGGAAACCTTTTAAGATGCTCTAGGTGGTAGTGGATTGGTTTGAGAGTGAAAGCAAAAGCTGATATTTCTCTCTTTCTCCATCTTCTCCTGCATGTTAGCCGTGTCTCTGTTTTTATTGTGTGATTTACTAAAATGTAAAACTAAGAGCTTCTAACACTACCTACAGAAGCACATTTCTGTCACTGTGGGAAACGCCACCTTCATTTTCATCCCACAGGGGAACAAACCTAAATCTTGATTCTTCTTCCTATTCAGCAGTTCCAAGGTCTTCTCTTTCCCGCCAGTTCTCAGTTTTCTGTTTCCAAATGGAAATGAGCCTTCTTGGCAGCAGGGTTGCCAGCTCCGGGTTGGGAAATACCTGGAGATTTGGTGAGTGGAGTCTGAGGAGGGAGGGGAGGGACTTTGGTGGGGTATAATGCCATAAAGTCCACCTTTCAAAGTAGCCATTATCTCCAGTTGTAAGTCAGCATTCCCTCTAAGCGTAATGTGAGTTCGCTCACAGATTTTTAGCTTCCAGCTCACACATTTTTGTCTCAGCTCAGGAAGGATGGCTCCAGAGCAAACTAATTTATGCAGTAGCCAGATCATTCACTCACAACTTTAATGCCAGTAGCTCACAAAGTAGAATTTTTGCTCACAAAACTCCACAGTTTAGAGAGAGCATTTGTTGTAATCCCAGGAAATCTCCAGCTATCACCTGGAGGTTGGCAACCCTACTTGGCACTGATGCCCAATGAAATGGAGTTATTTCCCCCTAAGCCCACATGCAAATGGGCAGCTGTAGTTATTCAGTGGCCTGGTGACAACATGCTCAGTTCTGGGACTGAGCCTGGTCTCAATGTCAGCTGTATCTCCTATTAAAGCTTTTGTCCAAGGTGAACTAGTTGCAGTTCTGGAAGTTCAGTGGCTGGATATCTTGTTTTTACAGTACAAGTAGCAACTGGGGTGGGGGTGATTGATTTAGGATTGTGGGAGTGTTTGTTTCCTATACCACTTATCCAGACTAAAATGGCTTCACAGAGTTGTTATTTACCCCATTGGGATAAATACATGGACCATAGACAGAACACCTGTATATTTGCTGGGGGGGGGAGTAGCAAAGCTTGTTTCAGGCAGGGACAACAATGTGAGAAAGAGGTTAACCTACCTCTGCCTCTGTACTATGGTCCTGATCAAAAGTAGGACCACATTACTTACATTTTCAAAATATAAATGTCTGGGAATTCCAAACAGAATTCCCAGTGTCAAATCTTTTTTTGCTCTTTAAGATGATCATAACCCACCCTTTGCTGCAAACGTACCATTTTAGCTGGTTCACAATGACTCTTCTGAACAGATAAGAAAACTACTAACTTTCCTGTGAATCTTCATGTCTGAGATAATATTATATTTTGAATTCTTTTTTTTTTTTTTGAAACAAAATTTTTATTGGGATATATTCAACATTTCCAATCACGTTACCAATACAGTTTCCAAAAAGTAAGATCCCAATCCCCCCACCCCCCTAATAGGCTTCCAACACTGCTAATAACAAACAGAAAAAATTATAAGGCAATCAAGTTTAGACTTAAATACCTCGACAAACCAGGTAACACATTTAAATTATATATAACCTCTACAATTTCAGCATATTATGTATAACAGTACATACAGTTCAAAATTCATTTCACTTCTCATTCAATATCCGTACGTATCCAAATTATATATTTTCCCCTTCATTCTATATTCAGTTTCTAGATACAATTTCAATCCTTCCCAGTCTTTTAAGTACTGTTCTGCCATTTGTCCATTTAATTTCTTTGTCATTTTGTCCATTTCTGCTAAAAATAACAATTTTCTCAACCAGTCATGTATATCTGGTACCTTCTCCATTTTCCAATGCTGAGCAAAGGCCATTCTCGCCGACGTAATCATGTACCATAACAGTGTCCTTTTCTCTTGTGGAATTTTTTCCATTGTCAAACCGAGGAGAAAAAGTTCAGGCTTTCTCTCAATTGGGGTTTTCAATATTTTCTGCATCACACAATGTATATTAGACCAGTATGCTTTCGCTTTATCACATGACCACCACATATGGTAAAAAGAACCCTCTACTTTTTTACATTTCCAACATTTATTACTCAAGTTCTTATCCATGCTAATATTAGCAATCTTTTTTGGTGTCATATACCATCTATACATCATCTTATAGCAATTTTCTTTTACGTTAATACAAGTGGACATTTTAAAAGATCTTTTCCACAAAAATTCCCATGATTCCATAGAAATTTCTTTGTTCATATTTATGGCCCACTTTATCATTTGTTCTTTAACGGTTTCATCCAAAGTATATACAGTCAACAAAGTTTTATACATTTTTGATATCATTTTCCGTTCTTTTTTCAACCATATATTCTCAAAATCATCATTCATAGCCCTAAAACCAAACTCTTTACAATCTTTTTTATAAATGTCCCTTATTTGACAATATTGTAGCCAACCATACTCAAATTCTAATTCATTATTTGGTTTTAAAACATATTTTTTCCCTTCTCTTTGCAACAATTCCTGATACTTCAACCAATCATTGCCTCTGCAGCTGGAACAATCCACAGAGGCCTTTCATCCGATATTGTATCCTTATACCTGGTCCATGCATCAAACAATGTCCTCCTTACATAATGATGCTTAAACATAGAGTCAGCTTTGTTTTTCCCATACCAAAGATAGGCATGCCAGCCAAATCTGCAATCGTGCCCCTCAAGAGCTAAAAGTTTTCTATTTTCCAAATTTACCCATTCAGATAACCAAGACATACATACTGCTTCATGATACAAATGCAAATTCGGGACTTGGAAGCCACCTCTGTCCTTAGTATCATACATTATCTTCATTTTTATTCTTGGCTTCTTCCCTGCCCAGATAAACTTAAAGATTTCTCTTTGCCATTTTACCAACACTTTTCCATCTTTCACAATTGGTATTGTCTGAAACAAAAACATTAACCTGGGCAGTACATTCATTTTAATAACGGCAATTTTTCCAAGAAGAGATAACCTTAGTTTTTCCCATTTTTCTAAATCACTCTTTATCGAACCCCACAATTTTTCATAATTATTCTTGAACAAATCTATATTTTTCATTGTAATTTCAACTCCCAGATACTTAACCCTTTTAACCACTTCACATTCTGTCACATTTTGTAACATTTGTTGCTTTGTACCAATCATATTTTTACACAGTATCTTAGATTTATTTTTGTTGACATAAAACCCTGCAAGATCACCAAACTCTCTTACTTTTTCAAATACCTTAGGCATATTATTAACAGGATCTTCAACAATAAACATGATATCATCCGCAAATGCTCTTAATTTAAATGAAAAACCTCCAATATTCAACCCTTTTATATTAACATCATCTCTGACCGCTTGTAGCAAAATCTCCAAAATCCAGATAAATAACAATGGTGACAGGGGGCAACCTTGTCTAGTACCTTTTCTTACCCGGAACATATCTGTTGATTCTGCATTAACAATCACCGAAGCTTTTTGTTCTTTATATATCGATTGGATCATTCTTGTAAATTCTACGCCCATCATAGATTTCTCAAGCACTTTAAACATAAATTCCCAATTTAAATTATCAAAGGCCTTCTCTGCGTCCAAAAATAAAAAAGCGACTTCTTTTTCAGGATGTTTGTCATAATACTCAATTGCGTCCAATACAACCCTCATATTGTCTTTAATTTGTCTATTTGGTAAAAAACCAGCTTGATCTTCCACAATAGTATCTTTCAAAAACTTTTTAAGGCGCTCTGCCAATATTTTTGCAAATATTTTATAATCGTTGTTCAATAATGAAATGGGCCGATAGTTTTTAACATTTGTTAAATCTTGCATTTCTTTAGGAATTAAGGTGATTGCAGCTTCATTCCAGGAGTCAGGGATCTTTCCTGTCTTTCTAATTTCATTTAAAAGAATCTCCAGCACCGGAACCAAATCTTCATAAAATTTTTTATAAAATTTAGCTGAAAAGCCATCCGGGCCTGGGACTTTGGAGATTTTTGCCTCGGCTATTGCTTTACTAATTTCGTCCTTAGTTATTGCAGCATTTAGGAGTGTTTTCATTTCTGGATTTGGTTGTATCAAATTAACTTTGGATAGGTAATCCAACATTTTTTGAGGATCTGCTCGTTTCGATTGAAAGAGAGTCGCATAGTATTTGAAAAATTCCCTTTTAATTCCTCCTGGGTCCAAAATCTCTTTATTTCCATCTTTCAAACAAGTGATTGTTTTATTCTCTCTTCTTTTCTTTAATTGCCATGCTAAATATTTGCCAGGTTTATTTGCACCTTCAAAGGATTTCTGTTGCAATTTTTTCAAGTTCCAAAATACTTCTTTGTTCAACCTTGCCGCATATTGCTCCCTTAGGATCCTCAATTCTCTCAAAATCTTCTTTTTACCAGGCCTTTTCTTAAGTTCTGTTTCTTTTTTCCGAATATTTTCCATAATTTCTTTGTCTATTTTCATTTGTTGTTTCCTTTCATTATTATTAATTGCAATCAGATGTCCTCTCATCACAGCCTTGTAGGCTTCCCATACCGTTTGCGTCTGTACACTTTTATTTAAGTTCAGTTGAAAGTATGTTTGGGTTTCTGTCCTTATTTTATCCACAATATTTTGCTTGTCCAGCAAATCTTCGTTGAGTCGCCATCGAAATTTTTTTCTCTTAACATACGTTGACCATTTTATCGGACTGTGGTCAGAAAGAGTCCTAGGTAGTATCTCAATTTTGCGTGTTTGCAAGATTAGGTTCTCTGTCATCCACATCATATCTATCCTAGAAAAAGACTCGTGTCTTGATGAATAAAAAGAGTACTCACTGTCTCTGGGATGTTTAGTTCTCCAAACGTCTGCCAAATGTTCATGTTTAATCAATTGGAAAAAGACTTTAGGAAGTTTGCCCATGGCCTCAATTCCTTTTTTTGATTTTCTATCAACAACATTGTCAACAGTACCATTAAAATCGCCCATTAAAATCATTTGCTCATAGGTCAACTGTCGTAGTTGTTCCCACAAATTCTGAAAAAAGTTTTCTTTTGCCCCATTGGGAGCATAGAGATTAACAATTAATGTCTTTTTATTCTGCAGCACAACTTCTACCGCCAAAAATTTTCCTTCATTGTCTTTGAAAATTTCTTTTGGTTCCAACTCTTTTTTAATATATGTAACTACTCCTTTTTTCTTTTGAGAGGAGAGTGAATAAAATTCCTCTCCTAATCTTTTTTGAATCAAAAATTTGGCATCTGATTTTTTAATATGTGTTTCTTGCAAGCAAACAATATCGCATTTCTGTTTTTCCAACCAGAGTCTGACATTTTTCCTTTTTTGGGGTGAGTTCAGTCCATTAACATTCCATGAAATTATTTGACTCTCCATGTTGATTCTGTAATTATTTATCAGAGTCTATAAAATTATCATTGATGAATCTGGTCATTTGGTCAACTGACTTGATGGTGACTCTCTTCTGTTTGAACGAAAAACTGACACCTTTAGGAATTTCCCATCTATATCTTATGCCCTCTGATTTCAGCTTGTCAATCAGGTCTTTAAAAAGTCGTCTGTCCTGAAGCATCGCTCTGGGTAGTTCCTTTAGGACCATGATTTTCTTGTTGCCAATTGTGAAGTCGTCCTGAAATTGTTGCTTAAACAAATCCTCCTTCAACTTCTTAGATATAAACTGGACAATTACATCTCTAGGTAATTTTTTCCTTTGCGCAATCGCAGAATTGACTCTGTATACCACATCAATCTGTGCCGCCACTCTCTCCTCTTCCATTTTCAAAAAATCTGCAACAGCATCTACCATGACTGAATGGATGTCCTCATTCTTATCTTCAGGGATCCCCCTGAATCTCATATGATTAATCATTGCATTGTATTGGACCATCACATTCACTTTATCTGTTTCTAAAGTGACCTCAGCTATATTGGATGCTACTCCCTTCACCCTTACATCCATCTCATCTGCTCTTTTGGTCAGCGTCTGTATCTCTTTTGTAATTCCAGACATTTCTTTTTTCAGCTCTGTTACCTCTGATATAACGGTCTTTTCAAGCTTCAGAATCGCGTCCATCACTCGTTTTTCCATAGCTTCCATCATGCCCTGTAGCTTTTTTTTCCTCTTTTCCAGCCATTTTCGGGGAGGACCAGGTATTTGCCCTCTGTCGTTGCCGCAGGTCGTAAGCCGTTGTTCACAATCTTCCCTCCAACACACTCTAAATCAAAGTCCTTCTTGTGCCAACCTAAATCGCACTGGTTTCACTTTTTTATATTAAGTCTTTCGTTTAAAATCAAGGAAAATTTTTCTGACCTTCCCAAAATGGCGGGCGCAATTTCTCTATGGTAAATGGTTCTTCCGGGTACTCACTTCCTGTCCGGCAATCTTAATGGTCCCCCTTGTTCCTGATTTCTTCCCTTCTTCCGGCCTCCTTGGTCTTCTCTAGGATGATTACTTGTCTGTTCTGAAGTCACTTCCTGTTTTGCCGATTTCTGCTGCAGCAGCTCCAGTACTTTTCCACTGCAATTCTCGCGGAGTTACTGTTAGTTTCTATTTTAAAGTCAATAATTTAACCGCAGGAATGATCAACAATTCGGCTTTTTGGCCTTTTTTAGCTGTTTAACTGCACTTTTTCCGCTCCAATGTTAGTACAACAGATAGTGCACGATCATGCGCTTCATCGGATGTTGTTTATTTTCGGCCGAAACGCGTCTCCGGTGAGCAATTTTAAAAAGTTACCTTCAAAGTCAGTGTTTTGTTATAGCAGTGTTTCCTTGATATCAGTTTCCGTAGAATGTCTTGGAGGTCTGGGTCATGCGTTCTTATGTTGAGAATCCAACTCGGTGGGGTCTTGTAGAGATTTTCCGAAGTGCCTTCTCTGGGGGAGGGGATCAAGGCTGGTCGCGGCGCTCTTTAAAGCCCCGCTATCAGCCGATCTCAACTCCTCTCTCGGGCCAGGCTCTCTGCCAGTCACCCCCCTGCCTGGGGGGATCTGCGGTGGGCTATTGGAAGCCCACCCTGTCGTCAAGACCCTCCGTTTGCTCTGGGAGCTCTACGAGCAAGCCAGAGCACGTCAGGACGCCATGAATCCCAGAACGGAAGCCCATATTTTGAATTCTATAGTCTTGAGATCTTTTCTAAACTATATTTAAAAATACAATGGAGAATGTATCGATTGTGGTAACAGTTCAAGCCTCCAAGCCGAACGTATGGTTGCCAGCTCCGAGATGGAGAATTCCTGGGGATTTGGGGATGGGTCCTGGGGAGGGCAGGAATTGTGGAAGTGAGGAATCTCAGTAGGATTGAAATGCCATAGAGTCCAGCCTACAAAGCAAGCATTTTCTCTAGTCATAATCCTGGGAGAGTTCCAGACCTCACCTGGAGGTGGGCAATCCTAGCTGAATGTGATTTCATATCCTGAAAAATGCAGAAGATAACATTAAATGTAAAGCTAATCAGCATGGGCAGTTGAGGGATGGGGGCCTTTATGTGTGTCCCAAATGAGCTACTGAAGTTAAATGTTAGAGGTATATATATTGTTTTAACCCTCCCCCTTTTTACGATTCAAGATATTTCTGCAAACCTGGGCCCTTTTTCAGGTTTGTAGAAAGATCTGTCTTGACTGGCCCTGCCCCAGTCTCTGGATTTAAATATCCACAGATGAGGCCATATTGACAATCTGATATATTGGTATATAGTTTCATATAGGCTTTGAATACCTTACATATCAAAACAATAAAAGGAGCTCCTATTGCTTTAAGAAACTGCTACTCTAAATGGCTGTTGCTAGGCAAGCAGAATAGTATTGCCAGCAGCAAATGGCTTTCAGGGGAAGTGAGAAGGAAAGCTGATTTGCCATTGCCTTGCTCTGCAGTGACTTCTTTGATGGTCTCCCATCCAAGTACCTTCAAGGTCCAGCTCTTTTTAACTTCCGAGGTATGACAAGATTGGGCTACACCATGCTGCCTTCCCTCCCAGTCTTAATATAAATCTAATGATAATTAAAAGCTAAAGACTTTTTTTTTACATCTGGAACAGCCCTAAGGACTGCTTTCCACTTTACTTTTTATACTGTGAAACATATTCTAGGAGTACAAAATAGATATGAAGAGCATGGAATGCATACATAGGAAGGGAAAATGAAAACCAGACCTAAAGGCCTCCTTAAATGCAAATAAACACCACCATTGATGACACAAACTATGGCCTGTCATTCACATTACTTCAGCCACATCATTCCTCCTTTCCTGTCCTTCCCACAGCCTAGGGCTGCTCATGCAAATCCAATCATCAGCACTCTGGGGTTCTCTCATGCTACCTGAGAAATATAAGTAGCTGGACCTAACACTGATAATGCCTGCCATTTCTTGGGTAGAGTTCCATGCACACCTATAAAGTAGACCCATGGTAAGAATATTCTGATAGTACCAACATTAGCAGCACTGCACTGCTAGGGAATGTTCCAAAATACGATACTAGTATCTTACCCATCATGGTGTCAATACAAAAGTAATTTGAATTCGGCTTACTTAAAAAAAAAAAAATCCCAACGCATAGGGAGCTTCATAAAACCTGAAGTCCAGGCACCTAATCTTTTACAAAGTATGAAAGAATGTGGAATAGTAATGATAACTGGAGGAAGGGAGGACCCTGAAAGACCAGCAGGGTTTTTTTTTAACCTGTGTTATTCCAGCTGAGCTGTTGAATATAATTATGCCTTTCCATGCTCTTTTCCTCTAGACCCACACACTTACTATGTTATAATTGTGCAGTCCTGTATTTCAAATCATTAATTAAAACACATTAATGGCAAGCTTATTCAATACATTGCAACAGATAGGATGGCCATGCTGCTGGTTTAGATGATGAAATTAAAATGTACTCAATACATTATAGAAATCACCCCTTTTCACCTATGAATAAAGCACACTAGTGTGTGTGGGGGAATCTATCACCATTGTTTTTCTCTCCTTTAGACTTCTCCACTGCCAGCTACTTATCTCATACATTACTACAAGGTACTTTGCTATTTTAAAATATATCATTATGAATGACAATGAAAAATTCCATGGGTCCAAAACTCCAGGGTGGGTCTTAACAGTAGTGCAATAATAAATTAGCAATAGAACTGAAATAAACTCATAGAACTCATAGAACTGATGATGGGAGGGAGGGGGGATTCTGCCCACTTGTTGCCACATGCTCCTCTAGGCTATTGTCAGTGTAACTCGGTGAAGAACCAAACCAAGCTTTTTTTATTCTAGGAAAGCAAGAGCAGCACAGCGATGACATTTTCATCTCCCCAGTAGCTCAGGGCTTCATACACGGTTCTCCTCTCTCCATTTACCCTCACAGCAAGCCTGTGAGATAGGTAATGTTGAGAGAAACTAAAAGGTCCTGGTCACACTGTGACTTAGGGTTGCCAGCCTCCAGTTGAGGCCCATAGATCTCCTGGAATTACATCTGATCTCCAGATGACAGAGATCAGCTCTCTTCAGGGAAATGACTGCTTTGGATGGTGGACTCTATGGCATTATATTCATCTGAGGTCCCTCCTCTCCCCAAGCCCCACCCTCACCAGACTCAACCCCCCCCCCCAAATCTCCAGGAATTTGCCAGTTTGGATCTGGCAACACTATTATAACCTTCACAGTAGAGTGGGGATTTGAATGATTATACAACATTTTACATCAACCTGGCTATCCCAGGCTGGCCCAGTCTCATCAGATCTTCAAAGCTAAGCAGGGTTGGTCCTGGTTAGTATGTGGATGGGAGACCACCAAAGAAGACCAAGGTTGCTACGCAGAGGCAGGCAATAACAAACCACCTCGGAATGTCTCTTGCCTTATGGGTTGCCATGAGTCGGCTGTGGCTTGAAGGGCAAAAAGAGAGAGAGATCTTAGCCCAGCTCTCTAATCACTACACCACACTGGAGTATTCAACAAAGGTTATTTTGCAGCATGAATACAATAAAACGAATGGATCAGTAGGTATCAGTTCAGATGGTAAATGAAATCTTTGTTTTGGTTTTGAATTGCTGCTGGAAAAGACTGAAGCAATCTAAAGTTGTGTGCTGTTTGGTGACTCTTTCTTCACCCCTATACACAGTGCCTGGAGTCTATTTTAAGAAACCATTGGTGTGCCTTTGCTCCAATTTCAATAGATCCTATGGATCCATAGCCCCCCCCAGCAAAATATCATCCCAGCACTGTCCCTCAATTAAACAAATGGAGGCTGTTCAATAGTAGCACATGAGCACCAATGAAAATTTAAAGAGCTAGTTTCAAGGAATCTAATGGAATGTGCTGTCTTCAGTAGAAACAAGTGTGGTCATGTTTAGCTCAATTTTAGAGGGGCTTTTAAGTTCTGTGAAGAGACTGCAACATCACATCTGATCGTCTGGGCTGACTAATATAATTCTCTGCAGGCAAACCTTGCCTGTGGAATGGACAACAGCAACACTTGAATTTTCAGCCACTTCTTTTTCTGGGGAAAAAAAAAAAAGATTAGCACAAGCTGTTTGAGGAAGGGAAGACAGATGGAGCTTTGCAAACACAAGGGAGTACTTTCCTCTGCCACAGCTTACAATAGGAAAAAAAAAGATAGCTGAGCAAACTAATTCAGTGCTGATTCCTCTTTTGCCCCATCTCCCAGTCTCCTTTGTCCTATGCCAATACAAAAATTGGTTTGGAGGGCAGATTCTATACTATTATTCCCCACTGATATTCCTCCCGTCCCTAGGCTTTACCCATAAATCTCCAGGAATTACCCAAACCAGCGTTGGCTACCCTATCAACATAAGTTGCAATTTGCACACATACAGAGATGTAGGGATTGTAAAATCTGTTCAAGTGTATATTTCTTATTCAGATACACTATTCCCTCTTCAGGCTTGAGATTAAGGGTTAGTGGTGAGAATGGTGCATCCATTGGTGTAGTGGTTAGCATGTCAGACTAGGATCTGTTAGACACGGGTTCAAATTCCCACTCCACAATAGACACTTGTTGAGTAACTTTGGGTTAGTCACTCTCTCTTGGCCTGAACTACCTCACATATTGGTGGGGAAAATGTTGTAACCTGATTTGGGTTCCAGGGAGAAAAGTGGGCATAACTAGTTTGTCTTCTCTCCCTCTCTAGTCTGATGGGCCGGTAGTAAAAAGCAGCACAGTAAGGCTGCTTTATTCTTTCAGCTTCTACTGGAGACATTTCATGCCCCCCCCCGTCATCATCTGTAGACACTTAGACTGGGGTATCAGTGGCCATTTTAGAGGGGAAAAACAACGGCTGTTTAGGCAATTTTTAAATGGCGGCCATTTTAAGTCTTTCTCCTGGGTGGCCATTTTAGGTTTTTCCCTTTGGCGGCCATTTTAGGGCACCCCCCTCACTTATTCGGTAGCCATTTTAGGACTCTTTTATGAGCCCAGTTGTAGCATCCTTTTTTTATTAGCCCATCGGTGGCAAGAGTGGGGAGGGTATTAGCAGTGCTCCCAGAAGGCATGGCTCCAAAGAAGGGCACAGGGGCTTCAAAGGGTAAGCACCCAAACGGGTGGGTACAGTTCCTGCAAAAGGCAAGCAGTCCCTACAAAAACGGCCTAATAATGGTGCCACATCAGATAATCCAGGTGGCACAGGGCTTTCAAGAATTGCACCAGGCGCAGTTCCCCTGCCAGTATTCCCAGGGCCTTCTGCACCATTGGGCACTGTGCATTTAGTGCCTGGTCCCGTAGATTCCACCAGTACTGTTTCATTGGCTCTCTTGGATGCATTTTGGGATACTCCAGTTAGTAGGGCTATCTTGGATAAATTAGCTGGCATTGAATAGCGGTTGGGTGGACCTTTGTCCACGTTGCAGACGGCTATGTCATCTATGAAGAATTTTCAGAACCAGGTGTTAAACCATCTCTCTGTTCTTGAAAATCGGTGTGTAGGTTCTACAAGTCAGGCTGTCATTCCTGAGAATGAGGAAGAGCAACAGGTCAATACACACGATGGCCCAGTGGAACAGGGGGGCGTGGAACAGCAAATAGTGCTCTCTGGGGGTCCGTCTCAAGCATCACATAGGCCAGTTTCTATGCAAACACCCAACATCACTTGGCCGTGGGGCCCGGTGGGCTTGCAGGCTTCTGCCAGGTCACCTGCACCTACGCCAGTAGTGGCATCCTTGGCTAAGGCTGCCAGCACACCTATTCCATCCGGGTCATTCGGGGTGACACATACCCAGACTTTGGCTGGTGGAATACCACCAGCTAACACATTAGAGGACCATCAGGGCGGTATGGGATTACAGATATCAGTTGTGTCGTCTGTTCCAGTGCCAGTTGGGGGATCTTTGCCTGCCGCTGTGGGCGTGACACCTCCATCATGTACTGGACAGTGTCAGCAAGGTGGGGTGTGGACAGCAAGGTGGGGTGTGTTGCTCCTGATCCAGGTAATAGAACCTATGAGATGGTGCCAGCAAAAGAGTTGCCATCTGGGGAACTAGCTATGCCTTTAGGTGACCATCTCATGGCAGCCACCAGGGAAAAGATATTAAGGGGGGAGTACATAGATGTTATACAGGCAGCTAGATAAAAAAGATAGAGGAGACCTGGATGAATGGGACAAAGAGCACTTGAAGCACCTCAGTGTAGATAGAATCTATGCTAATTGTTTTTAATCTATGTTGGGGTGATTGTTAGGGCGCAGCCTGGAAGGGCCTCATCTCTGTTCCAGTATATGGACATAACCCACAAAGGTTATTCGAACTTTGCTGGGTCTGCTTGGATGGAATACGATAAGGCCTTCCAGTGAAGGCAGCTATGTACCCAGCACTCCACTGGGACCTAATCCAGCCGCATATCTGGATGCAGACAATGTCCCTGGCCAAGCCTACATTAGGGGAGCATTCAGACTGTGGACACATTGTGAAAAGAGCTAGTGCTGCTAATGCAGAAGCTCTACGTTTCCAGGGTAGTCAGGCAATCAAAAAGCGCCCCTTGTGTTGGGAGTTTTCATCACAGGGGTATTGCAGCCAGAAACTATGTTCCTTTAGTCATGAATGCTCCCTCTGTGCCGGCCCCCATTCCTTTCCATTCTGCCCCAAGTCTAGAGCCAGACCTGTGGCTAGGGATGGCAAAGGTGGCAAATGTCGGGGGTGGTGGTGGTCAGGCCTTACCTGACAAAGGGACCCAGTCCAATTAAAGTTCCTGTGTTAGAGCACTGGTTGCACATGTACCCCAAGTTAGCTGATAGGCAGTATTTGTTGGATGGGTTCAAGTTTGGGTTTCACATCCCCTATGTGGGGGAGAGATGTTCATTTCTGGCTCCTAATTTGCCCTCAGTTCGGAGCACGGAGCAAGTGGTTAGAGCTAAGATTCAAAAAGAGTGTTTGGAAGGTAGGGTCCTGAGTCCCTTTCCTATTCCTCCAGTGCCCAGCTTGTGGGTATCACCTTTAGGTGTGGTGCAGAAGAAGGCACTTGGGGAGTATCGCCTCATTTACCATTTGTTTTATCCTCCTGGCGGATTGATGAATGATGCTATACCTAGTGAGCTCTGCTCAGTTAGGTACATTTCTTTTGATGAGGTGATCCGTATGGTCCATAGCTGTGGGCAGGGGTCTGAATTGGCTAAATGTGATATCAAGTTGGCCTTTCATCTTCTGCCAGTACATCCAGATGACTTTCTTCTTCTGGGTTTCTCTTTTGATGGGCAGTACTATATATATATATACACACACACACACTATATATATATAGGCATGTGCCAGGAGTCAGAGGACAGCGGAAGACAGGAGGGCCTGGCGTGATCTGGTCCATGGGGTCACAAAGAGTCAGACTCAACTGTGTGACTGAACAACACCTATATGGACAGGGCCCTCCCTATGGGATGCTCTGTGTCCGTGCTGCATTTGAACGGTTCAGTTCCTTTCTGGAATGCGCTTTGCATGCACACATGGGCTTGTTCAGTACTGCCCATTATTTAGATGATTTTTTTATTTGCTGGACCTAATGGATCTGGTCCAGCACACACAGTTGTTGTCCAATGCACACAGTTGTTGTCCAATTTCGAGCAACTGGCTAAGGAACTTGGAGTTCCATTAGCTGGTGAGAAAACGGAAGGGCCTAGTGAGGTCTTAACCTTTCTCGGCATTGAGTTGGACACGGTGCAGCAGGTTTCACTCTTGCCTCCTGATAAACTGGCTAATCTCTTTCAGTTGGTGGAAGAAGCGTGTACCAAACCCAAATTGACACTCAAGGAGTTGCAACAGCTGGTTGGGCACCTTAACTTTGCCTGTAAAGTGGTGGCCCCAGGGTACACATTCCTGCGACGGCTGTGCGACTCAATTATAGGACTGAAGCGTCCATATCATAGGACTAGGGTTAACCAAGGGATTAGGGAAGACTTGTTAGTCTGGCGTGAGTTCTTGGCTTCATTTAATGGGTGTCTTTCTGGAGAAACGATCTCCAACTGGAGGCTGAACTGCAGGTCACCTCTAATGTGGCAGGTTCTTCGAGCTTCAGTGTCTATTTTAGGGGACACTGGTGTGCTGAAGACTGGCCACTTGAGTGGATCCAGGCTGGATGGATGCATGACCTGATGTTTCTGTAGTTTTTCCCCATAGTGGTAGCAGTGTACATCTGGACTGATGACCTTGCCAGCCAGACAGTTCACTTTTGGGGTGATAACCTGGCAACAGTACAGGTTATCAACTCCTTAACGTCTAAGTCTCCTAGAGTGATGGCATTGGTCAGGGCTTTTATCCTCCAGTGCTTGCAATATAATATATTGTTCAAGGCCAGGCATGTGCCAGGAGTCAATAACAGGGTTGCTGACGCTCTGTCTCAGAAACAGATGGAGAGGTTTCGTCAGTTGGCTCTGGGCTCCGACCGATTACCGGTAAGAATGCCCAAAGACCTGTGGCAAATTGGAGGTCTGAGGGTGACAGGGCAATGGACTTAGCTCTTGCCTCCAGCACATGCTGGGCTTATACGAGCTGGCCAACAGAAGGCTTTTAGGCAGAAGGAGAGCTTTCAGCAGCTCTGGCCTATCCCAGTGTCACATCTGGTTCAATTCTGTGTGTCATTGAAAAGTAAGGGTTTGTTCGCCCATTCAATCCGGGGCAAACTATCAACCCTTGCCTTTGCAAGTAAGGCTGGGGGTTTCAGGGATGACACTGGGGATTTCCATATTCAGAAAATGTTGGATGGCTGGGCCTGAGAGGATGGTGCTCCTTGGGACACAAGGGAACTTTCCCCCCCTGTTGTCCTTAAGGGTTTGAATGCGGATGCATTCGAGGCTGCCTTGTTTCATGCAGCTGCCTTGGTTGCATTCTTTGAGGCCCTGAGAATCAGTAAAATGGTGGCCTGATCCCGACAGGACAGGTCGGGCTATGCGTTGTGCATTGCAGATGTTCAGATTAGTGGCGATAGCCTGCAAATTACAGTCAGGCATTCCAAGACGGACAATTACGAAAAGGGGTCGTGATTTTGGTGGGTCCTTGTTCTGATTCAGATCTTTGTCCAGTCATGGCACCCAGTTCCTATTTGGCTCTGGCGGGGGGACTGCAGGTCTCCTATTTATTCATAAGGATGGATTGCCATTGACGAAGTTTCAATTTTGGGCAATTACCAAGAGGGCTCTGGTAGCTTTGGGCCTTGATAATTTCCAATTTGGCACTCATTATTTTAGAATTGGGGTGGCTTCCACTGCTGCAGCTATGGGATACCAGGGGCCTGACATTCAAAGAATTGGCAGGTGGAGGTCAGCACGTTACAAGATGTTTGTCCGGACCTGCAAAATTTGAGCTGCTCCTTTGGTTTGCACAACGGGAGGGAGCATGCTGTTCTGAACCTGAGTGCTCTTGTGTTGTTTGTTGGTTAACCTAGTTTCTGTTTTAGGTGCTGCTGGTTGCCATGGGAAGAGCTGTGTGCTTATTTGTGGCCACAGCAGGGTGTTCTGGGCCACTCACCGGGCCAGGAGGATGAACATTGGTTCCCAGTTGAGATGCAGTGAGGGAGCAGGGGTCAAGTGGCTTGGCTGAAGAGGCTTATGCCACTACTGTTTGAGGAGAGACGTGGTCCTCCTCCTGACATCCTTCTAATACACCTTGGCAGTAATGACTTGGGTCTGATGACAGGTAAGGCCCTAGTCATTCAGGCCAAGGCAGATTTGGCAAACATTGTGGACCAGTGGCCTGGGGTGCAACTGGTCTTGTCTGTGATGTTACTGCACCAGCCTAGGCGATCCTAGGTGCTTGGACCAGGCAAGGCGCAATGCTAACCAGCAGCTTCAGAATGCCATGGAGGGTGGCTTGGGCATCTTTTTGTTGCACCCCGATATACGGGTTAACAGACTTGTATAGGGGGGACAGGGTGCACCTTTCCCACAAGGGCAATGACATTTTTCTTACAGATCTGAGGCGAGGGGTCCTGGCAGCGCTGGATCACTTGGTGGGGGCCAAGGCCTAAGCAGAGGCTTAACCTTTGCTATGGTGGGGTAACGCGATCAGGATGTGAACTGGTGAGCACCTAGGCATTGTTATAAATCTTCCTTGGAGCAATCTGGCCCAGCCTACTTTAGCAGGCCTTTGCAGCTTCTGGGATGGTGAGCCACAGGTTCTCTTGAATATGCCAAGCTGCTGGTCGAAAGCTACCTTAAGTAGCTTGAGATAGGGGCAGGTGCATCGCCTAGAAGGAAATGAAGGTGGTCAGAAGTTCGACACCAGTCATATTCCTCAGTACATCTAAGCAACCCCTCGCCAGTTGTTTGTTGAAAATTAATTAATAAAGTGGCCCTTGTTAAATCCATATTGGTGTCTGTCTCTTTGTTCTGGCTGAGGGGGCAATGACCTTTCTGTTCAATACTAAATGGAGTTACACTCATTGACCCTTTTGTAAGTGTCAAAATAAATGGAATTAGGATTTCCTGGCCTTCTGCTAGCAAGCAGTGCAGGATATATTTTTTAAAGTTGGTATTGCATGCACCATGATATCACTACAAGAAAAAACCTGGAAGTGATATCAGCTAGCTGTAGGAAATCCATGGCTTTACCATAGACTTTCTGATTATTCCTAAAGCTACCCCATGTCATTTCAGGGTTTGCTCAGAAGTGATGTCACAGTATGTGTGATGCATCCCTTCATGTCCCCACCCCCCGCTCCTGGAGGTTATACCTGGCAACCCTAAATGGAATGGGACTGGCATACTGCTGGTACTTTATGGTTCTGGAAGCTGACATGCCTGAGATACATATATTTATTTGTTTATTTTAATTATTCTCTTTTCTTGCTGAGATACAAGGCAGATTATAAAATTAAGGGGGAAATGCAATAAAAGTAGTATATGATATACTCTTAAAAATGCAGCAACTGGATTACAAAAAATGGAAAATGCAATACAATCAAGATAAGAATACTATAAAGCATGCTGTGAGGTACAAACCAAGTGCCTCCTGACCAAATCCTTTTACCAGAGTCCTATTCCTAATATTGATCTTGAATTTTCAGTTTCTGGGGATTATTTTACAATGCTGTTGGGAGGGGATGAGGGCCCTTTCAAAACTTCAATTTGCATATTTCCCGAATGAGACAATCAACACTAACAAAATAAATCCAGTGCTAGTAGCCCTTTAGTTCCTAGCATAGTCCCAAATTTACTCTGAAGAACCTGGGGGTCTGTCTTAAGTTCTCATTCACAAAGCTTCTCCATGAAGGTGGGTCTTTTCTAGTGATGTATTTGTCTGTATGTTCTGTCAGCCCTTGAGAAAGGTTGAGATTCCAAACCATTACAGGAGCTTAAAGAACATAAAAATACAGGGTTCCAGCCAAACCTATTAAAGTGACTGCCTCAGCAGGAGTTCCACTTGCCAATTTCTCAGGCTAAAATGATGCTAAATTAAATGCTTTTCTGCAAAAGAGGCAGTGCTAGCAGCTATCTCATCTAAACGCGACTTTGAAAGAGAAGTAGCTTGGAAACAATTACATTTAAAACACATTTAATTTTACCAAGACTTTAAAGGGACTTTTAGCTGTAAAATTTGAAGTAGAATCTGCCAGAAGAAGATTCGAGCATTTTATGATGCTGCTCATTTAAATTCTCAACAGGTACTTAGACAGGCCAGCCATATTTTACACATTGCAATATTCTTTGAAGTATTGGCAGTTCCTACTTCATTTACATGAAAACTCTATTGAATTATAGCCTCCGAAAATGCCTGCAAATTACTCGCATGTTAAATTTCTGTTTTTATGCAATACGGAATTGCAATCTACATCCAATCTATCTTGCAATGGTTAAGTTTAACAAGTTGATATTATTTGGTTATAATATTGTCTGGAGCTCTATCAGCAGGATATTAAACACACCAAAATTAAGTTTACAATCCTCCTCTCTTAAGACTATATGTTTGATGAGCCAGAAATTTATTCCTTTTTGTGTCACAGTTCAAAGCATCATACAGGTTTTATATATTTATTACTTATCCCATCTTTCCATTATGACTCAAGGCAGTTTACAATTCCAGATTAAATTTTTACATAATCTAAAATGGTTTAGATCTGCAAGTCCATTTGTACAAGCCACGGTGAAAGTATGGTTTAAACATAGACATAAACTAGTGACGATGAAATCAAGGTTAAGCACTTTTACTGGTCAAACGTGGTTCAAGCCAGCTTTGGAGCAAGACTCATTTAAGACATGGAAAGCAGCAGGAATTACTAGATTTGTGGATATTCTGCAGAGCGGCAAACTAGCAACTAAATCAGACCTAGAACAGAAACATCATATTCAACTGGCATAGTTTGAATATTTACAAGTTCAACCTCTTCTAGAAGACCCCATAACAAGACCTAACCTTGCTAAACTGCTAACAGGAGTGGAAAAATTGCTGCTGAAAAGTGAAGGGAAAAAAGGACTGATCTCTAAATTGTATCATATTCTATTAGATGAAAATGAAATGAAAATCCTGAGCTATCAAAGTGCCTGGCAGAAAGACATCCAGAGCCCTCTACTCCCCACCCAATGAGAGTCCATATGGCACACGCACATTAAAATATCACCCTGCCAGGCGATTCAAGAATCTGCTTTTAAAGTCTCCACATATGGTATTTAACTCCTACAAAACTTTCAAAAATGTACCCTCAATTTTCGCCACTTTGCTAGAAGCATTGTGGTAACAAAGCCATGTTTTTTTCACACCTGGTGGCAGTGCCCAGCTATTTTTCAGTTTTGGTCCCAAACCTCAGAACAAATTCAAACAATCACTGGTTATTTTTTACCTTTGGATCCAGTTCTGTTCCTGCTCCACTTTTTTTTCTTTTTTGGATTTTTCAAATTGCTTTTTACTACACCCTAACAACTACAAACCACAAACTAAACTCTTAAAAAAAAAAACAGATTAGGCAAGGATCTTAAAAGGACTACATTCGAATTTAGGAATTCCCTATAAGTATGATTACAAAATAATTAAAGTTGTTCAAAATACAATTTAAGGTAACTTCATAGTGCATTATCTCAAGCAAAAATACCCACAACAGAGTAGATTCTCAGGTCTTCACTTTGACTTTTTCTTCTGGTTACGTTTCTTCTTCTTCTCAAAGGGGATTTTGACCTTAAGTGGTCTAGGAGCTCCTGCCCCTAGTTCAGATTCAAAGTCAGAGTCTATAAAGTTGCCGAAAGACATTGATGTGGATGAGGAACTGCCACTGCTTGTCCCATCTTGTTCGCTTGTATTCAAAGCATTTTTGTCCTTTACTTCTTCTTTTGGTTTCGCTGGGGTTTGTTGCTATTCCAAAAATGTTTTCGCTTTAGCCAAAGAATCAATCTTTTCTTTTTTTCCTTTATAATTAAAAGTCAGTCCTTCTGGCATAAGCCATCGATATGGAGTTGAATTTTCTTGCAGTAGTGTTGTGACATTTTTATATTGCTTTCTCTTTTTCCATATTTCAAATGGAATGTCTTTCAAAGTCTTTATTTCTTCTCTTTGGATTTTTAAGGTTGTCACTTTAGTTGCTTTCAGAATCAAGTCTCTTGTTGATCTTCTTAAAAATGTCACAAAAATTTCCCCTGTATGATTATTTTTCTTACTAAACTCAGGGTAGATACAATAGACCATATCTATATCTGATTGTAATGTTTTGGGTTCACAATTTATCAGAGGAGCCAATGCTTCACTTAAGATCTGTCTGAGCTTTTTAGCCTATAATTTCTGGGACCCCTTGAAATCTAAGGACGTATGAGGATCTTTCCACTTGAAGTTGTAGTAATTGTTGTTTTGCTGAGCTTCTTTCCTTTTCTGCTGATTCCACTTTTTGATTCAAAGTTTTTGTATTGTGTTCAATTTTTTGAAGTTTTTTAGCTGTCTTCTCTGATGTGGACTTGACTTCCTTGATCTCTTTTTGCAGTGTTTCAAAGTTTTTGTTGAGGTTTGTCAGTTGGTCCAGCAGAGGGCATAATGCTTCGGAAATCATGCTTGCAGTGTCTATGGTCATTTCTGGTCTGTGACGCGGTGATGATGAGCTGGTAGTTCCTGTAGTAAATTTTCGTTTTGGTTGCCATTTTCCCCACACACTGAGACATTGTTTATGTTAAAGATAAAGGTTCTTAGAAGTTCTGAAATCTTTCTCTGGAGTGCTAAAAACCGTTAGCACTGGTGGATTCGGATGGGTGTATACACTTAAAGTCAGTTTCTGCCTTAACTTTTTATTCAATTGTTTCGGCTAGGCAAAGGCTACTCCTCCCCCTCCGGAAGGAGTTCCCCCCCTTCTTCTTCAGATTTAAGGCTTATGTTTAAATCCACTCCTACAGCACTTCTTTTGAGTATTTTGGCACTCACGTTTAATGTCAATTAACCACTGCGTGATAGATTAGATTCTTCTTCCACTTCATTTAGATCCTTTGCTCGCTCTGGACTCGGTGTGCGCCTCTGGGCACCATTGCTGGCCCCGGTGTGGTAGAACCTTTAGGGACAAAATGGAGCCTCAATCCCTCAGTCACAGCTTCGGGAGTGGCTCTCTTCGTGTCCAAGGCTAGAATCCCCCTACGGGGGCTCTAGGGAAGGCTGAAATCATCCAGTCTTCCTTCTTGCCACTCCAGTACAGCATACATCCATCCGAGCTCAGTGGAATGTGACCATCTAGTGAGTCGCCGAAACCGAAACCCCCTGTTCTTGCTCCACTTCTGGCTGAACGACAGTCCACCTGCAATGAAAAAGAAACTGATCAATTTGCTGATAGTAGCAGCCAAAATAGTTATCATGCAAACCTGGAAATCTCCAACCCTCCTATGGTCCAAATGTGGCAACACAAGGTATGTGATTTTTCCTTATTAGAGAAAATTCATACGATCACCAGCAAAGACTGCGACACCAATGAGTTAGCCAGCCCTCTGGGTATTTGGTTCCCTATCTTAGACACTCTAGACTATAGTAAAATGGACTTCGGAAATGCCAATGTAGTTAAATTTAAACTCCTGACATATGGCTAAGCTTAATCCTTAGTAATGTGACGGCAAAGGTGTTTTTTAGTAATATGGTGCCTAATACATGCTGTTAAGTATAAGCCTAGGTGCTTATGCTTACATGAGAAAAGTCCAGAGCAAAGAGGTTGTGTTAGTTGATGAGTAAGATTTATGTCGATGTTTTAAAGTCTACCCTTTTATCTCTTCCTGTAACCTACTGGAATTATATTCTTTGGCTTACTTCTTTTTTAAATACAATCTTTTTTTTTTTTTAAAAAAATAAATCTTTCCATAATAAAATAAAGCCCATTAAGATCCTGCTGCATATAAAGTGCCTGTTGCTTAAACCCAGTTAAAAGCTCAAGACAACTTCTAAAGATGGTGCTCTCCTAGGGTTGCATATCTCCAGGTGGTGTGAGGAGTTTTCTCAGAATTACAACTGATCTCCAGACTACAGCAATCAGCTCCCCTTGAGAAAATGGCAGTTTCAGGATGTGGCATCTATGGCATTATAATGCTCCCTCTAAGCTGTGGAGTCTTGTGAGCAAAAATTCTACTTTGTGAACTACTGGCTAAAATTGTGAGCGAGTGATTTGGCTACTGCATAAATTAGTTTGCTCTGGAGCCATCCTTCCTGAGCTAAGATAAAAATGTGTGAGCCAAAGGCTAAAAAACAGTGAGCTAGCTCACACTAACTCACCTTAGAGGGAACACTACCTGAGGTACCTCCCCTCCCCAAAACTTGCCCTTCCCAGATTCCACCCCAACTCTCCATGAATTTCTTAACCCAGAGTTGCCAACTCTAGGTTGGACCCTTATTTGGTATGCAGGGACATTTGAGGAGGAACAGTCCTTCAGATATGATGAACTCAAATAAATATGTGGAAACAGAAATAGTAAATGTCACAGTCCCATAAGCACAGTCCCATAAGTTTGACTCCCCTCTCCTCCACATGAAGCCTGCTGGGTGGCCTGGGGCCCTGTTTACCTGACAAGGTGACTGTTGTGGGGAGGCAAAGGGAAGGCAATTGTAAGTGGCTTTGAGATTCCTCAGGGCAGAGAAAAGTGAGGTATATAAACTGACTCTTTTTATTCTTCAACTCATTCCTCAGGGTAAGTAAATAAAATGGGACTTACTTCTAAGTGGACCTTTATATTATAAAGTGAGGAGTTGTGAGTATGGGGATGGCCCCTTATTGTACTGGATAGTTATTCTAAAATGGTTGCCTTTGCTTTAGTTTCACTTTAGACTTTGTATGTTGCCACTGACTGTGGCTGGTCATGATGTAGTAGGGCCCAGACCATGCCCTGATTTTGTTCCAATAAAGTCTTTTAACTGTATTGGTACTGGGTATTTGAAGGATCTTATTACTGGGGTTTTTTTTAGTTATTATTATTGTTGTTGTTGTTGTCATTGACCAGCACAATTCAATTGATCAATCTGAAATAGAATGAAAAAAGAATTCCCAACAACAGCCTACCTGGTAAGAATCAGAAAAGGCTTGTAATAACACAGAAGTTTAAAAGTTATAAAAATTATAAAAGGGAGAAATAGAACTACCTTTTGAACCATTTAAAATGTCATTTTAAAAAAGAAAAAGGGATTTTCTAATTAAAAGATAGCGGTATGGCCTATTTGCCTTGCTTTTTGGTTCCTTGTAAACCTGGGCACAGAACCTATCCACCTGTCTTGTTGTCTGATGATTCCTATCTGATAGCAGGTATTCCAATTTAGTTTTGTTTGATCTACCAGGGAACCTTTCTACCAACGGGCTGATATTTTCCTTTCGGCTCGCCAAAAGGAAAGAGCAATTTAACAATATATGCTCCAGAGAATCTATTTCAGTTGGGGAACAGGTGCAAAGTCTGAACTCATAGGGGATCCTTTTATACCATCATTCAGTTACTGCAGATGGCAAGGCCATACTCCTCACTAGAGTAAATGCCCTTCTAGTGTTGTAAGATTCGAGAAAGTATAAAGAGGCCGCTGGAGCAACCACATATCTACTGTTTACTGGAGCAAAATGATTTGGCGAACTGCAGATGTCTACTTGCCTTTCTGAATCTAACCCTTTCTGCTTAATGAGCAATTGTGCCTGATCTATGCCAAGTTTTAGGAGGACTTGGGGGGGGGGGGAATCCAGCTTTTCAATGGACATTTGGACCGCTTGTAGCAAACTGCTCTGAAGTTGGTCATGCAGGATGAGAGGGAACAGCCCCTTAGGATTTATATTGCCTGTTATCCATCCACTTATATATAGAAAGAATACGAATTCTGGCTCCTACCCAGATCATTCCTGTTTCCAAGTGAACCCAGGAGTTCGATACACTCTTGGGTACCTGGATTAACATTCTAAGAAATTTTGATTGAACTCTCTTGAGTAGAGAGAGGGAGGAAGCTGAAGACTCCAGGAATATTCCGTACGTTAACTGGGCCAACAAGTGAAGTGCAGCCAGAACCCTGTAGCCCCCCTATGTCCAGTAGAATTTCAGAATACTATTTGCTGATTTCTCTCCTATATCAGCAGCTCTGCTGTTATGAATTTTATCGGAACCAGACGCTTGCACCGTTACTCCCAGATATTTAAAGCTGAATACTTGTTCTAGCTTATGTCCTTGAAGCTCCCAACACCT
Organism: Gekko gecko; assembly: GCA_029375565.1. Classification (NCBI taxonomy): domain Eukaryota; kingdom Metazoa; phylum Chordata; class Lepidosauria; order Squamata; family Gekkonidae; genus Gekko; species Gekko gecko. Next base: position 88,757,171 of record JAPDNY010000010.1, on the reverse strand, counting down.
GGACCTTGTCTTTTCCTCAAAGGTCAGAACCTTTGTTTTCTGGCGGTTAATTTTCAGATGTTCAATATTACAATAAATGGAGAATTTTTTCAGAGCCCATTTCAGCCCTATAGGAGTTCTGGAGAGAATAATGGCATCATCGCGTACAGTAGCACTTGGATGTATCAATCTACTAGTTTTGGGGAGTGAAAATTGGGGTAATTCATGAAACTTATCAGGTTATTTATGTAAAAGTGAAACAAGGTGGGGGCTAAGAGGCAGCCCTGCCCAATTCCCCTAAATATTGGGATGGGGTCTGACAGGTGCCCTAACTGAGCAGTCTAAGAGCAATTTGCTCATGCATAGCCTGGATAAGGTACAGCAAACGCTTGTTAATTGCTGAAGCCTGTAATCTTTCCCAAAGCCTAGCTCTGGAAATTGTATCAAAGGCCACTTTCAGGTCAACAAATGCTGCATAGACTGATGCGTCAGAATATGATCAAGTGTGGACCTACCAATTCTAAAGCCGGTTTGCTCTTCCGCTAGAATCTCCTCCTGTTCCAGCCAATCTATGTTTAGTAAGCAAGTGTTTGACATATAACTTGCTTATGATATTTAGAAGGCTGATTGGTCTGTAATTTGATGGGTCCTCTTTCTTGCTCTTCTTATAAAAAAGGACCACAATGTCCATACCCCAATCTTTAGAGATATGCCTTGTTTCATCAATAAAAGTGAACAGGGAGGCCAATAGAGTACCCCACCATTTTTTATCTGCCTTGAGTAATTCAGGGGGAATTCTGTCTAATCTGGGCACTGGCATTCTTCAGATGCCCTATGTATGCTTTTATCTCCTGAGCAGTCTTCAGATATGCTCTTTCTATGTATTTACCCAAGAAATTAGTTCATTAAAGAAGCAATCAAAGTAGTAGATTTTCAAGTGGAAATTGGACCAAATCTTACTCCATTACTTCAGTTTCACTGCAACATTTAAAGAGATAGCTGCAGTCTTCAAAATATCATGAACTTCTAGTTAGTGATTTCAAAATGGATCTATTAGAAAGCAGCTTGTTTCATGATTGCCCAGAGTGGTGGATTTCTGCCTAGGTCTGGAAGGTGATGCTTGCATTTGAACAATCCTGGCAACACTGGAAAAGAGTAAGAGTCCAGTAGCACCTTAAAGACTAACAAAATTTGTGATAGGGTATGAGCTTTCATGAGCCACCACTCACTTCTTCAGATCTTTACCTGGAAACCTGATTAGTGATAAGCTTTTATTGAAGAACAATAACTTTATTACCTGTCAAGGGCCCAAATATATATTTTAAAAACAGTTTGGTGAAAATCAGACATTACAAAGGTGAAGACATTTTGAATCCACATTTCACAAGATGGCTCTGTGAAAACTCCTAATGCATCCAAATTCCTGAATGCCTACCCAGTTAAAATGACTTTCTAAGCCTTTGAGTGTCATTTAATAAACAAAGTCCATAGGGCTCAAAACTTCTATAAATTCACATAACAAGCCCGTGCTGACCTAGTTTGGAACTTTTAAAATGCACAACATGTACCTGTTACTTTTTGGATTACAAAAAGGCAAAACTGAAACTACAGACAAACTGAAGAACAGAGCCAAAGGCTGAAAGAAACTGTGGTTTTGTTGAGTGCTTTGCTGAAAGCTAAACGTATTTTAGCTCAAAATGCCAAATTAAAAATTAATTAAGTAAACCCATGAGGAAACCAGGTGGTAGTTGGATCTCTGAGTGGATGTGACAAAAGAATATATATTTAGAAGTCCAGAGTACATTGGCATCTAATTGGCTGCTACAAAGAAACACATTTGGTGTAGATATTCACAGGGATGGAATATCACTGGATGCTGCCAGCCTGCAGGGTCCCCCCCAACAACAACAACAAAAAAGATGAAAAGAAACCTATGAAATCTGTTTCAGCTCACTTGAGAAAAATGGATTATTGTTACACAGTCATGAAAACTAAGAGGAAAATAACAATTGAAAAAATCAACATGGGGCTGTCTGTATTTGTTGTTGAATTGCTGCATAATGTACACTTAAGAACTTATTCTCATGATCACCTCAACATGTGGATGCTGTGGGCTTACTGAGAGCTTGCACATAGCTTCCTCATCGTGAAAAGGCATGTCTCTTATGCACACAGTGACAGTTATATCCATAGACTTGAGGTTACTTCTAATCTCTACTCACCTCCTGCCCCATTATTATTTTTTTATATCCTTCATATACCTGCTCTTGTGTAGAAATACATGGATGGATTCTCACTGGTGGCTGGACTCTAAGAAGTATGGGGCACTCAGAACATCATTTCACGGCCTGTTCACAACTTTCCCTATTTATGTGTATCTAAATTTGCTAAATAAGGATTTATTCCATACATCCAATGGAGTAGACTCTAACCATGAACTTTATGCTACAATAAATCTGTTAGTCTTCATGGTGGCACAAGACTTTTTGGTTTTGTTTTGTTACACCCAATTAATATGGCCTTCTAAAATTAAGTATCCAAAACAATAGCAGTATTCAAATATCACTGTTTTGATTTGTTAAATTAAACTAATTCAAAATTCTAATACGCCACTTCTATTAAACTGAAGTGCATGCTGTTGCATGTCACTGGCCCCCTAATGCCAAAGACTGACTGATGTTTAATGCTGGCAGCTACCGAAAAATCTTCCTAAGTCTGGCATGGATAGTGATACAAAATATACACCAAATATTCAGAAACCCAGTGTCAGGTAGTCCTGCCATGATGGATGGAGGGGAGGGGAGGATGGCTATGGGCGCCATGGTGGCGTGACGGGCGGGAGGTTGGGATCGTAGGGGTGTTGATTTATGCCTGGTGTGTGAGAATGGAATGTGGCTCTGGCAACCCCTATCTTTGGTAGACACATTCTGACCTTGGAGAGTCAAGCTGCGAGCTTTCCTATCGCTTTCAAAGCTGCAGCTTTGCTGAGATTAATGGGGGCGGTGGGAACTTCATTAGCGTAGTAACTTTCGATTCCCATTCGCATGTTATTCCCTGATTGGTAGAAGGGGGGGTCCCCATTCACCCCCTTCCCTGTATAACTGCCTGCTTTGTGTAACCAAGTTATTCTGAACAATGTATCTGCTCCAGTAACCTTTCTATTGCAGCTTCCTAATAAACGCTATTCTTGTTTGAACCACAAGGCATGGTGTTTGGCTGACTAAGTTAGGGCTTCTGACACCCAGAGAATATTTACTATCAAAATCCAGAGGAGAATTTTTGAGGTGTAGTAGGGTGTGGAGAATTCGGTTCAGATTTAGGCTTTGCCTGAGGACAGCATCAATCTGTGATATAAAACTGCCTGAGGAAACCTGATGCTGTTGCTTGGAAACAGGCTAGTAACCTCTGCTAGAAATACTTACTGGGCATTGCAACTGACTGGATAAACAGCCATTCTACTTTGGACAAGCAGCTGTGATTCCCAGAGATGGTTTCCTTGCCCACCACATCTAATTGGCTGCCAGAATACTGTATTCAGCAGATGGTGAGCCTGATTGGATAAACCCAAATAACAGTTAAGCCAATTCTGAGGTTTATTCTTATTTCTTAGGGGCTAAGATTAGAAGTAATTTGATAAATGCAACATTACCCAACAAACTTTATAAGAGCAAACTTTTTTTAAAAAATAATAATAATAAAATTGGCTATGAGCTTAATTTCCGTATTAGAGCTGTGCATTATAAGGAAAACAGAAACTAGGGAAAAAAATGAAATGTATTGGTTAAGAAATGCTTCTTTTAAATTTATAAGATACATATATGTGTTAAGGTTACAGTGAATGAACAAGATTGGTATTACTTATCAAGATGGCTGAACCAAAGCTACTTTCCTTAATTTGTGCATATTTTTATTAATGGTGGATTAATTTTTCCACAGAATTTAAATGACTTGGTGCCAGTCAAATGGATGTGAAAAGAGTATTCTGCAATTGGGGTGCTACAATAAGAAGGCTCCATCTCTTTCCAGGGCCTGTTTCATTTCAGATACAGGAGGAAAATGGAGGAGAATCTCTGATGAAGGCCTCAGGTTTTTTTAATTGGAAATTTATGGGAAATTTACATAAAATGAGAACCAAGTAACATCCAATTTCAAGTTCAAAATCAGATACCCGAGGAGGGGTACAAGCAATAAACTATATGCTTTAGCAGCACTTAGTCTACTAGTAAGACAAGGTATAACTGTAAAATTCCTGAATCCATGAATATTAGAGAGGTATTATGAGCTAATCCAACTCAAATAGAGATTAGAAGTATATCACCCTTTATAGTTTGGATTTGAAAGTACAACAGCTTTCTCGGCTGTATATTTTGGTACTGGGAACCAGAGTTAAACAAATTTTGATTAGGTATTTTCAGAAGAAGATGGAGCTCTGTTTTTTGTTATCTTCTCACAGGCCAAGTTCAGACTGGCAGTTTGCCCCGCTATAGCCACATGTGAGCAACGTTTCACAAGCGGATTAATGGGGCCGTTCACACAGGCACATCTGTCTGGCATTCCCCCCCTGTAGTCAACCCATTGTGTACCGCTTCGCTCCCGCGTTTGAAAGATACCTGTTGAAAGTGGTAGCAAATCCCAGAAAGCACATTTATCTTGCTTCATTCTGCTTCCAGGAAGTGTGAACGCTAACCCGAAAAGCCAGGAACAACCCGTGGTAATAACGTCTGCTGGGTGTTTCCGCACTTAAGGTGCACTTGATTGCCCCGGAGAGGCAGCAGCAATATGATTGGATGTGCTCCGCTCTACCGCCCAATGCTGAATTACCAGGAAAAAGCCGTTTACAGCTGCGCCTCCGGGCCAGCAGTCTGAACGTTCCCTTGCACCTCCTCCCGGTATGCTCCCGCATCAGTCCATGCAGTGTGACTGGGAAAACCCAGAACAGTTTGTTCCAGGTCTTTTTTTGCAACGACTCCCTCCCACTTCAAACTGTCAGTCTGAACCTTAGCAATGGAGGCCCAGGTAGCAGCCACTGCCAAGGCAGCCTTTTACCATCTTTGGCTGATCAGGCAGTTGGTCACTTCCTTGAACACAAAGATCTGGCATCACTGATCCACACTATGGTTACCTTGGGGCTGGACTACTGTAATGCTCTTTACATGGGGCTGCCCTTGGGGCAACTCCAGAAGCTGCAGCTGGTGCAAAATGCGGTGGCCAAGCTGTTGATGAGTCTCCCTATGCAGAAGCACATCCAGCCTGTGCTAAAGTTGCTTCACTGGCTGCCAATAGCATTCTGGATCCACTTCAAGGTGCTGGTTTTGACCTTTAAAGACCTATATGGTCAGGGATCTGTCTACCTGAGGGACCGCCTTTCCCCGTATGTCCCCCAGAGAGCACTGCGATCTGGGACACAACACTGCCTGACCCTTCCTGGCCCTAAAGAGGCCAGGCTGACAACAACTAAGTTCAGGGCATTTTCCTTGGCTGCACCAGTGAATGAGCTCCCTAGTGAGATCCAGGCCCTGGGAGAATGAGCTCCCTAGTGAGATCCAGGCCCTGGGAGAACCAGGTTTGATTCCCCACTCCTTCACTAGCACTTGCTGGATGACCTTAGGCAAGCCATAGTTCTGGCACAGCTGTTCTTGAAAAAAGAGCAGTTTCTGTCACAGCTCTCTCAGCCCCACTTACCTCACAGGGTGTCTGTTGTGGGGAGGGGAAGGGAAAAGAGTTTGTAAGCCACTCTGAGACTCCTTTGGGTAGTGAAGGGTGGGTATAAAGCCAATCTCCTCCTCCTCCTCCTCCTCTTCTTCTTCTTCTTCTTCTTCTGCTGCTGCTGCTGCTGGCTATCACAAATGTCAAACGAGGCCAGGGATTGGGAGGCAAGGAAAAAGAATGGTGAAAAAGGGGATCCAGTAGTGAGATAAACGATGGACAATACAGTAATTCATAGACATTAGTAGGTGCAAGTTCTCATTTTTAAAGAATAGTAGCAGATGCTGAGTGGGCCATTCTGCTATGGAGAAAATTATCCACACTTAAGGTTGATAGAAATCAAGCCTATCTATTCTTACTAGCTTTGGTGCACTTTGAGGAATGTGAAGACTAGTTTGCTTTAGATTATTTCTTTTTTTATCATTTTGTAAGAAGGAATTAAATTTGCTGTCTGTGAAAAACATATTCTTGCAATCCTAAACAGTTACACCTTTTGAAGACCAATGATCTCAATGGATTTAGACAGGTATAACTCTGTTTAAAACTGCACTGACCAATCGATTACTATCCAGATTACAATGCAGTAATATTCTTTAAAACAGATTTGCATATAATTTACACATTGTTAATGACTCATTGTGAACCAACTGAAGTTCAGCCTATTTTAAGTCCCATTGATTTCCGCAGGGGAGGCACAGAAACCCACAGTAAATTCCCATTTTCTGTGCTATCTGAAAATCCTTTTTTGTGTGTATGCAGCATGATTATTTGCAGGAGATGAAACCTTAAAAACCAATCATGTCTTTATATTTTGCCTCTTTAAAGGGGTGGATGATACTTATACAGGACCTGGAAAGGTTACTGGATAAAATAGGCTCTGTTAGGTAACTGGGAAGGCAGACTTGCAAAATGCATAGAGATGGAATTGTTTTAAGTTGGGGGGGGGTAATCAGTGCCATGGGAGATTGGATTTAGTATTCACCCTAATGTTCTATTATTCACAGTGGCTTTGCTATTATTAGCCAAGGATGGTTGGTGCAGGACAGGGTATGCCTGATCTGAGGTTTTATTTGAAATTCAAAGACATATTTCAATTTTTCAGAGAAATCTGTTGTGGCAGCTGGAGAGCAGAGTACGAACAATGTAAGTGAGCAGGATGTTGAGAGGAAAGCAACTCCTGACAATTAATCACAGATGTCAAGAAAAAAGTCAAGAAGCTCCACTGGAGTGGACAAAAGAGGGTCCCCCAGACAGCCTGTCTTCCAAGGACCAATGTGACTCCTTTGCTACATTTGCCAGTCACAGGCTATATATGGTTCCATGCTGCCATCCCAAATGGGTTGTAAAACTAGGATGACCTTCCTGTTTGACTTCCAGTCATTTTAGTGAAGCTACAATTGTCAAAAAATTGGTACTAGGAGATTACTTTCTGATGATTCCTTTTGGTTTCCTAGCATTCTGAATCCTTTCTGAAATTGACCTCCCACAACATGTTTTCTGTTTAGTTGTTGTATATGTGTTGTTGTATACATGGTTTGTGTGTGTATGTATTTCACACTGGTTTTAATGTTCTTGATTGTTTGTCACCTTGGGTTTGGTGGAAAGGCAGCATAAAATTTTTAAATAAATAAAAACTTCTAACCCCATCCTTTGCCCAGTTAGCTTATTGACTTTGAGTATTAAAAACATACCAAAATAAACAAAAATGACAATTACATTGACTCCCAGCTCCCTTCTGCCACACAACAAAGACCACTGCCCTATTGCCTGCAAATATTGTTTACTGACAATATCTGTAATTAATCTCCAACTGTCTCTTCAACTTCATACAGCAGTATCACACACACACACACAAAAAGTAAAGGGGGAAAAACAGCCACAAATGGGAAAAAGGGAGGCACACATATATATGCAACAGGGAAAACCAAGAAGAATAGATGAGAATCTCAGATTTTGTTTAGTCACCCTTTTCCTGTGTTTTGCCTGATCTGCATCCCCAAAATAACATTTTATTTGGACTTTGCATGAAGTTGTTTTCATCCTGTTCTTAAGATAAATTCCATTGTTAATATGGACCACTAGCCACAGGAAGGAACCTATCCAGCAATGTTGGAGAACATCTTTTGTTTTCCCACCACCCTCAGAACTTAAAGGGGAAAACGCTGCTGAGGAAATGGAAAGTGCCCCTCCTCTTATGATTGTTCACATACCTCAATGACTGGGTCCCATAGTTATTCCAAAGAGCAGAACAACTTGATCTGACAAACAATTTAATAAAATAAGCAAATTTTGTTTGTTTGTTTGCATACTAGACTATTGGAGAGAGGCTGAGGTATAGTGGCAGAGCATCTGTGTGGCATGCAGAAGGTCCTTCCGAAGTTTGTCTCTAGTTACAAGAAGTGGCTAGTAGGTGATGTGAAAGACTTCTGCCAATCAGAATGGACAATCCCAACCTTTATAAATGAATAGTCGGATTCAGTATAGGGCACCTTCATTTGTTCACCTTTTGTTTTCTTATTTAGTCATTCTTTTGAACCCTAAGAAAATGTGGGCTTCTTTGGCTGTGCAGAGATGACACTGTATGCAATTATTCCTCTTGAGATTCTATATGTAGTTAATGGCCCAGAGTGATTGCTTGTACAATGTGCATGAACCCAAGTTGAACTCTGAACAAAAGGATTTTATACTTCACCTTTAGTAGTGGCTGCTTTACATAAAATTGTACAATGCTGAAAATAAACTTCCAGTCAGAATAAATATAACTTAATTGTTGAAATGCTGAGACAAAATCGTAATCAGCATTCAATTTCAACTTTACGGAAATGTGTGAATACATACAGCTTTCACCTTCATTGATTTCAAGGACTCTGTCATTATGCCATTTTCCAGGTTGAGGTGATTTCTAATTATGCACATTCTGCTGTTTAATTCCAAATGATAAGTGGGAAACTAATAGAAGCGGCCTTGCTCTGTACATTCCAAAGGCAGCCCACAGCACTGGTGGAAAAGACAAGGGTGAGAGATAGATTTGAAAAGTAATGACAACAGATGTTGCCAAGGAGCAGGATTTCCATACTGTCAAGAAACTTTTAAATAATGTTCACCTGCAATTTACTTGCAGGACACAAAAGAAGTTTGTTCTGTCTGCTCTTTTATGGCCCTGTCAAGCAAAACTCTAAACTATGCCAAAATGGGCAGATTGTTTTATCTCCAAAACTGAACAACCTCTGTGTAAAATGCACATTGCAATACAGTCAAGTTCTTTATTCAAGCAAGAGGTTATTTTCATGGCTCCACTGACACTTTCCCCCTCCAATTATTGTGAGGTAAAGTTTCGGCAGATTATTCCATACCCAGTGACAGCTTTGCTTTCTGCATTTCTTTCTTATTTGAATTGTTACACAACTTAACCATGAATCATAGCTTTTGTTATACTTCTCTGTGGGAATAATAGATCTGAAACCTCATTATTATCTTCTGTGAACTGGGGAGGGGAAGATTTCTTCATACTCGGCTGTAGTATTTTTAGCTTTTATTGAATTATTTCTTTATAACTGGATGAATGTTAAGGTAGCAACAGAATTAATGGGTGCTTACATGGACCTTGTTTGTGGGGATGATAGACTTATATCTATTGTGTAGATTCCCAGAGCAAAAAAAAATTGGTCTACTACTACACTATGTCCCTCAGAACAGGAAGGTCTTGGACAATGCTGATTCCTCTGTTCATTCATTCATTCAGTCAGTCAGTCTGTCCATCCACCTTTCTCACTTGGACTCAAGGCAGATTAGACAGAGGTTGAGTTCAGACTGGCAGTTTGAAGAGCGAGGGAGTCATGGCAAAAAAGACCTGGAACAACGTGTTCTGGGTTTTCCAAGTCACACTGCACAGACTGATGCGGGAGCATACAGGGGAGGATGCGCAAGGGAACGTTCACACTGTTGGCCTGCCCCTGGTGGAGGCACTGCTGTAAGGTGCGGCTTTCTTTTTTGTAATCCAGAGATATCACAGCTTTTAGCGTTCATACTTTGTTGGTGCGCAATGGACGTGGGATACACACACTCCAGGGTTTGCTACCACTTTCACCAGGTATCTTTTAAACTCGGGAGGGAAGCGTTACAAGACGGGTTTAGTATGGCTGGGGAACACTGGACAGATGTGCCTGTGTGAATGGCCCCTTTAATCCATTTGTGAAATGTTGCTGAAACATGCCTATCTCGGGGCAAACTGCCTGTCTGAACTCAGCCAGAGTGGCTGAAAACCATTGAAAGGATGGGGTATTCAATAAACAATATAATAAGAATTAGGGTTGTAGAGCCAGTCAGAAATTTAGCAACAAAACTGAAGTGAAACATAAGTCTTAACATGGCACATTAAATATAGTACAATAATTACATAGGATCCTAGTTTCAGTAAGCTAAACACAGTAGTGTACACCACAGCCTCAAAAACTTTATCTAAGTTTGTAAATCATTTAGTATGGTGCACAGGCAGTTATAGGAGGGACAGCATTCTAAGAGAAAGATAAAGGATGTACAGGGGTTTCCTGACATAGCCTGTACTTTAGCCGAGATGTACAAAATACAAAATCACCACTGTTGCACAGAATGCACAGGCCCATGCCTAAGCATAATCCCTGACTGACTGGGCAATAAGGAGCACATGATTTCACATGGCACATGAGGAGCACATGATGTCTTGTACACTGGTCTTTTGAGTGTAGTGTAGAGTGATCCAGAAATCTGTGTCCTACTGTGTCATATTTTTGATGTACCTATACTAAAAATATCAGACATGGTGTTTTGTTGTGGTGTTGGTTCTTTCCTCCCCCAACCCAACTGAAACAGACTTCCTTCAGCAAAACCTTGACCCAGGAACAAGAGCACCCTCCATTGGCCTGGCTGGGGTCAACTGCCATTTGACTCTTTCTTCTTTCTCAGAATTGTTTACATCACTGGTCACTCCATCTTGGCGACGTCAGAAGGAGACTGCAAGATCACCTTAAACACCCTATCTGGAACCAAATGCTGCTTATTTCCTTCTATAGTGGCCTTTACCATCTGGTCATTATGGAACAGCTGTATACATTTATCTAAGACTTTACATAAGAGTTGACTCCTCCCTGTGCCTTTTATCCTACCTGTTTTTTGTGGGGAAGGGGTGTATTTTATGTGGGAAGTTGTTTGGAATTTTAAACTGCCTTGGTAGAAAGGTGGTATATAGGGCTGCAACACTTTTCTTGGGAGCAAGCCCTACTCAATAAAATGGGACTTACTTCTAAGCAAACCTGCTTAGGATTCCTTCCTAACTGTATCAAAATAAATAAGTAAAAATTACAATGCTCTTTGAAAAACAATTTGCATAAATTAATAGATCCAGTTTGTTGTTTATGACTCTGGTTGTGAAAACAGTAATTAAGAAGTAAGTAATAGATCTGCATTTCTGAAGCAGAGACCACTAAAATACACACAGGGAGGAAGGGGGGGGGAGAGACAGAGTCCAATACATTTGCCCTCCTCCACTTGTCCAGAATTTGATAACAGGGAAAGTGACTTCTTATACCAAAAACATTTGTTTTCTTTCCCCAAATCTAAGAAAGTATAGTGGCTGGAAGCCTACTCCCCTGCTGTTACTGCTTCCCTGTACCAAATGATACTGTTTGCACATATACTATTTGCATAAAACAACCAAATGCTGTTTATTAAATGGACAAATTAGAAACAAAATCTTCATAGAGGGCTTTTTAAAAAGCACAAGTGCCATCTTTCTTTTTGCAAGCTCGCTTTTGCTAGAGTGGGGGGGAAATCAATAGCCACACGTTGATGAAACCTAAGTCCATTTGATTCCTTTTCACCAATGCCATTATGCAAGCAGTCAGTTGTGATGTATTTAGTTCATGCCACACTTATTACTCCCGAGCACAGCTTGTCATCAGGGAAAAATTAAAGCAGATGAGAAGCAATCAAGCCCTTCTGGAGGGGCTGGAAAAGCTTTTCTTCTGCTGGTTTCCTGCTCCACTCGAGCTTTCACCCTTTCGAGACCCAGAGAGCGGCTGTTCAGGATGCAGCTGCTCTTTCTCTGCATAAGAGATCTTGCAAACGTATTGATGTTATTGGCTTCCCTGTCTCTGCTTAAAATGGAAAGTGCAGACCCGTAACAGAAACAGAAAAGTGTGTGTTTGATCATTATTTTTGAAAAAATATGTCCCCCCAGCGATAAGTGATAGATTCAGAAATATAAAAGGTGTTCTTACACAGATCTCCGTTAATTACTCTCAGCATTCCACAGTTAAGAAGCGTACAGCAGCCCATCAAACTCCGATTTTTGATATATTTATTTCCATCTCTATGTTTTCCCCAGAAATTAAACCGAAACAAATGGTGACCATATAAACTAAGCTTGTTATTCCAGTTTGGTCCTTGCATGTGTTGGACACTTTTATTATGTTGTATGCTAATTTGCTGCTTACCCTCTCCCTATATGCATGGACTGGTAACTTCCATTTCAATGTCTTTGAAGAAGTGTGCATGCACACAGAAGCTTATACCTTGAATATAACTTTGTTGGTGTTTAAGGTGCCACTGGACTTGAACTTTGTTCTTCATCTTCTTACTAAGAAACACTTATAATAAAACTGAGAGGAACATATTTTTATGGGAATGCCTGGAATCAAATCTATCACGGCTTTTGAAGTATAGATTAGTGTGTTCTGAGACTGGAACAAATTGGGCCATAGTCCTTCTTGTATTCATATACTATTCATATTTTGTTTTTTCAAATCCTGAAATGTTTAGGGGAAAAGTCAAACTAGTACAATCTACACAATAAAACTCTTACCTTCTTCCAGCTTGGTTTGAGGACCTGCTCCCTCCTGTGTCTTTTAGAAGAAAACAGCAAACAGCTACTTCTGAAAGGACGTTTCTCACTGGATTGCACTGCTGCAAAGCTGCTGTAAAACTTCCACAAAGCACACCTCTGAAAAAGAAGGTAAAACACAACAAGGATCCCAACTTTTATATTAGTTCCAGTTAAAGTAAGGATAATTGCAGGGAAGATTCTTAATAACAAGATCAAAGCCTACTGAGAGGTTCGCCTTGATTCCAGTGGAAGCATCCAGGTCATGCACATGAGTAAGCTCATATATCTTGAAGTAAGTCAAAAACTAAGAGATTTGGATATATTTACCCTGGAATTTGAATGGGTCTGAGATTTGCTATGTAAGGATGTGGGGGTGAGACCAAGGTGAGTTGGTGGGCCTGCGTACAGGTTATGTAATCTTTGTTTAACGAATTTTATTGTATGGACTGTATTTTATTGTTTTATGACATTTTAACTATTGTACGCTGCCTTGAGCCAGTTCCTGGCTAGGTGGGATATAAATTGAAATAAATAAATAAATAAATAATTTATACAGCAGGTTGCTATTCAGCTTTTTCTCCAAGCAACTCTAAACAGCATAGATGGTTCATTTGGTACTCACAACAACTTTATGTGGTAGATGGAAAGATAGCAAGTACCGTAAGTTCATCCAGCAATTTTTGTGGCAATGTGAGCATTTAAACCTCAGTCTCTCAGATCCTAGCTGGATATTCTGGACTTCCGGTCGGGGAAAATGGCGAATTGACACACTTTGCGAGTTGTGCAGAGTGTACTGCGGCATCTGACGACAGTCTGGGCTCTACTTGGCCCAGCGCAGCACTCTCCAGGCGGGGGAGTGGCAAGCAAGCAGCGAAGCCTGAGGGGGGGTTGAGATCGGTGTGGATAAGCTTCGGAGGAAGCTTGTTTACACTTTGATCTCCCTCCGTGAAGAGGGCAGTTGCAAATCAACTCTACAGATGCCAGCCGGGCTGAGAATTCAGCATAAATTCGCCATCTACCGATCTCTTCATCATCTGATTAACATCGTTTACAGAAGAAGCACCGCGAAACCCCGAAACTACAAGCAAGGTAACAAATATACGATTAAGCGCTTACCGGTTCAAAGAAGACTGTGATAAACGTACGGATAAGCGTTGAAACCTTTAAGGAACTATTCCGCTTGAATTAAAAGTAAAAAGAAAGCTTTCCGTTAGAGAAAAAGGCTGAAAAGAGACTTTGTTTTGCATTCCTGTGGTTAGCCAAGTCTAAACGTTACGTAGTAGAAACGAAACTAACTGTGACTCTGTGATACAGGAAGTGGGCTAGAGTGGAGGTTTTCAGAGGCTGCTGTGTTTGAAGCGGATGGACATTTTATTATGTGACACCACCTTTACCGGAAGTTGAATTACAGAGACGGACAGGAGAACAGGAAGTTCGGAAGGAGCCTACTCTAGCCGGAAAACCATAGAGAAATTGCGCCCGACATTTTGGGGAGGACCAAAATTTAAAACGTTATTTTCAGGCCGAAAAAGTGTTTAAACAAGTTTTAAAGGTGGCGATTTGGCTTGAAGACTGTTAATATAAAGACTAACTAACATTGAAGTGGCCTCCAAGACGGATTTGCGAACAAGACCTAGAGCTGCTTCATCACCCAGCCCAAGAATGACTGCAAAGGAAAAAAAAGAATGGCAAGCAGCTATGGAGGCGATGGAAAAACGGATGACTGAGAATCTTGGAAAACAAATAGAATCACAGTTGCAACAACAATTGGAGCAAATAGAGCAAGTGCAAATTCAAGTACAGAAAAAAAATATGGAAGAATTGAAGGAACTGGTACTTGCAGAAGTGTCAGGGATTAAGAAAGATACAGAAGAACTCAAAAAGGAAGTCAAAAGTCTGGTGACAAAATCTGAAGATATGGAACAAAGGGTTAAAAAAACCCTGTCAGAAAATGCAAGGCTGGAGACCATAATGGATTATAGGGCTACTCAGAATCATCTGAGATTGAGAGGGATAGAAGAGGAGGAGGATCAAGACTTACGGGCTCTAGTAATTAAGACATTGACAACTTACATAGGGGAAGACGAAGGAGATTTGGATGCAGACTTTGACTTGATTTACAGAGTAAACTCAGCGTATGCCAAAAGAAAGCAATTACCTAGAGATGTAATTGTTCAATTTGTGACAACAAAGATGAAGGAAGACGTTTTCAAGAAACAATTTACACAACCGTTGGAAATTAATGGAAAGAAAATAATAATTTTGAGAGAAATTCCGAGATCGATTTTACAAGACAGAAAGAAATTCAAGAAATTGACAGACAGGTTAAAAGAAATGAATATTAGGTTCAGATGGGAGATTCCATATGGACTTACATTTATGTACAACTCGGTGAGATCAACTCTTAAAACTGAAGGAGATTTATATAGATTTAAAGCGAGCAATATGGACGATTTTAAAGATATTTAATTCAACGTCATTATGGATTACAAATTTTTATCTTGGAACGTAAATGGACTAAATTCACCAGGTAAAAGAAGACTGGTGAATCATTGGCTGGAAAAACAAAAATGTAATATAATTTGTTTACAAGAAACACACATAAGAAAACAAGACGATAAATATCTGACTAATAAAAAATTGGGAGAAGAATTTCATTCCTCAGCATTTAATAAGAAAAAAGGAACAGTGATTTACATTTCAAAAGATTTGGATCCTAAACAAATTTTTTCCGACAAAGAAGGGAGATATGTTGGCGTAGAAATTTCTATGGACAGAAAAAAGACATTGCTTGTTAATATATATGCACCCAATGGTGCAAAAGAGACTTTTTTAACGATTTGGCTAAAGAGTTGGAGTGTTTGAACTATGACCAAATTGTCCTTGCGGGAGACTTTAATGGTACAGTGAACAACACATTGGATAGAAAGTCCAAAGCAAAGGGTGAAATAGCTGGAAAGTTACCAAAAAATTTTTTTCAATTGATGAAACAAGAGAAATTAGAAGATGTTTGGAGGAAGTGGAATCCTAAGACTAAGGACTACACGTTTTATTCGAATAGACATAACTCCTTTTCTCGAATTGACATGATTTGGATGTCAGAGGAGATGGCGCAAAAAACTCATAAAATACAAATTTTACCGAAAACTAATTCTGATCACAATCCCCTACTTTGGATATCTAAAGCAAAACCTAAACAGTTATTTTGGAGAATTAATGAAGATTTACTGGATCAAAAACAAATTAATGAAATTTTAAAAAAGGAAACGAAAAGTTTTTTTGAATTGAATTTGAATAAAGGAACGGATATACAAGTTGTATGGGATACTTACAAAGCAGTAATGAGAGGTGTGCTTATCTCTCTGAACTCCAAAGACAAAAAGCAAAAGATCCAGCAACAGAAAGATCTTCATGAAAAAATTCGACAAAAAGAAAGGGAATTAAAAAAAAGACCAGGGAAGAAGAAGATTATTAAAGAAATCCACTTCTTGCAAGATCAGCTGAATGTTCTTTTAAATAGAGAATTATATTGGAATCTGAAAAAATTACAGCAAAAAGCATTTGAGGGTGCAAACAAACCAGGAAAGTTTTTAGCATGGCAATTGAAAAATAGAAAAGAAAGAAACTTTATATCTAAGATTGTTGAAGATGGAAAGGATGTGATGAATCTGACTGGTATAAAAAGAGTTTTTTTTAAATACTACGCCAAATTATTTCAAAAGAAAGGAATTGATCAACAGAGAATTAAGAAATATTTGGAGAAAATTGAAGTTCCAGAGCTGGGAAAACAAATTAAGGAATTACTAAATGGTTTAGTTACGAAAGAAGAAGTGACAATGGCGATAGAGGATGCAAAGTTGGGCAAAGCTCCAGGACCAGATGGCTTTACAGCAAAATTCTATAAGAAATTTAAAGAGGAGCTAACCCCTATTTTAGTACTTCTGTCGAATGAGATAAGACAGACTAAACGGATCCCAGATTCATGGAGAGAAGCAAACATTTCATTGATACCTAAAGAAGGTTTGGATTTGACTCAAGTAAAGAATTATAGGCCAATTTCGCTATTAAATAATGATTACAAACTATTTGCAAAAATACTTTCTGAGAGACTGAAAAAGTATTTGAAAGATACAATAGCGGAAGAACAAGCTGGATTTTTACCAAATAGACAAATCAGAGACAATTTGAGAGTGGTGATAGATGCAATTGAATATTATGACAAGCATCCTGAAAAAGAAGTAGGATTCCTCTTCTTAGATGCGGAAAAAGCTTTTGACAATTTAAATTGGGAATTTATGCTACAAGTTATTGAAAAAATGGATATTGGACAGTCTTTTTTAAACATGATTGTGGCAATATATTCAGAACAAAAAGCGGCTTTGAATATAAATAAAGAAAAGACGGACTTCTTCCGAGTCCAAAAGGGAACACGTCAAGGTTGCCCATTATCCCCGTTGCTGTTTATTTGGATATTGGAAATATTATTGACAGCGATAAGGAAAGACAATAGTATTGAAGGACTTACAGTGAAAGGCTTTGCCTACAAGTACAGGGCATTTGCAGATGACGTAATGTTTATGATTCAAGACCCAATTGAGAAAATACCACAACTGATGGAAAAAATTGAAGAGTTTGGGTCAGTTGCGGGATTTTATGTTAATAAAAGTAAAACCAAAGTGATGTGTAAAAATATGACGAAACAAAGACAAACAGAATTGCAAGAAAAAATTCAATGTGAAGTGGTCACAAAGACCAAATATCTTGGAATTGAATTAACCATGAAAAATATTGATTTGTTTAAAAACAATTATGAAAAGGTGTGGCATAAGATCCAACAAGATATGAAGAAATGGGACACTTTGAATTTATCACTGATGGGAAGAATCGCAACTGTAAAAATGAATGTTCTACCACGTTTGATGTTTTTGTTTCAGACTATTCCAATATTAAAACAAAGGAAGGTATTGGATATGTGGCAGAAAGAACTATCCAAATTCGTATGGGCAGGAAGAAAGCCAAGGATTAAAATGAAAATTTTATGTGATGCAAAAGAGAGAGGAGGCTTACAACTACCGAATTTAAGACTGTATTATGATGCCGTCTGTTTAACATGGTTGCAACAGTGGATTAATTTGGACAATAAGAAGTTATTGGCCCTGGAAGGGCATGATAACAAATTCGGATGGCATGCATATTTATGGTATGGAAAAGAAAAAGTGGATAAATTTTTTAAACACCACTTTGTAAGACAATCACTGTTCGAGACATGGACGAGATATAGAAAATTCTTCTCAGAAGAAAGACCACTTTGGATTGTACCAGCGGAAGTAATTAATCCATATTCAAGAAACCAAGGACTAGATTGGCTACCTTATAAAAATCTTTTAAAATCTGAAGGGAAAAATTTTGTGTTAAAAGATAGATTTGATGTTGAATTTGAATATGATTGGTTGAAGTACAGACAGATTTATGATCTATTTAAGACCGATAAAAGAGAACACGGTTTTAGAGCAAAAAATATTGAAATTGAAATTGTATGGCTTGAGAAAGACAAAAAAATGATCTCTAAACTGTACAAGGTGTTATTGAAATGGTATACTGAGGATGAAGTTGTAAAGGAGCAAATGATAAAATGGGCTGTAAATGTTAATAATGAGATATTAATGACATCTTGGGAACATTTGTGGAAAAAATCAATGAAAATTTCAACGTGTGTAAATGTTAAAGAGAATTGTTATAAAATGATGTACAGATGGTATATGACGCCTAAAAAAATTGCTATTATAAATGAAAGTATGTCCAACAAATGTTGGAAATGTAAAAAACATGAGGGGTCTTTTTACCATATGTGGTGGACATGCGATAAGGCAGTAAAGTATTGGACAGAGATCCACAATGAGATACAAAAAATTTTGAAATGTACTTTTAAGAAAGACCCACAGATGTTATTGTTAGGTCTTAAAATGGAAGAAATAAATGTAGCCAAGAGAACACTACTATGGTACTTGACTACAGCAGCAAGACTGATTTTTGCTCAATGTTGGAAACAAGATAAAGTACCTGAAACATGGGAATGGATTAAAAAACGTTGTTTTTAGCAGAAATGGACAAATTAACAAGAAAATTAAACAACGAAGAAGATGAAACTTTTTTTGAAGACTGGAAAGACTTTCAAAAATACTTGCTGAAAAACTGGGACATTAAACGCGGTTTGATCTGTTTTGATAGTTATTAAGTGGAAAATGAAATAGAATTAGATTTCTGAATTGTTACCGTTTGCTAGAGAAAATAAGTTTAGAAATAATTGTAATAGAATAAGAGAGATATTAATGGGGTTGGAGCGGTGCGGGAAGTCTTGTTTGGGGGGGGGAGAAGGGGAAATTAGAAAAATGGGTATGTAGGTTGGTTGAAAATGTTTGAACATGTGATATATCCAATAATAAATTGTATTTACCAGATCCTAGCTGGATATTCTAACCACTACACGGACATAGGTCATCAAGCTGCATGTCCTTTCCCCCTCTCTATGTTAATAAATTCAGTACTGCATATCATATCCACTTCATCTGAGGAATAAAGGAATTCTGCTGCTGAGATACCTAAGTAGATGAATCTCAGCATTGCACTTGTTCTAGCTATGCTTTATCTGTTCCCTTCATCTACAGGTTGGAGGTGATCCTCATGAGATGTTGGAAACAATCACTTTCACCCTCTTCCTTCAGGATCTATTAATGGGTATGGAATGCATGGCTGTTCCTAAACAAGGAACATGTAGGTTTTACCTCTTATGATTAGCAAATGCACTCTCACTTTAACTGTGCACTATATCTGTGATACACAGCTCTCAAAATAAGGGGTCAAATTTATATCCCATCATGGAGAGCACCTAAGTGTTAATCTTCCCCACCAATTATTACTCTTCAGTGCACCCATGCAAAGGAAAGTGTATTTTAAAATTAATGTCTGTAATGTGAAACTCCAGTTGGGCTCAGGCTAGAATTATTTAACAAGGACTCTCACTTTGATTACTAGCTCTTACACACCATGCTAAGGAGATTTAATATTGTATGATGTACATTTTAAATCCATTAAAAATAAAGTTAAGGGCGGTCTTCTTCCCAGTATAAAACCTGTAAATCAGGTTTGAATTGATTATATTTGTTGGTTTAATGAAGTAAGGTAGACCTTTTTTTCTGACTAATGCTTCGGAGAGTATTTATACAATAAGAAAGAGCTGCCATCATCCATCACTTGCTCAATGCAACCATTTTTTATCAGGGGTCACAAGAGCTGGCAGCAAAATCAATTAAAATCAAATATCTCAGAAGCCAAAAGTCTGTAATAGAATGAATATGCTTATATCCTTGTTCACTGCATATCTAAAGAGAATTAAATATTAGCATTTGGATGGTGTGTGCATGTGGGAAAGAATATAAAGATACAATTGGGATACAAAGTAAACAAATGTCTGTTATCTATTTAACGGAGCTGCACTGAAGTTTTGATGGAGGGAGCAAAAGTATTATCCTGTGGGCTGCTTCAGAAGTACATTATCTGACTTACTCCTCTACAAAGTCCCCTTTTAAAGATTTACTCACCACCTTTAAATGAAATTATTTATTTTCAGGCACAGTCACTCTTAAATTTAATTCCTCTCTTCGTGCACTCGCTGTGGTAGGCCTTTATGAAACCGTTTCTGTCACATGAATAGTGGGAAATCTTCACTAATGTTTTATCATTTTCTCTGAGAAAAGAAAATGGTTTGCAAAGGAAATATTCCATTTAAAGGAAACTGAGACAACACAAAGGATAGAAGAAAGAGGTTAAGCGCTCTGCCATGCTTTGTGGACAAAGAGACCATTGATTCCTTAAGCAGAATATCTTTCTGCCACATTCTTGGAAGATCAAGGAAATGTTGTACCTAGTCAATACAGTTCATTTTAAGCAGTTCATTTTAAACAGATCCTTCCTTCTGAGATCAAACAACAAGTCCTCCTAATATGGCATTCAGTCTTTAGCAGTGGCTGGCCTAGTGATCCTGGAAAGTTCTCCAAAAGGGAATGGAGGAGTTAGCTAACTCTCTCACTTGTCCCCAGCACCTAGCAATCCATACTGCCTCTACGAACTGATAGACCTCTGAATTTGTCCAGTCTTTTTTAACAGTCATATTTACTATGGACCATAAGAATTGTGGCAATTCCATAAGTTGTTCGTGTCCTGCTTGTCACCATACAGCCCCAGTGAAGGGATCTAAATGAACCATAGTCTGATGAAAAGATCTATCATGGTTGGAAGTCTTTAGCCACCCATCTAAATGGAAACTTTTTAAAAATGTGTTGGTATTCATGTCATGGATGGGATTTGAATGAGCACTGAATGCAGATTGTGCTGCCCTTTGACTTCCAAGAAATTGTATTTAGGACTTCAGTTTTATACCTCAAGGCATTCTGCAGTAATACAAATAGCAAAGCAAGCCATATAAGCATATGGAGCCTGAAACTGCATAACACAATATGCAAGGCATGTGGAGGAAGTCTGTCCCTCTGTATTCTGCCAGCTCCAAGTCCAAACTGATAGCAACTTGCTACCAAATAACAATAATAATTACTATTTATATAGCATTTTCAGAATTCATAGCATTTCACACACATTGGCCCTTCTCACATTACCATTCTAAACCAGATGTTACCCATTGCTGGCCCGATTTCAAGTAAAGCAATATAGGGATGGGGGTATCATATAGCAAATTTCCTTCCATTAATGAGCTGTCTCTGAAGAACTATGGTCATTTCAAACAGTGCTGCTTTCCCTCCTGCCCCTTTTCACCACACAATCTTCCTTGGACTTTTTAAAGCATTCTAAGGTGAGCGCTATAGCACTAAAGTGCTCCCATGATTGCACCACTTGGGAACAGTAAGCATAATGTTATTGAGTTTAACATTTGTATAAATAGAGAGTTGCCCAAAAAGACGGACACAACCACTTTTAACTTTAAAAGGGGTAACTTCTCTGATATGTGGGGACATGTGAGGAAGAAACTGAAAGGAAAAGTAGAAATGGTCAAAACCATTGGGGAAGTCTATTTAAAACTACAAACCCAGAAGCTCAGAAAAAATATATACTGCAGGTTAGGAAAGGCACAAATAGGTATAGGAAAAGCCTGCGTGGTTAACAAACAAAGTAATGGAAGCTGTAAAAGGTAAGGAGGATTCCTTTAAGTGGTGGAAAGCTAGTCTCAGTGAGGTTGATAAAAGGGAACACAGGCTGTGGCAAATAAAATGCAAGTCTGTGATCATGCAGGCAAAAAGGGAATATGAGGAGCATATCGCAAAAAATGTAAAGACCAACAATAAAACTTTCTTCAAATATATTAGAAGCAGGAAACCAGCCAGGGAGGCAGTGGGGCCCTTGGATGACCAAGGGGTAAAAGAAGTAGTGAAGGATGATAGAGAAATGGCTGAGAAGCTGAATGCATTTTTTGCCTCTGTCTTCACTGTGGAAGATGAGAAGTGCTTGCCCACTCCAGAACCGCTGATTTTGGGAGGGGTGTTGAAAGACCTGAGTCAGATTGAGGTAATGAGAGAGGAGGTCCTATGACTGACAGACAACTTAAAAACTGATAAATCACCAGGCCCGGATGGCATATATCCGAGAGTTCTGAAAGAGCTCAAATGTGAACTTTTGGATCCCCTGACAAAAATATGTAATCTTTCATTAACATCTGCCTCCATTCCTGAGGACTGGAAGGTAGCTAATGTCACTCCCATCTTTAAAAAGGGTTCCAGAGGAGATCCAGGAAATTACAGGGCAGTCAGTCTGATATTGATACCAGATAAATTGGTAGAAACTGTTATTAAGGAAAGAATAAGTAAGCACATTGATGAACAAAAACTACTGAGGCTGACTCAGCATGGGTTCTGTAAGGGAAGATCTTGTCTCACTAACCTGTTAGTGTTCTTTCAGGAGTAAACAAACATGTGGACAAGGGGGTCCCAATAGATGTTGTTTACCTTGACTTCCAGAAAGCCTTTGATAAAGTTCCTCATCAAAGGCTCCTAAGTAAGCTCAATAGTCATGCGATAAAAGGACGAGTCCTCTTGTGGATCAAAACTGACTAATTAATAGGAAACAGAGAGTGAGTATAAATGGGCAATTTTCTCAGTGGAGGGTGGTAAGCAGTGGGGTACCACAGAGATCAGTACTGGGTCCCATGCTTTTTAACTTGTTCATTAATGATTTGGAGTTGGGAGTAAGCAGTGAAGTGGCTAAATTTGCAGATGACATGAAGTTGTTCAGGGTAGTGAGAACCAGGGAGGATTGTGAGGCACTCCAAAGGGATCTGTCAAGGATGGGCGAGTGGGCATCAATATGGCAAATGGGGTTCAATGTGGCCAAGTGCAAAGTGATGCACATTGGGGCCAAAAATCCTAATTATAAATACACATTGATGGGGCCCAAACTGGCAGAGACTGACCAAGAGAGAGATCTTGGAGTCGTAGTAGATAACTCAATGAAAATGTCTAGACAGTGTACAATTGCAATAAAAAAGGCCAATGCTATGCTGGGGATTATGAGGAAGGGAACTGAAAACAAATCAGCCAGTATCATCATGCCCCTGTATAAATCAATGGTGCTACCTCATTTGGAGTACTGTGTACAGTTCTGGTCACCACACCTCAAAAAGGATGTTATAACATTGGGAAAAGCGCAGAGAAGGGCAACTAGAATGATAAAAGGGTTGGAACACTTTCCCTATGAAGAAAGGTTAAAGTGCTTGGGGCTCTTTAGCTTGGAAAAACGACGGCTGAGGGGTGACATGATTGAGGTTTATAAGATTATGCGTGGGATAGAGCGGGTAGAGAAAGAGGTACTTTTCTCCCTTTCTCACAATACAAGAACTGGGCACTCAATGAAATTGCTGATCGGTTGGGTTAGAACGAATAAAAGGAATTACTCCTTCATCCGAAGAATGATTAACACATGGAATTCACTGCCAAGGGAGGTGGTGGTGGCTACAAGCATGGACTCCTTCAAAAGGGAATTAGATAAGCACAGGGGTCTTTTCGGGGGGGAGCCCACCGCAGCTCCGGGAGCTCAGAAGCCAAGCCCCGCCCCCAGCCGGCGTCCCGGAGAGTCTTTCAGGCAGCCGAATGTCAATTTCAGCTCCATTATATCCTATGGGCCATTGAAGTCAATGGTGAAAACATAGGGTATATTCTAGGGGCTGGAGGAGAGGGGTTTGAGGGAGAGGCTCGAAACTCACAGGATAGCTGATGGAGCCTCTCCCCAAGATATCCACCAAGTTTCAAGAACATTGGACCAGGGGGTCCAATTCTATGGCCCCTAAACAGGTTGCCCCTATTCTCTCCATTGTTCTCTATAGTGGGAAAAAAATAACATTTTCCCACCATAGAGAACAATGGAGGAAATGGGGCAACCTGTTTGGGGGCCCATAGAATTGGACCCCCTGGTCCAATGTTCTTGAAATTTGGTGGGTATCTTGGGGAGAGGCTCCATCAGCTATCCTATGATCTTGGAGCCTCTCCCTCAAACCCCTCCCCTCCAGCCCCAGAATATACCCTATGTTTTCACCATTGACTTCAATGGCCCATAGGGTATAATGGGGCTGAATTGCCACTGAATTTCTTTCATTCCCTCCTTTCCTTCTTTCTTTTTCCTCTTTCCCTCATTCTTCTCTTCTCTTCTCTTCTCTCTCTCTCTCTCTCTCTTTCTCTTTCTTTCTTTCTTTCTTTCTTTCTTTCTTTCTTTCTTTCTTTCTTTCTTTCTTTCTTTCTTTCTTTCTTTCTTTCTTTCTTTCTTTCTTTCTTTCTTTCTTTCTTTCTTTCCCACCTTCTTCTCTTCTCTTTTTTCCTCCTTTCCCTGTTTCCCTCCCTCTTCCCTCTCTTTCTTTCTCTCTTTCCTTCCTTCTTTCCTTCTCTCTACTCTCTCTCTTTCCTTCCCTATTTCCTCCTTCTGTGGCCGAACTCTAGTGAGAAGGAGTTTAAACTTTAAACCCCTTCTCTCTTAGCTCCCCCACCCAGACCAGCTGGGGAAGGGAAGGGGAGGCTTTTGAAGATGCTTCCCCCCTTTTGCTTCCCCTTCTGACATCACTTCCGGTGATGTCAGGGTGTGTGGCATATGCTAATAGCCTAATCGCTCATTAGCATACCATATGCTAATGAGCTCCTGCAGCTGTTCTTCTACGAAAAGACCCCTGGATAAGCATATGGAGGAGAAGTCCCTCAGTGGCTATTAGCCACAAGGTATAGATAGGAACTCTCAGGCTGGGGCAAGTGATGCTCTGTATTCTTGGTGCTTGGGGGGGGGGCAACAGTGGGAGGGCTTCTAGTGTTCTGGCCCCACTGGTGGACCTCCTGATGGCACCTGGCATTTTTGGCCACTGTGTGACAGAGTGTTGGACTAGATGGGCCATTGGCCTGATCCAACATTGGCTTCTCTTATGTTCTTATGTCCTTATTATTCAGTATTAGGGTTTGCATTAAAATACCTTGGCCCATGGTAGGGTTGCCAACTCTAGGCTGGGAAATACCAAATTTGGATTTCCAACTTTAGAATATTCAATTTGGGCATGGCTTCTGGATAGGGCGGAGTTTGAGGAGAGGAGGGAGCTCAGTAGGGATGTGACACCATAGAGTCCACCCTCTGAAGGTACCGCTTTATCCAGGGGAATTGATATCTGTAGTATGGCAGTTATAATTCTAAAAGATCTCTGGATTCTACTTAGTAGCTGGCAGCCCTAGTCCATGGTGATCAAAATGCTTTTAGTTATACCACATCTGTGTGATGTAATTGCTTTGTGCCCTCCTAGGTCTCATTTAGCTTTTGGTAGAAGTTTCTGGATACCGCAAGTGATAATAATCCAGATTTATAAAAGTACTGTGTTTCTGATACTGATGCTAAATGTATCTATTAGGGAAATGTTATGTGCCGCTTCTCAAGACACCTGCACAAGATGGCTTACAAATGAAAATGATACAATCATAAACAGCATAAAGTCATTAAAATTAACAAACTATAAAAAGCCATGTAATTTTTTTGGAAGGCAAATATGCTGACATGTAAACCCTTTTTTGACAAGGAGTACCATTTTATTCATAAATATCTATGTATGCACACACATACATGTCAAACTTCATATTTAATACATTATGAAGTAGAAAGCCAGTTCAGACATTAATCTCAATAATAAACTACTAAGTAGGGTAAAATGTGAGTTTGGGCAGCAGAAATGCCCACACTCACAGCTACTATGCATATGAACTTGAAATTCATGTGTCAAAATTTGCACAAGCTTTGCCTGATTTCTGCAGTGCTTTGTCTTCGTGTATTAAGACTGCATTGCCAGCCTTCCTGCTGGCATCTGGAGTTCTCCCAGAATTGAAACTGATTTTCAGACTACAGAGATCAGTTCCCCTACAGGAAATGTAGAATCTAGGAGAAATTGAAGTTCTAGAATGGCTGCGTAGAATGGATTATTTAGGACTTACTTTTCTCCAGTGGTATACCACAAGGACCCTATTGTATACTAGAGAGGCTAGGAGAAACTGATGGACAGTCACTTGAGAAAATACTAAAGACTAGAGGCCAGCTGGGGATTGAGAGAGGGATGGGACTGCTGTTGACTGGCTCTTCAGACTGAATTTTTCTCCTTAACATTGAGAAAAACCTGAAGACAATTTTGAGAGGATTTTAGGTTGAGTGGTTGAGTGATGTGAGGCAGGCAGTTTGATTTAAATTTTAAATTTTGGTGAGACAAAGTGACCTCACAGTAAGGGGAGGCACTGACCTTTGAGTTGGATATGACATAACAGGGTGTGACATCTCATCCCCCAGAGTTCCCTCCCCTCTTCAGACTCTGCCTACCTCAGTCACTGCCTCCACATATCCATGAATTTGGAAACCCTGTTCTGTATGAGGGTAAGAACCAAAGAAGTGGAGCATATTATCCATACATTTGCACAACCCTTGTGGCATGTGCAGGGCCGGCCCCAGGTTATTTTGCACCCTAGGCGAGGATCCCTTCTGGCTCCCACCCATGTGCCCACCAAAATCCACTGGCTGCCCCCTCCGGGTTCCTGGTGCCCCACTGGGAGGATGCACCTTGGAGAGGGAACAATTGAGGCCTCCCTGCCCCCCAGTGTGGCTCCCTCCTGGCTGACCTCCCACTGCCCTTGCCTCCACAGAAGGCCAGCCAGACTGGACCGGGGGGGGGGGTGCAAGAAAGCAAGCGAGTCTGTGCTGAGGAGGGGGTGGGAATCTGAAGGCTGGGAGGGAAGGAGTCCAGCCCCAGCCCAGCAGAGGAGGAGGAGGAGCGGAGGGTGCCACCCAGCAGAGGCCATGGCCGCCTGCAGACCCGCCAAGTCTCGGTTATCCCCTCCCCGCCCCAAGCCAGGCTCCTTCTCCGCCCTAGTGGGAATGGGACTTGCCAGTGGGGGGGGAGGCCAGGGAGGGAGGCATGTGATGTCATTTCTGCAGTGGTGAATGCACAGGTTCCTAAGTTCCAGGCCTGCACTCCCTCTCAAATTTTTAATTTACCACCATGACCTGTGTTTCAGCAGACCCTATGAGATACTGTAGGAATAAACATTAGGCAGCTGTCTCATTTTTGAGAGCCACATGCAACACAGACTCAACATTAAACTGTAGGCCGTCCTACTGAACGTTTCCCTGCCTGATGTGAAATGATTGTGACTTGTGATTCTACATTTCTCTGTTTCCTTGGAAAAGTCATGTCTGTCTTGTGCTGTTACATAAGTGACACATTTAAAACAAAACAGGTTGATTCTGCTAAATGACAATGCAATGTGCTAAATTTATACCTGACAAATAATTCTTCTGACTGAACTTGTCTAACTCATTATGTGATACATTATTTACAATACAGAATGTATTCTCAGTCCTGCAGCATTCTAGCTGTTTATAGCATTCCTTTAAAAGTCAACATGGCACTCAAGG
The DNA here is from genome assembly GCA_029375565.1 of Gekko gecko. Lineage (NCBI taxonomy): Eukaryota > Metazoa > Chordata > Lepidosauria > Squamata > Gekkonidae > Gekko > Gekko gecko. The sequence goes on along the minus strand of JAPDNY010000010.1, from coordinate 88,729,651 downwards.
TGACTGATCTTAAAGAGGAATTTGGAAAATATCCAGGCAGAAAAACAGCAAAGACTTTGATTTATAAAAATGCATTTAGGACTGGGGCTAGGTTTGAAAATTGGAGCTATCACCTGGCATCCCCAGGAATTTAGGAGACAGGGCAGGGCACAGAATTAATATTTCACTATGTGCCACCATCACTTGCACATAAAGCCCCAAACATGACATCAGCATATCAGCTGATGATCTTGACTTCTATGGTATTTACAATAGAGTTTTTTGGAGAGAGTCCAAAGAGTTCCTGACGTTCTGACATCACATCCAGGATTTCACCTGGAATTGATGGTGGCACATTGCACAACATCATTCCACCCTCACCCCCATTACTCCTGACAGCCAAGGAGCAAAGGCATGTGGGAAAGCCCACCTACTGGGAGGTTGCCTGCCTGAAGTGAGCAAATGCTAAGCTGGGCCCAGATGCCATCACTTTCATAGGCAAAGCAATGCTTGCAGTAGGGGGAGTATAAAGTCTTCACTGTAGAAATAAACTAAGGTGGGAGATTATTGGAGATGGGTTGAAGACATGAAGGCAAGTCAGTGTACAATGGAAAAGCAGAAGTAGCAGTAAGTGCACTTAACAACTGCTTTGAATGCGGAAGCACCATGAGTTCAGGTGCACTAAAAACCAATGGCAACAAAATACAGATGGCTAGGAAAGGATTAAGAGTCCTTTTCCTCTGAGAGGCACTTAAAATGTACAGAACATTTTAATATAATAAATGCATCAAAACATTCCAAGAAGAAAGTGATAACAGCACACAACCCAGAATCAATTTTCGTTCCTTGTGCTGGATACAGACAGCAAACACAATGCTATCTTTTGCTGAATGAATGCCCACCAGGAAAATGAAGTGACCTGCTCTTTTTAATGAGAAAATAACTTGTCAAATTTACCTTGGAAGTTGAAAAAATGACAGAAATAGACATGACTCTGAAATCATCATTCTAAAATGATCATTGTCAACTCATAAATATAGCACCAGCCTTATCTTAAATTAGAACCTCCCTTTCCTTTCCTTCCACTGTGATATAAAAATGTCTCACTGACACAAAGGTACATCATTCTTCTTGGATTCTCAGATATCAACAAAGATGCATGTTAATTCTGTGAAGTATATCAAGCTACCCTATATCTAGGAAGATTACTGGTCCATCTAGCTCTAGCGCAGTATTGTCTACCTATCTGATGAAAGCCATGGGTTACAACTTGGACTTCCTGCAGAAAAAACACGTGCTCCACTACAGAGTAATGAAGGGCAACCATACTTCAAACAGATAGCCAGTGTTTGGAGGGATGTGTGTGTGTGTGTGTGTGTGTAGTTGCTCTGAAGATACTACTTTCAACAGATGCCACACAATTAATTGTATCCAATGCGTGGATAGTGCAAGGAAGTGTGAATCTTCCTGGATTTCTTTCCTCCCATCAGTCTTTTCCAATCCCAGAAAAATGTAATCCCAGTGTTGCAGGACACACCTGGAGTGAAATTCTCCTCCTCCTCCTCCTGTCAGTGCAGCTCCACTCATAAAAAAGGCAAAACTAGAGATTTAACCCCTTTTCCCATCCTCACTGCAGCCTTACTGACCAATATAAGTATTATTCCAGGTGGGTCCTTATGACCCCCAGAAATTTCCGAGTGTCATAAATGACTTATGGGGGAGGGGAACTTGGGGGAGGGGAAACTCAACAACTATCAATACCTTTATAATGTTGCCCCTTTTGTTCCCTTTTATCTTTTTTTTTTGGCTGAGCAGCTCCTTTTCTTTCTTCTTTGTTTCTCTGTATGTCCCACCAAGTTGTTTAAATATATATCGATGTATGCTGACCCAGCCTAGAGACTGACTAAATCCCTCATTTGTTTTTGTCTGATAATGACACATGAAATGCTGATGGTAATTCAAAACTAACAAATGGCTTTAGGGGAAATGGTCAGGTAGGTATCAGGTTTAGGACTTGGAAGGTAAACAGGAAACAGGAATGAGGTAGCTTTCTATAAATATAAACAATAGTTTGTCACCTGTTTTGTTATATAGATAGGTCTTTAAAACTTAGGAGAGAGATTTCTTGGCAGTTTCTGCTTAAACAAACAAACATAAGCTTCTCTGTCTCAAAGATACCTAAGCAGGTGAAGGCAGGAACATTCACACAAGTCCCAATATCCCTTCTTAACCACTAGACAGGGTCAACCCCCTTTTACTAGCAGCTGTTTCCCTCAGAGAAGGCCCACTCACCTCATTTCTCTAACTCAGAATCCTTCTTAATCCTCTCACTCTGCTTAAGTCTCCTTCACACTCAGCTGTCATTCTTAACTGCCACTCTCAACTGTAGAACACCATTTGAACCCCCTGTCACTAAAGGCTCTAAGATAAGGTTAAAGCATTAACCATTTACTGTCCATTACAGCTTTCCTCTGATGGACCACAGAATCCAACACAATAACCATAATATAGTGATAAAAATAGCAGCACCACTGCTCAAGACTTGAAATGCCTGTCTAAAAGTTTTCATTTGTCTTAGCTGCAAATAAATGTGTGCCATCTAAACAAAACTAATAATTCTAATATTATTTGTTTATTTATTAGATTCACTCCAAACCTCTAAATAGTACCTCTTGGTGGTTTCAAGTAGATGTTGAACAGCATATTGAGTAGAGTCCTATGGAACTCAATGAGCCAGTATCCACAAGGAAGACAAACAGTCCCTCCGAATCTTTTTCTAGGGCTTCATTTCAAGAAGTATTGGATCCACTGAAAAACAGTGTTTTCCATAGTTCTAGGTAGGTGTCCCAAAAGGATAATATGGCCAATGGCCTTAAAAGAGAACTACTAGTGGCACACTCTCCATATTGGCTGACCAGTACAGATCATTCCTCAGTTTGACCAAGACGGTTTCTGTCTCATGGCCAGGTCAGAAACCAGATTGAAAAGGAATAAAACAACCAGTTTAATCTGGAAACACTGGAGGTAAGATGCCATCACTCTTTCCAATAGTTTACTCAAAAATAACACATTTGAAATGGACCAATGATAATTTAAATCTTCTGAATCAATTAAAGATCCCCTCCCAGTAATGGTTTTATAATGGCCCTTTAAAGGCCACAGGCATCAATAAACCGTTTAGATCCATTATTAATCCCATTTGCTAAGAGATGCTTGTTTGAGAGCCAGTTTGGTATAGTGGTTAAATGTGCGGACTCTAATCTGAGAGAACCAGGTTTGATTCTCCACTCCCCCCACTTGCAGCTGCTGGATGACCTTGGGCAAGCCATAGTTCTGTCAGAACTGTTCTCTCAAGAACAGTTCTCTTAGAGCTCTCTCAGCCCCACCTACCTCAGACAGGGTGTTTGCACTGCCGGCTTGCCCACTAGATGAGCTAGGCACTCGCCTAGGGTGCTGGGGCCACAGGGGTGCCAAACCGCCCCTTGCCCCGCCCCCCCGTGAAGCTGGCACTCCAAGCCCTTCCCTGGCTTTCCTGGGTGCGCCGCTACTGCGGCGTGCTCAGGAAAGCTGGTGCTGGGAAGGAAGGGGCGGCCATTTGAACGGCTGCCCCTTCCCTGGCTTTTCTGGGCATGCCGCTGCTGCGGCGTGCTCAGAAAAGCCGGCGCTGGGGCTGGGAGGGAAGGGGCGGCTGTTTGAACGGCCGCCCCTTCCCCGGCTTTCCTGGGTGCACTGCAGGTGCTGCGGGCCCAGGAAAGCCAGCACTCCACCCCTCCCACCGTTTCCAGGCCCCACCAGGAGGTTGGCATCCCCGGTGGGGTGGGCGCCCCAGGCTGTCTTGCCTAGGGTGCCCAGAGACCTGGGGCCGGCCCTGGGTGTTTTTTGTGGGGAGGGGAAGGGAAAGGAGTTTTGTAAGATGCTCTGAGACTCCAAGTGAAGGGTGGGGTATAAATCCAATCTCCGCTTCTTCTTATTCTTCTCTATATGATCTATTCAATTTCCACTGAAACCAGTTTCAGCCAATAATGAAAACTCAATGATGCAAATGTTCTGTGTAAGTATAGTAAGGTGGTTAGCACAGCACAAACATACAAGCCGCATAGCCTTGTTCTTCAAAAATACAGCACAGATTTCTACACACTGTTTCTACAATTAGAGGGTTATGCCAGACAAGATGATGTAAGATCCATGACTCATTCTCCACCACATTTTTTTTCTTAGTAAGTAGCCACCATGGAACATCCTGATTCAGATTAGGAACAGAGGTTGCACCATTTTCTGAGCTTAAATGGCTTCCAGGTCTGCAATTTGCCCTACATGTGGAATCCTGCATGTTGCGTATCTGGTGAATATATGCTTCCCTAAGAATTGCAAATTGCACCTCTGTGAGTCTTTTTCACATCAGGAAAATTGCACATGGGAAGGAGAGAACTCCCTTTATCTTGCCCCATCTCAGTATGAACGTGAGACTCCCACAGTTGCTATTTACTTAGAGAAAATATGATGGAACTTCAGCCATGAATTCTCCACAAATAGGTATGATTTGACTCTCAGTTACTAGACACTAGCATAACCTGTGCCTCTTGTCAAATTTTACAGTGCTATCCAAAGCACATCTACTAGAAAGGAAGTCCTATTGAAGTCAGATCAGAACATCACATATGATTTTTTAATTTTTAGACATTTTAAAAGGGCAGAGTATTTAGATGAAAGATAAATTATTTTATTACTTTATTTTATTTATTAGATTTTTTACTCACTGCTCACACAAAGGGTCTCCCAGTAACTTACATTAAAACCATATACATAAGGTAAAAACAATATAAAAACAAATAACAAATATCGATATACTATTAGCCACATGGGACCACAATCTGCAGATTGCTAAATCCATGGATCAGGGTCACACAGAGGCTTAAGAGATTTTTCTGCACACTTGGGGGACTCCCCAGATGTGCAGAAAAATCTTTCAAAAAAAACACCAAAGGTCCCTCCCAAAATACAATTGAGTTGTGTGTGCACGTGCAGACAATGCTCTTTGGGAAAGCAGTACAGCCACGCATTGCAGCAGAGGAGGATGCTGGTTGCTGCTCTGGGCCTACCGACAGCTGACACTGGTAGCCACTGCAGGTATAGTGGCAGAAGACACTGGCACCCACTGCAGGCCCAGCTGCAGGAAAGGATGTACAGAAAATGGAAGGAGGGTCAGATTACTGAGGGTGAGTACAAGAAGCAGGCTCGAATCTCTAGGGATGGTGTCAGAAAGGCTAAAGCGCAGATGGAGCTGAGGCTTTTGAAGGATGCTAAAAGTAACAAGAAAAATTTATATGCCTATGTTCAGAGCAAAAAGAAGAACAGGGATGGGGTAAGCTCATTGCTAGGGGAAGACAGTCAAGCCTTAACAAGGGATGAAGACAAAGAGGAATTACTCAACGCTCACTTTGCGTCGGTCTTTAACCATAAGGCGAGCTGTATACAAACTAAAGAATGCAGGGCATATGAAGGAAGGAGGCACTGCCAGTCCAGAATAAGTAAGGAAATGGTTAGGGCGCATCTAGCTGCCTTAAATACTTTCAAATCTCCAGGGCTGGATGGCTTGCATTCCAGGGTGCTAAAAGAAACTGCAGATGTTATTTCAGAGCCTCTGGCTCTAATATTTGAGATGTCCTGGAGTACTGGTGTTGTGCCGGAAGACTGGAGAAGAGCGAATGTTGTCCCAATCTTCAAGAAAGGAAAAAAGACGGACCCGTGAAATTACAGACCTTCCAGTTTCACATCAATACCTGGGAAAATTCTAGAGCAGATTATTAAATGCTCTGTCTGTGAGCACCTTGAATGGAATGAGTTAATTGGTGGTTTATCATAGGTTTATCAAGAATAAGTCATGCCAGACCAACCTTATCTCCTTTTTTGACAGAGTTACTAAAATGGTTGACTCTGGCAATGCTGTGGATATAGTGTATCTAGATTTCAGTAAAGCATTTGACAAAGTTTCTCATGAAATCCTTGAGGATAAGCTGGTTAAGTGTGGGCTGGATGGTGCAACCATTGGATGGATTCATGATTGGTTGAAAAATCATACCCAACGAGTGCTCATAAATGGCTCTGCATCTACGTGGAGGGAAATCTTGAGTGGAGTGCCGCAGGGCTCGGTCCTGGGCCTGGTGTTGTTTAATGTTTTTATAAATGACCTGGAGGAAGACATAGACGGGATGCTTATCAAATTTGTAGATGACACAAAGCTGGGTGGGATTGCTAATTCTGAAGAAGACAGAGTCAGGATTCAAAATGATCTAGATAGGCTGGAACAGTGGGCTGAGACAAATAAAATGAATTTCAATAGAGATAAGTGCAAAGTCCTACACTTAGGTACAAAAAATCAAAGGCACAGATATAGAATGGGAAGGACTTGGCTTGACAGCAGCACATATGAAAGGAATCTAGATGTTCTGATTGATCACAAGCTCAACATGAGCCTGCAGTGTGATGTGGCTGTAAAGAAAGCTAATGCAATCTTAGGATGCATTAACAGAAGCATTGTGTCCAGATCACGGGAGGTGGTAGTTCCGCTCTATTCTGCTATGGTCAGGCCTCACCTGGAGTACTGCGTCCAGTTTTGGGCACCACACTTTAGGAAGGATGTTGACAAGCTTGAGCGTGTCCAGAAGAGGGCAACCAGGATGGTGAGAGGGTTGGAATCCAAGTCTTATGAGGAAAGGCTGAAAGAGTTGGGTATGTTTAGCCTGGGAAAGAAAAGACTTAGAGGGGACATGATTACAGTCTTCAAGAGTAGATCTAATGGGTGGAAATTACAAGGGAGTCGTTACCGGCTAGATATCAGGAGAAGCTTCCTAAGTGTAAGAGTGGTTGAGCAGTGGAACAGTCTGCCTTAGGAGGTGGTGGATGCTCCTTCGCTGGACGTTTTCAAGCAGAAACTGGACAACCATCTTTCAGGTATGTTGTAGGTATGTAGGTATGTAGAGCTATTTTTTGGCTATGCTCCTGCAGAGTGCAGGGGGTTGGACTAGATGACCTGCAAGGCCCCTTCCAACTCTAACATTCTATTATTCTATCTGAAGACTAATTGATAGCCAGTACAGCTGTCACTGAACTGGAGTGATATGAGTTGACCATGATGTTCCAGCCAGCTGGCAGATGTGTTTTCTCTGATGTGTTTTCAAGGGCAGCCCTACATAAAGTGAATTGCAGTAGTTCAGTCTGGAGGTGACATTTGCATGGACCCATGTGGCAATGTCTGACCAGACAAATAAGGAGCCAACTGTCAGACCTAGCGTAGGTGAAAAAACACTGACCATGCTGTTATAGACGCTTGTTTATCCAACGATAGCTCAGAATTCAACCACACTCCAAGGCTCTTTACAGAGTCTACAGCTGTCAGTTAGACATCATCAAGTCTTGGGAGTGACCTTCCAGCTAGCATCTCAGTCTTTACCAGCTACATGAGCTCCATCTTGAATGGCTGCTGAAGGCCATTGAAGGCTGCTGATAGATTCAGAAGAATCAACAGCACCAGCATGCCTTTATCCAGATGTAAATAGAGATCATCAACCAAAATGACCAGTGCTGTCTCAGGCCCAAAGCCAGGCCTGAAGCCTGATTGAAAGCCCAGATCCTTGCAAGTCCTCTACTTGTTCTCAATTATTTCTGTTTTACTTTCTAGAATTTATTTATTTTCCTTTGAACCCAACTGTTAGATCATTATTGTAAATCTGTGGGTATTACCAATTTACCATTACCCACAGGTTTCCATAATGGTTTGCCATTGTGTGCTCCTTCCATGTTAGAAATTGTGTGTAGATTTTGTCAACTGGTCTGTCTGATAAAAATAATAATTCTGACCATCAACTATTATCAATGGCAAGATTATTTCGCTACCATCTATAAGCCAGGTTATTCAAAGTGCACTGTATTATATATCTAAGTTTGCTATGCATCACAGAGAAATCATGATTTGAGAACAGTAGTGTCTGTTTTTTATCTAAAAATAACCATTTGTAAATGTGCAGCTTTGCACTTATGAGTCATTTCTGCTGGTCTTGTTTTAATATTGGACAATCTGCTAGTTTACAACAACAAAGCACATTCTTATTTAGAACTGCATGCACCAGAAATAGAAGAGAAAGAATTAATTAACACATCAACGGTGCAATACTATGCAGAGTTACTCCAATCTAAGCCCAGTGATTTCAGCGGGGTAACTCTGCATGGGTTTGCACTGCAACTTGCCAGATAGTAGCAGGGGCACAATGAATGATATTATATTTGTATACCACCTTTGAATCTCCTGTCACTCAAGGCTTCACAAAATACAAAGTGGTTTACACAGAGTTCTCAGAAAGTCTCCCAATCAAGCACTAATCAGACTTAGACCACCAAGATCACTGTACCATAAGCTCTCCAGTCCTAACAGTGTCATTTTTCAAAAGGCAAAGTCATTTTGTGCATATGGAATCAAGACTGAAGAAGCATGGGGAAGTGCTTAGCTGTTTCCCCACATACTGTTTTCTTTGTTCCATCATCCACAAGTGTCTTGGCACTAGTGGAATTCAAAACATATATTCAGGATAAAGCAATATTGTAGTTAGGATGAAATTATTATTATTATTTATTCCATTTTTACCCCACCCTCCCCGCGAATGGGCTCAGGGTGGCTTACATGTGCCAAAGAATAAAACAATATAAAACAGGATAAAACAATCCATGTTAAAGTGCTCAGTAGTTACAGACAACTTCACCATGATGGGATCAATTGTACAATTAGACTCTCCAGTATCTTATATAGCAAAAAGGCTGCCACTCGATGAAATGAGTCCAGTTCCCTATCTGATATCAAAGAACTGTTCATTAATAGAAACTGCCTTAATCTAGAGTAGGCCCATAGCTACACTGAAGCATTTTGGGGCCCAGCCCCCCAACTTCCTGCCAAGGCCCCACAACATCCCCATCTGCCAGCAGCCCCACAGGCTCCATCCCAGGTTGGTGGCCCTGAGCTGGCAGCGCAGGGTGGCCATGGCATGAAGCAGTGCAAGGCAGCCAGGCGAGCGGGCTGGCAGGTGAGGTAGGGCCAGGGGGCTTTGGGTCCTGTGGCTGAACCTGCAACTCCAGAAATTCCTCCCCTTCTCCCTCTAGTGCAAAACTGCAGACCCCACTCGCTTGCATGCGCCTGTGCCCTCATCACTGAGGAAGCTGGCTGCCAAGGGAGAGAGAAACACAACACTCCCTCAGCCTCCCCTCCCAAGTTTTTCCTTCACCTCCCGCCTTCTCAGTTCAGCCTGGTTGCACCAATGCAGGGCGCAAACAAGCCACCAGTGGCAACGGAGCAGCCATCTCCATCTCATCTGCTCGCCCAACTTTCCTCCTTTGGCTTGGCTCCCTGGGCTGGGCAGGCTGCCACTTCCAAGTCTGAGAAGTGTTGCAGCAGAAAGCCCACCAGCAGGGGATGTGACCGAGGCAAAGTCACCATGGAAGCACGAAGTTAGCCAGGAATAAAGAAATAAAGAACCGAACAGGAACCCGACACTTTCGCCGTAGTTCCCTGCATTCCACACAGCCAATGAGGTTGAGGGGGAAAGGAGAGGAGAAGGGAATCCTCAGGTTACTCAGAGTCAGTGACTGACTTCCACTTACACCCACCCTCCACAATAGGGGAAATAACCCTGCTCCTGCCTGCTCCAACTGGCGAGTGTGAGTTTATTTTATTTTATTTTTATTTTATCAGTGCCCCCTGACTTATTTAAAGGCTACAGGCCTGCTCTGGAGCAGACAGAGAGGATATATGCATTTCTCACAATCCATCTCAAGGTCAACAAATACCACTGGAACCTAAGTATAGAGACCTGAGCAAGTTGAACAACTTTCATTGAACAGTTTAGGAGAACAAAACTGGACTGATTTAGATCTGACAGCCTGATGATCAGTGATTTCATTTGTAATTGGACACTGTTGGAGCTTCCCTAATACAAACTGGATTGCTTCATGTAATATGATGTCCTTACAAATGGTAGCTCAGAGGTTTAAGACGCTGAAGCTGCAGACCAGAAGGTCTGTAGCTCGGCAGTTCGAGATCCTAGTGCTGCCTGATGGAGTGAGCTCCCGTCTCTGGCCCCAGCTCCTGCCAACCTAGGAGTTCGAAAGCAAGAAATTGCAAGTAGATGAATAGGTACCACTTCATTGGGAAGCTAAAAGTGTTCCATGCACCTTGGCATTTAGTCATGCCAGCCACATGACCATGGACGGTGCTGGTTCTTCAGCTTGGAAATGGAGAAGAGCACTGCCCCCCTAGTTTTTAAGCAAGGGAAACTTTTACCTTTAGCCCACCATAGAGTGCATGTAACCACAATCAGGGTCTCAGAGGCTGAGATGCCCAGGTCACTTTCATTTTTTGAGGCCCTTGGAATATTAAAAATGAAGAAATGCCAAAACAGGGTTACAAAAACTATGGTCTGTTTTAATTCATAGCATGCACTACAGGTGGTGTGGCCCAGTAATGGGACACAAGTTTAAATCTGTATGATGAACCTCTTCTTTCAATCCTGTCAGTATATCACTGTGACAGTATGTAGAACCTCATTTGGACATATTGTCAAAAGTCTAAATTTGAGGCCTTCTGTGAATGTGAGGCCCCTGCCAAATAGCCCTTACCCCACCCATGATAGGTCCTGACCACAACATACCAATATTCTGGAATATCAGGCCAACACTTGAAATAATTTGATAATGTGTCTACACCAATAAGGAATAGAAGGACAAGAACAGTAAACATTCTCCTTGCTTTCAAATAGTGTTTCTTATGGGGATTTGAGCTTGGGAGTTCAGTGAGGAAATTTGAAGGAGAGCAGAAAATAACCTCTATAGTCTGATTTCCCAAGAAAAGACATGCAAGCTCCACATCAGCAAGGAGGGTGGTGTGCTACTGTTATCTTTACTGATACAGAAATCCTATTTCATCCTAAAACACCTTTAAATGACTAAACCATTTATGAAGAGAGAAGGCCAGCTGGGCAGTAGGGACTATCCAGTGTTTTGCAGGGAGTGCCACATATACACTTATCTACCCACTGGGCAGAAAGTGTGGGTGTGTACTCAGTGCATGGAGCTCTTAGCTCTCAGGGAGCAGTTTTGTTCCCATGAGGTTGGGATTGCTGGCATGGGAAAGCTAAGGAACAGAGAGAGGTTTGGGGATGAAACCTTTGGGGAACTACCAGAACAGTCCCACTCTTCTGCTGACAGCTCCTCTGTTGTTGTGGAGAGTAAGAGTCTTGAAGCTGGAGGGCATCTGTCTGAAGAGCAGGGATGTGATCCCCTAGAAGGAACCCTCCTCAGATAATGGACCAGTATCCTGTCATACTGAGGATACCCTTCCGGGTTTGGGGCGAGGTGGGATTTTGGTAGTGGGTGATTTGATTATTAGGAGGGGGGGATCTGTGACAGGTGTATTCACCACATAGTGACTTGCCTGCCTGGTGCAAAGGTTGCAGATATCATGCACTGTCTAGATAGGTTGATAGCGTTGAGGATGAGTCATGGGGCATGTTGGCACCAATGACATTGGGAAATGTAGTCATGTGGTTCTGGAGGAAAAAAATTAGGTTACTAGGAAGAAAGTTAAAGGACCGGAGAATTCTCAGAATAGCTACTATCTGGTTCCACATGTGGGGCCAGCTAGGTAAGAACAGTTCAGGGATCTCAATGGGTAGATGAGACAGTGGTCTGGGAGAAAGGGTTTAGGTTTGTTAGGCACTGGGGAACTTTCTGGGACAAGCTGAACTTATACAAAAGAGATGGGCTTCAGCTGAACTAAAAGGGAATCAGCCTTCTGGCACTTAATATCAAAAAGGTGGCAGAGCAACTTTTAAATTCATCCCAGGGGGAAAGTTGACAGGATCTGGGGAGCCTCCAGTTCAGGACAAGCCAGTCCAAAGGCTTTGTTAGGGTAAACACTTGGGGTAATATTGATAGGAGTATGATGGAACTTGGAAGTGAGGATGGGATGGCAAAGGAGAGCCATTTGGGAAGACAAAGCAGCCAAGAGATTGAGGTTCTTTGGGAGGGAAATGTGTTATAGGTGTATATACGCCATTGCTAAGAATCTCCAAGGCAAGATGGGGGAGCTGGAGTGATTAATCTTAAATGACAATTTAGATATAGTGGGTATTTCAGAAACATGGTAGAATGCAGAAAATCTATGGGATACAATAATCCTTGGGTATAATCTATAGGCAAGACAGGGAGGGATGGGTTGGGTTGGGGGAAGAGTCATATTGAACATTAAAGAGGGCACAGAATCAAGTAAGCTGGAAAACATTAGAGGAATGAACTCCCCAAACAGAAACAATATGGTTGGAAATAATGGGCCCTATGGGTTATTTAAAAGTGGGGGTATACTATTGCCCACCTGATCAAACCCTCGAGGCTGATCTTGAGATGGTAAAACCTCAGTAGAAGGGAATCTCAGTGTTTGAAATCCAACACCATGAACATTTTGTGCATAGTCTTGTTATATGCATGCTCAGTTTATTATCATAAACACAGTGAGGGAAATAAGCATATAGAGACAAAAATGTTTAGGGTGATTTGTAATTTGATGCTTAATGCTGCAATCTTATGCACACTTAAACATATTAGGAAATGCAACCAAATAACAATGCATAGGATTCCATATTTCTCAAAACCATAGCAGCAAACTGACTTGTCTTAAGATCATCTTTTAAATTGTCATGCCTCCATAGGAAAAAAAAGATCCACACTGTTGGAACAATACCTTAAGGCACAAAATATTTATCATTGCTGCAATGGGATAAAGAAGCATGCTCTATAAAGACAAAGACATGTAGGATATTTAATAAACAGAATAATGCTGTGATAGTAAATAGGTCAGGTGCCTCCAGGGCAACTAAGAGATAATCTTCAGGGAAAAGAAGAAGAAAAAAGGAAGAATACGGCAATTAAGTCTTCATCTGTTGTTTCATCAGAGCTCAGTATAATTGTAATATAGTATCTCTATCCCTGTGTAAGGAATGTTGTAGTTTTAGCATTGTTACAAAGATATTATGAATGAAATTAATATACAGCCTTTCTCTATAGTGAGGTAGAACGTGAAATTGATAGAAGAAGGAGTTTTAATACCCACCCTTCAATACCTGAAGGAGCCTCAAAGTGGCTTACAATCCCCTTCCTCTCCCCTCAACAGACACCCTGTGGGGTAGGCGAGGCTGAGAGAGTTCTGAGAGAACTGTGACTGACCCAAGGTCAACCAGCTGGCTTCATGTGGAACAGTGGGGAATCAAACCCAGTTCTCCATATTAGAGTCCTGCCACTCTTAACCACTATACCAAACTGACTCTCAAACAAATGTTAGGTTGCTTCTGTGTAAGAAATTGGTTTGAGATCATCTCAGAGCTATCACTTGCAGCCTAATTCTAAATATGCTAGTAAGTTAAGTTACCACCAATGGCCTGCCTTGTGGTTTGGGGAAATTAGCTAGGCAGCAGGCAAGGCCACAGGGGTACAGGAATCATACACCACGTATACCAGGGTCTGGCACAGTAGGAAAACTCCAGATTTGAAGAGTAAATTAAATAGTCTGTATTAAAGTATTTCCCTAAGTACAAGCACACTAAATATTAAAAAGGGCAAGCAATACAGAACTAGAAAACAGAGGTGATTGATAGTGAATAAATGGGTTAGTTACTGGGTAATACAACCTGTCCAGATGTGCAGAGGTCCATGAAGAAGGGATTATGGCCTAAACCCAAAAGGTTTAGGGGTGGGCTGCCAGTTGGCATCAGGGCAGAAGCACACACTTGGAGGCCATGTGTTCGCTGGGATATACCCATTGGAAAACAATGCAGACCAATGGGTGGCCCTGGGGGGCTGGTCTTAGGTGAAAACAATAGATTACCTGGGCCAATGATAAGTCTCAGGGGTGTGCGGCATCAGGATGGGCAAGGCCTAGATGTGACCAGTGAGCTCTCAGAGGGACAGAGTCTGTCTTTAACAATAGAAGTCAAGTGTTGGATGACTGTACTGGGGCTGTCCATTGTGGAACAATAGAATGGTCCGGCATTTCCCTGGTACCTACCAGACAAAAGGAGTGATGTTTCTTAATGTGTGGCAGGATGAACCTGAATGGCTGACCATTCACTAATCATGGAGAGTTAATGTTTCCTTGATAGGTCTGGCATAGACGTAAGAATGCAGATGGGTGAAACAGGAGAGGAGGATGGAAATATGCAACACACTTCATTCATGACAATAGCAAAGACCAGAGGCTTTTTGTCCCTGCCTGCCTGTACATCTGACAGACAAAAGACTAGCCATTTGGTCAGTAGAACATGCCTGAGGCAAGGACAGAGACTTGCCCATTCTCTTTGGACTAAGCTGACATGATAGATGTGTGTGTGTGGGGGGTTGCTTGCATGGAGAATGCTTGGCAGTGCAGCCACCCTGGAGAATTCTCTTTGGCCTAGCCTCCCAGGAAAAGCCACTATTTAAGCCAAGCCTGGCTTCATAGGGCACTGCTTGTGGAGGTTCAGAGGTTGCTTTTGGAGTGTCTCTTGGGAAAGACCACCCCAGGTTCAAGGTTGATGAGGCTGGCTACAGTTAGTCTATATACGTCCTTTCAACTAGTTGATACACATAGGGGCACATGGTTGCCCCTATGTAAGCCGCCCTGAGCCTGTTCGCGGGGAGGGCGGGGTAAAAATGTAATAAATAAATAAATAAATAAATACAGCAGGGGCAACATATGAGAAGTCCTCCACTGAGTTCCCACAAACTGAACGTTTGCCAAGGCTGCTTCCTAGAAGTCCCTTTGGGGCTGAACTCAAGTCTAGAGTAAGTTGATACACATGGAGAAAGTCCTTGAAATACCCTTGGCCTAAGACATTTAGGGCTTTAAAGGTAAAAACAAGAACCTAGTATTGATCCTGGAAACACACTGGAAACTGGTTTAGATTGTGTAACACTAGCTTAATATGGTTGCATTGGGGGATACCTATTAGATCCCTAGCTGCCATATTTCAAACCAACAAGTTTACATACCGTATTCAAGGCTAGCCCCATGTAGAGTGTGTTACAAAGCTGTGTACTTAGGAAGTAACTTTCAGTGAGAACCTATTCATACACACATACTGATGGTGCTAGAACTCCTTTGCTATGGTGAGATTCCATTCTACTATGAAAGAAAGTCCCCTCATCATGTAATCAACACCCAAGCCAAACCTAGAAACATGAAATTTGGGGAGAGCACTGCTACCATGATGTAGATGCTAAGAAGGGATTTTTAGAAATTTAACTCTTAAGGATATCAGAAGGGGTAAAATGTGCTTCCCCCATTGCTTCGTATGTGGCTGCCAGGCTGCTGCCTTCTTCCACCCCCCACTCTCTGATTGGCCAGCTGCAGAGCTCAGGTAAAAAAAAAAAAGTTACAGAAGACTGCAGAGAACTAACGACAGTTGAGGAAATCAGGAATGGCCAACCACTTGTGAGATGTAGTAATGCTACTGGCCCAGCTTCCCTGATGGCTTCAAACATGCTCCCCCCACCTCCTACACCTGACAGGCAGCTGTTTGTCACGTGCAGCAGAGGGTGCAGGGTGCTTAAAGCCATCAGAGAGGCTGCCCCAGCAGTAGCACCTTAGCGATCCACAATGGCTTGCAATACCCCTCCACCTCATACACTGGACAAGCAGCTGCCTGTCAGGTGTAGAAGAGGAGGTGTGATGCTTACAGACATCGGGAAGCCTTGCTCAGTAGGATTGCCTTAGTGCTGCTGCTGGCCCAGCCTCCCCAATGCCCTTAAACCAGACAAGTAGGTATCTGTCAGGTGTAGGAGCAGGGCCAGAGTATTTTAATCCATCAAGGAGGCCGCTCAAGCAGAAACACCTTAGCACTGCTGCTGGACCAGCCTCCCCAATGGTTTTAGGCACACTCCCACCCACCCCTCCTTCACCTGACAGGTAGTTGTCTGTCAGATGCAGAGGCAAAGCATTGAAAGCCATTGGGTAGGCTACCCAAGCAGCATCACCTCAACAATCTTGCCTGTCCAGACTCTCCGATGCCTTCAGACATGCTACCCCTCCTACACCTTCAGACAACGCCTCTCAAGTGTTGGAAGGGGTGTGGAGTCCTTAAAGTCACCAGGGAGGCTTGCTCAGCAGGATTGCCTTAGGGCTGCTGCTGGCCCAGCCTCCCCAATGCCTTTAAAAACAATCCCCCCACCTTACACCAGACAGGCGAGTGTTTGTCAGAGCTACTATATCCTTCTCCATTAAAATTCCCATGACAAATGTTACATTTCAAACTTCACATCATTAGTATTATAACTGGATTTATGGAACTTAAATCCTATAGTTAAACATGGCTTTAAGGCTAGTTATGTATATGAATACTGGCTCTCCCTGCATGTGTGTGTCTCTGTGTCAAGGGATTGTGTTGGTCCTCCCAGTCTCACCCAATCATTACCTTTATTTCAGTAATGATTGGGTGGGGCAAATGACTCATACTGTTCTGGTATTTGTATGTCTGCCACAGCAACATGGCCTCTCACCCCTGGGAAATGGCCCTCGTATCACTATTGGTATACTTGATTGAGCCTGATTTCAATGCAAAGACATGGAAAGCTAGTAGACATTTCAGTAGAACTGAGCTGTTTTTTCCCACTTGGAGAGAAGAAGATGATTCCCTTTCTTTGCCCTATGGATGTAACTACTTCAGAGAATTATAAAGGAATTATGGAACATGCCTATAGCCAGGGCTCTTTTTGGTAACAGGAACTCCTTTGCATATTAGGCGACACACCTCTGAGCTTACAGAGCTCTTCTTACAGGGGCTACTGTAAGTTCTTGGAGGATTGGCTACATTAGTGGTGTGTTGCCTAATATGCAAAGGAGTTCCTGTTACAAAAAGAGCCCTGCCTATAGCTGTCAATGAGCTTCAAACTAAATGCAAGAAATTGCCACAAAATTTCAGTCAAAGAAATATCTGAGGCAAATTTGAGATTTCTTCTGATTTAAGTGTGAATAAGACTAGGAAAGTTGTTCAAGTTTTGCTCTTAAAATTATCACAAAATAATGAAGTGGATGTTGTGTCAGTTTAAATGACTTCGTTATCTGCCTTGTGTACTTTTGGTAGAAAAGCAAAATCTAAATATATTTTGGGAGTTCTTTTGCAGGAGGCCAAATGAGGTTTGATAAGACTAACAAAACTTCTTCAGAGGGTGGTGATGGTGGGGTTCCACACATAGCTGAATGAAACATTAATATTATTCCTATCAGTGCTTTCTTATCACCGTTAATACTGTGCCAAATATCAACACGGACCTCCTGAAGAGTTTAAACTTTCGACGTGTGATGTTCTAATCAAATAGCTGACATATGGTTTCACAGTGGGTTCCCGTAAGTAAACACTGAATGTACTGAAGGGTTGCTGGTGTTAAATTTTAATTACAACTAAGTGAACATGGAACAACTTTGGCAATATAGTTCTTTAATTCAGTGCATTGATGTCTTACTCCCCCACCCCCCGTTAGAAAATTGTGCAGAGGCTTCTTGTATGTTCCACCTTCATTTCACTGTTTGACTCTCCACAGGAATTTCAAAGAGTTCATTGAAAATTTTGATTACTGAGTAATGTGATGCTTGGTACCTTATAAACATCTTGACCTGGTTGGCCCAGGCTGGCCCGATCTCATCAAATTTCAGAAGCTAAGCAGGATCAGCCCTGGTTAATACTTGGATGGGAGACCACAGAGGAAGTCCAGGGTTGCTGTGCAGAGGCAGGCAATGGCAAGCCACCTCTGAATGTCTCTTGCCTTGAAACCCTATGGGGTTGCCATAAGTCTGTTGAGACCTGACAGTACTTTCCACTAACACCACCTTAAGATTAATGTATTCTTCAGTTAATGATGATTTCTGAGACAAGAACCATTTACAGACACTAAAGGAAGCTAACAACAAAGTCAATATACCTACTTCCTAAGGCAGCAAACAATGGGATCTAAATGATGGAATATTGGTGAAATGGACACTTGAAAACAGCCATTAGAAAAAGAATTTCCTATTATTATTATTATTATTGTTTACATTTGTAGTCTGCCTTTCTCACTGGGACTCTAACTTCTTTGTCTGTATTAACCCCGCTGACTCGATGCCTGTTGTCTCAGAGAAAGAAAGACACACATGCACTTGTATTCGGTTGCTATGCATATCTGTGAATAAATGTTGGCAGTGTAAAAAGAAAAACAGTGTTCAGTTCCCAGCCCCAACAGCTCTGTGTTTCAGGGTGAGGCATGGTTGATATAGGGAATTGGGCTTCCCCCTCCAGTGAAGTCTCTTAGAAAGAAGAGAGAGGGGGACCCTGTTTGTATAAAGGGTCATGGATCATAGAAAAGAGTGGATAACTCTGACTGTCTGACCTACCTGTAACCCTGAACCTGTGTGACAGAGGTTGTGAAGGGCAGTAGGGTCTCCAAGTGAGTGGAAAAGAGTATCTCAGCAGCCTACTTCACAGAACTGTGCCACTACTGGAAAGGTATGAGCTATTTGGCAGACAGAAAACTTGTTGGAAAGCTTGCTTTAGAGCCAGTTTAGTGTAGTGGTTAAGAGTGGCAGGACTCCTGTCTGGAGAACCGGGTCTGATTTCTCCACTATTCCACATGAAGCCAGCTGGGTGACCTAGAAACAGTCACAGCTCTCTCAGAGCTCTCTCAGCCCTACCTACCTCACAGGGTGCTTGTTGGGGGGAGAAGAAGGGAAGGTGATTGTAAGCCACTTTTAGGCTCCTCCTCCTATGTGGGGTCTCTGTTGTAACAGGTAGTAGGATGTGCAGAACCTGCCTAGGAAATTGCACTAGTCTTGCTGAAATTCCTTCAATTTGTTGACAAAGCAGCAGCTTCTAAATTCACCTGGGGGGGGGACACTTTAGGTGCAATTTGGTAGTATCTGTATGCGTGATATTTACCTAAAGAGTAAACCTTATTTAGTCCCCTAAACTTTAGAGGTTTTGCTAAGCTCCTGATGTAGCTAGTTTTGGGATTTTAAAAAGCCTTTAAGCAGAGACATCATTCATATTTAAGAGACATGCCAGCTCTTTTTGAACGAAAGGCAGTTTTGGATTACTGAGCTTCAGATAAATGAACTAGCACTGTACACAATGGTACAACTTCAGTGGAGCCAACTACAAATACAGTGTTGGTAGTCAAGAGGGAAAACGGTAGAATAAAGAAGAATGTAGGAAAAGGCAGCTATTGTAATGAAACATGAATAGGACCTTCCACACCTGTGAAAGCTCTGGCATTTAACATCCTATACCAAAGAGCTGACACATTAAACTAAGCAACATTCATGACAAACATGCTGTAATCCAAAGCACAGGGAGAACTGAAAGAACTGGGCACAATACAGGAAACAAATGAATGCAGATTAATGTGATCATCCTCTAATGACTTCAGTAAGATTTCCCCCCCCCGAACTTATTTCGTGCTGTAGTCTTTAACATCTTTGAATGCCTAAAAATTACGCATGATTTTTTTTCTTGGTCTGTCCTTCCTTCCTTCCTCTCCCCACCCCCTCCCCCCGTCCCAGTTCCTGGAATGGATGGCAGGCAAGCAGGTTCTGTGAAAAGACCAACTTCATGCCTGCACCAAGAAAAGATATGGAATCCCTCCAAAGAAAGCATAATGGCAAAAAAGTCAATGGAGAATTAATCCACTTTGATTGCAGTGTTGTCTGTTGTGTAGTTTCAGATCCATTCCACTTTATCATGGATTTTCACATGGAAGAGAAGCCAAGCCAATCTACTTTAAAGGAGCTGATTAGCATTTCATAATCTTCTCTAGGTGTTTCAGTCACTTCATCAGTTTCTATTTATTGTTGCCATGTTGATATCACTTCTACCAGTGTTGTGGGAGGCTTTAAAACAAAGCTTTATGCCTGGAACTAAATAGTAGGAAAATGTAGGACATGATGATCTGACGGCACAGCTGATACTCTGGAGGAGAGCTGAAAAGAAGGCAGGCAAGTGGGCAGTCAGAATGACTTTGACTGAGGTAACAGGTCAAAGGTATCTCTGGGCTTTAGAGGACCTGCAGAAATCGTATCTGGTCCTTAGAGTCACTTGGCCCTTGTTGAACTAGTACATGTAATATCACCCTTTGACCATCCATGGGAGAGGTGCTGATTGCTGAACTGCAGCAGAGAGCACACCAGCAGCTCACTCCTAAGGAAGTTGGATCCCACTGCCAGACACTCTGGTTTGAAACCCTTAGTATCTTTTGAAGAAGAAGTGTTTGTTTTTACATCCCACCTTTCACTAACCAAAGGAGTCTCAGAGTGGCTTACAGTCACCTTCCCTTCTCTGATACTGTGGCCCCGGTCATACGGGTCAGAAAACATGGGGGGAGGCGTGGCAGTTTGCCCCGGAGCAAAATAAGGCGTGGTAGCCCGATCACACGGGCCACCGGGTTGCCACACTCTGGGGCTGAGTGCCAATCACACAGCGTCGCTACAGCACGGCAAAAAAGCAGCACAGCAGAGCAGCAAGCCGCGCTGTAGCAAAGGACGCATGTGCCGTTGGGGGGGGGGGCAGGCTGCTGTCGGTGTTTTGCATATGCACATGCCTCATTCAGCGTTGGTGTGCATCCCATGGAAACTTACAACATCCGGAAACCCTGGGACATGGGCTGGCATTGGAAGCCACGGGATCCTGGCGCTCCCGCAATCAGACACCGGCCTTTGCCTCGGGGTTTCCGGAAACTAGTACTTCAACCCTAGTCGTTTTTTACTCCGCATTTTCCATGGGAAGCTGCGGGTTGGCCACAGGAGTGCTACGCCTCCCAGATGTGCTGGTATGATCGTGCACGGAAAGTCTGCAGGGCTACCGTGCCTTCAGCGGGGCAAATGTTCCGTGTGAACAGGGCCTGTATGTAATAGGACTTTAAAAGTCTTTCACTTTGGCTGGCCCATGCTGTTAGGGCCAAACTACACATTACATTTTATACCTGTTGCCACAGGGACTTGCAACTGTACTGTGGCTACAAGTCCCTAGTGACAGTTCTGTATAAAAATCCCATGGGGGCCTGCTTCAGATCTAGGCTGTGGTGTGGGGGGCAGGGAAGAAGCCTCTCCCCATGTCATTTCCCAGAACCCAGATAGCCCAGAGAAGTTATTTGCCCCTTTGCTTACACATGCACCCCACTCTGACGCTCTCGCCCCCTTCCCTCCCTCACATGCAGGACTTTCCCTTCTGTCTCCTTTCTTGTTAAGCAGCCCCTTTATCTATTTTCTGGTGGCCCAGTCCAGGGAACTGAGGGAAGAGACAAAATCACTTCCTTATACTTTGTTTTTTTAAATAACACCCCTATCTCCCCAGGCTGTTTTGACTTCAGAAAATGTCAAGGAGGGGGCCCCTCCCCGTGCCATAGTCCTGATCCAGAGAGTTGCCACTGGCGACTTGCAGCTGCAATATGGTTACCAGCCTTCATAGTCAATTCATGTAAAACATAACATGTACTTTACCCCTTAGTGTTTAGTGCTCAACTGACCCTGCATTACAAGCTGGCATTGACACACTCCAGGAGGTTCACCTATAGTTCTCCAGAAACACTCTGCAATGGACACAGTTGTCCTGGTGATGACTGAAGTTGGGATTGGGTTGAAAATGTTCAATACCTGTTTGTAGTGTGGAGTTGCTTTCCAATCAATGACTAGTTGTGAATATTCCCTCAGAATACTGATGAATTAATTTCTTCCTCCTCGTTCTTATTTCAAGTTGTATCAGGTCTGTGATGTTTTCAGTATGTAAATATTGGGTGTATGTTTTATTTCTAGGTTTTGATGTGGAGTTTTATATGTATGTTGCTGTGATTAAAAATGCAGGCCTGTAGAGTAAGGGGGGGGGTTCTTGCAGCATTTTGAGAAAGACCTTCTTTTGGATAGAGAAGGATTCTGGGTACTCCTGAGTCTGGAATGGGGTGCTAAGAACAGAGAACCTGGGGGGGGCGGTTGCTGCCTTTTGCACATGGAAGAAGAACTGTGCTGGCTATTGCTCTTGTAGATATGAATGCAGAATATCAATAGCATATTTTCCTTCACAGTGTTATATTACTATTATTATACCATCCAAATACATGGAGTTAGATCCGGCCAGCTGTTTCACTCAATTTCAGTCTTGGCAAATTCCCTCCTTATTACAACTTTTGTACCACATGATCCTGCATAGTCCAAACATGACCTTTTAGGTGGTCAAAGATGACTCCTTTTCTTTTTGATCAGCAGAAGAACTGGTAGGGTCCAACTCATGGTACTTTACACAGTACAAGAAGTCAGGTGTCTGCTCCAAGAAGCTTAGAAATCAGAAATGGACACATTTTCTGCTGTTGATGCCTTTCCCTCACCACCCTTTTCTGCTGCCTCAAGTCAGGTATATTTATTTTAAACATTTATTAGCTGTCTTTCTTTCTTACATAGCTCAAGTGGTTTACAGTAGAGATAAGATATATAAAACAGAATACATAAAACCCAAAATTTAAAATCACAATTTTACTACTAGTGGCTTAATCAAATGGGGTCATAAATAACATGCATATACATGCTTAGGCTGCCCTGTGTAGGAGGAGATAAAACCAGACTTCTTTTTTTCTTAACGTGCAAGCTAAAACACCAGCACTTTCCTATTGCTGAGCACTGCACAACTTCTTCAATCTGTTGAATTAGGAATGTGGTGCAGCGAACAAAACTGTTATTGGGATTTGTGGCTCCATGCCTTTAGGATTATTCCAATTACTCTCTTAAAGAGAGTGTATATAGGCATAAGGGTGGCTTTGTACATAAGTCTTCTGTAACTACAGAAAAATGTGCAGGTGCAAAGAGAGATCCACATTTAGTAACGTATCTCAAAACAACACTGCTGCTTTATGCTAGTGCAGTACATGGGAGCATATTACTAAAACGCCTCTCCACTTGGTGGGGAACATCACACAGATACAATATGCAGCTCAAAAGCATGCATGAAGCCACCCTAACTAACTTATTTATCCATAATTAACTGTAGCTATTAAAAGAACATTGTGCAGCAGCTTCATTGCCATTACATGGCAATCAGCAGTATTATATTTGTGGGTGGGGGACAACTGAAGAAAAGGGAGGGAATCTCCTTTTCACTGGCCATGTTCACTCATCAGTTTGGATCTTGCATTTTTTTAATCTTCCTTTGCTAACAGAGAATAGTGTCTTCAACTGTTCCATAAAATAAGTCAGGATTACCTATCTACCAAATGCTGGATAGGTCCCGCTAATAACCTAGTTTCTTCAATGAAAATGGTAGCTGGCACATTGTGTTCTCCATGCATGGGGAAGGCAAAAACAAAAACAAAATCTCATAATCACAGGTGACGTTGAACTGTGCTCCCCAGCCCCAGAGCATCCTTCACCACCAGCTGAACTGTGTGACCAGGCAGATGATGCCCTTGAGGTGCACAGCCTTCACCACTGCCAGCATGTTGGTGACAGTTTCCATGAGCACTGCCAGCCATGAATGATGCCGCCACTGCCCACCCACTCCCTTAGCAGTGATGTTTTGTATCATTTAGTCTGCATCCATCCCCTGTACATGGAGCAGAACCACTCTGTAGTTCAGTGGCAGAACTGTCCCCTCCTGGGGTCTGGGCCATGTCCCTACAGTCTAATTCTGTTGGCTGCTCCAGAGGTCTGCCGTGAGGTGCATGGTTCTGCCTTGCACTCTGGAGAGCTGGGTCTTGACCATTGCCACTGCACACAAGGGAAAAAGATTGGCCACCCACAACAATCATCTTGCCAACAATGAGGAGAGTGACTGCTTCCTGGGCCCTCCATGTAGCACTTTTAACTTCTTGGAAGGTGGCCCACCTTGATATCTCACCCAAAGCATCCAAAGTGTGGGGAGCCTTTCTTGGAGAGGCCTCCTGCTCCTCCTCCACTTCTTTCTGCTGTGAGGGAATGGACCAGTTCTTCCTTCCACTGACCACCACTCTTTCCTCCAGTGGCAACATAATAGGGTTTGCAGGTACTTGTGGAGGATGGAGGAGGACAAATGTTGGTGGTTTGTGCCCTTCTGGACATGGGTTTGGCACATCTGGCCATCTGCCACATGGGCCACTGGGGAGGGTGTGGAAATGTTTTCAAACTGTGGGCTTCCCCCTCACCCTCCAAACTGGGCACAGCATGGGCCATGAACTGAACCACATTTTCCCAGTTTGTGCCCATCCCTAGCAACAGTACCATAGACATTTCTGCACTGGGAGAGAATGTATAGCTTGGGTTTGATCTTAGCACCCAGGTCAAGAGATTATCTACTTGTACTAGAAGTAGAGCTCAGTTCAGGCATTTCCCCAAGTAATAATAGACCTCAGGAGCAGGTGGTTGGGGACAGAGACAATATAGAGGGTTATAAAATTATGCATGTAGTAGAAAAAGTACATCATTCCCCCCCTTCACTCTCTCCCATACTACTAGAACTTGTGGGCACCCAATGAAGCTAGGGGTCTGAATACTTCTTCAATGAAGTACTTCTTCAGTCACCTAGCGTATGAATGAGTTCCGTGCATGCAATTAATAAATTAATAAAATAAATAAATAAATGCTAGGGAGTATCTGTAGAGTGAGCTTCCTCTTCTGCTAAAACGTCCCTTTGCACAAGGACAATGCTTTTCAATGTTGTAGTGGTTAGGATGCAGCTGCTGTAGTGACCTTGGGTCAGTCATAAGTTCTTTCAGAGCAGTTCTCTCATGAGCAGTTCTTGAAAGAGCTCTCTCAGCCCCACCTACCTCACACAGGGTGTCTGTTGTGGGGTGGGGAGGGGAAGGGAAGGGAAAGGAAGTGAAGGGCAGGGTATAAATCCAATCTCTTCCTCGTCATCCTCCTCCTTGTGCCATCACAAACTTTTGCGGAAAAAGGAAGCAAGCTCCATAGCAGAGACCATCTAGCACTCATGGAACTTGTTCATAGGATCCAGGTCAGAGTAATTAACATGTAGAATTTACTGCTGCAGGATGTATGAACATATGAAATTGCCTTCTATCAAGTCACAAGATTGTTCCATCTAATTCCTTATAATCTACACTGACTGGCAATGGCTTTCAAATAGAGAACGGTATTTTCCCAGCATCGTGCAAATGAACTTTTGAATTCCTGCATGCAAAGCAAATATTCTACCACTCACCCATGTCCCTTCTCTCTGAGACATGGCTGAATACATGTAGTGATGACTACTAGATTTGTTGGCTTCAAAGGCGATTACACAAATTCCTGGAAGATAGGTACATTAGTGGCTATTAGCCATGATGATCAGTATACATCTGAGTTTCAACTGCTGGAGGCAACAACATGAGGGGGCTTTGGCCTCAGTGCCCTGACTGTATACCTTCTAGGGACATCTTGCTGGTCATTGGGTGAAGCAGGATGCTGGACTAGCTGGATTCCACATAGCTGCTTTTAGGTTCTTTTTAAGGCCTATACAGATGTCCTGTCTGTGTGTTCACTTGCCTTAATGGAGAAGGAAAGTAAGCATGATGTTACCCAAACTGGACCCAGAGAGGAGGGAATTAGTTGTTAAAAGGTCTTCAGAAGGTAAACAAGGGTATATGGAAGTTTTATTCCAGATCAATATTCCCAAAGCAAAAGGGGCAGAGGGCAACTGATTCAATAAAGATTTATTTACTAACAATCCAACACACACCACTAGGAGCAAAGCAAAACAACAAACCCTTAAGACCACTAATAAACTCCCTCTCTCTCCGAATGCACACACACACAAACTACAAGGATAGGGTAAGGAAGAGAGAAGGGACAAGGAGAGGGAGGGGATGACATTTGAATGGGCAATACTACCTAAGCCAAGTGGGATACAAAGTGAAGGATTGTGGGGAGCTGTGCAGCAGAAGTGCAAAACAGCAGAATATCAAGGAGAGAAGAGGGATCTGCTAAACAGCTGCAGTGGTACTGAGATAGTGAGAAGGCCTGACACACTTTCCACTGATTTGAGATGGCCTTTTTATGGGGAAGGGTCCTATGGCTAGACATGAGACCCTACTTCCTCATGGTTGGGACTGATCCAAAATATGAAGTTTGAATTTGATTGGGCAGTTTGAAGGTAACTGATGCCAAATCTGGTGGGAAGATGAGGAGGGAAATAACTGGCATTCCAAGGTGGAGCAATTGTTGGATGGTTTTAGCATATTGATAAAGGACCAGGCATAAATAATGGGTTTGATGGCTCATCCTGGGTGGATCGAATGTTAGGCTGTCTTTATCAGTGGCTGGGTTGGATTAGAGATGCTTAAGGGTTGCCCAGCTACCTAGAGCTGGAAGTGGTTCATGTTACCTTGATGAAGCATTCCTCGTAGAAAGGGATATGATTGTATTAGGCATGCTTTGAAGCTGGGGAAATGTCAGTGCTTTCTGCATTCCAGTGACACCCTGCCTCCATGATAGGACTGCACTGGACCTGTTCACGGAGGTCAGAAAATCATCTACCTTGCTGGTCTTTAGAAAGTCCTATAAGGGAGTCCTGTTTGGAAGGACTTTTCAAAGAAGTTAACCTGAAATAGCTTATCCTGGAAAGTGAGGGCTGCTTGCTTTTGTAATATCAGTGCCCTATCTGTGAAATTCTTCTAAGCTGAAATTCCCTGTTCTTGATTGCAAAGTAAGATTGGAGAGAAGATACACACAGTGACGTTTCACTCACTTCCTGTTTGGCCCTCAAGTCTATGCTTTGCTGAAATCTTTTCTAAGGACGTTTTTGCTTTGCTAGACTGTTTGCTGAAATGTTCAACCTTTTATAAGATTCCGGAGTTACATGTGACATTTCCCATTAAAGGATGTGTGGGGTCTCTATTGGTCCTTACCCTCTTGCCCCATCTGTTGCACCATATCAGTCTGCAAATCTTGGTTTACAGAGGACCTGGAAGCAATAAATTTGGTGGAGAAAGAGCTCAGACATCCATAGAGTACTGTATTCAACATATGCTAATTTAGTAGTGCACTGTAGAGTAGAATACACAGAGTATTCAACATTGTCAACATTTATTTGAACTATACACTCACAGGGGCCCACAAGGAGCTAATGGGGAAAGGGCATCCTATTGCCCACCTTTTCTTTCTCCCCTGTCCATATCCTCATCTTCACTGCTCTGCCTAATCGTTCCCCATCCTCATGCCTACCCACCCACTCAATTTTTGGCACTGTCCCCTCCTGACTTTCCTTCCTCTGCCCTCTTCCACTAACACATCCTAACCACTCTACTTCCTCATTATCACTGTTCTGCCTTCCCACCCACCCCCACTGTCAGTGCTCAGACTGCCGCCCCCCGCCCTGCATCCCAGTGAAGGGTAGGCTGGCCTCCTTGCTTATCTTTGGCTATGGCTGGGCCAGACAGCAGAGACCTGTGCCATTACCGCAGGGCTGCAGCAATGATACTCAGAGCTGTGCTAGGCCTGTGTGCAGTAATGGCAGTGGAGAGGTCATGACAGTGATGATAAGAAGAAGAAGAGGAAGATAAGAGATTGGATTTATACCCTGCCTTTCAAAACCTAAAGGTGTCTCAGAGCAGCTTACAAACTCCTTTCCCTTCCCCTCCCCACAACAGACTCCCTGTGAGGTAGGTGAGGCTGAGAGAGCTCTTGACAGAAACTGCTCTTTTTTCAAAAACAGCTCTTATCAGAACTACGGCTTACCCAAGGTCATCCAGCCAGGTGCAAGTGGAGGAGTGGGGAATCAAACCCGGTTCTCCCAGATTAGAGTCCGTGCACTTATCCACTACACCAAACTGACATAGCAGGATATGTGATGCTGGCACTCCAAAGGAAAACTTGTAAACGTAGCTGCCCAGTTAATGTAACTCCTCAGCACAATGGGTTATTGGTCAGAGAGATTTCTTTTGTGAGTACTACACAAAAAGGATAATTAAAGGAACGATTATAACAGACTGGATGCTCTTGGCCAACAATCTAATTTCATTCTCGGGGGGAGGGGAAATGACAGTGGTCCTGAGGAGTTTCTAATAGAAACAGTAGTTATTTTCGGCTACCTTGCTTCCCGTGCTTGAAAGGGTATTTGCATTGCTCAGAGATAATAAAGTAGTCACAGCAAAACAACTTGTGCAGATTTTTTCCCTAATTTTGTAGGTTTCACTGACATGAAAGGTTTAATTTAGAGTCCAAACACAAGCCTTGGGAGGGGGGAGGGGAGGGGAGAGAGTTCACAGCGCACACACACACAGAGGATGCAACTGCATCGAGAGGCAGTGCAAATCACTGCTGTTTCTGTGGAAGTAGAGTTATGGTAACATGATGATAGGTTTACCTAAGTGTGTGTTACAGGGAGAAAAACAGGAAAGAGGGAACTGATATTCTCGTTGGATCAAGAGAGGATAACATTGCTAAGCTGAGAACTATCAAAGGAGTGACATATATTGCAGCAACTTGTTGGCTTGTCTTTTAGAATAAAACCTCTGCATACAGCAGGGAATGAGGAATTAGTTTTGTATTTTCTTTCCTAAAGGTCTGGTAGCAAAACAACATTTTCGAAAAGAAAAAAGTGATTGCATCAAATTGAGATCCTATGAAATTAACATTGCAGAAAGTCATTAACTGCTGCAGCAGCCCTCTAAGGTGCCTGGGGTTTGGACAGGAGTGTCTGGCAATGATCTCCTGGAATCTATCCTGCTGATGCTTTGCCTGCATCACAGCATTGTGATGGACTAGGATCCCAGAGATCTGGTTTCAGGTCCCCATGTCCTGTAATGCTCACTGGATGACCTTGAGCCAGACATGCACTCTCAATGCACTCTAAGGGTTCTGGTAGCAATAATATGGGGGCACATATACACTACCCTAATCTTCTTGGAGGAAGAGTAAGAAAAAAATGGATAGATAGTACTGAGTACTGTAAGTCACTCACCCATACCAACAGTACAGAATTAACCTCCTAAACTATTTGTGTGTATAATGAACGGTCAAGTTTACCCAACTCACATTGAAATATACAACTATTTATATGATCATATAAGCATAATAGATGTAGAATAAAACACCCCTCACCCACACCCCCATACACCATGGGCCTAGCAATAGCCAGCACTCAGCAAAACAGAAGTGACTTAGTCCACTTCTAGAGCAAAGCATAATGTACCCCCCAACTGCACTTTTTTTTCCAAGTTCATTGTCTCTTTCTGCTAGTGAGTAGGGTTGCTATATCCAAGGTCCCCAAATCCTGGAAGGGCATAACGTGCTAAATGATTGCACATTTTCTACCACCAGTTTTCTTGTCTCTTCCTGATAGGAGCCATAAGAGTGGCCAAGGAACATGGAATAATCCTTTTTCCTGGCCTTGTTTGTGCCAAGAAAGTGCGGTCTCCTTTCTCATCTGTTATGCTCATCATTCTGGAAGAAACAAAGTTAAGCAAGTTTGGGAACAATGCAGCAGATGTCTCTATCCTACAATCCCTGGTGCTGTTGTTCCAACAGTAGATGGCACTATATCAGCTTCTCAGTTAACAGGGAAATCAAAATTCCAGATAAAAGGGTGTTTTTCCAGGTCTCCCTTGGCAATCATGTAGCAAAAGCAAATCATGTTCTCTTATCTCGTGGAATTAACCCTTGACTAGAAAATGACTTGTGCTCATAGTCAGCTGATTTTCTTTCTGTATCTACAATGAAGTGTACACAGGACTGCAGCCTTAGGACCCAGTCCTAACCATGTTTGTGCAGCAACTAGTTCAGTTTTTTCCAATGGAATTTACTTCCGGGTATACTTAATATTATACCTTAAACAATAACTTCCAGCACTATGGAATATCATGAAGCTACATTACGCTGACTCAGAATATTGATCCATCGAGCTCAGTACTCTCTGCTGTGACAGGCAGCAGCTCTCCAGGGTTTTGGTCTGAGGAACAACACTGACCACCTGAGATCCTTAGAGATCCCATGGATTGATTTGGGCCCTTCTGCATGCTTGATATGTGCCCTGACACTGAACTATAACCCTTTCTTACATGCCATTTCTGCAAATTTGATTAGCTTGTGTATCATTATCCATAGAAAGCACAATTGTTCCCTGTGGCGGAACATGCCTGCCCTGGCCTGCAGGTGGTTCTCAACCCCTGGAGGGGCTTTTCTTTCTCTCCAGTAGCACACCACCTCCAACTGACCTTTAGCCAGAATTGTCCACTGGGAGTGTCAGGACTCCCAGCTTCTGAGGCCTTGCCTCGGTGTCTCCCGCTGCCCAGCACCTGGTCACCATGGGGACAATTTACTGCCTTATGCACCCCTGGAGAAATAGCCACTTGCCAACTGCCTGCCTTCCAACTGGTGCTCCTTTTAAAATAGCTCCAAGATGGCGGAGGTCTATGTGGTGCAGAGAACCACTGCCAACATCAAAAGTTATAAAGTATTTATTAAAAATAAAATGTTTGCAAGCATACTTTTAGTACAGCACCAGATTAAGCAAGGGATTGAAAAACATAAGAACATAAGAACATAAGAACATAAGAACATAAGAGAAGCCAATGTTGAATCAGGCCAATGGCCCATCTAGTCCAACACTCTGTCACACAGCGGCCAAAATATACCAGGTGCCATCCGGAGGTCCAGCAGTGGGGCCAGGGCACCAGAAGCCCTCCCACTGCTGCCCCCTCCAGCACCAAGAATAGAGTGCATCACCTGCCCCAGACTGAGAGTTCCCATCCATACCCTGTGGCTAATAGCCACTGGTGGACTTCTGCTCCATATGTTTATTTAATTTCCTCTTGAAACTGTCCATGCTTGCAGCTGCCACGACCTCCTGTGGCAGTGAATTCCATATGTTAATCACTCTTTGGGTGAAGAAGTATTTCCTTTTATCTGTTTTAACCCGACTGCTCAGCAATTTCATAGAGTGCCCACGAGTTCTTGTATTGTGAGAAAGGGAGAAAAGTACTTCTTTCTCAACCTGCTCAATCCCATTCATAATCTTATAAACCTCGATCATGTCACCCCTCAGCCGTCGTTTCTCCAAGCTAAAGAGCCCCAAGCATTTTAACCTTTCTTCATAGGGAAGGTGTTCCAACCCTTTTATCATTCTAGTTGCCCTTCTCTGCACTTTTTCCAATGCTATAATATCCTTTTTGAGATGTGGTGACCAGAACTGTACACAGTATTCCAAATGAGGTCGCACCAATGATTTATACAGGGGCATGATGATACTAGCTGATTTGTTATCAATTCCCTTCCTAATAATCCCCAGCATAGCGTTGGCCTTCTTTATTGCAGCTACACATTGTGTAGACATTTTCAGCGAGTTATCCACTACGACTCCAAGATCTCTCTCTTGGTCAGTCTCTGCCAGATCAGACCCCATCAATGTGTATTTATATTTAGGATTTTTGGCTCCAATGTGCATCACTTTGCACTTGGCCACATTGAACCCCATTTGCCACGTTGATGCCCACTCACCCATCCTCAACAGATCCCTTTGGAGTGCCTCACAATCCTCCCTGGTTTTCACCACCCTGAACAACTTCGTGTCATCTGCAAATTTAGCCACATCACTGCTTACTCCCAATTCCAAATCGTTAATAAACAAGTTAAAAAGCATCGGACCGAGTACTGATCCCTGTGGTACCCCACTGCTTACCACCCTCCACTGAGAAAGTTTCCCATTTATACTCACTCTCTGTTTCCTATTTATAAGCCAGTTTTTGATCCACAAGAGGACTTGTCCTTTTATCCCATGACTATTGAGCTTACTTAGGAGCCTTTGATGAGGAACTGTATCAAAAGCTTTCCGGAAGTCAAGGTAAATAAATGGATAAAAGAAATGGATAAAAATGCAATCCTCTGCCCCTCTCTCTATACATGCCCTATCAGATGTTAAAGTAAGACAGACTCCTAAAGCTTAGGGAATTACAAGCTTCTACAGAGTTTCCATCACCTTGAAGCTTGCTGTAGCTCTCTGGGTGAGCACATGGTCAATGGCTGCCTTGTCAGTGAAGAGGAAGTCTGTGTCTGCTCATGGATTCTGCATGCACCCAAGAAAAAGACCTCCTTCCTGCTGCAAGAAATTTTTTATCACCTCTCTTTTGCCTACCCACTGACCAGGTCAGGCCAGGTCAGGGAAGAGTTTTCTGGAGCTTCTTCCTGGAGTTTCTTCCTGGACCCTTTCTTGTCTAAAGTCCTCCAAAAATCTGTTCCCTCCTAGGAGGGGGAGAAGAGGTGGAGCTTGACCATCCCATTGTCTCTAGCTAGATCTATTAGCATTTGTATGAAAGTAAATGGGAAATCAACTGGACTGCCTGTTCTCTGCCGGGGAGGGGGTGGGAACCCTTGTTAACATGTTTAAAATGTTAAAATAGTTAGTTTATTAATACAGTCAATGACCAGTACAAATAGTAATACACAGTATGCCAAAATTATAAATAAATTAAAAATAATCCAATAAATAAATAGATGGGCTATATAAAATGATTTAAAATAGATAATTACAGTTTAAAAAATTGTTAAAAATTTTGTGTACTGCATAGAATATCTTTGCAAATTTTATAGGCAGCTGCAAAAAAACTTGCATAAGAAGCAAAATGTCTGCAAATTGAGGCCCATAAGAAGTTTCCTTGAAAACTCAGAATCAGAGACGCCCAGGAACCTTCTGCACAGAGGGAGAATAAACTTGACACATATTTCCTGATAGAACAGGCAGGAGAACATAACATGTTTGTTTATTTCAACAACACCGGAACCACATGGACAAACCCTCTCTAACATAGGAGTCTTTCTATATCTCCTCTCCAACACTGCTGAGGGGAGTACATGCCACCTAGCTAGAGAAAATGCTCTACGATGGGTAAAAGACTCTGGAGACGAAAGATAGGCTGCCAGAACTGCAATATATCTGATGTTGTCTGGAGCGGAAAGATTTGGTGCTCTGCTAATATCACAGTGGAGGTTTTGCTCATTTACAAACCTCCCAGAAAAAAATGCATTTCTTCACATCCCCCATTCACGATCACAGTGTAATTATCCGGCATAATATGTGCTATTAGTTTCTGCAGTATTTCCCATTCAAAAAACATTTAGTGTCTTTGTGGGACAATTGCTGTCCTGGCTTCTGCTGATTTTATTCATGTACATATGTATATGCATCTCTGGTCTTATAACTTCCAGGATATAAGGGGAAAACACACAGATGGTTTTCTGCTGAACTGCTTGGCAACAAACAAACCTATTCCTGCCTTCCAACTTTCTTCTGAAGGGGTATATGCCCTTTTGATGAATAATATACAGAAGAAGTAGTGTTGTCCTAAAAAATGACAGCAAGATTCAGCCAAACTCGCAGAATTTTAAGCCTGATTGATTTCACCTATGTGAGCTTTAAGTCTGTTGGTATAAGGCTCCAGAGGTCCCAATGGTGGTCGCATGATACTGGGAAGAGCTTGTACTGTGGGCCAAAAACGTACATCACATAGGGCTAAATGCACTTACACGTAGAGTTATTTCAGACTGGGGAAATTGCATGGGGAAATTGTAATCCCTCCCATGTGATGCTCTCAATCCAAATTCAGAGCCCTGTATGCCTTTTAATAAGGTAACACACCTGGGAGTTCCATATAATGGAATCCCCAGTGTAACATATAGGTTGGTCCTAAAGAACTGAGCGCTTATATTTGGTATGCTTAAATCACTGTTTGTGTTATTCACATAGGCACTGGAAACATGAGCTATGGACTGGGACTTCATGTGATACTAGTGGCAGTTCCACTTTAGGCCTCAGTCTCTGAAGCAACCAGGAACTGAATCATGTCTCTTGTGGGGCTGTGAGGAATCTTTCCAGCTTCGTTATAGAAGTGGGGGGGGGAGTCCTTTTCTCTGCTTCCAAGTTTCTTCCTGCTCTTCCTCCTGTCAACTTCGCTTCTGTTCCTCAACCCCCCCCCCCCCATCAGTGATCAAACTACAGCACTTGTTGCTGTCCTTTTCCTCAGTTCCCATGTGCTAGAGGCAACGCAACCTGCTCAGTTCAAACTGTGGGGAACAGGGGCTATGCTGCAATCTCATTTCATTAAGCTACAGGGTTCGAAAAGACATTACTTTTAATTGCCTTCTGCTGTTTCATTCTCTCTCAAGTGTTGGCAGCATCTACAGTTTGGAACACTGGTGATCACATTTGCTGTAGCTGAGATTGGTCAGCTCCAAACTAACTTGTCATGCATGATGACAGCACATGATTTCTGTGAGAAGTTATACTGATGTGCGAAAAATGAAAAACCGGTTCAACTGAAATCCCGTACAGTTACAGCAATGCATGTAACCATTTGGATCCATTTAACTGAAGTTAAGAAAGTCTGTATTGAATCGAAAACCTGCAGTTTGCACTGAATAAAGTTTTGTTATGTAATTAAGGAAACCTAAAACATTTGTGTTTACAGGACAATAATGCATGAGTTAGTCCTCAGACCAGGCAGCATTCCTCACCTGAAAGGAAGGCAAGCCCAGTGGTCAAAGCAAACATGGTGATCTAAATGTGAATGTTGTAGCAAGAGTCAACTGCAAGGGAAACCATGCTCTGGCTTTAGTGTAAACCTAGTTCTATCACTTGCAATGAAAGCTCTTGGCCAGTTCCGACCTCACTTTCCAACCCTGAGATGCATGATACAGCACAGACAGCAGAAGAGAGGCAAGCTGGGAGCAAGAGAGAGAAAGCCATCAGACGTTAACATGAAGTGAGCACAGGTCATTCCTTTTATTCTCTTATGGTGTCTTTTCCTGTCAGAAAGCAACATGAAAATTGGACCTCCATGATTAATGACTGAATCATCTAGTTCTTTTTATTATGTTCACCATAACCTAATTTTCAGATTGTGGAGGACTTTATACTTTTAATTATTCCTGATCATGGTTAATGATTGTAAAGCAGATTTCTCTTGCTCTCATTTTTCAGATGAGGGAAGGTAGCTTCACAAAACCACCAGCATTCAGCAGAGGTTTTAAATCCTCCTACTTCTTATCCCAGTATCCCTACCCCACAACAAAACCTTATACAACGATATTCACAAAACAGGTAAGGTTTCCTCAAGATTACATGATAGGAAGAAAAAAATTCTGGGCTCTGCCTAAATTACTACAAGGAACAGAAGTTAGTGAGTGGAAATATCCCCTATACAGTTTAAAAGCAATGACTTCAGCATATTTTCCACAGCTCTTCACTGTGGTGCATTTCATTTATGTTGAAAATGACTCCATCCTTCCTAGCACAGAACCTATAGTTTGTCTCGGTTCTTCAATCTACAGCCAAAAAACGTCTCTCTAGACACTTATTACATTTTGCAAACCTGCCTTCAATAACTACAAATGAAACTCAGGCACAATGTCTCCCTGTAGACCATAGACAATTTCTGAGGTCTCATAATTCAACTGCAGAGCTGGACAAATGGAAAGACTTTTGCTGACATGTCTCCGCCAGCACAGTACCCAAATTAGTGGAACAGCTACCAATTTGCTCAATGTTGAAGGAAGCAAAGGAACTATCAATTATTATTACCAAAAAACCTCTTTGCTACCCCACTTTAGAGACATCTGTGCCAGTTCTGCATCTTTGAGACCTCCAAAATCACTTTCTATTTTGTTTAAAACATGAGTTTCCTGTCATTAGTTAATCATAGCCATAAAACATTACATTGAGAGTCATAGAGCTTCATGTTAATCATGGGAATATATGCACGCTGCAGAATGAGAATTAACAAGTGAAAATATGAAAAAATATGGGAATAAGAGTTTTGTTACATGTTTATAGTAAGTCACCATTATAATGAAATCCCTGCAATTTAGGAAACACGCCTTTCTTCAAGGGTATATTATTAAACAGTCACTGGAACGGGTTTTGTTTTATTTGTTATTAATTAAAAAAGTATATGTAGCATAAATCATAACAAAACCATCAAAATCATATATTTAAACAAAAGACATTTCTAGATATTCGTATCACAAATACTCATGAAATTAACACATGTATTCTGCAAGGTTTCTGTTGTTTCCCATTATATCTCAGTCTAGTAAATTTGGCCATTTCAGCGATGTTGCATACTTTAATTAACCTTTCTTAAAGGGAGGTATATAGGCATGTTGCTAATAATTGCCAATTAACATTTTAGCTGTGGTCAAAATATGCTGTGTCTAACCCCAGAAATGAAAGGCCACTTTTTGGGAGTTCCCTTTTCAGAATCCTGGTATTTCTGCAGTTCAGGGAAGATAGGTATCTTGGCTCATCTAGTTATTGAATGTCCCCAATTTAGTGAGGAGAGAGAGGATGTGATCAGATGTTCAGTTTGATCTGTTGCTGTTCCCTTATGGATTTAAAATGCATGATCAGACAGCAACATCTGTCTGTCATGCCACAGTCATCTGCCTTCCGCCCCCCCTTTACTGTGTGTTTTTTAATAACTGTGAAAGCCCAGTCCTGTTGGTCCAAGCTGGTTCCAAAATGGATTTCCTATTGTCTGATCACTCTGTTGCACACCCAAGTGATCAGGCAGGTCTAACTGGTCTCTTGTTTTCCAGCCACCATTTTTTACTAGTTAGCGATGTGCACATAACTGCCTATTAGCACCTCTCTCTCTGTCTACCTCTCCTACAGGGGCTTCTTAAAACCTTGTTTTCTGTATAAAAACTTTCAAAGGAAGATGCTCCTGTACTTCAGCTTTTTTCTGTGCTTTGGGGAAGGGGTTAATTGAAAAGTTTAGAGAGGAAGGATGGCAGTGAACTGCATATCCCAGCATGCTCATCAGTGCTTGTGAGCATGCTCAAAGGACAAACTTTTTAAAAACACTCCCTGGCTGCTGTGTTTGATCAATCAAGGAAGGGGTAAAAGTGCTTTGAAGAGTTCTAAAAGGGGTGAGTGTGGTCAGTATTCTCTGTTATTAAATGTCCTGGATTAATTAGAGATGGGGCAACAGTGGATAAGACTGCATGTCTGACCACAGATGGATTACTCCAGTACTTGAGAAGAATGAGCTCACAAATGTTAATCAGAGCCTTTCTTTTCTTTTACAAGATAAAGACCCATATATCACCAGGTTTACTGGCATCCTACCTTTTAGCAACCCAGCATAAAATTTAAAAAAACTTCGGTGACTGGAGTGAACTCTCCCCCCCCCCCGTCTCTCTGTATGATCAGGCTTAAGGCTGTGGCCAAAAGAGTCATATCATTAAAGCAAAGGAAAGGCAATCATGCTGTAAGACTTGTTATGAACTATAGCTCCAAGAGGACATAGTGACACAATTCTAGGGAGACATATATATATATCAGCTCAGTTTGATATCACATGGGGAAACATCTAGGCAGGTTG
Organism: Gekko gecko; assembly: GCA_029375565.1. Lineage (NCBI taxonomy): Eukaryota > Metazoa > Chordata > Lepidosauria > Squamata > Gekkonidae > Gekko > Gekko gecko. Next base: position 88,692,310 of record JAPDNY010000010.1, on the reverse strand, counting down.
TAAGTTACATGAGGAAAAGTGGTCATTAAGCTTAAAGAAAACCAGACAGTTTCATTACACAGAGCTTAGCAGCTGGCAAAACATCAGTGTGCTACCATTTTGATAATATGTCACCACTCTGAATTCTGTATTTTCTTGCTGCCAAAAAAATGCATATTTGCCATTTCAGACACCACGTCTCTATATTTGATACACAAACCTAGAGCCCAAATACCAACATTTTCAGAGTGTCAAAGCACAGTATATAATAATTGTCAGATCTGGAACTAAACAAGATGCTGGTATTTTGAGAGAGGGAAAAATACAATTGAAAGATGTGATGTAGCATTAGGTACACATTTAGTACACAATAGCAGCTGGCATCCAGACCAATAAAATACACATCATTTAGATGAAGATGGAGGATACAGTAATTCCCCTAATAAGCTACAGTCCTGCACACAGGTTGATTCCGATGGGATGGAACTAGCCTAACTGTATTCAGGGCTGTAGTCTTTATTGTCCTGTGGATAACAACAAGAATATGTGGCATATTGTAGCTTCCCAACTGAAAACTGAAGGCATTAGACAAACTTCCTTCAGCAAACGTGTTAGATTTCTAACTAAATTTTAATGTAATGTGCATAGCCTATTGGCAAAATTATGATCACAAATGCACAGGGCATTCCACCAGACTGGCATTACCTATGTTTGCATTATACCTAGTAGTAAAATGCAAAAAAAGAAAGAAAGAAAGAAATCTCTTTTAAAATGTGGAAAAAATACAATAACTTAATTGTCACCCACAATACAGTTATATATATTTTTTTAATTGGTGGGCTTTCTGAGTTTGACCTTACACTCAAAATTAACTGTATATGTGCTGAGCTATCACATCATCATCACAGGCAGACTGAAGACTGAAGGATTTTGCCTTACTGCTGATCAGGTTTTTATTTCTGTTCCACTAAATCAGAGGGCACTGCTTGTACTTCAACAATTATGAGGAATGCTCTTCTACTTCCCACAGTGAAAGTGGCCACTCATTACCCTAATTAGTTCATTGCCATTCTTTCCTTTATGCACCAAAGCTTTGGGGTTCTTAAGTGGAAAGCTGGATGCCTGGGGAAGGACACATATCAGTTTTCAATGGAAAGTCGTGAATGGGGAGTGAACCTATGCATCTACTGCCTTGTAGAAAAAGTGCTCTGGCCTCCTTGATCATTCTGGACATCTTCTGATAATAATATTACATGCACCTCACTTTCTGGATGGTAAAAATTTCCAGTGATAGTACTTTACCTGGTATCACCATTCCCAAGACCAGGATTATCCTAATGAATCGCTTAGGAGACCCTCCTTAGCTCTTTATTGGCCTCTTGCTTCCCATATATTTAGAAAGACATTACCATTCCACACACAAACTTTAACAAAGTCCTTGGCCACCTTATCAACCCCTTCACTCTCTACAGAAAACCCAACATTCCCCAGAATGACCTGATTTTTATGCCCCCTTGCAACCACTCTTGGTTTTGGGCTTTCAACTTTAGAGGCCCTTGTATCCCATCTGGCAGTCTCCCTCCGGTTAATGAATGGTCTGTGGCTTCCCTGTGCCACCCTCTGTCCAGGGGAGTGATTCCCTGCAGTGCTTCTCTGATATGCTCCTGGTGCATCTTCCTTGTACTCTTCCCTTGCCATCAGTATGCCTTTTACCTCCACCAGTGTCATGTCAGAAAGCTGCTGGGGAAGTTCCAAGCAGCTACCCCCTTTGCACTTGCTTTCTTCCACAGCCTCTCTGGTCCCTGGAATTTTCAGAGAGCTCTGTCTGACTCCTGCTTTCTCATGGGTAAGTGCTGTCCCTGCCAACTCTGCTCAGGATCCTGCCAGCCCCACTGCTTCCTTGGCGGCCTCTGGCTCCTTGCTGCTCCAATCCCCTCATGCAGACCTTCCTTTGTCCTTAGACTTATCAGCTTTTAAAGTTCCTGGTGGTGGGGGGTTGGTCCTGCCCCTCCTCTGGTGGCAGCCAATCAACACTGGCCCAAGCATTCTTTCTTCCGCCCAGGCTGTCGGTGGTTGCCCACCACCAACTAGGCCCATGGGACTTTCCTGCTTACCACACCTGGGTTGGTTCCCTTTAGAATACAGAGCACTGGAGACTTAAGGCATTTGGTAGTATTAGCTTTATTTATTGACTATAACCATTTATATGTCATCTTTCCACCCAAACAGGGTCCTCAATGTAGTGTGCATCAAAATGTTAAAACATTTAAAATATTAAAGCAGCATTTAAAATGAGGCATATATAAAATATCTGAACAATTTAGTACAAACTTACAGGCACACAAACGCACCTAACAACACAACCAGGGAGGAGGACCAATAAGGGTTACCGGGGGGGGGGGGCATATACCAGACAATACAAAAAGTCTTCACCCACTGGTGGAAGACAACAGTAGAGGGAGAGAGAGAAATCTCCCTGGGAAAGGAGTTCCAAAGGGAGTTCCAAAGTTTATATATGTACAGGTAGATCACTATCACAGCTGAGAGAGAGAGATTGTGCACACTAAAGGTCGGAGTCTGGCACTCTCTGTCTCTTCTACTGTCTCAACTGCTCTTTCTTTTCACACACACACACACACCCCTGACTACTCCTATCAGCCAAGAGGGGGTCGACATCTCTTCTAAGCTCAGAGCCATTAAAGTCCATGGAGGAAATATTCACAATTATTAAGGACCATTATTACTCCTTTTGTCATCTAGGAATGGCGGAGCCACAGTGATCAGAATCCTAGCTCTCATTATAGCATTTAAAAAAGTCTGAAGCTTAATTTGGAATGTCACATTACTCTGTATCTCTTTTCCCACCCACCCTGTTTTAATCTCATTTCTTTTTATGCTATACTTCCTGAATAAAAGAGATTCAAATCAAAAGGGACAGTAACAAAAAAGGAGGCATGCAAACTTTCCTTGCAATAATTTTTTTTTAATATCAAGACTACTTGGGAAGCAATTGTCATTGCCCAGCCACAATTAAACTTGTTGAGGTTTTATAATGGAGAAAAGGACAAAAAACAGCAGCATTTCCTTAAAAGGGAAGAGAATGAAAAGGAGATAGCTATGGACATATTAGAAGGGAAAAAAAGGAGGAAATGTAATATTTTGTCTCCCGGAGGTTCCTATCAGTACATCTTAACCATGATAGAATAGGCTTCCTGCGGATGCATTCAACGGAAGAGAGGCTCACAAACCCTTTGCTTGTTCTGACAATAGAAAACTGCAGGACTGCCAGCAGCAACAAAGATATATTGAAGATGATAGAACTTCTCATCTAATGGGATTTTTTAAAAAAATTAGCTCCAGAGATCTTAAGGTATCTCTCAAAGTGCAAGTCTTGGGACAGATTTTCCTGTGTACTGAGTTTCTGTTTGGTATAAGAATGATAAGAAACTGTCGGGAAAATTAGCAGAGCACCCATAACACAGTGGAATAAAAGCAGCACAGGCATGTGTGTTTAGTAATAAAGACAAGATTTTACTAAAGGGTAGGGTTACATTTGGATGAAAAATAATAAATAGTAAACAGCCTAACTGGCTTCTCCTGATCTAACCTCCGTATTGACGAAAACTCTAGTGATCTCTAGAACAAAGAAACAGGAACACCCCCCAAAAAAACTCCCCCATGTGACTAAACCCGACTATTACCTCCTCCTTCTCTAGTAGGAACTTCTACACAGTCTCTAGTTGGTCAGTGCTAACTAACTACTATTCGAAGACACAAACAATGGATTAACCCTTTCATGAGTGAAGTGGGAACACTTGCACAAATTCCATGGAAATGTTGACAGGATATATATATATATATTTGCTGGAAAAAGTCTTTTTCTAACAACCAGCAGTGATCAGTAACAGCTAACAGAGTAATATGGTGATGACCAGTGGATCTGAAAGCTTTTTTAAAAAAAGTTTTTAAAAAGGATTAGATGTGTTAATAGAAAATACATGGGCTATTAGCAATGTTATTTAGGTAGAACTTCCATGCCCAGAGGTAGTCTGTCTTTGAATGCCAGTTGCCATGATAAGAAAAAAAGAGCTAGCTGTCATTTCATCATTCCTTAGGTCTTTGCCTGACCACTACAATATCAGGCTTCTTCTATGGTTAACAAATCCCTCCCAAAGTCAGTCCAAACTTTTAAAAAAAGGTCTTTTAGTGCTTTTGAAAAGTCATTCTTTTTCTATGTAAACCCACACCCAGCCTACACTCTTCACAATGCCTGTTATTGGCCTTTTGATGTTTCAGGGCTCTAGGACTGCACTGGACCTGTTCATGGAGGTCAGAAAATCATCTACCTTGCTGGTCTTTAGAAAGTCCTATAAGGCAGTCCTTTTTGGAAGGACTTTTCAAAGAAGTTAACCTGAAATAGCTTATCCTGGAAAGTGAAGGCTGCTTGCTTTTGTAATATCAGTGCCCTATCTGTGAAATTCTTCTAAGCTGAAATTCCCTGTTCTTGATTGCAAAGTAAGATTGGAGAGAAGATACACACAGTGACGTTTCACTCACTTCCTGTTTGGCCCTCAAGTCTATGCTTTGCTTAATTTTTTTCTAAGGACGTTTTTGCTTTGCTAGACTGTTTGCTGAAATGTTCAACCTTTTATAAGATTCCGGAGTTACATGTGACATTTCCCATTAAAGGCTGTGTGGGGTCTCTATTGGTCCTTACCCTTTTGCCCCATCTGTTGCACCAGCTCAGTCTGCAAATCTTGGTTTACAGAGGACCTGGAAGCAATAAATTTGGTAGAGAAAGAGCTCGGACATCCATAGAGTACTGTATTCAACATACACTAATTCAGTAGTGCACTGTAGAGTAGAATACACAGAGTATTCAACATTGTCAACATTTATTTGAACTACACTCACAGGGGCCCATAAGGAACTTACGGGGAAAGGGCATCCTATTGCCCACCTTTTCTTTCTTGCCTTCCCACCCACCCACACTGTCAGTGCTCAGGCTGCCCCCCCCCCCGCCCCGCATCCCAGTGAAGGGTGGGCTGGCCTCCTTCCTTATCTCTGGCTATGGCTGGGCCAGTCAGCAGAGAGCTGTGCCATACCCCAGGGCTGCAACAATGATACTCAGAGCTGTGCTAGGCCTGTGAGCAGTAATGGCAGTGGAGAGGTCATGACAGTGATGCTAAGAGCTGTGGTAGCTACAGCGGCAATGACAGGAGTTGCACCAGGCCTGATGGGAGGCAACACTGGGGATGCAGTTGTGAGGTGGAGAGCCATGCCAGGCCAAAAGATCATGGCTGCAATGCTGGGAATTGTGCCAGCTGCACTAGCAATGCCAAGAGTTGTGCCAGGTGGGGGGGGCAGAATCAAGTCTGGAGCAACAACAATGGCTCCTATCCTGGCCATGTATTGACTTCTTATCCTCTTCCTCCAGCAATGTGGGCCTGTTTTCCTCCCTGGCACTCTGCTCTTCCATCCTCCCCATCTCAATGGGCAGCCCAACAGGCTGGAAGCTAGCTAGCTAGCCAGCCTGCCCTGCTGAAGTGCTGCTGCCCGGCTACAACCTTTCCCTCAGTGTTTCACCTGGAAAGTGTTGTCTGCACATTCACAGAAAACACATCTCTATTCAGGGGGAATTTATGCACCCCATTTCCACGCAATTTTAAGATTTTTATGCCAACCAGTGGGTTCCCTAAGTTTGCAGGAAAATATTCCTTCTGTGCAAAATCCATGGATTTTCTGCAGATGAGCCTGCACTTCATTATTAGGTATAAGATACATCTGCTATGATTAAAGCAGTCATGTGTGATTCTAATTTCTGTCTCTCATGTCTGTGAATGGGTCTGTGATCTTTATTTTTGCATGCCAGAAATGGATTATATATTCCAGAATCCTTGTGCAGAATGTTTTTGATTTTCCATGCATGGTTCTCCTTGTCACATATGCAAAGGGCTTGCTAGAAAACATCTAGTGACTGAGATGCTGTGTCAGGCATTCTGCACTACACATGTTCTTTAGTGGTTATGGAGTTTACTTGGGTTCAAATCAATGCTCAGATCTGAAGCTGAGGTTTAAACAGGTATTTTTCTGCAAGTATCAGGCATGTGAGATGTGCTGGAAAGGGCCTGCTCTGGCTTGCAGGCACTATTCTGCCCTTCCTTCCAAGGTTTTCTCAACACCTGGAGAGCCTTTTCTATCCCTCCAGGAGCCCACTGCCACCACCTGATCTTTGTATGGAATTGCCCACTGGGAGGTTCAGGATTCCCAGCTTCCCTTCCAAGTCCTAACACATTGCTTCTGTGTCTCCTGCTGCCCAGTGCTGGGTCACCATAGGGCAATTTATGGCCTTGCATGATTCTGGAGGAATATCCACTTGCCAATTGCCTGCCTTCCCCCTGATGCTCTTTTTAAAATAATGTGTCTGAGACAGTGGAGGTCTATAAGATACAGAGAACCACTGCCAGCATCAAAAGTTATAAAGTATTTATTAAAGAGAAAATGTTTACCAGCATACTTTTAGCACAGCACCAGTTTGAGCAAGGGATAGAAAAGAAATAGGTAAGACACAAATCCTTTGTCCCTCTCTCTATACATGCCTTATCAGATGTTAAAATATAGGACAGGTTCCTTAGCTTTAGGAAGTTACACATCTCTACACATTTGCCATTACTCCTAAGGATACTCATAAAATGGATAAGAATTACAAAGGGACTTACTAGAAATGTAAAAGTAGAAGGTACGTTTTATTATATGTGGTGGTCATGCAAAAAAGAGGAAATATTGGATTGAAATTCATGCAGAGATCCAAAAAAATCTTAAAATTAAATTCCCACTGAATCCAGAGTCAATACTACTGGGAATGATTCCAGATAATGTGGTAAAGACATTATAATATCTACTTAGATGCATTTTAACTACAGAATGAAGATAGTTTGCATTTATTTGGAAAACAGAAGATTGTCTAATGAAAGAAACTTGGTCTGATAAACTAGCTGAATATGCTGTAATGGCAAAATTAATTAACTGAGTAAATAAAAGACCAGTTAAAGAATTTCAGCAGAAATGGAAAGCATATTATTCATGGTAATGGCTTGTAACTGATGATAAGTTTCTTTAATACTTGAGATAAGTTTCTAATACCTGAGATAAAAAGCTGGTACCACCTGAAAGTCAGGGAGAAATTATTATATTGATTATAAATGTACATTATTCCTTTTTGATACTCAGTATATGTAATATATCTATTTTATTAAAAAGACTTAGAATGATATTAGGTAAGCAATATGTAGATTTTTTTTATTTCTAGGAAAAGAGTGATAAATGCTACTTTAAAATTATTTAAAGTATTAAATTGTTTAAATTGTTTAATAATTTCTTTGCTTTCAAAATTATATTGATGTTTTGAGAAATCTGTGTAAGTGAATTGAGATGATACTCTATTCCTGATCTATATACCTATTACTCTTATTAGAATTGTGTCCTCAGTAAGTGGAAAATGTAAACTGTTTTTATGAATAATGCTTAATGACTTTTTGTTACTCCTTCCCCCTCATTTTGTTTCTGTACTCCTTAATTATATAATAAATAAAATTATATATATATATTTAAAGGACATGCTCTTTAACCTTAGGAGTTCTAAATCTCTACAGAGTAATCATTACCTTAAACTTGCTCCTGATATTTAGGTGAGTACACACTCAATGGCTGCTTTCCTAGTGGAGCAGTCTGTGTCCATTCCTGGACTCAGCATCCAAGGAAAAGAGAGACTTCCCTCCTCCTGTAAGGAGCTTTTATCATATCTGTTTCTCCACCTCCTGACCCAGTCATGCCAGGTCAAAGAGGCTTTTCCTCGTGATCTCCTGGAATCTTCTTCCTGAAGACTCTCTAGCATTTAATACCTCCAACTCCCTATTTCCTGCTTGGGGAAAGGGGACAGCTTGACCCACCCATCATCTTTTCTGCTAGATCTATTTAGCATTTGTATGAAGGTAAGCTGGAAAGCAATTTCACTGAATCCCCCTCGCCTGTTCTCTGCCCAGAGGGGAGAAAAAAACTTTTAAACCACATGGAAGAGGCTTTGCTCAGCTCAAACCTCCCAGGAAAATTGCATTTCTTCACATGAGGTCCTGACTCTGATTGGGACTTCAGTACAAATAGTGCTGCTTAATTTCAATTATATTGGCAAAGGGTTATTTTTCTGAGAAGCTTACTGTGACCTGAACTGACATTTATTTGCATATCCCACATAAAGGATGCTTTGCTGGGCAAGAAGAGATGACATTGGAACAGCTGTGAATTTTTTTTTTCACCACACAAATGCTGTCTTCAGTCTACTGAATCTTCTGGGTGATCTGTCTTAACACCTGTTTGTAACTAGCAGGAACATGATTGCTAAATCTCTGGGAAGCTGTTAAGATTGCTCACAGGACACATTACAATCAGCATTAATAAAACAAATTGGATCTAAGAACAGACTTTGCCCATAGCTTTTAAACTGGTTTTCTTGCTAGGAAGAAAAGATCTAATAAGGTAAGAACAAATATTAAGTAGGAAGCCAATCTTTATATAGAATATTCTCTGTTTGTAAATCTCCCCGCCTACATTTTCTTCCTGAACTTCTTTAGACCAAGAAATAAATATACTCAGAGAAAAGGAAGTTCCTTGCCTCTAGTCTTCCATGTGTGATAAACCCTCCCCTCCAAATACGTTTTCTCATAATAGTTGTTAATGAGAGAGAAAAGGAGAGAGAAGTTATATACACAAGAGCATTCAAAATTGTTCAGGTACAGTGTCTCCATATCATTTACAATGATTGTTAAAAGACTTCAACCCAGACTAGGCTAAGGACTTTGGGGTGGAAGGGCTGCAAGAAGTCCTTCTCGGAAACGAAATTTGCAACCACGTTGTTGTGTCCAGCAATATGTTTACTTTTTATATTGAACTCCTCCGTCTTTCAAGACCATATATGAAGCTTGGTGTTTGGGTTCTTCATTGTTTGCAGCCATTGTATGGATGTGTGGTCAGTTAAAAGGGTGAACTCTTGCCCCCACATATAAGGTCTAAGTTTGTCTAGTTCCCAGACAACTGCCAAACCCAGAAAGCCCCAAGTTGCCTCTCAGTCTTTAGGGGTTCCTAACTCCGGATTGCCTTTATCTTGTCCCTCATTGGTGGTGTGTTCCCTGTACCCACTCTGTATCTCAAGACGACCACCTCTGGCATTCCATACAACCATTTTTCCAGCTTGGTGCTGAGACCTGCCTCCTGGATGGCACCTAACACCCTTGCTAAATGCTCCAAGTACAAACCCAAGCCCTTGCAAAAAGCTGTGGTATAATCAATCTGAGCCACTGCAACTTATGTTCTGCCACTACACAAATTAAATACCAGCTTCAGAAAAGATGCAGCAGTGTTCTTAAGTCCAAAATGCCACACAGTGACCTCATGCAGACCATTAGAAGTAATGAAGGCAGATTTACCTCTGGCTTCTTCTTCCAGTTCCAGTTGCCAACAGCTCTTTTTCTTCACTCTGTAAGGGAGGCACCTGACAAGCAAGTGAGACCCTGCATCTCTTCCATGCCTAATCAAATCCATTTTCCCTGGTTTCTTCCTGAAACCAGTCTTAAACTTAAACACCTGAAAGGATTCTCTTTCTGCCCTGAAACTGCATAATTGCTGGCCACTCCAGCTTCTCCTGCTGAGTCAGTTCAGAAAACTGACCCAAAACATCTACTAAACTTTCATCTGGCTCCTCATTGCCTTCTTCCTTTTCTGTCACACTCAGCACTAACATTTCTCAATCAAGATAGGCTTTTCTCCTGTTTGTGTAAATATCCTTGGTCCTTTCCCCTGACCTTTCCATAGAGACAGTACACCTGGCATTGCCTAGCCAATTCACAATCACACAAGTTCCTTTCCACAAAGCTATCAGGCTGGCAGTGCGTGAAGGCAGAAAAACCTCACCTTGTCACCAAGCTCAAAAGCCAGAGACCTAGCTGTTTTATCATTCCAGCTGCTCTGATTCACCTTGGTCTTAATGCGATTCTCCCTTGCAACACTCACCATCTTTTTCAGCTGCTCTCTAAAGTACACCACACAATCTACCACTGCCTCCTTAGTCTTAGGAATATTTTTCTTCCCCTCCCTTCCAAGATCCAGCAATCCCCTGACATTTCTCCCGAACTCTCCCAGAATAGGAGGTGACTCCACTGGTGCCCTGGCCTTGCATCCACTCTTGCCCACTCTCTGACAAGTCACATCAGACTTACAACAGTCTCTCACATACTGTGCTAACTTGAGTCAATGAGAATTCCACAGAAGCCTCAGCCCAGCCTCGTTGATTCCCAGCTGCCCTGCACACAGAAGTCTGGTGCCAACTCCATAAATCTTTTCCTGTACTTCTCAGGAACCACAGGCTAACTGCTTCCCAGGACCCTTGGCTGCCCTGCCTCCAGACAACTTGCTCCAAGAGAGTCTCAGAAAATTCTACTTCTTGATCCACAGCTACTAGGTGAGCTGGTTCCAGCCTAGGTTCACTCTGGAAGTCCTCCAGGAGAAGCTGGCCCCAGGATCTGCATATGGTGGGGAGGTCTCTCCGTACTGCAAACAGACCTGGCTGGGACGGCTTCTCCTGCAGCACAGTTCAAACCATGTTGCAGGAGTCTCTCCTGGCTGCACACAGATCCTGGCTGGGAAGGGTTCTCTTGTAGCATGGTTTAAAATGTGTTTCAAGAGAAGCTGGCCCTGGGATCTGAATGCCATAGAGAGGTCTCTTCCTGCTGCACACAGATCCTGGCTGGGATGGTTTCTTCAGCAGCGCAGTTTGAACAGCACTGCAGAAGAAGCTGGCTGCAGGATCTGCTGTGCCATGGCTAGCAGATTTCTCCCTGTAGCACAGCAGCTTCTGGGGCTGGCTTCTCCTGCAGCCCAGTTGAAACCGGGCTGAATGGGAAGCCAGCCTCAAGCCAAGCCAGTGGGAACATTCTGCTCCTCCCAGCACAGCTGATCCTTGTGCTGTCTTCTATGGCCCCCTTCAACTTTAAAAAGACTGCAGTAGAAACCCAACAAAAGTTTCACTATTTTCGGATCTATCAGTAATTCCCGAATATACCCAGGATTTCCTCAGGGTTTTTTCCCCAAGTTTTCCTGAGAAAACTTGGATACATCTATTTAACCAGCCTCCTGGGCCCTGAACCCGAGGTGGTCTTTCCTGAGAGAAAGACTGAACCTCCACAAGCAGTGCCCTCATGAAGCCAGGCTTGGCTTAAACAGTGGTGTTTGCTGAGAGGCTAGGAGAACCGCATCTTGGCTGGGAAAACTCAGGCCAAGTGAAGCTCACCAGGCTGGCTACACTGCCAAACATCCTTCATTCAAGCACCACCACCCCCATTCTCTCCTGTCAACTTAGTCCAAAAGGACTAGAATGGGTAAATCTCTGCTCGTCTCACCTCAGGCATCTTCTACTGACCAAATGGCTAGTCTTTTGTCTGTCAAATGTACAGGCAGGGAGGGACAAAGAACCTCTGGTCTGTACTATTGTCATGAATGAAGTATGTTGCATATTTCCAGCCCCAACTTCTGGTTAACTTGTATGTCAGGAAATACTTTTGGAATAATCCTCTCATTCCTGTATCCAGATATTTGTCTAAAACATCTGCATTCTTACAGCTATACCAGACCTATCAGAGTAAACATTAAGTTTCCATGTCTACTGAATGGTCTCCCATTCAGGTTCATCTTGCAGCACATGAAGAAACATCGCCTCTTTTGTCTGGCACCAGGAAAATGCCAGGCCACCCTATTGTTCCACAATGGACACTTCCAGCCCAATCACTCTGCACCTGGCTAATCCCATCATAACTATTGTTAATCCAAACTCTGCCCTTCTGAGATCTCATTGGTCACATCTAGGCCATGCCCCTACTGACAAACCACCCTGAGCCCATCTTGGCGGGGAGGGCAGGGTATACATCGAATGAATAAATAAATAAAACCCACACCCCCTGGGACCCATGACTGGCCCAGATGATCTTTTGTCTTCACCTGGGGCAAGCCCCTCAAGACCTCCCCTTGGTCAGCATTGTTCTCTAATGTCTATATCCATCCAAACACATGGCATCAGATTGTGCCTCTGTCCTGATGCCAACTGGCAGTCCACCCCCAAACTTTTGTTTGGGCCACAATCCCTTCTTCATGGTTCTCTGCACGTTTGGCCAGGTTGTATTATCAATCACCTCTACTTTCTTAATTCAGTATTAAGAAGCCAAAATATACTGGAAAAATACTGCTAAGGTATTTTCCAGGTATATTTTCACCTCGGGTAGATCTGAACTTGCCTGTTCTCTGAAGTCAGCTGTACCTGCATCTCAGAGAATGGATGGGATCATACAGTACTTTCTTTTCATTAGGCTTTTAATCTGTGTTTTGCTTTGAGTATTGTTTGCCAAGGCGAAATGTAGCACATAAATGTTGAAAAGAATAAATCATGAGGTATAGGTTTATCATTCATGGTGTTTCAGATTTGCTAATGCTGATTGCAACTAACTGGTGCTTGCTGGTTGCAGGAGTAGCACAAAACAGTTTTAATTAGTGACAAATGGACTGTTTTGAAATAAAGGTGTTGTGCCAGAGCAGAGGAATGTTTATTTCAAACAGTAGAAGGATAGGGTAAAAATGTCCTTTATAAACAAATTGCAAAACCTGTTCAATGTTGGACTTCTTTTGATGATATCTATCAATATTTTTTAAAATGGGAAGTTTTAGATAACACTTTCTAAGCTTTAATTTAGGTGATCCTGGTTTCTGTCTGATAAGAAGAGCTGTTTCTTGCTTTCCAGCACAGATATTAATAATTTTAATGAGGAAGAAGGAAAGTAAAATGGAAACAGTGTGGTTGGTTGGTTTTTGGGTTTGTTTGTTTTTTACTTTCATTCTTTCTCTTTCTAATCCACAGGGAATGGTCTCTGCTAAGCCTTAATACCACATGGAAAGATCTGCATTGTTTCTTACCATTTTGAAAGCGATATCTGAAAGCTAAAGTGTTCCTTGATGAAATGAGCGGGCTTCAAAGAAATAGTAAGCACACTGGTTAACATTACCCAATGGCCATTTTTTGTTGGGAAGCAAAGACCGGGAATAAATTTATACTGCGGAGACTTCCATTACAGATTTTTACAGAATTCTACTAGGTAGCAAGCATATATTGTGATGTATGTCAAAGAAAGGAACAATCCAGGTCCATCCATCGATTTAAAGTACATGTGCAGGTGACCCAACCAAGCTGTAATATTTGTCTGTACTAAGGATGATGTGGACTCTGAACATGTTTGACTGGTGAACCTACTAAGTTTGATTGCTGAATGTCTGATCTGATCTAGAGAAATCCTATTGCCTTGACTGGAGAAACCTGGAAAGGGAGAGACTTTCATGGCCAGACAATTGGCTTTCAGTGTTGGTTTTAGCTGATTGTGGAGGTAGGTGGTGGCAGAATTGAATCTTCTAAAGAAAAGTAAAAAAGGGACCCTGGGGAGTTGTGGTGGGAAAAATGGCTGAAAGGTATAAAAGACAGTGACTCCTTCAGAGGGCAGTATGTGGACATCCCTGTCTGCCTTCCATTTTCATCTTTTGCACAGACCAGGTGCTTTGTTGCTATTACTTCAAGGCTGCAACACTATGCAAATTTACATATTCAAAAAGAAACAATAAATAGAGAGACTGGTCAGAGTATAAGACTAGGAAGCTTGCTGGGTGGCCTTGGGTCAATCACATATTCTCAGCCTAACTTACCTCACAGGGTTGTTGTGTGGACAAAATGGAGGAGTACAGAAAGATGTAAGTTGCTTTGGTTCCTACTTGAAAGAAATGTTAGGTATAAAAAATAAGTAACTAAAAACAAAAACAAACACCTGTTATGCACAGAGAAAACTAGATGTCAGGGAGAAGAGCTCCAGATTAGTCTTTTCCCTGGCTTGCTAGTTTCCTATGCATGCTATGTGCAAAGATCTCAGCACAGATGATGATGATCTGTTATGTCCTCCAAGGATTGCATAAAGCTGGGAGTGGGGGGACAAGCAGCAATAGTCTGAGAGAAACTGATTTGAACCAGCAGCTGTGGCAAAACATATGCAACACAACTATATATTTACATTTTATTACTTATCCCGTGGAGATCATAATATGATATGATCAGGAGCTCAGTGATTTTGCTTTTCATAAACTATAAAATAGCACTACAGGGGAAACTTAACCTATTATTGGCTTTGCCTGTTGAATTTCTACCTGCTGCACAACCTTTTAAAACCCAGAAATACCTGTATGTATTTGTATTAAATGGAAGGAGGGGATTGTGGTATAGTAGTGCTTAGCATGTCAGACTTAAAATATGGGTAGATCCTGGTTAAGGTTGTCAACTGCCTGCAGGAAAAATATGTCCCTTTAATAGATCCTTAGTAAGAACTTATTTACCACCATACCTTTAAAAGCTTCTGCGATTCATTTCCACACATGAGCCTTTATTGAAGGGACAGGGCATTTTTCTTTTTGATTGTGTGTATGTGTGTATATACTGGGACAGACAGACAGGTAGGTAAGTAGGTAGGTAGATATATAGATAGATTTGTTGACATATATATCTGTGTATACATGTGTTTGTAGATCAACAAACACTGCCAAGTGCTACCTATGCATAAATAGTAACAGGCCCAGCCTGTTACTAGCACTGTTACTGGTATGACTGGTGCTGCCAGCTCTCGTATTAGCTCATATCTAGTCACTTATTCTTTTGCAAGCACCATTCAGAGAGTAGAAATGGGAGAAGAGACCCTGGATATACCCAGATCATGCAAAACGAAGGAATGAGGAGTACTGGCCACCATAGACTGTACTTCAAGCCTAAATGCTCTATAGATGCTAAAATGGCTAAACTGAGGCTATTGTACTCACTGGAAAAGCTAATAATGCTAGGAAAAGTTGAAGGCACTATGAAAAGATGACCTAACATGAGATGGATTAAAAGGAAGCCGTGGTGTTCAGTTTGGAAGACTTAAGCAAAACTTTTAATGTTGGGACATTTTGGAGGTCATTAATCCATAGGGTCTCCATAAGTCAGGAGTGACTTGATGGGACATAATACACAGCTGTATCTCTTAAATCCACTCAGATACAGTATGTTTTAGTTTAAAACCAACAACACTGAAGAAAACCAAGAAGTGCTAAGGATATTATACTGTCTTTGACTATACAGACATAACCCCGTATCGTGAGCTACCAGACTGATGTTCCAAAGTTTGATAGAAACTTTCAGAAGTTTCATCTTGATTAATACTTAATTTTCATATCCTTAGAATTCAAGATAAGTTCATTTTCTTTTCTGTTAGCCCAGCAACTTGCCAGCTGAAGGAAACTGATTTATTTCTTTTATTTCCCTTTTCTTCTGGGGGATGCATAGAATTCTGAACAGCAGAGATAATCACTGTACATTTGTATGTTAATGTTACCAGGTAATCATTTTGAAAGAGTGACTATGATTAACACCTTGAATCATAAACTAAAGAAAATGTACAGCACTTGGCAGAGAGTGAAACCATCTAGCACAATGAAAAATCATCTGGCCAGGAAATTGTTTTCCAAACACTGAAAATTATAAGCAATTATCAAGCATTTTACTCGACTGTACTCATAACTCTGTTTTAGTGACACTTTCACTGAGAATATGCTGCTTTTTCCAGCACTCTGATTTTCAGATAAGCACCCTAGGTCTGTGATTTACGCTGTTTCATCATGTTCCTTTATGCATGTAGCAAAATATCTCAGTGGTGTACTTTAAGGGCGCAATCAAGGCTGAAGGCACTCTTGTTGCGAGTGAAAGGAAGTGCATATTCGGGCAATTTTCATCAGCTCAGGTACTAATGGAAAATTCAGATGCCCTAAAAACAACTCTAGTTCAATCATACTCTTCTGGAAGGGAGACCAGATCTCTTTTTATTGCTCATTATGTATTATCCTTAGGAAATGTGTGTGTGAGCATGAGATTCAAAGCAGAAACAAATTAGTATGGTCAACTTTGTGAATCAATATAACTAATTCTTCAGCTGAGACACTGTACTAGGGACAACAGTATAAATATTTTAAGCCTGGCCAGCAGAAATTCAATGCAAAAAGAGAATCCTGTGTACCATAGCAGCAGAGGTCCAACAGGAAGCTTCTAAAGACTTGGGGGTGAATTCAACAAAAATGGTCTATACTTCTTGCCATAATGTCTAGTCTGTGGTTAAGATCATTCTCCCAAGGCCAGCTCTCTTTGCCCCTGCCTGTAGAGGTGAGCTGTGTGGCAACTCATGATAGGGTTTTTTCAGTGGTAGCACCTTACCTTTGGAATGCCCCCCAAGGCTCACCTGGTACCTTTCTTACTGTCCTTTAGGTATCAAGCCAAAGCATTTCTTTTTACTCAGGTTTTTAACTGAGGGGTTCCATCTTATTTAGAAGTTTTTAATGGTCTGCTTTAGCCTGAGGACTGAGTATTGTGTTAGGCCAGGGGTGCCATATTCCAGTTCCTCAGATCTGAGTGGCCCAATTTGCGTGTTATGCAAATATTATGAATATTTGAGTATTATGCAAATTATGCAAATTGGTCATATTAATAGTTGCTTACTTAGACAAACAAGTAGTGAACTTTGAATATGTGTGTCCCAGTCTGGTGGGTCTGGGATGGGGACCGCCATCCACCCTCCCGACCATGCCCCCATCACCCCTACTTATGCTGGGGTGTGAAACCCCACGTCAGCCCGACCAGTCCATGGCGAAGACCATCGGGAAGGTGGCTACCAACATCCCTGCCGGCCAGGAAAGCGACCCAGGGAGAAGAACCGAGCGGCTGCGGTGCCGTGGGCTGCGGGAAGCTGCAGGGCAGGCTGACAGAGCGAGAACCACACCCCTGAAGAGACCGGGCGCCGAGGCCGGTGCTGGTGGCGCAGCCCCCGGGCCGACAGGACTGCCGCCGGCTCAAGATGGGTCACGCCCCAATCGACAGGAGCGCGTCCTGTCTTATCAAGGGGGCGGGGCTGGGAGGAGGGTGGGGTTGACGGGGGACGAGAGCGGTGCTGGGAGCAGGGAAAGGGGAATAAAAGGCAGAGCGGAGAAAGAGGCCGGGGAGGAAGAACATGCCAGGATGACCCGACTGGAAGAGAGAGAGAGAGCCAAGGGCTGGGCAGTCAGAGGGACTCCGTGACATGGGGCAGAGGGGCAGGAGGGGTGACGTTAACCCCGCCCCCTGCCATTTCTGAGGCCTCACAAACCCCAACTCCTTTAAGCTCGCTGGAGCTCCCAGCACCATATCCCCGCAGGAGGGCTGGTCGTCATGGCTACGGGCGTAAGGCCGTTGGGAGAACAGCGGCAACTCGACAATGTGAAATAGTAATAATAGAAACTGATTCTCTAAACATGTACTGAGTCCATTCTTCACCACTAAATAGTAAGCATGTCCCTACTAGTCCAACATTAGGTCTCAAGGGTTCCAGTATGCTTCAGTCTTGTGTTAGCCAAATTGCCTTAGTTTATTAACAAATGTGGGGAATTATGAATATTAAATGGCAATAGGCATTAAATATATGATCAGAACTTGTGTATATGGGAGTCTGATTTCCCAGTCCCAGAAATAGACACAGAGGCTAGATTACTAAAGCAGAAACATAAAAACATAAAATCAAGCATTCACACACACAATACTGAACTGAGAAAGCAGAGGTGATTGATACCTAATAGAGGAGTCAGTTATGGGGTGATACTACCTGTCCAGATGTGCAGAGGTCCATGAAGAAGGAATTATGGCCTAAACCCGCAGGTTTAGGGGTAAACTGCCAGTTGGCATCAGGGTAGAGGCACACAGTCTGAGACCATGTGCACTGTTGGATATAGATACTGGAAGACAATGCAGACCAATGGAAGGCCTTGGGGGCTGGTCTCAGGTGAGGTAAGAACAATAGATTACCTCAGCCAATGATGAGTCCCGGGGTGCATGGCATCAGGATGGGCAAGGCCTAGATGTGACTACTGAGCTCTCAGAAGGGCAGAGTCTATTTTAACTATAGCTATAATGGGATTAAGCCAGTTGCTGGATGACTGTACTGAGGCTAGCTGAATGGATTTTATGTCCATTGATGGTTCTGCCAAGGCAGTTGAATAGGATCTCAGATACAGACAAAAGATGGGAGATGGATCCCTGATTAGTATCAGGAAGAAATTAATAACTTGCATGTTTGAGTGGTTTATATCAGTATCCTGAGGGATGGAGCAAGGAAGGGCAAAGAATTCACACATAGACATGGGGTTACACAAAAGGGCTGAGTGAGGTACTGGTGCCAGGTGGCCTCTAAATAGCCTTTAGGAATGCAGATGTTTTATTTGGTGGAACTGCCATTGTTTCATATGCATATCTTCCTGGGTGGGGGAGAAGACAGGAGGTTTGCTCTGAGGGTTGCCTTGTTGCTACCTCAACATGAAATTCCTTTTTGCAGAATGCTTGCAGGCTGACTCTGTGGCTCAAGCTGAGAGTGCTTGACTTTGGGGGACTTTGGTTCAGGTCAGTAGTGGGGTGCTCCTGCTATTGGGGGCTATCCAGGAGTAAAGGCAGTGCCTCTGGCAACACTTGGCACTATTAAAGTGCATGCTGATCTGTGAAAGTCATAGCAATAAAAGACTGGTTTAAAATACTTCAGTGGTGCCAGTTGCCACACAGTTGCCAATTAGATTAATTGCCTTCATTATTTGGGCCACTTGATGAAACTCTCTTGTACTACTACAGGCTAGATTTATTTTTTCTTGTGAAGGGGTAAACTGGCAGTCCTAACGTGCATCCCTCTTTTAATCCAGACATTTAAATACATACACATAGCTATTGGTGAATCCTTTTGTTGGCTACAAGTAAGGGGCTGTTGGCTATGGCAGCCCTTCTGTGTCTGACACCAGCTGTTGCTGCAGTCAGTGGGTGTGAAAACTTCAGAATTATAAAAAACAAATTACTAGTAGGCACAATTGGGTGGCACCCAGTTACAGTTCAGGGGAAGTGCCAGCCCCATATAGATCTTAGTCCTACACTCTCTAACCACTACACTACGCTGGACTGCTGTGTCATTTTTGTTTAACTTTGCTGCAGCAGACATATACAGCTAACCCTGTGGTATTAAAGGCTATGCAAAGAGAGGGGGTAGAATCTGCTGAAGGGAGGCAGGTGCTCTCTCACTCAGTGGAACAGAGGGCTAAAAGAAGGCCCAAGTTCTGTTGCAGACTGACTAAGGGAGGAGGAGCAGAACTTTCGGCTTCGCTCCTACAGAGTGCAGGGGGTTGGACTAGATGGCCTGCAAGATTCCTTCCAACTCTTAACATTCTATGATTCTAATCAAATATTGTCAGAAATGTTACATTTCTCCTAGGCATTTCACCTTGCACATATTCCTAACCCCAAACTGCTTTACTGTCATCTGGCTGTTATCCCCCCACCCCCACCCCCCGGCATTTGACTGTTTAGCCATTTTTATTTTTAAACCCCAAAATAAAGTTTTTAAAACACAACACCCCACCCCAATCTTTTCCCTCTCTATCTCCTCATTTACTGTCATTGGGGCTGGGGAGCTGGAGAGGGTTTATTTGGGGGAAGGATGGACATGTGGAGGAAAAACTGGGGGGGAAGAGGAACAGAGAGGGAGACAGAAGAATTTTTTTCCAGATCTCCCCCAGCCCATTTCCTCCTGTTCAGTCCTGAATCTTTCTACTGAAGAGAGGGAAATCTAAAAAAAAAACACAAACAAACCTGTGAAGAAGACACTTATTTGGGCTTTCTTCCACCTGAGAAAAAAATGTAAACTTTAGGTAGTCTCACTTTGAATTTTCCAAGCCCAGCTCACCTGGTGGTCCAAGCGGCAAAGAAAATGCTATGCTCCTGCTTTTTGGCTAGTGGGTGCTGAGGTACTCCTTTAACCTGGCTTCTTACTGTCATCAGGCTCCTCAAGCATGCCCACCCCAGCCAGCCCAGCCAAGAGGCACTCTGACCTGGCTGACTGTCCTGTGCACACAGCAGGCTGCACTTTCAGCCCAGCCCCAAAGAGGCTCTGAGGAGCAAGAGTGATGGCTGGCCATGTGCAGCTACTACCCCACAGTCAGCCAAGAGGTGCTCTTGAGAAGTGGCATGTGTGTATGTGTGCCTCTTTGGTGCTTCTTGCCTGAGAGGCAACACCCCACCCCTGTGATTCTCTGGCTGCAATCAGGCAGCCAGAAAAAAAGAAGTCGCCAGGGGAAGGAGGGGAAGACAAGCTGGGGGTGGCGGGGAATTGGAGAAGATGAACCAGGAAAAGATGAGCAAAGGGACAGGTGAGAACTGAAAAAAAAAGATTGAGGGGGAGGAGAAACAAGTGAGGGGAAGCCTGCTATTGGTTGAAAGTGGGCTGGGTGGGAGCCCTAGCCCAGGATATCGTTATCTGAGCTGTGTTATGAGGCAACCAGGCACCAGGTGACAGACCCCCTTTCCTGGTCAGATGCAGGAATACAGCAACCTCGTGGTAAGCCACCATACCATCTCCTTCTCATTCATTCTCAGATGGGTGACTTGGTACACTTTACTATGATATGGTCTATTTATAACATTTTATAAGTATTTTGTTCAGGACTGAAATGATATAGCCACTTATGATTTCATCACAGAGTGCACAGGGCTCCTAGATATGTCTTTGGACCATCTGCTGTCCTTAGCCCAAGACAACAAGGATCTGCCTCATTGTCATTGCCTTTGAACTTTCTATGGACCCTGGCTAAAGTCTCTGCTTCTTACTAGTACGTTGCCTGAGTAAGAACTACTGAAGGACCCTTCCCAGCATTGTCCTTATCAAAACTTTAGTCACAACCTGATTCCTTTTCCTTTTCTGCTAGCCTCCAATAGCCCTGGACTAAAGCAGACCCTCCCGGGTGAATAGGACGTGGACCAAAATGAAGGACACATGATTTGACTAAGAGATCTCTCCCCACAAACCCAGGGTTCCTGCCTGCCACTCTCCCAGTCCTCTATGGGTAAGGGCCTGTTCATCTCTTCATGAAAGCCAAGGGGCAAGTCAGACTCCTGCCCCAAGGGGCCAGTGCAAAAGACAGACTGAGAACCATGTGCCACAGTGATAGTTGAGAAGAGCATTGTATGCATTAGGAGATATATGGTGGTTCATAGTACAACAGTTCACTCTATATCTGTTATGCCCTTTAATTCAACCCTACAGCACAAGCTCATGTACCAAGATGGTATTACAATGAGAAAAAACCCTTTGACTGATTGTTTCAGAAAAAAGCTGCTATTTTACTTTACTGTGATTACCCTCTGTGAGCATTATATTAGGAAATGTATAAAAATACAAGATGCTTCTTTCAAAGAAAGATGGAGGGTTTTTTGCCTCACTGTGACCACAAGACCTGAAAAAAATGACAGTGCTCTAGCTGCAGGATGCTGTCTCCATCTTTCACTTCAATGAGGAGTTGTGCTTGGGAAATTCAAAGTATGAGTTGTACCACAGAGCTCCATCATCGTGATTTTGCTCTGTGCAGAAGTCCTTTTCTGATTGATAAGAAAACTGTGGATGTGACAAGTAAAATACCTATGATTGATGTCAGAGTTTGTGAAGTTGAAAACAGTTTTCCCTAGACTGAAAAGTATGAGATACAATAAAACAACAGCAGCCAGACTGTATGACATCAAGCTGAGGGGGCTGAGATGGGCAATTCAGAGCTGGCTGTAATGGCATATCTAAGTGGCTTGACTTTAGGATGCTCCTATTGGTAGTTACTGAAAATCACAATAAGTTTTCTGTGTGTAATTTGAATAATGGAATGTTTCTGATTCAAAAACCCTCTCTCTTGCATGCAAGAAACTCCTTGTCTACAGTATTGTGGATGTTCACTCCAGGGTTCCTGACAACCCACTACAAAGGCTTGTTCATCTCTCCAGTAAAAAAGATTCACAAAATGGTAGGCAGAAACTTCTGTGTCTCTGTGGAATTAGAGGATGACAGCCTGTGACTGTGGCCATGAATTACTCTGTGGATGATTGATCTTGGGTGCACTCACAAAGCAAAAAGCTGCAGTAGCATGATACTAATATGCCCACCCCCAGGGCTGGATTAATGCCAACTGATGCCCTAAACACAGCCCAATGGTGCCCCTCAGCCTTTCTATTGCTTAACTGACAAGACATTAGGACTCAATAACTGCTGAAGGTGAAATAAGAGATGAAAAATTCAGTTTTCTTCCAGGCCATCCCCCAGACCCCACAACTATCTAAATATAAACTTTAAAAAGAATAACATAACACTAACAGCAATGAGCAATATAAGAAAAAACTTTCTGTGGTGCCCCTGTTCCTCTGGTGCTCTAGCATGTGCTTATTTTGCTTAATGTTTAATCCAGGGCTGCCCACCTCTCATGAAGAGCCCTTGTGTCCCGGTCAGCCACCTCCCGCCCCCCTGGGACTGGCAGGGAGCAACCCCAAATGGGCGAATTCCCCTGGAAGGGAAAGCAGACAGTCAACATCAAAGACGGAGGCAGGCCAACAGGAGGTGCAACCCCGGGGAAAAGAAAGAAGTCGCGTCGAGCTCAGAGGTCGGGCAAGAGGATGCAACAGAGGGAAGAAGCGGAGAGATGGGACAAGGAAAGGAGGAGTGGAAGTCAGCCTGCAACGCAGAAAGCAGCCCCCGCACCCAACGATCAGCAGCAGCAAGAAGGAGCCGCCCCACTGGAGCATTCGACATGGAATGTTATAAAGAGTGGCGGGGCTAAGCAGGGAAGGACGGGGCTGTTACACGAGAGGGTGCTGGGAGCGGGGCATGGATATAAGAGGAAAGAGGGGCTGGAGACCAAGGAGGACAAGACACAGATGAGACTGGGGAGAGTACTAGACACCCAGAGAGAGAGCTCACATCACCATAGCCTGGTTGGCTGAAGGTTTAGTCTGTGCAGACAGAGGGATATCACAGGACATCTCCCTGAGCAGAACTTGGTGAGCAACCATGGCAACCGGTGGGTTGCCACCTGAGGCGGGGCTAGGAGCTTACACCTTGATCTCCATGTGAAGATCTGCCAAAACAAATGAATTATGAGCAGCCACCCACTTGTTTAGCCACATCCATGAAATGCCTAAATTCATAAGATCAGAGTATATGGAGAGGTGCCTTCTCTGGCTAGTATGTAATTACATGGTCACTATTTGTCAGAAGAATGGGCTTTCTTTGGACAAACAAAAGACAAAGTGGACATAGTATGCATCTTTTATTGTCAAATTTTATTTTTGCAACATTTTAGCATAAAGTCTTGTCACCCTATGGAGCTGCGGTGGCTCAAGTGGTTAAGACGCTGAACTGCAGGCTCTGGAAGGTCAGTAGTTCAGCAGTTCGAGACCCGGGTGCCGCATGACAGGGTGAGCTCCTGTCTCTAGTTCCAGCTCCTGCCAACCTAGCAGTTCGAAAGCAAGAAATTGCAAGTAGATAAATAGGTACCACTTCGGTGGGAAGGTAACAGCGTTCCGTGCACCTTGGTGTTTAGTCATGCCGGCCACATGACCACGGAAACGTCTTCGGACAGCGCTGGCTCTTCGGCTTTGAAACGGAGATGAGCACCGCAACCCTAGAGTCGGATTCGACTGGCTTTCGAGCAAGGGAACCTTTACCTTTACCTTTACCTTGTCACCCTGCCCAAGCTGTTGAGATGGACCACTTATTGTGCTCATGACTGTGATAATACTAATATGGTAGCTTTAAGAAGTTTAATATTTTGGAATAAACTGTATGAGAGCAGTTGACAAATAGAGTTTTCCTTCATGTTATGCATTTTTGACTAGCAAAGTTTTCACTATGGTTTTAGCATAGTCATAGAGTAGAATACCACAAGTTTCCAGCACAACTCTTTATCTCAATATCTTTTTAAAAATCATTTATTCTATATGTCTTCTGAAGTAGTGTATTCAGTGTTCAAGAGTTGGTTTCCTGGAGTGAATTCATTGTATGTATTAAAGTGAAAGGCAAAAATAGTTCACTATGTGATCAACACCCACTGTGGTTTTAATGAAGCCTTCTGAGTTTCTGGAAACATACCTTCAAGGGTCTCCATTTCATTAGTGAGTCAGATCAACAGTTTGCACCAAGAGAATTCTGCACATTTTTTTTGTCTTTAGTTAAATGAAATATTCAGCTGATGGAACTCTCCAGTGAATTGTAGCATCAAAGGAAGACTGTAGCATCTATACCAACAAATGACTTAGTATCCATCTGTTGTAGATGCCAGTTGAAGAAATGAGCACTGGAAGAACCAGTAGCAAATTGATACAACTGGGCAATGTCATAAGATATATCAGGAATATTAATTTCATTATCTTATTTTTTTCCTCAACAAAGTTGAAGAGGAACTGAAATGATAGCCTTACAATTGTGCTTGAAAAAAATCACGGTTATATTCTGCTATTGAGGTGTAAATGCAACTTTTAATTTCCAGTAAATTCAACCACTGTCTGATGTATGTGTGGATGGCAATTTGCAGTTATGATCATCATGATGAGATTCCTCCCTGAAATACAAGAGGTATTATAATTTAAATGGAGTTGTAGATATGGTTGATTTTAATTTGTGACCCAAGGGTCACTAGTTATTGAGTGTAATAACCCTGCAGTAATATGACTCTTCATGGCACATTTGTATAATGAGAAATCATAACTAGTTAGGGGAAGTACATTTTTTGTCTTTTCCATTCACTGTTGGGTTTCATTTTATAGAACTAAAATCCTAGCAGTTAAAATACTCATATCTCTCAATGAAAACTGGGAAGCTACTAGCTATAAGCAATGTTCCTTAGCAGTTTATAAATATATATTGCCTTTCAATATGAAATTAGTTCCATTTTTAAAAGCCATATAAGGGGTTTTTATCCTCCTCCCTGCCAAAGTCTTTCATCAAAATTAACTTTGGAATGATTTTGTATTTTTGTATTCTCATCTTTCTGAATGATTGAATACATGGATTCTCAACACATATGTGTCCACTGCTTAAGATTAAAATGACACACCTCCCCTGGCCATCTGTGAATAATTGACTTTCCACTTCTACTTAACTATGTGACTGGCATGACTCCTGCTCTAAGTCTCTTTGGAAAATATTTGTACAGTAAACATGATTATCAAACTACTAATATAAATATTGCAGTTTTATCTATTTCTTCTCCCTTAGATCTATTCCCCACCATTATATCCTCTGAACAGATGTGAGAGATAGAATAGGCTAAGGGATTGTGCCTAACTGGAGAGCAGGCAATCTTGTTGGCCCAAAACCAACATGCAGTGATGAAGATATGGGCCAGACACAAGGGAAGCAAGCTGAGACTCAGTGGTACCTTAGAGGCCTGCCTTGGGCCCAGCTAGAAGCTGCCTGGATCTGGGAAACAGTATTGGGCATAAGCCACGGTTGTTTCCTCCTCCTGTGATGCTGTCTCCAGGCTTACCTCAATTGCTTGGTAGAGGTTGGACTTCCATGCAAAGCAAAACAGCCTAGACCAAGTTCACCCTGTCAATTTCAGGGTCAAGTAGGGATTTGCACCCATGTCTTGCTGATAATTGCTAAAACCTGCTGGCACCATATTGGCCCCTACAGGAAGAAAGCATGTGGGTAAGGTAGAAACAAGCAGCTCTAAAAACAAAAAGGAGATGGTGTGCTGTGTGCTGGGTCTCTTTTGCTAATGTGGGGGAAAGCACTATGCTGCAAATGCAGTGGGCAAAACTGTCTAACACTTGGAGGCACAGGGCCAAACTAGACATTTTTGAAAGATTTTTATTTTTTATAAAGACAAACATCACAACGACCAAACACACAAGTATATAACACACAAATACATAAATGTGGGGAGTTCAATTACATCATCAGTTTACATCCTTGAATACTTCATACCGTATTTGTTTTCCATGTTCCACCAAACTAGACATGATGAGGTCTTTGTGGCTGCCGTGGAGATGTTGCCACCATCTTAAAGCGATTTTAAAATGACAGCAGGGTCCAGTCTTGATTGGGCCTGCAATGAGGCAGCTGAGACACTCATTTTCCCCTTATGTGCCTTATCAAGTGCTGAAATTATTGCACCCCCTGATAAATGTTTTGGCATTTGGGAGGGAGGAATGAGTGCCATGCTGTGGGCCCAATCAGGATTGGGCCCTCAGGGCATTGTTAAATCACTTTAAAATGGCAGTGGTGCCCTTGTGGTGGTCATGAGAATGCCATCACATCTAGTTTTGGCCCTCAGACAGCTGTATTTAGTCTACTCCATCTAGGCCTGAATCTGAGTTTCTAAGGCACTGCAAGTGTGAGAAAACATTAATAATCCACCAAATAAATATAAATTTGATACATAAATAGAAATGGCTATGTTGGGTGATTCAATATGTACCTAAAGGGAGGCTGGGAAAAAATAATGATCTTCTGGAAACCTAGTGCAATGGCAGTTTATATAGTGTAAACTAAGGGAGGAAAAGTCACATCTAGTGACCAGAGAAATCTAGTATCTTAGGGAGATATTTATAAAAAGCATATCAGTAAAGGAGCAATCAGCAAAGTCAGAACCAGCTTGCTATAAGACAGACCCAAAGAAGGCAACATATGAACACCAGAGGTTGTCACTTGTAGCTCCCAAATCACTTCAACCCTTCATCCCTTCCTGGATGGGGATGTTTCTCTTTCATAGGTCTTGGATGACAGGACATTCCTTGCTCACAGGCAGCCCCCTAACTTAAAATGGCTTCTCACCAATAATCCTTGATCACCAACCAGGGACATAAACCCAGAAACCAAGTGATTTATTGATCACTTTTCCCCACACACCTGTGGGCTCAGAGCAATTTACAGTTACTCACTACACTCATTGACAATTGAACTAACAATATTCATGGGGGATACAGGAGACAACACATACAATTATTTAACCACACACTGTAGCTGCTTGGGAGGATTCATCTGCAGGCTGTATCAGACATGATCCGATGGCATTCTTTGTCAGCTGGCTGATGACGTCAGGACTCACGCTGTCATATTGTCACACTGCCACCACCTGGCCGATTTGCTCCACTGCAGGCCGATTCGCTCCACTGCAGGGAATGCTGACACAGATTTTTCCATCTTTCGATCTTGCAACACAGCAGACATCTTCCAATGGCAGCTAACACCTCCCCGAAGGGATTGGTGTGCCCACCTCTAGCGGGTGGTCCCCAATTTATCTACTTGCTGAAGCTTTCGAATTGCTGGGTGGACGATGAGCTAGGGACAAGGCTTGGTTGCTCACATCAGCATGGGGCTAGAACTGACAAAGCTTGGCAATTCAGATGTTCTAGTTATGCAGGGGATTTTACCCACTGTGCCAGCATTGCCCTCCTATTGTTTACATTAGACAAACATGCCTATCTCTATGTGAGAATTAATGAACACAGAACCATAGCTTCCAGAAACCAGTGGAAGAGCATTTTGATCTTCCAGGGCACTGTCCTGAAAGTCACTGAATTAGAACACATCAAGAAATTAAACACTACATATCATCCCAATTTAGATAGAGACTTCCTTAATCACTACAATCTAATAGCTCCACAGGAACCACTTTATTGAAATATTGATTGGCTGTTCTTTACATGTTTTACCAGACTATAACTTTATACCAGTATCGGTAATTTTTTACTTAAACTTATCCCCTTTCTTATTTGTTCATATCTCTGATGTCTCTCATCATCCATTATTTGTAATGGCAATTCTGTTTCAGACAATCAGAGAGCTCAGACTCTAAAATGTTATGACTCCCTTCACAATTCATCTTTCTATCTCTTTTTCCACCACAGAGATTTACACTTGGAAGATTCGTGAAGGAATCCAGTCTCTACCTTAATTTCCATCCCTCCCTTTTATCTTCCCCTTTAAGTAAGATTCTCAGTTTGATCTTCACATATCTGAAGAAGTGAGCATAGCTCATGAAAGCTCATGTACAAATAAGCATTTTCAGTCTTTAACGTGGCACTGGACTTTTGTTTAATTTTGTTAAGGAGATCTCCTCCTTTTCCTTGGTGCACTAGATTTCTACAAGCGGAAGGTCATTTTTGTAGTAGAGCATTTGAACATGGCAGTTCTTCACAGACAGACAGACATGCACACACACACACATAGACTTTGCACCTTTGTTATGCTGTTTTTATAATATGGCCTGACCCAAATTTTAGAATAATGAACATCCTCTTGCTGCTTTCCAAAAAGGCCTTAAAGTAGCACCACAAGACTGCCAGTAGATGTCACTAGAAACAACAATTTGGAAGCATGTTCAAAATGGAAGGGCAGAGAAGAAGAGGAAGCTGGGGGTAGGGGAGAGATGTTGTTGAAGACAAAGCCCTATGTTCCTCAGATCTTGTCATTCCTTGGTAAGGATTTCTAAATAGCTTTTTATTTCATAGTTGTGTTCAGGGTTTTTAATAACCTATCATTAAACTCCAAGCTGCTTTGTTAATAAGTTTCATAGATTACATAATAGGAGGGGGGTTACTCTCTCTATATAAGCAATAGTCCCCCCCCCTCTGAAATTGCTTTCTGCCAAAAATTAAAGAGTAGTTTACTAAGAGCTGCAGCAACCCAGTCATTAAATGCAACAAGCTATTTATCAGAATATAAACACAGTTATATGGTTGTGCCAAATGCTTTAAGAACATAAATAGGGTTTATTTACTGAGTGAGTCAACGTTCCTGCAGAAAGACTAAAGCAATTCCAAATACATAAAAGAATAATTACCAGGAGGTTTTTTTTTTTTTATGTACATTTCTCATGCCTTATGATTTTTCCAGGCTTGTTTACTTGCTACTTTGGAAGACTCCATTTCTTCTGTGGCGGGGAATTCTAGAAGAGCCCAAAAGGTCCAAGTAGTTTGTAGCCTGCTGCATGAATATGTTGTGTAAGATGTGCATTTCGGTATATAGGCCAACATATATTGGACTCTCTTGGCTTCATAATAAATTTCATGAACTTATCCAGTTCTCCTTTATACTTTTCAACCAACATCCATTCTGCTAAGAAGCCGGCATGAAGGACAAAAATTCTGTGGCTTCCTGGGGAGCACTGAACTCTTTGGAGGAAAGGTCAGATATAAGAATGAGGGCTGAAATGGGAACAAATGCACCTGGCACATAAAAATAACCAATCATTGAGCAATTTGGGTTCTATATGTTGTCGAAGGGTTTCACAGCCGGAGTTCATTAGTTGCTGTAGATCTTCCGGGTTGTGTGGCCGTGGTCTTGGCGTTCTTCCCATCCTCATCCTCAATATCCTAGTTATACGGGTTCTTAGAAATTTGGGTTCTTCCCATCCTCATTCTCAATATCTTACAGTAGCTTCCTACTCTGCTTGTATTTGAAGAGAATAGGAGGGTAGATTTGGGCATGGGTTAAAAGGCCTGCTTTTATGAGATCAGTGAATGAAGACCTTTGGTTCCCACCTTTTGTCTTCCATCTGTAAAAGATTTAATCTTTTGGATTGCAGTGAGGATAGCACAAGTTAAAGGCTGCGTTCAGACGGCCAGTCAATCGCGCCATGAGCCCTCCTAAAATTTTATCCCGATTTTTTTAATCCAGCCTAGCACGACCAGACGCCCCCCCCATGAAATAGCCTCACCGCGCGTTGTTCCCACCGTGATTTGTCTACACAGCATCCACCGAGGATTTTTTTAAAAAAAAGTTTTGTACATTCGCATAGGCAAGGCTGCGCCTCCTTGGAGAACTGAGGCGATCGCGGAGGGTTTTCAGCAAAGTCCCGGTCCTCCCCTTGCCATCATGATCAATGGAGGGACTATTTTGCAAGTTAGAACAGTCCTTCCCCCCTCCATCTCCCATTGCGGTAACATCTTGCCCCTAAAAGAAATAAGCATGAATATTACATTCCTCATAGCGCTTATCGCTGAATGCGTTTCCTCGTTAAAGCGCACATGGGGTTTCAATTTTTTAAGAATCGCGCCCCCGTCGGCTCGGTCTGACGTCAGACCGAGCCGACGGGAGCATCGCGCGCTAATGGAGTGACCAGACAGAAGAAAGTCTGCAGTTGTTGCGCGGGTAAGCGAAAACCCTACATTGAAAGTGCTACTTTTTAAATCAGGATTGGAGGCGCAGCAGAACGGGATGCCTATGGGACCGGAATATTTCGCAGATGTTTCTGTCTGGTCGTGCATTTTTGATCCGCAAGGGAGTCGTTCCTATGGCAGATCAAAAGATCCGTCTGAACACACCCAAAGATTATAATGAATGCATTTGAATGATAATGTGCAGGACTTCTGAGAACTTTGATGGTCCTCCAGGCAAAGATTCCCTATGGGTTTTCCTTACAGCATCCAGAACTAACTCAAACATCATATGAAATCGAATCACTTGACTTGCCTGGCTATACTGGCCCCCCCTTAATTTTGTCCACATGTGGCAGTCTTGATCCTTTGTGGTTCTTGAATGGTGTTTGGCAATCTAACCAAGATTAATGAGCTTCTGTGGCAGAGTGTGATTTGAAACTGAGTTTCTCAGAACTTAGTCTGAAATTCTAACTATGGCACAACGCAGTAAAAGTAGCCAGGCCTGGATGAGTCATTCAAGCCGAGTGACATTGAATTGCCCATAATTGCTACCTGGCCTGGCCAAAGGACAAAGCAGCCATGGAAATGGCCCAGCCCTCCCCCTTTCTTTTATTGACAGAAACCAAAGCTTGAAGGTTAGCAATACTGTTTTAGTTTAAGTATCCACAGATGGGCTGCACTGAGAATTAGATACATTGATAATATGTTTTCGGTCAGCTGTTGTAAATGAACTGAATAGTATTACATAACTGGAGAGGTCTCTCATTCAGAGGAAGGAGCATTACAGATACAAATAATAATGAAGGGTTTCCTAATTTGGAGGATTTATGGACAGTTTCTATCAGGACACGGATTCAAGGTTAGTGACTATTTAACTGATTCTGAAAAACCATAACATTTATAAAATGTACAATTAGCTTTAGTTGTTCAGCACACTCTGCTTGATCCAAATAGCTGGCAGCATTTTCTTTTCTTTTTTTTCTGTGGCATTGTTGGGGGGTGGGAGTGGGAAACAGCCTCATATGCTTCAGTGGGAAATGATATCAATACTTAATATGAATAATGTAATAGTATGGAAAGGGTAACAGGAATAAAAGCATAAAATCTAATTAAATATCCTGACTGTGAAAAGAAGTAGAGAGGAAGTTATACAGTCTATAGCTTGCAACCCATTTTTTTTTAAAAAAAAACCTCCAAGAATTCAAAAGACCTTCCTTCCTAGACCGAGAGAGGAAAGACAAAATCTTTTACCCTTCCTCAATTATCTTCATGACCCTCTTGTCTATTATTGTGCTGATAAGAAAGTGACTTTCACATCTCCAGGTATCAATGCAAAGGGGAAATATAAGGGCTAAGTGCTAGGACTGAAACTGAAGCAAGGAAGAGTATTCTAGAATTTTGTAATAGAATTTCTCTGATTAATTTTAACAATGTACATGTAATATTTTGAACCAAACAAAAAAATTACAACAATGGTATGGGACAGTTTATAGTGGACCAACTATAGGTCTACTTGAATAGCTCATCTACTCTAGACTCTTTTTAGTCTGCATTCAGGTTGGGTTATGGGTTGGAGAAGTCTCTGCTAGCTTCAGTAGATGACCGCCATCTGAGTGAAGATAAAGGTCATGACTCTTTGTTGCTCTTATTATCTGCATCCTTTGATACAGTAGCTCATGCCACCTCATTGAGGTGCTTAGAGGTAGTAGATATTAGGGGATGTGTGCTGAACTGGTTCAAATCATTCTTCATGGATTGGATTCAGAGGGTTGCTATTGGAAATCAGTTATCATCAGTGGGGACTTATCCTGTGGTGTCCACAGAGTGTAATTTGTCCCCCATGCTTTTCAGTCTTTATGTAAAGCTTTTAGAACAATCACACATAGCTTTGGGATTGTTACCAATATGTGGGTGGTACCCAGCTTGATATATCCTTATTTCAATCCCCTGATGATGCAGTATAAGTCTTGAATAACTGTCTGGCTGCTGTGGTAAATTGGCGAAGAAGAGGAAGAGGAGGAGGAGAAGGAGACTGGATTTACTCGGAGTCTCAGCGCGGCTTATAAACTCTTTTCCCATCCCATCTCCACAACAGACACCCTGTGAGGTAGGTGGGGCTGAGAGAGCTCAGAGAGAATAGCTCTGACAGAACTATGGCTTGCCCAAGGTTATCCAGCAGCTGTAAGTGGAGGAGTGGGGAATCAAACCTGGTTCTCCTAGATTAGAGTTCATGCACTTAACCACTACACCAAACTGGCTCTCACAATGAACAAATAAACAAAGAATGAACAAATTGAAAATAAACCCTAAAAAGACAGAGATCTTGGTGGACATTGTGCTCTCCACTTTTGATGGAGTATAGCTGACCCTTCCTGACTCAGTTATGGGCTCCCTACTTTTGATGGCATTCAGCTGATCCTTGCTAACTCAGTTAAGAGCTTTGGGGTAGTACTGGACCCAACGTTATTACTAGAGAAGCAAGTTAAAGCAGCTGCAAAAAAGGCTTTCTTCCAGCTCAGCCTAGCCTGAAAGATGGCACCTTACCTTGATCTGGCTGATCTGGCCACCTGGATCCACACCACAGTAACATTGAGACTAGACTACTGCAATGCACTGTATATTGGTCTCCCCTCAAAAACAATTCAGAAACTCTAGTAGGTGCAGAATGTCGCGGCTCAGCTTTTAGGGAGCTACACAGAACACATGTATTACTCCTATTCTGCAACTACTCCACTACCTGCCCATCAGTTAATGGGCTCAATTTAAGTTATTAGCTATCACATACAAAGCCCTTCATGGCCTTGGACCCTCATATCTGCAAGTCCACCTCTCCTCTATTATCTGCTATGACACCTTCACTCATCTCAGCTTGGTCTTCTGCAGGCGCCAGTTTGGTGTAGTGGTTAAGTGCGCGGACTCTTATCTGGGAGAACCGGGTTTGATTCCCCACTCCTCCACTTGCACCTGCTGATGTGACCTTGGGTCAGTCACAAGCTCTGGCACAGCTGTTCTCTCAAGAACAGTTTCTGTCCGAAGTTATCTTAGCCCCACCTACCTCACAGGGTGTCTGTTGTGGGGAGGGGAAGGGAAAGGAGTTTGTAAGCCGCTCTGAGATGCCTCTGGGCAGCGAAGGGTGGGGTATAAATCCAAACTCTTCTTCTTCTTCTTCTTCTTCAAATGGGTAAAATCAACAACTGGGCATACATGTTTCTTCTCCATTGGGGCCTGCCTGAGAAGGTCACAACGGCTCCCACTTTATACAAAACTATGCAAAACTGAATGATTCAAGAGTGTTTTTCTGTGCAGGCAATAATTATTCAAAAAGTTACTTGGATAAATTATTGGGGAATGTGGTCTATACGACTGTGTATTCCTTGCTGAAACTTGGATCCTACTATGTAATTTTTGTATTATTTAATGTTTCATGTTAATACTTAAATTAATACATGTAAATAACATAAATAAAAATAATAATACAATGGAGTGAGCCATCATTTGTGGACATTTTCATCCCTGTGACACATTAATGTCACAAAGTAAAAAATGATATAATGAAACTTGTGCTGGCAATGGCATACCAGGCCAATATCCAGATCTCTGCCCAGGCAACCAAGGTTATCAGCACTACTGATTCCAGCAGCACAAGAGAAGGAAACAAGTATGGCTTTATACCATCATCACCCCACACCCTTGCATAGCCACCGGCCCCACAATGTGGTAGCATCAGTAAGTCCTGGCCTACTTGGAGCACGTCTGTCCAAGTAAAACCTTCATTCCCCCCACCATGTGCTTGCTGGCACACCATTTTCATGGGTAGATGTTGCATTTTTGGCACCTGGGCAAAAGAGTAGTAGTAGTAGAAGAAGAGATTGAATTTATATCCTGCCCTTCACTACCCAAGGGAGTCTCAGAGTGGCTTACAAACTCCTTTCCCTTCCCCTCCCCACAACAGACACCCTGGGAGGTAGGTGGGGCTGAGAGCGCTCTGGCAGAAACTGCTCTTTTTCAAGAACAGCTCTGACAGAACTATGGCTTGCCTAAGGTCATCCAGCAGGTGCAAGTGGAGGAGTGGGGAATCAAACCCAGTTCTCCCAGATTAGAGTCCATGTACTTAACCACTACACAAAAAAGGTTGCCTACTCCTTCAATACAAAGTTATGCTGTAACAAAATGTCATTAATCTTTAAGGTGCCACAAGACTCTAGTCTGAGATGGGAGAAATATGTCCAGCAGTGCATAATATACATATAGTGCATATTGTGTACATTTCCTCACAGGGCCATACAACTCTCACTGAAGAACTGACTAATTTTAAAAAAATTCTCTTACAAACTTGCCACTGTCTTTTTTATGTTTGTTTATGAAGTGTAGACATGAAGCAATATCCTACCTATCATCTGTACTGCATAATCCATTCCATAATCTGGTAAGAACAGAGTAATAGCATGGGCAATTGATCTACATGATGGGCTGCAAGCTCTTTGGCAGTTTTATTGGTGGAGAAGGCATGGCAAGCAAGAAGCGTTGGCATTCCTCCCCCCAACAAAATGTTGCTACTAAATCACAAAAATGCATCTCTCCCAGCACTGAAACCGTCTATACACTCTGCCAATTAATACATTGTTAACATTAATAACCAGAGGCCTGCACCAGGAAATGCCAGTATTTTCCTTTTAGAGCAGCCATGTGCCCCAAGTCCAGAATTAAAGTCAGAAAGTCTTTTTGTTCACTGTAACTAAAGAGGAATAGAATGCAGTGTAGAAAGAAATCCCAGAAAATGAAGCAACAAAATGAAGTAAATCCACTCATTCTAAATCAGGCGAAAGGTCATAGGATAGCCATGCTGGAAATACAACAGTGTGGCAGCTCTCAGCAGAGTTAACCCTTCTAAGCCCATTGACTTCAATGGACTTAGCAGAATGTAACTTTTCTCTGTGTTAGAAAAGAACAAAAGTCCAGTAGCTCATTAAAGACTAACAAAATTTGTGAGTCATTGCTCACTTCTTCAGATACAGCTAGAAAGAAGAAGAGGAAGAAGAAGAAGAAGAGCAAGTGATGCTCTGTATTCTTGGTGCTTGGGGGAGTCAACAGTGGGAGGGCTTCTAGTGTCCTGGCCCCACTGGTGGACCCCCTGATGGCACCTGGTATTTTTGGCCACTGTGTGACACAGAGTGTTGGACTGGATGGGCCATTGGCCTGACCCAACATTGGCTTCTCTTACATTTTTAATGTTCTGAAGAAGAAGAGGAGGAGGAGGAGGAGATTGGACTTATACCCTGCCATTCACTCCCTGAAGGAGTCTCAGAGCAGCTTACAAACTCCTTTCCCTTCCTTCCCCACAACAGACACCCTGTGAGGTAGATGGGGCTAAGAGAGCTTTTTCAAGAACTGCTCTTGAGAGAACAGTTCTGAGAGAGCTGTGATTGACCCAAGGTCACCCAGCTGGCTTCATGTGGAGGAGTGGGGAATCAAAACTGGTTCTCCCAGATTACAGTCCACACTACTAACCACTACACCAAACTGCCTCTTTTGTGAGTCCAGTACTTTTGTGAAGAATGTGAGCCCATCTGTCGTTAAATCTTAGAGAGTAAAATGATTTCAGATGCTAAATGACAATAGCAGGCAAATGTTGCTGGGATCTAAATGAGAGCAAATTTAACATCTTGGTTGGTTGCAGCCCTTGGTGCCAGAGTCCATGTTACTATTAAGTAGTTGCTTATTGCCAATGAGAAGTTGTTTTAGGTTATCAGTCTGTCTGTAAGCAAGAAAAGGCAGCCCCCCAGTGCCTGTGTGAAGGAAGTGCCACTATCCAGCATGGGTTGTATGTCATTAATAATACATTGTACTGGTTTGAGTTGTGAGCTGTATGTAACCACCAATAGTGTTCTGTTGTCATTTTCTTTAGATTTGTAATGCAGCAAGGTGTCCCTGGCTATCATTCTGGCCTTCCCAATCATCTTTCTTACCATATCAGGAGGATATTGTAATTACAAAAATGCCTGCTGTACATCCTTCAAGTGTGTATCTATGTCTGAGGGGTTGGAGCAGATGTGATTATAGCAGAGGGCTTGGCTATAGACCATGGATTGTTTGATGTGGTTGGGTGCTAGCTGGCGGCATGTAGATATGTTTGCCAATC
This sequence comes from Gekko gecko, assembly GCA_029375565.1. Lineage (NCBI taxonomy): Eukaryota > Metazoa > Chordata > Lepidosauria > Squamata > Gekkonidae > Gekko > Gekko gecko. Next base: position 88,656,065 of record JAPDNY010000010.1, on the reverse strand, counting down.
TGTTGGTTTCTGGTATAATGTGGTACTTGTGTGTCCTTCATATATCCATACTGTGGTGTCCAGCAAGTTTATTGTGTAGAGTAATTCATAGTTAGGTTGATGGCAACAGACATTTTTGCAACTACAAGAGATCCTTGTCTGGACTCATGGCAAAGAAGCCCTCGAAAGATTACACCAGGCTTTCAACAACTTCTATCCCACCATCAACACCATCACTGGACCTAGCAACTTCAACCATGCCACCTCAGGTTCATATTCCTCCTCATCCTCTAATATGATTTATGCCATCACATGTCAGCAATACTCTTCCACCCTGTATATTGGAAAAACAGGCCAGTCCCTATGACAAAGAATAAATGGACATAAGTCTGACATTAGAAACCACAACGTTCAAAAACCAGTGGGAGAACATTTAAACCTTCTAGGACATTCAGTTCCAGTTCTCTTACAAAGGAATTTCAAAGGGAGATTAGAAAGAGAGACTACTAAATTGCAACTGATAATGGAGCTCAAGACAATACATCCTTCTGGAGTGAATTGAGACCTAGGTTTCCTGTCTCATTACCAATGCTAATATCTCCACACCTATTACCCTTCTGCATATCACATCTAATCCAATTATGCCTGCTATTGTCATTTACCTGCTATTGACATTTGGCATCACTCCACTTTCCAAAATATAAGGACAGATAGACTCACATGTAGCTATATCTGAAGAAGTGAGCAGTGACTCAAAAAAGCTCATACCCTGCCACAAATTTTGTTAGTCTATAAGGTGCTACTAGACTCTTGCTCTTTTCTACTGCTACAAACAGACTAGCACAGCTACCCATCTTGATTTTGCTCAAGGTTGTTATGTAAGTCAACTGCTGTGTTGGCCTCCTGGGCTCTGGCACTTGTAGATATATCTCACCATCAAAAGTGTTGACAAAGACTAGGGATATTGTAGTTGAAGTCCTTGCTAAGTCTTGAAGCTTGTTCATGTCAGTCATTCTCCTTCAGTCTCACAGTGTTGTTGCGAGGCTAGAATGGAAGCCATGCATATGACAGTGACATAATGTTAGAAGGGAAGGACCCAAAGATATATTATTTAAAGAATATCCAGGCTATTTAAAAGAAGACCCTGTTCTCATAATAAAATACTTTAATATGTTTTGTTTTGTTTTTTTTAAAAAAATCTGTATGTTGATGTGTTTTGTAAATCTCTAGGCACTGTGAATAATATGGTTAATAAGTACCTCAACTAATAGTTCAGATAGACATTGACCAGGGGACCGTTATCTGCTGCTGAATTTTAATACAAGGTTCCCCTTTTCATTCTCCCTCCTATTTCCTGCCATCTCAAGGGATGTTAGAAGGGTCTGTGGCTCAGTGGTAGAGCATGTGCTTGGCATGCAAAAGATCCCAGGTTCAGTCCTTATACTGGGTTCAAGACGCATTGGCAGTGAATCAGCTCATAGTTTATTCAGTTAGAGAAAACTGAGACAATGAAGCAGGACCGGAGGCCTGCTTAAATCCCCGTTGCAAACCACACCCAACACACACACAGACCCATGATAGGATTATTTACAGTGTCCCCAAATCCCACAGGTCATTCGTCAGATCCTGACTACCTGATAGGTCCCTTCTAGGATCTGGGCTGGCTATTGTCTCTGGATGCAAAGCTTTGCTTCTTCACATGACCACGTGCTAACCCAACTGCATGTGAGGTCCTCTGTTGGTACACAACAGTCCTGCTATCTCCAGTTAAAAGATCTGGCAGTAGGTGATGTGGAAATTCTCTGCCTGAGACCCTGGAGAGCTGCTGTCTGAGTAGACAGTACTGACTTTGATGGACTAAGGGTCTGATTCAGCTTACAGCAGGTTCCTGTGTTCATGAGGTGTGTGTAGCTTCTTGAATTCACATGTAGGAAGAAGAAAGTCAGCTCCTGCAATCCTGGCTCAGCAGGATGAAACGTATGGACTGAAACTCATTTCTGTCAGCAGACCTCTAAAAAACTGGGCTCCTCAAAAGCATAAAAGGAAGAGACCTGGTTAGTAGCTTTCCAATTAGTCTATTATCTACAGCAAAGCAGTCATTTATGAGCCAGAGAAACTGTATTCAAGCTTGTAAGGTGGCTTGTTGGACTTAATTAGGGTATAGTTCTAGGACAGCTGCTTGGAAGTCTGCCTGCAATTATGAAAGCCTTCAAGTGAAGTCAGAAATGGAGTTAATCAGAGAATTATGAGGAAAAAGGAATTTCACAAAAACATTTCATTTTTTTTCAGAGGGAATTTGATGCCAATGGTTTGGCTGACACTTCTTCAAAAGGCATTCATAGCCATTAAGGCTGGGGAAGTTATTGTCCCAGGCCCTTCAGAATTTAAATGATTGAATTCTGATTGGCAGAGCTGGTAATTGTCCAGCTAATGGGGATGTTCAGAGGCCTTAAGAAAGACTCTTCTCTCCTTTCATTAGGGTCCATCCTCCAAAGCAGCCATTTACTCCAGGGGAACAGATCTCTGTTGCCTGGAGAGGAATTCTAATTCCAGCAGACCTTCTGGCCCCACCTGGCAACCCTACCTTTCATACAAGAATTTGCCTCCCACCCTCCCTGAAAGTAATGAGATTAGCCACTCAGTTTGGAGCCAAGCAGGAATGGGGGGGGGGTTTAAGGGGTCCTTTTTGGCTGCTTCATCTTGCTTCTGATATGCAGAATAAAAAGGGTTGGTCCTTGGACAGATTGTCATAGCTAGCATTGGCAGGAATATGGTGGGTTGCTCAGTATAGGCAGGATGATTTGGGGAGCATCATAAAGCAGCAAGTGATCAAGGGCTATTCCTGTAACAGCCCATCACCTGCTATTCAGCAGGGTGGCTTGGGAAAGAAATCCCTTGGTGCTGAACAGCATCAACCAAATCCTTAGTTGTCTGTGTAGTGCATTGGCGGAGGGGGATGAGGCTTGGCACCTTGACATTCTTCATGTGCAAGCAAGATTAAAGAAGGCCAGCAAAATCATGGTGCAAATCTGGAGCCAGGGTGCAGTTGCCCAAATGATGATAACTACCAAGGTGTTACCCCAACCAGTGTAGATTTAAGAAGCTGAATCAGTGCCTTCAGTTTCTGGGAAAATACAGCTAAATGGCAGGCCTCAGCAACAGATGAGGTATTAGCAAGAATCCACAACCTATGTTTACGGGAATCCTTCCCTTTAGGAGAGCTCTCAATAATCAGTCCAAGGGGGGAAATAGAGAATGTTTTATTGAAGGGAAATTAAGGAATTTAATACAGAAGGAGCACACATAGAACATATACACATCCAAGATCTGTAGAAGATAAAGAGAGGAGTGGGAGAGTAGCAGGGACTGAGGCAATGGCTACCTTTCCTGAAGACATCCATGAAGGAGAGATGGCAGAACAACCAGCACTTCATGGAGAGGAAGGATCCAGTATACTGGGGGTGCATGTTGGTAGACCCCTGAAACAATATGAACACAGCAACGAAGCTGCGCTGGGCTAGATGTACCCAAAAATGTGTCCAGAGGGCTTGCTAATGCATGGGGTCCCTCAGAACAAAGCACTGATGAGATTAATCAAGGATAAGAAAATGTAGTTTGAAAATGCTGTATAGAGTTCCCAGGAGTAGACAAAAGAAACCAGAGAGTCTCTTCTAGATACAAAGTGGAATTTGGGTTGGGTTCCTCATTACTCCTCTGGTGGTTCGAAGAACTGCTAATTTAAACTAATCAAAATGGAAACAATACTGCTTGATGAGCCACCTAGGTTCGAGGTGTGCGAAAAGAATTGAAGTCAGGACTTTTCATTATAAAGGAAATATGGGGAAGAAGGCTGAGGTGAGATTGCTAGGATTAGTGATTGGAATAGAAAAGAAGTAGCTCTGGGGCAAGGCAAGTCCATTGTCTGAAGTATGCAGATGTCAGCAGGATGGAGGGGGAGTTGCTGCTGTCAGAACAAGGTCTCATGTGCTTCACAGGGTTGCTGCCTAGGCATGATAATGGAGGCTGCCATTCCTGGTGTCCATCTTTGTGTCCACTTATGTCAAGATGCCTGCTGTATAGACTCCTGGGGTACCCCTAAGGGGTCCATTGCTGGTTGAAACAACCCCTCATGAGAGACAGGGGGTCAACATCCTTACAAGGGTGCTTAGTATATCCTAGTACAGTTTCATTCACTACATTTTTTTCCTTTTTGAAGAAATGCTTTAATCACAACAGCATTGTGATTAAAATGACAGGTAGCAGTTTTCAGAGTCCAAAAGATGAAAATTCAGGTAGCCTTGTAAAGTGTTTTCATATCTGGAGAAGAAACTGATCTTGCTTGTGTGAAGACTTAACTGTGTGAAACACAGCCTGCATTTATTCCACTTGATATTTCTAATTATTGGCAATTGTTGGACATTCATCTTTCAGAATCACTGGGTATGTAATAAAAATTTCCAAGGAATATGACACACTATGAGTAGATGTACAGCTAAAGTTATAGAATGATAATAGTTCAATGGGGAGAGGCCATTGTTCAGCAACAGAACATCTGTTTTGTCTACAAATCCAACTCCTGGCATTTGCAGTTATAAGGATCAAGTAGTGGGTGATGTGAAAGATGTCTGGCCTAAGACCCTGGAAAGCTGCTGCCAGTCAGAGCAGATGATTCTGACCTTGATAGATCAATGTTCTGACTCTGTATATGTTCATAGCTGTATGTGTTTGCATGTTCAATCTTGTCATACTCTTTTTTAATAAACAAGAAATGGCATTCTTTTGGTGTGAGCATGTTTTTTTAAAAATTCTTGATTATCAGTTTCTGAACAACCTGTAAGGAAATATACTTTTGCAAAGATGGCACCATCCATCAGCCGGTCCTAAAATTGGATCTTTGAAATCTGAAATGAGCATCAAGCAGCTGGTTCCAAAATTCTCAGATCTTGCACTGACCAACCCTTTTGCATAAAGATAACCCAACTGTATGCATTGGAGAAGATTGTTTTGGCTGTGGCTGGTTGAGCTAGAGAAAAAATTGAAGTCAGCTCCTCTGCAGTCTTGGGGACAGCACGTGCTGCTAATGGATATGCAGCCAACCGATCAATAAATTGCCCAGACTATGAAACTTCCCCAAAGGCAGGGAGTGATACATCACTAGTAGGCAGGTACCGTGTCCTCCTTTTACTTAATATCCCACTTCCCACTGCTAATGAAGCAGTGAATAGGGATGGTTTTGCCTTTTTCATCTTTTTCTCCCCTTTCAGTAAAAAAAAAAAAATCACAATTTCCATTTCTCCTCTTCTTTGTGCAAAGTAAACCTGTGATTTACACACTATTTTCTGTCTCACCAAAGTTTCCCCATATATTTCCCCAATGTCGTTTGGCCACCATTGAAATAGCACTATACACCATTCATATATGATACATATAAATGATGTACATTATATGCATAAAGATAACATGCAATGCATATAAAATAATAATATATGCATACACAATTAGGGCTGCCAACTTCCAGCCCAAGCCTGGGGTTCTCCCAGGATTACAACTGTTCTCCAGACTATGGAGTTCCCCTAGAGAAAATGGCAGTGAGGAGAGTTCATGTTATACGATAGGTTTGAGGTTGAATCCCTACCCAAACTCCCCCATCCACAGGCACCACTCCAGATCTCCAGGATTCTCCCTGGCAAGAGTTGGCAGCCCTAACCTATAAATCCAACTATGTGAAGCAGAGTACTGAAACCACTGACAAAGATATAAGTGTCCATAAAAGGAGATGAAATAGGAATCATTTGCTTCTCCTTGGCGATGAAAAATTAAATAGTCAGTGGTTGCCGGGTTCAGTAGAATGCTACGCTTCTAGAACCCAAACAATCCCTCTTCCTTGCTCTACACAAATGGCAATTTCCAGGTCTTAACTCATGGAAAGGGTCAGTGCCCAGAATATGCTGCAGTTCCTCCCAATAGAACCTGGAAGATCATCTCAGGTGACCTTTTTATTATCTCCTGGATACTGGACAACTTTTGATCCTCTTGTGGATCAAAAACTGGCTAATTAATAGGAAACAAAGAGTGAGTATAAATGGGAAATTTTCTCTGTGGAATGTGGTAAGCAGTGGGGTACCACAGGGATCAGTACTCAGTTCGATGCTTTTTAACTTGTTTATTAATGACTAGGAATAAGGCCAGTTGTGGAAATAAATACAACGAGCTCTAGAAAGAGGTTCTGGGAGAGTGCCCTGGCCTTGAGCACTCAGCATCAATTTGCTGTGGCAACCTCAGCAGGGTATAATGACACAGAGTCCACCATTTTCTACAGGGGAACTGATCTCTGTCATCTGGAGATCAATTGTAATGGCGGGAGATCTCTAGGTCCCACCTGGAGATTGGCAACAATGGTTCCCCATGAGGGAATGGCTGGCTTGGAGGTTGGAGTCTATGGCATTGTACCTATCTGAGGTCCCACCCCTCCTCAAACCTTACCCTCTCCAGGCTCCATCCCTCAAATATCCAGGAATTTCCCACCTGGAGTTGGCAACCCTATCAAGAGTGACCCCAATGAGTTTTCTCCAGAAGGCCAAAATAGACGTGGAAAGGGCCTTTTACTGACAGAACCTGGTTGCCTAGCAACAGGCACTGAGACGAAAGCACAGCTGCCACCTTTGATTAGGGAAATACCTGGAGATTTGGGTGGTGGATCCTGTGGAGGGCAGCATTAGGGGAGGATGAAAGGACTCAGCAAGGGATAATGCCATAGGGTCTACCCTTCAAAGCACCCACTTTCTCCAGGGAAACTGATCTCTGTTATTTGGAGATCAATTGTAACAGTGGGAGATCTCCAGGTCTCACCTGGAGATTGGCAACCCTAGGAGAAAGTCAGCCACAATGCAGGGGGTTGAAAAGAATGGTTTGATGGCCACTGGCCCACATCATTAGCCAGCCAGCCATGGTGGAGCCAAAGAAGAGTGAGAGGCGTGTTAAATTTATTCTGACAGGAAAGTGGCCAAGTGGGGGGGGTATGCTGAAAGTCCTTTGTTTTTTACTCACAGAAGCAAGCTTGGTTGTTTGGTTGCCTACGAACAGCCACTGAAGAGACAGTTAGTCATAGTTAGTCTCACACAAGAGCCAAGAGAAGTATCTTCCTCAGGAGAGAGTCCGGCTTTCCAGGAGCCACAGCTCGTTTCCTCTAGGCCAGACCCTCCCTGGTACTGCTGCCACTGCTGAAGGAAGGCAGGGGAGCCTTTGAAAAGTGCTGGGCAGCCTTCTCTGTGGTGAGGGCCTTGTGGCTGAGGGAGAGCGGCCTCAAGGGGCAGTGAAGGTGAGTGCTTCCCCTGCTTGCCACCGCTCGCTAGGTCTGCCTCCTTCGCCCTGGTGGAGGGGTTGCCACTCTCTCAGCGGAGGGTCCATCCCCTTCACTGGCTCCCTCCAGACTGAGGGTGAAATGCTGCCCACTGGCTTGGTGGGTGGGGCCGAGCCAATGCAGCAAGCCAATGCAGCCACGGGATTGGGAGACTGTGAGATTGGCATCTCAGTGGGTGAAAGGCTGTGGAAGCATGTCCAGGAGGGACACCAAAACTCAAATATATATAAGGAAAGAGATGGGAGTAAGTAGTGAAGTGGCTAAATTTGCAGATGACACAAAGTTGTTCAAGGTCGTGACAACCAGGGAGCATTGTGAGGCACTCCAAAGGGATCTGTTGAGGATGGGTGAGTGGGCGTCAGCATGGCAAATGGAGTTCAATGTGGCCAAGTGCAAAGTGATGCACATTGGAGCCAAAAATCCTAAATATAAATACACATTGATGGGGTCTGAGCTGGCAGAGACTGACCAAGAGAGAGGTCTTTGGAGTTGTAGTAGATAACTCAATGAAAATGTCTAGACAGTGTACAACTGCAATAAAAAAGGCCAATGCTATGCTCAGGATTATTAGGAAGGGAACTGAAAACAAATCAGCCAGTATCATCGTGCCCCTGTATAAATCAATGGTGTGACCTCATTTGGAGTAGTGTATACAGTTCTGGTCACCACACCTCAAAAAGGATGTTATAGCATTGGAAAAAGTGCAGAGAAGGGCAACTAGAATGATAAAAGGGTTGGAACACTTTCCCTATGAAGAAAGGTTAAAACACTTGGGGCTCTTTAGCTTGGAGAAATGATGACTGAGGGGTGACATGATCGAGGTTTATAAGATTATGCATGGGATAGAGCAGGTCGAGAAAGAAGTACTTTTCTCTCTTTCTCACAAAACAAGAACTCGTGGGCACTCCATGAAATTGCTGAGTAGTCGGGTTAGAATGGATAAAAGGAAGTACTTCTTCACCCAAAAAGTGATTAACACATGGAATTCACTGCCACAGGAGGTGATGGTGGCTACAAGCATGGACTGCTTCAAGAGGGAATTAGATAAGCATATGGAGGAGAAGTCTCTCAGTGGCTATTAGCCACAAGGTATAGATAGGAACTCTCAGGCTGGGGCAAGTGATGCTCTGTATCCTTGGTGCTTGGGGGGGACAACATTGGGAGGGCTTCTAGTGTCCTGCCCCCACTGGTGGACCTCCTGATGGCACCTGGTATATTTTGGCCACTGTGTGACAGAGTGTTGGACTAGATGGGCCATTGGCCTGATCCAACATTGGTTTCTCTTATGTTCTTATGTTCTTAAATCAGTTTTGCCCATTTTCAATTATAAAAGGGCAGATTCCTGGACCTGGATAGCTCAGACAAGCCCGATCTTGTCAGATCTCAGAAGCTAAGCAGGGCTGAGCCTGGCAAGTATTTGGATGGGAGACCTCCAGAGAATACCAGGGCCAGGAGGCCAGAGGCAGGCTGTCAAGCCACTTCTCTGAATGTCCTCTGTACCTTAGAAGGAGTTACCAGAGGTTGCCAGGACTTCCAGGCATGGGCACAGACACACACACAAATGAAAAAAAAAGACCCCAAAAAAGAGAGGAAAGGGCAGATTCCACAACTGAAGCACTTCTGTACCCTCTATATAATATTATCAATGTGCAATACTGTTTCCTGCTATTCCTTAAGCTGACAAATGAGTTGGACTTGGTTTAGGAAAGAAGATGGACTAACCACATTTCTCAAGATGCTCTAAGTTCACAGAAGATTAACAGTACCTATTTTGTGTAAACTTCAGCTGACTTTTCATTTTCAAATATTTGTTCCACAAAGCTTTTCTAACCAGGTATATTAGAAACACTAAGCAGCCAGAAGCTTCTCTTCCGTGCTTTGTACTGTGACATGATGTTAGTGATTGATATGATGCATCAGTGCACTTTTTAGCATTGCAAACGGAAGCATACTTTTCCTACCAACACATTTGTCGTATATGCAGGGACTATTAAAATGTTCTGGAATAACTTCCTATTTTCCATAGAACTGATTTCATTGCAACAGAACTCTCATGTGTAACCAAAGTTAATTTACTGAGTTCATCAGAATTTATTGTGGCATGACCTTTTTTGAGACAGAATCCATTTTGACAGAAGGCATCAAAAGAGAGCTCTGACCCTTTTGTTGCTCTGGTGTCTTGATCAGTCTCATTTATGGCCCAATTTGAGTAGCTGTAATTCAGTTTTGGTTTGATTTTGAATTGTGTCCCATTGATTTCAAAGGGCACCATTCAATTTGCTGTATCTTCTTTTTAAACTTTTCATAATCAGTTGAAATTTGCAGGGATGGAAACCTTCCATGAGGGAAGAATGCCTACTAAATCTCATCCAAATAAATTCTGAGGTTTTATGCTGAAACAACTATTTGGTATTTTAAAGAAAGGTTCATACTAGGCCTGCCATACGTTTTTATGGCTGATTCGCATGAGATGCATGGGCAATGTAGAAGTGCTTCTTGGTAAGATAGCTGCAAAAGCAAGGGAAGCAAAGGAAGTAATTAGCAGCCTTAATTAAGGAGCTATGTGTCTCATTGGTAGCTCAGAACTGTCAGTCATTCTGTCCCTTACCTGACCTCCCTCTAAATGGTTGGAAACCATCTTCCTTATATGGAAGAAACGCCACAGGCAATTAGACAGATGGGGGAGCAGACAAAGATGTAAAGTGGCTCAGAACATTTTGGATGTCTTTGCATCAGTTTGGAGCGATTCAGGGGGGATCTCACTTCATTTAATGTTCTTTCCAGTGCAATTGAGCAGCAGCATTTAGTTGGGGGGGGGTGAATCTTTCCTGGAATTAATGCTCACTCCTATAATATATCTGTAGAACATAGATCATTTACACATAACAGGATGGATCCAACCAGCTTTTTCACTGATAAAAAAACCAAGAAGGGGCTCCTCTTTGACCACTGAAAAAGCTATGCCAGGGATCACGGTACCTGCATGAACAAATCCCATGAGCCAAGACAGAGTGAAAAAGCTGGCTGGATCCAACTCATAATATACATGCAATGTGTAATTCTTGATTTACTGATAAACAAATAGTGTTGAAAAAAATGTACATTTTATGGGAAGATTTGTATCTATGGAGATAGTATGAAAATTAAGAATGAAACAGTGGGCCAAACTACCCAACACTTTTGGGTGAGTTGATTACCTCTCAGCCGTACAAGAACCGTGAAGAATGTCATTTGAAAACTTGGCAGGATCCCAGCTGGGCTCAGAACTGTGGCAAGGGGGAAGATGGGCTACTGCCTCAAAACTGCATCATTTCCCCAAGCTGAAATGGCCACAGCAGGAAGCTGTTTATTTGGAACTGTATGTACTTGGGATGCTCAATGTGCACCTCCAGAGTTATGCAAATAACTCCTGGCCCTGTGGGGGCAGTTTCAAAATGGGAAAATAGCATGCGGGGGGGGGGGATGTAGGAGACCCTCTTCCTTTCCATGCAGCAGTTCTGAGCCAAATTTAGATCTTTAGTTGAAACAAAAAAAAATGGGAATTTGGGGGATGGAATAGTAGGGATGGAAAAGTTTGGAATTGTCCCTGTTGTTAATTATCCAAATGTCAACTGCGCAGGGTTTGTAGGTGGGGTGCAGGTTAAAACATATACAAACCTCATACAATTTTGCACAAACTAGTTATCAAGCAAAACTTCTTTCTTACTTTAAAAGGCGTTCATTGGATTGCTTCCTAAGTCATTAGTGAAACCAAAGCACAAAATGTTATTTAATTTTTTCACCCAAAAGGCAATGATGAGAAAATTATGCCTCCAAAAAAGGGTACTTTTCTCTCTCGTGATGTATCGTTCTCTGATTAAGTGAAGAAAGCTTCAACAAAGAGACCTAAATTAGATATTGGTTATCCTCCAGGGTAGAAGGGTTTCTAAGCAGAAGGAAATATTGATCCTGTGCCTGGCTTAAAGTCCATGAATATAGAGTGCAATCCATTATAAGGGAAAGCAAAAACCATTAAACTCCTCAAGCATTCAATTAGACTATTACTTTATCTGCCTTAATTGATGCTGCTAATAGTATCATATATAATTGTTCCATACAGGCAGAAAACCTGCTTGTTAATGACTGTTAGCTAATTCACACGGTGACATTTAAGCAATAGCAGCAGTCCTGTACACAAGTTCATGATCAATGTGTGACTCATCACCTTAGCAGTGCAGTATGCTAATCTGAAAGAGTTCTTGTTTGTTTAAACTGAAATTCTTAATGTATAGCAACCAATTTGCATCACAATGGGATAGGTTTTGAGAGGGGCTTTCATCCTCTTATCAAAACTATATTATCCTGTTCCACTGCCTGGTTTGTTTGTCATGTTATTATTGCCTTGGCAAGAATATGTATAGACTTTCAGAAAGCATAATAGCTGTGCTCCTATCCAGTTCTGGGAGTAAGCACAAACACAGACATCAGATTTGGTAGCAGGCTGTAGATCCTCTTAAAAACTTGATCTGAATTCTTTATTATTGGAATTGAAGCTAGTCATACTATGGAATCAATCCCACAGATGTTTCCATAGTTTCTACAGGAAATGTAGCTCTGCCTGTAATTTTCTCTTGCCAAACTGGGAATCAATTCTCAGACACTGTGCCCTTCATCTAAGGAAGTCTCCCTGAAAATGTCAGGCCAATATGAGAAAGCATTTCTCTTTAATTAGAATTAGGGTTGCCAGGTCTTACCTGGCTGCCAGTGAGGAGCTCCAGCCCAGGTTCCTGGATCTTCTGGCATGCATGTGAAGCATGCACACCACAATGACATCACCCAGAATTGATGTCATTGCATCGGGCATGTTGTGTAGGGGAAGCTCCCTGTCACCATAGAGTTTTTAGCCAAATGCTAGAGCATCCCCTGCATGATGTGCTGGGCTTGATGACACCACTTCTGGTGATGTCATTGCACTGGGCACGTTGGGCATGATGGGGCTCCCCCATTGGCTAGCTGGCTGGCCATAGATCAGAGGGACCCAAAGCAAGGGAACCCACACACCCATCAGGGGGGATGGCATCCCTAATAAGAATTGTTCCTAGCTGCACTGGAAATTGTGAACTGGGGCATGACTAGGGTTGCCAGCTCTGAGTTGGGATATTCCTGGAAATTTTGAGGGTGGAGCCTGGGGAAGGAGGGGTTTGGGGACCCTCAGTGGGATATAATATCATAGAGTCTACTTTCCCAGACAGCCATTTTCCCCAAAGGATCTCTGTAACCTGGAGACCAGATGTAATTCCTGGAGATCTCCAGCCAACAATACTTGGATACTGGCAGCCCTAGGTATGAGTGATCTTTCTCATCCTTTCCTTGGATCCTCCACTGGAGGTTCATAATGGGAGAGTGTCTATTTTTAAAACAAAAATGAAGCTTGGTAATGGAAAGTGGAATTTCTTTTTCTGAAATTCACCTTATGTTGCTATTGAATCCACATATTCTTTTTTAGAAGAGGGGTTTCACTTTGAGTTCTCTCTGAAGAGAAATCAAAGCACCCTTTTCCAAATTCAGGTTTTGCAGTTGTTTAATTTTACACACCACAAGGTAGCTCTCTAACAGGGGGATAAGAAGATTTGGGAAGACATTGCCAGCCTCTGAGCATCTACAGAGCAAAATTCTAAAGTTCTACAGGATTTCCCTTCCTACGTTTCCTTTGAATTTCTCTACGATCAAAATGGATTTGATTAGAAACTCTCCAAATTCCTAAAAGGAAGAAAATAAATGGAATCTCAGCCTTCAGCGAGAAATTGAGTAGAGGAATTAAGAAAATTTCTTTTAACATCCCAACAAAAATTGAGCATACAGGTGAGGGGAGCGAAACACTACACATTTATCTTCCTGTGCTATGTTTCACTTGCCCACCTCCAATACCAGAAGTAAGCTAGGTAGGGGGAGGGATGTTTCAAACATAAGGAATGGAAGCTGAGTCAGAATTTAACTGCTATGATCTCCTTGCTATGATTTTGCTTAACATTAGAGCATGTACCCAAGCTTGAGTGTTTTCCCATACTGAGGTTAATAGCAACAGGGAGCAAAAAGTGCATCTAATTGGTGATTTTACATGAAAATACAGACTCTGAAGAATCCCAGATCCTGATCAGCAGTTCTCAGTCACACAGATAGCTGTTCTGATTTCCACCCCACTTCTCTCGTCATCTGCACTGTATTGTCTGGTCAAAAGTGTGTTTGCCTTACGTAACTTTTACTTAGAGCAAAGATGCTGTACAGAACATAAATCAGAATGAATTCAGTGTGGTAACTATATCAGTTTGGCTTCTGAAATAGCGAGGAAAATGTGACCATCTGAAACACAGTAAGCACTAGATCTATTTTAATGGCTAATTATATACCAATTAATTGACATCATTGAAGGCTGAATTTATCCAGTCTATATTTATCACATATGCTTTCTGAAAAAGAACCTCTAGATGTTGGAAGTTGACACTGAAAAAAACAGGATATCTCTTTTGCTTTGTCTTTGATTTTATATTAGTTTTGAAAAAATCTCGTTGCCTATTGGCTGATTTCTGGGTTGACAATTCTACCATGTTCCTTATCTCTTCTTCCTTGCATCATATTGGCATTTTTTTTCTAATTCTAAATTGCTAGATGGCCAGCCTTCAGAAATGCAAAGCATCCAGCTTCAGCCTTTTATGTGCTTCTGTGGATCTGGTGCTAACTACAGAGCCCTTACAGTTGAACTCAGTGGTACTGAACGTGGCGTGAAAGGTATGGCTCAAGACATAACCAGTTTTTTAACACTGATCCTTGTATACAAATTGAATCCTTGCTGCAAGTTTGCATGAAGTTTATATTTAACAAAGGTATGGATTTTCAGAGACTTGTAGCACTTTCTCAGAAAATGCAGTGCATTCCTAAAAAAATGTTCGTACAAAATTGGGATCTCTTCTCTTTTCTTGCAAAGAAAAGGGGAGAGATTGTACTGGACTCTGCATATTGCTGATGCCTGAACCACTTTAAAGAAGGTGATACCCAGTGCAATACAAAGCTTGCAAGAGGAGCTAATGTGGTTGCTGTCAACAGAGGCAATCTATACTACAGCACAGTTTGTGGAGTATGATCATCCTCTTTTCTTGATCAGTAAACTATCCAATCATCTCCAAATAAGCAAATGGACTCGGGTTCTGTCCAAAAATCATAAAGTGGTCAAAACAGTGATACTAAAATTACTACAAATAATATTTTTGCCTCTGTAACTGTTAGCAATAAGATGGCAGGGTAGACTTTTTGAGGAAGAAATTCCAGAGATATGGCAATGGCATTGCCATTGAGAGGTTTATATCTTTCGTTTCCATCTGTCTCAATTCAAATGGTAGGGATCCTGGAAAACTGTTTTTCATACTGCTGCACTTTAGGCAACATGTTGACCTCTGTTCAATTCCCACTGAAAAATCAGCAAAATGGGAAGATCCATTTAATGCCTGTCAGTGTGAGCCATTTTGAGAAAAGAGACCTAATCTTCATTTCAGCTCAGCCTTACTTATTATTGTTTAACTTTGTGTGCACTGACAATGATATACTTTTAAATAAAACCAACCAACTAAACAAAAAAAACCAATCAAAAACTAGAAGCATATAGCACTGCTTTGACAGTGCAATCCTATGTAGAGTTTCTCCAGTCTAATCCTATTGTTTTCAATGTGCTTAGAGTGGAGTAACACAACAGGATTGTACTCTAGCATCTAGTGATGGAAATGGATTGGCTGCTTCTATTCATAAATAAAAGACAAAACTTTCCTAGTCTGTAAACTGAGTATCTTTGATTCATCCAATCCTTAGTAACAAAATAAGGAGGTATATAGAGTCTATTTCTTCTCTCCTCAGATTCCTTCAGTACTGAAATCTGTATCTTCACTTGGGCACTTGACATTTTCCTATGTAATTGCCTATGAAAAGAGCCAATTATTTTGTATGCTAAAAAGTCAAAGTATCACTTCACTATGAAACTTTGGTAGCTGAGTCTGCTTGCTCTAGTGGAAAATAATTCTTGCTCTATGTGCATGTTTGTGCATGTGTATATAAATTATATCTAATTCTGAACAATAACCTCAGACTGGGGGGGAAACCCTGCACAATTGGGCCATGTACAAGTAGAGACTATTGTTCTACAAGGCTGAGAGAAGTCTCAGATTTGCATAAAACTAGGATAAGATTTTTAAAAAAATACATTGGGAAGTGAGTCTGACTGACTGACTGACATTGGTAAGTGAAAAACCCTGCAATCAAGGCAGTGTCTGCTTCTTTAAGAAAATAATGCTACTGGGACCTCATGAGACTATGTTTGAGATCTTGGTGGCCATTTTAATGATTAAAGGTCACCTAGCAGTCAAAATTGCTTATGACTAAATGCCACAGTTATTGTTGGGGGGAGGGGGAGATAGATGGAGAAATGGAAGGTAGATTTGGAGGAGGAGGGGGAGGAGGAGGAGGAGAAAAACAAAGGAAGACAGACTTTCCAATAGGAAAAATAGAACAATGTAGGTAGGAGAGTGGGAGACAAGAAAAGGGGAGGAGCTACCAGGGGGAGGGAAAGAGGAGACACAAAAAGAATAGAGGAAGCAGGAAAATGTGACCTCCCCACAATACTTCATGGCCTTTATGAACTTTGTGGTTATTTGGCAGCTATCTTTAGTGAATTTTGCCCAGTAAAATATATCCCTTTTTAATCTTATAGGTGCTTTTTAGGTAGTCCCTTCTTTAATGTTTTCTATGCTTATATGTGCAATTCCTATTTACTACTGCAAACATGTGAAACTATTTTTGACCACTGGTTGATTACCTCAGCAATGACTATTCCAGCAGTGTCTTTGCAGGGTCTTCCAAACAGTTGCTATATTAGATCCTTTTAAATGGAGACATCATGGATTGAAACTTAGACCTTCTGTATGCAAAGTATGTTGCTCTACCACTGACCCATTGACAGTGATGGTTTTTCAAAGATTGTAGTATTTTTTAAATACTTTTTTATTGCTTTTAACTATAGAACTACAAAGGAAGAGGGAAAAGGGAAACTAAACTAAAATACAAAGCTAAAGCAAGGATCATGTTACATTAGTTACACCGATATCATGATAGTCTTCTCACATGTTAAAAAATAAATGGAATGTTACTGTCTAATATTTTTTCAAAGTCAAACTAATACAACCATAATTAGCCAGAGTAGGTGCATCCTAGTTTCTTATATATCAAGAGAGAATAAGGATTTCAGAATTAAAGTACATATCACATCATTATCTCCTGTGTTTGTTCTTATCATAGTTCAATTTAACTATGAGGTGTTTAGGCACTGCTGCCAGGGGTGCTTCCATTGTTTCCCAGTCCATGTTCACTGTTTTCTTCTGTTTGGTTGCTGTCCTCTGCTTTCCCATTTTCTTTCACAGTTGTTTGATGTTGCTCCAAAAATTCTTTGTTTTCTGAACAGAATCAATCTTCTCTTTTTTGTCTTTATAGTTGAAGATAAGTCCTTCTGGAAATATCCATCTGAAGGGAGTAGAATGTTGCTGTAGAAAAGAAATTAGATTTTTATACTGTTTCCTCCATTTTCTTATCTCATTCTTATTTTCTTATGGAATGTCTTTTAAAACTCTTGCCTCTTCACCTTTGATTTTCAGGGTTATCCCATCTGTCACTTTCAGAATTATATCTCTCATTGATCTCTTGGAGAGCTTAACAAATACTTCACCGATAAACCATATCCATATCGCTTTGTATAGACTCTGCTTTGAGATTTGGCACTGGAGCCAATGGTTCACTTAAAATTTCTTTTAAGTTCTCCCCTTTCTGTTCTGGGATACCTTGAAATCTCAGAACATATCATGATGTTTCCATTTGTAGACGTAACAGCTGCTCTTTGTCAAAACTTCTTTCTTTTTCCATGACTTCCAGTCTCTGGTTGATCAAATTTGTCTTATCATCAACCTTTTTAAGCACCTTGACTATTTCTTCTGTCTTTGTAGCCGTTTGTTTCAACTGTTTTTGGAGAGCATCAAAGTTGTTGTTGAGATTAGTCATCTGGTCCAGCAGAGGGTGCAGTGCTGTAGCCAACATGTTTGGGAAATCGGTGGTTACTTCCAGTTTGAGAGATGATGTCACTGAGCTGGCAGTTCCTAAAGAAGGTTTCTTCCTAACCACCATTTTATCTCCTCGCAACAACATTGTTTACACAGGAGAAATCCGGTTAATGCTCTGAAAGTCTATTGATTCTATACACTTTGTTCTATTCTGCATGATACTCGGCTAGTTGTCGCTCTTTCCACTCAAAAACATCTCTCTGCCCCTTGCATTCACTCATAAATTGTAGCTTTTTCAATGGGGGGATTAGCTCCTCCCCCTCCTCCAAATCAGCTTGGGGGTTTGGAATGGTTATCTGCTTAAACGTTTGATTAGTTACATGGAAACTGCTTAAATGCTTGATTAGTTACATGGAACAATAGTTCATTCTGCAGGTTACTTCTGAAGGTGGGGAAGCCATCAAAAGTGCTGGATTGCTTGCTCACTCAGTCCAGCATATGCCTCTACCTCCTCTCCCGTGATTATGGGGGACTCACATCAGAACATGATGGAGCACACCCATCCAGCAAGCTGCCAAAACCAGAAGTCCCAAAGACTGTAGTGTTTAGAGCAGGGAAAGAGGCTATTGTATCACAAATTGAATCCTCACTGCAAATTTGCATGAAGTTTATATTTAACAAAGGTGTGGATTTTCAGAGACTTGTAGCACTTTCTTGGGTTCTGTCCAAAGATCATAAAATGGTCAAAATAGTGATACTAAAATTACTACAATTAATTTTTTGCCTGTTGTCTCACAAAACATTAATTTTAACAGACAACATATGATAACTTTTATATGAGTAAGTACTTAAGAAATGTGGAGTTGTGGGAGCCTGGACATGGAATTGTTAGCACACAGACTACATGATCTGTCATTGAGCCACATTTAATACTACTGACTTCATAAAAGATGTAATTATTACTGTGGCGGAAAAGGCCTGCTCTGGCCTGCAGGCCCTATTCCACCCTCCCCTCCAAGGTTTTCCCAATACTTGGAGAGGTGTTTCTTTCTCTCTCAGGTAACCCACCACAACCATCTGACCTTTGCAAGGAATTGCCTGCTGAGAGGGTCAGGACACCCAGCTTCCTTTCCAAGTTCTGAGGTTTTGCCTCTGTGTCTTCTGCTGCCCACACCTGGTCACCACAGGGACAGTTTATTGCCTTGTGCACCTTTGAAGGAATAGCCACTTACCAATTGTCTGCCTTCCCTTGGTGCTCCTTTTAAAATAGTGTATCCAAGATAGTGAAGGTCTATGTGGTAAAGAGAACCACTACCAACATGAAATTTATAGAGTATTTATTAAAAAAGAAATGTTCACAAACATACTTTTAGCACAGAACTAGATTAATCAAAGTGTTCAGAAGAAATGGGTATAACACAAATCCTCTCTCTATACATGCCCTATCAGATGTTAAAATATAAAACAGGCTTCTAAATTTAGGAAGTTATAGACCTCTACAGAGTTGCCATTACCTTGAAGTTTCATCCAGCTCTTCAGGCCAACAAATGGCTAATTGCTGACTCCTCCAGAACTCAATTAAAAATTCTGTCTGCTCTGATGGACTCAGCACAAAAGAGAACTTTCTTCTTGCTCCCCTGTTTTATCACCTCTCTTTTCTCCACCCACTGACCATGTCAGGCCAGATCAGAGAAGTTTTTCCTGAAGTTTCCAGAAATTTCCTTCCTGAAGACTGTCTAGTATTTAACACCTCCAATTCTCTGTTCTCTGCTTGTAGAAGGAGGAAGGCTTGACCCACCCATTATATCTCCTGCTAGATCTATTAGCATTTGTATGAAGTACATCTGGAAAGCAATTGAACTGACCTCCCTCCTTCCTACCTGCTCTCTTCCCAGAGATGAAAAAAAAATGTTTAAAACTCAGAGTGAAGGTTTTGCTCATTTCAAACCTCCAAAGAAAAAAAAATGCATTTCTTCACAATTACAAAAAAAAATCTGCTTAGTCCCAGCTGAAAAAGCTCCTTCTTTCAATCCATCACTCCAAAGAAACTTAAATCCCTATAGTTTGGTGAACTCCTCGGTGTTGAATGTCAGATTCTTTGTGTTTGCCCATGATTCAGACTCAGTTTCCTTGGGATAGACAAAAGAGTTAGGATGTTCAATAAAAGGTAGCAAAGCAACAATAACCTAAAAGAATACTGATCTGTTACACAGAAAGCACATTATAAAGTTTCCACCAAGACATTAGCACACAAAAACCAAGGGAGCACAATGTTTCAAGGCATGGTTTCAGACTCTTTCATCCTTGCTGTACACTGCAGACCTCTCCACTAAAATTAGCCTCCATTCTCTGCCTTCTATAAATATTCTCATTGACTCATACCAATGAATCTTTCTCTAAGAAAGTTTGTCAGGACATCTCAATTATTTCCCCTTCCAGTTTTCAAAACTTCCACGGTGTTCGTGTGTTACAGAAGAAATAAAAGTTCACATTTGGAAGTGTTAATAAAACTGGCCATTTTGGAATAGCTTTCCATTTATTTTTCCCTGCATGAGGAAGAGATTATCTTGCTTTTTAAAGTGCATCAGCTTAGCTCATCTGTTCCCCGGACTATTAGTTCAAAGGAGAGAATATTCTTATGGGCAAAGAAGTCTCACAATGATCTTCACTTCAAGTCTTTTAACTTTTGTTCCTACATATCAGCAACATCCCATAGGTTTACTCTCAGTGCCAATCCTAACTATTTTAAATTAAGACTTTTCACAATAAACATTATATGTAGACAGTTGATCTTGCAATGCGCAAAGAACTGCCCCAATCCGTGGGGAATGGTCTTTTTGAGTGCCAGACTTGAAATATTTGGTGCTGCCAGTGAAGCACTTGTAAAACCACTCAGTGATTCTGACTAGTCAATTATGCATTCCATGAGGATTATAAACCAGGTTTTTGAAGGGGCACTACTTGTCCATAGGAGCTTTGCTTCCTCTGGTAACAAACTCTAGTGAGGATTCAGCACTTCTAGTTGTAGGGTGCTGCTGGACAGCTCCCTGTTCTCTTCTATACTATTCTTGTCCAAGGCTGGTCATCCTGAAGCTTCATACAGCGACCTGCTCATCTGGAAGCTTCCCTCAGTGACTCTGCTTTAGGCTTTCTTGTTTAAACTGCACCACTCCTCATGCAAAACAGCTGTGCTAGCATAATATCTACAGGGGATATGGGTCTCTGATGTGCAAACTAAGCTGGTGTAGTTGCTTTGCATAGGCTGCTGTGCAGTTTAAACAAGGTGCTACAAAATGGCATGAAGATGATACTTTCCTTACCAACCTCATGTTTAAATCAGACCTGAGGTATTGGGTTGGAGTCAGACTAAATTTTCTAATGGCAGAATGGGCATTTCCTGCCTTCTTCTTCAGGTTCTTCCTCATTCCAAGTGAGTGATCTTCTTGCAGCGCCTACTGCATCTTTAACGTTCTGTGCTCTGGATTAATTCTGGATCTGCAGGGAGTCTTCTTTTTATATGAGAAATCTCACTGACTGGGCTGTTTTCTACTGGGAAATTTCTGATAGTTACTGACATCCAAACATAACTACAACTTCCTATTGCCCTTCAGGCATTTTATAGCAGAGACGTGCAAGCTGATTTGTCGTGGCTTTAACAGTGCTTTTGTAGCAAGGGATACACGAGCCATGATCACATGTGGGAAGAGCCTTGGATCTATTTGGTTTTCTGCCATCCAAGCTGAGCAACTATTGAACAACTTTGCAGCCACACCACAGCTGTGGTGGTTGAGTTTCATTTTCTTGCCTTGCAGGCACTTTTGCATCCGAACAGTAGTTGAAATTGATGGTCACTCAAGGTTGTGTATGGTTAGGTCAGGTGATTAAAACAATGTAGGGGAAGAACTACCTAAGGATATGTGGGAAAAGTTCATGCATGAAAATGACCTCAATAACAGACAGAAATGAATAACACGTGGTAAGTTTTTTAAAAGGTTTTTTTTTAATAATTAGTGGTTGGCTGACTGATTTGCTCACTATTTTCTCCCTTTACAATGGGCTGCTGGGCAGCATGCAGTGACACGGGTCTGTGGAGGAGGGGAGAGAAGCAGAACTCTCATTAAGCTGTGTGAGAAAATGCATGTCTGAAACTCTGCTGCACTGTATTGCACTGCTTGAATATGCAAAGATTAATCCAGCAAACACTCACATGACTCATGAACAGCTGAACAAGAGATGGAAAATTGACTTGCTGTTTGCAACTGGTGACCAAGACATGAACCAAACCTGTGAATGTTCAACCACCCCTAGTTGTAACATTGCAATGTTCATCTCAACATGTGCGAAAACCATCATGCAGGTTTCAACATTGCAGTCATGGCCCAGAAATGGTTGGTGATAAACCTGAGGTGGGAAGGGCTTTTGCAATTGATCCAACTGATAAGGTCCTGGAGTTTTAAACATTACAGCAGCACAATGGAGTGAATCCATGAATAAAGGGCTCCCCCAGTACAGGTGTGATGTCTTCACATTGCATCCATGCATGGATTTTAATTTAACTAGTGCAATTCCAATGAACTCTTCTGTAAGATAAAATGCTATTTTTTATCTGCTAACTTTGTACCCCCATTATGGAATGGTTATAGGATACATAGTTTTCACATAAGCATATATGATTTAAATTTATAGAATAATGTATCCATCCAGAAAAGAAAGTCACTCATCCTTCTTGCATTCTGACCTCCATAAAATTCACTGTCAGATTGTATTCATAGAAACACATGAACAGTCAACTGCATTTTACTGACTTTTCAGACTCAAAAACAGGATTAGGCTACTGGACTGGAAAATAACTAAAGAACAAATTGTAAAAGTCTTTGTCTATTTTCCAGCTCAATAAGATCTCTGTTACATAAATTTTAAACTAGATAGCATGTAATGTTTGAGAACCACTTTGGACTCAAACACTGGGGAAGTGTTTTTGTTCTTATATTGCAACAGTTTTCAAAAAAAATCTGGAAGACATTTCAAATAATCAAATGCTGTCACTAAAGCATAAGCACATAATTATCTTCCCACAGCTATTCTTCATCTCTTTTAAACACTTCAGTAACTGAATAACTCTCCTGCAACCCATACATTATATTCAGAGACTATTCAAACAAGTAGGGCCTTTCTTTTTTAAATAGTTGTTGTTTTGTTCTGTGAATATTTAGTAATAATTAGGGATAGGTGAACCATGAACCAAACTGAACTGAGAGTTTTGTTCATGAACCAAACCAGTTCATGGATCATGGAGTTTGCAGAAGGCCCAAAAAACAGCTGAGCGATGGGGAGCAGCCTTCTCCTTACCACTCAGCAGTTTCAGGCTGTCTTGTGCAGTCCCTTTAAACTTTAAAGAGACTGCAGAAGACAGCTAGAAAAACAGTCAAGCTGTGGGGAGTCCCTTTAAATCCTTGCTTTCTTCTTTATCCGTGAACTGCCACAAATGCCACAAACTGCTTTAAAAGTTCATGGAAGTTTGTGATGGTAGACCCATCACAAAAATCAGTTTGTGAGCAACGAACAGGGCAAAATTCATGATGAAGTTTGCTTCATGGTTCAGTTTGTGCCCATCCCTAGTAATAATTTTGTCCTGATTATGTACATGTCACCATTGTAAACACTTTAATTTGACAACAATTAGTTCTGCAGATAGCAACTGATTTTCTTTTAACACTTTTAGCAGCTTTAGACATTTGTAATATTGAGAAAATATGTTGAATATCATGTGACATTTTGATTTAGGTCTTTATACTCCAATTTTCTTTCCAGTGGGGACTCAGAATTGCTTTCCTCTACTTCATTATCCCAACAATAACCCAGTGAGGTATGTGAGCTAAGAGACAGATCATAAGAACATAAGAACATAAGAGAAGCCAATGTTGGATCAGACCAATGGCCCATCCAGTCCAACACACTGTGTCACACAGTGGCCAAAAATACCAGGCGCCACCAGGAGGTCCACCAGTGGGGCCAGGATACTAGAAGTCCTCCCACTGTTGAGCCCCCCCAAGCATTAAGAATACAGAGCACCACTTGCCCCAGAGTCCCTATCTACACTTGTGGCTAATAACCACCAATGGACCTCTGCTCACCCACCAAGCTCTCACGTCAGAGTGCATATTTGAACCTGGGTCTCACAAATCCTAGTCTGATAGTTTAACCACTGACCACACTAGCTTTCATGCCTTGAAGAAGATGTGCTGTTTTGCAGTTAATGCAGATAGCTTGGAACATTGTATGACAAATATGGAAAAAACGTTACAAAATAAATCCCATTTCCTCCATTACTGCTATATCACCAGCAATACATTGCCAAAATAGTCTTCTTGTTTGTATCATCTAATTGGCTTCCCTGTACAAGTCTGAAACATTACAAGGGGCAGAAAGCACACTTGATGGAGTTCTATATATTTTTTCAGAATTCAGGACCAGTTGTTCTAATTACACTTTCTCAATTTTTGTGTAAATTATCCACTACTTTTCTGTCCTTGCAGTCTATTTCAGTCTTGGCCAACATAACAAACATTTTACTCCACCCAAGACTGTCAACAGTTTTTTTCTAGGTCAATAAGGACTATGTCAGTGTCTTCTCTCTACCAACATCTTGATAGCAAGAATGGCTTCCCTTATTCTTCCTTATGTCCAAGAACTGAAATGATCTTTACTTCATGGTTCATTAGTTTTATTCTAATGCCTTCTTTGGACATAGAACTGGTTGCCCATCCCTCCCTCCCTATGGGGTAGTACTTGAGGGAAGAAGTTTCACGGTTTGTGGGCTGCCCCATTGAGGGGTTACATTATGGAAAAGCACAGGTTACATTCTTGTTTATGATGTTTTTATGCTTCTTTTAACTGTCAAAACTTTAGGGTGGTATCAGTATGGAAAGCCATTTTGGAAAATCGACTTGCATGCTGTTTTTCCTGGCCTATGGGGATATCCATAAGGGAACGGGGTGAGGTTTCAAGGGGCAAGTCCAGCTCAGGGGCTACCAATGGATAACCCTCATGTTCAGGTGGCAGAGGAGACTACTTAGGGGTGACCATCCCTGTGGAATCCAGCAACATGTAGGCTGGAGGGATGGTACATTGACTGGCAGCCAGGTCAGTCAATGCCAGGATCTGGTGGACCCATGCTATGCCAAGGCTTCTTACTGTTGTAATGAATAAAAGTTGTGGCCATTTTATTCCACATTTAATACAAAATGCTGTGTGTGTTTGTTTTATGGGTGGGTAGTTGTAAAAGGGGTCAATACTCCCTCTTAGCTGTGGAGTCTTGTGAGCAAAAATTCTACTTTGTGAGTTACTGGCATTAAAGTTGTGAGTGAGCAATCTGGCTACTGCATAAATTAATTTGCTCTGGAGCCATCCTTCCTGAGCTAAGACAAAAATGTGTGAGCCAGAGGCTAAAAAACTTTGAGCTAGCTCACACTTACTCAGCTTAGAGGGAACACTGAAAGGGGTCCTCATCTTCTCTGCCCTCTCCCCTTCTCTAGGGGCAGGGGCTGCAACAACACAGGCCTTTTCTATTCCTCTAAAGTCCTGTGGGTGCATGATCTTCTTCCCCCCCTTTCAACTACAGCATCTGAAAGCTCTTTGTCTGGCTGTACCTTGTATAAATACATGCCACTGCCTTGTACCAGCAGTCTTTTAGCTCCGCAGTGACCACTCTGCAATCACTGTCTCAGGCTTTAAAGATCTTTCACATTGCTCTCACATAGGAAGCACCCAGGACTGAATTTTGCTTTCAAAGCAAGAGCTCTAGCCATTGTCCTGTCCCTTATCCTGCAATCTTTTCATCTTCTGTCAATAGTAACCTTTGTTTAATTCTAGTATTTATATTTATTTTCTTATTTGTACCTATCAATTAAAAATTTTAATGTGTCTATTCCAGCCATCCTGTGTTTGTCTGAAATATTCTTCTTCTGACTAATAAAGTACTTCTGAATTTATGTTTCTCTGGTCCTTATTGTCTTTCAGCCTTTGACTTTATCAAATCAATAATTTCCTCTGTTTCATGTGTTTTCCTTGGATCTTTCCTTCTTGGTCTTAAACATTCTGCTTTTATTGATATTTCTTTCAAGAGGTCCCATTTTAATTCAAGATTACTGTAGAGCTCTTCTCTTACCCCTGTTTTTCCTGACCTATTGGATTTTTATACACTTGTGGCCCTTTGCATGTTGTTCAACATGAAGGTCCTCTTCTTTACATCAAACTTTATGCTTAGCTTTTAATATCTTTTATTGTGACTAGTGATGGGCAGGTTCCATTGGGCTTGATGTGGAATAGGCTCACTTGAGATCAGATAATTTATGTTCAGTTCAATTTTGACCCATTGTGATCTAAGGCCCATCTGACCTTTATGATACCATCAGAAGATCAATGGGCTAGGAGGTCAACCAGCTTCCCCATTCCACATCTTAAATGTACCTGGTAGAAGAAGCAGGAATACTTAGAAATGGGCCTTCAGTAGATTTTTCTCAGTGTCACAGCAGTAGTAAAGTCCTCAGGATGACTAGGAGCTATGTTTATCATAAATAGTTGTACTAGTATACTGCTGACATAAGCCAGGCATAATGATCTGTAGGAAACACCAGTCCATAGGAAATTACATTCCCTGTGCATCCTGGCACATAAAACAATGTCATAGTACATCATACAGGGTTTTCTTCTCTTTTCTTCTCTTTTCCAGAAATATATGTTATATACTTTATAATTTAATTTAGTTTAATTATCTGCTGAGGGATCTGATATCTCTTCTTGTATATAGTTTCTTTAGTTTCCTCATATATTACTATTTCTGCATTATCATAAACTGTAGTTGGCACATATATTTACACATTAGCATTGGCAAACTGATGCAGTGACAGCGATGTGTAAATTGTAACTCAAACAGCTCTGGAAACTAGAGTCATGATGCTGCCAACCATCTAATGTATCAAAAGTTCTCAAAAATATAGTTTATTTGTTTGTCATGGAAGGCTCTGTTGCTACCTTTGGAGTCAGCACCACTTGGCCATCATTCTTCCAGGTGGAGTCTGCTAGGGGGTGGGAAGAAAAAAAAGCTAAAGAAAGGGGGGCAGAGAAAGCTAGGTAGGCTGCTGGGTGGGAAGGAGAGAAGAAAGCAGGGAAAGGGAAGAGGCTATGAGGGCTTTCAGGAAAGGGAAAAGAAAATAGTGGGAGGGGGATGAGATTCCTCTTGCATGTCCTTGTGAGTCCTCTGATTATAATATTCTAATAAAAATGTTGTCAATATTCGTAATTTATATGTTACTTCTTTATCTAAAAAGTATTTAAATATTGATAGAATCTACTTTATAATAGCCAAATGAGGTAAGTAGGCACTATTACTGTACAACTAGTATAACGTACCATCTATCCACAGGGCCTTTCTAGATCAAGGCTTTTAAAATTATCTGTCTTAATCAAGTCCCTCTTGTTTCCTGAGAAATATTTTAGGACCACAGCAGAGCTATATTTTGTCTTTGCTACAATTTTTGGTAACACTTGGCATTACACCCCTAATTTCTCATTCAACTACTGACTTGGGACAATCTCTGGTGAGCTTCTGAGACCTCATAAAATCTTGGCCTGAGGTGGTAGCTCTATTCTGGTTTAATCTCTCATCGGCAGCAGCATCACATCATATAGTTTGGTCTTCCTTGAAGGGTAGGAATAATACTCTTATCAGCATCATAGTATGGGACAAACTCCTCAAGGACAGATTGAAGTCAGATACTTGATTAAGTTCAGTCCAGGATGTGACTGATTGGTCTGGCAAGTCCGCAAGAAAAATCCATTTATGAAAGTGTACAAGCCTCTAGCTAAGCATACTCTGCACTCCATGATTGCAGAAGTTTTATTATATATATTATATTAAAAAGAAATCTTAATAGAAAAAAAAATCTCCAGAAATAACGGAATCTCCAGCTGCCAAAAAACAATGAAGCCCATAGAATGTTTTATGACAGATGTATCATTAGCCAATAATGAAAAGCAAAGAATGACCTGACTTCAGAGTGTCAGGAGCTGCCTCAGTTCTATCTTGACTAACATACCTGCTTGAGTAATGCACCATTTCTTAAAGGCCAGCTGCCTTGTTGCTAGGAAACACTGTGGGGTAAGTTTCAAGCTGCCATTCAAGTTTGCTGAAAAACTAATAGGGCATTCCTGACAAGAGATTTCTAGCTGAAAAGGAAAATTATTTTACAATATATTTTAGCACATATATAGATATCACTTAGTGAGCCTTTATTTAACAATTGCAGCCAAAACAGCAAAAGAGAGAGAGAGAGAGAGAGAGAGAGAGAGAGAGAGAGAGAGAGAGAGGAGGGGGAACAGGAAGAAGAAAGTAAGGACATAGGGAACAAAACCAAAAAAAGTGAAAAAAGAGAGCATGACTAGAAAATTGTTTCTTGCTGGTTGCTGGAATAGTGAGAAATAGTAAGGTTTGTTATACCTGTCAGCAGCACCATAAAAAGAGACAGACCATCTTATTATAGATTATATAGCTCTCTGGGTTTGTATTATTTCACCAGCATACACAAACCATACTTCCTTCAATATTCATGAAGAACTTTTTAGTATTCTCCCGGTATTGTGTTTATATTCATCTCTCACTATATTGGTATGTTTTGGTTGCCTATCACAATGCCATGTCCCTTAAAATTATTCCCTTTTCCCTAGCAATTTTTTTAGGAACTATCCCACAATCTGATTCTGTGATTTCCTTGAAACTCAGACTTTTTCTTTGTGGTTGCTAAAGTGTAATACTCTTAAGAAGAAGTATTTTTAAAGAAATCCCAAACAATTGGAAGAAAATACTGGTTGGAGTCTGCACCCAAGATCAGACATGCTTCAGCAGTTATATGGAAGCAGCATATATGTGGTCCCAGGACTTCAACAGTGAATTTACATGTTGAAAACTGTGATTTCAAAGAGACTGTAATAGATATTTCTCCCATTTCCTGCGTCATATGGTCCCGTGCTTCTTACAAGTGCATACAAAATACAAATGCTCTTAAACACTTTACTCTCCCCACCCCACATCTCAAATGAAGATAGAAAACATATAACTGGAGGTTAAACTATGGTTTATTTAATGAGATCTGAAACTCTCCAACCATTCACTGCAGGTTTCTTAAAAGGCTTCCCTAAGGTGTTGCTGGCATTTGGGAAATCTCAACCAGGATTCAAATGCAGCCTGGCCAATATAATACTGCCTTTCTTTTCCAAGTGTTCACAGAAACCAGTGCTGAGAGATGTTGATCAATACCATCCATTCATGCTGGTGAGCATAAAGGTTCAAATTATTATACCTTTTCATGGTCATGTCCTTATATGTCTCATAGTGCTCTGCTATGACTTCTAGCACTCAACATGCACTAATCCTACCAAGTTCCTACTTAGGGCCTAATCAACTCACTGGAATCTGGCCCTAAGTATCCTTCAAGAACTATGTGGTGATGATGGCAAAGAAATCCTTTTGGCCAATTAGAGACAGAACCCAACCATTCCAGCTCAGTCCTGAGATAAATAATTTTACCTTGCTTCTGTTAAGGGTGGGAAGGGTAGGAAAAACTTGATGCTGAGCTTGGGCTTTAAATACTTCCCCTTCCTTCAGTATACACGAAGTATCTTCTTAGCCCTGCCAGCATTGTAACTTATTTCTAAAGTGGTGGGGTCAAAAATGCTCCTTCTTGTACCCATCACTTTTGCATGGATGCAACTGCCACTCATCATTCTGTAAACCTCTGTGTTTGACTAGCTTGTAGATTTATGAGAGCAATGCTTTTTTGTCCCTAAAGAGGAACCATAGGAGGTGGCTGAGCAGGAAAAAAGACAGTGTTTGTACATGTGTGTATTTCTTGAACTCCCAACTCTCCTTGCTGAATAAACCCATTCTGTATTTTAAGAGTTTTATTAGTTTATGCACAGAAAAAAGGAAACGGGAAAGAAAAGATACAGAAATCTCTCCTTATAAATAATTATCTTTTGGTTTTGCAAGATTCCATGTGCTCCCATTGGCTGTAAAATGCCCTCCCTCAGCCATTGGCCCATCAGCCGCCACTCAAGAGTACTCGCGTGCCACTGGCCGGGTGCTGGGTCTGCTCCTCTTCCCCACCCACTCCCCCTGGCAGACAGCTCTCTCTCCTGAGGAAGACAGTTCTCTTGACCCCTGTGAGGGACTGTCCCCTCAGTGGCTGTTTGGAGGCAGCCAAGCTTGGTTCTGTGAGTAAAAAATCAAAGGACTTTCAGCATAACCCCCTCCCCCGCCCATAACCCCCTCCCCAATGGCCACTTTCCTGTCAGAATAAATGGAAAAAGGCTCTTTCTCCTGCTTAGCTTCAGCATGGCTGGCTGGCTAACGAGGTGGGCCAGCGACCATCAGACCATTTTCTTCAACTCCCCGCTGTGTGGCTGACTTTCCCCTAGGGCTGCCAATTTCCAGGTGGGACCTGGAGATCTCCCACTGTTACAATTTACCTCCAGATGACAGAGATCAGTTCCCTGGGAGAAAATGGTTGCTTTGGAGGGTAGACTCTATGGCATTATACCCTGCTGAGTCCTTTCACACACACCCCAAATGCTGGCCTCCACAGGATCCACCCCCCCAAATCTCCAGGTATTTCCCTAATCAAAGTTGGCACCTGTACTTTCTCCTCTGTCAGTAAAAGGCCCTTTCCACACCTATGTTGGCCTTTGGGAGAAAACTCATCTGATCCAGTCCTGATCAGGTTGCCAACTCCAGGTGGGCAATTCCTGGAGATTTGAGGGATGGAGCCTGGAGAGGGTGAGGTTTGAGGAGGGGTGGCACCTCAGAAAGGTACGATGCCATAGACTCCACCCTCCAATCCAGCAATTCCCTGATGGGGAACCATTGTTGCCAATCTCCAGGTGGGGGCTGGAGATCACTCAAAATTCCAACTGCTCTCTAGGAGGGAGGGGGAGGAGATGGGAAACTAAAGGTAGGTTGACGGTTGGCTGGGAGGGAGATAGGGTTGTCAGCTCCAGGTTGTCAGCTCCAGATTTGAGGGGTCGAACCTGGAGAGGGTGAGTGTTGAGGAGGGGTGGGACCTCAGGCAGGTACAATGCCATAGACTCCACCCTCCAAACCAGCCACTCCCTCCTGGGGAACCACTGTTACCAATCTTGGGGGTGGGCTGGAGATCACTCAAAATTACTACTGCTCTTCAGGTAGCAAAGATCAGTTCCTCTGGAGAAAATGGTGGGCTCTGTGTCATTATACCCTGCTAAGATTGCCACAGCAAATTGTCACTGAGTGCCCAAAGCCGGGGCACTCTCCCAGAGCCTCTTTCTAGAGCCCGTTGTATTTATTTCCACTACGGGCCTTATTCCTAGTATATATATAAAAATCCAATTTAATATTCTTCTCCTTAGAGCTTCACACTATTATATCCATCATTCTTATTATTCTTCATTTACTCTTATATTTTCAATACTTAAGTTTTAGCCAGTCATAAAACACCCTCCACAGTCCCATGAATTCTTCTTCCATTCCACCTTTTAATATATTTGTCAATTTGTCCATTTCAGTGCATTCCATAATCTTCATTATTAACTCATGCAGCATTGGGATCTTCAGTGTCCTCCATGTCATTGCAAATCGGATTCTGGCTGCTGTTATAACATGTTAAATAAAGTATCTACGATTCTTATCTAAGTCATCTGGTAACTAGTTTAACAGAAATATCTCTGGCTTAAAAGATATTGTAATACTCAACACTGACTGTAAGAAACTATGTACTTCAATATTTATGAACCTTTTTACATGTCCACCACATATGATAGTATGATACAACATGATTGTTACATTTCCAATACCTGTTATTCAAGTTTGTATACATTTTTTTTTTACATTTTAGCTAACCTAACTGGGGTTAGGTGCCATCTATAAAACATTTTATATACATTTTCTTTGAATGATTTAGTCAACTTAATCTTCACTTTCCATATTTTACTCCATTGTAACTGATCTATGCTAGAACAGACATTTTGCATCCATCTGATCATACATTCTTTAACTATCTCTTCCTGCATTTTCAATTGCATCAGTTCTATTTCTGAAGGCTAAAATCTGATTGGAATGTCTGGTATGTTTGTTTTAAATTATACTGTATCTTTTGAATGCTTACTGGTAATTCCTTCCTGGTTAGGAGCAATGGAAGCCAGTGGTCTGGAGGTACCTCTACTTTTTCCACCTCCCACCTTCCATTAGCAGCAGCTGACCTACATTTTTGGGACCCTGAAACTTGGGGGGCCCTTCTCAACCAGCAACTATAGGGCAACATCCAACAAGGTCCATATTAAGGTCAATATTAAATACTTCAACCTGTTGGCTTTCAATTCTGTCACTAAAAATAGCCTTACTTTAATAATAAACACTTAAAAAACACTTTTAAAAACTCCATCAATTTTGTTGAAAAATTCACTCATTTTTTTTAAAAAAATGGTTCTTTATTGTCACGATGGAGCCGGTGGGGCAAAGCAGAGAGCAAGAGTTCAAAGTCTAGTCCAAGGGTCAAAGCCAGAAAGAGCAGGATACCGAAGAGTCAAAGTCCCAGTACACAAAACAAATGCGTAGTCAAGGTTTTACCAAAGGTCTGAGTCCAGTTTGCCAAGAGTCAGAGTTGAGGTGCAGAGCCAGGGGTCAAGAGCCAGGAGAACACCAAAACACAGACTGGAGTCAGGAACTAGGAAGTCAACCGATAGCAGGATGCCAGGAACAGAAAGATGCAGGATCCGAGGTGTAGAGCTTTGGTCCAAAAGGACTAGTTGCCAGCAAAAATTGGGGATTCCACCTTAAAGCTTGTTTGGCTTGTTATCTAATTACCAGCTGCTCCCAGAGTCCTGGCTCCTGTCAGTACTCTGGGCTGAGAGAACGCTGACCTCGCATCCATGCTTCTTTGTGTCACGTTGCCAAGTCCCATCATCTTTGATCTTGCAACCAATTCACAGCTGGAGGAGAATCAGGAGGCATGGTGCTCATGCTTGGCTCTGTGGGAGTGGCTCCAGGTGTGAATTTTCCTGTTAATGGGTGCTCATCCTCTGCAGGACTTAGGTTTGTTACTTCCACGGGTGCAGGGAGCTCGTTCTCAGACGTTAAAAGGTGCAGAATCCCCAGGATCAGGGTCCACAGAATCGGACTGCATGGTGGGCATGACACTTATGGCCCCTCCAGGATTAGGGGCCCTGAAGCTAAGCTTCATTAGTTTCATAGTACTTCTACCCCTGTTCATTAGCCAACCCAGGTCCCATAATTTCTTTCCACAGCTGGGAGAAACTGTGGTTACAATACCTTTTAAACTACATGATAGACCTAATCTGCTTCACATGGAGCTTGTTTCCCTTCCTATGTTCTCTCCCAAAGTACTTTGGTTTCCCAAATACTTTGATTTGCCCCAGCCCAAAGACTCAGAGTAGTTAACGGACAGTTGACTACACCTACAGGGCATAATCCAAAGTTTTATGAGGCTCGCATCTGCATGAGGAGCTTTATGACTGTAGGGGAATCACACATATGCAACAGTCCTTGAGGAAAGGGAGATCTTCTGCATGGATACTGGAATCTCAGCAGAAACACCTAGCAACAAACAGGTTAAATTTTATCTATTTGACTTTTATAACTCACCTTTCCAAAAAGGTTCAAGGCAGCTAATTGCAAAAAAATTAAAACCGATACAAATTATGATATTGACAGTCCCACTACAAATCAATAACCTAATGATCTTTGTGCTTTGGGGGCCAAAGATTTACATAACCCACTAAGGAGGAAAAGTTATTGTGGAACTGGTGTAATCTTAGGGAGACAAAATTTGGAGGTGTCCTGGGAAGAAGACTTGACTTTGGAATGGAAAAGCTGGATGAGACCTGGATGAAGAAACTCAGAAAGGGCTAAACGAGGCCAGAAATAGAAATCAGGTAACTTCTGGATTGCCTTTTGGGACAGGGAGGTACTATACTGCAGTGGTTCCAGTTCTACTTTGAGGGAAGGTTTCCGAGTGTGGTGCTGGGGGCTGCTGCCTGCTGCCTGTCTCCAGATGACCTCTCCCAGCAGCTTTATATAGATGAATAAAAGCATGGGGGACAAGACAGAACCCTGTGGGATCCTGTAGGCCAGAGGCCAGGAGGAGGACAGCAGTCACCTACTACCACACTCTGAAACCTACCTTCAAAACACTGCTGACTCTGACTGATTCTGCTTTCCTGAAATAAACATATTTTCTTCAGTGTACACATGAGTCCCCCCGCCATCTAGCTTATCAGAATTCAAGTACAGAAGAACTGTAAGAAACACAGCCAGAAGAATGCATTTTCTTTCTGTATATATTATTTTCCTTTTTGTACCAACATTCATGTGCACAGTGAAAATATATAAAGATAATAATCTACAGAAGAACATAATTCCTTTGAAAAAATTATTATTTTCAGCACAATCCCAGGATAGTCACTTTCTTTCTTCTTGTTACTTTTCATAATCATTACACCAGCAGAACAAAATCTGAAATTACAAATAGGAACAAGTGTGGATTCTAACATTATTAGTGCCACTCTATGAACCCAGAACTCCAGACCCAGAGAAAACTTGGCAGGGCAGATTTCCATTTGCTGAGCTACAGCTGTGACAGAAATAACCTTAATATAATTCCTGCAGTGGTTCCTATTGGCATATACATATGAAATATATTATTCTGGATGTTTCAGCCATGAAATTTGCTGAGATTGCTCTGTGAGTCTGAATTCCTACACAGTCGCTGCTTGCCGAAATGAAGTTTATTTAAACAGCGAGTTGTGTATCTAGCAGGGCCATGCTGAAATAAACTGACAGGAGGTGTTTTAGTGCAACCACATCTTTGTTAGTTGTCTCAATGACTCAGGTTAGTTCTGCCTGAAATTATCTAGGGCAGAATCCAGACAATTTTTGTATACTTAGCTCCATGGACTTCAATGTCATGTGAGTCCTTATGACATCATCAGACAGTAAACATCTGATTGCATCACTATTGTGTATTGTTGAAGAACAGCTATATTCAAGATAGATTCAGAAGTGTGTGTTCATACACACATACACACTGAAGAAGTGTGCATGGACATGAAAGCTCATACCTTAAATAAAACTTTGTTGGTCTTAAAGGTGCCACTGGACTCAAACTTTGTTCTATATTCAAGGTAGTTGATTTCCCCTCAACAACAGAAAGTATGTGATGAGTCATCAGTTTTCAGCTTGGTATTTCAAGGGTATCTTCTAATGAATGGTTATCTATGTTATTTATAAATATTTTATCAGGATCACTTCATATTAACTGCAGTCTTTTCCAGCTAAATGGTCACACTAACTACAGGAAAATGAGCTATTGTTGCTTCTACAAGCAGATCTTTTCTGCAAATTAGACTACAAGCTATAAGATAATAATGTTAACATAAGCTTTGTGCCTATCTACAGTTAGATAAGGTTGGATGATCATTTTCCAATGACCTGGAGACATAATGTGGTTCCCTAATTACACGAAGCTGTTAAAAGCTGAGAGGTATGGTTCTTCACTGCTAGTTTCTTCTAGCCAAATTCTGTTCCTGACATTGCTACCTGAGGACCATCTCCTCTGGGTTGTCCCACTGAAGTTACTTCTGTTAGCTGTGTGTAGTTCACTCAAGTTAGAATCTCAATAGGACTAACCTTCAATGGTAGAAGAGAGTAAGAGTCCTATAGCACCTTAAAGACTAAACAAATTTGTGGCAGGATATGAGCTTTTGTAAGTCACTGCTCACTTCTTTAGTCTCCCACTTCCCTTCTCCCACCCCCTACACTTCTCCCTAAAGTGGTGATGTTTAGGTCACAGTTAATTTTAAAATCTGTTCTAGTGCTTTCCCTTTCTGTCATTTCAACATGTACACTGAATTTGTGACAGAGTCATCCAGCTGGTTGAAGTGATAAAAATAAGTTGCAATTTCAGAAATAATGTTACAAATATATATCATGTTCTGACAGATAAATTGAACCTATTTGAAGTAGCGGTCCATCAACTTTCCAAGGTGGAAAAGGCTGATGTATCTATTCTGGCCCTGTTGTTTCAATGATTTTTGTCACTCTTTAAAACAAAAACAGCTCACCATGCTAGAGGGGCTAGGGAAGCAGAAGGTACTCAGGTGCTTGGAATGGTGAATAACTGAAGCCTTAAAAGATTACCTGTTCTGTAAAGACACACTTGTGAAATGGTTACGTAGGAAAAGTGGACATTATAATTGCATATTTTTATATGGCAGAATTAGGCGATCGAACTATCTGGATGCACTGCACTTTCTGGTACTTATTCCTTCAATGCTGCTTTTCAAAGGAGAATGTAGAAGGCCTACTCAAATGACTAATGTAGCTTTTAAGCTCACCAGGATGCTATGGTAATTTAAAAAAAAAAATGATTGCTTTCTATATGCCCCTCCCTTTTATAATCAAAGTGGAATGCCAAGCTTGTCTTAGCTATGGTCTTAATAACTCTTCTTCTGGGTGAATTCTTTTCAAAGGCACAACAATCACATTCAGTATTACTGAGCGGCCCATATGTACATTACTTACTACATATGTAGAACTGTGGATAAGTTATAGAGTTCCATTCCTGCCCTAGGATTAGAAAGGACCAAGAAATACATAGGGGAACAAGAATGTAGGAAATGTTTCCACTTAAAAATTCTCTTGTAGTGAATTCTAGTGTTATTTTCTCAATGTAACATGTGGCCAATCCAGAACAGATAATGAATAATTATCTAGGTCTCAGGAACATCTCACTAATAGTATTTTCCTCTTGTATGAGTCGAGCTTGTGTTTGTTAGCCCTCATTCAGTCCACTACAACCTCCAAGCATCTTTTCCACATATCCATTATGAGCCTCTGAGGCAAGGCCCCCAACCTTTGGGCACCTGTGGATACTTTTGGAATTCTGACAGAACATGGTGGACACAGCTGCAAAATGGCTGCCATAAAATGGCTGCTGAAAAAGATGGAAACAGCATCAAAATTGTTGCCCCAGGTTACCTGCAGTCACACAGTGAAGATCCTTGTGCTATAGTGGCATCTGCTGCCAAAACAATGTATTTTTAAAAATCTGCACAGCCAATCAAATTTCCAGTGGCCATGCTGGGCAAATCCCCACCTGGTCCAACCCCTTTCTAAAAACACTTGAAGGGTACCCATGGGCACCATGCTGGGAGTCTCTGCTCTAAGTTAAAAGAGAAACAGCTTGGTGTCAACAGCATATTAATATTTTACTCTAAATCCCAGATGACCTCAGCTGGTAGTTTCAGATACATGTTGAAAAAATATGGGGAACAAAACAGGTGTTTTTTTAAAAAAAATTTTTTTGCAGCCCTAATAGAGCTAAAGTGCCCTAGCACCACCTTTTGGAATCTACCCCCCACAGGAGCAGACCTACTAGAACACAGTACCTTCTACTGCCAACCCTGAAGAGTATTCCACAAAGACACAGTGGTCAATGGTATCAAGAGATCCAGGAAAATCAGCAAGAGTAAACACTCCCCCACCCAGTCCAGCTTATGTTCTGTTCACTTGTGGTGATCAGGGAGCTGTTTTTTTTTAAATAGTTCATTCAGCTGTTTGTGTTCATTCAGCCATTTCATCAGGTTACTTCCAATGTAGTCAAACAGTACGCCACAGTGCAGTGTTTCATGTGTACATGTTTTCACAAAGTCTAATAAAAATTCTAGTTTTCCTTCCTTCCCTACAGACCTGTGACTGCTCAGCAGCCAATCATATCAATAAAGATTGATTGATCATAGTGATAATATATTGTCAGTAAGTCATTTGGTGTTTGTGTTCCTGAAGTTATTTCACACAGCATTATGGGCTTTTCCCAACCACATCATCCTTCCATTTTTAAAGGGAGGTGCTGCGGCTCAGTGGTAGAGAATCTGTTTGGCATGCTGAAGGTCCCAGGTTCAATTCCCAGTATCTACAGTTAAAAGGACTGGATAGTAGGTGATATGACAGACCTCCACCTGAGACTCTGGAGAGCTGCTGCCAGTATGAGTAGAGAATACTGATCTTCCAGATTTAAAGTTTTAAGCATAATACATTTTAAAAATATACACAAAAAATGAAAGAAAAGAAGGGAATATGTTTTGACTTTCATCTACAGCTAATACAAATTAATTCTCTCTACATGTGCACAGGTCTGTAGCTACAGTGGGGCATCTTGGGGCCTGGCCCCCAACTTACCACCAAGGGCCCCCTCAACTTCCCATCCAGCCCAGCCCCCTTGAAAAATCCTTATTTTATTTTTTGTGCCGCACCACGCCATTGCCCTCATTGAACCTGCCTGCTGGAGCTGAGCCTGCCTGCTGGAGTCCCACCCCTGCTTTCAAGCTCTGACCTTGCCAGTCAGCCCCATCCTCTATTCCCATGGCACTGGACAGGACACCACTGGATGGGGTGTGCAGGGGTGCCCCTGACTTATTTAAAAGCCCACTGAATTAAAAAATCCTGGCTACGGGCCTGCTTGTACATAAATAAAACCCTTTTATCTATAGTTCTTTTCTTATCTTAATCTTCAGACCCATAGATCATCAGATCATTTCTTTTTCCATTTCGTGCAAAAAGTCCATCAGGGTTTCAAATTAGCTATAAATGTAGTTAATGTCTTTTCTCTGATTAAGGAAGTCAATTTAGCCATCTCTGCAAGTTCCATTACCTTCACCATTTATTCTTATAAGAACATAAGAGAAGCCAATATTGGATCAGATTGGATTCTTCTATTATGGATATCACCAGGGCTCATTTCGAGCCGTAGCGGGCCGTAGCGGTGCTGGAGTGATGGAAAGCGCCCCCCCTCCCCTCCCCTCACGTGCGCTCTCTATTTTCTAGCTACAGCCGACCTCCTCTTCAGCCATCCAGCTCCTCTTTTATACCCTTCCCCTCCTCCCGAGCCACCCCGGGTGTTCTTCAAAAGGGATGACGAGGGCCTGGTCTCGTCTGGCCCTGCCCCTTCCTGAGTGGCCCCTCGACTTGCTGCAGGACTGGCTCCTCTGGCCCTTGGCATTTCCTGTCTGCTTGCTGACTGGTCCTGCCTCCTCGCTGCCCGCCACCTGCACCCTGCTGGGCCCCCACAGCCTGTGCCATGGCTGGGCTCAGGCACACCCTCGGCGGCTGCCCTCCCATCGCTACGGCTGGGGCACTCCATCAGGCCATCACTCCCTTGCTCACGTCATTTCCCCCAGCTGCCCCACTGCCATCTCTCTGCCCACCGCTGGGCTCCTCCCTGTACTCCCCCATCTCCCAGTAATGGTTGAATCCACGCGCTGGGGAAGGCTGGTGTGGCTCAACTCTTGGTGTGGGGGGGAGATGAGATGCAGTGTTGCTCCAGTGGCCCCAGCGGTGCTTTCCAGTTGGGGCCAAGAGACCAGAGGGCAGAACCCACCACCTGCCCCATTCCCCAGCCATCTCCCCCTGAACTCCCCCTGATCCAATTGCCTTCTGAGGTGTGGGAGGCTAGCGCACCTCCAATCTGCCTGCGAGCCAGGATTTTGTCCGGCAGATGTTGCATGGGGGTCTCCTGCCCGGCCTGCCTGCCGGGGGGGGGAGTTCAAATGAGGCCCACCTTGCTCCCCTCCACTAGCAGCCCAGCAGCCCCGCTCAGAGCCAGGAGTCGGAATCAATTGGAGGGGGAGGACAAAGAGCATAAAGAACTGGAGGGATATCCAGGGGAGGCAGCCCTGTGAAGCAGGAGGACAAAATCCTGGTCAGAGGCTTCTGTGTGCATGACCACTTCTTCCAATACATGGAAATAGGTTTCTCCAGCCATTCCATATGGGGGGGGGGGTTGCGTGGTTTTGTCAGCCTCTTCTTATGCCCACACCTTAGTCCTCATTTCTCCAAGCAAAAGGAATTGGAACTCAGCTCAAGGGGAGGGGGACTTTCATACTCCAGGCACAACCACTCACAAGTCCTCTACGTTTTCCTTTCTTTCATAACTATGGGCATACAAAGCAAAGTCCCAGCAGGAAATCTAAGACAGGCTGAAATGGTCCTTCAGTAGTTTAAAGGTCTTTACCAATGAATGGTGACCAGAAACAAACTAGGAAACAGGGAGGCTAAGAAAATACTGGGGTTATATGTTTCCTCATTAGTACTCTCTTCACTTTATTTTAAATCAGCTGGGCACAGACAAAGCCACCCCTCCCCCCACTATAAGGCATCTTACAGTAATTCAACATAGCATGCAGACTGTCTGATCCATTTTCTCCAGAACTTCCAGTGTCAGTGGCAAGTGGTGAACACAGCTTCTCATAACTCAAACTTATAACAACACACATAAACTGCAAAAGAGACTACTTGTTTTGGCAACTATTTCAAGGAATGGGTGACAAAATTTGCTAAAGAAAAGGCACACAAAATGAGATTCTGATGTGCCTGAAATGGAAACATTAAAGAGACTTAAATTTCAACATAACAATTAACAGGATTTTTCAAAATGCTTTGTGATTTGTGTTTTTCTATTTGAGAGAGAAAATCAGAGATTGTATTACTTGTTCTCACAATTTTAAAAAAAGAAATTAGCAATTTCAAATTTTGTGTTTTTAATTCTTTCTAAAATGCATTTATGTTTGAAAATTTGTGGGCACACGGGGTGTGTGTGTGTGTGCCAGAAGGTAGCCTTGCCTAGTGTGCAAAAAAACCTGGCACCAGCCCTGCATGGAGGAAGCCTAAGGCTGAATGATGAATGGTGTCGGTCCGAGCCAGGATGTCACAAGAAAGTCCTAATAGGGTAAAGGCAATTGTAAGAAAACCTGCTTGGCCCTTACTAGCAATGGCCCAGTAAAGGGGGGAGGGAGATAACTGTACTGGTCAGACGGGTTTGTAAGGGAATAGGCAGTCCTTTTAGAGGTAAAGAAATAAATGATAACTTGGTTTTCTCTGTTTAGGGAATCATGTTTTGTTCTATCGCCTTTCTCGGTTTTGATATGTGAATATAGAACTGGTTTAGTTGATTCCAGGTTAAGGGTGATGATGATGAAGGAAGTCAGATCTTGCTTTGTATGATACCTGACAACACATGTTGTCAGTAATTCTCAAAACAGTCCTGTAAAGTAGCTTAATATTGTCCTGTTCTTCATTGCAGGGCTGAGGCCAAATGCCCCTAGCTTGTCAAAGGACACATACTCAATTCATTGCAAGCCAAAACCCATCTTCTGGATGTGAAACAGCAGTCACTGGGTGTGTGTGGGGGAGGTATTTATGAAGTTCCTGCATTGTGCAGGGAGTTGGACTAGATGACTCTGGAGGTCCCTTCCAACTCTGTGATTCTGTTCTGATTCAGACCGGTAGTGAACTACCTAGCCAACTGCCATTCATCATTGATGGCAGCTGAAAATACATTGGGTCAACCCTCATCCATAATAGAAGCAGCACCTGTAGCCATATGAAAGGAATTCTCTCAGTGGCCATTGTTTGTCAACCACAGCAGTATTTCCAGCCTTCAAGCTTTTGTTTCTGTCAGTAAAATGTAAGGGGAGAGAGCATGTCAGGCCTGACAGCAGCCACTGGACAACTTGACACCATGCAGCTTGCATAACTCATGCAGGCCCAGCTGCTTGCTACTGCTCAACAGCTGCTGCCCCATGAAGTGTTGTGTACTGGTTAGAGTTCTAGACAAGGATTTGGGAGCCCCAGGTTTGAATCTGAGTTGGGAAATACCTGGAGATTTTTGGGGTGGAGCCTGAGTGGTGGGTGTTGCCTTCTGACACACTTTCGGTGATGTCAGGGGTTGTGGCATATGCAAATAAGTTTTGCTAATGAGTTATGCTAATGAGCTCCTGCACCTCTTTTTCTATGAAATGACCCCTGGGTATCACTAAGGATTTCCATTTCTGGGCATATAATAATCTTGCCACCATTGTCATATACAAAAATAAATTTCTATGTGCTCTTCCTAATTAATTATACAGTAATCCCAACAAAAAAACCCCTCTGCTTTCAATTGTATGTTAATCTTAAGTATTTTCTGGATGACAGAATGTATTTGTATCCAAAATTTTCTAGCCTTAGTACAAGTCCACCATAAGTTATAAAATGTCCCTAGTAGAGAATACTGATCTTGATAGACCAATCATCTGATCAGTAGAAAGCAGCGTCATGGGTTACACAGATGCAAAAGCCCAAGGAAAGAAAACTTCATCACAAGAGCTACTGTGCAGCAGCAA
Source organism: Gekko gecko (assembly GCA_029375565.1). NCBI lineage: Eukaryota > Metazoa > Chordata > Lepidosauria > Squamata > Gekkonidae > Gekko > Gekko gecko. The sequence continues at coordinate 88,614,395 of JAPDNY010000010.1, read as the reverse complement.
ACCTGTTTAGCAGCTGTGTAGCTCTGACAGCAGTCCAGTGAACAAATCAAAGGCTCATTCTGCAAGTGGTTGCTGCTGTTAAATACAGCATATTGGCCTGCTGAACATTAGTTTGTGGGATCCCCGAGCATCACCCTTTGTCTTGCACCAGGTACAGTCCTTCACAGTGATTGAACAGAGGCTTTTAATCTCTACATCCTTGATGTAGCATGGCAGGGGGGCAGCCTCTGTTTTCAAAGTTTGTGGTCATAGACATGTTGCAGCATGTTTGGTAAGCAGAATTTATGTGATTTTGATTTTTTGTATGATGGCACATTTTATTTGTTGGTGCTTCATATGTCTCTCCTTTAAACGAACATTTTACAAAGTTGTTACTTAGGAGCCTTGAGATACACACACACACACACACACACACACACACACACACACACGCAGAATAGAAACGTTTTGCAGAAATCATAGACATTTATAGCACAATATGTCTATGGTGATATGTTTATAACTAACTTATTTTGTTCATTGACTTATTTGTACTATTCATATTTATTTACATACTATCCTGAACAATAACAAAATACAAGGGGAAAAGGAAAGTGATGCTATCTGCCTTGGCCATCAGGCTACGAAGCGAAGCCATTGTCAGGTAGCCCTGTTATAAGTATGGTATGCAGAGGGAGTATTCTTGGTCTTCCATCCTCTGAACTTTCATTCACTGTCTGTTATCAGGTCTCTGACCTTGCATCTCCAGCAGCTGGAGACTTTGGCTGGGAACCAACAGTTTCTAGATTGTTATGCTTGCTTTGTCTGCTTGCTTTGCCTGTGCGTGTGAATAGTATTCATTGGCTTCAGCTACATGGGTGTGTGTGCTTGAATCTAGTATATCATAGAAGGCCCTATTGTATGTGGCCATTACTGACACAAGCTGTACACGTGTCTTTAGTTCTGATTCACCATTAAACATTGTCTTCTGAAGAAGCCCTTTGTTGTGTGATCTGAGTAAGGAGCCTGACAGCCATAGAAAAACAGTGAGATCGATTGTTACTCTCTATTGCTTTAACATCTGCCTTAGCCTGCCTGTACAAACACATGCATGTCTTTTCACATATAAATATGCAGCTGTATAAATTCCTGAGATTAAATTAAGGAGGGAAAGATAAGAAGAAAGGTAAACAGGATGAGCAAGAACCAATCACAAGTTGTGACTTACAAAAATGCCTCTAATGGTTAACAACAATTTTGAATGGGAAGATAGGGAGTAGCTGACTGATGGGGATGTGAGTAGTAGAATTGTCTATAACTTCCGGCCCTTTTCACATTATGGTTCTAAACTGAATGTTATTCGTTGATTTTGAGTAAAGTGATATAGGGATGGGTGTTTCATACAGTGGAATTCCTTCCATTAATGAGCTGACTCGGAAGCGCTATTGTCATTTCAAACAGTGCCACTTCCCCACCACTACCCTTTTTCAACTTGTGATCTTCCTCAGACTTTTTTTTTTTACATTTGAACAACTCAGTGGTGCCACTATAGCAATGAAGTGCTGTACTGATTTGGTGCTATAGCACTCAAGTTAGACAGTTAAAAAAAAAGTCCAAGGAAGACTGTGTAGTGAAAAAGGGTGGGGTAAAAAGTGGCATTGTAGGAAGCACTATAGACATTTTAAACAGCACACCACAGCAATTCAGAAGTGCAATGAAGGGACAGAAAATACAAGAAAGCAGTTTCCCTCAAAAGTAGTTCAACCACACTCTGCTAACCCGATGCAAGTGAGTTTGTATGAACAGGTAAATAAATTCTGCTAGCAGCTGATTACTAAAATAGGTCTGTCTGAAATGACAGAAAAAAATCTATGAGCAACCAGTTACTAAAATGGAATACAAAGGCAGTTTGAAACAGGCCGACAAGAAGAAAAAGCAGACTCATGGCAGTGGCTCTAAAGTAACACACTGGAGAATCCTGTGGTACAGAAGCACTGGAAAGCTGCAGGGTGTTGGGGGGAGAACATTAGTGCTCAGTAATTATTTCATCTCTTTCTTCTCAGTATCTCTGGAAGGATGACACCTGCCTTAGCAAAAGTCTATTCCTAGAACTATGGGTGCTGAGTGTAAATAATCATGCATTTTTTTCATTGTTGAATTAGTAGGTAGGAATGGGGAAGTTTCATGAAGGTCATTGAAAAATCTGCTCATTTTATACATACTGCTCATCTCATCCAGAGGAAGCAACTGTAAACTCTTTATTTAGGAACCCTTACCTTTTCTGACTAATAGCTGAAAGTTTTAGATGACTTTTCATTTCATGCACCTGTTCAGCTTGGTTATCTGAGAAGTTGTTATATCGAATCATTGACATTATTTGAAGCATCTGCAATCTTTGTAATCAGTACTGGAAATAAGTTCTAGAAGAGCATGGAGATAGTACTAGTTTAAAATTTCCCCATCTTCAGAATTACTGAGGACACAAATGAGTACAATGGAAAAATTTTAAACCAGTTGAAGTTTCTGAATTATCTTCAAGGGCAGCCTCATGTAGAGCACATTACAGAGCTGAACCTGAGAGTTAACGTGACATGGATCAATATGTGCGTGTAAAGTACTGTTAAATCTCAACCAACTTATGATGACCCAATAGGGTTTGCAAAAGGCAAGTGTTTAAGTAGAGGTGGTATGCAGTTGCCTTCCTCTACAAAGTTTTCCTTGGTGGTCTCTCATCCAAGTACTGACCCTGCTTAGCTTCTGAGATCTGATGAGATCAGGCTATACTATACCACTCCACATCCCATGGATCAGTCCAGAAGTAGCAAGTACCTTTGGGGTCAGTTTCAGCTTGTTTACTCTTAGCCATATGACCATAGCTTCACCACTGGTTAAGGGCAGAGATGTGTGCTCATAGATGCTTTGTTGGCTAAATATAATGAAAGAAAAGCTGCCCATTTTGATTAAAAAATGGTAGCTTGTGTAGCTCCCTCTCCTTGGGGATACATTTAGGATAACCATTGAAGACTGTTATTCTTTAAGAAGTCAAGTATTTTGGAAGACTTTTGAGGAGACTTGAATGTTTTACCTGAGTTTTAAATGGACCTTTTTATTGTTCTTAATGTAAGAACATAAGACAAGCCAATGTTGGATCAGGCCAATGGCCCATCCAGTCCAACACTCTGTCACAAAGTGGCCAAAAATACCAGGTGCCATCACGAGGTCCAACAGTGGGGCCAGGACACTAGAAGCCCTCCCACTGTTGCCCCCCCCCAAGTACCAAGAATACAGTGTATCCCTTGCCCCAGACTGAGAGTTCCTATCTATACCTTGTGGCTAATAGCCACTGATGGACTTCTGCTCCATATGTTTATCTAATTCCCTCTTAAAGCCATCCATGCTTGTAGCTGCCACCACCCCCTGTGGCAGTGAATTCCATGTGTTAATCACTGTTTGGGTGAAGAAGTTCTTGTCTGTTGTATAGATCTAACAAAATATAAAAGAAGAATTTTCTTCATCCATTAGTATGATTTGAGAATGCCTTGGAGTTGCTGTTCCCCCTGCAAAGTTCCAAATAATGGCTCCATACTATTGATGTCAATTATGATGATTTGAGAGCAACCTCTAGTCTGTCTCATGATAAGGTGAGATCAGCTGATACCTAACTCACTGTACATTGGTCTCTATAGCATTTAAGGTTGGCTTCCACCAGAATTTCTTCAGCCTTCTCAAAGAATTGTTTCAGGTTTCCTTGTCTTCAGTTCAGAGCTACACTTTCTCAGTTTCTCATTTTATAATGAAAATTTCCACAACTTCTGGAAGGTCCCTACCAATTCCACACCAGACACTTTCTGCCCAACAACCTTTAGGTCCCTCATCCTTGCACTTTTCCTCACTTTTCTGGCCTTGAGAAGAAATGATCAGATGCCCTTCTGGCCATTCCCTAGCTATCTGAGAGAAACTACATGTCTTTCTGACCCCTTTGTATAGACAGCCATTTAAAAGTAAGTTATTTAGATAATTCACAGAAACCAACATGTAAAAAAAGCACAAATAAGACATAAAATGTGCCCCCCCCCATTTGTGACAAAGTGTAAGCTTAACGAACTCTGAGGAAGTTCTTCTAATTAACTCACCCCAATAGAGTTAGGAATCTATGTAACAGATTTGTCCGAGAGACAATTAAATTACATCAGTTGCAATGTTCATAATTACCTCTGTCGCATCAAAAATAAGCTGAGACTTCAAACACTTGCTCCTGAATTTTTAAAATTAAGAATGTCATTGGATAAAGGCATCTCAGTTTTCATTAGTTTGTTAAATACTGAAACTCTTGTCATCATTTGCCAGGAGGCTGGAAATGTACATTCTGAGCTACGATAGACAATACAGACCTTTATTTAGTATTCAGAATTGTTCCATATCCTGTGTTCTCATTCTGAACAAAGGTGGCTTAATCTTTCTGAACTGTGGCTGCAGCTGCATGAAATTATCAGATGCTCAAAGCTCAGGCATTTCATCTGCCCTTTTCTCAGCATAATCTCTAGTTTTTCAAGTGAATACAGGATCATATTCACATCTTCTAGGAATTCAAATCCAGACTGCTACTTAATTCAGCATCACACATTTTCTCTGTGATTCAAAAATCACAGTTCAGACCTCCACTCTGATCTCTCTCCCTAAGGGATGCAATGCCATGGTACCTAATGATGCTGTAGTCCCTCAGGACATTTCACACATTTCTTGAGAAATTTCAAAGGTAGAACAGAAATGAACTTCACAAAGAACTCCATGTATGTAGTGCAGATTTTTTTTTATTCTGAAAAGAATCAATATGTATGTAGCCTTCATAGCAGCAAGATGCAACTGCTGAATAAAATCAGCCAAAGAAGCAAATATTATCAATTCTAGACCATTGTTAACATATAGAAGCTGTCTGACTGCAGTCCCAGTGTCCATAAAAGGGAGGAGATCAGTGAAGGTGAGAACCCATTTTTCAACTACCCACCAATAATACAATCACACACAATGTTTTGGATCTGCCTGCCTGTTTGATGATCTCCTGCTGGGATAAGGTACTGTGGGATGGCATGATACTGGCGCCATGAGGACAACTGCCACTCTGTGGTCTCCCTGCCACCTGAGCATGAGGGTAACACCTGGCAATCCCATTCCTCCAGCACCAATCCAGATGATATGCATTGCCTCCTCCAGTGCATAGTGCTGTGCCTGCAAATCCATGCTGCTTTGCGTTGCCCCCTGGATCTGAAAAATGCATTGTTAACAATCAGCAGCCAGGTCTTCGAGATCATACCTGCCGAGTTGTATCATTGATGGGACCAGTGCTGGTGGCACTTCCTGCAATAATGGACCCTCAGCAGTAATGCACTCCATTGCATTCCCCTTGTGCCGACCCAGGAGATTTGCAGCACCTCCTCTAGGTCAATGTCCCTACCCCATCCTGATGAAACTGCATAAATAGCCACCCAGTACATTATGCTATGCCTGCAGATCCATACTACTTTATGCTGCCTCCCTGGCACCGAGTAAAGCATTGTTAACAATCAGCCACCAGGTGTGGCCAGATGTAAGTCCTGTATGCCCTGGAGTGCCATCTCCCAATAACCTGGATGTGTGTTGGCCATAGGCCCAAACTTATGGCTTTCTGATACGAAAGGAATGGGGACCCAAACTCCCAGGGAGGGAGGCTCACTGCTGCTAAGCCCACCCTCAAGGTCCCCACAAGCTGATATCTTATAAGTTTATTTTTTTTACCTATATATCTAATTTTCAACAATCTCCTATGTGTGGATATCTAAATCTCCAGACAGGGGACATACTTACCCCAAACAAGTTTTTGTGCAAACATGGGTGACTCTCCAGGTTTGCAGAAAAATCTGAAAACTTGAAAAAAAATACACTGGGGGGTTTAAATCCTTTCAAAATAAAAATCATTGTCTGTGCATGAGCAGACAATGCAACTTACTGTTGATGGCCTGGCTGCTGTTGCTCCTGCGGAGCTGATCTGGGCCAAGCTGCAGGGGCAGGGAATGCTGGGATCCACTCTGGGTCCAGTTCACACTGGCAGGGAATGCCAGGAGAGGCTCCAGGCTTGGCTGCAGCAGTAGGGAACACTGAGAGCCACTCCAGGTCCAGATGCGGTGGTAGGGAATGCCAGGAGAGGCTCCAGGAGAGGCTGTGGCAGTTGTCAGGAAAGACTTTGGGAGGAGCTGCAAGAGTGGGGAATGCTGGGCGAGACTCTGGGCCTGGCTGCAGCAAATACCAGGAGCTGCTTCAGACCTGGCTACCACCAGGAGCTGCCACTGCTGCCAGGCTCAAAGGTAGGGAAAAAGAGGAAGGGAGAAAGAAGGGGGATTGGCTTGGGGGAGAAAGTGAAAGACAAGGAAGGAGGGGTTGGCCTGGTGAAGGGTTGGAAAGAAAAAGAAGGGGGATTGGTTTGGGGAGAGAAAGGAGAAGATGGGGGAGAGGGAAGGAGGCAAAGGCTGCACCATTAGAACACTTCCATAGCCTGCCCCAGGCACAGGCCTCACCCACCAAAGGACCCAGCTTCAGGTGAGCCCCACCCCCCACGCCTGCTGTTCAGTCTTAGGCCTTTCCAACCTTTCACAGCCTTGTAAGTCGGGAAGCTGTTGTTTGGGTTGACGTAGCCATGGGCATTGCTAAAGAATGAAATGGCAACCATATGCCTCTGTATGGTTCCGGGGCAAAGCCCTGGTCCCAGAAGTGAGCTATGTATTGGCGGACCCACTCATCCAACACCAGCCAGGCAATTGGACACCCAGCACCTGATCCGGCGGGGTATAAATTGAAATAAGAAAAATAAGAAAATAAGAAAATTAAGAAGGTCACATCCAGTGCACAGGTAGAAGGGGCAACTGAGTGGGATACACCCTGCATTACATTCCCAAACTTCCAGAAATCATCGGGAAGTGGGTCCATGTTGCGGTTGGCCTCCAGTGCCAGGCGATGAAAACCTTTACTCCTGAAGATGAGAAACTCACTCTAATCATGAAGTTTGCTCATCACTGCTTGGTTGTCACACCCAAATCTGACCTTCCTGTACTGAAACTGGTCCCCCCAGAGAACTGCCCCCTGCGTGGCTAGGTACTCACCTCCAACCTAGGCCACCTAAGGACACATCAATGCAGGCATAGTTAATATGTCCCACAAGTGATTGCAGCTCCTTCAAAGTGTATTTAGTGCATGCCAGTGCCAGGGTAAGCAGTGTGTCCTCCAGTGAGTGGGACACCCCTTCAACTGAATCCAATGAAATGCCCAATAAACTGTGTTGCAGGATCCTCTGTCTTGCCATGAACCTATAGGATCCAATTCCCCGTCCAGGGCCTAGAATACTGCCAAGAGATCAGTGCAAGCAATGAAACAGAAAATGTCCAACTAATGTGTGATATGTGGAGGTATTAGCCCTGGCTTTAGCTGCCCATTGAAAGAAGGTGTGAAATGGCTCAAAAGTGCACAACTGAGAGGTTGGGCAATGGATGGATGTCCAAGGGGGCCTCCAATTTAGCCTGCAATGCACTCCTTCTGGATATTGCTGCTACCACCTCAGGCTTCTCCCTAGCTGCTTTGATGTTATTGGCATATTGTTGCAGCCTGCAAGCTGGTAAAGGGGGGGGCGGGTAGGCAACCTGACCATAAGACCAACTTGAACATAAGCAGTGGTAGAATTGGGGGGGGGGCAAAGGGCCTCCCCCCTTCGTGAGCTACACTGGGACCCCATGGCGTCGGATATGACCTGCAGCTCAGCCTTGAGCTTTAAGTCCTCCTGCCAAAAAGAAACTTCATTAAATCTAGTCAAGAAATCCTGCCAAACCCTGAGATCAGCCCTCATTGTGCAGTTAACATGCACTCTGTGGTGCAGCAGGTGAAGGTCTGCCATAGCATCACATAGCCTGCGCAGAAAGGCCTGACCAGGGGCAACCACTTTGCATGCAAAGTTAAAATGCCCCACCAGCTGTTGGATTTTCCATAAGGTTGCTTTCCTTCATTTCAAAAATGCCCAAATGCGGTCCTGCAAGTTCACAATTTTTTCCATAGGCAGTCGGGATGTCTGAGCCACTGTATCCAGTTCCACTCCCAGAAAAACTAACCTCTGCACTGGGCCCTCAGTCTTTTCATGGGCCAAAGGAACCCCCAGCTCCACGGCCAAATTCTGAAACCCTTCCAGGAGCTGAGCGCATCTACCTGTTCCTTGAGGCCCCACAAAAAGGAAATCATCTAAATAATGTGCAACATCCTGAATGCCCATCTTAACACACAGAGCCCATTCCAGAAATGAACTGAAGTGCTCAAACGTGGTGCATGATACAGAACATCCCATGGGCAAAGCCCTATCCATGAAGAACTGGCCATCAAAAGAGAAACCCAACATAATCATCCAGATGCGCAGGGAGGAGACGAAACACAGACTTGATATCACACTTTGCCAACTTCGCTCCTTGACTGCAGAGCCGTACAACACGAACTGCTTGGTCAAATGAAGTGTACCTCACCATGCACAGATAATCAGGAATGGCATCATTAACTGATTCACCTCATGGGTATGAAAGGTGGTGAATTAAGCGAAATTCACCAGCTGCCTTTTTAGGCACGATCCCCAGAGATGAAACTCTCAAATTAGGAAGTGGTGGTGAAGAAAATGGGCCCAAAGCACGGCCCTCCTCCAATTCCTTGTCAATCTTTTTCCTCACCACCGACTCCATGCCCTTAACTGACTTAAGATTAGAGGCCATAAACGGGGCCCTAGTTCCTTGAAACGGTATATGAAAACCAACAGTAAAACCCTCTAACAAATAAACTCTGTCGTCCTCCTTAGGATACCTCTGCAGCCAGGCTTCAAGTGCCTTCAAGTTTATTGGGCTGGGGCCCTTTACCAGCGGAGGAGGAGGAACTACCCCCACCTCTCTGCTGCTGACCTTTACGGGGCCTTCCTCAAGGACATGTAGAGAATAAGTGGGATCCCCCGCATACCAGGCAGTCATGCCTGTATGGGCATGACTTCCTATTGAAGATCCCCCGGGACCCAAACTCCCAACAGAGCAAGCTGGGTTGAACCACCTGCCCTGTGGCACCATGGGAAGCAATACCTCCTTGCAAATACTGCACTGTGTGCCCACTATGCGAGCATTCAACTGATGATTGACCGGGTATGGACATAATTTGGAGCCAAAGATGAGAATGCATTCTATCCCATGGAAGCATGGGGTTCATGGCTGCCCACATCCGGAGCTCCTCATTATATTGCATCCATGCTGGGCCAGGAAAGCCAGTATAGGTTTTATAAATTATGTCCAAATACTGGAACAAAGCAGGGGACCTCAATGGCTGAGCCCAGGATAACAGGCCAGCATAAATTAAATAACCTGCCAGCCAATTAGCCCATGTCCAGTCAACCTTCTTCCACTTTAGGATTTCCTTATCCTTATCGTCCATCTCCTCTTTGTCCTTCTTTTCCAAATCCTGGTAAAGAAGGCTAAAGAGGTCAACATAGTCACCTTTACAAATCTTCTCCTGCATCACGAGTAAAAAGTGATCACCCAAAGGTAAGGCAGTATTTCCAAAGTGCATTGCTGATGCTGAAGCAGCATTATAAGGGTTCACCCAAGGGGGGGTACAGCCCAAACTACCCCAAGGACCAGCTGGAATTGCTCCCCAAGAGGACTGCATATATGGAGAAGGAGGGCCCCAAGCCTATGGTTAACCAGCATCAGCAGAGCTTTGTGTTGGGGCAGATGGAACCCCAGAGTCAGCTCCCTGACCCTAGGGCCCCCATGGCCACATCAGACTAAACTGTAATGCAGGATCCCACTTACCCCTGGGACCCGGCTGTTCAGCCTCCACAACTTCCTGGTACAGTTCTGCAGGGCCTGCAAGGCAGTGATGTTCCACCAGGCCTACAGTTGAGGACAGGAATCAAGCCAGGCTACCATCTCTCACCTTCCCCCTCCCATGGGGAGGGTACAAACTGTTATCAGATGCCTTCAGACAATTATATTGCTGTACTGTATTGTTTTAATTGCTTTTACTAAAACCGTTTAAACTGTTTATTTGTTGATATACGGATCCCTTTGGGGGAGGGCAGTTTATAAACTGAGTCAATCAATCACTTCTATGGGACTATTCAGTAATTAAAAACTCCTACTCCTGGCTGTTAGTATGGCTCTAAATATAACTTTGCCTTATTAACTAGTAATAAGGTATTTTCTCTCTACAACAGCTGCCTCCTAGAATGAAAGGTTCAACTGATTCCTCCGTTATCCTCTGTATTCTATTCCATTCTGTACTGGGCAGGTTATACAGCCCTCACTCCTTAAATCTTAGCTGCAAGGAGCCATCTTTTGCCCCTACGTATGACTGCAGTCACATGGGGGAATAGGCAACGTGAACTGTTGTACACTGCAGTTCCTGCAGCTGTAATGAGGACTTTCCCAACTGCTGTGATCTCATGGATTAGTAGAGTTTTATCAATGCACAATAGCACTTCAACACCTGCCAGTTCAGCTCGCTATCATTTTTTTACAGTTGTGAACAAGGGCCTGATTTTTCAATGATCAATTCTGTAATTCACCCATCTCTTCACTGGTGCTTGACAGGCTGCTTCCCTATATACCTTCACCATATTTCTTCCTAATCATGCACTACAGTGCAATTTGCTTTTCATGCATGTGCATTCTCATACAGCACCATCAAATTCTACTACTTCTCATCCTTGCTGCATAACAGGTCTACTCAACAGTAAATTGTTTAAATAGACAGCTAGCCCACCCACAAATATTTTTTGTTTCAACAAAATCCTATCTTTCAGTATTTTTCTGCCATTAGTGATGCTAATGGCCACGGATCAGTTTAAATTGGCAACATCTTTGCGCATATGCTGTTTTGCAAAAACCCAATGCAATCCAGTTTGGCCAGCATTCAGTGGTTGTTCAGCATGAACTAAACAGATTGGGTGGTCAACTACAGCTGATCAACACTGTTGACACTGTAAGTTCAATAACTGAATTTGGTCATGGAGAAATTTACAGCATCTGTAGGCTGCACTGTTTTTCCTAACACTAGTGTGTGCTTGAAGAGTGTTCCTGGCTATTCACATGAAGAGAACAGTATGCAAGTATCAAAGACCCTCTAAATTTCCTGACATTATTTTCTAAACCAGGGTATTCTGAAGGGTATGTATCCAACTTAGTAGCTAATAGAGATCAGCAATCCAGTGCTAAGATAGTTTTTTTCAGATGTTTGATTTTACCGCACTAGCTACTGCTATGCACAATTGCCATTTTTTGTGACTAGGGCAATAAGTGTATTTTCCCATGCATGTACCACTTCAGTAGCCATGAACAGAACACTGGATTTTTTGAGGATAAATGTTCATACACTCAGAAACTGTATGCATGTGGAACAATAAATGTGTTCTCTCATTCATACAAAATGGCAACCACACGTATTGAAAGGATTACGCGTAGCATGCACATTCCAGTTATGCATTAATGATGCATCAGAATTGAAAGTCTAGAAAGGGCTAGTGTAATCAACAATGATTTATGGTGCCATCCTAAGTACTTACAAGGTGTAACTCTTCTTAGGATGGTATTGTTAGTGCATGAGCCTTTGTAACTGTTTGAAAATCTGTATATTGTTTCTCCCATTGATTTGAAACAGTTAACAATAAACCAACAATAAAAACACAACAAACACAAACAGAAAGTACAAAACAGGTGAAAAAACTTCTATTTTAATCAAGCACCATTCATAAGAGACAAACTTTGAAACAACAAAAATGGTGATTCATTTTCAGCAAAATGCCCTTTGGAACAAGAAAGCTCCCACCCTTGGCCAAAAAAAAAAAAAAGACACCAGGGAACAGGCAGCCGAAACTTCTTCTGAAAGGATATTCCAGACAGGGCCATCATGATAAAAGAACAAGCCCTAATGGAAGCCAGTTACACTTCAGATGGACAGATGGAACAGTCAGAAGACATCTGTTAATGGGCCTAAGTTGGCAAGCTTGGTATGCAGGGCAAATTATTGGCAAAGCACCCTTTTACTCTTCAAGGCCAAATAACATTAAAAAATCTTCATGGAGAAATAGAATAATTTCAAGCTGGTTTTTCTTCTAAATATTAGCAGGATAAAACATCACAGGTTATGGCTAGCAAGGAGTTAGATACACACAGTTGAGTCAGAGTTTAATGGAGTATTTCATTAATATGTAGAATAATTTCAATGATTCAATCTCACAAGGGTGTCCTCTTCCTAAAATAAAAGTGTAGCAACTCTGTCCGTGAATTGCTGTGGTCAGCATATTAGGACATACAACATCAGTCTTGAATGTTAGACTCTGGTCTTCCTAGTGGATGTCAAGTTCTAATTTGTCAGTCGGGGGTGAGTAAAATCAAACACCGATTCCCCACAAGAAGCTGTGCCACCCTCACTCTTCTGTTTCCCCCTCTTGCATTGGTCAATGTCACACCATTTGCTGCATGGCTGCATTTTGACCCACAGCTCCCCCTGATTTCCTCTGCATCTTCTCAATCCTTGTTTTTTGAGATCGAGACGATGCAGGGGAAATCGGGGGGAGCTGCGGTCAAAATGCAGCCACGCAGCGAATAGTGTGAAACTGACCGCTGCAAGCGGGGGAAACAGAAGAGCGACAGTGGCACAGCTGCTTGTGGGGAATTGGTCAAAGTCACTTGAAGATATGAGACTGGGTACATCTATTACTTGTGTGTTGCATACCCCAGGAATTCACATGCCTGTATGTGAGAAGGAAAACAGGAAATGAATGACAGAGTCAGAGCTAAGGAAAGCCAAATGACCACTTCACCAAGTGTCACGTCAAATCAGTTTATGGACAAGATTGCAATAAGACAGTGTAGTATAACAGTATGGAGGCAGAAAAAATATTCCACAAGAAATCAAAAGCTCACCATGGATGGAACTGGTGGGTTAAGTTGATAGAGGCTGCAAACACAATACTGGAAGTGCTGAAGCTGATACATATCCAGACAGCAGGAATTACATTATGCATGACAGGATTGTTAAGGGTGCAGGAAGACCATAAAAAATACAAACTGCAGAGCAACTAATCAGGAGTCTCTGGGTGTTGCCTAGGCCAAATTAAATAGACAAGTTTGAACAGAGTATAGAATTTTTTTACATCACATTCCACTTAAGGTTATGCAGGTGGTTTGTGATAAAATGTAAACATTTCTGAAACTTGTCCAAATTCATTTGGGCACCCACTGCTGCCGTCCACTGCTCCCAAGGACTGATTTTTACCACCATCATTACACACTGTCAAGTCATACGCACACAGGATTACAGCAAAAATTTGCTGTTTGTGAATATAGCATTATATAACTTGTTTATGCAGTTTATGATTGGTTTAGCATGTGTCATGAACCAAATGTGCATGCTTTAATTTTAGTCAAAGTTGCTGAAATGATTTAAATCTTGCCTGACGGGCCAGAGCAAATCAAACATTCTTAGAATGAATCACTACATTTGTAAGCTAAGAAGGAGATGAAAATGCATCTGAGGGAAATTAACAGTCAAACTTGTGTCAAATGTATACAGTTTTAAGAAATTTCATAAAAGTAGAAGTTTCTCTTAGAGCCCCCGTTCCCTCTTCTAAAGTTATTAACTACAGAAATGCCTCATATTTATCATGTTGTGCTTCAAATGTGAAATATGCTATTACTGGAAGAGCCCAATTGCTGTCTCATTTGCCTGAATAATGAAAAAAAGGTTCCCAAACCTAGATTTGCACCGGCATGTTGAACAAAGGCTTAATAAAACTGCTCTGTGGTAGCAGATTATAAATGATGGAAGCCTTCAAAGCTCTCATCTATTTTTTCTTCATCTTGTACCAGACTGGCAAAGTAATCTTCCCCAGAGGTGTTGAATAAAATGGCAGCATTTCAATTAAATCTAAATGTAATAGGCTCTTAGAGATTATAAGCAAGTTTTATCCACCTGCATTTGGCCTTTTCTCTTATTAGAAACAACTTTTTGTCAAGATGACAAGCAGCCTCCTGCAAACTTTGCATGAAAGAGGAATTTACATTGGACTCAGTGGCTCAGGCGGCTAAAAATGCCTGCTAGTAACATCTACGAACAGCCGTTATGGCTGTTCAAAACCCGCCGCGGCCAGGGTGAGCACCTGGCCCGAGTCCCAGCTCCCGCCCACCCAGCGGTTCGAAAGCTGTAATAAAAAAAATAAATGCGAGTAGATAAAATGGGTACCTGCCCTAGGCGGCAGAGAGCACCCCCTCCCCCCTCGTGGCGGTAGTGGAGCATCGGTGGTGGCGGCGAAGCAAGCGGCAAGATGGCGACACCAGACGGAGATCGAGCGTCGACGGAGGGCAGAGCCAGGAGGGCGCCAGGGAGCGTGGAGGCGCAGGCATGGCGGAGCCAATGGACAGAGCCGGAGCCGCGCTTACACAGGAACCACATACCGGATGGGCCTGCCAGTCTGGGAGGACCAACAAGGAAATGGGAGCCAGACGCCGAGCCGATTCAATCCAAGATGAGAAAGAACAACACTCCACTGGGTGCCGGTAGGGTAGTCCTCCCCCCCAACTATATATGTGGCCTTAGCTAGGAACAATATGAGTAACTGTAAGCTGCTTAGAGACCCCTTCGGAGGTTCGAGCGGGATATCAAGCTGAAAGTTAAATAAATAAAATAAAAATAAAAAACAAACCTTGGTATCTACAGTATCTAATGACCACACTCTGCAAAACACCCCATCTTTGTATGCTGGTGAAGACAGGACCTGTCAAGGTCTCTATCACAAGCTGTCTTTAGTACTTTCTGTTCCTGCACCTGACCCATAGTCTTGTGGGCAGTGTTCCCTCTAAGCTAAGTTAGTGTGAGCTAGCTCACAGTTTTTTAGCCTCTGGCTCATACATTTTTGTTTTAGCTCAGGAAGATGGCTCCAGAGCAAACTAATTTATGCAGTAGCCAAATTACTTGCTCACAACTTTAATGCCAGTAGCTCACAAAGTAGAATTTTTGCTCACAAGACTCCACAGCTTAGAGGGAGAACTGCTTGTGGGCCACAAGAGATCCATGCAGGCTGGCCCTGAAGAGTGAAAATGCATTTCTAGTGTTGTTGTTGTTATTGTAAAGACAGGATTTTCTAAATTGTTGCTTCACAGCATCATTACAAGGAGTCCCCCACTTGAAAGACAAGAGGCCTGCCTTATCATAGTTCTCAATAGAAAGACATAGAAATCATCTCCCCTTTGCCCCTCTGACCAGTCTAATTGGAAATAATCATGTTCTCCATTCAAAGGAGAGGAGGGACTGCTTGGCTATTTTATAGTCATTGTTTGTAATCATGGTTTCCCATTCAACTTCCATACAACTTGCTACTTTCCCACTGTATACGTTTGAATATATGAAGCCACCTTCTACTCAATCAGCCCATCAAGGTCAATATTGTCTACCCAAAGTGGCAGCAGATCCCTGAGGTCTCAGGCAGAGGTCTTTCATATCACTGGAGCCTTTTAGCTGGAGATGCTATGGACTGAAGCTGGGACCTTCTGCATGCCCACCAGATGCTGTACCACTGAATTACAACCCCTCCCTGCAGTGGTTTAGTTCCATTTCTTGTGCAACATCTTACACATGAGAGCCGATGTTACAGTGGAGATTCAAGATCAGATGTCCTGATGAGTACTGTATTAGTAAAAAAAAAAAAAATCAACCACCCCTTGTTGATGTTTGTATTATAGCACTGGAGGCTGGGGACTAATGTTTTGTTCCATTTTCCAGTAGAAATTGTCCTCCCATCTGATTGTACTAGCTTTGACAGGATAACAAACAGGAACCCCTGTTTTATTTGCTTGCTATTCACTACTGGGGCTAATGGCAGCTGGAAGAAAGGGGAGGATTTATGGATGCGCACCTCAAAAAAAAAATCTGGATATCAGGAAGCAAAAAAATATACATCAGTATTTCTGGTTATCCAGGTTCTGAATACCAATTTGGTATTTGAAACTGGTTCCCCCCTCCCCCAGGATTCTGATATTATTTAGCTTAATGATTCTCTATGGAGAATCTTTCCAGAGGGCTAAAGGGGCTATTTTTTAAGCAAATGGCACCAATATTGCAGTGGAGCTGCTGGCACCTTTCTCCAAATAACCCCCAAATATCAAGTGAATTGACCAAGAGGTCCAATTCTATGGGCCTCTTGTGGAATTCCATGCTTTCTGTAGGACAAAGAATAGCCAAAGAGACAAGAGCAAGCAAAGCAACCATTGGTCCAAACACCCCAAAGCAGACATAACCAACAAGCAGAGCCAATGCAGAACTAGGGAATCCCAGCAGAAACAAGAGACAATGTTACAAGCCTAACACAACAATGTACAACCTGAGAGTCCAATGTCAAACCAGAGAATCCTCTAAGCAAAACTGGCTTAACAAGAAACAGTTTAGCAAGCCCAAAAGCTCTCAAATCAGAGAACCCAAGCAAATGTAAAATTTGATAATTTAGTCCAATATCAAACCAGAAAATCCAATGCAAATCACAAACCAACTCTACCAAAGAACACAATGCTGCAAGGCCAAAACTGTCAAAGGACAGATTAAAGCCAAAGCAATCAAGCAAGCCAATATCAAGCCCTGCCAAGACACAGACAGACTGGAAATGAAAGCAAAAGAAACAACCCCGGGAGCCTTGAAACACTGGCACCCAGTATTCTTGGTTAACTTATTCCCAAATAACTGGGATTTTTTAGGACTCATTTCGCAGTATCCCTCCAAAAATCCCAGAAACCCAGATATATCAAGAATACTGACAAGGGGTGTGTGTGTGTGTGTCTTCTGACCGAAATATCCAAATGCATATCTCTACAAGGATTTCTGTTGTGGAGTTGGTGGACTGAGAAAAGGATAACTTCCTGTAAAATTGTGTAACCATTCAGGTATATGCAGAAAGTCTTTCTGAATCTATACAGAATAACTTTATTTAGGAGAAACAAGGAAAATACAAGGCCTAACAGAATCCTTTCTAGGAGTTCAATTGCCAGCTTATCCAGCCATGAGTAAAACCTGGGCTGGAACTCTTCCAGATTCTAGTATCCAGGAACAAATATAGAATATGAAACAGACTGCTGAACATGACGCTCTTCTGCTCCATTATGGTGTTCCCACTCCCAAGTGGCCTTCCTCATGGTTGCTTTTATTATTAAAATACACATAGAGAGATCACAGAACCAATGTGTAATTTCTCACTGTTTGTTTTCTGTTTCTTGAAGGCCTGCATTAAGCATATGTTGCTGCATTCAAGAACCACAGGAGCAAATATATGATTTTCATATCTAGAAATGAAAATCAAGCATGTATGGTGCATCCCTGGGATACAAGATACCGGCACAGTTTGAACTGATCCATGAGATCAGGCTACCTGAAACTTCTAGTAAAGCAATCAAGCTTCAGACACATGCAGAGACAAAAAGACAGCTTTTTGCATATAAGCAAACTCTAGGGTCCCACTGAACTCTGTGATTACATCAATGTTTGCACTGACCTTAGGCTGCATACATAAATCAGATGAGTGAAAATATTCAGTTTTTCATAAGTCATTATACAGTAGGTGACTCTCAGTGCTATCCTGCACACAGTTTCTCCAGTCTAAGCCCATGCCGTTTGGTGGACTTAGATTGGAGAGACTATGCAAAGAATTACACTGTTAGACTCTCTTCTCTAAAAACTGACCTAAATGTCATTGCCTTATTTTCTTTAAGTCTAATTCATTATTTGATAATGTGCTGAATACCTATTTAATATGAATTATGCATATGCATGCCAGCTATAAAAGAAAGCATTTGTAGAGGTTAATTGTTTAAGAGCAGATGCAATGTGGAAATTACAGTCACCCAGTGATGCCTGACATCCACAGTTTATAAGTTGAAAGGTAACTCAGCAGTCACACATCTGCAGGCTACATTAGTGCCAAAGGTAAGGTGTTCCATAGAAAGATTGCTTCTTGGCCAAGAATGACAGCTAGGAAACTTTCCACAATAAAGTCAATCAGAATCTCAGAGCTGAGAGCCCTTCAAGAATATGGAAGAAGGGAAAAATCCTCCTATCAGTCACTGAGGATGGATCCCATGATGGGGGGTTCTGTAACAGTTTGCAGTGCAAGCCTTGTCTGTCCTCGTCAGGGAGCAGAAATAAATGAATACAAAGGCAATGGTTATTAATCAGAAGGGGTAAGGACGAGGTCTACACCTTCACCATAGAAAAATACATTGTCACCAGCCTTTTATATGCACACAGTTCCTGACACTCCATCACATGCACCACGACCAAGAACCAGAATCAAGCTCAGGCTATGGTGAGAGACGCAGGCTTGATTCTTAATGACTGGGATCATTACAGGAAGGTGCAGATCAACCTCCACCCCAGTGGTTTCCTGAAGTGCATCCTGTTACCTTCTGTGTAATTTGATGGTTGCCATTTACTCTTCCGAAAATCACCTTGTCAGAAGATACTGTTGTGGCGAGGAGAAAGTGCACACTCCACCCCGATAACATGCAGCCTAGCTCTCACCAGTTCTCCCATGAGGTCACATTATCATAGATATTTTGCTGGTCTTGCACAGATGCTTCAAGAATGCAACTTTTTCAACTGCACTTAAAAATGTAAGTTTTTGCAATATATCTTTAATTATTAAGATATTACAACACAGAAACAACTTAATAACATTAGAGACAATCCATATAATCTACCATTTGCCCACTCAGGGAGGGGGGACAAGCAGAGACATAAGAAAGAAATCAGAAGAAGAGAAAAGGAAAATGGGCAACTGCAGAGATAAATGCAGCTGCAAAGGAGCCTATGTAACTTAGGGAGAAAAGATACTATATAAATGGCAACATGTCTGGACTCTGGAGTGTCCCACCAATTATATTATACAAATAGAGACCCTCAAGAAACTTGCGGGATGGTTATCTCATTCGTCACATCTTTGCTTTCTCTGCTCACCCCCTACCTTTCTCACACTATTTCTCCCCTCTGCCCCCCTTTTCTTACTCTATTTCTGCTCCATGCATGTGACTTCCTCTCTCTTTCTGATCTGTCATCTTTCTCTTTGTTTTTCTGCCTCCCCACTTCATCACTCTTTCTCTCTCTTTCTGCCCCCCACCCCATCATTCTTTCTTTCTGCCCCCGTCACTCTCCCAGCCTCCTGCCTGCTTCCTCCCCCACTCCACAGAGCAGCAGTAGCAGTGGTGGCAGTGCTCTCAGTCACCCACCTGCTTCCTCTCCCTCCCACAGCAGCAGTGGCAGCACTCTGGGAATCACAACGGATCTCCCAGCTACAGAGATCAATTCACCTTCGGGCTGCCAGCTCCAGGTTGGGAAATTCCTGGAGATTTGGGGGTGGAGCCTTAGGACAGTGAGGCTTGGGGAGGCAAGCAGCCTCAGCAGGGTATGATGCCATAGACTCAACCCTCCAAAACAGCCATTTTATCCAGGGGAACTGATTTCTGTCTCCTGGACAACAGTTGTAATTCTGGGTGATCTCCAGTCCTCACCCAGAGGCTGGCAATGGTGGTTCTCATGGAGGAAATGGCTGGAGGGTGGAGTCTATGGCATTACACCAGTCCAAAGTTCCTCCCCTCCTCAAATCCCACCCTCTCCAGGCTTCACGCCTCAAATGTCCAGGGATTTTCCAACCTGGAGTTGGCAACCCTATTTCCTTCCCAACCAACAGCCAACCTACCTTTATCAGCCTCTCTGTCTCCTGTTTTCCATCTCCACCCCCCAGCCTCTACCTAGGAAAATTACAGTCTTTCTCCACAGTGATGGCCAAAGCAGCTTTCATTATTCCCTCCTCCTTTTTATCTGCACAACAACCCTGTGAGGTTGGTTAGGCTGAAATATGTGACTGGTCCAAAATCACACAGTCACCTTCCACTGCAAGATGGGGACCTGAACCAGGGTCTTGCAGACCCTACTTTGAAGCTCTAACTGCTGCACCTCACTGGCTTTCATACGGTGGCTGCTGATGAATGGTAGCAAGCAACCGAGGCTAGGTGAGTCATGCAAATCAGGGGGACCTGGCAACCCTAGACTACTGCCAGGCCTAGAGTGGCCAACCTCCAAATGGGCCCTGGAGACCCCCAGAATTACAACTGGACTCTAGACAGCAGAGGTCTGTCTCCCTGCAGAAAATGGCTGCTTTGGAGGGTGGACTCTGTGGCATTATACCCAGCTAAGGCCTCTCCCTTCCCAAACCCAGCCCTCCTTAGATTCCACCACAAAATCTCTAGAAATCCCCCAGCCTGGCACTGGCAACTCTTGTGAGGCCTGGCCCCAAGGCTTCCTCCCTCCCTCCCTCCCTCCAAGGCCAAAAGAGGCATGGAAAGGGCCCTTCCCCCACCCTTTTACTGACAGAGCCAGTCAGAAGCCTCCCCCCCCCCAACATTCTAATCTTTCACCGTTGATGCCTGGAGCTAGGTCCCTGCAGAGGCCATTTCAAAAGGCTTTTTGAATTCAACTGTTCCTGAAGGGATTTCTTCACTTTTTGGATTTTTCTACAAACCCAGGAAGTCTACTGACTATGCAGGAAAAGCTGTTGGGGGACAATGGGCCCCCTGTTGGTGGGAATAGGTACATTTTGGCTATTAGAATAAGGATGTGATTATTTCCCAAAATCAGCAGTTCCCAGTCCTACTGAGCTTATGCACATCTAGGAATTCTGGCACAGAGTGGTGGGGACAACCACAAAATGGCTGCTACAGGAGGAGGAGCCAACCACAAAATGGCTGCCAAAGGAAGCAGAGCCACAAATGCAGAAGTAGCCCAAGTGAAGGGGAGAAGAACAGTTATTAAAAATACCCTGGGAAAGAGGAGTGAGAGAGAATAAAACCAATACTGTGGTGGAAGCTCCCACTAAAACAACATTATTTTAATTTGCATAGCCAATCAGATCTCCAGTTGCCAATCAGAAGCCCTGCTGGGCAAGATCCCCTCCTGGCCCCACCCACCTTCTTAAAAAGACTTGGTGGGTGCCAGGAAAGGTGTCAGCAGGTGCCATGGCATCCATGGCCACCACGCTGGGGACACCTGCCCTTGATCAAAGATGCCAGATGTCACCAATCCAGAGATTCGCTGAGGAAGAAGCATGGGATTTCCATTTCTTCCAAAATTATCCTTATGCTGACAAAATCTTTTCCATGAATCCAAATCATGTTGAGGGAGTGCCCGAAGAATAGGAATCTATTCTAGGTATAAAGTATTAAAAGTAAAGTTCAGTAAAAAATGAAAAAGAATCAAAGAGCCCTGAGTCCACCTAACACCCCAACCCCAGCAGGGGAGAGGTGTTCATTATCAGGAGGGTAAAAAAATGTGGGTTCTCAGCCAAGGCTCCTAGTAGCTGGGCCCCACTGCTCAGCACAAACAGAGTGACAGGGCAGCTCAGACCCCTGAGTATACCTAATGCCCCAAACCCAGCAGGGGACAGGGGCGAACAATCAGGAAATGAATGTGTTCTGCTTTTAATAAGCTCCCTGACTCTCTGTCTAACTGCCAACAGCCAACAGAGGAGAGGCTGCAGATCTGAGCTGATATATAGCATTCTGATCCCATAGAACAGAATGGGAACTCTGCTATTAGCAGCCAGCAGTTCCTGTTAAGCTTTGGAGGGCTCCTATTGGTGTTTCCAAGGTTGGAGAATTTTGCCCCCCCCCCCCGTCGCTTTGAATTTTGCAAACAGTTTAATTGAACAGAGACAGTATGTATGGAAATGTATCCACTTATGAACCACCATGAACAGCATGAAAATTCATGGAATGTTCGTACTGGCCATGCTTCCACAAACATTACTTCATGATAGTGGAGTGGCCTTAGTTTGTGAGCTGGTTCATGCCCATCCCTAGTTGCCAGGTCCCCATTTGCCATCAGTGGGGAATGTGGATTAGATTTGCCAGAAACTCCTGGAGATTTGGGGATGGAGCCTGGGGAGGACAGGGATCTCAGTGTGGTACAATGACATAGACTCTATCTTCCAAAGCATCTATACTGATCTCTGTATTCTAGAGATGAGCTGTTATTTCAGGGGATCCCTGGGTCCCAACCGGAGGCTGGCATCCCTAGTCCCAAAACAACTATTTAATCTCATATTGTAATATAAAAGGAGGGTGGAATAGGGTTATCGGCTTCTAGGTGTGGGCCAAGAATTATAACTGATTGCAAATGAATTCCCTTGGAGAAAATGGCTGCTTTGGAGGGTGACCTCTATGGTGTTATATCCTGCTGAAATTCCACCCTCCCCTGTCATCAGCCCCAAATCCCCAGGAGTTTCCCACCCCAGAGTTGGCAACCCTAGTAGACATAATAGCTTTGTAAGCAAAAGGCTGGCACCAATAAGTGCAGAGCTGCAGTCCAACTGGATTTGGACTGGATTTTGCCAGTTCACACAGTAAAATCCAGTTGAAAAGTGCTGTGAAAGTTGATTGAAAGTGGATTATTTAGTGTGTGTGACCACAGCCTATTAGAACCTCTCTGGCTGAGTAGGCACCACAAGGCAACCTAGGCTGTGCAACTGTCACCCTCCTTCCAAAAGAGGTTCAGGGTCAAACCACATGGTCCATCATGACATAGTAATGACAGGCAGGAACCCACTGTGATCAGACTATCATAAACTCCTAAATTAAGGAACATTATGTTTGGCTGTGATGAATGGTGATAGGAAGTACAGGTAATCCCAGGGTGCTCTTTTGTCAACAGAAGGATTAGAGCACCCATCTCTTATCCATACCAACAAAATAAATCCTCCTGTTCCAGCCTCTGCCTTTTAACTGCTTCTTCTCTGCCATACCTGCTTCCTGTCTCATTCACCCTACTCCTGAGTAGGCTTTTATATCTGAGCAGAGGCTTCCAACAGAGCAAGTGAATAAAGCAGGTCTCCCTTTTGTGGTAATCACCATGGGCTTGTTTTGACCCATCTTTGCAGTGGATTTACTGATGGCCCATGGAAGCTTCTTTGCTTCTTTTCTCTTTCTCAGGCTCATACTGCAGTGCAGTCTGACAGGGGAGGCTATGGCTCAGTGGCAGAGAATCTGCTTGGTAAGCAGAAGGTCCCAGGTTCAGTCCCTGGAATCTCCACTTAAAGCATCAGGTAATAGGTGATGTTAAAGACCTGTGACTAAGACACTGGAGAGTGCTGCCAGTCGGAGTAGGCAATACTGACCTTGATGGACCAACGGTCTGATTTAGTATAAGGCAGCTTCCTGTGTTTACCTATTCACCTGCTGAGCTTCAGAGCTGAATGGAAAGCTTGTCTTCGTATTTCCCTAGTGCTAGTAGTCTGGCCCTCTAACCACTACACTACACTGTTTTTCTCACTCAAATAGCAGTTTCACATATAATGCAAGGGTTCAGCAGCAGGCTGCAATGGGAAAGGGATCACTTTGCTGTTTTTAAAGGTTTATCAGGGCTGCAGCCTTATTGACGTTGACCCTTGGGATAAACTGCACTGGACTCAGTGAAATTTATTTCTTAGTAAACAAGCATAGGATGAGCTCTATGCTCTTACAGTTTGCCCTGTGATTCTGGGCATATATCAGTTTTCCAGAAGATGAATAATATGCGGCCCATATTCTGTGCCATCTCCTTATATCTATTAATAGGAATGATAGAAATTAGAGTTTGCTGGTAACTTACCAAATAACTTTTACTTAATGCTTTACTATTCATGTCAGGTCAGAACCTTGCAGTACTAAACTTTCCAATGTTGAAAATTTATTGAAGTTTACACTTTTAAAAACCTTCTCTCCACTCCAAAATTAAATTAAAGACAGTCATCTGTTATTAGAATGATGTACATGAATGCTAATGACATCAAATGTACAATACTTGGGGGGGAAATTTCCAATATAGTAGGTGATTATGTTGGCATTAGTTGCTGGCAAATGAAAATTTAATATAATCTGAACAGCAGGATGCAAGGATATTGTGGTGAAGTATAAAAAAAATTGGCACATAGTTAGAATGTTTTACTACATTAATACATTCTCTTATTTCAAATGCCATAACTAAACTGGCACAGAATTTGAGGTCACAGTGTACCCAAGATATTCTAACTTCAGAAATGTATTTATAAACTTTCCTTTGTTTAAGTGCATATGAGTCCAAACTAAGATTTAGAAAAATATCAATGCACAGGAAACCATTCAGGCCAGAATTCATCCGGAAGCAGATACTACCCAAAGCTAAGCAAAGTCATCTGTGGCGATGGGTATCCTTGGATATGAGGCTGGGCGTACCCTTCACAAATTCTCAAGTCTATTCTCCCCACCCACCTGCAACCATGTGGTTAACCTGCAGCACAGCCAATAGGAGGTTGTGGAACTTTTGGACTGGAAGATACTGGCTCTCACACATGGCTATGGGACAGAGTCTTTAACACTAGCCTGCCTCTTCTACATACTTTGCTGCTGCCACCTTCTGTCTAAGTAAACAAAAGTCACACTCTAGGCACAGAAGACTAAGTACTGTACTGTGAGTCTGTACTTTCTGCTGCAGTTCATACCAAAGAGGTAGTTTCTAACACTGGATTTGGATTGTGTCATGTTTAACCAAAAACAAACAAACAAACCCTGTTCATCTAAACAAATCTTAGTCTTGTCTAAACTTTTCTTACAGAACAATGATGATGGAGATCCATTTCATTCTTAAGCAACCTGTTCTCAAACTTCATTATTCATTAAATAGTGATGTCACTTAATTCAAGTGGAATATAAGGAAGAATTTGGGAGGCAATTTTTCATGGCTTCTGAAGGGTCCTAGCAAACCCCTCCACCAGCTCCAATGGAGCTCCACCTGAAATTGATACCCCCATAACCTACATGAGCAGGAAATTTGTTTTTAGATTCTCTTGACTTCTCAGATGCCATAATGTTTTCCATTAAAAAAAAAAATTAAAGGGGCGCAAGGAGAGGATAGCACTGGACTCCAGAGGACAGGAGACTATTAGCTGTTAGTTGGGTCCCATCCCTTTGAAATGTAAAGGGATGAGACATCACCCAACAGCTTGCTTGCACCACACAGTTTGTGCTCCTCATTCCCCAGTCCTGTGGGCAGGTGGATTTCCTTTTTAATCTAAGATTAGGACCTTTCTACAGGACACACTTTTTGGGGTGTTGGAATTCTAAAACCAGTGCTCAAAATTACTGGAAAAGACACATCCCCTCCAAATTCAAGCATTACAAAACACAGGGGAAAACAAAAAACCAAAAAATAAAACAGGTGTGTTTTTTTTTTTGTTTGTTTTTTTGCAGTGCATACTCCTAGTTTTCATCACAGACTGGTTCTTCTACCACTTTGGCTTAGTGGTATAAAGTACAGTCTCATCCACAGGACTGTTCCTCCCAAACCAATGCTCTAGGACAGAGAAATGTTCCACTTGGATCCTTCTCATGCTAGTTCAGAACTCTGAAAATAACAGTTGTACTGTAGGATCAAGCAATTAATGAAATGTTCTGCCTTACTCCTTTAATCTGCTGCCTCTTTCCCTCACACCTTATCTCCTTTTACCGCACAAAAGTTCTCTTCCCGTCTTTGAGTCCTGCTCAAAATGAACCTCAAACCTCCTATCTTCCCCATCTTCTATGGGCACTTTCACACTGCTAACCTAACCCTTTTTTTCTCTCCATCACTACCTCATCATTCCCTGAAGTGAGGTGAAAATGGAGATTCCAGGTGCATTTAAAAGGAGTAGAAAAAAGGGGAGTTTGCCCTTAAAAGGGATGCACTCCAAAACTCCCAGCAGCCAATTCTGCTAATTTTCTGCTGAAGGCAAGGCCTGCACAGGGACTGTAGAAAGGGGTTGGGACTTCAAAAACAAAACTGTGTTTCAAACTACCCACAGTGTCAGCTTTGTATTGCATCAGGGGAAATCTTTGGAACAACAGAGGTTTCAAAAACAGTTGCTAAAGCCCTCAAAAATGCAGTAGGAAAGTGATTCAGAATGAAATATGTGTGACATGTCTTTAGTAACTTGCAGCTGTAGAGAGGCCAAAGTGCTTCAAAAGGGCCATCTCTGAAAGTTGCCTGTGTTTTTCTCTGAGGACATTGTACCCTGATAGCACACCAGGGAGGATTCGGATTCTGAGACTAGCCAGAACATGAAACATAAAAGAAACCACTTCCACTAAGAACAGCAAGATTCGAGTCCAGTAGCCCCTCAGAGCCCAACAAGATTTGGGGGGTATATACTTTTGAGAGCCAAAGTTTCCTTTGTCACATTCCAAGTTATACTCTGAAAAACTTGTTGGTTTCTGTGGTGTTTCTTGACTTGACTCTAGCTGTTCTACTGAAGATCAACATGGCTACCCTCTGAAACTTTCTTCCACTAAGAACTATATGATTTACCATCTGGTTTCTTATTCCCCAAATATTCTGTGATTTTGCATTTACTCAACTTTTTTTAGGATGGTATATTCCCCAAATATATGCATTTCATTGCCTTTAAGTTTGCCTACCCTTTCCTTACTTTGTCTCTGTTATGCTTATATGTTCAATTACCGCCTTCCTGTCTTCTCCCACAGGTTCACCCATGATAGCATTATAAGTTTGTACTCATGTGAAAACAGACTCAAAGGTCCTTGAAGGCCATACACAGGCTGCCCACATGGTATCCATGTAACACTTTTGTATCAACAACTTGACTACAGTCATACTGTCCTGTGTGTATCTTAGCATAGGATACTAATGAAACAGAACAGCTGTGAACTCAGTGATGTGACATCTAGGCTGGTGTCTGAGAATTTTGCTGGGTCATCACTGGAGTTTTCTATGAAGCTCTACTACTCAGCTTTGCTTCTCTATAGATAAATAAGTTTGTGCAAATTTTAGCCTAAATATTTTTTTCCTTGCAATTAGACAAATGTTCCCTAAGAAGTAATTGTGCTTTCAGGGGTAACTCAAGTGTAGGACCTTTCACTTATCTTTATTAATTTTTCATCTGCATTAAAATTAACATCCTCATCAAATATTTCCAGTGTGTTGCTCATTTTGAATAATAATCCTATCCCCTTTGGTAGCTGTAATTCTTACCAATTTGGTGTAGCTGTAAAATTTTGAATTTCTCAGTCACTCATTCCAGTCACAAGGAATACAAAACCTCAAAATACCACAGTTATTGAGCCTTTTTCAGGCAGTTGAACTACTGTCTCTACTTGTTATGTGTATGGTATGATTGGTGTCTATTAGCAAATTACTTGAGTCTAGGCTGAAGAGTTTTCTCAAGAAGTAAAAGACTTCACATATTTTTAAACACAGAGAACAGATAACTATACAGGTCCACATTTGGAGATGGAACAGTGCAGGGTTCTCTCTTGGCAACCCCAATCCCTTCATGACTTCCATGTAAGGTTGCCAGGCTCCAGGTGGTGCCTGGATATCCTCCAGAATTTAAGTTGATATCTAGACTACAGATAACAATTCCACTGGATAAACTGGCTGCTTTGGATCATGGAGTCTATGGCATTATACCCAACTAAGGTGCTTTCCATCTCCTCCCCAAACCCTGCCCTCCCCAGGCAACACCGCCAGATCTCCAGGAATTTCTCAGCCTGAAGTCACATCAATATGGTGTATGGGTTTATTCTTTCTGTTTGAGCTGACTGTCCTCCATAAGCTGTGTTGGTTTGTTCATGTATAAGTGCTAGGTCAACAATTGACATTACCAGATTGCCCCATGGCATTCATGAGGTATAGCCACATACCCCACCCCTGTAGATGAAAGTTTTCTACCAGTCTAGCTGATCACCCACCACCACACAGAAAAAGATACCCAATAGTAGACTACAGCCAGTTGTGTTGCTTGCCCAATCTGCTGCTACATACCCTGAGAGTTTAGGGTTTAAGTTGGATGGCAATTTCAATTTCATATCAATAGTGCCTTTGAAGTACTGCATGATCCTTCTCATCCCTGTCCGGTCATGCTGAGTTGCTTGTTCGTCTTTTCTACATAGAATTCCTATTACTGTTGCAATGTCTGGACTAGTGACAGTGGCAACATATATCAGTTTTCCAGTTGCCGGTATTTGTCATTGCTTGGTAGTGGTCTGATCTTCTGCTGATCCTTTAGATAATCTGTTGGGCTCTTACTTCCTTTGTTTCCATCATCTTGGAGTGTTCCAGCATCTCACTGATCATTTGCTTTTAACTGAGGAAGAAGCTCCCATCTTCCTCTTTCTTGATTTGTATGTTCAGGTAATTTGTGATGTTTCCTGGGTCTCTGTTTTAAGAATTTTATTTAAACTTGTGGACAATATAATCATTTTCTCTTCTAGCTCACAGCAAGTAAAAATGTCATCGACAAATCCAAGGATATAAACCATCTGTAAGGCAGGTGTTTGTCTTCCTCCTAGAGAACCCTTCCAGTGAAAATACTTGATAGATTTTTTCCCCCATTCCAGGCCTGTGCAGCCTCTTTTAAGTTTACTTACCTGGCTCTCTGTTTCTGTATTCACAAACCCAGGTGGCTGGTCCATATATAGATACTCCCCATGGCCTCCATCTAAGAAGGCTGTTTTCATATCCACATGCCTCACTTGCATCTTTTTGCTAGCTGCTACACATAGGAATGCTCTTAGAGAGCTGTACTTTACTACAGGACAAATGTTACATAACAATCTTGGCCATATTTTTTGGGGAAATTTTCTTTGTCAACCAGTCTTGCCTTGTAGAGTTATACTTTCCCTTACTTTTAAATTTATTCCCAAATGTTTGGAGATTAGGTGGTACCTTTGCAATTATCCAGCTTCTCTCTGTGTGTTCACTTCATCATCGGGTAATTTAGCAATACACTCACAACAAGTGGGTTCTCTCACTTCATGTGTTTTTGCCATATTGGAGAGTTTATGGGGTGGCATGCATTTTGTAATCCCATGACCTTCTAAATCCAGGTTCTGGCTCCTGGATAGGCCCATCACACTCTTCATTGTCAGGAAAGTTTTTGCTCTATGTCAGTTGACTAACCAGTGCCTTCAGCTTGATTCTCACCTGCTTCCGTATTTATGGCTGGAATTTATTCAACCTTCACTGGTATCACTGTGCTCTACCTGGAGCTTTCATCAAAGTAAACACTGCAATTTACCATTAATTTACACATCTTAGGTTGGAGTATTCTGTATCTTTTGCATTGTTCACTGTACATGAAGTTGCCTCATACTGAATCAGATCATCAGTCCATCAAGGACAGTATCATCTACTCAGATTGGCAGCAGCTCTTCAGGGTCTCAGGCAGAGGTCTTTCATATCGCCTGGTCCTTTTAACTGGAGATATCATAGATTGAACCTGGGATCTTCTGCATGCCACACAGATGGTTTACTGCTAAGCCATGGCCCCTTCCACACTGCAACCCACCAGCACAACCTCAATCGCCTTCACTTCCATTTTTGAACATTTCTCACCAGGGATATGCTTATAAGCTCTGCAGCCAAATATTGTGATACAATCTACAGTAGGTTTTGTTCCATGCCACATGTCTTATCGGGTCGTCTCATTTGCCTTTGATGGCAGTCTGTTCTGTAGGTAAGTTGTTGTCATTATTGGTTCTTTCCAATACTTATTCGGAAATCTGGCGTCCATTAACATGCTTCTTGCCATCTCCACTGCATCGTCATTTTAGTTTTCTTCACTGCCACTCTGTTTTGCTTGTGGGTGCACAGTGCTGTCATCTGTTGTTGAATGCTTTGCTGTATAAGGTAGGCTTACACTTCCTTGCCAGTGTATTTTCTCCCATTGTCTGTACTGACAGTGCCAGGTTTGCACTAGAACTTTTTACTAACTGCTGCTATAAATTCTCTAAACACGTCCAGTGCCTCACTCTTGTGTTTGATGAAATATGTTGTGGTAGATCTAGCATAGTCATCAGTGAATGTTATGAAATGTTTATTTGACCTGTGATCATTGTCCTCATTGGTCCACATAGGTCACTGTGGATTAGTTCTAGTGGGTATTTGGCTTTGTTTCATCTACTCTTAGGTAGCGGAGTGTTAGGTAAAGGTAAAGGTTCCCTTGCTCGAAAGCCAGTCGAATCCGACTCTAGGGTTGCGGTGCTCATCTCCGTTTCAAAGCTGAAGAGCCACTGCTGTCCGAAGACGTTTCCGTGGTCATGTGGCTGGCATGACTAAACACCAAGGTGCACGGAACAGCGGAGTGTTATCTTACCATTAATACAGCATATGCATTTCACTTGTGTGGGACATTCACTAAGTCCTCTGTCAGGCTCTTGTTCACAAATTCTTTTATTTTGTTTTGAAAGAGCAGGGTGCACCCAGACCACACTCATGTTTGTGGGAGCCTTCTTCTGTGCTTTCCAGTTTGCATGGGACATGCCTTTCTGAGATTGGATCCAGCATTCAGTGCACATGCAGCCATGTAACAGAGCAATAAGCACCACCAAGGGTGATTTCCACCTGGGGAAACAGCCTGGGGGGACACTTAGACACCTTCTCCCCCTGTGTCTCAATCCCTATCCAAATAAATCCTTGCACACTGGGCTTCTCTAAATCATCACTGACACAGGATATGGAGAAGGCTGAAGGAAGAAGAAAAAGAAAAAGAGTTGGATTTATACCCCACCCTTCACTCAGAGTCTCAGAGTGGCTTACAATCTCCTTCCCTTCCTCTCCCCACAACAGACACCCTGTGAAGTAGGTGGAGCTGAGAGAGCTTTGAGAGAACAGCTCTTGAGACAATGGCTCCAAGAGAACTTTGAGTGACCCAAGATCACCCAGCTGGCTGCATGTGGAGGAGTGGGGGATCAAACCTCCAGATTAGAGTGTGCCACTCTTAACCACTACACTAAACTGGTGCCTGAATGGGAAGAGTGAAAGCAAGGAAAGAAGCAGTAAGCAGAACATTATGTGACAGTGCAAAGTGGTAAACATGTGTACTGAAGAAGACAGGGGTGGCCTCTCAGGCATTAACAAAGACTGCTGATACATGTTAGAAGCACTAAGAAGTTGGCCTACTCCTTGGACTGACCTGAAAGATACTGAGTCTTACTTCTACCTGTAGAATGCAAACTCTGGAAGCTGTCTAAATAGTGGGCCAACTGATTGAGACCATCCTGTACTGGTAATATTTTTATAGGCACATTGCTGATTATGTATCATTCTGTGTTGCTAAATAGAATTGGATGGTACCCCTTTTCATTTTTTAGTCTGGATGGATAATTGTAATCCTGAAATAAATTGCAGACTTGTTTTCCTACATGTAGAAATAATAAAGGCAGGCTAAGATGATAAGTGAGACATTTAGATAGGGGACTAAGTTCACATCTGCCTTCCTTGAGTAAGTGACTATCACACAGCTTTGACCCCAATTCTGCTAAACTCATAGGTTGAGCTGCAAGACATATGCACTCTTGGTAGCAATAAGCTGATGATTAACTGTGCTTCTGTGGCAGTTTATAATATGAATGACAATTCTAGCTTCTGTTTTTGTCCTGGTGATGATCAAATGGAGCTCCCAAACTGTCCTGTATTGATTGACAAAATGGTGATTTCCCAAAGGTCACTTTGCATGGCTTTATATCACAACCATGGCAGACAATCAGATCTACTTGATGCTCTTATGCCCTTCAACTTCCCCTGTCTGGGACTGGAAGATAGAGTGATTTTGGTCAAAGAACCAGTGTTGTTTTTTTAATCTCTGCTCTACATTTCATTTCCTTTATTGACTTCCTGAGCTGCTGAAAGACAGTATACTGTTCCATCTTCATCTGGATGGTAACAGTTCCAGAGTTTGCAGAAACTTTATCCACTAATGTTTAACTGACAGTAACATTGCTTCATGGAACAATTCTGTGAAACTTCAAACTTACTTGCTCTGAATACTATCAGCAATTCCCCTCCCCCCTTATTTTCCAAATTAGTTTCATACATAATAACAGTAATTAGAAATCCCAAATAATAAACACATGCATGCAAGAATGATATTTATAAGTTTACATGGAATCCATTTTTACTGTATTTTTTCCATATGCAATGGATATGGTTTCTGCTGTGTTATTAACAAGAGAAATAATGTTGATCCATTAACTCTTTGGTCTCATTTCCATGAGACAAAAAAAT
This sequence comes from Gekko gecko, assembly GCA_029375565.1. Lineage (NCBI taxonomy): Eukaryota > Metazoa > Chordata > Lepidosauria > Squamata > Gekkonidae > Gekko > Gekko gecko. The sequence goes on along the minus strand of JAPDNY010000010.1, from coordinate 88,582,274 downwards.
AGTTCCTCTGTATGTGACAACTGCTTCTAGAATTACTTTTATGAAGTTGGGGAAAGGAGGGGAATCCTTAAGAAAAATTAAAAATTTTAATAACATTTAAACACAGTATTTCAAAAATTTCAGGTTGCTCATAAATTGGAAAAAAAAATGGAAAGATGTCATGAAGTAATTCTCGTTTTAAGCCTCAATTTGTGGTACAACAGAAAGTGGGGAAATGCCAGGTTTCTCAGTTTCCTATTTTGTTTTTAGTAGAAATGTGAATCACGATTCCAAATAACAATACGTTCTTGTTCAGGTTTCGAAGCAATGTTCCAGTGTCCTAGGAAATGATGGGCACGTAAACTATTCTGAGCCATGCTGTGGGCATTCAATTACTCTCAAACATTCTTCAATTTATAATTTCAGATAGAAACTATTCCAAACTTATTCTCAGTTTTTGCTTCCATGGTGTGCCTCCCTCACACTAGATGCTTAAAACAGCAGCTGCTGTGTAGACAATTTTTTGTAGGTAGATGAATAAGACCTGGAGGTTAAAAAATGTTGGGGCCACATACAAAGGCTAGGCTTTGGAATATTCAGGTAAAAAAATCTTTCTAAAAAATGTTTCTGTATGTGGAAGAAGTCTCTTCTAATAGATATGCTGTGGGCAAAATGCCAAGATTAAATGAGTTTGCATTTAATGTGGGTGCATTTAGGGCATTTTTTAGAAGCTTGATTGATTTGATTACATTTGCCAAATTAACAAAAATTGATTAGTTGTTCTCAATATCCACAGTAGTACCAAAAGAGCAGCTATGCTGGTAAAGGCATTCTTAAATTATCTGCCAGGAACATGTAAATGAGATTGTAATTGCTATAATAAAATGGAGAACAAATCAGACTTTGGGTTTCAAATTCAAATTGGTTAACTGGATGCAGGTAGTAAATTACCTGTATAAAGCATTGTATTAACTAAGTTGGTAAAAAAAAAATATCAATCCTGAACTGGTGTCAGATGCTCCATAAACATTCAGTTTACATTCTCCACCGTTGATGCATCCTGGCTCCTGATTGTACCTTTCTCAAAACTTTTTTTGAGTTTAAAGGTAGAGGGAAGTTGCAGGGAAGAAGATGCCTACCATTTTCAAACTTTCATGTACATGCAACTGAATTGCAACTCCAAGCATCCCATGAGCACAATATTTATATCCTTCTTTTCTCTTGGGTATTCATCTATCTTGATGTCTTGGTTATGGTCCTCTGGCCCATATGGTTATTATGGAGCCATGTACAGTGCTATTTGCACATCCACAATGTCGGACTGAGAATTGTCAGTGTTCAAGGGGGGAAAGCAGGATTTCACATGATCCTATGGCCTGATCCAGCAGCTAAACCAGGTTCTTTCTAGACAATGGTCCTAACTGTGCAAACCAAATATGCTTGTTCTCCAACAAAAATACTAGAACCTAGTTAAATGAAAGAGACTTTCCCCAGACCATCAACCTTCAGGTCCTTCCCAATCTTTTCCTACTTGTGTTTTTTAAAGTCAGCTTTCCTCCTCAGTCTCTCCCTGGCTTCAGTAACAACCCAACATTGCCTTCCTCATTCCAGATCTCAGAAATGGGGAGGTAGAAACTTTCACTGTCCTTAACTGATACCTTCCTTGTCTCTTCTTTCTCTCAAAGCAGCATAAACCACTTTCCCTCAAGGAGCTTCCTGGTAGGAGCACAGTGAACACATTGCTCACTAATTTCCTTCTCCCCCTCAAGCAATAACAACCCCAGGCACATCTGCTACCCCTAAGTGTATCCTATCACCCCAGTACCTATTATGCAAATTACTTGCTAATTATGAAAATCAAGCTCATTAATTTTGATCATTTTCTACCAGTTGCTTTGTGCTCCTGGCACACACCAAAAAAACCCACAAGGAAGGAGGAATGCAAATAGCTTCGTTACTGACCTTTTAGTCATTTCAGAATAGAATAGTTTTGTTGTTGTTGTCCCTGCAGTACTACCCCATCATGTGTAAATGACACTCCTGCCTCTCTTTTCTAAAGCTGCAGACATAGTGAAGCATGTTTAGAGAAAGGTATAGCACATTGGTCTACCATTCTGTCCCCACCCGTCTATCAGTCTATTATTTTGCATCATTCTTCAGTTAATATGAAAAAGTTCCAGGTATGAGAGATAACTTCTCTGCTTTTCTCTCAGATTTTCAAGTCTTGGAACCTGTGTATTTAAAAACTAGGGATGATAGAGCTTCTTGGGTTCACTTACTATTCCTGTTTTGAGATAGATTCAGATAATTTTGAGCTTCAACCCACTCCCAGTTCCAGATTTCATGACATTTACACACAGAGAGAGACACATGCAAACACACATTGACAATCCTAATTGGAAATCATCCATTACAGACAATGTTTGTGGACATTAATATTTTTCGTTAAGCCTCCAGAAGATGGCTATTAAGGATGATTTAAAATTTCTCTGCTGTTCTGACCCCCAAATCTCTACTTCTATTACACTTCTTCCCTCCCCCCCCAAGGAAGGCCTGCAGTACAGAGACAGAGCATCTGGTTTGCATGCTGAAGATCCCCATTCAGTTCTTGGCATCTCCAGTTAAAAAGGTCAGTTAGGAAGTGATGTGAAAGACCTTTGTCCGAGACCCTGGAGAGCAGCTGCCAATCAGAGAAGACCGTGGTGATGTGATAGACCAACACTCTGTCTCACTATGTTGCACCTTTATGCAGTCATATGCATGCTTATTCTCATGAGATGTTTTTTGCTTCCTCACACTATTTTGTATAAATGTGCATTATTTGTGCTCCAATAAATCAGTATCACACAATATATATAAATAATGCTTATTTTTATTTACTTTATACCCCACCTTTCTCCCCAGTGAAGACTCCAAGCAGCTTACATCATTCGCCTCTCCTCCATTTAGAGTTTGTTGCCTATTGGCATCTGAAGCACTGATGGGAAGCAATTGGGGTGTATGTGTAGGAGTGCACACTGGTATCATACCAGCTTGCTGATGGCAGTTCCTATGAAAACCAGGAGTGATGTCATGGGATACTCTTAGATTTGCAAATAGTCTATGCTTTTACCATAGAGTTTTGCAAAATCAAGAGAATATCATGTAAATATGAATGACACATTTTTGGAAAGTATACTACTCTAAAAAGTGCTAGTATGTTAGATGCTAAAGATTAGATTCCAGAGATAATTTGTCTTTAGTCCAAGTTCATTTTTCTTTGTCCATGTGCGCACACACATGGACACACCCTTCTCAGATCAGATATGTTACAATGTTAATAGTGGTGTCTAAATCTAAGATACTTCAATTAACACTGCAATGAGTCTCTGCTGGAGCTATTGCTATGTCAGTGGAAATGTCTGAGTATCGGCAATTAACTGCATAATAGACATGTATGCAGGGATGGAAATTATTGTCAAAACACTGAAGTGTATCAGACATTGCAATTACAATAACATCATAACAGAGATGGGTGAAATACCATAATTGACACTGCAGTGATTTGGATATCAACTGACTACATAAGTTAGTGGAACAACAGCATGTTGTTCATTGTCTCAGAATGTAATGTTTTCCTGGCACCTAAAGCATTCTCGGCCACTGAACAGCTATAAATTGTGGATACTTCACACATAAAACTGTCATTTTGCAGAAGACATTTTTTTTCTTAAAATGTAGAAAATGGAATTTGGCTGTGGATTTGGAGGTCTGAAGATGGATTCTATCATGAAACTCTGCAGTGTTTATTGGAGCTATGGAGACAACTATATCTAAAAGCTATTCTAAGCCTCTCTAGATTCCCATAGTCATGGGGAACCCCAAGAGCACTTTCAGTGTCTGTTGGCTGTTGGCCATATGGTACTTGGAAGGAGTGAGTCTTCTTCACTGCCATCTGCATCCCTATGGAGTCAGCTAGAGCCAGTGTGGTGTAGTGATTAGTGTGCTGGACTAGGATCTAGGAAACTCAGGTTCAAATCCCCACTCTGTCATGAAAACTTGTTAGGTATTTTAGGGTAGTCAAACACTCTTGGACTAACCATCCTTACAGGATTGTTGTGACAATAAAAGAGAGGAGAGGGGAATGATATAAACTGCTTTGGGTCCCCATTGGGGAGAAAGGCAGGGTATAAACCAAGTAAATAAATAAACAAATTTAGGAGGGGTCTGATCCTTGCCACAATATATACATCCATTTATGTGTAAGTCACTAGAATACTGGGAATGGAAAAGATCGTTAGCCTATGCATGCTTGGCTGTAATGTGAACTTTTCAGTTCTTTATATTAGAAACATCTAAATGTATTTGTTAGAGAATTTATATGCCATCTTTTCAGAGAACCTGCTCAAGGCATCTCACAAAATAAAACACAGGAAAATCATAAAAATAATAAAAACCATTAAAATAAACTATTAAAAGCCCAATCAGAATATATAACATAAAAAGCTTAGCAGCCTAAAATAAACCTCATAAAACAGTCCTTGAGCTAACAGCAGACTATTAAAAAGTACGATTTTAAGAGAGCAAACCTTTACCTTCCTAAAAAAAAAAAAAAAAGACCTTTAAAAATAACAAATGCATACCTAACTCAGCACTGAGCTAATTCTGGAGCATTTCTACACTGAGAGGCTCTACTCTTGAAGCATGTTGGTAATCCCTGATTTGTTTTTTATTTATTTCTTTACTTCATTTATGCCATGCCTTCTGCCCCAGCAGAGGCCCAAACAAGCTTATATTGTTCTCCTCTTTTCCATTTTATCCTCACAACCACCCTGCTAACCTGTGTATGACTAACCCAAAGTAATTCAGCAAGCTTCCATGGCAGATTTGGGATTCCTTAGAGATTTTAAAGTAGTTCGGATTAATCTGTACTCCCAATGAAGTCTCATTGTTTCTTTGGGAAATCTGCATTTGGACTATGGGAGTGGGATTCCTGATCCACAGCCCTAGGTTAAGCAGCTGAAAGAGCAACAACTATTGCTGCGTCCTCCAAGTAGGCTGGCAAAGACTGCACAGTGTGTTTAACTGAATGGAAAGCAGAAAAGAAATTCACAGTACAGTCCTAAACACCCATCTAAATCCATTGACATCAGTGGGTTTAGAAGAATATAACTGCTTTGGACTGCACTGCCAGATAGTCTGAGACTGAAAAAGCCAGGTTAAAAGGGATACTGCTAACCTCAATTTAACTAATAAATTAAATCTAATTCAGAGGTTGAATTGCATTGTGTGCAATTGCTGCTGTTAAAATGTTGGAAAGAGCTTTGTAATCTCAGTGAGATCTTGCAGCTTTGCTGTAACTCATTGATTGGTAAATGGGCACGAATGGCTTGCTGCATTAAATTCCTATTGCTACTTGAAATTAGTGCCAAATGACTGGGTGCGAGGTAGTATACACGTCTTCAGGACAGGAGCTCTCTTCCCAGCATTAAATTAAGACCTGTGCAGCATTAATCTAGATAAAAAACTACACATCCTTGACAACTGACAGCTGGTAATGTAGTTAGGACTGCAAGTAATGTTTGGGAATTCCAGATGAGTCACTGTTTGGTCTATAGTAGCAAAACAAGACAGAAGTCCAGTGGCATTTTAAGAACTAACAAAACTGATTGCAGTATAAGCCTCCATGAGTTCTGAGCCACAGTATCACTCCAATGCAGCATAAAAGCTTATGCTGCAATCATTTTGTACTTCAAAAGATCAGCGTTCTCTATCTATCTGTCTGTCTGTCTGTCTACATATATTGTGTCGATAAGTAATATATAAATTAAACATAAAAGCTGTACAACACATAAACACATGAAGCTGCCTTAGAGTCAGACCCTAGGTCTATCAAGGTCAGTAATGTCTACTCTGACTGGCAGCAGCTCTCCAGGGTCTAAGGCAGATGCCATCTACTACCTGCTCCTTTTAACTGGAGATGCCAGGGAATGAACCTGGCTGGGACCTGCAGCATGCAAAGCAGATTCTCTATCACTGATTCATGATCCTGCCCCATGTACAAAATACAAAGGACTCTGCAAAGCCAACAGCAAAGAAACAGAGAATCAAAACGATTGATTAAAATATAAATGAATATAAATAAGAAAGAGAATAGGGACCATTCACACATTCCTTGTAAGGCTTATGTGTACACGTGGAGGGAAGATTCTGGTGGACTGCATTTCTTTCCTAGCAAATTCCTACTTTTTAAAGTACATGATTATTCTAGTCTCTTTTCCCATGACAGTGATTAAGCAGTAGCTTCATCTCTCCAGATTTATATTAGATTGGATCCAGAATTCAGTTCAGGAACTACTGCTATAAACTTCCCAGCCAGCTACAGAAGGTAAATTCTTCTTGACCCTTTTCATAATGTATTTCAAATTGAGATGGAATCTGATTCCCACTTTATGAACTTTCTTGCATGAAGAATCAATACATCAAATCAGAGTCCCTTTAATCATGTGATTTAAAGACATTTTTAATATTAACATTAGTTTTCTTTTTAAAAATGCATATATGTGCAGTCCTCCTAAGCAGTTGTACTCAGAACCCATTTAGGTCTACTCAGTGGTGTTTACTCCCAGGAAAGTATTCTTAAGATTGCATTGATAGTTATTATACCTTCCATTTTAACACATTCAGGACTGTAGGATGAAGCTAGCTAAAGTCCTTGAGGAATAAAGCCCCTGTTAATTCTCAGGCTAAGTGCATTCTCTTGTAAGTAAGTTTAAGTTCAGTTAATGTTGGGTAGATGAATTAAAAATACATAATATGTATCCATCTGGCTTAGCTTTTAAACACAGGAAAATTTCAAGTGAAGATACTGGTAAATGGAACATAACTATGCACAAAGCCAGGTAGACATTTCCCATAGTTAATGGAAGGCACATCATCACAGCTGGATCAGTTAAACATTCTCCTAAGTGCATTGGAATGGCTCATATATACATCACTCTGATGAGGATGGAGGGATGTCTGAGGAGAGCTTTAACGAAATTAGGTGGTTAGTATAATTTTGAAATAAGATACAACAAATTTCATTTGGATACAACTTAGTTAAAAACTTTCATTCTAGCCAGACTTTTGCTGGCAGAGCTTTCCCATTCTCTCTTCCTTTTACACAGCTGTGTGACGTCTGCAGGTCACTTTGGAACTGAACAGGAATTTTTGAGCTCTTAGAAGAAGAAAAGAAAAATCTTCTTCTTCTTCTTCTTCTTCTTCTTCTTCTTCTTCTTCTTCTTCTTCTTCTTCTTCTTCTTCTTCTTCTTCTTCTTCTTCTTCTTCTTCTTCTTCTTCTTCTTCTTCTTCTTCTTCTTCCTGTTTCACACTTTTAAATAGCTTTGGTCCATAGGAAACTGGTTAGGTCTAGCTAGAGGCTGGTGGGATTAGAACAGGTTTGGTGATTCAAGGTACAGCATTAAATTGGCAAACTCGCTGTGGTATATACATATTGGGAGAGCTAACCTAACCAGGCACTGCTTCTGCCTAGGGTGAAATAGCTCACACAAAGAGGACTAATACTTATATAGAATCAGAATGCTCAGCCACTCAGATGTTGACATTACTGGTGGACACTGGAAATATTGTGCACATTACAGGCAATCAGACTTAGGGATGGGCATGAACCAGCTTACAAACTAAAGTTCATCATGAATTTTGGCTAGTTCATGGTTTGCGAAGCAATGTTCATGACAAGCAACCAGAACAAACATTCCACAAACTTTCATGCTGTTTGCGGCAGTTTGTGAATGGATACATTTCCAGACATACTGTCTCCACTCAATTAAATTGTTTACAAAACTTTAAAGTGTGTGTGTGTGGGAGAATCCTCCAGCCTTGGAAATACCAATAGGAACCCTCCAAAGCTTAACAGGACTACTGGCTGCCAATATCTATGGGATCAGAATGCTATATATTGGCTCAGTTCGACAGCATTTCCTCTGCTGGCTATTGGCAGTTAGACAGAGAAGCAGAGAACTGCTTAAAAGGAGAGCACATACATTTCTTCCTGATTGTGAACACCTCTCTTCTGCTGGCATTTGAGTGTTAGGTGCACTTAGGGCTCTGAGCCTCCCTGTCTCTCTGCTCTTGCTGAGCAAAAGGGCTTAGCTACTGGGCCCTGAGGTGGATTCAGAACTCTGAGCCACCCTTTCTCTCCGCTCATGCTGAGTGGTGGGGCTTAACTATTGAGTGCCTTGGCTGAGGACCTACATTTTATACCCTCCTGACTGTGAACTCCTCTCTCCTGCTGGGGTTTGAGTGTTAGGTGGACTCAGGGCTTATGTCCATGCAAGAGAGGTCAGACAAGATGACAGCCTTGTGTGACCAGTACTGCAGAGGATCAGCATTGGCAGGCTCAAGGGACTTGGCACCCCTCACCATCACATCTGCTGAATCCTCTGCCATTGCACGCCTGGCATCCTCACCACTGCTGACCTCCCAATTCACAACTGACAACCAGTAATCGAGCTTCTCCCTGGTTGGGCTCTTTGAAGCAAAGGCGCTGGGCTGCAGCTTTTCATCCTCCTCTTCCCCAGCAACTTTCACCCACTGTTCCCTCTGGTGACATCTGCTGGCCTGTAGCCTCCATACTTCTTTTCAGAGCTCACACTACCATTTTCAAGAGCTTCACATTCAGGAGAGCAATGCTGCCTTTTATCCAGGGGTCACAGATACAGGCTAGCTTGTACTCTGCTTCATTGCAGAGAGGATGCAACTTGGTGGTGATGGCCACTTGCATCCTCTCTGCCAAGGCTGTGACCTGTGGGAGAACAGCCAGCTCCAGTGTGGAGGCCACTGCCTGGTCCAGCCCTCGAATCAGGGGGATGACTTGCCCCAGGCTGGCCATATGGACACACACTACTTCGGCAGTATAGTGAAAGGGCTTGAGGACACACACCATTTGGGAGAGGGTCAGCCAGTCATTGGAGTTGATACTGAGCTCCTCTTCCCCATGCAGGATGGTCATGAAGGAAATAACATCCTGCACCATGTTATTCTGTGCCATCAAATGTGCAATTTTGGCATAGGTGGAGTTCTTCATTCCCCTCCCCCTGCTTCTCACACAGCAGATGGACAGACTTGATGCTGCACAAGAAGTGGGCACCCAGGTGCCAGCTGGTCTCCAGCAAGGACCGCATCTCAAGGGGGGCAGCATCCCAGGGGGCCCTGACAGTGCTCCCCAGCCCCAGAGCATCCTTCACCACCAGCTGAAGTGTGTGCACCAGGCAGACAATGCCCTTGAGGTGCACACATTTCACTTCTGCCAGCATGTTGGTACTGGCATCAATTACCATGTAGCAATGGGCGATGTTGCCACTGCCCACCGACTTCCTCGGGCTACTCTGTATCACATGGCAGTGATGTTTTGCACTTTGTAGTCTGCATACAGCCACTGCATGTGGATCAGAACCACTTTGTAGCCCGGTGGCAGGACTGTGCCCCCCTGGGGCCTGGGCCAGGCCCTGACAATCCTCCTGGCTGCTCCAGAGGACTGCTGTGAAGTACATGGTTTTGCCTTGCACTCTGGAGACTTGAGTCTTGACCATCGCCACTAAAGCTGGTGAAAGGCTATGTCCTCCGTTAGGGAGAAGGGTTGGCCATCCACAGCAATCATCTTGCTGATGGTGAGGTGAGTGACTGCTTCCTGGGTCCATGTAGCCCTTTTGATGTCTTGGAAGATGGCCTGCCTTGATGAACACCCCAAGTGTGAGGAGCCTTTCTTGGAAGAGCCTCCTGCTCTCCCTCCATTTCTTCGTGCTGAGAGGGAGTGGGCCAATTCCTCCTCCCACTGGCCACCACTCTTTCCTCCTGCAGCAACGTGGTTGGGTGCACCCTTTGCAGGTGCCTGCAGAGGAAAAGTGTTGGGAGTTTGTGCCCCTCTGGACATGGGTGTAGCACTCTGCCACACAGGGGTCACTTGGGAGGGTGTGGATTTTTTTTCAAACTTTGGGCTCCCCCCCTCTGAATCACTGCTGTCAGAGTCCTCCTCTTCAAAGACTATGTTAGCAACTGCTGGTGTCTCTGGGCAGTGCTAACAACTCTTTTGCCTCTGTGAAGAGCCCTAGGAGGTTCTGAGACCCCTGGTGATACCTTGGTAGGGCCAGTCTCCAGTAGGCTGGCAGGAAGGGTTTGGCGTCTGGGGATGAGGGCTTGTGGTATGCAGGAGGTGGATGACTTCTTTCCCCCACAATGAGCACCCTTTGCACCCACTTTCACCCTCATGGCACACAGAGGTGTTCAGAAATTTGAAGCAAGCAGAGGAGTGGCTTTTAACACTTTGTAATACATAAATCATATTTTGTAGTACTGGGAGCAATCCTCAGAGCTTGCCTCAAAGCCACTCCTCTGCCAAGCTGTCATGGGGTTACTTTGGGGAGTCCTGGTCAGAACTCTGGGAGGTGTATTCCTTTCTATCCTTCAGAACCTGCCTTTGGAGACTTGAAGGGGGGGAAGGCTGCAAGCATAGAATGCCTAGATGGGGGGTCTGCCCAGGTGAAGTTTCCCTGTGAGTTTGGTGTGACTGGCTTGTTCCTGAGCCATTCCATAGACTCCTGTAACTGCAGCTGGCTTTTCTAGAGAGAGCACTGGAAAGACCTTTTTTTGGGGGGGAGGGGGGGTAATGGACCCCAGAAATGTAATCTGCACCCAATTTGGAGAGATTGTAGGGGAATGGGTGGCAGGGTGAGGTTCCCTGTGCATTTGGTGTGTGTACACTGCAGGGGGGTCTATTCTATACACTTTTGAACCTGTGCCTGACATTTAAAAAAAAAAAAAAACCAAACCACTTTCCTGGGGGTACCATCTTTGGGGGCCCATAACTTGGACTCCCCAAGTTCAATCTACACATAACTTGTAGGAGGATCAGGGGAAATCCCCTGTGAGTTTGATGCCTCTAAGCTTGCACAGGGTCCATTCTATACATTCCTGAACCTGCACCTGTCATTTTCCCAGAAAGCACTTTCCTGGGGGCACCTTCTTTGGGGGTCCATAACTCAGACCCCCTAAGTCTAATTCTCATCAAACTTGGTGGACAGGTAGATGAGAGTCAGCCAGAGAACCTTTTTGAATTTGGTGTCTCTAGAATGCTGGAGGGGGTGTTCTACCATGTCACAATCCCCACAAACTGAACCAGTTTCTTTAGCCCTGAAAAGTTCATGATGGTTTGCAGTTTGTGAACTGGGAACACCACGAACAACGAACCAAACTATATTTGCCCAGTTCATGCCCATCCCTAATTAGAATGATCCTGTTTGGCTGAATATTGGCAGAATGTTTTATTTGCACAGTGTCCCCAAGATACCTATCTGCTCAGTCACTCTTACTCCTCACCATTTCTTGTAGCCTGGGAAACATAAACCATACTGAAAGGCACCAGAATGACAAATGTCCAGTTCTTTTCAAATGTCAGAAATTATTGCTATCCGATTAGTTATATCAACTGTATTAAAGAATGAACTGATGTGGATTGGTCCTTTATTAGTTACTATCTGAATGCATATCTCTGAAGAAGTGGGGATAGACCTTTCTGGAACAAAGACTGGACTGTGTGAGAGAAAAAAGGATACCTTTATAGTATGAAATGCTAGGATGCTAGCCCGCAATGAAGGATAATCAGTTTTCCTTCAGAGTAAAGCCTCTGTTTACAAGTTTGCAATTTTGAACAAAGTTACACTCTTTTAAGTCTACTAAAGTCAATGGGCTTAGAAGCTTATAACTCTGTTAAGGATTGCAATGTAAAGCATTTTTCTCTAACATCTATATATCTAATAACCAATGGTCCCTCTGCATGCAGATACTTATTTCTGCAGTTCTAGGGCACGTGGAGGGTAAGAGGTTTTTCTGCACACTTGGGGTACTCTCCAGGGTTGCAGAAAAATGCAAAAAGTTTAAAAAATACACAGGGAGGTTTAAAAAATCTAAAAAAAAAAAAAATGAGTTGTCTTCACTTGTGCAGTCCGGTCTCATGATACTCCATGCCAGATTTGGAGCTTTGCTCAGTGGCCGGCCTCCCCACAGCCAGCAAGATGGCCCTGAAGCCACAGGTCGGGCTGCCACTACCAGGTCCTTCCAAGGAGGCTGCCCCCCCCCCACAGCCAGCAAGACAGCCCTGAACAGGCAGGGGTCAGGTCCTTCCCAGGCAAGCATCCTCCCCATGGCCAGCAAGACAGCCCTAGAGCAACAGGGCAGGAGATGCCAATGCCACTGGGTCTTTCCCAGGCAGCTGGCCTCACCACAGCCAGCAAGACAACCCTGGAGCAGCAGGGCAGGGGATGCTCCCCACTGCCAGAAAAACAAGGAAGCAGCAGAAAGGGAGGCAGAAGAGGGGGAGATTGTTGGGGGGGAGAGAAATAGGGAAGAGAAAGAGAGGCAAACTGAGAAGGGGTGGGAGAAAGAGGACATTGTCCGAGAAGGGCTGGGGTAAGAGAGGGGTGAGACATACAAGAGGTGAGAGGAGAAAGGGGGTAAGAAAGGATTCCTAGAGAAGGGGGTAGGGAGGAAAGCTAACATAGAAGGGGTGAGATGTGAAGGGGAGATGAGGGAAGATTGATCGATAATGAGTGGGTGCAGAAGGACAGGAGGGAACTTTGACAGAGAAGAAGGGAGGGTAGCAAAGGTGGGGGAAATGCCCCCTCCAGTGCAAGTTTCTTGCAGGTCTCCCCTTGTTCTTACTCAAAGCAACACAGCATAGAACAGGTGAAAAGAACCCCATCCAAGAGGTCAAAGAGAAAGAGACTGCTCCAAAGAAATGCGGGCTTTGCCAGACAGGAACACACTGCATGAATCTCAAAGTGAAAACAATATGTGCATAAATACAGTATCACAGAATCACAGGGTCGGAAGAGGCCATACAGGCCACCTAATCCAACTTCATGCTTAATGCAGGATCAGCCTAAAGCATCCTTGATAAGTGTTCATCCAGCTGCTGCTTGAAGACTGCCAGTGAGGAGGAACCCACCACCTTCTTTGGCAGACGATTACACTGCCAAATTACTCTTACTGTAAAAAAAAGAATTCCTAATAGCCAGCTGGGACCTTTCTGCCCATAATTTAAATCAGTTCCTGCAAGTCCTGTCTCTACTGCCAACAGGAACAACTCCCTGCCTTCAAATACTTAAGAGAACAATCATCCCCTCCCCAAACCTCCTCTTCTCCAAACTGAACATTTCCAAGTCCCTCAACTTTTCCTCATAGGGCTTGGTCTCCAGGCTCCGATCATCCTCATCGCTCTCTTCTGCACCTGCTCCATTCTGTAGTTTTTGTATTGCTATTCAAACTTCCCAGGTAGAGAGTTTAATGATGATATAATACTCAATAATGTGTGGATGCAGCCTACAATGAACATCCTCAGATTCTAAAGTAAAATCCCATAATGCATGATATAGAAGCCATCCAATGACCATAGAATCTGCTCAGAAACAAAGACCTGAGATGTGCAGTGCATAATGTAACAATAATATGATATTACCAAACAAAGATGATCTACCTAACTGCACCTATCTTATGATAAGCCATACAAATACCTTACCCAAACATGTAAGAACTGAGACAGAACTGAAGCATTCTGTTTAATTTCCCAGTAGTTCTTGTTATTGCTGAAAAACACTTTGGGTGTGCTTTTGACTATCCTCTTGAGATGTTACATGCTTTGGATTATAGAAAGAAGTGGGCAAAAGCCACCAAAGGCTGATTTCTAAAACTCCAGAACTATGCAACCAGTTGCACCTGACCAGACATAATGCCAGAAAATTCTGAAACCTGGGGAGCAAAGAAGCTGTCCAAATTCTGAATTCCTGGCAAAGTTTTGTGAGTGTTCCCTAACCAATGAGCTTAGGGAGTCTCTTTACTGTTAGTAAATCCTCCCCCAGTTTACAGAGGGACTCAACAGTGTTTGATCTGAGCTGTGGTCCAGAACTAAGACAAAAAGCAGATACACAAATTTCAGTTTTCACATAATTAGCTTAGCCATTTGAAATCATGAAAAAAACCATTTAGATTTTAGAACCATCATGATCCACAAAGTGCCTATAAAATCCCCTGAGCCAAGTAAACCTACTCTGCATATATTTTTAGGCTGTCCTTCAGCTTTTACTTTTTTTTACTTTTAGTCCAAACAACCCACAGAATGGTGTCTAATTAAAGATATCAGCCTTGCCTCCTACAAAACTCTATTCCTGAATTGCAAGGCTCAGAAAAATTGTTTGGCAAATGCAGGATCAAAAAGCCAAGTCATAATTCCCAGTATGCCTCGGTTTGGAAGAGGTCATTACACAGATGGAGGTCAAGATCGAAAGCAACCCTATTTAAATAGAACAGGAAGGATGACATCAGCAAAAAGGCACCAATCAGCAAGAAAGCTGGGATCATAAGACAACATTGTAACATGAGGAGCTACCTCAGGGAGAAACCTTCCCCTTCTTTAGATCGAAACACTAACCCATTAAGCTTTAACAAGGGATGGGAAATATCACATGACACCTTCTAGAATATCAGCTTCCTGTGAATTTAAGTAACCTAGGATGGAATGAATAGTGTTAACTGCTCATTTTCTGTTGTGAAGTTATAGCATTGTTGTGTGAGAGGCAACATTTGAAACCCTCATCAAGTCAACAAGGCATTAATTATTAAGATGACTGCATTACCAATTCTGCATTAGCACTGACAAGAGAAAGAAATGCTAAAGGTGGAATAAATAATGAGATCCATCACATGTTTCTTAAACAGACTTGAGAGTAAACAAATTCTATTTTAGCCTTCTTGCTTTGAAAAGTGGCATTTTGAATTGCCTGTATCCAGCACTCCCTCTAAGTTGTGGAGTCTTGTGAGCAAAAATTCTACTTTGTGAGCTACTGGCATTAAAGCTGTGAATGGGCAATTTGACTGCTGCATAAATTAGGTTGCTCTGGGGCCATCCTTCCTGAGCTAAGACAAAAATGTGTGAGCCGGAGGCTACAAGACTGTGAGCTAACTCACATTAACTCAGCTTAGAGGGAACACTATCTGTATCATAGCTGTAGAAACTACTCAAATCAAATTCAGCCATTGGAAGATAAATATTACCTGTCTCAAATGCAAATTTATAGAAGATTAGAATATAGCTTTCGATCACATCTTTCCTCCAACTTGAAAAATGATATGAGATGCAGACACTGTCTAATTGGGAACAGTGACCACAATATTAAGTTCAGCTTTCGTGTCTATGGAAAGTTAACCCTAAAGTACAAAACTGTAACGTTTGATTTCAAAAGAGGTAACTTTACAAAAATGAGGGACGAGACAGAAGAAAGCTGAAAAGAAAATACAAGAGAGTAAAATCCCTAGAGGATGTTTGGAAGGTATTTAAAATCAGGTTAACTGAAGCCCAGATAGAACGAATTCCCCATGTTAGGAAAGGGAAGGGACTATGAAGTCTAAAATTGCATGGTTGACCCAAGTCAAAAAAGCCTCAGATCAGGGGTCCCTGTGAGCTACCTCTATTTTTCCTCCTACATCACTCATACACAGCATCTCCAGTTCCTCCAACTGATCTGCAACCACCACCTTAAACTGCCGTGCCTTCCCATTGCCCTAATAGGGGGATGAAAGGACTCCAAGGACTGAGCAACAACAGGGGAAAGTGGACTGGAAGCTAATTCATTTTTTCCCCATATACAGATGTAGCAGACCTCTGAATACTAGTGTCAGGAGATAACACTGGGAAATGCCTTAGCCTCTGAGCTCTATTTCTGACCTCCCATAGTCACTGTGTGAGACAGGATTCTGGACATTGGTGTGATCCAGCAGGGCTCTCCTTAAATTTTCATGTTTTTAACTTGTTGTATGCATTAGCAATCATGTTACAATCATTGTCAGAATAATAAAGTTAATGAATGGCCTAAGCCCATGATAGCTAAAATATTTCTAGGGGTTTTTTTGTTACTCCATCATGTTGCATAAATCCAGCAACAGGCAGAACCTGATGATACACTCTAAAATTCTTCACATGAAAGTCCATCATACCTGCAGAGAGGAAGTAAGTTCTGATAGAGCTGGTGATTGACACAAATAAATTGGGTAAAAACAGGACACTGCAAGGAATTAGGACATGCTAGCATGTGCACCCTGGTATGGTACATTATTTAGTTCTGAATGGAGAACTGTAGAGCACTGGAAGTAGTCCATAGGTCATGTAAAATAAATAGTGTCATTTGTTAGTGCTACCATACTTCTGACTCTGGGAGGATGATGCATGGGATCCATCTCATGGCTACATCATTCAGACACAGTTCCACATTATGTAAGGATGCATCACAGAAAACTGGTTGTTAGTATTTTTAAAATGTTCCCTATATGTTTTATGATTGCCTTTGAATTAGGATTTGAAGAACAATTGCACAAACAGTCAAATGGAAGCGCCTCTTTTGACCGATTATCTGGATAAACAGTACACAAAATGATAGCAGAAAAGTATTTTAAGTAATGATAGGTAAATGTTTTTCCACTCAGTCTGTGATTTGGCACAGCTAATACATGAGCCCCCCAACACACACTTGGACTATAGGTCTCCTCCAGATCTCAGCTCCAAAATTTGGACAATCTATCATAGTTTTGATGACATGGAGTAAAGTGAAGCCTGAACATTATTTATTTATTTACTTTATTTATACCACTCATTTTACCTCAATGAGCACCCACATTTATTTATTTATTTATTAGATTTTTGTTCCATCTTCCTGGCTGAGGCCGGCTCAGGGCAGCTTACATAAAAACAATATAATATAAAATATAACATCCGTTAATACACAAGAATTCTTAAAACCATAAATCTCTCCTTATATATAATTGTGTTTTGGTCATGGACTCTCCTGAACATTCCACATGCTTCCAAATCAATTGGCTCACTGATCTGTCACTCAGAGGGTGCCCCTAGCCACTGGCTGCATTGCCTGAGTCTCCCCCAGCTGCCACTCAAGAGTACTTGCATGCCATTGGCTGGGTGCTGGGTTTGCTCCTCTTCCCTCCCCACTCCTTCAGCCACTGTGCCCTGTCAGAATTTCTGGCAAATGGCTTTGTCTCTTGGTGAAGACATTTGCCTCCTGTGTGGGACTAATTTTTCCCTCAGTAGTGTTGGTAGGTGTAATGAAATGGCAGTTACCTGTGTCTGTAAGATGGCTGCCATCTGTTTGTTTACAATGCTCCTCCATAAGGCTTAATTGAGCTGTAGTTCCAGAGAAGAGCCTGCAGAGGTATCACTCACTGGGTTGAATGGGGCTTCCTCATCTGCTGGCCTACAGTTCCCAGCTGCCCCAAGGTCAAAAAGTGCAGGAAAAGAGGGACCGTCCCAAGAGACGGGACAGCATCAATATAGACTCCAGCTAGGCCACAAGCCAGAGTCGTGGGGAACCCTGGGAGGCAGCAGAAATTCAGCCACTCCACTGTTGGCTGGACTGGGGAATGGATGGAAGTTTCCCTGTTCTCTTGGGCAGGAGAGAAAGGCTGAAGCAGAGCCAGAAGCCGGTCCAAGGAGAGATCCTATTCTGAGCCCACAACCTCCAGAGGTAGAGAGTACTGTGTGTAGGGAAAGAGAATTGCATTTAACCCCTGTTGATTTATGTCCTGTTGGTTCATGGTGTGTGTTTACTCCTACAGTTGTGGTGGGAGGTGAACAGCTGAGTTGTAAACTGGAACTTGTTTCACCACAGTAGGCAACAAAGCTTGGTTCAGACAAAGGAAGGAAACCCTTTGCAGGCTTTTGTGAGGAACTCATTGGGGCCAGTCCTGACTAGGGTTGCCAGCTACAGATAGGGAGATTCCTGGAGATTTTCTGGTAGAGTCTATGGAAACCAGGGTTTGGGAAGGAGAGAGGCCTCAGCTTAACAGAATGCTATAAAGCCCAGCTTCCAAAGCAGTTATTTTCTTCGGGAGGGAGAGATCTGTTGTCTGGAGTTCAGTTGTGATACCTGGTGATCTTCAGGCTCCACCTAGAGGTTGGCTACCCCAGCTGTGACAGTCAGTGCTTCAGAGAAGGGTCTGCTAGATCCAGATTCTTGCTGTAGAAGCTGAGCGGGTGATTTTGGACCAGTCACAGACTTTCAGCCTAACCTACCTCACAGGGTTGTTGTGCAAGTCAAAAGGGGGAGAGGAGAATGATGTAAGCTGCTTTGGTCCCCATTGCAGAGAAAGACTACTTTTCCTCCTGGGAAACCATTGTTGCCAGTCTCCAGGTGAGGGCTGGAGATCACTCAGAATTACAACTGCTCTCCAGATGGCAGAGATCAGTTCCCCTGGAGAACATGGTAGACTTTGTGTCCTTATAGCCTGCTGAGATGCCCCCCATGACAGCCAAGGTGACATGGAAGTCAGGGTTTCAGAGCACTGTGGAGGCTGCAGGTGGAGGGAGATGGAAAGCTGAAGAGTGAAAGGGAAATAAAGGTAGGTTGATGCTTGGCTGGGAAGGAGATAGGGTTACCAACTCCAGGTGGGAAATTCCTGAAGATTTGAGGTATGGAACCTGAAGAGGGTGAGATTTGAGGAGGGGTGGGATCTCAGACAGGTACAATGTCAAAGACTCCACCCTCCCACCCAACCATTCCCTCCTGGGGAGCCACTGTTGCCAATCTCCAAGTGAGGGGTGGAAATCACTCAGAATTACAGCTGATCTCAAGGAGGGAAGGGGGAGGAAATGGAAAGCTGAAATCAGGGGCAGATAATGGCAGACTGATGCTTAACTGAGAATGAGATATAGTTGCCAACTCCAGGTTGGAAAATTCCTGGAGATTTGAGGAGTGGAGCCTGGAGAGGGTGAGGTTTGAGGAGGGGTAGGACCTCAGACAGGTACAATGCCATAGACTCCACCCTCCCAACCAGCCATTTCCTCATGGGTAACAATTGTTGCCAATCTCCAGGTGAGGACTGGAGATCACTCAGGCTGGAGATCACTCAGGTAGTATTATTTATTTATTTCTCAGACTTATACCCAGCCCTCCCCACACAGCAGGCTCAGGGCGGCTTCCAACAAGCATAAATACAATTAAGATCATACAATTATATAAAAACACAGCATATAAAACAAATACAAAACACAAGTAGAGATCAGTTCCTCTGGAGAAAATGGTGGACTCTGTGTCATTATACCCTGCTGAGGTCACCACAGCAAAGTGACGCTGAGTGGGAGAGTGTCCACTCTCCCAGAATCTCTTTCTAGAGCTCATTGTATTTATTTCCACAATGGACCTTACTCCTAGTATAATAATATTATAAAGTGCTAGTGCTTAATTTCCTCATCATACAGTCAGTTCCTTGATCTTCTTCAGTTATCCTGGGCAATCAATTCCAGCAGTAATTGGAGGATCCAGGGAATCAGGGCTTACATCTCCTTCATTTTATCCTCACCACAGCTCTGTGAGGTAACTTAGGTTGAGTGCTCACAACTGGCCCAAGATCACCCAGCAAGCTTCCATTGCAGAACAGAGATTCAAACATATTCTTCTACCTACACAAACCCACAAACTCCCCACAATAAATCAAATCAGTCACCTGTGAGTCCCTGAGAACTTTCTGTTTCCTTCATTCCCAAACTTACCTAGTGAAAACTCTGAGGGCGAGCCAGAAACAACTTCTCTAGAAAACAGCACTCAGTTCTTAAGGCAGCCAAATATAGTGAACCAAAGACGTTTATACTCCTAACCAGGAAAATCAAAAATGTGGTAATATCACTGGTTTCAAGTCCCCCCCCTAGTAATCCTATGTACATTAATATAGGGGCAATGTTATTGAACCTTCACTGGCACTTCCTTCCAAGAGAATATGACTGGGACTGGGTGACATGAGATTCTAAGCAGGGCATTTTCTTTGGTACCATTTTGCTTTTACCCAATTCTCCTTTTCCAGCAAGTAACTTTATATGCTGTTTTGAACAGTGTTGGGAATTTGAACTTCATTAAAAATAGAAAACCTGCTGCTGAAGGTGAAAGCATCAGCTGTAATTATGGGTCACTTTTTTTTCTGGAGGGGAATGGGACAAGGTCAACCTAATTTTATGTCTTCGGATGGCACATAAAGGAGGAAAATTTAATTAGGACAACACACTGAATATACATAACGAACCTATTTATTTCTTACTTTTCATATCAAGCATCCTTCTTGCTCTCCTCCATGGTATCAGATTACATCATTGCTCCAGGGATGAACATCAACTGCTCTTTCAAGCGTGTTTTATATCTTACTGATCTGAAAGTAAATTGAAGTCTTTTAGCTAGGGAATAAAATGGTTACTTAACCAAATTGACCACTGTTCAATAGTTACTATCATGGCAAAAGGGTTGCATCTTTTTTTTTTTTTGAAGATTCTTTAAGAATGTATTGCTAATGTGAATGTAATATTGCTAATGCTAATATGCACACCTATCTTTGGGTGTTCTCTCCTGTTTGGACTGATTCTGATATAATTTGATCACATTTCAGTGTCTTGAATATTTAATAAGATTACTCTCTTGTGTGATTAGAATACAAGAGAACCTCAGTAAAAGTGAAACTGATCCCCTATGTGATTGTGGAGATTTCAAGCCATCTCCTGTCTTATTTCTCCACAATATCCAGTGTTAGAAAATGGCTTAGCACTAGAATTTGCAGCATGTCAGACTTCTACTAGAAACTCTTGTTCCTACTAGACACTGGCCTGAACAGTCTTTATATCTTTATTGAGGTCTTCTCAGTACCATAGAGTTAGATAGTGTCTCAGGTTCCACTGAGCTCAAGTTTCCTCTTACCAGCTCTCTCAGGATGGGGAAAGGTTCCCAGCCAATGGAAGAATGTGTTAAAAAGTGATGTTAGAAACAGCCCTCATTTTTTTCTAGATACAATAGTAAAGAACAAAGGGGGAGCCCTGCTGAATCAGACCAGTTGTCCATGTAGTACAGAATCTTTTGAGAAACAGTGACCAGATTGTACACAGAATTGTGCCATACACTGAGCTGATATTTTCATCGAGCTATTCACTACAACCCCTAGATTTCGTTCAGTCTCAATCAGCTAGACCTTGTCAGCATATATTTTAAGTCAGGATTTTTTATTCCAGTGCACATCGCCTTGCACTTACTTACATTTAACCTCATTTACAACATTGTTGCCGAACTTAGAGACATCCTCTTGTTGCTCATCTGAGATTCCACTTCACAATGTAATTTTTTTTAGTCTCACCACTGGATTATCAATATATATGTTACGCAATAGAAGTCTGCTTAAGAGGCAACTCTGGAAAACATACCTCTGACTTGTTTTGTGACTTCCCAGCATCTTTTAACATTGAACTAAAACTTTTCAAAATTGCCTATCAACAAGATTCCTAAAAGTTCTTGGAAGTGTTTTCTTTATGTTCTTCACATGTTGACAGATGATCTTACAGCTATATGTCAGTCTCTTTTTTTCTGGCACAAAGTTTACATGTTTCATGTGCAATGAGATTCTGTTCACGTTTGATGCGAGTTGGTTCACATGGACATATGTTCTAGAAAAAGAGATGGTAATTCTCAGGCCAGATCTGATTAGGAATGCATTTTATTGGCATAGTTACATTTAATCCTTCATTAACTTTACCAGCACCATGGAATGGAAATGCAGGACATAGTGAATGGTCTTGGAACCCTTGTTGAAACTAAGTAAATAACTGGTCAGATGAGCAACTCCTGGAGACCCAAAGCAAATGCCTCAAAGATTCTGGACAGAAAAGCAGAAGATAAACATAAAAAAACAGGAATTTCCCCCAGTAATCCCAGATTAAAAAGCATCAGCAGTAATTTGGTTTTTTTCGATGTGGCCAGATTCTTCAAGGCATTTGGCTCATTCAGACAAATTTTGCATGGGTAATTTGAGGATCATGGCCATTCTTCATATGAATGATGCATTTAATTAAATCTCCTAATTACAATGCTGCCCAGCACCTTGCAAGGCCATGTACTTTTCTGTTTTGATAACCAGCTGAAGCCTCAGCTCAGCTTTTTAATAAATTCCACCCTTTATGGCTGACTCTGTTTAATCCTTTGGCTGCTATCATTGTCATCTTTCTCTGACAAGCAATTTTCCATCAGATTTGTGTTGGCAAACTGATGTCCATATGGACACCATGATCTCTTCTAGCCCCATTTAATTCTGAAATCTTGCTGTTAGCAATGTTTCAGTGACATATCTTGATCAATGATTGTAAACTTTCCCATTAAACTTCAACTGTATTGCAGAAAATCGAATGCACAAATATTCTTCTTTGTGAGATTTACATTTTATCTTTAGATTGCAATATTTGGGTTTCTCAAAGTCAAACCCTTTCCTGCTTGATTTCAGTAAGAAAAATTAAGCACATCTGACTGAAGTCAGTTGCTACCCTAAAATACTCCCCACAACTTACCTTTTCTATATGTCTGCAATCCCTTTCTTAGTTTTCTTATACCTTTTCCAGCTCATGTTATGCATGTATGTTTCAATTCTCTGTGTTTTATTATTGGTTTTGCAACATGTTGCCTGCCCATCTTGAAGAGTTTTTATATGCATATTATTCTGTATTTATAAGAATACCACTTTTACATATGGCATATTTATATTGCCAGTTTATTAATCCACAAATAACACTGAAAATCGTGTGCATCTTTGAGAAAAATGCAGTGTGAGGAAACAGTAAATGTTGTGAAAAGAATTATGGTTACAATTTGGGCAATGAAAAAAAAAGTAAAGTGGGGCATTTTTGAGTCAAAATAGCAGCAATGAGAAATGTGAAGTCTCCTAACCTAAAGTGGACTTGACTTTGGACCTGTAACAGTAACAGCCTGGTAAGATGCACTTCACACAACATGAAATCCATGAGTATATCATATATAACCTTGGTGTCAGTGTGAACCATAGGGTTGACAACTCTGGGTTGGGAAATTCCTGAAGATTTAGGGGTGGAGCCGGGGGAGGGAAGGGTTTGGGGACAGGAAGAACCTCAGAGGGATATAATGCCACAGAGTCTACCCTCCAGAGCAGTCATTTAACACCAAAGGGATTAATCTCTGTCATTTGGAGATCAGTTATAATTCTGGGAGATCTCCAGGCCCTTCCTGAAGGTTGGCTATCCTAGTAAAGCATGTCGTATTTTTAGTGTAATTACAGCTATGCAATAACCCAAGTGTGAAAAATGGCATCTTTCTCTCTGACATATTAGGCAATGTCATACCCACAATACTTTATTTGTTTGTTTGTAACTTCAGTTTATAAATTGCCCTCCCCTGTGAAACAAGGCTCGGGGGGGGGTACAACAATAATTGTATATTCATGTCAATTAAAATCAGTTAAAACAGTAACAATAAGCAAATAGACAACATAACAATATCAGATGGCCCTGAAATTAATAATTTTTCCTACCCGGTGGGGAGGGAGGTGAGAGAAAGAGGGGGCCAGGCAGGTTGGAAAACTGTTGCTGTCCTCAACCATAGGCCTGGTGGAAGATCTCTGCCTTACAGGCCCTGCAGAACTGCATTAGGTCCCATAGCCCATGGATGTCATTAGGCAGAGAGTTTCACCAGGCCTGAAAAAGCCCTGGCTCTGGTTGAGGACAGCTGAATGTCTTTTGGGCCAGGAATCACCAGTAGGTTTTTCTCTCCTGAGTGTAATGCTCTTCAAGGGGCATACCAGGAGAGGCGGTCCTGAAGATATGTTAGTCCCAGACCATTTAGGGCCTTGATGGTTAATAACAGAACCTTGAACATGATCTGGTATTCAGCTTAGAGGCAATGCAGCTGGAGGAGCACTGGTTGTATGTGCACTTTCCATGGGGTCCCAGTAAGAATCAAAAAAGGGTTCCAGAGGAGATCCGGAAAATTACAGGCCAGTCAGTCTGACATCAATACCGGGTAAGTTGGTGGAAACTGTTATTAAGGAAAGAATTAGTAGGCACATTGATGAACAAAAACTATTGAGGCAGACTCAACATGGGTTCTGTAAGGGAAGATCTTGTCTCACTAACCTGTTAGTGTCCTTTGAGCGGGTGAACAAACATATGGACAAGGGGGACCCAATAGATATTGTTTACCTTGACTTCCAGAAAGCTTTCAATAAAGTTCCTAATCAAAGGCTCCTAAGTAAGCTCAAAAAGCATGGGATAAAAGGACAAGTCCATTTGTGGATCAAAAACTAGCTAATTAATAATAAACAGAAAGTGAGTATAAATGGGCAATTTTCTCAGTGGAGGGCGGTAAGCAGTGGGGTACTGCAGGAATCAGTACTCGGTCCAATGCTTTTTAACTTGTTCATTAACGATTTGGAGTTGAGAGTAAGCAGTGAAGTGGCTAAATTTGTGGGTGATACAAAATTGTTCAGGGTGGTGAGAACTAGGGAGGATTGTGAGGCACTCCAAAGAGATCTGTCGAGGACGGGCGAGTGGGCATCAATGTGGCAAGTGGGATTCTATGTGGCCAAGTACAAGGTGAAACAACCAACAGAACTTCCCAGTAAAAAGAACCAAACAACGAGGACCAAACTGGGGAAGTTGCTGTCAAAATAATACAGAATGCAAATAAATGCAATATAAATATACTAGGAATAAGGCCTGTTGTGGAAATAAATACAACGGGCTCTAGAAAGAGGCTCTGGAAGAGTGCCCCGGCTTTGGGCACTCAGTGACAATTTGCTGTGGCAATCTCAGCAGGGTATAATGACAGAGTCCACCATTTTCTTCAAAGGAACTGATCTTTGCTACCTGAAGAGCAGTAGTAATTTTGAGTGATCTCCAGCCCACCCCCAAGATTGGTAACAGTGGCTCCCCAGGAGAGAATGGCTGGTTGGGAGGGTAGAGTGTATGGCATTGTACCTGTCTGAGGTCCCACCCCTCCTTAACACTCACCCTCTCCAGGTTTGACCCCTCAAATCTCCAGGAATTTCCCAACCTGGAGTTGATAACCCTATCTCCCTTCCAGCCAACGATCAACCTACCTTTAGTTTTCCATCTCCTCCCCCCTCCCTCCTAGAGAGCAGTTGTAATTTTGAGTGATCTCCAGCCCCCACCTGGAGATTGGCAACAATGGTTCCCCATCAGGGAATGGCTGGATTGGAGGGTGGAGTCTATGGTATCGTACCTGTCTGAGGTGTCGCCCCTCTTCAAACCTCATCCCTCTTCAAACCTCCAGACTCCATCCCTCAAATCTCCAGGAATTGCCCACCTGGAGTTGGCAACCTGATCAGGACTGGGCCCAATGAGTTTTCTCCCAAAGGCCAACATAGGTGTGGAAAGGGCCTTTTACTGACACAGGAGAAAGTACAGGTGCCAACTCTGATTAGGGAAATACCTGGAGATTTGGGGGGGGTGGATCCTGTGGAGGGCAGCATTTGGGGGGGGGTCGAAGGACTCAGCAGGGTATAATGCCATAGAGTCTACCCTCCAAAGCAACCATTTTCTCCCGGGGAACTGATCTCTATCATCTGGAGGTCAATTGTAACAGTGGGAGATCTCCAGGTCCCACCTGGAGATTGGCAACCCTAGGGAAAGGTCAGCCACACAGTGGGGAGTTAAAGAAAATAGTTTGATGGTCGCTGGCCCAACTCGTTAGCCAGCCAGCCATGCTGAAGCTAAGCAGGAGAAAGAGCCTTTTTCCATTTATTCTGACAGGAAAGTGGCCATTGGGGAGGGGGTTATGGGCGGGGGAGGGGGGTTATGCTGAAAGTCCTTTGTTTTTTTACTCACAGAATCAAGCTTGGTTGCCTACCAACAGCCACTGAGGGGACAGTCCCTCACAGGAGTCAAGAGAGCTGTCTTCCTCAGGAGAGAGAGCTGTCTGCCAGTAAATATGACATGCAAATCTGTCTGAAGGGGGAGTGGGTGGGGAAGAGGAGCAGACACAGCATCCAGCCAATGGTACGCGAGTACTCTTGAGTGATGGCTGATGGGACAATGGCTGAGGGAGGGCATTTTACAGCCAATGGGAGCGCATGGAATCTTACGAAACCAAAATATAATTATTATAAGGAGAGATTATTAACAACCCATGTAGAAGTGCAAGGATACATATAATCCAATACTGATACAATAATCTTCCAAATTCTATGCAGTTTTCCACAATATACAAAATTCACAAATTTCTTCTTCCAAAATTCTCACGAAGACTCCAGATTAAACTTTGTTTCATGGATAAAGCTTCATCAGAAGTAATCATAAACTACAATACATAAATTATACAGGATAATCATATCAATCATATCAATACCAATACCAATATTATACAAATCTTACCAGTGTGTGCAGTGCGTCATTCTTTAATTTCACTCTTTAATTTCAGCCAAAAGCAGTATTTCCAGACAATTAGAACTCTTGACAAGCCCTTGTATATCTATAAAGCATAAAACAACACTATAAAACAATGAATAACAAGAGTCATAAAATATTATATTGTAGTTTGTTCTATTGCATGTCCTACATAGCTCACCTTCAATCTCTGAACACTATTAATTAGAGGTTAGTCTAACAGCTTCAAGAGCCAAAATGCCTCTATAATTGGTAACCCACTATCAGTATTTATAGGACACTAAGCATTCCCACCTGTTCCTGATTTAAAGAGACACTACTCTACCAAGATGCAAAAACTACTATATACCCTGTGTACTCTACAGCTGTTGAATAAACAAAAGAGGGGAGGACCACTACAAAGAACAAAATGAAAAAGTGTTCATAAAAACACGTGTAATCAGTAGCACAATTAAGCCCCAGCGGATGATGTGTTTTTAAACAATGTATCCAGTAATCCTCACTTCTAGCCAATGCCTTTTTAATGTCTAATGTACTGTATTGATAGTTATTAAAGGTTTCAAGTCCTACAAAAGTAAAATCACTGCAATCATGTCCCATTTCTGGAAAATGAGATACCAAAGGAGATTCTAAATAACGCTACTGTATGCACAAACGATGTTCAATGATCCGTCTATGGATCACACGTATGGACATTCCATTGTACAATTTGGGTGTCGAGGAACCACAGTGAATCAGATAGACAACTTTTTTGGTGGCACAATTAGTAAAATGTTTAAGTTTAACAAAAATCTTCCATTCCAGAAAATCTATAGCATCAGTTATAATGGCTTGGGAACATATAGAACATCTACCCCAGTGGTGACATCCTGCCGTAGCTGGCAATACCCTAATCCATGTTGAAAAATCAGTTCTAATTAATGAATCCCTAATACTCTTTGTTCTTCTAAAACCTATACATGGTCCTGCTGAGCAACCAGGTAGATCTCTAACAATATGCCAATGTTTCTTAATGATTTTCTTAATGCGTTCAGCATATGGAGTGTAATCAAAGGTGCAAAATATATGGTCTGTCCGTGCAGAAGGGGGCAACTAGAATGATAAAAGGGTTGGAACACTTTCCATATGAAGAAAGGTTGAGGTGCTTAGGGCTCTTTAGCTTGGAGAAACGACGGCTGAGGGGTGACATGATTGAGGTTTATAAGATTATGCACGGGATAGAGCACATTGAGAAAGAGGTACTTTTCTCCCTTTCTCACAATACAAGAACTCATGGGCACTCAATGAAATTGCTGAGCAGTCGGGTTAGAATGGATAAAAGAAAGTACTTCTTCACCCAAAGAGTGATTAACTCATGGAATTCACTGCCACAGGAGGTGGTGGCGGCTACAAGCATGGACAGCTTCAAGAGAGAATTAGATAAACATATGAAGCAGAGGTCCCTCAGTGGCTATTAGCCACAAGGTACAGATAGGGACTCTGGGGCAAGTGATGCTCTGTATCCTTGGTGCTTGGGGGGGGGTCAACAGTGGGAGGGCTTCTAGTGTCCTGGCTCCACTGGTGGACCTCTTGATGGCACCTGGTATTTTTGGCCACTGTGTGACAGAGTGTTGGACTGGATGGGTCATTGTCCTGATCCAACATTGGCTTCTCTTATGTTCTTATATTAAATTCTGTGTCTGTCTCAAGGGTAGCCCTGCATAGAGTGAGTTACAGTGGTCTAGCCTGGAAGTGACAATTGCATGGATTAATGTAGCTAGGTCAGGGTGAGACTGGAAGGGGGGCAGTTGCCTGACCTAGCATAGCTAAAAAAATGCCAGTCTGGCAACATTTGTGATCTGGGCTTCCATTGATAAAGAGGCATGCAGAAACACACCCAGGCTCTTGACAGTTGGTGCTGGTGTTAACGGTATACCATCAATAGCCGGGAGTTGGCACCCCATTCCTGTCTCTCCCTTACCCAGTCACAGAACCTCCATCTTTGATGGAGCCAGACTCAGCTGGGCCTGTTTCAACCATCCCACCACAGCCTCCAGCCCCCTAGCCAAATCTACAGGGGTGGTGTCCAGCTGGCTGTCCATCAACAGATACAGCTGAGTGTTATCAGTATACTAATGGCATCCCAGCCCAAAACTCCACACTAGTTGGGCAAAGGGGTTAAACAGCATTGCTGAGAAGACAACCCCCTGAATCACCCCACATACCGTGGGATATCTAGGTGACACCCTCTCACCTAGTGCCACCCTTTGTTCCCACCCTTGGAGGAATGAGGTCAGCTACTTCAAGGCTCTCCCACAAATTCCTACGTCAGCCAACAGATCATGATCAACTTTGTCAAACACCACTGTTAGATCAAGCAACAACAGCAGCACTGACTTGTTGCCCACCAAGCCAAACACAGCCCAGTATCTATGTACTGTGACTGTGATGCTGGATATTGCTGCAGTTTTTGGACGAAGTGTTTTAGAGCAGAAGAGTTCATGCCAGCACTACTAAATGCAAGCAGTTTTACTGAAGGTTTTCAGCACACTGATTCAGTATGATACACATAGTTTTCAGGTAGTCATTAGTTGCTGCATCATCATCATTTCAAGGACATGGTGAGAGAGCTGAACAGAGATGAGCTCAACGTTTGGTCATTTGATTGCAGGGTTCCTTGTTTTGCCCTTGATCTTTCAGAGGATTGTGTAACAAGCGAATAGCTCCTACTTAAGTGGTTTGTCTCAAATTGGTTTTGCTGTTGCTTGAGTAAAATACTTGACAACCCCTCCGATTTTTTTTTAAGCAAAGGGCATACATATCTTGTACACCTGATTACAGTTTTATACTCAGTGCTGACTTCTTCAGTTTAAAAAAGCAGCCTGCATTGTTGTGTGTGCACTGGAGATGGGAAGATGAAAACTGCAGAGGAAGAAAACACAGAATTTACTGGGAGATATCAGCTAATCACCTAAGAATGGTATCACTCAGGTTATGATATTTTGAACTGGTGTTTGTTGGTGTCACCTCCTGGTATGAACTGCTCTATTAATATGTATTTAATAATATCAAGACTTTGCTTCAGGAAGCTCAGTCATTCAAAACCAGAATGGAAAACTATGAATTATAGCAAATGTTTACCAAAATACTCAAAAAATCTGAATCTGTACTAATTTGTTTACATAAATGGATGAAACGCTAACCAAAGCCAAAAATGGAAACATAAAACCATATAACTTGTAGAAAACTAAGGCTTTTTTGAATTTGTTGTTGCTAATGGAAGTTTTATACAAGCACATCTAATTCTTACAAACAGGTTCCCTTGCTTTTGCACACAATAGGTTAAAGTGAATCAGATCATAATTGCGGCAAGAGTATGGGTGAGTCAAGATAGTTCCTGAAGTAGGATGGAGCATAAATTAATGACTTGAGTGTCGTTTTTGATTGAGAAAAAAAAGGAAAAAAGAGAAACCAGGCATTTGTTAAAGTAATAGCAACTTCCCCATGCTTTTCCTGAACATGTAATTGCAGCTCTAAGATTAAAAGGGCTGAGAGTCATCAGTGTTCTGATTTCACAGCCAGTGTTCAGGATATCTTTGGGGCTGTCTCAAGCCTGTCAATACCTTCCCTTTGGCCTGTGTTGTGCATCTACAATTTGTTCTTTTCCAGAACTGGATATGACTTGAGATTCAAATGGACCAGACGCATACCATTTGCTAATATGTCACATAGCAATATCAACAGCAATCAAAATTAAAGCAACCTGGATTTCACTTTCTAAGGCATTGGAAATTATTTCCGGGGGGAGGGGGGGCACACTAAAATGATAGAGAATTTGTATCCAGTGTTTCTGACTTGTTGCTGAGCATCTATTCAATATTATATTCAAGATTATCTGTAAATTATGTTTGGCTTGAAAAGAACAGAATGAATCAGTGAGATTCAGGTGCAGGTGTTCTGGGTTCTCCACTGGGAATAGCAAACACAGGAGTGAACACCAGAGCCAATTCATCCTGCAGAACAGATGGTGCAACCCTTTGTTTTGCTTAGTCTCTCCATCACTTTATGACTCATTATGTCATAACTCATGCCATAGCTTCTGAATTTAGTTTGGCTGTGCAAAAATGAATATTTTATTCCATCTAAATAGTACAGCAAAATGTGTTGTACCAAGAGAACAAATTGGGCTAGATCTTCAGCTTGTTGTATTAGGCATTGATCCATTAAAGTCAACAGTGTTTTGTTGATTTTCGTGGATAAGAATGTGACCCAATACTGATAAGTCACTTGAATGTCAGTGGGTTCCAGCTGGGTTGCCTCCCAACTCGACAAAGTATATAAATCAACACTGACTGCTTTGAGTATAATCATAACTGAAAACTGAAAGGCTGGGTGGGTCATATGCGCTTCCTGATAAAACATAAACATTGTGCACCAATTGGTCTGCTGTAGCCTGAGGACTGCCTTATGCGTTTAATGGGTTGTGTTTATGCTCTGGATCATGCAGGTCTCTGGAGAGGCAGAACAAAATATTTTAAATAAATATGACATGTATTTAACTTCCCTTCACTGTTAAAATTCAGGACTAGCCCTGTACATAGAACACTCTATGGAGAATAAAAATATGGAGGGAAGAAGTCAGGATCACATCTCCAGCTCACCTCCAACCTCCATATATTCATCCCAAGCTCTGTATGATTTGTATGCACATAGGCTATCTCCAGTTGATATGTAGTCTTAAAAAAATAAGTATACAGATTGCAAAAGGGTAGAGTTCATAGGTACACCTTGTACCTGCCTGGATTCTCTACAAAAAGACATATGAATGTATGGAGGTCAGGACAGAGCTTACTGACATGGTCCCATTCCCACCCACATATCCATTCCCCTTAGCCATCTGTGGGCTAAAATATGGAAAAATTCATTTATTTTATTTGCATTCAATCTGGTTGCAGGCCTGGTTATGGGACAGAAATGGTCTTGGTCACCCTGGTGGATGACCTGTGCTGGAAGATGGACTGGGGGAGTATGACCCTGTTAATTCTCCTAGAGCTCTCAGTGGCTTTCAATACTATTAAACATAGTATCTTTCTGGACTGTCTTTTGGGGTTGGGACTGGGAGGCACTCTAAGGTCCAGCAAGTTTCCATCTTGTTCTCCCATCTTTTTACCATCTACATGAAGCTTCTGGGTGAGGTCATCCAAAGATATTGCCACCAATATGTGGATGTCTATCTTGCACTGCTAGCAGATTTCGGGGAGGCTGTGGAAACCATGAACATGTGTCTGGAAGCAGTTTTGGCGTGGATGAGGGCCAACAAGCTGAAACTTAAGTCTGACAAAATGGAGGTGCTACTGGAGGGGGGAAAGTCGGATCCAGGAACTGGGCTGTCTCATGTTTTGGATGGAGTTGCACTCCCCCTAAAGAAGCAGGTTTGTAGATTGGGGTGCAGCAGGACCAGGGCTCCTGCTGGATAAACAAGGGGGCAGTAGTGTTTGGGGTGCCTTTCACCAGCTTTGACTGGCGAGCTAGCAGTGGCCATTCCTCAGTGGGAAAGATCTTATCACTGCAGTAAATGCCCTGGCATCATCTAGATTTGATTGTTGCAATGCACTCTACATGGGGCTGCTGTTGTAGAGTGTTCACAATCTATAGCTGGTACAGAATGCTGTGGCCAGAACACTGACAGGCCCAATTCTAGGGGCTGGTATTGACCTTTAAATACCTCTATGGCTTGGGGCCAGCATACCTTAAGGACAACCTTTTCCATATGAACCTAACTGACCATTCTGGTTACCTTCAAGGGCCCTGGAGGCCCCTGCCATCTGAGGTTAGACAGGTGGCAATCCGAGAAACAGTCTTCTCTGTTGGGATCCCTCCCCAGTTGGGATTCCTCTGTCTGTCTCCCTCTATCATTGTCTTCTGTCAGTGGGTGAAGACTTTTGCTTTGTTTGTTATTTCTTCACTCTTATTAGCTGTCCTCCCTGTCTGTGTGTTTTTATGCCTTCATATGTTTTATTTGCTTGTTTAAAACATTTTATGCATTCTTGTATTTAAATGCTTTTCTAATGTTTGAAATGTTTTTAATGTTTTAAATATTTTAATGTTTGTTGCCTTGGGGATCCTGAATTTGGTGGAAAGGTGGCATAGGAATGTTTTAAATAAATCAATACATTTTAAGGAGACAGATAAAATTATTGCTCTTTGCTATGCTTGCCACTTTCAGTTGCAGAAGTACAACTGAAGCCTCTCTGAAAGAAAATACTCCAAGGCAATGTCCACCGCTATTTTCTCATTATCCACTGGCCAGTGAGGGGGATCAGATCTGCCTGGTCTGCCTAGAATTTGCTTCACCTCCCTCTCCATATGGTGATGGGAGGGTTCAAATCACTTTGTGGCCTTTTCACACACCACAACCCTAGGCAGTTACAAAAGTGAAACATGCATATCTGAAGACAAACACAAAAGGAGAGCTTATTTTGGTTCTTAGCAGCAGACATGATAAAGCCTCTAGCACAAATTGACTGTGTGGATGTGATACCACAGGATGTTCACACCTGAGTGTTGCTTGTTTGAATATGTGTCTGATTTTTGGAAGTGGAGTACATAGGATAGGTGCATAAGTAGGGATGGCACAAACCAGCTCATGAACATAAGTTAATGATGAATTTTGGCCAGTTTGGCTAGAACTAAAGTTCATGAACTGAAGGGCTGCCACAAACTTCCACAGATTTTAAGACAGTTTGTGGCAATTCATGAAGAGCAGAAATCAGGGGTTTAAATGGCTTGGAACCATTTAAAACCCCACTTAACAAAAAAAGGCCCAGGCTATGGGGAGCAGAAAGCAGGTGGTTATATGGCTCCAAGCCATTTAAACCCATCCTTTCTGCTCCGTACCAAAAGTCGCAGGGATCAGAAAGCAGGGATCACAAATGCTACAAACTGGTTCAGTTCAGGAACCAACTTCCTGGTTATATCAGTTCATGGCTCAGTTTGAGGTTCTGTTATGAAACATAGGATGTGCCCATCCCTGTTAATGAAAGCAAAATTCACTTTCTAACCATGGTTTTTAATCACTGAAATCCAAATGGGAGCAACAAGATACTCTTTTATCCACCAAGACAGCTCCAACCACTGAGTGCAAGTTTTTGTTGCAGCTATGGTCCCAGCATGCCACCTTCTAGCAAGCTGTTGTGGGTCAGCCAGGACTCAGCAATAGTGAGGACTCCTGAGGAGAAGAGGACTTCTCAGGAGAAGAAGAGCCTCAGGGAATCAGCTCTGAATCAGCAAAAACTGGCAAGCAACAAGATGATCTACAGGCTTGTCAGAGTTCACAGCCGACAGCTGATGCAGAGCCACCAGCACCTTCCTGCCCATTTCCAACAGAAGAAACCCAGGTGGTCATTGCCAGCCCTCCAGTTTCACCCGAATCCTTTGAGTACAGGAGACGAAGGCTTAGAATGGAGCTTCAGGAAAGAAGACAAAGCAGACATCTCCTGGTCCAATGCCAGCTGCTTGCTGATGATGAGTAGCTGTGGGGTTACTCCCAAGCAGCAGGCTGCAAGTAAGACCTTCCAGCAGAGGCCTATAAAAGCCAGTCAGGGGAGACTGCTTGATGTAGAAGCAACAGGTTACTAACTTCTTGACTCAGTGACCACAGCTTTGAACTCTGCTCCTGGGACCCTTGGACTGGCTCTTGACTCTGGAATCTTCCTCCCTGCACTTGTGAATGACCTTGGACTGTTGGACCTTACTTCCTGTATAATGCTCTGAACTGGAAGCTGCTCTCTCAGTAACTGACCTTTGGACTGATGTTGACTCTGACCCTGGAATTCTGCTTGGGCTGAACTCTAGATTCTGACATAAGCAATATGGATCTGGCTGGTTGCTGTTTGGGCTTGAGCAGGAATTTTGTGGTGTCCCTTTTCCTCTCTTTTTTTGCCTGTTCCATGTTGTTTTCAGGTGTTGTTTTAATTAAGCCTGATCTTTATGAACTGGATAAGCCTTAACTGAAGTTGAAGGCAGGAATAGTACACATAGCACATACCTAGCAGATAGATAGGGACAACTGTGAAGCACCCATGGCATCTAAAGATGAAGGCACATCTTCCCAAACTAGTCCCTCACTGGCTTTACTGTAAGGAGAAGGAGACTTCCTCAGTGCTGAGCAGCATCAGTTGGGTACTTAACTGCTGTGCCACATGTAGGGAGGGAGATGAAGCTTGGAACCTCCCAACATAGCCCCCGCCTTTTCTGTGCACGATAGGATAGACAAGGGCAGAAGTGATGATGTTGCTGAGTTTGAAGCTGGGGTAGGATAGGCCAGCTGAGATTGCCTATTAGTGATAACACCAGGGCTATTTTTGGGCAGGAACGCACAGGAACAGAGTTCCAGCTGGCTCCTGAGTTGACCACACCCAGCAGGAACTCGTTAGCATAATAGGCCACACCCAACAGCAGAAACTCATTAGGATTGGCTACATTTGGGGTGTGTGACCTAACATGCAAAGGAGTTCCTGCTACGAATAAAGCCCTGGGTTTTGACAACAAACAAGGTAACAGAATAAGAAGCAAAAGGTGGGTATGGCTGGATGACCCCACTTCTGGTAATGTGGGGTGTGTGGCCTAATATGCTAATGAGTTTCTGCTGTTGGGTGTGACCTATTATGCTAATGAGATCCTGCTGGGCTTTTTCTACAAAAAAAGCCCTGGATAACACATACTCATGGGAGGGAAATAAACTAAATAAACCCAGTTTAACCCATAGATTGGTGTCCTGTGCCTTCATTGGGGGTGGTAAAGGACAGTGCTCTAAGTATTTAGCCTAGCTAAAGCTTACCCTAGTAACACATTTATCAACCCAGTATTATTACCCGTGTACAGACAGCTCTTGGAAACGGAGATGAGCACTACAACCCTACAGTTGGATTCGACTGGCTTTCGAGCAAGGGAACCTTTACCTTTATTACAGATGGGCCACTGAGGAACTCAGAGTATTCTTGTGGCAGAGTTGAAAGTTGACTTGGGGCTTCCTAAGCATTTTACTAGACTAATTCTCAATTAACATTTGTATAACAGGGACTTTAATGTACACGGATGCACATATCCCTTCTGCAGTAGGCGACACATCTGCACACTTATCTTGCTTTTTGCATTTTGCACTGGAGGAGGCAACCAGCTTGAAGCAGTTAATTTAATTACAAATAAATTAGTGGAATTGAAAAATAGCAGCATTTTTGCAATTCCCTGGCCACTGCAACAACAAGAACAGCAGGAGGTGATCCAGAAGCCACTTATAGCCTTTGTATCTAGCTTTTCATAATTAAAATTACCACGCTTTGCTTGGAATTTTCATTTCTCCAGATCTAACCAGAAGGTTTCCTTTATAAGTTTTTTTTTAACCCCCAGAGCATTTTTTTCATATTAATAGTCAGGCACCTTGATTCTTTTTGGTATGCAAGTTAATGAACTGAAGAACATCAGCACTTTTGCCTCACTATCCCACTAAATCTATTCTGTTTCAAAGCTCATTGGTAACATGGGGTCACCACCTTCTAAGTTTGTACTGATATGCAGATCCATCTTTTCACAGCTTGCCCCTGGAAGGCGGCAGGCAAGGCATTTGTGCACTGCCAGACTCACCTGCCCTCTGCTGCTGATGGTTGTACTGGTAGAAAAGGGGGCAGGGCCTGCAGCGAACCCCAGAAGTGATATTGCATCCAAACAACACTCTAGTATACCCCCCACCCAATCTTGGTGGTTTGGGGGTTTCTAGACTGATGACTAGAAACAATATCACTTCTGGGGCCAGACACAGACTTTTCTCAAAACTCTCTCAGAGGTTTCAGGAACATTGAACAGATATCACACACTGATTTATAAAGACGATGGGACCTTATGTCCTATGGTACCTTAGTCATATCAAAATTCTCTTGACGTCCATCCAAATTTTCTTGGAAGAGGAATCTGCAAATTTGCTTCACATTTTGCATCAGGCAAAAGCCCCATGACCACTTAGAGTGTTCACAATCTCCCAGGGAATGTTTGTTTGTTGCATCAAAACATTTAGCTTCCTTTTGAATTCCTCAGGTGTTTCAACTCCTAAATTAACTTTGAGTTTAGCTTTTGATGAAATTTTGGTGGCAACACAAATGGAAATTCTTGGCAAGTGCCTCTGCATCGCAACTGGGAAGGTCGAAGTATGCACAGTGGATATGCCATTTTTTATGCGAGAGCATCGGGTGTCTGTTAAAGCTCATAAACACAGGCATATATGCTCAAAACATACAGATTCTGTTTATTGGCTGTTTAATCCTCCTGTCTGACTGCCCATCCTGTATAATTTTGTGTTTAACACTGATCATTAAAAAGGGTGGGTGGAATAAACAAGTGGTGTGTAAAGGCATAAGAGATTCTAGTAATTCATTGTGAAAGGCACTTTGAGATGCAAAGTAAAAAGCTAATAAGATGCAAACACCTTGAAAATGTGACTGGGATTAGATGAATACATTAGAACAGGCAATCACTATTCGAGAACATTTTCAGGTAACTTCTATTTTCACTGAAGCCAAGATGAAGTAATTTTTTCATGCTGTTTATATTCTGTTTTTAAAAAGAGAAGTGAATGTTTACAAGCAGTGATATTACATAACCACATGACAAGATTAGGCAAGAAAAAGCATACCGTTTTGCCAAATATATGTCCATGGAGGGAAAAAATTAGTGGCAGGAAGCCAAGGACAAAGAAGCTTCACCCTTGGGCTGCACTGTCCTTCTAAGCTACACAAAGAGGAGTCACATGTGATTTCTCATTAAATATAAGGTGGAACAGAGGCTACTAAGCTGAACATTGCACCATTACGTAAAGGATTTATAATTCCTATCCTTTTGTCAGTGAGACATGAGGAATTAGTTCCTGAATTAGAGTTTTTTACGTGCCTCTGAAATCCATTCGCAAATTTAGCAAAGACTGGGGTGTTCGTGAGCATAAGATTAGGAATATGATTTCTATGAAAAAAAAATAAAGGGAGATGTTCAAATCAAATAGGACCAGACAGCCATTCCACTTTTATGAGGTCGATAGTGCCAGGATCAGTTTTCAGTATGTATGCCAGGTAGTTTTTGGCCTGCCATTTTGTGGATCAGTTGATGTATTTCCCCTGAAATGGGGAAATATTTATAGCCACACATAGAGGATCATAGACCAATGACTGAGTGTTATTCTTGTAGCCATTTGGAATAATTTTTGAGACTATCCCATTTT
Source organism: Gekko gecko (assembly GCA_029375565.1). Taxonomy (NCBI): domain Eukaryota; kingdom Metazoa; phylum Chordata; class Lepidosauria; order Squamata; family Gekkonidae; genus Gekko; species Gekko gecko. The sequence continues at coordinate 88,544,787 of JAPDNY010000010.1, read as the reverse complement.
TCTCTGGCTTCTCCATAATAAATTCATCTCCTTTGTTAGAAGAAGTTCTAGCTGGGCTCTGCGGAATTTTTTATTTATTTATTTATTTTGATCACCGCTTCTGCTATCTTGCAGAGTGTTCATAATTAGCTAAAGATTTTCTGTGGTATTTCTGCTATAAGCATTGTTTGGCTTGCTAGTACCTCTAGCTTTACTGGGTTTTTTGGGGGATTTTTTGGGTATTGTAATAGAGACAAAAGGATTTTATGAAGAGTATCATTTTGCTCAGCCTGGGCTACTAGGCAAGTATCTCCTGTCACTTCCTCATCCAGGCATTCAAACTTGTTATGTAGGGATGTAAAAATCCTGTAATCTGGATTGCTTGTTCAAGGGAGATATCTTCTCTCCCTCTAATGTATATGCCCCCCCCCTTTTAGTCATAATCAGTAATAAGAACATAAGAGAAGCCAAAGTTGGATCAGGCCAGTGGTCCATCTAGTCCAACACTCTGTCGCACAGTGGCCAAAAACACCAGGTGCCATCAGGAGGTCCAGCAGTGGGGCCAGGACACTAGAAGCCCCCCTCACTGTTGCCCCCTCCAAGCACCAAGAATATAGTCTTTCACTTGCCCCAGAGTCCCTATCTACCTTGTGGCTAATAGCCACTGATGGACTTCTGCTCCTTATGCTTATCTAATTCCCTCTTGAAGCTGTCCATGCTTGGTAGCTGCCATCACCTCCTGTGGCAGTGAATTCCATGAGTTAATCACTCTTTGAGTGAAGAAGTACTTCCTTTTATCTGTTCTAACTTGACTGCTCAGCAATTTCATGGAGTGCCCATGAGTTCTTGTATTGTGAGAAAGGGAGAAAAGTACCTCTTTCCCCACCTGCTCTATCCTATGCATAATCTTATAAACCTCAATCATGTCACCCCTCAGCCATTTCTCCATGCTAAAGAGTCCCAAGCGCTTTAACCTTTCTACATAGGGAAAGTGTTCCACCCCTTTTATCATTCTAGTTGCCCTTTTCTGCACTTTTTCCAATGCTATAGCATCCTTTTTGAGGTGTGGTAACCAGAACTGTACACAGTACTCCAAATGAGGTTGCACCATTGATGTATATAGGGGCATTATGATACTGGCTGATTTGTTTTCAATTCCCTTCCTAATAATCCCCAGAACAGCATTGACCTTTTTTTATTACAGTTGCACACTGTCTCGACATTTTCAGTGAGTTATCTACTATGACTCCAAGATCTCTTTCTTGGTCAGTCTCTGCCAGTTTGGACCCCATCAATGTGTACTTATAGTTAGGATTTTTGGTTCCAATGTTTATCACTTTGCTCTTGGCCACATTGAAACCCATTTGCCATGTTGATGCCCACTCGCCCATCCTCAACAGATCTCTTTTTTTCCCCCCAATACATTTATTTAAACACAATTTCATTACTTACAACAAACCTAATAACACAATCAGTAACACAGTCAGTAACACAATCGATAGCAATACACATTCACAATCCATGATATACGACACAATCACCCTCACCCACATCAACAACTCAGCACCCCACACCATACAACCCCCCCCCCAAAAAAAAAGACAACAAACAAACATGAATTTCTGGTATATTCCAAAACCTAGTTTGAGGTCATAACGGGTAATTCACTTTCTTTCCCAACCATTTATACACCTTTTCCCATCTATTTTGGTGTATTAGTTCATCTTTTCCTGCAAGTGTTAAATTTAATTTATCTAGTTCTGCTACTTCCATAATTCTCTCTATTATTTCTTCTTTATTCGGGGTGGAGTCCTTTTTCCAGAGTTTGGCAATTGCGATCCTTGCCATCGTAATTACATAAAGTATAATCCTTGCATCATCCTTCTTTATTCCTTTCGGTAAGATGTTAAGTAAGAAAATTTCCAGTTCATATTCTAAGGTAATAGTAGTGACTAGATCTCTTTGGAGTGCTTCACAATCCTCCCTGGTTTTCACCACCCTGAACAACTTCGTGTCATCTGCAAATTTAGCCACTTCACTGCTTACTCCCAACTCCAAATCATTAATGAACAAATTAAAAAGCATTGGACCGAGAAGTGATCCCTGTGGTACCCCACTGCTTACCACCCTCCACTGAGAAAATTTCCCATTTATACTCACTATTAATTAGCCAGTTTTGATCCACAAGAGGACGTCCTTTTATCCCATGCTTTTTGAGCTTACTTAGGAGCCTTTGATGAGAAACTTCATTGAAAGCTTTCTGGAAGTCAAGGTAAACAATATCTATTGGGTCCCCCTTGTCCACATGTTTGTTCACCCACTTAAATAACACTAACAGGTTAGTGAGACAAGATCTTCCCTTACAGAACCCATGCTGAGTCTGCCTCAGTAGTTTTTGTTCATCAATGTGCCTACTAATTCTTTCCTTAATAACAGTTTCCATCAACTTACCCGATATCGACGTCAGACTGACTGGCCTGTAATTTCTCCTCTGGAACCCTTTTTAAAGATGGGAGTGACATTAGCTATCTTCCAGTCTTCAGGAATGGAGGTAGATTTTAATGAAAGATTACATATTTTTGTCAGGAGATTCACAAGTTCACATTTGAGTTCTTCTCAGAACTCTTGGATGTATGCCATCTGGGCTTGGTGATTATCAGTTTTAAGCTGTCTATCAGTCGTAGGACCTCGTCTCTCATCACCTCAATCTGAACAGGTGTAAATGGGGAGAGCTTCACAAGTCTACTCTAACTGTTGGTCTTAGGCCATTAAATAGTTTTCTTTATCCTTTACTCAAGATAAACACTCTCCCAGCTAAAATCTCTGGGTTCCTGAGAAAGCCCTCATTGACTTTTAATGTCTTCAGTATAGAGTACTGTTGTTTTCTCAAAACAGGTGATGGGATTTCCCCATTGTCTTCTTTTTACTTTTCTAGCTGTACTGCAGACTTGGCTCAATAAAAGCATCTTATCTCAAAAGTAATAAAAATCTCTATATGCTTACAGTTTCTCCACCCAAGTTATCTTCCTCTGTTCATGTTCTCTTTTAGGCCTAGTTGAGTTCTATAAAGTCATTTGTTAATTTTATACTCTGTTCCCCTGTGATGACATTCAAAGAAGTGGAAATTGATACCTAGACAGAGAATATAAGATCTTGCCTACTGGTCCTGTCTCAACTGGAACACATACACAGGGTACACATAGGCAGGGCTTTTTTCTGGGGGAATGCACCAGAATGGAGTTCCAGAAGCTCTTTGACAAAATCCTTTAAAAAACAGTTTAAAAGTTCATGAGTTTTCAGTATACAGACTGAAAACTTCATTTCCCTCTTGAGAGTTCTAGCACCTCTTAAAAAAAACACCCTGCATGTAGGAACTCTGGGGGCCCACATGGGGGGGGGAAAGGATATATACTAAACAACAACAAAAAGAAATGATCAACTAAATGTACAACCTGCACAGCACAGATCATACCTTCAGAGCCTACAGTTTAGTGTGGAAGCCTGTGTGCACAAGTCCTAGTGTCTGGAGGCCAGGATCATATTCTCATCCCCCCCCCTTTTCTTATCTGTTTGAGCATCTGCTCATGCTAGTGCCATTGAAGAATTGCAAACAGTGGGAAAATATTAAAGGTATTAATATCAAGAAAAAAAAACGTTACCATTTTCATCCTCCCCAGATTTCTATCCACATCATGCCCATAAGACTGGGAAAAAAATGTTTCTTTAAAACTTTGTCACCTGTGTAAATATAAAAGATTTATTACTATTTACCTTTCCTAAATCAAAGCTGTTTTACTAGCAACAATACTTTATAGTCTTGGAAGAATAATGATTCTTTGTAAACTAAAATAATGGATATTCCCTCTTTGATTGCCAACTTTATGATGGCAAAATTGATTCACATCACACCAGGCAGGTGGAAAAACAACAGAAAAGCAAAGCAAAAGCAATTAAAATGAATTTTGTGTGCCTGATGGCTTAAAAACTCTGTGACCAACAGCAATAATACAAATGAACAGTTACAAAATGGAAGTCTAATCTAATACACTCTCCTGTTAGTGCCTCAGGCCTACAGTGAATTTTCAGAGCAATATAATTGTGAGTTTTATGAACCTTCACTTCATAACAAAATTAGGAGCTGCCTATTTGTTACTGTCCAGAAAGTAAGGGAGGGAAGTAAAATCGATGAGTAGTTAACCCCATCTTTTAAGAAACTGGTTTGCAGAAAGAAATGCAATCTTAGCTAAAAAGTCCTAGCAAGCTCTGATTAATCTGTATAATGACAGAAGTAACCAAAATACTCTGTATGTGAGGGGATGCAAGGAGAGAAGCAGTTTGGGGGGAAACTAACAGAGAATTAAAACCTACAGCAGTGGCCATTGTGGAGACCAGTTGTTATAGAAAAACAAATTTAGAGTCCAATGGCACCTTTAAGACCAACAAAGGTTTATTCAAGGTATGACCTTTCGTGTGCATGCAGACTTTATCAAATACATTAGAATGGCAGTCAAGATTTAAATTTATAGCCAGAGAATGAACAGCAAATTAAGATGCAACATGATGATGATCAAGATATGCAACGTGACACTAAATAACAAGTTAAGGTTATAAGGTGAACAGTTATAAAGCAATAAATATGCCAGACTAGCAGATAAATGTCTAAAGGTGTCTTTTCTAATTGTGGGAAGTGTCTGGGAATCTTCATCATCTTCTGTCAGGCAGGGAGGGCACTTAACACTACATCCCCTTCCAAAAATGCTGTTATGTCAGCAGACATCCTCATACCCCTTCAGTATTCTAATATACTATTCTGAAAAAGAAATACATTAAAATACAGAGGATTTATAGTCCTTCTTGTTGAGAATCCATATGAGAGGACTGAATGAGTTAGCATATGTAATATTTAAAAAAACCAGATTAAAAAAACCAATATCCCTGTTGAGTCCTGGGGAGGTTTTTGTTCCAAGTGTTGTAATAACTTGTAATTCAGCAATTTCCCTTTACATTCTGTTTCTGAAGTTTGTTTGTAATAAAACAGCTACTTTGAGGTCACCCACTGAATGTCCTGGAAGGTTGAAGAAGTGTTCTCCTACAGGTTTCTCAGTCTTGTGATTCCTGATGTCAGATTTGTGTCCATTTATCATCTGGCATAGGGTTTGTCCTGTTTGTCCTATGTAGAGAACCAAGGGGAATGTTGACATTTACTGGCATATACAATGTTAGAAGATGAGTGAGTGAATGAGCCTCTGATTGTGTTGTTGACACTGTTAGGTCCAGTGATTGTGTCACCTGGGTGTATATGGCAGCAAAGTTGGCATCTGGGTTTATTGCAAGCTCTAGTCCCAGTGTTCATGTTCAAATGAGATGTTGCATTATTGTGAGTGAGGAGTGGTTTGAGACAGTTTGTTCCACATTTCTGTCTACTGCCACCTCATGCCTTCGCATTTATAACAAACCAACAAATAAAAACACATTTTTATACTTTGGATCCTTCCATCCTGCACACCTCAGGCATAATATACCATTTACTCAGTTACTACACATTAAAAGGAATTTTTCCTCCCTTTGCCAATATCAAAAAGATGGGGAATGCCTGTTAACACAATTTTCTTCAAGAGGTTATCCTGAGATAATTTTAAGAAGGGCAAAACAGAGAGCAGAACTTATAGACAAAGGAAGTCTTCTTACAAAGAAGGATAAGGAGGAAGTTCCCTCTTTGCATTGGGCGATAGATTATACCAGGGCTATTTTGGGGGTGGAATGCCCCAGAACGGCATTCTGGTTGGCTTCCAAGCCTGCCCCTCCCCTCCCCGCTGCCAGGCTCTTGTCTCTTCCTCAGCTGCTGCCTCTCCCGGGGTTGGCCGAGCAATCCTGCCGTGCCTGCCAGGCGCCAGCAGACTCCAGCCCAGGCAGCAAAGGCACAGCAGCAGGAGCAGCAGGGCACAGGGAGAGCTGGCCATCCCACCCACCACTGAGGGGAACAGGGAGCGGCGCTGCCTCCCAGCCAGCCAGCCGCACCCAGGATGGGATGGGCAGCAGGTGGGTGCCAGCCGAGGGAGGGAGGGAAGCAGGGGGGGTTGGCCTGCAGGAGCCAGGGACTATGGAGGGTTGCACTGAGGCTGTCCAAGTTGGGTGCAGCGACTCCAGCAGTTTCCTTGCCTGGCTGCTCCTGCCTGGAGTGGGGCAGGTGCAGCCCTGGGCTGAATTCTGTGTGGTGGATATGCAAAGAGTCCCAGTGCTTCCCGAGCAGAGCCAATCACACTGCTGCCACTGCCTCCTCCTCACCAAACCAGCTGTGGGAGAGAGAGAAATCGAGGGGGAGCCAGAGAGAAAGAGCATGTCACTATCTCTGCCACCCCAAAGACACAGGGGCACACATGACCATACACAAGCTCTTGGGTTCAGCCAAGTCAATCCTGTCCCCCACCCTGGATTGGGGCCCTGGCCATGGGTAGCAGCAACTGGGGGCAGGAGGAACTCTCAGGTCCCTCTCTCCCACTCACCTGCTTCAATAGCCTAAACGAAAAAAGAAGACAAACTGAAACCGGAGCTTCCTTTATTGGCATGCTATTATTGCCTTTGTGAGGCCATTTCTCGGATTGATCATGGAGAGGTTAATAGCTGAAAACTAGTAATTCATTCCAACCAAGTCAGTACAAGTTAACCTTTGGAGGAACTCAGGGGGTTTGGCTGCGTGTCGTGATTGGCAATGTGTGATGTGTGCATGTTGACGTTTCTGTACCCTGGCTTGAAGAGTCAAGCCTAGCCAGACCAGGTCAGATCCCGGAAACTAAACAGGGCCGGCCCTGGTTAGTATTTGGCTGGGAGACCTCTGAGGAATGCCTGCGTCCTCCTGAGACTTGAAGCGAGCAAGAGAAAAAACACCTCTGAATCTCTCTCGCCATAAGTCAGCTGTAACTTGACAGCAAAAACAAAACAAAAACAAAAAAACACTTCTCACTGTGTGTGTGCATTTTTATATGTATACACACCCATCTACTTGTGTTTGTGTATCTTGCTCATATTTGCATCCAGGTGACTGGGTTATTCTTAGATGATATCTTATGTGTGCCCTCTGTGCATGCCTAATATATTTCAATCTTTTTTTAAAAAAAAATGCCATGGTAGAGGTGGAGAAGTCAAGAAACAAGTTATTTGCAAAAATGCTCCTTAATGCTAGCAACACAAACTGCATGTTCTCTGGACCACCAGTATTCACTCTTACATTGCACATCTTCAAATGGCCACATGATGTCTTAAGATAACCCAACAGGGTATGGCAGAATCAGGGTTCCCTCTCCCTCTACAAATACCGCAGGAGCTGTGGTTGGCAGAGTTTCATGCGTCCCCGTCCCCCCCTTCCCAATCCCAGTTTTGTTTGGAATTACAGGAGAAGGCTGCCATTCTGGAGCATGTGCACACGGCGGCTAGGTCAGATATCTATGAAAAATAAACATAACCTGCGGCCCTCCCCTGGCTCAGTCATGCTTTACATTCCTCTGTACCACCAGGCAAAATTAGAAAAGGTGTTTCCAGCTTTACTCTGTCTCAACTACACCATGAGCCATTTAATTTCAGAAGGGGACCCAGACACCCTTGGGCAGTTGGCCTGATTACCGTGGAGTGTGTGGTTTGTGGACTGTAGTCTCAGACTGGCAAGCCAACCAGAAACTCCTTTCCACTGGGGCAAGTGGGCTTTAAGGTTATTTTAATTCATTTCCTTTCAAACTACTCGGACAAATGCCTGTGAGGCTTTTATCATCAGGATTTATTTCCATTGGTTTATTTAAAATATTTATTTTTAAAAACAGAGAGAGAGAGAGAACACACCAGTGTGGTGTAATGGTTAAAGAGTCAGACTAGGATCTGGAAGGGGCGCAGTGGCTCAGAGGTTAAGATGCTGACCTGCAGACTGGAAGGTTGGCAGTTCGACAGCTCTGCGCACCTTGGTGTTCAGTTATGTTGCCCAGTTCCAGAGTGTTTATTGAGATGTTTGCTTTTGTTACTGTTAATGTTACTTTTAAAATAAATATAATATTAATTATTAAAAGTATAGAATTGGAAACATTTTTTAAAAAATAATGTTTTTATTGGTTTTGACAACAAACAAGGTAAACAGAATAAGAAGCAAAAGGTGGATGTGGCTAGATGACTACACTTCTGGTAACATGGCGTGTGCCCTAATATGTTAACAAGCTTCACTCTCAGGGTGTGGCCTAATATGCTAATAAATTTCTGCTGTTGGGTGTGGCCTATTATGCTAATGAGTTCCTGCTGGGATTTTTCTACAAAAAGAGCCCTGGATTATACTTCTTTAAGTAATTGCATTTCTAAGATTATCAAAAAATACTAGAGCTTGATTAGTGATATTCCAGGTTGTTCACAGCTGCCCGCCATTGGCTTCAGAAAAACAAGAAGCATTATAGATCAGATAGTGAGGGCTGACATCAGAAAGCCACCTGTTTCTAGTCTTCCAATAGGTCATCATGGATATGGTAGATGCAAAATTTGTGGGCAGTGCAGTAAAATTAAATGGACAGGACATTAGTTTAATACAACTCTCAAATTGTTCTCTGCATTTGTTGTATATGGAATAATATGTATAAGTGAAAAATATACGTGGGAAGTACTACGCGCCCAGTAAAGGCTTGTATTTTGGAACAGATTGCACGAATTCTTAACAATGTGGCAGAAGCCCCACTAACTTCTCATGTTCAGATCAATAACCATAAACCAGAGGATTTTAAATATACTGCGTTGTATGTTGTGACTCACCAAAAAGATAATAAGACTTTATTGTGTCAGGAGAAAAAGTGGATTCACCGGTTACAGTTTTTGTCACCTTTGGGTTTGAATTTTGAGTTTGATTTAAGTTGCTTTTTATAATTTTCCATAGAATGTATTCCCAGGACTTCAACTCTGCTGTAAAACTGGATGTTCCTTTTTGTGGCTGTAACTCCAGACCCAGCAGTCTTTGGTGTAAGAATTGAGCACACACAATAGCCTGTGCTGTCTTTACATCTGAATGACATGCCAGAAATCAGAACTCACTGTCTGCAGGTTGTTGCTGTGAAAGTTGGGTGACTCTTTAGAGTGATGTAGGCTTTGTAAGTATTTGATATGCTGAGTCTGGGGACTTACTTGAGTGTAAACGTGAATGTTTTCACATGATATTATTATGTTTGTAGCTTTCATACTGGCTTTGACAAAGAAAATTTTCTAAATGTGTCAGCCAGCTGAGATTGGATGTTAGAAGAATCTGCAGCTACATCTGAAGTCAAGCCATGAGAGACATCTTCAGATAAGAAAACTACACAAGTTCTTCTTAAATTGTATTTATGCCTTCAAAATAATCTGTTATTTACCCAGGAGGGTTATGAATTAGATGTATAAGTATCTTTAAATTCATAAGCTATAACAAAAATAATATTTTTGACATAAATTAACACGGTGTTGCTCACCTTTGCTTTACATTAACCATGTGTTGGCGGAAAGAACTGGATGAAACTTCAGGGTAACAGGATCTCTGAGGAGATATGTAACTTCCTAAGCTAAGGAGCCTGTCCTCTGTTTTAATATCTGTATAAAGAGAAGGCCAGAGGAATCATGTTTTACCCATTCCTTTTTAATCCTTTGCTCAATCTGGTGCTGTGCTAAAAGTATGTTTGTGAACAATTTCTTTTTAATAAATACTTTATAACTTTTGATACTGGTAGTGGTTCTCTGTAACACATAGACCTCCATCATCTTGAGCACACTATTTTAAAAGGCTATTCCTCCAGGGGCATGCAAGGCAGTAATGTATCCCTGTGATGACCAGGTGCTGAGCAGAGGGAGACACAGTGGCAAGGCCTCGGAAGGAAAGCTGGGACTCCTGACCCTCCCAGTGGGTAATTCCTGCAAAGGTCAGGTGGCGGTGGTGAGTTGCTGAAGAGAGAGGAAAGCCTCTCTGGGTGTTGGGAAAACTTTGGAGGACAGAGTGGAACAGTGCCTGCAGGCCGGAGAAGGCCCATTCTGCCACAACCTCAATACTACATTGTTGAAAAATACACACTCTGCTCAATGTCAACTGTAGAAAGCATAACAGTTTACAATTTGGGGGCAGTGTGTGACTGCTTTAAACAAGCTTTTGTCTGTCTTTTTGCTGTGTTGTTTGAAAACTGGATCTGACCAAATGGAAAGTTTTACTACCTGTAACATGGGGGCAGGGATACCTGTGATTTCGGGGGTTGGGAAGTATGGAGGTGGGAGGTGTTAGCCGAACTGCTTATCTGCGCAGTGGTCGGACTAATTTATTTGAGTTACTGGTCTATGTATACAGAGAAAGCTACTTCGTCCTGAAAACCCATTTCCCAAAGAGAACACTTGACAAGGTTTCTTAAGTAAAATCAAAGATTCTCTTTACTGAATAATATCTTTTTGGTACACAGGCAAACAAAACTGATGCACTCACACACACATACAAGTTCCTTTAGATACAGTAGAAATGGAATACAATTTGGGGTTTTAAACTAGAAGTATTTAGGAAAGGAGTACACGTAATACTTATCTGATCCTGTAGCTCAACCTCCACAGTGAAGAATATAAGGATAGGGATTCTTACTAAGGAAAACTCTCACTACACACTGCTGGAGCCTGCCAACAAGTGTGGGCCTCTTGGCTGCAGTCCAAGAAAGCACGTGGAAGTTATCTATAGTAGACTCTTAGGTTACTTAGCTAGCTAGTGAAGACAGAGGGGCCAAGGTGACAAATAAAGGTTGCACCTTGTTTTTATCAGCTAGTATTGGGGGCTGGCTTGGGGTCTCTCTGGTCCGTCCCATCCCTATACCATTGGCTATAGGATGTGGGGTACCCTCCTACCAAGGCGGGGCAATATTGAAAGTCTACGCCTTACTACCAGGGAACCTCTTTGGTCCAAGGTGCAAAGGTGGGTTGTCATGGAAACCTTAGATGTGCAGATGACTCTGGCTTGGTCCAAGTGACAAAACAGGAAACAGTCTTAACACATGTAAATGCCAAGCATCCTGTGGGTTACATGTGGAATTCAGATTCCTCAATGGTGGACAGGTTGTCGTTTATAACATCCTTCTAGCAGATCATAATGGAGATGCTTTCTTGTTCCCAATGTGTGATGGGTAGAGGTATGCAAGGTGTGTGTGTGTAACTTTATTTGCATGAAAGTACAGGCTGTGTGGTACCTTCCTAGTGCAGAGAGTCACATTCAACAAAGCATTCTCCCAATGCAAAGACGCTTGCAAGCACCATCCAGGTGTGTGTGCAGGTCAGAAAATAACAAATAAAAGCATTTTCAAAGTACATCTCCTAACAGAGGTGATACCAGAAGATGGAGATATGGTTATGCTTGCTCTCCTTCCAATTTTCAACACATCCCGAGACATGCTGGTAGTGGAGTTAGGAATTCTAGCCCTTCTCCAACACTGATATTGTGCAATGCCAGGTCCATTAAATAATAAGACCACGACCCTACAAAGTTGTTTTGTGACTCAAGGAGTGGGCCAGGTATGTGTGACCAAGACCTGGGTGAGGGAAGGAGAGACGGTCACTCTGAAATAACTAACCCCCCTGGATTTCTCAGTTCTTCATCAGTCTTAGACAAAGGGCCAGGGAGGAGGGGTGGTGGTACTCATTCAGGAGTCTTTATCCTACAGGGCAATCCCTACCCCAGGAATCTCTGGCACTGATAGTGTAAATCTGAGGAGTGTGGCTGTCTTGCTGGTGTGCCAACTGCCTGGCGCACCAGTGGATACACTGCTGAACTTGACTGAAGTGGTGGCAGAGTGAGCCCTGAGGTATCCCAGACTGATAGTTCAGGGGGATTTAAACATCCATGCAGACACCACTTCTTGTTGTTCTTATTCTTCTGCTTCTGCTTCACCTCCTCCTGGTTTTAGACCTAGTAGCATCCATGGCAGCACTAGGACTTTCCCAGGCTGTATTTGGTCCCACACAGGCCACATGCTACAATTGATCTTCATGGCAGGTGTGAACATTGGCCAGATCTCTATGGATAGAGTGGCATGGTTGGACCATTTTGCCCTGAAGGCCTGTCTGAGCATGTCAGTCCTCCCCTGCATAGCTGGCAAGAGGATTTATGCTCACCCTCGGAGACTTATGGATCCAATTGGTTTCCAGAATGCTCTGCAGGATATGACACCCCCTGATGACTAGTTAGATGTGCTGAAAGAAAATTGGTATAACTGTCTATCAGAGGTCATCAATGAGATCAGTCCTGGACAGTCTCTTTGCCTCCACTCCAAACTAACCCCTTGGCATACTTTGGAGCTAAGGGAGATTAAGCAGGAACTTAGACGAGCAGAGTGAACTTGGTGTTGAACTCAGGATGAGGCTACAAGAACATCCTATATGATGTATATGAAATTCTATGAAATGGTGGTGAAGGCCACAAAGAAAGCTTATTAGGCAGCCTCCATTGCATCTGCAAGCTCTTGTCCAGCTCAATTGTTTTAGGGTAATTAGATCTCTTACACCCCTGTTGAGAGACTCTCAAATTTTTAGTGATTTGACCATTAGTTGTGAGGTTTTTGTGAGCTCCCTGAAAGTCTTGTCGCTCTGCTGTGACCTCCCCATCAATGTTGATACAGTGAGTGGACTAGAGGCCCCTTGGCCATTCAATTCAGACAGCTCACTCAAACTGATGTGGACAGGATGCTGTCAACTGTTAAATACAACACTTGTTCCCTTGATCCGTGCCCTTCCTGGCTGGTTAAGACCAGTGCAGAGAAGGCGGAAGCTTCCCTGGAAGGCATTAACAATATTTCCCAGAGTTGGGGGTCTTCTCAGGAATGTTGAAGGAGGCTGTACTAAGGCCACTGTTGAAAAAAAACATTGCTAGATCCTTTCGATCTGGCCAACTACCACCCAATTTTGAATGTGCTGTTCCTGGGTAAGGTGATTGAGTGTGTACATCAGCCTTGGATCCATTCCAGTCTGGCTTTTGACCTGGCCTAGAATGGAGATGGTGCTCATCACCCTCACAGTTGATCTCCGTAGGCAGCTGGTTCAGAGGGGAGCTGAGCTGCTGTTGTTGTTAGACCATTCAGCAGTGTTTGATACAGTTGACCTTGATTTGTTGACCCATCACCTTGCCACCACTGGATTACATGGAGCAGTCCTTCAATGGCTGCATTCATTTCTTCATTAAGTTTTTCATCAAGGTAAGCTTGTGTGCCAATTATCAACCTTTCAGAAACCCCTAGTATCTTTGCAAGGAAACCCAAGATTCCCCAGAGCACAATTTGAAATTACTTTACTAGGTGAAAATGTCACATTACAATTGCAGGTTAACATGTCAAGTTTAGACCTAACATAATCATACACCTATTTGAAGGACCAAGTAGGATATGTGCTCCTCCTAAGCACTTAATTTATTTTTTAAAAATAAAATCTCATATCCTATGCCCTGGGAAAGCAAAATATATCAACCTCAAAAGCAGGCTGCAGTGCTGAAAAAATTAAAATGTGAAAGAGGTTTTTAAACTGGATCATTTTACAAGTAAATAGACAGTAAATGAACCATATAATTTACTGTGGTTAACAATACATTACTTCAAAAAACATACCTCTGTGAGCAGCATTTGTTTTCCCATTTTAACAGCGGAGAGAAATGCTAGATTCAGTTTGTGGAAGAAAAGGTATGGGGTGAAAATGTAATGTTTGAAAGCTGGTTGTAAATCTGACATTCATTCAAGTGTTTGATTAATCATTTCCCTTGCTCTTTGCTGCAGTACTGCTAACTCAGTCATTTTCTAATTGGAAAATCAATGTACAAATTGATGAACATTGATGATACATTAGACCCTGCTATTAGTATGCTAAGGCATAGTAAGTTATTCTCAGGAAATTGTATTTAAAGCTGCAAAATGTGTAGAAAACTTCATTAATTTGTTCTAATTGCAAAAATGTAAAGTGATTGTAGCTCTTTCCATAAGGAGAGGCATCTACAGTTTCACAGCTGAAACTGTCATGAATTATCAACAGGCTGATGAACACTCCTCAATTCAAATTGCAACTTGATTACAAGGCTGTGTCCTGCTAGAGGCTGAGGTCCGGAAACAAATTTACTGCAGCTAGAACTAACAGGGTTGCCAGCCTCCAGGTGGAGCCTGGAAATCTCCCTCTATTGGAACTGATATCCAGACAATACAGATCAGATCTTCTGGAGAAAATGGTTACTATGGAGGGTGGACTTTATGGAGTTGTGCCCTGCTGAGGTTCCTCCCCAGACTTTGACCCCCAAATATCCCAGCCTTCCTCAACGCAGAGCTGGCAATCTTACTGAGTAGCATGGCGACTGATTCAACAAAGGATGAAGGTGAACTGAGGCCTTAACTAGTCTTGCAAGGAGGTGGAACTATAGGTCCTTCCCCTCCAGAAACAGGTATCCAGTATTTAAAGGTGCCATGCTTGGTTATGGTGGTGTGTATTGTGCTGGGACTGAGGTGGTTCAGAGCGTTGAAAGGCTTGAGGCAGGGGTTGGGGTGTTAGGAGTTGTACTTTGAAATTGCTTTTATTTGTTATTTTCTGACCTGCACACACACCTGAATGGTGCTTGCAAGTGTCTTTGGTTTGGGAGAACTGTGTGCTTTGTTTGATGTGACCACCTGCACTGGAAAGCTGCCTGTCTGTTTGCACCTTTCATGCTAATGAAGTCACACACACACACATATGCATACATCTACCCATCAGGCACTGGGAATAAGAAAGCATCTCCATTATGGTCTGCTAGAAGGATGTTATAAACGACAGCATGTCTACCATCAAGGAATCTGAATTCCACACATAACCCACAGGATGCTTGGCATTTTGCAAGTGTTAAGACTGTTTCCTGTTTGTGACTTGGACCAAGCCAGAGTCATCTGCATTCTTAAGGTTTCCATGACAACCCATCTTCGCACCTTGGACCAAAAGGTTCCCCTTAGTAAAGGTGTAGACTTTCAATATTGCCCCACCTTATTAGGAGAGTACCCCACATCCTATAGCCAATGATATAGGGATGGGACGGACTGGAAGACCCCAATGCCAGCCCCCAGGAGAGCCAATAAAAGTAGGGTTCACCTTTTGTTAAGGGCTTCCTTCTGCCAACCTCTGGCCCGCGCTTGCCTTGGCCCGCCACCCCCTGCACCCAATCTTGCACCTACTATAGGTAACTCTACTGTGCTTCCTTGGAGTCGCGACCAAGGAGCCCTTCACACGTGTTGGCTGGTTCCAACTGTGTGAAGTGAGAGTTTTCCTTAGTAAGAATTTCTGTCCTTGTATTCTTCACTGTGGAAGGTCGAGCTTCAGGAACCAGATAAGTATCACATGTATTCCCCCCCTAAATACCTTTAGCTTAAATCCCAATATTGTGTTTCCATTACTATTTTATCTAAAGGAACTTGTGTGTATGCATCAGTATTGTTTGCCTGTGATTTAAAAGATATATTATTCAGTAAAGAGAATATTTGATTTTACTAAAGAAACCTTGTCAAGCGTTCTCTTTTTGGGAAACTGGGTCTCTGGGCGAAACCACTTTCTCTGTATACATAGACCAGAACTCAATAATAAGTTTAGTCCGATAAATGCGTAAATAAGCATTTTGGCTAACAGGGGGAAGACCTCTGGTTCAGCAGCAGGTTTTAGGGTGGAGAGGTCTGTGTCCAAGTCCAAATCGGAAGGCAGGGCTGCATCCCAGAGTGAGCAGAGGGACTCAGTATCTTGGGGTTCCTTCTGTACATCAAAGGCGGCTCCTGGAGGTGTCTCAGCTGCCTCCATCTGCAGTGATGTTAGCTGCACAGATGCTCTGAGTCTTTGGGAAGGTTGCCAATGTCCAGGTGGATTATGGAGACTTCCTGGAATTATAACCAATCTCCAGATGACAGAGAGAAAACGGCTGCTTGGAGAAAATGGTTGCTTTGGGGGGGTGGACTCAGCAGGGCATTATACCCTGCTGAGGTCCCTCCCCAGTCTCTACTCCCAGATCTCCAGAATTTCCCAGTCTGGCACTGGCAAGCCTAGTCGTCAGTCTCCAGCCTCTTCTCCAGAGTCCATATTCTGATCCATGACAGAGTGCAAGCAGCACTCAGACATTATGTCCCCCCCCCAAATGCTTGAAAATGTTTTCAATTGTATTGCAAATGTTCTACAATTATTTTAGAAATAATTTTATTGTAGAAATTGAATTATATTAGACATTCTCATAGCTAAACCAGAGAGAAAAGGGGGTGACCTGGCGGAGGGGGGCTGGAAAGTGAAGGAGCTGAGTAAAAAACACAAAACACCCAGTGGTTGCCAGGCAGGGCATTCTGGGAACTGCCCCAGGAAATAACATGGTTCAGCGGTGGACATGCTTCTAACCCACCAGCAAAGAAACATGATTGGAGAAAAAACTGGGGGGAAGGAGGATTTGATTCCAGTTGTCTGCTTATCACTCACAGCAGCTCAGGGGCAGGGAGGAGCAATTGTTCCAGCTGAAAACCAGATCCACATAAGCTGGCGAGACACCGTAGTGACCTTGGAGTCACCACTACAGGGCAATAAAGTGATGCAGACAGCCAATGCTGAGTCAATACAATATGGGGATGGCTGTGACAAGCAATGCAAACAGAGATTTGTGAGATGATTTGGGACTGCCGGCACAGTGGCAGGAAAGACCAATGCAGATTGGAGGCATGATATCTAAACATTTCCAATCAATGACAACTTTTGACATTTGTGTACTTTAACTGGATACTGGAATGTTTCTGTATATAGGTACATTAATGTAGGGCTAGCTCCAAATTACCATGACAGATGTGAACTCACAGAATGGGATTTCCATCTCCCATCAGCCACCACCAAAATCCAGCTCCTAGGGGCCAGGGCATTTCATAAAGTGGGGGGAGTGGGGAAGTCTGCTGTTGGAGGGGAGAATCACGAAATACCCCCCTTCCACCAATGAAAGTGGCATTCTGCTTGTATTAAGTAGCAACAGATTTGTACTCTTAGATCCCAACTAATATTTTAGCTCATGGTGAGGCTGGACTCTGACTGTTTTTTCTTCTGGTCCAAACACTTCTCCAATCAGACATGCAAATTAATATGCATAGAAAGTTAGTATGCAGGCTATGTTCCTGCAGAGTGCAGGGGGTTGGACTAGATGGCCTGCAAGGTCCCTTCCAACTCTAACATTCTATGATTCTATGATTCTATGTATCCAGTATTTCACTTATAAATATAGCATGTGCAAAGCTCTTTCCCACCCTTAGCCATAAAGTTAAACATGAATAATACAGAATGAAAAAAATGGAGTGCACGTACAGCCACTTTTTTTTAATACCTCATGCTGTGATATTGTTGACTGTTTTAGGTGTCTGTCAGCTAGCTAGCACAAGCATGACAGGTGTCTGAGCCATCTGCCAGACTGGATTGTGTGCGCAGCTATTAACACCATTTCCCTTGTATTTATCCCAGATACCTGAATGAGAGCTTCTCTATGATTAAAATACGCTACTTGCAAAGATTGTTGCGCTGCCAGATTGCTGTGACAGAACAAGCTCGCATTGTTTAGAGGCAGCTTCTAAAGAGGTAAAGTTATATTTCTGGTTTCAGTTCTCATAGTCATAAATGAGGTGAGATAAAGCAATCCTCAGATTAATTACTATCTAATAATGCGCGCACTGAAATAAACTCAACAGAACATACATGCAGGAGGGGTATTCGAAATATTTTCCCTCCACTTTTCCAAGAGATGTTCATTCCACTGCATCTGCATGAAACAGATGGAGAACCAGAAAGTGATTGACTGCTTGGCGTTGAAATTGTATGCAAGAATGTCAGCTTGCTGGAACAACACCTACATAACACCTATTCATGGCAATGAGCTATTCTAATCATGGCACTGCTATTCTGGTAACGGCATAATGGTTTAAGGCAGTGGTACTCACTCCACTGCTTTCAGTAGGGATACCAGTCCTCAGGTGCAGGCGGGGGTTCCCCTGATTTTTAGGGCTCAGACTTGACGCCGTCCAGAAGGACAGCAGGGGGAAGCTCTTATGGGGCAGGAACACCTGGCACCCATTCTCTTCAAGCGGGGAACTCTTGCAGGGCAGGAGCGCTTAGCACTTGCTCCCCCACAACCATTTAAAGGGAAGGTTCCCTTTAAATGGTTGGGGAAAGGTGAGAGCGAGCTGCATCCAGGGTGTGATTGTGTCACTCTGTATGATGTCATCATGTTGGGGATGGCCATGACCCCTCCTGGAATGCCCCCTAATCCCCCCATCAGGGACAAATTGGACCTGGCAACCCTAGCTTTCAGAGAACCATATTTGTAATGGCCATCAACTAAAAGACCCACACGGACCCTTGTATGCCCTGAATACCACCCCACCACTCACACATGAATAATACCTCCATCCATGTAGGATTTCTCTACCTACCACTGCAATAACATAGCCATCTATCTGGGGTGAAGGGAATGGCTTCTCACTTTGCTTTCCTGAGCTTTCCTCAGCATGAGGTGCAGCAGGTCAGGTGAATGAGACTGCCTAGGTGTCCAGAGGAGGGCCAAGGGACCATGTGGAAAGGGGGCAAAATTACAACTATCTCTCTTGTGGCCAGCATGTTCTTTTCGTGTGTGGATGCTGTGGTGGTGGTGGTGATAATGGTGGAGGTGGTGGTTGTAGCCAACTTGTTCTCCTACAAAAAGGGTACTATATATAAATATTATGCCTGCATAGGACTGCAACCTAAAGTCAGATTGCCTACATTGGTGAAATGTCCTACACTGCCTCTATGAGCCCTTGCAATGAAATTAAACACGTGCCATTAATTTTATTATTATTAATCTTTTAAAAAATAGTTTCACTCCCTTACAAATGTAAATACACAAACAATAAGTGCAGTCCAAACAAATATTATAATATACATATTCTTTTCAGCTTCTCAGAACTGCTCTCTGAAAAACTAACTTTCTAGATATAATTCCCCCCAAGAGGTTAATAAAAGAACACCATTTTAATTCTATAGATTCTTTTTTTTTTGTATTCTGCTTTCTTTCAGGGGGCTAGACGTGTTATTTTCTCCATGAGTCAACTTTTAGCATCTGGCACCTAAACGTTTTTCCAAAGCTTGGTAATATCTATTGTGGGAACAAGAAATAAATACTGAAGGAAATCAACATCTTCCCTATTGACTAGGTCTTTAAATGCTTCATTGGCTGATGTAGAGGCAGGAAAACAGGATGATGACATATGGATTTGCTGCTACAAATTAACAGGTAGGGGCAGAGTCTTCTACAGGAAGATATTGGTTTCAGTGATTGTTCCATATGGAATACAACATTTAATACTGCCAACTGAAAATGAAATCTACTCCATGGAACTTTTTAAAACAAAAAAACAATAACTTCTTTAGCTATATTAGTAATATGTCTGGACACAAGCTGCCTTATAATGAATCAGACTGCAGGGCCATCAGGGCCAGTATTGTCAGACACCCAGTGGTTTCCTCAAGGTCTCAGACCGAGTCATTCATATCACCCACTACCTCATACTTTTCATACTGGATATTGAAACTATCCCCTTCCCGGCCATATGACCACATGAAGTTACTTTATACCACTTTAGATCATTGACCCATTTAGTTTAGTATTGTTTTCTCTGACTGACAGAAGCTCCCTAGAACCTCAGGAGGTGAAAAGCCTTTTCCAAACACCTGCTCCCTTAGTGACTTTAACTGAAGATGCCAGAGATGGAACCTTGGATGGGATGCATGGTAAGCACGTTCTCTGCCACAGAACCATTTCTATTGCCTTCTGTAATGCCCACCAAAGGAAATTAACATTGGTGGCTTGCAGCACAATCCTATGCATAGTTATACCCTTGTAAATCCACTGAAGATGGAATCTTCTGAAAAATACTGTCTGACCTAATATTCTGAAAAGGGTTTTCCTAGAAACATCACTGAAAGAGTTAAATGCATTCAGACAAATACATGGTGAGAAAGGTGGAATTTTGTTTTCATACAGCTCTAGTTAAAATTCAACTAGAAACCTGATCTAAAATTTAAATTGGAATCTATACCATCATCTGGGCATAACACTTTCCTATAAATATTAATGAAGTGTCTTATAGGAAACAAATTTGATCTAATAAGTTCTGTTTTGTTCATTTTAAAACCACCTAATTTAAGCACAGATCATAGGTTAATCCCACAATTGTAATGAACCCACAACCTGGAGTTATTTCGACTGTTCATTTATTGTAGGCTTCTTAGTTGAAAACTAAGATGACAGTAATGAGAGCAAATAGCTTAAGTGGCTGATTTACATGCTACACCAAAAAATAATATGTCTGTAGTCTGATTTCATTCAGAGCTTTCCACAAGTGGGTCTCTCCCAATGCCCTCCTGTGTGTATGTGTGTATGTATGTATGTATGTATGTATGTATGTATGCATGCATGTAATAGATTTATACCCTGCCCTCTCCACCAGGGCAGGCTCAGTGCAGCTAACAAGGTCATAGGCATTATAAACAATAAAACAGTAAAACAATTGAGCAATTTAAAATCATCAAACCACTTGATACAACTCATAACTGTCTTATCATCCACCATAGGGAAATCAGTAACTGGTGTCTGGCTCCTTAGGGCTTGGGTTCTTTAATATAGGCATAAATGTTAAGCTGGTGGCCAAGAGTGGATAGTAGGGCATGGCATTCAGCTAGGTATCAAATCATTTAATGTGGTATCTCAAACACTTGGTGGAAGAACTCCATTTTACAGGCCCTGCGGAATTTATCAAAGCCCATGCCCAACATGTCTTCTGTTCATGCAGGCCCCATGATACCCAACATTGAATTTTTGGTAGTCAAAGGAGACCCCTCCTTCCTGAAAAAGCTGGATCTAATCCTAGTAATGACATTAATAAATTGCTTCCCCTTGTTCTAAGCAAGGGTTCACATTTTTAGGTAACTGATGAATCTTTCAGTCTCGCACAAAAGTTGGTGAACTAGGGCTCAACTAGCCCACTAATACTGTACATCTGAGGGTTCTCCCAGTCTATTTTAACTGAAGGAATTGAAACATGGTGGTAGAAACCACCATCAAGCAGCTGACGTAAGGTGGCCCCCGTAGGGTTTCCAAGGCAAGTCACATTCAGAAGTGGTTTGCCACTGCCTGCCTCTGCATAGCAACTCTGGACTTCCTTAGTGGTCTCATATCCAAATCCTAACCAGGGCTGATCCTGCTTAGCTTCCAAGATCTGATGAGACTGGGCTAGCCTGGGCCATCCAGGTCAGGACATTTAAACTTATCTACCTTAATTTCTTTCTTGCTGTAATTTCTTATGGGAAGGGAACCACATTCCTTATAATATAAGTGATCCAGTTACTCTAATGTATATTCTAATCCATATGCACCATGCAGAATGTTTGGAGCATTTTCCTTCAAGAAAAAGGCTAGAAATTTCCTTGATAATGTGTAAAGCTTGATTGTGGGTAGAGCTGTGGGGGAAGGGTAGCACTTTTCTTGACAATGTGTAAAACATTCCTTTTTTAAACCCTCTTTTTTAACTAGTAAATTATATAATTTTATTTGTGTTATGTCTCATAACTTTCCAAATGTTCCTGATTCCTTTGCAAACTTCCTAATGTGACTGCAACTTTCTTACTCATGGAGTTTTTTAAAAAATGAAAAGAAACTTGTGTATTACTTATTTGTGATACCCATAATTTCAGATTCCCACTTGTTCTAAAGGCTTGCCAAGTGCCATTTTGTCATTTCAAGACAATAAGGTATTCAAAAGTTGGGGGATGGAGGGGTTTTTTTTAGTGCATACAGGCCTATTCTTCAAGTCAGGAGTCATTATGTCATGTCGATGCCTTTTTAAAAAATAGGAGGTGAAACGGTAGGGTAGTATTGTGCAATGTTCCAAACTGCAAAAAAGAGAGAAAAAGGTCCACATTGATTCAGTTATTTCCTACAGAATGAGAAGAAAAGAAAGCATACATTTCACCATTTTTATAAATGGCAGTCGAGGGCCAGAGCCTGCAGGATGTAGAAAATCAGGGCAGAATATGCATTGTGTATTCATCACTCATTGTCCATTAAAATGTTAAATAATATTGTGGCACAGGGAGAATGCCTTATGCATATGAAAGGTATTGTCTTTTGACTTAATCACACTCAGTACAAATCTTTTCTTTTACTCAGGAGGGGAGATGGGGCTTAAATTGCAATGTAAAACAAATTTCCTGTAGCTTATCAGGGAAAGATACAGAGAGCTGTATAAAGGTCAGCCAATTGACTCTTTGATGTGAAATGATAACAGAGGCAGGGAAGCTTACATGAAAAAAACCCCACAGGCAGGCAGAGAATCTTGAAAGAACTGCATCAATTTCAAGTCCATAGTGAGAAGGGCGGACTTGCATACATGCATACATACACACTCAGAGATGGCATTGTCAAGCCTACTTGCTTGCCAATGTGGAGAGCACAAATGCCATCCCACCAGCACATGTGTGAGCATTATTATCCTTTATCTTGAGAGCTAAACTAGCAATTTACAGCCCAGCAACACAGAAGGCTGTCACTCCCCTCAATTTTGATACATGTCATACTGGCACTGAGAGATGGTTTGAACTTCAGCACCGAATGGAAGAAAATACAAAACTGTATGATTTGATTTGGCTTGGCAGTAACCCCAGGAGCAGTCCCATTTGCTGCAATCCAGTTAGATGAACTCATCAACATCCACATTCAATTTATACTGGGGGAAATGCTTTTGTTAATACTTTCAGGGTGGATCATAGCTTTCATTTCTAATTATTTTTTTCCCTATAATGTTTGTCACATCCCTGTTTTTAGTTGAGGAGTGAATCTTGAGTCTCTTACATCCTGTGAAAATACAAAAAGGTGTTGATTAAATATCTTGTACAGCTTCCCTTAGGAATAAAGAACTGCCTTCCCCCCATGTCTAACCTTCACAAATAAGTGTCCTTTTTTGGTAAAGAAACAATTTGTATGCAGTTGCTGAACAGCCAACACAGTTCCAGGAATAACTATTGGTATAGCTTTAACTTCCAGGAACAAGCCTGACATTGTCAAGTGGTGTTTCCAAGTGTCTTTTGGGAGCCACACACTCATAAGCGGACCTGTCAATGTTTACTGTTACCTCTGTAAAGTACAGGATAATCTAAAATATTAGCACTTTTAGTAAGTGAGAAACCTGTGGTCCTTATTCAGACTGGTAAGGGGGAGATAATACTGGATTTTTTATGAATCTAAATTCAGCAATTAAATCTGCTGCTGATCTAAAAGTCACTATTCTCCTAAAAAGAACTGCTGAATTCAGAGGTAAATTCCTGAACTAGGATTAGTCAAGAAATTCAGCACTATCTTTCTCCAGGGTCTGAACAAGGACTTGGGACTTCTCACTCATTGTAAGTGGTAGTATTTCTGCATATCCCACCACTTAAGTAAAGGCTTCCCTTGCTTAAAAGCTAGTTGAATCTGACGCTAGGGGGCGGTACTCATCTCCTTTTCCAAGCCGGAGAGCCAGCACTGTCAGAAGACATTTCTGTGGTCATGTGGCTGGCATGACTAAATGTTGAGGCACACGGAACGCTGTTACCTTCCCACCAAAGCAGTGCCTATTTATCTACTTGCAATTTCTTGCTTTCAAACTGCTAGGTTGGCAGGAGCTGGGGCCAGAGATGAGAACTCACTCTGTCCTGCGGCACTAGAATCTTACACTGCTGAACTACAGACCTCCCAGTCTGCAGCTCAGCATCTTAACCTCTGAGCCACCATGGCCCCTGGTATCTCACCACTTACAGATGTTAATTGATACAGCTATACCTGTATACTTTTCTATTTGAATTTGCTTGTCATATTCCACCTGCACTTTTCTAGATCAGATCTGACTTTATGTTGATCCTTGGGAGTAGTTTACTCCAAATGGATTGATCACTCCTGATTGGATCCCATTTCCTGACATGGGTTCTTCTCACTTGGGGTGAAACTGCAGGCATCTTTTTATCCCAACTACATTAAAAAAAATTGAAATAATGATTACTGGTCCCATCCACACGGAGCATTTGCCCCGCTGAAGGCACGGGAGCCCTGCAGATTTTCCGTGCGCGTTCATACAAGCACATCTGGGAGGCGTAGTGCTCCCATGGCCAACCCGCGGCTTCCCTCCGATAATGCGGAGTAAAAAACTAGTAGGTCCGAGGTACTCGTTTCTGGAAACCCCGGGGCAAAGGCTGGCGTCTGATCGCGGGAGCGCCGGTATCCTGCGGCTTCTGACGCCTGCCCATGTCCCCGGGTTTTCCGGATGTTGTAAATTTCCCTGGGATGCGCAGCAACCCAGTGGCCCATGAGATCAGGCTACTGCACCTTATTTAGCTCCGATGCAAACTGCCACGCCTCTCCCGCGCGTTTTCTGGCCCGTGTGACCGGGGCCACTGTTAAAATTGATTTAGGAACACCTCCAACAGAAATGGGTAAAATGTAAAGGTCCCCTGAAACAACAACAAAAAAGGACCTAATCATATTACAAAGAAATCTCTCTCCACCTTCCCAGTTTATTTTCTTTTTTAAAATGGCTATCCCATCTAAAACTGTCTACAATTGTCTATAGAAAGAACCAGCAAATTAGAACCAAAGTCCCAGTACAAGTTATTTCAGAGAAACTTGCTGCAAGCTCCATGCTATGTTTATTCAGTGGATCTAGTGGAATACAACAAAATTTCAGCCTTCACTGGATTGGGACCATAGTGTGAATCAGCTCTTAATGGAATACATTTTATATAAACTGGATTACAGTTTGGGTAAACATTACATCGTTAGGCAACTTGATGGATAACAAAATACAGTCACTTTTTCTTCCCCCAGGATAGAACAAGTTATCATCAATTAGGTTTTCACAGCTCCTGAAAAGTCATTAAATGCTGCTTATGGCTACTTCTAGGCACACATTTGTTTTGTAATTAAATTACATAAATGTCTCCTCTCTCCTAACTAGGCAACCTAAATTTAGAGAATACAGTTTCCTATTGATTTTGTGCTTTATAAAGTCCTTCTTGTAACTTTTAAATTGCATCTATTTTTTTTTTTAAAAAGCCTTCTGTTGATCAATGGTTTGTAGTTGAATTTTTTAAAAAATGAGTGTGTGCCCCATTTCCCCGTCTCTGTGCCGGCCAGTATTGCCATGTCTTTGATTTCCATGATCCCCATTCCTTGCAGTCCTCAAATCCTTGCTAACTTTACTTTTTTGCCTTTTCTTCAGCCTCTGTCAATCCCCTGTTGTCTCTACTCCTTTCCCTTGTTCCCTGTTTCCCATTCTCACCTCCCACTCTCACATTGTTGTCACATCTTCCTTCCTAATACTTTGAAATGAATTATTAAAATCAGAGCTCTCAGATCAGTGTAGCAAATGGTTCCTTTAGCTCTTTCAAATAGGTTTTAAGCCCCAACAGGTGGGATTTGATTAGACTGAGACTCTAATTACACAACATGCTGGGAATTCCATTGGTGCACCCAGTATTAAAAAAAACAAAAACAAAACCACATACTTCCAAGTGCATAGAGTCCTGACTTGAATTGGAACTGTAGCATTAAATCCCTCCATGACCCTTTTCCTTATTAAAAAAAAAATAGCCCCAAAGGAGAGCTATTTGCCCCACTGTGAAAATGCACATGCATTGACATAAATGTGTATGTGTTAGTATAAAACAGCCAGTTTGGTGCAGTGGTTAAGTGCACAGACTCTAATCTGGGAGAACCGGGTTTGATTCCAAACTCCTCCACTTGCAGCTGCTGGATGACCTTGGGCAAGCCATAGTTCTGTCAGAGGACAGTTCTGGAAAGAGCTCTCTCAGCCTCACCTACTTTGCAGGGTGTCTGTTGTGGAGAGGGGAAGGAAAATGAGTTTGTAAGCCACTCTGAGACTCCAAGTGAGGGGCAGGGTATAAATCCAATCTCTTCTTCTTCTCTTCTAAAGTACACAGACATTTTCACAATGGGGCAAACAACATTGTCTCCAGGGCCATTTTTGATCAGGAAAATGGTGCATAATGGGACACAACATAATATTGTGTATTTAAGGACTGTGATGTTCATTATCCCAGTGCTGGTGTATTGTCAAAGGCACTGAAGCTAGGCTCAGCTGGACTTCCTATGGCTTCCTTGTCTACTATTCCAAGCATAAAGGGGCATTGGATAGAAGATTGCCCTTTCCTTTGCTATGAAGTTCATTATAATTCCTGCCATTTTATTTTTTCCATGATGTCTCAGTCCTGCTGATGAAACAAGCCAAAGGAACAAGGACCTGGGCATATGTTCCAGGATGGAAGTAATGTAATGGTCAAGAGAACCTCCCTGCCTAAATATGCTCTCTATAAGCCCTCTTCAGTTGACTAGTCTTGACTTGGACACAAACTGAAGTTTGGAAGAAGCTGACCCAATTTAAGAAGATAGCCAGTAAAGGCTGGGAGTGGGAATGGTTCATGACACCTCTATGCTTCTGGTGTAAGCATGCCTCTCCCACCTTTTACTTTTTTTCCTCCTTTTAATGGAGCTTGCAGAACTTTGCATTTGAACCCAATGCATCATGAATATTGTCTAAAGAAAAATGCAGAAGTCTTTCTTTCCTTTAATCCACCTGTGTTCATATTCTATCTATTCTATTCTATCAAAATGCTAACATCTAAATGATCACATTGTACTTCCTTTTCTGCTGTTGCTGTGTTTTACAGGTTCTGTACTAGACTGTAACAATTTAATAAATAACTTGAAAGGAGCACCAGAAGCTGCCACAGTCTGAAAACCAAGATCTTATCACTGACAGCTAATCAATGAGCAACAAATGAGAAGTAAAATGCCCAACGTGAAAAATACTGTTTGTATTCCTAGCCTGAAGTCAGGGTTTACCAATATGTTAAGATCAATCACCCTTCCATTTCTGATTGAACTTAAATCCAAATAAAAGCCAAGCTAATAACGTAATGTACGCAGAACAGCCTTCTGCCTACAAGGGCTACAAAGAAAACAGAATAATACAGCTACTGTAGTATAGTGGCTAAAAGCCCATGGTGTGACCCTGAAGTCCCAGATTCAAAGGAGGAAGTCTCTAGCTGATTTGTCTCTCAGCCTTCCTCTTCTTTCCTATCTAAAATAGGGGTATAAGCAGGGCTTTTTTTGTAGAAAAAGCCCAGCAGGAATGCATTAGCACATTAGGCCACACCCAACAGCAGAAACTCATTAGCATATTAGGCCACACACCTGACAGCACAGCTCATTAGCATATTAGGCCACACCCTGTGCCTTCCTGTGGCTTGCCCGGGAAAGCCGGCCCTTGGACAGGCCGGGGAAGGCACAGGGAGGCATTTAAATGCCTCTCCGATCCTTCCAGGGCCCACCCTGGCCCGCCTGCCTTGGAGTCACCCTCTCCAGGCCCCCCTCTACAGGCCTTCCCTCTCCAGCCTCTGTAGCCAACTCTGAAGCCAGCTGGAACTCCGTTCCTGTGCGTTCCTGCCCAAAAATAGCCCTGGTATATGAAAAAAAAATTAGCAGGGTGCATAATCTTTGAGCATGTGCACACATATCTCAGATTAAGGATAATTTCCCCACTTAAGGAAGATGGTTTTAAAATGGTTTTTTAAAAAACTCCAGCCCCTATCATTGTAGAAAATAAGCACTGAATACCCATATTTTCAAGACCCCAGGCTTCTCAGTAGTTGTTCAAGGAGGTAGTTGGAGAGAAGATGATTCCAGGTATTCTCTTCTGGCCGCTAATAATACCAACTAGCTCATCTGTCCACTACTGGCAGCCATTGTGATATAATGGCTAGAGTGCTTGTGAGATCTGGATTGAAATCCACATTCAAACATGAATGTCACTGGATGACCTTGGGCTGATTGCTTCTTCTCAGAGGAATCTACTTTGTCTTGGAATGAAGGACAATGCAATGCATCTTGCAGCAAGTCTGTACTATAGAGGGCAGTAGAAACCAGAAGGGGGTCAAATCCTTCTCTATGCTTTCCTCTTGTCTGTTCTGCCAGTATACCTTCATTGTCTAGATTGCTAATCTCTGGACTTCCTTCCTTCCTCCTATTTTTTTCTCTTTATCACTCCAACCTCCAAGTAAGGTTGTCAGCTCCTGGAAATCTGAGTGGTAGAGCATGGGGAGGGTGGGATTTGGGGAGAGACCTCAGCAGGGTACAATGCCACAAAGCAGCCATTTTCTCTGTACTAGGGTTGCCAGCTCCCGATTGGGAAATTCCTGGAGATTTTGGGGGTGATCCCTGAGGATTTGGGAAGGGGAGGGACCTCAGCAGGGTATAATACCATAGAGTCCACCTTTCAAAGTGGCCATTTTCTCCAGGTGAACTGGAAATCAATTCTGATTCCAGGAGATCTCCAGCCACCATCTGGAGGTTGGCAACCCTACTCTGCAGTCTCAGGGTCAGCTGTAATTCTGGGACATCTCCAAGCCTCACCTGCAAGTTGTCAACCATACTGCCAGGAAGGTTCTCTGTCTCTCCTAGTTAGGAAGCTAGTTAAAATGCCTGTCTTATCTTTCTTATCACAGTATGGATTTCTTTATTAACAAAGAATATCCCTTCCTTTCTGAAAGCAGCAAGCCTCATGTGGACTTTATCTTAAGGCAGCCTCCTTCCGCTTGCATTCAGCCAGCTCAAGCTAACAGGGAGGGGTGAACCATATATACCAGGATGGAATGGATAGGTTCCAATTTACAAAAAGATTATTGCATGGATCGTGGGGGAGCTGTATTCCATTTCCACCACATCAAATCCTCATGGACTGAGAGTAGACACGCCACTGCAAAAATCTTTTATGACCATTGCAGGCCTCACATGTAAAATACAAAGCATGCTTCTTTTTTGCCATTTGGTCAGAGCTCATATTAGTAGAAACAGAGAGGGTCCCTTAATGAAAGCCAGAATCCTGACTCTCTTCATCTTTGGCCTGTCCCGCAGGTTGTTGTAAGCCATATCACCATATCTGCCCCTCCAGGATGTTGTACAATGATTCTGATAGTTTGGAAGTCCCTATGAAACAAGTATGCAACAAGGATCTATGCATAGTTTAGGAATCTATTGTTTTCTTCTGTTCAGACTAGAAACTGTACCAAGACCAACAACCCCTGCTTACTTTAATTGAAATGACAGGTCTATGGGGGGGGGGAGTGTGTTTCAAGCTGAGCTCATCCACCAAATTCTTCTATGAAAAAAACTATCAGTGGAGTAATAGGGAGATGGAACAGGACAACAGTGATGGACAACTGTTTACTTCTTTCACTCATCAAACTTCCCTTGATGAGGGAAACCTTTGCACTGAATTGATCTATCTCCTCTCTGTGCTGTGCCAAAATTATGTTAATAGTGGCTTTTTCATTTCTGGACTGGAAGCTGTCCTCCAGGAATTTCTACATGTCTAGTTTAGATCTTCACAAAGCCGGGTGAGACATAAGCAATTTTTCCTGTGGCAGTACTTCTGCACCCCCTCATTCCTCCAGCAGGGCCTGAAATAAAAACTCATCCTCATTTGTGCAATTGCTGCCCCATATATAAGTTTGAAATCAGTCCAAGACATTTTCTACTTGGCTATAAAGTCCCCTTAACTGGTATATGTAGTCGAGCCTTCGGCAGTTGGCACTCTTAGCATCTAGCAACGAACTCTGGCTGAAGAAGTATTTGACCAAATCAAGTGCATACGGGCAGGGCTTTTTTTGTAGAAAAAGCCCAGCAGGTACTCATTAGCATATCAGGCCATGCCCTTGATAGCATGGCTCATTAGCATATCTGGCCACACACCCCATGTTACCAGAAGTGTGGTCATCCAGCCACACCCACCTTTTGCTCCTTATTCTGTTTACCTTGTTTGTTGGCAAAACCTAGGGCTTTTTTTGGAGGAGGAGCTCCTTTGCATTTTAGGCCACACACCCCTAATGTAGCCAATCCTAATGAGTTTCTGCTGTTGGATGTGGCCTATTATGCTCATGAGTTCCTGCTGGGTGTGGCCAACTCGGGAGCCAGCCGGAACTCCGTTCCTGTGCATTCCTGCCCAAAAATAGCCCTGCATATGGGAGAGGGAAAGACAGGGAAGTTACCTGCTTAAAAGTAGATCCTGCCTAGGGTATAGATGTGAACAGAGGCCATAAAGCAATACAGTAGGGCAGCCTTGACTGCCTTGGCCACAGAGAGATATGGGGAGGAGCTGTGGCTCAGTGGAAAAGCCTCTGCTTTGCATGTAGAAGGTCCCGGGTTCAGTCCTTGGGATCTCCAAATAAAAGGATGATGTGAAAGACCTCTACCTGAGACCTGGAGAGCCACTGGCAGTCTAAGTAGACAAAACTGATCATGGTGGACCGACGGTCTGATTCAAAATAAGGCAGCTTTGTGTGTGACCATATAGTGAAGAAATCCAGGAACCTATTTTAAGCCTGGCATGCAAATCTTTATGCCCTGGAGTCTTCTACAGTTATAGGGGACCTAAAGGGGCCAATCACAACAGTTAAATAATTTATTATTTATTTATTATTTACACTTATATCCTGCTCTCCCCACCTTTCGGCAGGTTCAGGGTGGCTAACAACAAATATACATTAAAATTCCAGTTAAAACTATCAGTCAATATAAATCATACTATTTAAACATAACTTACATTAAAAGATGGCGATCTTCTAACATCAACTATCAGCTGAATGGCATCTTCAGGCTACCGCCCGGCTATAAAGCCTCAGTTGGTGGGGCCATTGGTGCTGTTGGTACAGTTGGTAATCGGGCCAGGGCCATAAAGTCGAGGCAAGACTTTAAAGCCTGGTGGAAGAGCTCTGTTTTACAGGCCCTGCAGAACTGTAAAAGGTTCTGCAGGGCCCTGATGTTCTCTGGGAGCTCGTTGCACCAGTGAGGGGCTGCCACCGAAAAGGCCCTGGCCCTCGTTGTAGCCAACCTGGCCTCTTTAGGCCCCAGAAGAACCAAGCGATTTTGGAAGCCTGATCTTATTGCTCACTGGGGTACATGCAAGGAGAGGTGGTCCCTCAGATAAGCAGGTCCCTGGCCATATAGGGCTTTAAAGGTAAGAACCAGCATCTTGAACCATATCCGGTGTGCTATAGGCAGCCAGTGCAGGGTTTTCAGGGCGGGCTGGATGTGTTCCTGCATAGGAAGACACAACAACAGCCTCGCTGCTGCATTCTGCACTGGCTGCAGCTTCCGGATTTGGGACAAGGGCAGTCCCATGTAGAGAGCATTGCAATAATCCAATCTTGAGGTGACCAATGCGTGGATCACCATTGCTAGGTCATTGCGTTCAAGGAAGGGAAACAACTGCCTAATCAGCCATAGATGGTAAAAGGCCAACTTTGCAGTGGCTGCTACCTGGGCCTCCATCATTAGGGAGGTGTCCAGGAGCACTCCCAAGCTCCTACCTTCTGGCACTGGCATCAACGGCGCCCCATAGGGATCCCTAACCTTGGACTGCTCCGACTCAAGCACAGGACCTCCGTCTTCATCAGATTCAATTTCAGTCAGCTCAGTCTAAGCCAACCAGCCATGGCTTTCAATGCCAGGTCCAGATTTCCCGGACTGGAGTCTGACTGGCCATCCAACAACAAATAAAGCTGGGTATCATCAGCATATTGATGACAACCCAGCCCAAGTCTCTGGCAATCTGGGCAAGGGGGTGCATATAGATGTTAAACAGCATTGGGGGAAGCACTGCACCTTGGGGCACTCCACACAATAGTGGGTGCCTTCTGGACAGTCGTTCCCTAGCTGACACCCTCTGTCCTCGATCCTGAAGAAACGAAGAGAGCCACTGTAAGGCAAACCCCTATATCCTGGTATCAGTGAGGCAGTGGACCAGTAGTTGATGATCGACCATGTCGAACGCTGCCGACAGGTCTAACAACATCAACACTGCCATACCGCCTCAATTCAGATGCCTCCGGAGATCATCTGTGAGGGCAACCAGGACCGTCTATGTCCCATGGCCTGGTTGGAAACCGAACTGGAAGAGATCTAATATGGTGGCATCATCCAGAAAGCCCTTAATGTTGAGAAGGAAACTCTGCTGCATGTAACTAAAAGAAAAAGCACCCCATGTGATGAATTCAAGCTTTAGATGAACTTTTCTAATTTCCTCTTTTCACTTCTAAACCTCTCAAACTGACTATTTCCAATGAAAACTTAACATATGCATTCATAGTAATTATCAGTTTTCCATTTTAAAGAAGCTCCTAGGAAGACAATTCTATGAAAGCCTCTGGGAAATTCAGCAGTTTTCACAGCAACCCAAATCCACTTTCTATCTGCCTTAGGAATAATAAATACACATTAAGATTTAGAACTCTGCAAGATCTAGAACTGGATATATTCCTCAGTGTTTCAATGAAAAAAGTGCCACTATGTAAGAGCATCAAAAGATTCCCTTGCAGGTTACTCTAAAGAGAGAAATAACGTTACTGTCATCCCTAAAGATGGGCATGAACCAGGAAAATGAGGTTCATTCTGGTTCATGGTTTGTGGTGTGCCTGATTCATGAGCTACGAACTGTCAAGAACTTTTATGTACCAGAACTTCCGGTCTATGGTGACTCGCTAGCAGATATGCCTCCCGGTTGATCCGGGGGCATGATCTGCATGCTGGCGGTTTGGAGGGGGAGCGATCTTCTGCTCCCCCCGGAACCTTTTGGGAATGGCTCCTAGCCATGGGTCTTTTGAGGGGTGGCCTCTTCACCAGCGCGATGCTGGGGAATTGAGGCGCTCCTCCACCCCGACGGTCCTGCCACTACGCGACTACCAGAGCTGCTGACCGGGACAAGCGTTTGGAGGCTTAGTGATTTTCTCTGCTTGGCGTGATCCCAGGGGCTGTCCCAGAACCTGCTGGATCAATTCAAGGACTGATGAGTGAGTTTTCATTGAAACGAGACACCAAAGCCTAGATGTGAAGTCCCCCTACTACAAGCGGAGGGGACTTTAGTTTGTGAACTGTGAACCAGCCAAAAGTCATCATAAACTTTAGTTCATGAACCAGTTCATACACATCCCTAGTCATCCCACTGCTCCAAGCAGGGAGAAGTTGCAGGGGCTAAGATTTATCCAGCTGATTCCCTTGGAAGGGGAGATTCAATATGTCTGGGGACTTATGGCGTCTCTTTAATGTGTGTGCATTAAGTGCCATCAAGTGGCTTCCAACTTATGGTGACCCTATGAATTAATGACCTCCAAAATGTCCTCTTGCCAACAGCTTTGCTCAGGTCTTGCAAACTGATGGCCTTGGCTTCCTTTACTGAGTCAATCCGTGTGTGTGGGGGGGGAATCTACAATCTTTGGTCTACCCAGACTGATGGTTTTAGCTTAACATAGGTTGAATCTGCATTTGTCTTTCCCACTGGTGTCCCAGCCTTCTGACTCCATCTTCAAAAAAATGGTCTACATTTGCTTTCGTTTTCACACTTCAACAGTGCTAGCATACTTTTGCATGTCTGCATATGTTTATCACCCTCCCATGGCGGCTCCACTGTCCTTGCACCTCCACACCACTTTAAATGAATCTTCTCCAAACAACTCTTCAAACAAGCATAGAGAAAGACAGCGTCACAGCAGCACGAAACTGATTTAAAAATGCAAATGTAGATTCAACCACAGTGTAAGTTATACATGAACCTCAAGCCTGTTACAATATGTCTGTTAATTGATGAAAGACTTTATATGCATTGGGAATCCACAGTGAAGACTCTGATTTGCATATAATGTCTTTATTCTGAAGTGGATCCTCCCTTATTCCTCACCAAGAGGTCTAGGACCTTTAGCTCTGATGAACTCAACATGGGGCAATGCAAAAATTCTCTTAAATATTTGTGACTCCCACTGTTGTTTTCTGATCTGCTGGCTGAGATGTCTACCGTGGCTTGACTTGAGAGTCTACTTTGGGAGAAGCTGTAGGGAAAACTGCTATTCAGACCTCCCTTGTTTCCTAGTGCACTTGTTGAGTAGTTCCACATTCTGCCTTAGTTGCAGATCATTTCATAGATGTTACTTTTAGAGTTATTGATAAGGTTTATAGAAGAAATGCTGGTGCTTAACTTTGCAATTACGGAAAGCAAATTTTTGAAAATTAAAAGTGAGGACAGAATTGCCCTGCTGATCTGCATATGAATCTACTTTTCTGAATGTGAACAAATCCAGTTTTTAGATGACATTCTTGAAGAGACTTTGGCTTCCCTAGCTAGAATAGAGGCAGTTAACATGGAGTTAATTATTTGTTTAAAGCATTTTTGTATAGATAATAATAACAAAAAAGAGGTTACAAGGAGGATAACTAAATGTCACCTATTACATTTTAAATTAATTTATATTTAGTTAGCCTTTAAGGAAATTTTTTGCTTTATATGCAATTTATATAGTATAATCGATATATCTAATTCTCAGGTCCTGTTCACATGCAGAAGTAGCTGCATGATACCCATGAATGACAGGTGGATTTTCCGGGCATGATCATATGAGAATATCTGGCAAGTATCCTGCACCTGTCACCAACCTGTTTCACTCTGTCAAAGACATGGAGTAAAAAAATACTGGGGAAAGGGCAGTAGCAAATGGGTTTGTGAAGAGCCGCAGATGGACTTCCCTGTGTGATCACTCAAGCATGCTCCCATTGCGTCCACTGCTGGCTCACCTGCTAGGCGAACTAGGCATTCGCCTAGAGTGCAAGCCGACTCCTGGGGTGCAAAACTGGACCCGGCTCCCCCTTCTGTGCCACCCTGGCATCCGGCTCCCTCTGCAAGACCCGCCACGACCTCCATGCCCGGCCTGCTCCCAAGGTGAGGAAGGCAGCAGAGGAAGCGAGGAGGAGGAATAAGCCTGGCCCACAGGAGCAATGGCGCGGTGGCGCCCTCCCCTCCACCAGGCACACCCCCTCAATGCACAGCTGCTTCCAGGTGATGGCGGCACCTCCCCTCCCCCGGGCGTGCGCGCCTCCCCCCAACGCAAGGGAGCCTGGAGGAGGAGCCGGCCTTGGCCTCCCTGTCGAGGAAGTTCCATCGGCTTCACCAGCCTCAGAGTCTGGCCGCCCCTTTCCCCACTGCCGCCACCTGTCTGAGCGCATGTGGGGCACCGGGGAGAATGCGGCTGTCCATCAGTCCGGAGCCTCTTCCCAGATGGGAGAGGGCTTGAGGAGGGTCCCCGCTGCCGCCGCAGGCTGGGCTGCTCCGGAGTCCGGCCAGAGCCCAGCGACTCCTTCCGCCTTCAGACGCCCATGCCCCTCAGGCCGGGAAAGGAGGCGCAGGGCTCACTCCCCGCAGTAGCCCTGCTGGGCAGTGTGCCCAATTCCTGCCTCTGCTCCTCGCTCCTCGCCCTCTGCAGACAGGCAGACCAGCAGCGGTGCGGCACAGTGCGGAGGGAGGAAGGAGGCTGGAGAGAGGAGGGTGCTTATTTCAGTCCAACTAAAATCACTTCCTTGGAAATCTCCTCGGACTCAGTGAGACCTACTCCCGAGTAAATATGCTGAGATCATAAGATAAGAATGGATTCTGTTTCCTGTCCCCCACAAAGCCTGCACTATCCCCCCCATTACATGTTTTTGGTGTGTGTGTGTGTGTGTGTGTGTGGTGGGCGCTCAGCAGCTGGGCTTCCTTCTCTCCAGGCCCCACCTGGAGGTTAGCAACCTGGTAATTTGTGGGTGTACACGGGGCAGGGTGCCAAAAGGCACCCCTACCTAGGGCGCAAAAACCCTCGGGCCGGTCCTGATTGTGTCACTGATCCCTTGTTGGAGTGCATCCAGAAAGACGCAGCGGAGGAAAAAACCCAAATCACCTACTGCTGTGTCTGATCATGCTGTGG
The DNA here is from genome assembly GCA_029375565.1 of Gekko gecko. Lineage (NCBI taxonomy): Eukaryota > Metazoa > Chordata > Lepidosauria > Squamata > Gekkonidae > Gekko > Gekko gecko. The sequence goes on along the minus strand of JAPDNY010000010.1, from coordinate 88,508,943 downwards.
CAGGTCAAATTGATATGGCACAAAAAGCCTTGCTCCCCACCCCCCACATTATATGGCACGTGTGACCGCACCCTTAGATAAACATATGGAGCAGAAGTCCATTAGTTGCTATTAGCCACAAGGTATAGATAGGAACTCTCAGGCTGGGGCAAGTGATGCTCTATATTCTTGGTGCTTGGGGGGGGGTCAGCAGTGGGAGGGCTTCTAGTGTCCTAGCCCCAATGCTGGACCTCCTGATGGCACCTGGTATTTTTGGCCACTGTGTGACAGAGTGTTGGACTAGATGGGCCATTGGCCTGATCCAACATTGGCTTCTCTTATGTTCTTATGTAACAGCAGCCAGCCCACAAAAGCCAGTGTGGGGTAGTGGTTAGAGCTTCAGACTAGGATATGGACAACCCAGGTTTGAATTCCCACTTGGCTGAGGAAGCTTGTTGAGTGACCTTGAGCCAGTCACACTTTCTCTGTCTGATGCACCTCAATGTTGTTGTGAGGATAAAATGCAGGACAGGAGAATGATGTGAACTGCTTTGGATGCCATTTTGAAGAAAGTTGTGGTATAAATGAATTAAATAAATAATAAATAAAGCTGAGAACAGGTACAGATAAAAGGCTGGGGGATTTTTTGGTAAATTGGAAGGAAAAGAAGGAAGCAGGGAAAGCTGAGGATATGAAATTTGCTAGGAGGAGAGAAAGAAGTTAATAGTGTGGGAAGAGGGATAAAAAGGGGAAGTGAGGTACCCCCCCAATGTCCTTGCAGGTTCTCTCCTTGATATACTGTTTTTCTATAATATATGCATAATGGTAGTTATTGACACACACACACACAATGTTGAAAATATATCCCAGAATCATAGAACTGTAAATTTGGAAGGGACCTCCAGGGTCATCTTGTCCTATCCCCTGCACAATGCAGAAAATTCACAAATACCTCCCTCCCACACTCCTAGTGACTGCTGTTTCATGCCCAGAAGATGACCAAAACCCTCCAGGATCTCCAGCCAAACTGGCCTGGAGAAGCATTGCTTCCTGACCCCAAAGTGGTGATCAGCATTTCCTTGGGTGTATAAGAAAGGGCCACAATATACCTATTACGGGGGGGGGGATGGTGCTAGGAAACAGAAGATAGGCTGAAAGTAAAGACTTATGTGATCGACTTGATAAGGAAGAATCAAAATTGAATTGGAGGTTTGCGGATCAACAAATTTTTTAAAAACTCAAACTAGCCGGGCTGAGAAATTCAAAATTATCCCAAGTCTAATATCCCTTTACAAGAATGTACTTTGTATTTGTCTTGCTATGCAGACCAGTTCCAGGACAATATTTGCCATCTGGCAAATCCATCCATTCATCAGATTGTCTGCTGCTGCTGGAATATAATTCTCTGATGTCACATAACTTATTGATGTAACATAATTCACTATCCATGTCATGCCGGAAATCAGACCTGTGAATTGGAAGGGGCTGGTTTGTTTGTTTTTCCAAAGGACAAAAAAGAAAGTAAATCAACCCTTCAAATCAATATTTGAGAAGTATAAATTTATTATGAATGTAACAGGCATTTTGGGTAGATCTTGCCAGTAACTTTGATTCTGTGGTAGCCTTATTGACTCTGCGTTTAAGAACTTTTTGCTTGAGGAATTGCTTTTTAAAAAATAATTGTTCTTCCTACACAACCTTGTTCTGTTACTAATCTCAATTACTCAAATTAATTAGGATATAAACACACCTAGAAGGACTGTAAAGCCACATTTATTACTGTAATATAAAATAGGACATTTGCCAGTGCTAATTGAAATGATAAAATAGTTTATGGGATATGCAAACCTCTTCAAGTCATCCCTCCCTGCCTTTGTGTAATGGTACAGTAAACGCTTACTTTTCTCAATATGATTGTAGTTTTAAACAATAAAGAGGGGGCAAATTCCATTATCTTATGTCAAGAAAACCTCAAGAGAAGATAAAAGCACAGTTAATAAACAGGATTTCTTCCCAACAGCAATTGCTCTATAATGGAAAATTCACTTTCTAACCTTCTAGCCCAGGATGTTAATCAGTTAATCACTTCTCTCTCCATGATAATGGCTTAAAGTATTTTTCCTCCCTTTAGAGTAAAGGTGAATTCAAGGTTTCTGAACAGGAGTGGCGATCAGTGGACGTGTAGGAAATGAAAGCAATTCAGTTGTTACATGCTTTCCACTTCCAACAGAGATGACAAGTTTCTGGGCTAGCCCTATGGGGTTACTTGCCTTTGGATGAAAACTGGCTCCCATATCTCCTTCTCAGCTGACATTTCTTGTTAAAGATGAGGTGGGGCGGTAGCTCAGTAGCGGCACACATGAAGTTGGATCCAACCAGTTTTTCTAGTAGTGAAAAAGGGAGGATGGAATCCCCTTTGACTACCAAAAAGGCTATGCTAGGGAATCATGAGGCCTGCATGAATACAAGCCATGTGGATTAAGGGATGTAGCAGGGAGAGGAACTAAAGACTAAGCAAAAAACAAAACAAACAAACAAAAACCTGGCTGGATCCAACCCCTGCTTTGCATTCAGAAGGTCCCATGTTCAGTCTTCAACATGTTAGGCAGCAGAGCTGGAAAAGGACCTCTCTGCCTGAGACCTTTCAGAGCCACCAACAGTCTGCATAGACAGTTTAAGACTAAAATTGATTTCAGTGGGAATAGACTGGAGTAAGTCTGAATAGGATCACACTGTAGATGGACTAGTAGCCTGACTTGGCAGGAACATGGAGAAGTTTGCCATTTGCTTGCTGAGGGTGGGAAATCTCCCACCCTCAACTCCCATTGCTTGTTGGCATGGCAGTGCCTGGTGGGAGGGGGGAAAAATCACTTTTGAATGACAGGAAACCTGGAAGCGACCTCACACCTCTCTAGGAATTGCTGGAAAGTCTATGATATCTCCCCATGTCCTCCCCCCCGCAACCCATGCAAGTTGCAAGTTGCTGGCTCGCAACCCTAGACACAACTTAATGTTGTGAACACACTATTATAATTTGAAAATGTCAGTTTCTGACAGATTTTCCCAGTTCAGGATGAAACTGCAATCACCTCCTCCTAACAACTCCAATGATTTATTACTATTAAAATCGATGCATATCCTAGCATTAAGTAAAAATGGGATAAAACGTATAATTGGCTGATGTAAAATGCCATAAAGTAAACAAATTGGGAACATCAACAACAAAAAATGGTGAAACAAAAAGACACACTTTGGCAACATACATAAACAAGGAGGTAGGGTTGCCAACTCTGGGGAGGGCAGGGTTTGAGGAGGGGAGGGGATGCAGCAGGGTACCATGCTATAGAGTCCCACCATCCTGAGCAGCTGTTTTCTCCAGGGAAACTGATCTCTGTCACCTGGAGATCAGTTGTAATTTCAGGAGATCTCCAGGCCCCACCTGGAGGTTGGCAACCCTACAAGGGGTCATCCATCTGGCGGCAGCTTCCTAAAAGGAACTGGATGAGATCCAGAATTAAGGAAATGATTAAGGTTTAATTTCCCCTCTTGTTTTTGTTCGCAACCTGCTTGAGCTCTCTACTTTTATAACAGAAGTAACACCTTTAATTAAACAAAACTAGACCTTTAATTAAACAAAACAAAACCTTTAATTAAACAAAAGTGTCATTCAAGCTCCTAGTAAGAAGCTTGAATTAGCTGAATTAGATTTGATGAATTAGATTTGCTGAATTAGAATTGAAATCACACTTCAGCTGTACTAACTTAAAATCCTGTAATACTCTGGATTTTTTTAAAAAAAAACCAGCAAAAAAGAACAGTAAAATCAGCATAATCAACAAAAAATACATAATCAGAACTACTCAAAAGTTTATATACAAGGTCCTCTGAAAAGGCATTATTTTAATGCTTGATGACAGCAAAGATGTGACAAAGATGGCCTCCCTAGGAAGGGAGTTCCACAGTCTTGTCAGGGGGATCTCCATGTTAGTCAGTTGCAGCAAAATTGAACAGAACTCCAGTAGCACCTTGAAGATTAACAAAATTTATTCCAGCATAAATTTATAGGAGTCAGAGCTCACATTATTACATACATATGGTGTATGATCTATATATTTATGTTAAAGTTATAAGGGGGAGAAAGCTGAGAGTGGAGAGATGTTACAAAGAGAGGCCAGTCTGAAACAGTGACACTCTTGGTATCATACACATGCATATATGTATGGCAGCAGAACACATGCACACTTTTATTTATTCATAATAAATTAAACAAATTTATCTTATGGGGACCCAAAACATATTACATTGTTCTCCTCTCCTCCATTTTGGGCTCACAACAATCCCGTGAGGTAGGTTAGGCTGAGAGCGTGTGACTGTCTCATGGTCACCAAGCAAGTATCCATGGCAGAGAGAGGATTCAAACTTTTGCCTCCCAGAACCTAGCCTGATACTCCACTATGCCACACTGGCTTCCTATGTATGTATGCAGATATGCATTAATCTTATGGATGCAGGGCTATTTTTGGACAGGAACACATGGGAACAGGGTTCTGGCTGGCTTCAGGGATGGCCATGCCCACTACAGCCATAACCTCTGTGTGCGTGGTTATAGACAGAAGGCCTGAAGAGCGACCCCCCCAATGACTCTAAAGTGGGCGGGCTGTGGGGGGCCCTGGAAGGATCGGGAAGGCATTTAAATTTCTCCCTGTGCCTTCCTCAGCCTGTCCAGGGGACGGCTTGCCCGGGCTCCCCACAGCTGCGGGACACCCAGGCAAGCCAAGGGAAGGTAGTTTAAACTGCCTTCCCTTCAAGGGGGGGCTTATGGGGAGCCCAGGCAAGCCAAGGGAAGGCAGTTTAAACTATCTCCCCTCCCCTCCAAGGGCCGGCTTGCCCGTGCTCCCCACAGCCACAGGGCACCTGGGCAGGCCAAGGGAAGGCAGTTTAAACTGCCTCCCCTCCCCTCCAAGGGCCAGCTTTCCCGTGCTCCCCAAAGCCTCAGGGCACCCGGGCAAGCCGAAGGAAGGTAGTTTAAACTGTGTTCCCTTCAAGGGGGGGCTTACGGGGAGCCCGGGCAAGCCAAGGGTAGGCAGTTTAAACTGCCTCCCCCTTCCAAGGGCCAGCTTGCCCGTACTCCCCACAGTTGTGGGGCACCCGGGCAAGCCAAGGGAAGGCAGTTTAAACTGCCTTCCCTTCCCTGCAGCCATGGAGTACCTGGGCAAGCCAAAGGAATGCATGGGGTGTGGCCTAATATGCTGTGCTGTCATGGGGTGTGGCCTAATATGCTAACGAGTTACTGCTGTTAGGTGTGGAGTTACTGCTGGCCTTTTTCTACAAAAGTCCTGTATGGATGTATTTACATCCAGGGCTCTTTTGTAGCAGGAACTCCTTTGCATATTAGGCGATGTACCCCTAAAGTAGCCAATCTTCCAAGAGCTTACAGAGCTCTTCTTACAGGGATGCAAAGGAGTTGCTGCTACAAAAAAAGCCCAATTACATCTATTGTAATGACCCCCAGTCTGCTATTGTCAGAGTAAAGGATAGATGTTCCAGTTACTTCATCAAGAGCTTATGGTTAAAAAACAATTTGCATTGCTGATGGATTCCCTGTTTCATTGGACTTAAAATTCAAGTATAACATTTTGCATTGCAAGCAAGAAAAGGAGCCAATTTCCCTCAAAAAGAACAAATGCCAATACTACTTACAATTACTGAGTTCAATATACTTGAAGTCTAAATTGGAACATACTCCCAAGGTATCCATAGCCAAGGCCTCTAGTAATCTTTTTGCACCAGGTAATATGCTGCTCTTGATACCTCCACTGTAGTATTAAATAGCACAAATGGAAAGCTGTTAGATTTACAGGATCTCTCTGTTCCCGCTGTTCTCAAATAAGCTCCACAGCAAGATGACTGTCACTTTGCGGGTACATTCATGGCATTATAAGCTATTGTGCAAAAGCCCTAGGGATCACTCAGGCAATTGAAATGAGTGGAAATTGAACAACGGCCCACCTGCCCTGGTGCCAAGTTCTCATTCATTCCAATGGGCTTGAACTGAAAAGTCTGGGAAGATTACATTGGCTGTGTTCTGGGACCATAATGTGCAGTACATCATTGGTACATCATTGTTGGTACATCATTGTTGGTACATCATTGTTGGTACATCATTGTTGGTAGCAGAACATGGGCAACACTAGTTGGTGTCCTGTACAGAGAAAAGTAAATAAAAGACTTTACACCAAGGTATAGAGAATATAGCCATTACGTCAGAGTTCATAGCAACCCCATAGCAATCACAGTGTGGCATGCCAGTGACAACCCTGAGACAGGCAGGGAGAGAACTAGCCAGGCATTGTATGCTCATGCAGTAATGCCCCTCCACCAGCTTTCCAACACCCACATGCAGAAAATAACAAGAGGGCGGGAAAAAAGGAACACAGCACCCACCACTGTGGAGCTGTGGAATGGATACAAACCATGAATCCTCTCCTGCAATGCTGTTACCACGTGTATTCCTTTTCACATATATCCTTAGATATGTGAGGATTTTCTACCTTGGGTCTGAATCACCCTCCTGGAATCACAACCAGTTTGGAGGAAATTAAGCTCAGTGTCAGGGGGAAACCTCTGCCCAATTCTGTCCACCTTGGGAGACTGACGCACTGGCCAGCCAGGAGGAGCAGAACATATGGTTTTGGAATCTTTACTTGGATAGTGGGGAAACAAGCTGAAAGTGCCTCTATTAGGCTACCAGTAACTACAAAGCAACCAAATCTTTTCAAACACAAGGTTTAGGATTAGGGAAATAAAAGGAATTACAAGGCCAGGTCTCAAGAAAGCAAAGGAGTTTACCTATCCTTAGTCTGCTGAGCTGGATAGGGTATGTTGTCCATCCTGATGATCCAGAAACTGAGACTGGGAGATTTACAGAGCTTCCAAAGATCCTGAAGAAATACTGAGAGGGTAAAGGCAGTAGAAGGACACTCCTTTCTGTTGAGGAAATGTCATGAAGTCTCTCCCCTAAAATGAAAAGTAGAGTCGGCAGGCTTTATGAAAGTGGAGTAGAAGAGATCATTGCACACTTTGGCTGGCAGAGCAATGGCAATTATAGCAGTCAACACAAAGGAATAGCAAATAAATGACTGTACAATACAAGATAAAGACCTATGAATTTCCTGGCTCTGATTGAATTAATGGGAGGGCTTCTCAGGAGGACAACAAATGGTGACTACACTCAGATTGAGGAATATTCAGGGTGGACAAAAGGGCCTGGCAGGGTAGAGGCTTCGCACATGCATGAGGCAAGCTGGTAAGAGATGTCCAGGCAAGCCAGCTTGATAATAATTAGATTTTACACTCAGGAGATTGTACATTTACTGACAAAATCACATTGATGGGCTGAGGCAGGAGCTTGGTTTTGCAAGCCCTTGTGGTGATGGCTAGACAAGTTGATGTCCCATTAGTGGGTCAGTCTCCTGCCCAAGGTGTTGGCCACTAAGGAGAGTCATAACCTCACCCCCTCCAAAAAAAGGTGTTTCTAGCTCCTAAAATGGCTGCCAAGATGAGTTTAGCCAAGATGAAGACGGGATTGACAGTATATTTCAGGAGCACTCGCAAGGAAGGAATATGACCACGCCAGCTGTGCTACCCATGTTCCTCTGTTTCCACCTTTAAGCTCACTTGCCATAGACAATGTCCAAGCCCTCTTCCACACAAAGGTTCAGGTTTTGGGGGAGGCCATCTAAGGTATATCCACCTTTAGCTAGGCAAAGGGATGCAGACACTAGGGCAACCAGAAGAGGACACACAACTACATATTCACATGTGGCATTCTGGTTCTCTCCAGTAGCTTGTAGCAAAATGCACTCATGGCAAAAGGGGTCCATGGGTCTGCATCCCACCCTGGGAGTTGCTGGCATGAGACATCTTTTGGCCAATCAGCAACAAAACAGCAACAGGCCCATCAGCAACAAAACAGAAGGGAAAAGTTCAAATTAGAACCCAGACCTCACACATACTAGAGCAGTCCTCTAGTCATACACCCCACTGGGCACATAGGAATGAGACACAGCATAGGGCATAAAGACTGCCCCAGCATCCTTGGCCTGCCCCTCCCCTTGCAAGAGCATGCCTGCATAAACATGGGATTATCCCCCCAGCTCCCTTGCAGTCTGAGTCCCATGCTGAAGACAGTAAAGGTTAGTAACAAGCATGGAGAGGGGAACCAATTTCCATCTACCAAACACGGAGCATGTATGAATAAGCAAAGATCCAGTTTTTAACCTCCCCCCCAACACACCATTAATGAGAAATTACCAGTTTGTTTGTGACCGAGAGTTCAGTCACTGACAGGGAAAGGATGCTCAGCCTTTGTCCAGGACTTTGCATATACCCTTAAATAGAAAAAAAGTTTCCAGTATTGCAGATAATTGACATAGATTTCTCCTCATTCAAATGAATACATACAATGCCTAAAAATACATTTATGAAAGATTTTTTTTTTTTTTTTAAAAAGAGGATGTCTGAAGCAACAGACTATGGAAACAAAAATGAGCAGCCACAGCCACTATCTACCTTCACCCACAGCATAAAGATGCTCAGTACAGGAGAAAGTTTGCTGCATGGCCATCTGTCTGTAGAGCCTCTACGTTTCTACCTCCATTCAAGTCCAATGGTTACAGAATCAAGACGGCACAACATTTATTCTCTGTTGATCTCTGTTGATCTTATATCTTCGCCATATTAAAAATGTAGCAAGCTTTGGTCACATTTTGGGGGGCTGTGAACACCCAAGAAACATGGAACAAATTTAGAGTCCAGTGACACCTTTAGGACCAACAAAGATTTATTCAAGGTATGAGCTTTCATGTGCATACCTTGAGTAAACCATTGTTGGTCTTAAAGGTGCCACTGGACTCTAAATTTGTTCTACTGCTTCAGACCAGCACGGCTGACCACCTGGAACTACCCAAGAAACATATCAGTCATGGGCAATCAGTAGCCCTCAAGCTAAGGATTCCCTGTGGATATTTATTCTCTACAGCTCTGGAAGATATATTGGGCACTGTGCCTTTCATTTGAGGCTGCAGAAATCTTTGCGGACTAATTCCCAGCTCAGTTAGGCACTCAGGCATAAAGAATGAAATGTAACAATGGCCGTATGTACCATCTAACCAATTATACCAAATGCGAACAAAAGAAGCACAAGAACACAAAAGTGTTCAAGCATCCATTATAAACAGTTCCAATTTCCTTTCTAAATGTCAAGTACAAAATATATATTTTACATGCAAATAACTCTGGAGGGTGGTTGCTAATATACTCCTGAAATTACATTTTTTTTTCAAAACCATGACCTTTCTTACTAACAATAACTTACATTTTAATTAAATCTGTGGCCATTTTCACTTCATGCCAAATATCCCAATGATATACATTAGAGACTTTTCCTGTCAGAAAAAGAAAGCAAAAGGTCACAGACTTAAATAATTATCAACTTTAACTTTCTTAATGATCTATTTTTTTAAATGACAGGTATGTGACTTTCTTATTAAAAAAAATGAGAATGACAGTGTAGGTGAGAAAAATTAAAATGTGAGAGGAAAGTAAGAACGTGCACATTTTGTGCAGGAGAGAGTTTTGATTTCTGTTGTGCAAGGCCACCTAGTTTTCTAATGATAACCAAAGCTGCAATTCAAAGCACATTTACATTGAAGTAAATCCCATGAAGCAGCGCATATCTCCCCATCACATCTGCATTCTAAATAGCTTCCAGACATGTTTTTGTCCACAGGGTTCCTTCAAATGCATTTCTGAAAGTAAACAAGCAAGGGGAGTAGCAACTTGTGGGGTGTATGACTAGAGTCACAGACGTGTTTAGCAAAGAAAGCACTAAGCACTCCCAGCAGCTTCTCCATTCTAAGTCACTCTTTCCTAAAGCACCTCCCCCCCGCATAATAGAAGTTCATTAGGATTTTGTTACATGGATGTATCTTTTTTTTTTTTAACCTCTCTTTATTTCAACAGGCTTTCACACATATAATCTTCCCACTACCGTGATACAAGATTTCCCCCCCCACCCCCTCCCATCAGTCCCTCCCCCTGCTCTTCTTTCTTCATTGCTTCAGCCACGGGCACAGAATCCGAAGTTTCCAATAGGCATCCTTCATGGCTTCGTCCTCCTTGATGTAATCGAAGTACGATGACCATTTCTTGCTTGTTTGCGTCTTCTTTTCCTCCCAGGTGTTCTCTTCCGTTGTCAGGGTCACTATATCTGATTGAATATATTCAAACAGATAGTTATTCCAATTCTCCATTGTCCACTTATTCTTGTCTTTCCATCCTAATGCTATGACTGCTTTTCCAGCTAGTATCATTGCCTTAACTACCTCTTGATATGTGCTTTCTATTCTCTCGATCTTTAAGGTTCCTAATGTCATTAAGTTGACATCTATAGGTATTGATACACCTGTCCTTTCCTTTATTCTGGCTAATATTTCCTTCCAAAACTCCTGGACTTTGGCACATTCCCACCACATGTGTGAATACCACTCTTTAGCTTGATTGCAGTGCCAGCAGTTCGAACTCATCCCCGATATCATATTAGCTAGCTGGGCTGGCGTCCGGTACCATTTGGTGAAGTACTTCAGCTCCATTTCTCTAAATTTATCGAACTTGATCTTTTTGACCCCCACCATTAATTTTTTTAAGGTTGTTTCTGAGGTTAGTCCCTCTCTAGCCCATCTCACTTGAGTGCTTTTAATTACTGACTCCTCATTAGTTATCATTATTTTATATATCTTACCCGCTAGACCATTACTTGTCTTCCTCTTTTCTTTGTACAAGATTTCTGCGACTTCTTCTGAGTCCCCCTCCCTCTTTTGCCTCTCCTTTTTTATTGCATTATATAGACCGGTCGCCTTCAACCAGTACTGTTTCCCTACTGTCTCAATTATTGTTTGTAGTGGCTTAAGCCGGCCTCCTTCCCCATACATATCTCTTATTCTAGCAAACCCTTTTTCTTGGAGTAGTTTCCACCAATGGGGGTCGTCAGATTCCCCATATACACTTTCCACTGGTGCCCACTCAGAGAGCTTGCTCAACCAGATTGGTTGCCATTTCTCCCATATTTTCAACGCTGTTCTCCTAGGTCCCACCGCTCTACCGTATTCCTTCTTCACATTTCTTGTAAATATACCCAGCCTCCCAGCTCCTTCATTTAATTCATTTTCCAATCTAACCCATTTCTGCTCTATATCTTCTCCTATCTCTATCATTGACTTGACGTTAAAAGCTTCGTAATAGTCTGTTAGATTGGGTACACCCCACCCCAATACATTTTGTGGGTTATAAATGAACTTCTTTTGCATTCTGGGCTTTTTACTTCCAAAGATCCATTCCCTAATTATTCCATTCCATTTTTCTAACTGTTGTATACTTAATTCTACTGGGAGTGTTTGGAATAGATACATCATCTTAGAAATTAGGAACATCTTTACGGCTCTTATTTTGTTTGAAATGCTCAAATTTTTATTTGCCCATCTTTTCATGTCCTTACAGATCTTCTTCCAGACCATTTTGAAGTCCCCTTCCCCTGTTTTTTCCAATTCTTCCTGATTTCGATCCCCAAATATTTTATTGACTTAGCTCCTGGGCCCATTTTTGTCATCTTTGCAATTTCTCTTCTCTCTGCTTTACTGACATTGAAGTACATAATTTCGGATTTGTCCATATTCACTCTTAGCCCTGAATATGCTTCAAAATCCTCCAATATAGTCCTTATTTCTCTAATCCCCTCTTTAGGGTTTAGCAGCGCAATCATTATATCATCTGCGGACAAATTGATCTTTAATTCCTCACTCCCAATATGGTATCCATCTATTCTGCCGCTATTTCTTATTCTTTCTGCTAGGACCTCAATTCCCATAATAAATATGTATGGGGAGAGGGGGCATCCTTGCCTTACTCCTCTCTGTATGCTAAACTCCCTTGAATGCCCTCCGTTAACCCTTACCACTGCTTTCCCTCCCTTATATACTTCTTGTATGGCACCCTTAAATTTTCCACCTATCCCATATTCATCCATTATTTTCCATATATATTCGTGAGAGAGCGTGTCGAAGGCCTTATATACATCCAACTTAAGGAGGGCAAACTTTTTTTTTTGGCCATGTTCTATTATGTTGAGAATGTTCCTAATTGGATGGCTTATATTCCTTCCTCTCACAAAGCCATATTGATCCCCTTTAACTATTTTCGGTATCACCTTTAACTACATGGATGTATCTAATAATTAGTTATCCTAACATTTAGGAACTCATTAGAGAACAGAGTACCAGCCTATGGCTCTGTCCCATGGTGCTGCTATAACTGGGCACCATTTGGGCAGGATCAAGGCCCATTTTGCATCTAGCATTTGCTCCGTTGTTTTATCAAACCCACACTGGAACAGAAAAAGATGCAGCTCAAAATCACATTCAAATATCCTGGGCCAACGCCATACTGACTGCAGAGTCACCCCCTGAACGGCCATAAAATGGCCATAAATCTATGCAGATGGTACTATAAAGCTGAGAGATAAAAGGAAATGAAACCAGCATGCAGTGTGGAGGCTACCATAAAATCCGACTTTCAAAGAAAGTGAAAGTGGCACACAATGTAGAGGGGAATTTCTGTTCCAACGTGGGTTTGGTAAAACAGCAGAGCAAATGCTAGATGCAGAATGGGCCCAAGTTGCAGTCACTGTCCAGCCAGGATTGAGGCTAAAAGCTTGGATGAGGAGATCTATACAATTGGTCCTACTTGTGTTTTTATTGTTGTTGCTTGTTTGTTTGTTTGTTTGAGGGTTTGTTTTTTTGCTTAGGGTGACCCTATAGGCCACAGGGTGCAGGCACCTGGGCGCAGGAACCATACTGTCTAGGGCTCTTATCCAGCCTGCAAGCAACTGGTGTGGTGGGGGGAACAGGAGGCTGCATGGGGGAGGGCAGTAGGCAGACCCACTCTGATTGTGGCTTCAGCATGGCAGAACAATCCTGTCTGCAGCAGTCTGTGCTTCAATGGCAGCCTCACTGGTAAGTTGGGAGCCACATCATCTGCATTCATGCTGGCTCAAGGTTTCAAGACGAGGTCATACACCTCTCAGCTTGATCTGCAGCTCCAGGGATGCTGTCCCAAATGGCTGTGGGGATCACAGTTTGCATATGAGGGGGCAAAGATGACCCTCTGCTGGGGCCTGCTGGCAGCCAGCACTGCCACCATATTTCTACCACCCCTACGTGGCAGCTGTGCATAGAGGAGGTGGCACAGCTTGCTGACAATCTCTGGCTTGAGCCCCCAGCATCACCCATCATGGATTGCCTGGCAGTCTTGGCTAAAGGTGGCTGCTGCAGCATGGATGTCTCTGACTTACTGTGCTCTGATTGGTCTGAGTCCTGCCATGCATGTGGCCTTGCTCCTGCCCCCCACTTCCACAGGTGGGGAGCGCTTAGTTCAACTTGTCCTCCCAGTCCCCTTCCATGATGGCTTGGGGACAGAGGGAGCTTGCAATACTCAACTGCTTCCCATTTTTACCCTGGGGCCCAGGCTCATAGCACTGGTGGTGGGAACAAGCAGCGTGGGGGCATCTGCCCAGTGCTGCATCAATGGCTCCTGTCTGCCCATGCCGGTTTTCCTCTGAACCCCCGCCCCAGCCCATGGGGCCTTGTAGTGAGGACACACCAACTCAGAGCTTACCAGCTGCTGCCCTTCATAAAGTTTGTATTTCCGGTACCTGGCATTACATTTTATGGCACACATGGCTCAGCCCAAGAAAGTCACATTTATGTCAGATCCAGCCCTCATAACAAATGAGTTTGACACCTGAGTGTAGAGGTTTCAAGGCAAGAGACATTCAGAGATGGTTTGCCACTGCCTGCCTCTGTGTAGTGACCCTGGACTTCCTTGGTGGTCTCCCACCCCAAAACTAACCAGGGTTGACCCTGCTCAGCTTCCAAGATTGGATGAGATCCAGCTAAACTGTGCTATCTAGGTCAGGACACTAGTGGGTTATCAAGTCTGTAAATATTCAATCACAATAATTCATAGTAAAAATGGTTTTTTTAAAAAAGCTTTTGTTTTTACTCTTATGTGTAAAGGGTGCCCTATTCACCAAAGACAGAAAGGGTGATTTCCCACTAAAGCTTGCCGCGGGGTTGTGCCGCCGTTTGCCCGGAGATTTTTAGTCAATTTCACACCCGAAGCCGCGGGGCTGCATTTTGACCCGCGGCTTCGCCGATTTCCCCCGCAGTTTCGTAATCCTCAAAAAACAGGATTACGAAACTGCGGGAAATCGGGCGGCCGCGGGTCAAAATGCAGCCCCGCGGCTTCGGGTGTGAAATTGACTAAAGAGTAACCTCTAGGTTTGATGCACCTAGGATTAATTGGCAAGCCTAGATGAATATTCTGGCTGTTCATCCTCAATTTTTCTCTCTGTCTGTAAAGTGCCATACAGTCATAGATGGCAAACCCAGCAAAGGGTTTTCAATGCATATGAGAAGCAAAGGTGGGTTGCCATTGCCTTCCTCTGCAGAGTCTTGTTCGGTGGTCTCTCATCCCAGGACTGCCCCTCCCTAGCTTCTAAGATCTGATGAGGTTGGGCTATACCATGCCATCTCCCCTCCCTTTCCTCATTTTCTATCATTCATTCATTCATTCATTCATTCATTCATTCATCATTCATTCAACTTCTACACTGCCCTCCCCTGAAAACAGGGCTCAGGATGGTGTATGACACTTCCAATACAACATTTGTAATCAAGTTAAAAACAATTAAAACAAAAGCAGTAAACAATACAATAGCAGTAGCAGATGGTGCTTAAAATAGACCATTTTGTACCTTTACACCATGGGGGGAAGAAAAAAGGGAGGGAGCCAGGCTAGATGGAAAACCATTGCTGTCCTCAACCATAAGCCTGGTGAAACATCTCTGTCTTGCAGGCCTTGCAGAACTGTACTAAGTCCCACAGGGCATGATTGTCATTCAGCAGAGAGTTCCACCACATAGGTGTCAGGGCCATGGATGGAGCAAAAGCCAGACTGGAATGGGGCTAGAGCTGACGTGTCCTCCAGGAAAATCTGGAACTGTTCCCCCACCACTCTCTCAGTTACCTTGCCCAGAAACAAAAAGTTAAAGACTGGGCAGTAATTGGAAGGATCAGTGGGATCCAAAGATGGTTTCTTTAAAAGCGGTATTACCATGACCTCTTCTAATCCCCTTGGACAGACCCCTGAATTGAGGGACAGATTGATAACGTCCACCAGGGGGCCCTGTATACCCTTACTGCTGGCTTTCACCAGCCATGATGGACACGGGTCTAAGAGGCAGGTGGTCAGTTTAACAGCAACCAGAATCCTGTCAGCATCAGCTCAAGACAGTCAGCTGAAGTTGTCAAGTACAGAATCCAAAGATGGCCAAGGGACCTCCAGTTCACATACTGAATCAATGTTGGCAGGCAGGTTGTAATGGAGTGACAAGCCTTTATCTGCAAAAAAGCTCACAAAAGCCTCACTGCTGATGGCTGAATTTTTAACATTTTGAGTTCTCTCTGTACGAGAAGTTAAAGACCTAATTATCTTAAATAATTGAGCTGGGCAAGAGCCAGTGGATGTGATGGAGAATGCATAAAATTCTCTTTTTGCAGTCTTCACTGCCATCTCATAGGATTTTATAAACACCCTATAGGATGTTCTTGCAGGTTCATCACAAGACCATCACCAAACTCAGTCTAGTCATCTAAGTTCTTACTACATCCCCCTAAGATCCATGGCATACCATGGAGCTAATTTGTGGCAGGAGTGAAGAGGACATTGGGGGGGGGGGGGGCTATCGATGGCTTCAGAGAGACAGGAATTCCAGTCTTCTATCAGCACATCTAAGGAACCACTGGGGAGCACTGGATCTTGCAGAGCATTCTGGAACCCAATTTGGTCCATTAGTCTCTGCAAGCAAGCATAAATCTACATACTGCCTAGATAAGAGGGGGCTCGGGCACCTAGCCAGACTTTCAGAGCAAAATGGTCTGACCATGGCAATCCATCTGTAGCAATCAGATCTATATCTATCCCCACGTTGTTGTTGCTGTTCAGTCGCACAGTTGAATCCGACTCCTCGCGACCCCATGGACCACATCACACCAGGCCCTCCTATCTTCCATCGTCCTCCAGAGTCAGCTTAATTTCACGTTTGTTGCATTGCTAACACTGTCTAACCATCTCATTCTCTGCCATCCCCTTCCTCTTTTACCTTTAATATTTCCCAGCATCAGGGTCTTCGCCAGTAAGTGCTCCCTTCTCATTTGGTGGCCAGTATTTAAGCTTCATTATCTGGCCTTCTAGGGAACAGTCATGGTTGATTTCTTTTAGGATTGACTGATTTTATCTCCTTGCAGTCTAAGGGACTCTCAAGAGTCTTCTCCAGCACCGTAATTCGAAAGCATCTATTCTTTGGTGCTTGGCCATCTTGTTTTTACTGACTGTATAGAGCTTCTCCATCTTTGACTGCAAATGACATAAGCAATCTGATTTCAGTGTTGCTCATCTGGTGATGTCCATGTGTAAAGTCACCTCTTAGGGTGTTGGAAGAGGGTGTTTGCTATGACCAGTGTGCTCTCTTGACAAAACTCTGTTAGCCTTTGTCCAACTCCATTTTGTTCTCCAAGGCCAAACTTGTTGATTATTTTGGTTACCTTTTGACCTCTTACTTTAGCACTCCAGTCCCCTATGATAAAGACATCTTTTTTTGGTTAGTTCTTCTGTGTCAGCGGTTGGGGCATAGGCTTGGATTACTGTGATGAATGGTTTGCCCTGGATTCAGACAAAAATCATTCTGTCATTTTTGTTGGACTGAGATCATTATGTCATTACTGCCTTTGTCACTCTCTTGTTGGCTACAAAGGCCACACCATTTTTTCTTCAGGATTCATTCCGGTTTCCTATACAGTATTGTTCTTTGCAGCATCAGACTTTCCTTTCACCATCAGACACATCCACAACTGAGTGTCCTTTTGGTTTTGGCCCAGCCACTTCATTCTTTCTGGGGTTTACTTGTACTTGCCCTCTGCTCTTCCCTAGTAGCATATTGGACACCTTTGAACCTGAGGGGCTCATCTTCCAGCATCATATCTTTTAGCCTTTTGTTACTGTCCACGGGATTTTCTTGGCAAAGATACTGGAGTGGGTTGCCATTTCCTTCTCCAGTGGATCACATTTTGTCTGAGTTCTCCACTGTGGCACGTCCATCTTGGGTGGCCCTCCATGGCATAGCCCACAGCCTCATCGAACCACACAAGCCCCCTCACCACATCAAGGCAGTGATCCATGAGAGAAATCTATCCCCATGCCAAATATCAAATCCAGTGTGTGGCCTGCTTGGTGTGTGGGATCGGATACAATCTGAGAGTCCCAATGCTGCCATGGAAGACACCAGATCTGAGGCCTGTGATAACAGCAGCATCGACATGGATGTTGAAGTCTTCCATGACTATCAGTCTTGGGAAGTCCAAGGCCCAGCCCGCTACCACCTCCAGCAGGCTCTGTAGGCTGTCTGCTGGTATGCTAGGTGATCAGTACACCAGCCAGATATCCAAACTCTCCTCAGTATCCCAGACCAGGCCAACACAGTCAGTTCCAGAGCTCTTTGAGTTGGGGGGTGCCCTGAAGGAGAACAACTCTTGGATGAATATCACCACCCCTGACCCTTAGTCCGAGTCTGATAGAGGACCAAGAAACTTGAGGGAGCAGCTCTCTCACCCTCTCATGCATGCCAGGTCCACTTCTTGCACTGCAAAATAGTTCTGCAGCATTGTGGTCCTATTGTTAATGGACCTGGCATTGCATAGCACCAGTGTTGAAGAAGAGTTTACTTTCCTAGCCCTCTCACCAACGTGTCTCGGGATGGGATGAAGACACATTTGTGAGGGGCTAGGCAACCATTTTTTTTTTTTTTTTAAAGACTATTAAGTTCAGTCTGTTAATATTTTTTAAGGATCTATATACTTGTATTGCTGGATACATACATATGCACACATACACCAGCAAACCACACAGCATTACTTCAGATAGCAATGAAAGATATGAAGAAGAAAAAAAATAAAAGGCCAAATACAGAAAGGGCCGGATTAGAATCATTGTTGAATAAAACAGCAACGTCAGGCCATAAGCTCAAAATGTACGTCATAATTATTAGCATACTACATTGTTCTTTTCTAAATCAACACAGTTTATATTGATAAATTAATCAGACTAAAATATGCTGCCTTCCATCAGTTACTCATGCAACTAATCTATTTATTTGATATTTTATACTGTTTTTTCTAAAATACTGATATTTGTTTAATTTGTTTAATTTGCTATTTCTTTTAAAGCTTCCTGGTTTTTTTGACAAGATGTAAAGCTATAATACACAGATAGTACTGGTCAGCATCAAAACCATATAATTATGTTGTGCTTCTATGCTGTGTTTTATTCAGATATTTATATTGTTGTATTTATATTGCTATTTGTATCTCCTGTAACTTTATGTAAGCCACCCTGAGCCTGCTTTGGTGGGGAGGGCGGGGTATAAATCAAACCAACAAATACATAAATAAAATTTATCTGTTACTGCTGCTATTGACATTCTGATTGTTTCACAAATGGAAAAGACATTCATAAGGTACCTGGATTTCCAGCATGGTAATTAACTGAAACCTATTTTCATAATGCATCAAAAAGGTGTTTGCTTTTGTGCTAGAATTATGGTTTTTGATATGCTGGCCAACCATCTTTTAAAGCATTCTCTAGAATGGCTGTCTTCCTTTTGAACAATGTCATCCTACAAAGAGACAAGACTGAACTGACTGTTTCTCCAGGTTTTGAATAGCCCTCATAAGTCTCTGGAGTTTTGTACTCCCATCAATTAGTTTGTTCAACCTCAAACTGGGTAGAATTGGCTGTTGCAGGTCAATTGATTTCTGCACTTTAACCTGAACTCTAAAAGCTGGTTCACAGTGCAATTAAGTCCAAGCTAATCTTCTCTGAGCAATGACTGGCAGTTGAAGGCATGAACTGACTAGTCACTGACAGCACTGCTTCAGCATTGATGTAAGGCAATAGGAAAGCTGTATCAGCGACTGCCCATTCACAAATGCAAGTTGTTACTTGATGGTGCTATCTTCAAGCGATATACATGAGAATCAATACTAAGCCACTTCCTTATTAAAGATATGCAAGTTAGAATCTGAAACACAACACACTTTCTTCCTTTCCTTTCAGGAAGAACACTTTGTATCATTCAGATTTTCCCAGTATGGTGGAATATTGCCTAGTTCATGGAATTATCCATTTTAAAATCTTTGTGTACAGAAGCTGTCTCTTCTCCAAGATAGGGCTTACTACAACAATCTGATTGACAAGTGAAATCCCACTGATATTTATGAGGTACATTTCAGACATTAACTTTTAGTCCATATCTATACTATACAGGTGTCTTTTCGGGGGGGAGCGCACCGGAGCACAGCTCCGGGAGCTCAGGAGCCAAGCCCCGCCCCCAGCCGGCGTTCCCGGGAGTCTTTCAGGCAGCCGAATGTCAATTTCAGCTCCATTATATCCTATGGGCCATTGAAGTCAATGGTGAAAACATAGGGTATATTCTGGGGGCTGGAAGGGATGGGGTTTGAGGGAGAGGCTCCAAACTCACAGGGTAGCTGATGGAGCCTCTCCCCAAGATACCCACCAAGTTTCAAGAACATTGAACTAGGGGGTCCAATTCTATGGGCCCCCAAACAGGTTGCCCCTATTCCCTCCATTGTTCTCTATGGTGGGAAAAAAGTTATATTTTTCCCACCATAGAGAACAATGGAGGGAATAGGGGCAATCTGTTTGGGGGCCCATAGAATTGGACCCCTGGTCCAATGTTCTTGAAACTTGGTGGGTATCTTGGGGAGAGGCTCCATCAGCTACCCTGTGAGTTTGGAGCCTCTCCCTCAAACCCCCTCCCCTCCAGCCCCTAGAATATACCCTATGTTTTCACCATTGAATTCAATGGCCCATAGGATATAATGGGTCCGAATTACCACAGAATTTCTTTCATTCCCTCCTTTCCTTCTCTCTTTTTCCTTTTTCCCTCCTTCTTCTCTTCTCTTCTCTCTTTCTTTCTTTCTTTCCCACCTTCTTCTCTTCTCTTTTTTCCTTCTTTCCCTGTTTCCCTCCTTCTTCCCTCTTTTTCTTTCCCTCCCCTTTCCTTCTCTTTCTTTCCCTCTTTCCTTCCTTCCTTCCTTCTCTCTACTCTCTCTCTTTCCTTCCCTCTTTCCTCTTTCTGTGGCCCAACTCTCATGAGAAGGAGTTTAAACTTCAAACCCCTTCTCTCTTAGCTCCCCCACCCAGACCAGCCGGGGAATGGAAGGGGAGGCTTTTGAAAATGCCTCCTCCTCTTTTGCTTCCCCTTCTGACATCACTTCCGGTGATGTCAGGGGGCATGGCATATGCTAATAGCCTAATAGCTCATTAGCATACCATATGCTAATGAGCTCCTGCAGCTGTTTTTCTACAAAAACACCCCTGATACTATACATGTAAGGAATTATGTTTTTCCCATGACTCTATGCAGCACATGTCTATATAGGCAAACATTTTTCCTCCAGTGTATTGTAATTTTGCTTAGCTATGTCCTCCAGGCTCCCCAAAAGAACAGATCCACAACTTCTTCGAAATAAACAAGTGTTTATTTTACATATTATACAACTTTGGCCCAGTGGTACTACCTGTAGCCATCTTACAAACATTCCTGCTGGATCTTCCTCCCAGAATCTTTGAACATGGCCTCACCTCCTAACATTAGTGCTTTACTACACAATTCTTCTGTATTGCTTTACCACACAATGTTATGTATAAAGTACCCCGACAGGTATATTTGTACTACATCTGAGATAAAGGCCAGTTGGAGTTAGCTACTTGACATCTACAGCAGTTGTTCCTCTATTAGTTCTGGGATCATAAACCTGTAAATTATTTCTAGAAGAGAGAGGGAATTGATATAAATGGCTGCTGATGTCACAAAGGCACTGTAAACAAGCATGTGCCTTTCAGTAGATCTTACACTGAAGAGAGATTTCTCTCATGCAGTCGAATTTAGAGCAGACGATAAAGTTTACCACATCCTAGGCTGAATTCAATGAATAAGTTTAGTGCATGATAGTCTCATCCATGGAATGTATTTCCTCTTCCACTAAAATTTCAGTTTGCATTAGAGATGGGCACAAACTGGGAAAATTGTGGTTTGTGGTAGTTCGTTTGGTTACACGAACCACAAACTTTCACAAACTTTTCCCATTTTCCCAACCGGTTTATAGTTTGTTTAGTTCATGAATTTGGGAGGTGGTAGAACATCCCCCTCATGAGTTAGTGACACCAAACTCACAGGGAGTCTTCAGCAGGCTCTCTTACATCCATCCTCCAAGTTTGGTGAAGATTGGATTTGAGATGTCTGAGTTGTAGGCCCACCAAAGCAGGTACCCCCAGAAAAACTCAGCTCTAGCCTCCCCTTAAATCAGCCACATAGCAAGCAATTCTTCCTAACTCTCTTACATGATGACTAACTCCTCTCTCTTCTTGCTGCAAAGTGAAAGCAACTGAGTCAGGGTTTGGGGGGGGGGTACACACACACACACACACACACACACACAATCTGCTCCCATAGAGCAGAATGGGAGCTCCATGGTTGGTTCCCAGAGCTGCCAATCAAGCCATGAATAACTACTCTGGGTGTTTCTAGGGTTCTCCAGAAGTCCACCCCCACTGTTGCCTAGAAATTGATTGAATCAGTGCCAGGCTGTCTGGAGAATGAACCGCTCTAATGAACTTCCATGTAAAAAAGGCAGTTCAGTTTTGGATTTTGGAACAATGTGCCCAAATAAATCAGTCTGAAACAAACCACAAACTGGCCTGGTTCATGCTTGAACCATGGTTCATTTCTCTGTGCCCATCCCTAGTTTGCACAAATTAATAGTTTCCAATGGGTCCTTGTGCACAAGGAACTTTTAGTGGAAGAGAAAGCATACACTCCAGCAGAGACTGTATAGTGCATTCATAGTACTGAACTCATGATGTCTAACATGAAGGTTCATTGTTGACAGCATTAATCTGTCCTGTTGTGATTTAAAGTTGTTTGGTTTTTGTTTTTGTTTAAAAAAAATGCTTTTAATGCTTTCCAGTTGCAATGTATTTCCTCTTCACAGTGGTTTCTTATCCCTTAATCACTAGAGCTTTCTAAAGGAATTTATAGCAGTCAGTGCTTTTGAAAGAGGAACATAAGACACAAGAGAGATAGATAGTCTTCACCCTTTCAGATTGTTTGGAATCAGAATTCAATAGCTGGAATATACTAAAAGCCTCATTCCCTGTGAGCATAATGCAAATGTTCAAAATGCCATGGACAACAAATGTAACATGAAATTATAATATAATTGTTGAGGCTGCAAGCTATCAACTCAACACACCAAGAGGACATGGTGGCCATTATAAATGAATGTTAAAAATCAACATCATAAAATGAAAATAGACCACACCCTGTGTTATTTAGACCAATCCCTGGAGTCAGACCCAAACCAGGTTATTAATTTCACTTCATTGTAAAGTGCCTAACAATATGTCTCCTAGTATTGGGGCCAATAAAATCATTGAAGAAAAAAATGGTGGGCAGACAGACATGGGGCATTATGTTGCAGAATAATTACTATGTGCAACTGTGTTGACCATGGGAGGAAAAACCCTGTCATTAATTGCACCAAGGCATCCAGAACAATGCTTCCACAGGATTTTTTCTTTTTAAACCTTGGTGGTTTCTAGTTGCTTCACACCAACTCTGACATACACATTGCCTCAAAATTATGCAACAGAGATTATTTAATACTATTTTTAAAGGGGGGGAAGCTCCTTCTCCATCTTGGTCTTCTTTTTGTTAACTCTGGGCTGCTTTTAATATCTGCATAAAGTGGAAACCATTTACATGTTATAAAGCTTTATTATCTCAAACTGTAAAACTGAGAAAACTGAACTATAGCAGATGTGTAACACTTTATATTAACCTCCAGGGCTTCTCTGTCCCATGAGGCAAATATTGCTATAATCTTTAAACCTAATCCATATGTCCTGGGCCCTAAAGGCATGCTATAAATAGGTAGATTAAAACTGAACATTGTAAACTCCAGCTAGGAATAGGGAAGTCCATGCAGCTCTAATAAACTTGGGTTTCAAGAATCCTTTATAGGTACTTTTATTAAAGCACCATGTTATAAAATATGCTTGGATGTCATAATAAGGGAGGTTTACATATCAGTGTGGTTTCCAGGGATTTACATAGTTTTGGATTCCTGGAGCAGAAAGCCCTTAGTAAAAGCTACACTTAAATGTCCTAAATAAAGTCAAATGTTTCCAAGCAGTTATTTCAGTTTTGGAGACTGAAGCTTGAAGAAAAGTGCTCTTCAGTTCCAGATGGGCAGTAGGTTCAGGACAGACAAAAGTAAATACTACTTTACACAGAGAATGTAATTAAAATGTGGAATTCACTGCCAGAGGATGATGGCCTGTCTCTCCCATAGAGGTACCCCAAAGCTCCCCATTTTTCCTGGGCAGTAGCCACAGAAGCCACAGAAGCAGACACCAAGAACCAAGGCAGGCACAGACCATGTTGTTACAAAGTCAAAGCACAAACATTTAGAAACAGTAAACTTTGATGGGAACATACTGCAACAAAACAGGCACCATACCACATGGAAAAGGGGGGAATGCCCAGGGGGCATGGGACAGGTAGCCTGGCCACCCACCATTGCATGCACATCAGCTATTGTTAACTGTAGCACCCCTTAACTGTAGCACCTCAGGATGAAAAGGATTGACAGCTGAGCCATGGTCCTGACAATCTGCAGCAAGTGCTGGCAGGGATGCAGGAGCATGGTTACCCACATGCTCCCATTCACATGCCTACCATGCCCCCATTCCTCCCCACAGGGACATTTCTAATGGCTTTAATTCTACCCCTCTGATAATGTTGCAATGTAATTTAATTTAATTCCAACCCCAAAGTTCAAACTATCACATAATTGCACTCATTTCACATGCTAGCAAGGTCATGCTCAAGACCCTACAAGCTAAGCTTCAGCAGTACATGGATAGAGAACTGCCAGAAGTACAAACTGAGTTTCAAAGAGGTAGAGGAACTAGAGACCAAAATGCCAACATTTGCTGGATTATGGAGAAAGCAAGGGAGTACCAGAAAAACATCTACTTCTGCTTCATTAACTATGCTAAAGCCTTTGATTGTGTGGATCACAACAAACTGTAGCAAGTCCTTAAAGAGATGGGAGTACCAGACCACCTCACATGTCTCTTGAGAAACCTGTATAAGGGTCAAGAAGAGATAGTTAGAACTGGATATGGAACAACTTATAGGTTTGGCATAGGAAAAGGAGTACAACAGGGATGTATATCGTCACCCTACTTATTTAATTTATATGCAGAGTATATCATGCAAAATGCTGGCCTGGATGAATCACAAACTGGAATTAAGATTGCTGGGGAAAAGATCAACAACCTCAGATATGCAGACGATACCACTCTAATGGCAGAAAGTGAAGAGGACCTAAAGAGCCTCTTGTTCAGAGTGAAAGAGAAGAACGCAAAAGTTGGCTTCAAACTCAATGTCAAAAAAACTAAGATCATGGCATCTGGCCCCATCACTGCTTGGCATATAGATGGGGAAGTCATGGAAGCAGTGACAGAATTCACATTTCTGGTATCCAAGATCACTGCAGACGGTGACTGCAGCCATAAAAATTAAAAAATGCCTGCTTCTTGGGAGGAAAACTTTGGCAAACCTAGACAGCATAATAAAAAGTAGAGACATCGCCCTGCCAACAAAAGTCCGTATGGTCAAAGCAATGATATTCCCAGTAGTAATGTATGGCTGTGAGAGCTTGACCATAAGGAAGGCTGAGTGCCGAAGAATAGATGCTTTTGGATTATGGTGTTGGAGAACACTGTTGAGAGTCCCTTAGACTGCAAGGAAATAAAATCAGTCAATCTTAAAAAAAACCAACCTTGACTGTTCCCTGGAAGGCCAGATACTGAAGCTGAAGCTCAAATACTTTGGCCACCACATGAGAAGGAGCGCTCACTGGAGAAGACCCTGATGCTGGGAAAGACTGAAGGTAAAAGAAGAAGGAAGCCAAAGGATGAGATGGTTAGACAGTGTCATCAATGCAATGAACATAAAATTAAGCAAACTCCGGAAGATGGCAGAGAACAGGAGGGCCCGAAGTGATGTGGTCCATGGGGTCATGAAGAATTGGACTCAGCTGTGTGACTGAACAACAAAAATAGGTTTTAATACTCTGGAACTATGTTTTAACTGTTTTAATTGTTCTGTTTATCCATTGTAACCCACCCTGAGCCCTGCTGTGCAGGGGAAGGTGGGCTAGAAATTAAATAAATAAATAAATTGTGCATGTGCAAAAAAAAAATAAATATAGGCTATGTCATTGGCATAGTGCATGACGGGAGGTGGCCTGCCCCCCTTTTGAATTAATTGTGGAACACATGGGGTGGGTCTGATCCTGAGGCAAAAGCCCTATTATGGAACGAGTGGGGCAGAGTCGAAGCATCAGATGCGAGATCCACTCACTGCTAAAATGAGGTAAGAAGGTATTGTAGAAATGGTCCAGCTCTGAGCGATAAAACAATACTCTCTGTCCATCCTTTGGCCATCAGAGGCTGGTGCTACATTCTGCATCCTGGTGCTTCCCAGTGCCTTGCTGTGCTCTTGTGTTTCCCAGAGGCATGTTGGCATGGCAGTGGTAGCAAAGGTGCCCAGTGTTGAAGCTGTGCTGCACATGGTGATCCCACCCATTGTAGTGGATGCTGTGATGTTAAGGACTTATCTAGTGCACCCCTGGAGTAGCAGTGGGACGGTCACCCCCTTGTTGTCCCTCACTCCTTGTCTTTCTCCCTGCCAGTGCCTCTGTCAACAGGGAAGCTGCTGTTGGACTGTTGGGTCCCGAGGCCAGTAAGTGGGCTGAGCTGCATGGTAGCTCAAGGATTGCAGACACAGAGATGAGGACACTGGTGCTGTTGTGGGCCCATCAACTGCCATGGCCAACTCCTCCATCTAGTCCCCCAGTGGGCTGTGCCTCCACCACCCATAGCACAGCAACAAGCCAGGAGGATCAGCCTTGAGAAAGATAACTTATGAATCAATGGCTTTACGTCCAAAATAAGTCCCACGATGAATGGAATGAAGTCCGCGACAATTATTATTTGATCTGCTCAGAGGTGTCTAACATTATGCCTTTAGAAAAAGTAAATTAGATAGTTTAAGAAAGCCACGTGAGGCTCTCGGAGTTGTTGGGTCACTATAAAATAGCCACACCTTAAAACCCACGAATCTCTCAAATCTGGGTTGCAGTGAAACTATCATCTTTTTTGAAGAGGCTTGGTAAAAATTTTAGAAACTGCATTTCATCTTTCAATGCAGACTAGGTAGAAGGGATGACATGTATGTTTTTGTTATTATTTAGAATTTCATTTACATATGCTAGAGTTTTCTGTATGATTGTGATTCTGATTTAAGAGTAACTAGGGTGATTTTAAATAAAGTTCTTAGCAGACAACATTAAGTGTTTGAGGTTTTAACATAGACCTGGAATACGTAAACTTCTCTTCAGTCAAAAGACAGGTACCTGTGGTGGATGATCATTTGAGAGACTAATCGTTCTTCATATAGCCTCATGGTTTAGTGGTTAGTGTATTGTTTTAAAACAGATAAAGAGAACATTGGTTTCTATGTGCCTGTAATGCCCCCACCACGGGTGGGAGTAACTCTGTAATATAGATGCAATACTGACTTGGACAAAATTGATTCACCCTAGATCTATGAATAAAGTGCATGGCATGAGAACATATATGACTGGCTCTTATTTCCCACATCTGAAACACTGCTATACTGGTGAAGCCAGTTGTGTTTTCCTTTATCTATTTCAACTGGAAATTTGGAGTTAATTGTGAAACAGAGTGAAACTTGATTCCTTCATTCCACCAGCTTCCTTGAATGCAGTGAGTGCTCTAAACCAGTGTTTGGGAATGGTGAAGGACAGGATGAAACTTAATCCAGATGGAAGTGCTGCGGTAAAGTTGATTTGAGAATAGTTTCTGAGTGGGATTGTATTCCTCCCTCCACAACAGTATGGTATTTGTATTGGGATGCTGATAATATTGACTTCTGCTTTATAGATAAATCTATCAGGACTGGAAAGGCACAGTTGATTACTGTAACTTTTTTGGGGGGGGAGATAGAACTGGTTACCAGACAGGAAGCATTCCAAAACCATTGGAGAGAAAGGGGGAGGTTAGTATAGGTGAGCTGGAGTTGTTAACAGCAGGGATGACATTTCCCCTTCTTTATGGCTCTTTGAAGGTTCCCTCTTGGTATGCGTGTATATACACATACATTTTCACGCAGTATTGTTGGGCTATCTTTATTGGGTTTCCTTTATTGTGTTTTTTCTAATTCTTGAAAATTACCAGGAACTTTGTGAGTTTTAGCTTCTCAAAAATTAACTTTATTGTCAACTGAGTCTAAGGGACAAGACTAAAACCAAAATCCCCTCCAATGGCAATGGTTCACGAATACCAAAATGATCCACATATAATTGCTGAGTGGAAAACTTAGTGTGTAAATTATCAGGGGAGGAAAGAGCAGAAGGACGGACTTGAAGCCAACACTTTCCCACAGTAAAATGGGGCAGCTTAGAGGAACTTCCTTTCATGCTTTCCATTCCAGTGGTTTTCCTTTTTTGTGGTAACTAAATGCCCTTGCTGTTCTCTCACTGCTTATGTCTTTATCAACATTTTAGTATGTGTTCTGGCTGGGTCATCAATCACTAGAGTGAAACTCATGAGCTGTGGAATAATGTTAATAAAATGCTAATAGCTTGCTGCTCTGCCTTGGGCAGCCATGTGTAGGGACTAATATAATATTGATCCTGGGAGGCAGTAATGCAATAAGGCTAGCAGGATTTCCTCTGAAATAAACATTTCTCTGGAGTTCAACACTTATGAGCTATTTGGGGGTGCAATTATATTAATTATTGAAAGAATTTTGTAACAAATCCCCCACATTGCTTCTAGGCCTAAGTGACATGGCAATACATTTACATCAGGAATAAGAAAACAGTCCAGCTTGGTACTTCTATGGCCCAGTCCAGTGGTTTCTATACATTCAGGAGCTCCAATGCAAACTATGTGCTCCAAACTGCATAATATTCCCCATTCATTTCAATGGAGGGGGCAGCTTTACCCATCAAAAGGGCCATACATGCATGTGAATGGGAAAACTTACACATCCAAAATGGACAGCACAGTGTCCTCGGATCTCTGAATGAGGACCTTAATGTTGTTAAATATTACTCTCGGATATTGAGCCAAAGATCCTGCCATCAAAATAAGTTTTAATATTACAATCGAGTTAAAGTGGAACTTACTATAATGATGTATATATTTTAATTTTTTTCATAACTCTTGTTCTTTTTTTAACTGTATTTGTAAATTTTCTAATTAAAAAGATAATTTTTAAAAAGTGTTGCCCCTGGATTGATGTATGTATACTGTGCTGCCTTCTTCATTGCCCAAGCTATTATAGCCTGGGCTTGCTTTTGTGGTGCTCCAAGATAGAAGAGAGGGAGGCTCAAACCCCCAAAGTTGAAGGACATGGACCTGATATTTGAAGGCTGTTTGGCTTATCTTATTAAAGAGCAGGGCAAATAATAAGTGAGGCAGAGGCGCTGGACAGATTTCATGAGGAGAAAGGTTGGCAATAATTTGACAAAGAAGGGCAACACTTAGTAGTGTTGGGTTAGAGCTCTCTCTTGGTAAGGAGAGATGCTAGGAGAAAGTTATATCACCTTCCTTTTTTTGATCTGAATACTGAATTAATAAGGACAAGAGGGAAGATTGTGAGGATATTCTCTTTCACTAATCCTAGAAGGTATCTTCATTTTCATATTGACATAACAGGCATTTCTTGAGTTAGGTTGGGACCAGCATCAGTTCTTAATTTACCACTGAGTAATACAGGGATCAGCCCTGTCATTCTCCCAAAATAGCATTTCACTTTGAATGGTCAAGAGTGCTTGAGAGGGAGGAGTATGCTCATGTATAGGCAAGGCTTGATTGAATTTTTGATCACATTTATTTATTTTACTTTACAAGCAGTGGATCTACAAGAACTTGCGGGGGGCATCTCTTTTTCTCTCTTCACATTTTCCTCTTTCCCTTCCCTGAAAGCCCCCATAGCCTCTCCTCTTTTCTTGCTTCCTTCTCCTTCCTTCCTTCCTTCCCTCCCATCCACCTTTATCTGTACTTCCATCTTCATATTTACTTCACGTATTCCCCACCTTTCTCCATAATGGGGCCCCAAACTAGCTTATTGTAGTATTCCTGAGTGTCCGAAAGAGAGAAAGTATAATGTATGGCCCACAGGAACCATGTTTGTATAGTTTCATACATGAGCTAAGTAAATCATAATGAAATCATTAAAATATTTAAACAAGGGACATCAATATGGTTAACCAATGGGTGTAATTGGCTCAAATGCCACTGTCATGTAAAAAGCAAGGACGTAAATAAAAGACATCAAAAGAAAGAATCATTACCTCACAATCTGTTTCCTGAAGATATAAGAGAACAGTCTCCTCCTTCAACAAGTTCTTCTTTACATGAGAGGAATTTTAAAGCTGTTAAAAACTTTTTGTGATGACATTAGAAGAACAGATGGCATTCAATTTGAGCAGAGTGTTTATATGCTTGTTGAAAGGGGATTAGATTTAAGAGCTTACTAGCTTGTATAAGACATTATTCATAGTGTTCAACTAAAATAATGCATGTTTTATGAAAGCAGAAAATACAGTTTTCACACACTTTGCACTTTTCAGGCTCATCCCTTCCTAAATAGTTTTTGAACAAATAACACCTATATAGCCTGACTTACTATGACTATAGTTCTTAAACCACTTGCTTTGATAGCTGAATTAAGTAATATCATAATAAAATCCCAAGGCTTTGCAATAATTCATAATAATAAAGAATACATGGGATTTAAATCACATTTTGCACACATGCCTTGATATCTTCATAAATGTATGATTAGCAGCCTGATCTAATGAATGACAGCCCAGTAATTGCAACTCAGGGTTTAAAGGTTACAAACACAGATTCGTTATTCTTATACTTGGGCAAACCACTGGTCTGTCTAGCTCAATATTGTCTACTCTGAACTAGGGTTGTGCCAGGAGGGTTGGGGTTTGGGGGGCAGTGTCGACCGCATGACACCGTCACTTCTGAGAAAACACTGGAAATGAAAGCACGTAGCTCTAGGAATCACCAATTCCTGGAGCTACCTGCCATCACTTTGAGGTTTTCCCCAGAAGTGACACTGTCATGCTGATGACACTTCCTTTTCAAAAAATTCCCCCTGCCACTGAAAATGGGACATTCTGCTGGATGCAAAACATGTGTTCTGAGCTATGGCACTTCCTGTCGAGGCAATTACTGTCATACCTGAACACACATAAAAGCTAACAGTAGTGTTGTGGGCTTCCCTTCAACTAAACTCCCAACCCCAGTCAGCTGCCTATTTGTATCTCTATTTGTATTACTGGCAATTTCAGAGGTGCATAGATATAAAAGCTTCAGCCCTCATGCTTTGGGGTTTAGGTGGATATATCTCTTCTTGCTTACATCAAGGTATCTCCCCCTTCCCAGTGTGCCTCTCTCCTGGCATGGCCTTTCTTGCTTTTCTTTCCCAGCTTGTCCACATGTGGGGGACCCACTATGAAAATCAGGCGAAGTATTTCTAATATATCCTCAGTACCTCACATTGGGCCCTTGTATGTCACCAAGATGTTAGCTTCACCCCTTGTAGTCAGGGTGAGAGAAGCTTGTTACACGTGCATATCAGCCTCTTGGAAATCTACCTGTATAAAACTACCCTCTGGTTATACTGAGCCTTTTAAGTGAATAGTAACCAGGCTGATCTTAGAACTCTTTACTTCTGTGTTAAGAGAACTCTTTAATTCTTTGTTAAGAGAAAATTTGCTAGTATCAAGCTCCTTCCCCCTCACATACTCACAGTACTTAGGACAAGATTATCTTTCTCCCTAGCTAGCTCTCGCCCTCTCAAGATTCTGCTTCATCTAATATTGAACTGCTCTATTTAATTTCCGGTGCATTCTATGTTTGCCTTCTCTAACATGATAAATGATGACCAGGGATTTTACACTAATGGTTTTGAAAAGCACGTTGGCTCTTAAACGGGACTTTGTGAAAACGTATCACAGTTGGGGGAAACGTATTATACATAAAC
Source organism: Gekko gecko (assembly GCA_029375565.1). Taxonomy (NCBI): domain Eukaryota; kingdom Metazoa; phylum Chordata; class Lepidosauria; order Squamata; family Gekkonidae; genus Gekko; species Gekko gecko. The sequence continues at coordinate 88,477,544 of JAPDNY010000010.1, read as the reverse complement.
CACAATTTCTCATTTGTGAAAATGAACATGTTTTTCCTTCCCAAGCGACATGTTTTCATCTGAAAACAAAAAAGCAATTTCCACAGGCAAGAGCTCTAGCTTTCATGCAAATATGATTAGATATTTCTATGAAAATGGCAAATTTTAGCCTGAAGCAGTTCTGTGAAATTTCAAACTCCTCTAGTTGCACCCAGAGAAGCTGGGTTTTATAGGCTAAGGAGGAAAAAAATAAAATGCATTCTTTATTTTTGAATTATGCTTCTCTCATGATTTACCTACTTTCAAATATATTACATTACACCCATCATATTATGCGTTGACTCATTCAGCTAGTGTGGCTCAGGCATGGAAAACAAGCCTCTGCCTGCATTTCCCTTACCAGAAGTCGTTAGTGGATTGGGTCAGACATTCTTTAACAAGTAGCAGGCATTGTCAGCTCTAGTAGTGATGACTTCCTGTTTGGGAGATTCCCTTCCCATTGCCTTCTCATGAGCACACAACTTTGACTTATACTGCGTCAGCCCATCCCATTGGTTTGTCAAGATCAGGACTGCATGGTCTGACTGGCAGAAGCTCTCCATGGCCTCAAGCAGAAGTCTTCCACATTACCTACTACCTGATCCTTTGAACATGAGATGCCAGGGAGTGAACCTGGAATCTTCTGCATGGAAAGCAGATGATGCACCAGTGAACCTCAGCCTTCTAGCCCGCCAGCAGAAGGTGCTTAAATATGTGCTGAAATTGGAGAGGATTTTTGAGGACTTTTGACCCAAAGTCAGGTATGGTTCTATTGAACTGCAAGAAGGCAGGAGAAGTTTTGTAAAAGGTATTAGAAATGCTCATTACTTCTTGCTTTTATTCTAGGTTCTGATTTCTTTGTCTCCTTTGTTGCATTAAAAAGCTAAAAAAAAATTGCTTAAGGATATTTTGAAGGCAAACCATTAAATCGAATTTTTTAAAGTGACTCTTATGAACAACTATGGCAACTTCAGAAATGTAGTACTACTTAATGTTAAGATTAAAGCACAAGGGCATGTGCCTGAAGGCACAGAAAATTGTTACTTTTATGCATATATACAAACCCATAAATGTACATTCTGCTTCAAAAGACATAGATAATTCTTTCCCCTGAAGGCTTCTGATGCTCACAATGCTGCTGCCATTGACCTCACATATAGTTTAACTTTTATTTGACATCATTTCCCAAGAACACAGTTTCTGGGCTTTCATGTTTTGCTTCAGCACTTTATAGTACAGTATTCTACCCTTCTACCAAAGAGTTCAGGATGGCATATGTGAGTCCTCTCCTACATCTTATTCTCACAACAACCCTGTATGGTAGGTTATGCAATGAGAATACGACAGGACCAAGGTAAAACAATGACATCCAAGGATGAGGGAGGATTTGAACTCTGGTCTTCCCAGTGTGAGTCCAGCACACTAGCTATTAAAACACAGAGGTTCCCTATTTTAGTGGGAAATCTTAAATTAGCAATGTATGTGTTGCTATGACCAGTGTTCCCTCTAAGCTGAGTTAGTGTGAGCTAGCTCACAGTTTTTTAGCCTCCAGCTCACACATTTTTGTCTTAGCTCAAGAAGGATGGCTCCAGAGCAAATTGATTTATGCAGTAGCCAAATCACTCGCTCACAACTTTAATGCCAGTAGCTCACAAAGTTGAATTTTTGCTCACAAGACTCCACAGCTTAGAGGGAGCATTGGCTATAACCTCTTTGTAATAAAGAAAGGCTACCAGAAGAATCAAGAGTGGAAGGTTAAAGCAGTCTCCTAGGTTTTGCAAGACGACTAAAATACAACACAATATTAATAGGGGAGTGATATGCAACATCCACAATTTCACATCTGGCTTTGTTACTATTTGTTACAGATGGGCAATGGAAATCAACTATGGTGAGATACTCTGTCAAATGTCAAAAGAAAAGCTTATATATTTCACTGCATTGGTGGTGATTCTATGGACTACCAAAATTAGGTGGCAAATATGAAAAAAGATGTTCCTTTTTTGATTGGTTGCTCATTACTAATAAAGGTTTAATAAAGTGACATTTCAAGCCATGACAATGCATTAATGCAGTAGGGCCACATTTGTTCCTATTCAAAGGTTTGTTTCCAAGGAAGGAGAAACAGTGCCAATTACAACCCTGAATGCTTTCTCTTTGGTATGCATGAGCAGAATAGGTTGTCAAAATTATACTTGAGCTTAAAGTGTATTGGGTCTGTGAATGTTTATGATACTAAATAGTTAAAGTGATTTCAAAAAACTATTCCTGAGATCCATATTTGGCTACTAGGATTTCTGGCAACGAGTGGTTATGTTCAACATGTGGTCTCAGCAATCTGCATGTTTCTAATGTGATTTATCTCTGTCCATTAAGAAGTGAACTCCTGCTGTTAATTTTATAGTTTTGTTTTGCAGAATATTGTAAAGACAAGTTATTAATTTCTATGTTCATTCATTATTCATTTAAGAATAGGAAATGAATCAGAAGAAAGTTAATATGTTAATTTTTAAAAATCACATCAAATAATGATTCTGGAAATATGTGGTTTTTTTCTGTGGCTTTTTTTTTTTAAAATCAGTTGCTAACAGATGTAACTATGTTTGCATTTTTTGAAGTTGCTGCCATTTTTGTAAATTTAGTAAGAATGAATCACAATATTCCTCTCTCTCTAAATCTGATCTTTTCCCAGCTCATTCTAGCAAAGTACCTGACATCTGCCTCCCCCCCACCAACACAGTACGGTTACTTTGCAGTGTGCAGTCATCCTCTCTGACAACAGCTGGTGATACTGAGTCCTGGCCCTGTGTGAATTGCTAATGTTTGACCTACAGTGCAAACGTAAAGAATGCAGATGCTCCTATTGCCAAACAGTAAATCAACACTAGAAGCATAAATGTATTTATGGAATATAGAAGCATCATGCTGTATGTCATTTATTATTCAGAAAGCACTAGCAACAAATGGATGTTGTCAACAGTCACTTGCATGATTGTGGAGGCTGGAAGTTATACTTCTGAGCTCATGGATATTTCTCCACTCAAAATTTGAATGCATATTTAAAAATCCTTATGCAAGTAAAACAAAAAAAACAAATCCCTGAATATGTGAATCTGCTCTGAGTCACATGTCTGTGCTGTGTGCCGCCATCTTGACAACAGTGTCAAAGAGATACTGAACCCATAAGGATACTGAACCACATAATGAACCCAGCAACTACCCTAATTGTTAAATGGCAGTTCCTTATATTCTGTACATTCCTATTTCTTTACAATGTTGCTATTTCCCAATGGATGTTTGGATGATTAAAATTATATTGGATTTTATTGTTGGGGAAATGGCGGAATCAGTTGGGGGATATAATATGTTCATTACCGTATAACTGTGCTCCTGCCAAATCAGCAATGCAGGGATGTCTTCCAAAGGAAAATTACAATGGAAAAGTTCTTTAAATTGCAAGTATGGTGAACAACTGCATTTTATTTTACTCTCCATTGCACAGCAGAGGTGTTATTCCTCATAAGAATTCACAAGTGGCTGAAATGCACCAGATTTCCAATCTGAAAATTCGCACTTCTTAAAAATTGAGTAGTAATAACTGATGAGAGTATATTAGAAAGCCTAAGTTAGTTTAAGACCATTAAGCTATCCATGGCCAAACCCTGTGAAATTACAAAGGCAGATAGTCTTGCTAGGCACATATTACCATAACTTGTATCATCAAAATTCTCTCTCAATGCACACTTTACATTATTGGCAAAAGGAAGGAATTACTATAATGCAAGAGGTAAAGGGTTGATTGAATTATTTTATATTGCTTTTAAAATTATAGTCTTTATCAGATGACATTGAATTATGCACTCAGAAAATTATAACTACCTTCTTACAATTTTTCCTGATACCAGAAAAACTCACTGTTTGATGGTTAGTCCTCCATTAGATATCTATCATTCAATGGATGAAACTCCCACAGGCTCTTCAAACATAAGATATTCACTGAGGAGAGGAGGGGGGAACACCCTGGTTCATATCTTTTTCTGTTTAAACTCCATTTTTTTTAAAAAAAAATAGTTTCATACTATTGCTTTTGCTTCCTATTTTTTTCCCCTTGGAAAGTTCCTATTCATGACATGTGGAGCCTCAGCTTTAACATTTCAAGTGAAGATGCTGCATTTCACAGGCAACAAGAGGGACACACTTGTTATAATGCCTCGATCTTGGTGTCTGCAATCAAATCCCATCCCCTCTGCCATTTATCTGCCACTACTTCATATGGTAGAAGGCTCCCTCTGTATGCTTTTTTAAAAAAATTATTCTGCAATCTCCTCTCTTGCAGTGATTATTGAAAGTCAGGAGATGCTTGTTCTTTAATGAAAGATATCCCAGAAGCACATAATAATCCTTCCAATGGTTGCCAACATTTCAAATTATAACTGAACAGTTGCAATGTGTGAAATAAGAGGCACTGAGCTGCAGGGGGCCTTCATTACCATGCACCTGCACCTGCTTCCCACTCTGAGATTTAATGTCTAGAGGTCCTGGAGAAGGATATCTGGTATCTGTTGAATGAACATTATAGCACCTTGCATTAACATTTCTACAAAATGATGTTCATGCAGGAACAAAATTTGGGACAATAATTGACCAGGGGCAGGGGCCAGAAAAAGGGACTGTCCTTGGTAAAGGTGGACTGTGTGAGTGTGTGATACTGGTCCAGATTAATGATTGCTTTCTCCTAGCAACTGTGCCCTCTGGAGGATGATGGAAGACAGGAGGGCCTGGCATGATGTAGTCCATGGGGTCGCAAAGAGTCAGACTCAACTGTGCGACTGAACAACAACAAACAACTGTGTAAGGCCAGAGTTAGAAACTGGTGAGGTAAAGAATTTCCCATGCAACTACACAGTCTCAGCATCATGTTTAAACTCTGCTGCAGCATGTACAAATGACTTGTGCATCATAGATCCACAGCTCTTGCAGTGCTGCCATGCTATCCAAGCACATGTAGTTGCTTTGAATGGGTTGCAACAAGGGCTTTTTTGTAGAAAAAGGCCAGCAGGAACTCATTAGCATAACAGGCCACACCCAACAGCAGAAACTCATTAGCATATTAGGACACACCACTGACAGTGCAGCTAATTAGCATATTAGGCCACACACTCATGCCTTCCCTTGCCTTGCCCAGGTGCCCCACGCCTGCAGGGAGCCAAGACAAGCTGGCCCTTGGAGGGGAGGGGAGGCAGTTTAAACTGCCTTCCCTTGGCTTGCCTGGGTGCCCCGCAGCTGTGGGGAGCCTGGGTAAGCTGGCCCTTGGATGGGAGGGGAGTTACAAGGAGGCATTTAAATGCCTCCCCGATCCTTCCAGGCCCCCCTGGCCCACCTGCCTTAGAGTCACCAGGGGGGTTGCTCTCCAGGTCTTCCTTCTGTAGCCACACGTGTGTAGGCGTGGGCATGGCCAACTTGGAAGCCAGCTGGAACTCTGTTCCTGTGCATTCCTGCCCCAAAATAGCCCTGGTTGCAACACAGGCACTGAGCATGTGCAAAGATGAGGTGTGCTTTGTGTCACCAGCATCATGGGCTTTTGGTGAAACCCCTGTGTTCCTTGGATATATATGGGTTTTCCCAGCATGTCAAATAGCACCACTAGAATAGGCTGGGAAAATGGGGGGGAGGTTGGGGCTCCTTCCCACACATACTATGATAACCCAAATCAGTCACCAAACAAGCAGCAACTGAGGAGAACCTTTAACTTGCATCTGACAATCTTACATCTGATACATGGTGGGAACACCCAACCTGTGTACTTCATAATGTGTGACTTGGAAGCTTGGGATTTCTACTGTCCCAATTCAGATTAGTGACATGGAATGGTTATTCCTTCCTGCACAGTTTCAACTTTGGGAACCATCTTCCCATGCTGCTCTTAGCCCTAGAAGCGGGGGGATGAGAGGCACCTTCCCTTTTCCCTTCAGTGACTAACAGATGGTGAAGGGCAGTTTCAATTAGTGAAATCATGTCAGAGCAGAAGGATCAATCCCTTCTTCCTACATTGACATCTGCAGAAAATATCTTTAACCCTTAGCCTGAGCTCCGTAACAGTTAATATGAAAACTGCACATTGGTCTGTACTCGCAGGAAGCAAAGGTCTCTCAGTTTTTTCCATCTATACACTCTGATCCTATAAAAAGGAGGACCCAACCACTGAGCTGGATCCAGTGGTAATTTCCACTGACAGAAACAATTTCCATCAATGGAATGGGGCTTCCCCATCTCATTGTAGCCCAAAATACTTCCTCATCTGCCAGTCCAAGGAGAAAGACAACCCCAAGATGACAGATGACTCAAAAGTCTGAAACAGAAGGGAGAATGCCACAAAACTGATCTCTTTCTATTCATGAAAATCTACTAGTGGATCCAACCCATTATCAGCCTTTGACCACAACATTTACCAGCATTTTTCAATGAATATTGTATTGAAATGTGGTGCTATCTAGATACAATGTAAGGATCCATATATATATATATATATATATATATATATATATATATATATATATATATATATATATATATATATATATATTCCTGTAATTGATTGACATGACTGTCATCTTACTTTGCTTTTGATGTCATCTTATTTGATGTTGTCAGGTATTGATAAAGTAATTAAAATGTCAATGCAATTGTGTCTTACTATTCCAATAAGAAAGCCTTTACTATGTGTGAAATATCATTGTTGCAATTGCAGCATTATTAAAATATGGTTATATCCAGATTGAATGAAATGTGTTTGTTAATTAGGAGGATGAAAAATGGCATGACATATTGATATTGCTAATCTCTGGCCCAAAATATAATGTACATTGAATTTTGTTTAAATGGCACGATTATGATTGTTTCAGATTAGTTTGGCCTTTATTGTTTTCAGTGTTGAGTAGAAGCCTAGGTTTTGAGTGATAGATGAAAGTGGCACAAGGTAGGACCTTTGTAAAAAATAAAATAAAACAGTGAGAAGGTAGAAGACTGAGGGAAGGGTTTTGGAGGATCTGAGAAAACAAGAACTAATCAGAAAGTTATGAGGGGGGAAAAAACTTTACACAGACTCAAATGAAAGAAGAGGCTATGAATGGCTGGCAGAAAGAGATGACGAGAGATCTGAGGCTGTGAAGACAAGATGAAATAAATGAAAGTAGGAAAAATAAATATCAGCAGTAGAGCATCTGCCCAGTGAACAGAAGGTCCCAGTTTCAATCCCTGGCATGTCCAGATAAAAGGCTTCAATAGTAGGTGATGTGGGAGACCTGTATCTGAGAACCCAGAGAGTTGTTGCATGTCTGAGTAGATAATACTGAGCTTGGTAGACCATGGTCTGATTTCAGTGTGTGTTCATGCATCTTGGTTTATTGTCTTTGGATGCTGTCAAATGTCCATTAGAAAACTACTAAGTAATCAAGTCTTCTGCAGATCTTTTCTAAAACATGCAAACTGTACTTTTTAGAAATGTCTACAGCTAAGTACTTCCTGTAGACTTTATAGATCCAGTTTATTTCCCACAGGCTGTCCCTACAGAACAGTGGTATTTCTTTTAACCAACCGTCGATGTTTAACTGGTTAATGTATCAGCATATTTCTTGAAGAATAAAATTCTTGTGGAACAAAATTTTGTGAGGTCATGTGATTCATTTGATTTTGAACTGGAAAATTCAGGCTATAGTCTTAAGGACACTTCCTTGTGAGTAAGCTCCATTGAACAACACGGGGCATCTTTCTAAACAGACCTGCTTAGGGATGCTCCCTTTATTGAAAACCAAGGAAGGTAGATTTTCTGGGATTCTCAAAAAGAGGAGCTAAACACCCTGTTATATGCTTTCCTTTATGCGCTAACAGAGCAGGAAGTATCACCAAAAAACTGGTCACAAATTATAGACCAGACTAACAAATTTAGTAGACCTACACACAAACACATACCTAGTCAAAGATATGAACACCCCATCAAGTGTATTTGGAATAGACATATCACTCTCTTGAACTTTATCCATGCTTCTGAACTTTCTGTATGGCAAAGTTGTCACATGATCATTTCAATCGATACCTAAATCACTGCTTAAGATCTGATAAGGTTGCAGAGCTGAGCTTGCGGGCTCTGGCAAGCACAGGAGCCACATAAGCACCAAGTGCTACAATGCTGCTTAAGGTCCAAGACCAGAAGCTTTTATCCAGCTGTTTTGGATTGAAAATAAGACATTTAAAAAGCTGACAGAGAGAAGTAAAGGCTAACCTTGAAATTAGCTTTCCCCCTCAATTTGAGAAGAACAGTCTTTAAGAAAGATTGTTGAGGAACTGTTGAAGCCCCTAGAGGTCTGTCATTGTGTGGCACTGATGAATGTACATGTGAACAGGTGTCCCCTGTTGAGGATTACAAATTTTAAAAATGGGTAAATGTTCTCCCTTCTGCCTCATCACTAACTGAACAGCAGTGCAAAAAAAAATGGGTGACTTGATTAGGATGTGGCCAACTATAACATGCACTGGAATTTCCTTATCATGCTAAGCATGAATTATTTGCCATATTATAACCATTGCTTTTCTGGAGAAAAGCATGTAATATCCTACACAAGAAAAGACAATTGCAAGATGTAAATTGCTTCACCTCCCTAACTGTTATCTGCTGATGAGAAATTAGATTGCTTATGACCAATATACATAGAGCCAAACAAAACATGTACAAGAGAATCAGTGACAGCAGCAATAAATGTAAGTTTATGACATGCTAGAAATGATTTTATATCAATTAATAATCAGACTGCCTCCCACCTTTCCTATCACCACCCCCATTTTAGTAGTACAGCTTAACAGCTGACAACTTGTAGATCAACATAAATGTGGCAGAAAATCCACCGTACTGTGTAAGACATTTTGACAGGTACAATCTGTGTAGAATTCAAGTGTTCCTAGTATATTGGCTAGCAGTGTGCCTCAGTTGAAAAGGATAGCAACGTGTATTCCACTCTGCATTTCACATTCTTGCCTATATTTCAAGCATCATGGGGTTAAGAGCTAGGACTGTGAATTGTTAAAAACACTTTGGGTGAACTTTTAAAAATGCTCTTTTTTCTTATCTTAAATTCAAAACTGAAAATAAGCATAAGCAACTAGAATATAAAAGGGTTGTAACACTTTCCTTATGAAGAAAGGTTGAAGCGCTTGGGGCTCTTTAACTTGGAGAAATGACAGCTAAGGGGTGACATGATAGAGATTTACAAGATAATGCAGGGATACAGCAAGTAAAGAAAGACATACTTTTCTCTCTTTCTCACAATACAAGAACTTGTGGGCACTCAATGAAATTGCTGAGCAGTCTGATTAGAATGGATAAAAGGAAGTATTTCTTCACCCAAAGAGTGATTAACACATGGAATTCACTGCCACAGGAGGTGGTGGCGGCTACAAGCACAGACAGTTTCAGGAAGGAATTAGATAAACATATGGAGCTAATAGCCATCAGTGACTATTAGCCACAAGATATAGATAGGAACTTTGGGGGCAAGTGATGCACTGTATTCTTGGTGCTTGGGGGGCAACAGTGGGGGAGCTTCTAGTGTCCTGGCCCCCCTAATGGACCTCCTGATGGCACCTGGTAGTTTTGGCCACTGTGTGACAGAATGTTGGACTGGATGAGCCATTGGCCTGATCCAACATGTGCTTCTCTTATGTTCGTATGTAAGCAGTTTATCTTTTCAATTTTAATTTATTTTTTTCACTGATGGCTTTAGTATTATTTTTACCAATTCGATACTATTTGCATGCCAATTGCTTGATGATTGTCATCCTGAGAGTCCTCTCAGATATGTAACTGATTTGCCCAATCAGGGTTTCCTGGCTAAAGGCTCCTTTAATTAACCCTTTGCTAATTAGCCCATACACATGTACAGACTACACACACACACACACGGGAACTCAGCAGAAGAACCTGACTCCTTCACATCTAAACCCAGCACTGTACTATACTACAGAAATGATAGAAACCAGTTAAATGTAATAATAATGTGAACTGAAAACTCAGAATTAGGGACACATACAAGCCTGAGATGCTTTATTTGCTTATGCATCTTCCCATACAAGACTGCATAACATATACAATAGTATTTTTCCTCTTGAGCACTATGCCATCTTTAAGCATTCTATTTAGGACTATAAACTAGATTTGACTGTGTCCTTAGGTCCACCATGGGGATGTGCTATCATTTTGAAGCAGCAAGTTCCCACCTAGAACTCTTAAGAGTGCCACAGGGGCCTGGTTTTGATCAGGACAAAGACAGCATGAGGGGAGGAGGGACTCCAGCCTCCAACCATTTTCTGATGCAAAATAGCACTGGGGGTAATATTTCCATTTCAGAAAAATGGTGTGCAGGGATGGAGGAGGCAGGAGCCTCTTCTCCCCCTGGGCCATGGTGGTCTGAAGCAGAATTGCTCCCATACAGTGCTGTTAAAAGGAGTTTCTGAGTGGGAAGTCACTACTTCAAAATGGTAACGCAACAGGCTTGATTGGGGGATACAGTACCATCTAGATTGGCTCTTTGTTTCAAAAGTTTTTTTTTTTTGCTGTAAAGCATTGTAGGTAGCCATTCAAGAAGTTTCTTGCATGTGCAAAACTGGTTGCACAATTCCTTGGATCCTACTAGGGGTGTGCAAAAAAAATCAATCCCAGTATTTTTCAGGTTCAGGTACATCAAACTCCCACAAATATTTTTATTTCCTGATATTCCCAAATCCTAATACCAGTATGGTATTCAGATTTGAAATATATTCAGGATTCCTGATTTTTTTTCAATCCAATGGACCCGAGAAGGAAATAAACAAGAGGATCAGCTGGGGCAGTGGGAACTGAGAGCTCCATGCTCCCCCCCAGCCGATCCTGGGCTGGCTCCTCTTTGCAGCTTGGTTTAAGTCAGCCCAAGATCGGTCAGGGCAGCATGGGGCTGTCAGCTGTCAGCCCCAGCTAAAGAGAGGAGCCAGCCCAACAGAGCCCACACAGAAGCTGATCCTGTGGGGAGAATTCTCCCCACAGGCTGTGCTGAAGTTCTGCTTTAAACTGGGCTGCCCAACAAGAGCCCACCCAGGAGCTAATCCATGTGGGGAGAGTTCTCCCTGCAGGCTCTGCTGAGGATATGCTGGTCAGCCTGGTTTAAACCAGACTGCCCAACAGAGCTTTCCACTTCCTCCATTGTTTCCAGTGGAGGGGGGAAAGGCATGTAAAGTGATCACAGTCCCTTTAAATGCCTCTTGCCTCTTGCAAGTGGCGAGTTCACCCAGAAAGTCACCTGTACCTTCAGCTATCTGATGGTCTCAAAAAATCCCAAATATTTTCAGAATTTTTTGGGGTGGTCATTTTCAGATAGCTGAATAAATATTGGGTTCTATATCTGGCTGGAAAAAAATATACAGAAAATACTGCTAAAGTATTTTCCAGATTTTTTTTAGCTCTGTGTAAGCCAAATGCACACCCCTAAATCTTACCCATTTATAGCTTAATAATTATCCACAAAAAAAGCTACCTGTACAAATCTGAAAGTGATCTGAAAAGACCTGAATTTGATTGTTCTTATTAAACTATATAGGTCTAATTGCCTGAAAAACTCGGCATAAATGAGATCTCCATGGAGATGTATTCTGTTTTTTTACTGCAAGAAAACAAACCATCAGATTTTAATTTCACATAAAAAAACTAAGAGACAGAGAAGAATAATATGTGTAGATTGTGTTCTAAAGTGCAAAGTTGCTGAGGCAAAATTTCAGTGACTCTTAGAAATTAATTACATGGTATCCTGGAGAGGTATAAAGGACAGCTAAAATGAACCTAGACAGAGTAATGTGTTCACTTTATTGTTCTGCAAAGCACTACACACATCTGAAACATCGAAAAGGTCCTTTCAAATACTGTGAGAGTAATTAATTCTGATGTCCAATGTTAGATTTGAAGTGAATAATAGAGTTCATGTAAAGAGCCCTTGAAAATAATAAATAAAGCTTAGAAAATTCAGGAAATAATTTGAAATCTTGCAATGATTATTAAAAATGTAAGTGCTGGGCCTCAAAATAAGCTGTGGTCACAATGGTGGGGATCAGGCCTTCCCAGCTGTCCTTCCTCTATATTCGATAGCTTACAAAAGCAGCAGGAACTGGAGGTATGCCCATGTCCCAGTTGTTTAGGTCCCTGTCTGTCCCAGAATCCCAAATATACTCCTCTCCTTACAGACTAAATTTTGGATTTGGACTAAATTTTCCACTAATATACGAGGAAATGTAATTCCTGCTGCAGGCCCACAATTTGCCCATCATGTCATTCCTTAGGGTCCCCTCTTTTCCGAAAGCAGAATTTGGGGATCAATGGCCTACAACAGGAAGCAAGAAAGTGGAAAATTTTAATCATGAACACACATTCAGTTCCAAATTCCAACATTCCTCCTATCTCAAAAAAAAAAAAAAAATAGTAGGAATCATAGTAATTAGGGACACATGGGGAACAAGTGTACCATCTCTCTTCCTGTGATCTGCCATGACAGCTTTCTTCACCTGATCAAGGCCTTTTGTGGATGCCACCCTGCAAATGGACAGACCAATAACCACTTGTACATGCGCATTCTCTGTTTTGGTCACTAAGTTGTGGAATGCACTGCCTAAGGAGAGTAGGAAGGCTCTTGTGCTCCTGTCATTCTTCAAACTATATAAAACAAAATTGTTCAGGAGGCATTTTTATAATAGTAATCCTGTCCTTATATATATTTGAGTTTTCGTCTGGGAACGTTCGATGCGCGCCAAAATAGGTTGGCGGCATGAACTGTCACTCAGAAGACTCTGGCCGGGTTGGGTGGCTGCTTTGTGCAGTTCCGCCCAGGTCAGCCCCAGCCAGGGTCTTCCGCTCACTCTGCTCTGGACCTCTGAGGAGAAAGGATCATCACCAGAGTGAGTGAGCCGGACCTCCTGAGGAAGCCCAGGGAGGGCCAAGTGGTGGAGCCTCCCCGCGCTGGACTCTGGACTCCCCCCCTCACCTGCCCAGGAGATAGCCGCCGGTGGCAGACAGGCAGCCGCCACTGGCTGGCCCTTCCCACCCACCCATCCATGAGAAAGCCGGCGCTGGTGGCGCAGCCACCACACACTGGCTGCAGCCCCTTCCCGCCCCCCCCCAACCAGGAGAAAGCCGCCGGCGGCAGCCTCACAGCCACCGCACGCCGGCTGCAGCCCCTTCCCGCCCCCCCCACCAGGAGAAAGCCGGCGGCGGTGGTCTCAGCCACCGCACGCCGGCTGCAGCCCCTTCCCGCCCCCCCACCAGGAGAAAGCGCCGCCGGCGGTCCCAGCCACCGCACGCCGGCTGCAGCCCCTTCCCGCCCCCCCACCAGGAGAAAGCCGGCGGCGGCCTCACAGCCACCGCAGGCTGGCTGAAGCCCCTTCCCTCCCACCCTCGACCCAGGAGAAAGCCGGCGGCGGTGGTGGCACAGCCACCGCACACGGGCTGCAGGCCCAGCCCCCACTTTCTCCCACCCCGCGCCTCCCCCCACCACTCTTTTTTCTTCCTTTCTCTCTCTCTTCCTTCCACACTTTATCTCTCTCTCTCACTCTGTTCCCCCGTCTTTCTTTTCTCCCGTTTTTCCCTTCCTCCCTTCTTTCATTCCTTCTACTCTCTCTCTCTCAGACTCTCTCTTTCTACCCTTCTTCCTTCCTTCCTGACTTTCATTCTTTCTCCCTTCCTACCTCCCTTCCTTTCTTTCTTTCAAACTTACTCTTATCACACACCCTGTCTCTGACTGCCCCCTTTCCCTCTCTCACCCCCCTTTCCTCCCTCCCCCCTCACTCTAACTCTCTCTCTCTCTCTCCCTCTCTCTACCTCCACTTCTCCCTTGCTCCCTTCCACCCACCCTTCCTTCCTATCTAGGGCCCGTTGTCTTCTGCCACAACGGGCTTTGCTCACTAGTAGGTCTATAATGGAATGGTTCAGGAAGATACTTTATAAAGGGAAAGGGATTCTGACTATACCATTGTGTATAAGACATATATTCTATTTGCTGTATGTTGTCTGGGATCACCCCAGACTCCCCTGACCCTCCCAGCCTTGTCACGGTGAGCACACCACCTGCAGACTCCTCCATCACACCCAGCCTTGCTCAATTGAACTTACCTGGCTGCGGGGGGAGGGAGGGATTCACAGTGGTTGGTGACACAGGTGGCGAGGAGAGGCCCAGCCCAGGCAGCTCTCGTCATTTCTGGGGAGGCATGGAATTCCAGATCCCGCTACAGCTGAGTTTTGGGGAGTTGATGCAACATCACTGCAGGCCTCATCCACACACCCTGGGCCTGAGACCAACACACCAATTCCAGCATCCCCAGGGAAACCTGTGGCCCCAAGCCCAGCATCATGGCCCAGTAAGAAAAGGAATGGGTGGGTGGTGTGGGGCTTAGCACTACAGACACTCCCAGATGAGGGGGTGGGGTAGGGGATGAGTCACATGGGAGGGGCTAGGGGCTTCAGGGAAGCACAGAGGAAGAAGGAGAGCAGGGAAGTGCATTGGGAGAGATACAACCCCCCAGAATACACAGACATGAGAACAGGGCAGCTGAGGATGAGCACTGCCCCACAAAAAGGGTAATGGTACATAAGGCACACGGGAACTTTAATGTGTTTGGAAGGGCTGTAATTGGAACAAGGGTGGAAAAGGAAGGAGGGCATGATGGGAGGCTGGGAGGGATAAAAGGAACACTTTGTATGCCGGCCAAGGAGGAGAGAGAGCATGGTATCTGCTGAGGGCATGCTGCAGAATGATTGGGGTCGAGTGGCTTGATGGAGGAAACTCTGAGTTCCCCTGCCCACCTTTCTGAAGCTGGCTGAAAGCAGAGAAGGCATGAGACCTAAGGAAAGGGGCAGGGAACCCTCAGCATAGTTGGCGGAAACTCCCATATATGTATTATAGTGCATTATTTTCTACTGACATAATACCATTTTTCTTCATTGTTTAACAACACTTTGTTGTAGAAGCTTCCTGGGTGATGTTGCATCAGTCACATTCTCTCAGCCTAAACTACTTTCCTGGGTTGTTGTAAGGATAAAATGGAGGATATAAAGGGGGCAGATAGGTAAATTGGCTGGCAGGTGAGAAAGAAAGACATGTCTTGTAGAGGTTGCTACATGTGCTGTAGTGGTTAGAGTTTCAGACTATGATCTAGGATACCCAGGTTCAAACCCCTTTTCTGGCATGAAAGTTCACTGGGTGATCTTGGACGACTCATACATTTTTGTGAAGTATGCAACTCAACACGATTGGATTTCAGCAAAAGTGATTTCAGCTTTATTGTAACAGCAAACTCAACTCAACAACACACACACAGGCCGAGGACAGACTGGCAATTACACCTGATAAAAGCCGACGCAAATCTTGAAAGCCTGCGTTTGTCGCGCGTTTCTCCGCTTCCGGGGAGTCTGAATGCGCAGCCGAAAAGCCGGGAGCAACCCGCGTTGGGCATGAGGCAGCAGCGGTGTGATTGGCTGCGCTCCGCTCCACTGCCCAATGCGGTGCCGTCGTTGCAGGGCAAAAAAAAAAATCGCCAAAATGCGCTCATGCGCACATACGCCCACAGCCGAAATAATGGGGAAACAGCTAATATAGTGCGCCTCTGGTGCGGCAGTCTGAACGCTCCCACGCGCCTCCGTCCAGTATCTTCCGGCAGAGGCCCCCGCTGTGTGGACGGGAAAACCCGGTATCGTTTACTCCAGGGTTTTTTTGCCGCGACTCGATACCGGGGCAAATTGCCAGTCTGTCCTGGGCCACAGAATAGTGGAGCACAGCTCCCTTTTTAAATGTTCTGAGCTGTCAAAGCCACACCCATAAATATGTGTTGAGTTGCATACTTCACAATAAGAAAACAAGGATAAAGACCAATGAGGTCTGTTCCCTCCAGAAAGCTATGTACAGTTATGATTGGCTATTTACACAGTTTCATAGAAACCAACCAATGGGAATGTTGCAGTTTACAATCCCATCTTATGTCTGAAGCTTAGAGTTGTTGTGAAAGTAAAATGGAGGAGAATGGAGCTGCTTTGGGTCCCATTGTGGAGAAAAGCAGCTATGACAGACTCCCTGTTATTCTCCACACTCTGAGGCAGATTTTCCCCACCAAAATGCTTAGTTCCCTTCAGGTACTGAGCTCACCCCTCCAGCAGCATGATAATATTTCCGGCTTTATAAATCTAAACATCCCACCCTTTGGCAGAATCTGATATGGCTTTTGCCCGGCCCAGGAACCTGTCACAAGAAAACAGGAGCTCTCTTTTTAGTTCCTTTGAAATGGCACTAGAGACTGTAACAGTGAACAATAATGAAGATTTTATTTAATAGAAAGGGATGATATGGGGTAGTCAGGAATTGGAAAGGCTGAGGAAACGTTGGTAAAACAGTATATATTTCAATTGACAACATGGTGTTGTAGCAGCTTATTTTTACGAATTCTTGGTTCTTCTCATTGAGATGTTGTTGTCTAAGTACTTTGGTTTCAGTGTTTCTGCATGTAGTTTCCAAATACCTATTCAGGTTTTCTGGAAAGGTCATTCTTTTTGTGTATCAAATTCTTTCCCCTTTTCTGATATCACAGTGTTTCTTCTTTCCCCTGAGTAGTCTATAGCCATTTCCTTTCACAACAGACCAGGGAGTTCCTCAGTGCCAATTCCTTGTATACCTGGACTGGATTTATATTTCTTCCCTGAAAATACATTCCTATTCCTTTTGGCCTGATTGGGAGCTTTAGCCTGCTACCCTGTCACTGTTTGCCAAAATCTCAAACCCAGTTCTTGTTCTCTGTGTGAAAACATACATCAGAATAAGCTGACACTAGACTCTGAATTTTTACAAGGCATTCTTTCTCAGGTTATGTTTAACACTGCTAAGACTAGGAATCTCTCCCTTTATTCAAGTGAAGTTGTCTGACAGACTTTTTAGTCAGACTCTTCGGATATCCACTCCTTTAGCTGAATTTTTTACTTTACTGGAGAATAACTGCTGCTGGCTGAACTCAAAACGGACTCACTCTCCCCTCAGCACACAGCTGATTTTATATTTCCAGCAGCTGGCACTGGCCAATCAAAGAAAAGGAGCAGCTTTTCACTCAAGGTCAACATTTTAGAGCAGAGTTAACTATTCACCTCCCTTTTCTGATTTTGTTGCATTAGGAAAACAGCATTTGAAATGTAATCCATCACAGCAGCGTATAAATGAAATAAATGAATCATAAATATAGCTGAAGATGGGAGGCAGATAAGTGGTTGATGGGTGGGTAGGAAGAAGAGAAAGAAGAAAGAAAGGTGGCTGTCAGGAAGAGAAAATTAGGGGTGCTCCCCCATAAGTCCTTGCAATTGCCCCACAGTGCCCCTTGGTCTGGTGGCCAACACTGCAGAACTAGGCTGGATGGGGAATAATAAAATCTCTGGGAAGGAGAATTACCTAATGCCTAGCTGTCCAAATAATTTCAAGCACTCTGTATCACTACCCAGTACTAAAAGTCCAGTAAAGGCACAGTTAGGCTGAGTTCAGACTGGCAATTTGCCCTGCTATAGCCATGTTTCAGCCACGTTTCCCTAGCGGATTAAAGGAGGCATTCACACAGGCACATCTGCCTGGCATTCCCCACCCATAGGCAACCCGTGCTGTTCCGCTTCAGTCCCGGGATTAAAAGATACCTGTTGAAAGTGGTAGCAAATCCCAGAGAGTGCCTTTATCCCGTTGCATTCCAGTTCCCAGAAGTGTGAACACTCAGCCAAAAGGCTGGGAGCAACCCACGTTGCGCATAAGGCAGCAGCGATATGATTGGCTGTGCTCCACTCTACTGCCCAATGTAGTGCCGGCACAATGGGATCCTCCCCAAATTGGCTGGATGCCTATGTGTGTATGAGTGCATAAGCGCATATGTGCTCATGTGCTCATAGGCATCCGGCCGATATACCAGGAAAAACCCATTTACAGCTGCACCTCCGGGCAAGCAGTCTCAACGCTCCCGTGCACCTCCTCCCAGTATGCTCTCGCATCAGTCGGCACAGTGTGACCAGGAAAACCCGGAACAGTTTGTTCCAGGGCTTTTTTGCCATGACTGGCTCCCGCTTCAAACTGCCAGTCTGAACTCAGCCTTACTTCAGGTATCCAAAAGCTATGCAATTTATTAAGTGGAATAAAAGGAGGAAGCAGAAGACCAGAGAGAGGGAGAGAGAGAGAGAGAGAGAGAGAGAGAGAGAGAGAGAGAGAGAGAGAGAGAGAGAGAGAGAGAGAGAGAGAATAGTAAAGTACTTAAAGCACAATCCTAAAGAGAATTAAACCCATGACTTCAATGCATTCAGAAGCAAGTAACCCCATTTAGGATTGTACTGTTGATATGAAATTATAGCCATTTAAAGATGAAATAGTTATTCAGAGGATGGGTTGTAGTTTTCTGATGTAGATGTTCATTTTAATCAGCTTGGCATATTTGTCCATTAATTTTTCTGGAAAACAGAACAATGGAAAGAATATAGATTTATACCTTGACAGATGCTCTGTACAACTCATAATATTTTACTTTCTAGCCCATATTCATCATCTTCAACTGATTCTCAAATCTACACACATATCTTTGGGAACATCTGGTGTTCTTTCTCTTCCCCATACTTGAAAATAATTTGTTTGTGGAAGTCATTTTCCTTGTAATCTTTAAATCCTGTCTTTATTTTTAAGATGAACATTGGAAACTACTCTCCTGGAATTAAACTTGTGCAAGATTTTTCTTAAATGGAAGATTTCAAACCCTTTCAATAAAGAAAACTTCAAGGTACATAAAATAATAAACTGGATGATGAAATTGAGTGCTATTTTATGCATTTTGAGACCACGTATGCTACGTTTCTCATAGCATTTATAAACATTTCCTCTGTGAACACCCACTCTGAGAAGTGACAATAATGAATTTTATTGATTTGTTCTCATAATCACTGCATGTAGACACTGCAGCTGGTTTACTGGGATTATCCAAATTAAAGGAAACAGCACACTGACAGCAGAGAAGTATACCATATTTTTCATTACAGAATATAATAGCATCTTTATTTATTTTTAAAGACAGTCTTGGATGCACTCTAAGAAGGATAACTGCATGAAACTCTAATGTAACTGAATTTACAGAGTAAAAGCTCAAGCTCCAACCAGGCTAACCACATCCATATATAGAATGATAGAGCAGAAACAAAGCTTTGATAAATTTGGTGTTACAGCATGCAGGAGTAGATTTTTTTGGTGAATATATAACTTCTTCCAAAATCGGGTGTATTATTATATATTACCACCAAATATAAGAACATAAGAGAAGTCATGTTGGATCAGGCCAATGACCCATCCAGCCCAATACTCTGTGTCACACAGTGGCCAAAACCCAGGTGCCATCAGGAAGTCCACCAGCTGGGCCGGAACTCCAGAAACCCTCCCATTGTTGCCCCCCAAGCACCAAGAGCATCACTGCCCCAGAGAGTTCTTCAAGTAGGACAACCTCTGACAAGTAGACATACTCTTTTTGCACTTCTGGTATTATTCATTTATTACTTCCTATTTGTATCCCACCTTGCCAAGGCAAACTGGCTCAAGGCGGTGTACAACAGTTAAAATACGATAAAACAATAAATACAATAAAATTCACAGACAACAAATACATAAAGTGCTATAAATACAGATGGCGGTTATTATAAAATAGATGAAGGAAGGAAGGCAATATCCAACGTTATAACATAAGGGCTATAGCATGTTCAGTTTCTGGTGGTTCATTTGTCAGTGGTGGCTCCTAATTGAAGGCCTGGTGGAAGAGCTCTGTTTTACAGGCCCTGCAGAACTGTAAAGGGTCCCACAGTGCCCCGATGTCTTCCGGGAGCTCATTACACCAGTGTGGAGCCACCACTGAAAAGGCCCTAGCTTTAGTTATGGCCAGTCTGGCATCTCTCGGACCAGGGAGAATCAGGCGATTTTGTGACCCTGACCTCAGTGCTCCCTGGGGGACATATGGGAAAAGGCGGTCCCTCGGGTAGACAGGCCCCTAACCATATAGGGCTTTAAAGGTCAAAACCAGCACCTTGAAATGAATCCGGTATGCTATTGGCAGCCAGTGCAGTGCCTTCATCACAGGGTGGATGTGATCTCATACAGATAGACCCATCAACAGCCTGGCTGCCACATTTTGCACTAGCTGCAGCTTCCAGATTTGGGACAAGGGCAGCCCCATGTAGAGAGTGTTGCAGCAGTCTAATCTTGAGGTGACCATAGCATGAATCACTGTTGCCAGGTCATTGTGTTTGAGGAAGGGAACCAACTGCCTAATTAACCGTAGATGGTAAAAGGCTGCCTTAGCAGTGGCTGCAACCTGGGCCTCCATTGTTAAGGTGGCATCCAGGAGCATTCCCCATTGAAGGTTGGTAGTGGGATCCCTACCCCCGACCCACTCTGACTCAGGCACAGGACATCCATCTTCATTGGATTCAATTTCAATTGACTCAGTCTAAGCCAGCCCGCCATGTCCTAACCTGGTCCAGGTCATCTGGGGTAGAGTCAGACTGACCACCCAACAACAGATATAGCTGGGTGTCATCTGCATATTGTTGACACCCTAGCATATGCCTCCAGGCAATCTGGGCAAGGGGGCACATGTAGATGTTAAATACATCGGGGACAGCACTGCCCCTTGAGGAACCCCACAGACCAGTGGATACCTCTGGGACATCTGTTCCCCTAACACCACCCTCTGCCCCAACCTTGGAGGAAGGAGACAAGCCATTGCAGGACAAGCCCCTGGATCCTAGTGTCAGTGAGGTGCTGGATCAGTAACTGATGGTCAACCATGTCGAATGCCACTGACAGGTCCAACAACAACAGTACTGCTCTGCCACCTCGATCCAGATGCCTCTGAAGGTCATCTGTGAGGGCGACCAGTGCTGTCTCCGTCCCATGGCCTGGCTGAAAGCCAAACTGGAATGGGTCCAGCATGGAAGTGTCATCCATAAAGCTCTCAACTGAATCGCCACCACTCTCTCAAGTAATTTGCCCAAATAGGGCAAATTGGAAACCAGCCAATAGTTGGCCAATCTGGCCAGGTCCAAGGATGTGTTTTTTTTTTCAGGAAAGGGCAGACCATTGCTTTCTTGAATGCCCCCAGGAACAGTCCCTCAGTGAGGGATGTTGATAATACCCCTGAGGGCACCTCAGAACTCCTCATGGCCAGCTTTTATGAGCTATGAAGGGCATGGATCTAGGCTGCATGTGGTTAGTATAATGGGTAACAAGGAGATGCCCTTCTCATTTACTCATGACATATTGCCCATAGGGACAATTCATGTTTTTTCTTCTTGCATTTTACGGGAAGCACAGACAGAAGATATACAAGAAACCTGTGTATTGTGACTAGGAATGGGCATAAACCAGCTCACAAACTAAAGCTTGTGACAGTTTTTGAGCAGTTCATGGTTTACGAAGTGAAGTTCGTGGCAGGGCAACTGGCATGAACTTTCCAGCTGTTCATGTCAGTTCATGGTGGTTTGTGAAAAGATACATTTCCAGACAGACTGTCTCCACTCAATCAAATGTTTATCAAACTTCAAAGCAATGTAACTTGGAGGGCATGTAGAGAAGCATCTGTGAGAAGTTCTCTGTGACTTTTATGCCATTAGCTTGCACAGGACCCATCAGTGACAGATGGTCATTTTGAAAGGCATAGGTCGAGGAAGGTCAGGAGTGTATAGAATGAATCTGGTGCAAGCTAGAGACAAAATTCACCGGGGATCTCCAGTCGACTCTCCTCTACCTGCCCTCCAAGTCCAGTGAAGATTAAATTTATAAGGTACAAGTTATGGTCCCCCAGGGAAGGTGCCCCCAGGAAAGTGCTTTCTAGGGAAATGACAGGCAATCATTTCTCCAGAGAGCACTTTCCTGGGGGTACCTTCCCTGGGGCTGTAACTTGGACCCCATAAACTTGGACGGCAGGTAGAGGAGAGTCTGTCAGAGATCTCCTGTGAGTTTGGTGACTCTAGCATGCCAGGGGGCATTCTACCATGTCACAAATCTCACAAACTGAGCCAGTTCATTTGGCTGCTAAAAGTTCGTGACAGTTTGTGAACTGGGCACATCATGAACCATGACTGAAGCACATTTTCCCAGTTCATGTCCATCTCTAATTGTGACCCACTTCCAGAACCTTTCTGTGTGCATGTGTCTGTGATTTGGAGGCTGTGTTTGTTTGTGGCTTGCAATGGGCTGAACAAAAGAGAAAAGTCCAGTCATTATAATGCAAAGAAGACCCAATGTGTGACATTGAACCAAGACCCAAGGGATTTTTGTAGAATGTGACATTTAATACCCGAGTACGATCTCTGCAGTCTTGCCCCCTGTGCAGGAATGTATTTCATAGATTACCTGATGATCAAAATATCAGAGAGCAGATGGAGAAGAGAAAGAAAGAGGTAAACAAAGGGGAGCCTTTTAGTTATCCAAACTCAGTGTGAAATGGTCTATCTACTGAAATAAACACAAAAGCGAATATTCACTCTATTGTTTCTGGTGGTGCACTCTGTGGATGGAACAATGGATGGAACGTCCTAGTGCATTAGTTCCAATTCTGAAACAACTCCAGGTAATTTGGAAGTCCAAAGTCTAGGGGAAAATTTGCAAGTGAAGAATTTCAGAAGTGGCCCTAATATTTAGTAGGTATTCAAGACCTGAGAAACATTGTCCCTCAAAACCTAACACTGGGGAAAAAAAACATTATAGAGAGCTGATAATACCAATTATACCCTCAGAAATTATTTTTCCACTTCCATTTTAATGCAACTTTCTCAATATATAACAGTCTATTGTACCAAGATCAGTGGGCTGTCAACAGACACCAAACAGAAACCTTTGTAGTAGATACCTCATATTTATGAATCACCTGAATCCACCATAAAAGTACAAAGAAATGAGCATGGGCTGTGATAGCCTTCAGCCACAAAGTTAAACCCTAAATCCTGGAAAGCTGATGGATAGTTAAGTGAATTTTATCTGTGTGGCTGAAGGTTTTAAATGCCATTCAGTTATAAGTCAACTTTTAAGAACATACCATTTAGGTCATCTGACTCTACTCATAGTTTTTAGGGTATGATGTGGCATGTCCACTAGGTGCACCTAGGTGTTTGCCTAGGGTACCAGAAGTGGATGGGGTCCTTTGGGCCTGTAGCCACCTCACCCATCAGTGGCATCAGGGTCATCTGTAGCAGCAAGTGCCAGTCCTGTGAGGTGGCCATGGCCCCAGGTTGTGGCCTGCAGTGAGCCTGCTACTCCCCTGCCTCCCTCCATTGGGAGGAAGGGGCATGGGGCCCTTTGGCAGAGCATGGGCCTGAAGACAAATAGCAGTAGTGGCATAGGAAGAGGGTGGTGGGTGGAGGCTTCTTGCAGAAGTGAATAAAAGGAGGGCACATGGGCAATTCCTTCCAATTTTCCTGCCTCTATGTAGCGAGGGCAGGGGGAGGAGGAGGGCAGACAGTTTTATTTCCTTTTTGCCTCCACATGGTGCACGGGACTGAGGAAGGTGATGCTGTATTCCTACTTTCAACATCTCCTCATGGTGGGGTGTGTGTGTGTGAAGACAGCCATCTAGGGTGCCCAAAAGTCTTGGTCCAGGCCTGAAGTGAGTTTTCTTAAAGAGGTGGGAGGTTTAATCTTTCCCAGTTCAAACTGTGCACCTATGCACTGTTGCTGCTGCTTGGAGCTCCTTCTTGCAGTTACATCTAACTCATAAAATGTCCCTTTATCTAGACCCTTCCTACCTGGCTACACTGACCATAACTCCAGACTGGACTTTTGTAACATGCTATATGCTTTTTGGGACAAGAGGGAGCTGTACAAAAGGGACGGTCTCCACTTGTCCCGAGAAGGAACCAGGCTGCTGACGCTCAAAATCAAAAAGGTGGCAGAGCAGTTTTTAAACTGAATAATGGGGGAAAGCCGACAGGAGATGAAAAGTCTCTGGTTCGGGATGGCTCATCTCAAAGAGATGAAGGGGTAGCTACTACTTTTGTACAAGGAAATGGATTACTATTGTCCACTGAGACTGTGGCTAATGATAGGAACTGTCTGGCAAGGTCTCGAGGCAGCAAGAGGAAGGCTGTGGGCTTAACAAACGTGGGAAACTATAAGTGTTTATACGCAAATGCTAGAAGTCTCTGAGGTAAAATCGGGGAGTTGGAATGCTTGGTGTTGGGGGGGGAAATAGACATTGTAGGTATTTCAGAAACTTGGTGGGATGAGGAAAATCAGTGGGATACAGTGATTCCTGGTTATAAATTATATCGGAAGGATAGGGGGAGAAGGGTTGGAGGCGGGGTGGCTCTGTATGTCAGAGAGGGTATACCGTCCAGTAAGATTGAGAGGGTAAGATAATTGGATTCGCTTCTGGAAATGGTATCGGTTGAAATAGTGGGTCCAAAAGGAAGCTTAACAGTGGGAGTTTGTTATTGCCAAACCAGATCAAAAGATAGAGGAGGATTATAAAATGATGAATGAATTAAAGATAGCGGCTAGATGAAATAACTGTGTCGTAATAGGTGACTTAACTACCCACACATTGATTGGGGCAATATGAGTTCTAGTCGGGAAAAAGAGATTGAGTTTTTAGACACTCTCAATGACTGTGCTATGGAACAGATGGTCACAGATCCTACCAGGGCAAAGGCGATCCTGGATTTGGTCCTAAGTAACACCCAAGACCTGGTGAGAGATGTAAAAGTGATTGCACCACTTGGGAACAGTGACCATAATGTCATTGAGTTTAACATTTATACAGATAGGCAGTTGCCCAAAAAGACTGACGCAACCACTTTTAACTTTAAAAGGGGTAACTTCTCTGGTATGAGGGGATATGTGAGGAAGAAATTGAAAGGAAGAGTGGAGAAGGTCAAAACCATTGGGGAAGCTTGGAGACTATTTAAAAATACAGTCCTAGAAGCTCAGAAAATATATATACCGCAGGTTAGGAAAGGTACAAATAGGTATAGAAAAAAGCCTGCATGGTTAACAAATAAAGTAATGGAAGCTGTAAAAGGTAAGAAGGATTCGTTTAAGCGGTGGAAAGCTAGTCTTAGTGAGGTTGATAAAAGGGAACACAGACTATGGCAAATAAAATGCAAGTCTGTGATCAGGCAAGCAAAAAGGGAATATGAGGAGCATATTGCAAAAAACATAACGGCCAACAATAAAACTTTCTTCAAATACATTAGAAGTAGGAAGCCAGCCAGGGAGGCAGTGGGGCCCTTGGATGACCAAGGGGTAAAAGGAGTAGTGAAGGATGATAGGGAAATGGCTGAGAAGCTGAACGCATTTTTTGCCTCTGTCTTCACTGTGGAAGAGGAGAAGTGCTTGCCCACTCCAGAAGCACTGATTTTGGGAGGAGGTTTGAAAGACCTGAATCAGATTGCAGTGACAAGAGAGGAAGTCCTCCGACTGATGGACAATTTAAAAACTAATAAATCACCAGGCCCGGATGGCATTCATCCGAGAGTTCTGAAAGAACTCAAATGTGAACTTGTGGATCTCCTGACAAAAATATGTAATCTTTCTTTAAAATCTGCCTCCATTCCCGAGGACTGGAAGGTAGCTAATGTCACTCCCATCTTTAAAAAGGGCTCCAGGGGAGATCCAGGAAATTACAGGCCAGTCAGTCTGACATCAATACCAGGTAAGTTATTGGAAACTGTTATTAAGGAGAGAATTAGTAGGCACATTGATGTACAAAAACTATTGAGGCAGACTCAGCATGGGTTCTGTAAGGGAAGATCTTGTCTCACTAACCTGTTAGTGTTTTTTGAGGGAGTGAACAAACATGTGGACAAGGGGGACCCAATAGATATTATTTACCTTGACTTCCGGAAAGCTTTTGATACAGTTCCTCATCAAAGGCTCCTAAGTAAGCTCAATAGTCATGGGATAAAAGGACAAGTCCTCTTGTGGATCTAAAACTGGCTTATAAATAGAAAACAGAGAGTGAGTATAAATGGGAAACTTTCCCAGTGGAGGGTGGTAAGCAGTGGGGTACCACAGGGATCAGTACTCGGTCCGATGCTTTTTAACTTGTTTATTAACGATTTGGAATTGGGAGTAAGCAGTGAAGTGGCTAAATTTGCAAATGACACGAAGTTGTTCAGGGTGGTGAAAACCAGGGAGGAGTGTGAGGCACTCCAAAGGGATCTGTTGAGGATGGGTGAGTGGGCGTCAACGTGGCAAATGGGGTTCAATGTGGCCAAGTGCAAAGTGATGCACATTGGAGCCAAAAATCCTAAATATAAATACACGTTGATGGGGTCTGAACTGGCAGAGACAGACCAAGAGAGAGATCTTGGAGTTGTAGTAGATAACTCGCTGAAAATGTCTAGACAGTGTGTAGCTGCAATAAAGAAGGCCAACGCTATGCTGGGGATTATTAGGAAGGGAATTGAAAACAAATCAGCCAGTATCATCATGCCCCTGTATAAATCATTGGTGCGACCTCATTTGGAATACTGTGTACAGTTCTGGTCACCACATCTCAAAAAGGATATTATAGCATTGGAAAAAGTGCAGAGAAGGGCAACTAGAATGATAAAAGGGTTGGAACACCTTCCCTATGAAGAAAGGTTAAAATGCTTGGGGCTCTTTAGCTTGGAGAAACGACGGCTGAGGGGTGACATGATCGAGGTTTATAAGATTATGAATGGGATTGAGCAGGTTGAGAAAGAAGTACTTTTCTCCCTTTCTCACAATACAGGAACTTGTGGGCACTCCATGAAATTGCTGTGCAGTCGGGTTAGAACAGATAAAAGGAAATACTTCTTCACCCAAAGAGTGATTAACATATGGAATTCACTGCCACAGGAGGTGGTGGCAGCTACAAGCATGGACAGTTTCAAGAGGGAATTAGATAAACATATGGAGCAGAAGTCCATCAGTGGCTATTAGCCACAGAGTATAGATGGGAACTCTCAGTCTGGGGCAGGTGATGCACTCTATTCTTGGTGCTGGAGGGGGCAGCCGTGGGAGGGCTTCTAGTGTCCTGGCCCCACTGCTGGACCTCCTGATGGCACCTGGTATATTTTGGCCGCTGTGTGACAGAGTGTTGGACTAGATGGGCCATTGGCCTGATTCAACATTGGCTTCTCTTATGTTCTTATGTTCTTATGTTCTTATGTTCTCTTATGTTCTTATGTGGGGTTCTTTGTGGAAGTTCTAGTTAGTCTCAGAACTACTAACTCCAGTCTGCACTGGCTAACTATTTTCTTCCAGACGTGATTCAAAGTACTGGGGGAAGGAGAGGAAGGTATGGTGAGTTTGGGGAGTATGGGGAGAAAAGCCTTTCACATTGTAGGGTCCTCATACTTCTTGTACTGTATCTTCCAGTCTACGTTCCTGCACCATTTATGCTCTTTTAGATAACATCCTCCCACTGGGACTGTTTGCAAAGATACAGCAAGATTGTGGTTGCCTTTTCTGTGATGAGCCCAGTCCTTAGAACAGCCTGCCACAGTGAGTGAGGAGGGCATACAGTTGCCAGCTTATCCAGAATAGTGGGAGACCCTCTGGCTGCCACCTCTGCTTGAATGAGGGGTGAGAGGAAATGGGGAGGGTGAGGTCAGTCTATGATTGCACAATGCCATAGGAAGTCCTTGTAATTCTATGGTTTCTTCATAGAGTTTTGGAGAATTCATAGAGTGTCATGATATCACATCTGGATAAAACCAGGAAGAGACATCATGAATCCAAAGAAAAGGAAGAGTTATCTCCTTGTTTAAAGGGTGGAATTTTTTCTTCATTAAAATAGTTCTTCTTTCTTTTTTCCCCAGTTCTGGTCACATACAACATTAAGAATGTAAACCATAACAGAAAGTTTCATTTCACCAAATATTGGAACAATATTAGCATTTTCTAGCAATGCATGAGCAAAATATTTGGACATAAATAGTTCATTATGTTCCAACTAATGTGCTGCAATAAATTGAATGTAACATAAATATCAAAACACAGTACAGATTATTAAAAATCCATATTCTGCCCTCGACAGATAGTTTGCTGATAGCAAACAATTACTGCCAACAAGAACAACTACTGCAAAAACATTGCAATAAATTATTTTGTTTGTTTATTTGCTTGCTTGTTTTAAAAGGAGCACAATACAGTGTCTGCATGTCTGCTGTAGCACTGAAAGCTACTGGGATTAAAATAATTGATACAGGGTAAAAAGGCCAGAGAGCTATGGAAAAAATGATTAAAGCTGCACATGTCAAGGACTGTGTTCCAGTATTCTCCCAGTGAAACCCATGAAGGCCATTGATGATAAAATGGTTGAAAAGTACTGTCTAAATAAATAATTGGTAAGGGGACTACTCCAGATGTTTGTCCAAAGATTGGGAAGAATAATGGTATTGTATATAGTTTGAAACTTGCAGTTATGCTCACAATTTGCAATGAAGGAAATAGGGGTTTAAAAGAAAAGACAAGACAAGCATACTCACTGGGCTGCCTCATATTCTCACTTCCACTGGCTTGCCCCAAAAAGAATGCCATTACTAGGCTGTCAGCAGGATCCTCCCAAATCCAGTACTGTTCTCTGGTACATCATTTAAACTGACACTCCCCCATCCAACCTTACTGCAAACTTACCCAGGCTTTTGACAAAGTACCCCAACAGAGACTCCTGACTAAGCTTAGCAGTCATGGGATAAGAGGATGGGTCCTCTTATGTATTAAAATTGGTTAAATGATAGGAAGCAGAGAGCAGGAATAAATGGACACTTCTCTCATTGGAGGGAATTAAGCAGTGGAGTCCACAAAGATTGGTATTAGAACCAGTTCCACTTAATTTCTCCATAAATGATCTGGAACTGGAGGTGACCTGTGCAGTGGCCAAGTTTGCAGATGATGCAAAATGATTTCAGATGATGACAGCTGAAACTGGCTACAAAGAGCTCCAGGACGATCTCCACAAACTGGGTGTATGGGCAACAATGTAGAAAATGAAGTTCAATGGAGGTAAGTGTAGGGTGATAGACACTGGAACAAAAAACCCAACTTATGGGAATGATATATAAATTGACACAGCCTGAACTGACTGAGACCAAGATGTAAAGATATCTTGGGATCACAGTGGATAACTCAGTGAAAATGCCAACTCAGTGTGTGGCATTGGTGAGAAGGCAAACTCCATGTTGGAGTTTACTAGGAAAAATATTGCAAATAAAACTGCCAATATTATAATTAGCCTTGTACATAGGAATTTTGTTTCATTTGTTCACTTTTGTTATTGATTTTGGAAGGACTGTTTTGTTATTAGTTTGTTTTGGATGGTTTAATTTCATTTTTGTTTCTTTCATTACTTATTCATAATTCTATTTTGTTGTTATTTCCTAGAGGTTTCAATGGAAGTCTGCCAGAGAATTGACAGGAAAGATTCCAAACACTTAGAGCAATACAGACAGCACTGCAGCCACATAGCCTGAAGAACAGTAGCAAAAGAAAGAAAGAGACAGACTAACAAATCAAGGATATTTGATGGCACAAAGAGGGTAAGGCAGATAGGTAACATCAAGAGGACCTTCGAATAGATTTGTCTGGACAGGAGATAATGTTTGGAGAGCAAAAGGCAACCAGTTAACTGTTGGAAAGAGGTAGAAAGGCACCCCCCCCCCATAATATCTTTCAGGACTGGAATACCTCACACATATATGTAGTCTTATTGATTATATTTAAATGTCAAACCAATAGAGGCAGAGAATGCAATATTAAAAGAAACCAGAACAAAATTAACAACCCCCCTATTTTTGTAATTATTGCAATTAATAACTAAAGAAATTTAGTAGTCTCATTATAATGCCCCTGTATAGATCAATCATGTGGCCTCATTTGGAATAATATGTGCAGTTTTGGTTCCCATACCTCCCAAAGGAATTGGAAAAAATATAGACAAGGGCACCCAAGATGATTAAAGGGCTGGATCACCTTACATATCAGGAACGGCTGAAGAGCCAGGGACCTTTCAGTTTTGAAAAGAGATGCCTAAGGGTGGGGACATGATAGAAGATTATAAAATTATGCATGGGACATAGAGCGTGGACAGAGATAACTTTTTTCTTCATCTCCCAAAATACTAGAACTTGAGGGTACCCACTGAAGTCGATGGGCCATAGATTCAAAATGGACAGAAGGGCATTCTTCTTTACTCAGTGAGTGATTAAAAAGTGGAAGTTCACTGCCAGAGGATATACTGACAGCCACTAACATAGGTGGTTTTAAGAAGGGACTAGATACTTTCATGAGTATTAGGTCCCACAGTGGCTACTAACCTTGGCAATGAAAGGGAGTCTTTGCATATTAGTGCCAGGAAGCACATCAGGTGAAAGCCTCTGCCTCTATGCCCTGTTCTTTGTCCTCCAGAATAACTGGTTGGCCACTGTGTGAGACAGGATGCTGTACTAGATGGATCACTAATCTGATCCAGTCTATCCTTATGTTTTTTTTTAAAAAATATAACCCAAATGTCCCAGGTAGCAGGTAGAAATACCATGCATTCAACAAGGAACTTGCATATAGGAAAGAAGTGGGGATGAGGAATCTTGCACAAGCTAGGCCATGACACTTCTGAGAAAGGTTTACAAGTCACAATGGATTACAAACTGAACATCAAAACATGTACAAATTTTCTAAACCGAAGCTCTGTCAATGTATGGAGGGGAGGACATGGCAGCAGGCCCTGATCTCCGCACAGATCAGAGCATATGCATTAGTACAAAACACAAATAGCCTCATCTTTCTGGGCTCTCTGACTGTGCATACAGAAGTCTATGGCTGTTCAAATCTATAGGCTTGGTACACAAGATCTAATCAATGCATTAAGGCAGGGGTGGACTTACAATGGGGCAGCCTGGGAGATTGCTTAAGGCTTCATGCAAGGGGGACCCCAATGTCCAGTGGGAGTAATATATTATATAATAGGGATGGGCACAAACTGACTGATGAAATAAAGTTCAGAATGGATTTTGTCCAGCTTGTGGCTCGTGAAGCAATGTTCACAAACTGAAGAGCTGCCACAAACTTCCATAAATTTTAATGTAGTTCATGGTGATTTGTGGTGGTTCATGAAGAGCAGAAAATGGGGTTAAGTGGGTCTTAAATGGGGTTAAGTAGGTCTTAGCCATTCAAATCCATGCTTTCTGCTCTTCATAAAAAACAGCTCAGCTGTTTGGTTTAAATTGCTCAAAGCCATTCAAACCCCTGCTTTCTGCTCCCCATGAAAAGCCGCAGAGAGCAGAAAGCAGGGGTTTAAATGCCCAAGCCATTTCACCCCCAGCTCTCTGATCACCATGGCTTTGGGCAGCAAGCAAAAATCAGGGAGTGAAATGACTGGAAGGCATTTCACTCCCTGTTTTCTGTTGGCTGCGAACTGAACCATGAACTGGACCAAACTGCAAAAATGCAGTTCATGCCGATCCCTACTGAAGATGATTTACTGAAGAATCACCCAGTCCCCTCTTGGTCATTCATGCACACAAGCACTGTCATCTATTTCAATTCTTTCTGACAGCAAAAATTTCTGCTAATTAGTTCCAGATGTCTGTCTTTTGAAAATGAACTATTCTGCTCACACTTGTAAGTAATTTTTTTTTTTTAATGACATCCGCATATAATGGATCTTGGTAGCAATATTTGTAGGTCATCAATGTTTTATATAAAAAAATAAAGATGAACATACATCGTCTATCTAGCTAACATTATGTTATACCTATAGGGTTGGTTGGGAATAAAGGGAATGGGGAGACCCATTCTTGACTTTTGAGTAAGCCCTGAGAATCACTAAGGCCACCCCTGCATGGAGGCTGGAGTAAAATTCCGATCTCTCCTCCACATATTAATTATTAGATTTTGATCTTCCTCACAGAATGTAATGCTATGCTAAAGTATAATGCTGCTGCAAGTTTCCTTAACAGAAAGAAAATTTCCAGGAAGTATTACTGTTCTAAGTAGTGACAAAAACCCTATGACCAGTATGAGGCACTGTGTTCATGTCAGGAGGCATTTGGAAGTAAATTAATAATGAAATGGTACTGGGAAACAAAAGCTTGCTCTGGTCAGGAACTGTCTGCCTCTGCAAACAATTAAACTTCGATACTGGCCATCTATTAAGGCATTTATATCTGCCCCATTTACCAATTTGCTTATGCCGTTATTCCCATACCTATCTGAAATGCTGTCTCTTTTGAACTGTGGTAAGGTGGTCATATGGCTAGGTGCTCAGCTCAGAAGAAAATGGGCATCCCAAACAATGCAAGATCAGTTTCTGAATGCTCCTTTTGCAAGCATCAATTCACAAATGAAATTATATACATGCTGTGACAAGTAGGTGCCCATCTACCTGAACATTTGGCATCTGAGAGTCTTCTCAGACTGGTGAGTGGACTCATACTTTATGAGTTTTGTGTCTGTTTTGGATTCTTTTAGCAACATAAAAAACAAGTTACATCATGGCTAATTCTTCTGTGATGCAGTGCTGAGAATCAAGGTAACTTAACCTGCATAAGGAGTGGAGAAAGGAGCACTTGTGATGTTTTTGGGGGAAGAATTTGGAGGGACTGAACTATACGTGAAATATGCCTCTAAATTATGCTGCCATTCCAATCAATTTCTTCACTAGACTGTGGAGTGTTGTGGGCAACAATTCTACTTCATGACCTACTAGCATTAAAGTTGTGAGCCTACATTATGTGAGTCACATAATTATGTGAGTCACATAATTTAGTTTATATACTATATAACAGTATATGCTAATTTTCAATTAAACCTATTCCCTCAGCTGTTCGAACCTCTGACCTCCCTCATCTGTAACTGCAGTTCTGCTTCAGACTTCAGACACACAGAGTTCACACCTTGGAAGTTTTATGATGGGATTCAAACCTCATCTTTCTGCTTCTCATCCCTCTCCTTTTACACGTGAAGATTCATGGCAGAATTCACTCTCTACCTTAACTTAACTACTTTTTTGTCTTAGCTCAGGAAGGATGGCTCCAGAGCAAACTAACTTATGCCACTGCAGAGTGCTTCGTTCGGAGACTTGTCCTGGCTCTGGCCCCTGCCATGATGGGAACTTTGGATGCTTTCTTCCCTCTTCCCACCTTAATGAAAATGGTGGTGGCAGTGGGATCCACCAGCTCCCACTTTGCTCACTCTCTTGCTAGGCTGCCTCTTTCCCTTTCCTTCCCCTCCTAGCAGTGGACTACTCCTCTCAGTCCTCCACATTCTGCCACTGCCACAGACAGAGCCTGACTGGCACCTGTCTTGCTTCTCCCCACCCTGATACTCAGCTGTCCTTGCTTGCTCCTCTCCCCTCCTCCATGACCTCTCCAGTGTAGGAAGGTATTTGGGCTGAAGCAGGGCTTGACTCTTCCTGCCTGGCCTCAACTGCCAGGAGGCAAGCCAGCCACCGCCCAGAGCTATGCAAGGTGGCGAACCGGCAGCACATATAACCAGCAGCTAGGCTGGGCATGTCCTGCACTAAGCCAAAATTCCATGTGCTATGGGTTGAAAACGAATGTGCCAGTGCATGATAGCAGGAACAAAGATTCCATTATAATAAAATTTTTCAAATATATGCTTTTTAATAACCCCATTAATTATGTCAGAGAATATACTTATCTTAGAGTGTTTCCACTTCTCAGTTGCTAGCTCTACACAGTACATTCAAGTAATCAGG
Organism: Gekko gecko; assembly: GCA_029375565.1. NCBI lineage: Eukaryota > Metazoa > Chordata > Lepidosauria > Squamata > Gekkonidae > Gekko > Gekko gecko. Next base: position 88,443,746 of record JAPDNY010000010.1, on the reverse strand, counting down.
TTTTGGGTGCTGCTGGGATTTAGTCCTGACTCCTAAACCCCTACTGAAGAATGATGTGTGACAGTACAGTTCAGGTTCCTCAACTTAGTTGGGAGATGGGTGGTATACAGTGAAATCCTAAACAGAATCTCACCTAATTCCAAGAATTAAATCCTTCTAACCCTATTTGGGATTGCATTGTTAGAAATCTTTTTTAAAAAGGCAAGGTGATTAATGCATAAAATAGGTTTTTTGGGAAAAAAGCACATTGTACAAGGACTTGGAGACTTTCCAGACATGCATGAAAGGGTATAATGTGTGTCACATACATTATTTATTTAATTCATTACCATTTTAATTATATATTAGATTATACCACATTTTTATTTTTAGTGTCTTTGGTCTTAAGTGACCTATAAATGTTATGCCAAGGTGATATAATCAGTGATTTTAAAAACTAAAAAAAACAAAACAAAGCCCTATCGTATGACAGTGTTCTTCAAATTGTGCTTCAAGGAGACTTGGAAGTTTGTCAAGGTTTCTGAACAAACTGCCCTAAAATTCTAACAAGATATATCTTCCTCTGCACTGTGTAGTCAAAGCTATGATTAGCATCTCCAGGTGCACATGCACCTTTGGAACATGCTCCAAAACTTCCATGAGGCACTAGGTTTGGATAACAAATCCATGTTGCAAGAACCTCCCAAAGGGACAAAGTCTGGAAAACACAGGTACTGGAATATACTCAGTAATATAGAACCTTTTGATAACATTTTGTATGTTAATACAAATTCCAATTCTATAGATTAAATGAAAGGTATGAATAGATATATTTTTGCAGTGTTTACTTGGGAGGGCTGTTCATTTCATAATTAATTGAACTAGGCAAGACCTAGTACCTTACTAAATTTCCTCTCTTCCTCTGAATACTTGTCTCCAGTGCATGCAACCTTCTGACTTCTTTCCTGCATTAGCTTCTCCTTCATGTGTAAAGAGCTATGTACATAGGAAGTGTGTGTGTGCACTCAACAGAGTGATGATAGAGTGGATCATAACTCTTACGTTTGCTTCACTTTTGTAGGTGGAAACATTGAGATTGTTACTGTTTTCTATGGCTTCCTTTCTGTTTAATGTAGATTCTTCTGGATTGCGTAGGCTATCATTGTATTTCTTGCTTTGTTCAAAAAAGGAAGATGGGTCTTAAAATGGAATAACAATAAGATATGAAGATGGAAAAATTCCAGTCTAAACTTCAAAGCTAAGTAAAGACATTAGAATGGTTCCAAATCAGATGGGGTTGTGACCGAAATGTGACTCCACCTGAAACATGCCAAAAAGGCCAAATGGTAACTAACTAAAGGTTATTTATTGATGAAAGCCTGATAGCTAGATAAGAATATAAGAGAAGCCATATTGGATCAGGCACAGGACTTTTAAAAAAAGAGGTGCCAGAACTCTCAAGAGAGAAATGAAGTTTTCAATCTGTATACTAAAAACTCATGAACTTTTAAACTTTTTAAAAAGAATTTTGTCAAAGAGGTTCTGGAACTGCATTCTGATGCATTCCCCCAGAACAAGAGCCCTGATCAGGCCAATGGCCCATCCAGTCCAATGCTGTCACATGTGGCCAAAACCCAGGTGATATCAAGAGGTCCACCAGTAGGGCCAGAACTCCAGACGCCCTCCCACTGTTGCTCCCCAAGCACAAGGAATACAGAGCATCACTGCTCCGGACATAGTGTTCCATCTATACCTTGTAGCTAATAGCCTCTGATAGATCCCTGCTCCGTATACTTACCTAATCCCCTCCTGATGCTGTCTATGCCTGTAGCTGCCTGCACTTCCTGTGACAGTGAATCCCATGTGTTAATTACTCTTTAGGTAAAGGAGTACTTCCTTTTATCTGTTCTAAACCTACTGCTCATTAATTTCATTGAGTGCCCACACACTCTTGTATTACGAGAAAGGGAGAAAAGTATTGTGAGAAAGGGAGAGAAGTATTTCTTTCTCTACCTTCTCTATCCCATACATAATTTTGTAAACCTCTATCATGTCATCCCTCAATTATCATTTCTCTGAACTAAAAAGCCCTACCCTCTTTAACCTTTCTTCATCCACTAAAATAATTATTTTAGCTGCCCTTTTCTGCACCTTTTCCATTACTATCATATCTTTTTTTGAGGTGTGATGACCAGAACTGTACACCGTATTCCAAATGAGGCTGCATAATCGATTTATACAGGGGCATTACAATACTAGCTGATTTGTTTTCAATTCCCTTCCTAATAATCCCCAGCATAGCATTTGCCTTTTTTAAATTGCCATCACACATTGAGTTGACATTTTCAGTGAATTATTTATCATGACTCCAATGTCTTTCTCCTGGTCAGTCTCCGCCACTTTGGACCCCATCAACATGTCTTTATAATTAGAATTTTTAGCTCCAATGTGCATTACTTTGCACTTGCTCACATTAAGCCTCATTTGCCACAATGATGCCCACTTGTCCAGACGTGACAGATCCCTCTGAAGTGCTTCACAATCCTCCTTGGTTCTCACTGCCCTGAAAAACTTAGTGTCATCTGTAAAATTAGCCACTTCACTGTTTACTCCCAACTCCAAATCATTCATGAACAAGTTAAAAAGCACCAGACTCAGTACTGAGCCCCCACTCCTTACCACCCTCCACTGTGAAAACTACCCGTTTATACTCACTCTCTCTTTCCTGTTAATTATCTAGTTTGTATCTCAGAAGAGGTCCTCTTATCCTATAACTACTGAGTTTACTTAGGAGCTGTTGATGAGGAACTTTATCAAAAGCTTTCTGGAAGTCTAGGTAAACAACATCTTTTGGGTTCTCTTTTGTCAACATGTTTGTTCACCCTCTCCAAGGACTCTGTCAGGTTAGTGGCACAAGATCTTCCCTTACAGAATCCATGTTGATTCTTTCTTAATAGCTTTTGTTCATCAATGTGCCTAACAGAGTCCACCAACTTACCCACTATCAACATGAGATTGACAGGCCTGTAATTTCTTGAATCTCCACTGGAACCTTTTTTAAAAATGTGGCTACCTTCCAGTCCTCAAGAATGAAGGCAGATTCAAATGATAGATTGCATATTTTTGTCAGGAGATTCAACAGTTCTTTCATAACTCTTGGAAGTATGTCATCTGGGTCTGATGACCCAGTTTTTAATATGTCCATCAGTCATAGGACCTTCTCTCTCATCACCTCAATTTCACTCAGGTCTTTCAACACCCTTCTTGAAATTGGCAGTTCTGGAGTGGACAAGCATCTCCCATCTTCCAAAGTGAAGACAGACAGAGGCAAAAAATGCATTCGGCTTCTCTGACATATGGAACCACTCTGCCTCCAAGCCTTCCCCCCCTTATCCTTCCAATATAATTTATATCCAGGAATCTTTGTATCCCACTGATCATCCCACCAGTTTCCAAAATGCCAACAATGGCCAGCCCTAACCAGTTTTCTTGTATAACTGTAACAGCTATCCCTTCATCTCTTAGAGCTGAACCATGTCAATCCAGAAACATTTCATCTCCTGTCAGCTTTCCCCCAAGATTTAATTTAAGAACTGTTCTGTCACCTTTTTGATTTTAAGCACCAGCAGCATGATTCCTTCTTGAGACAAGTGGAGGCCATCTCTTTTGTATAGGTTCTGCTTTTTCCAAAAAGCACCCCAGTGCCTAATAAGTGTAAACTCTTCTTCCCTTCACCATTGTCTCCTAATTTGTGCTGGTCCTGCACATGGAACAGTTAGTGCTTATGAGAAGGCTACCTTTGTTAACCTGATTGCTGTTATTATTAATAAAATTATGGGGAATATTAGCTCTTATCAATAAGCAATCGGTTGTGGGATGCAACACCAATTTATACAGAGGTCCCGCCCTTCCAGAACTTATCAGAAACAGACACAGAGACTTTATAAGGTTGAAATTAAAGTCTTTTACTGGGAATCTTCTTCACACACAAACAATACACAAACACACACACAATTACTCAAGTCTAGGAAATAAAGAGAGAGATATAAGCACATTTGCATTAGCAGGTATTCGGTGATGGGATAGATTTAGCTGTCCTGAAGTGTGATCTATTCCAACGGAAGAATGGAGGGGTAGAATGGAAAAAGGGGACACGTGGCCTGAACCAGCAGGTAACACGTGGAACTCAGGCTGCAGACCAGAGTTTAAAGATGGAGGCAGGGGTTGGGGACAGCAAGTTGGATATAAGAGGGTCAAAGCTTCGATAGGGGTCATAGAGGAGAGAGAGAGCATATGGTCAGGTTGCCCCTTTTATGCATGAGGGTGGGGGCTGGCCATAACCCCTGGTCACACCTCTTGGTAAGTCCATCTCAGAAAACCTATGATTGGCCACAGGGAGTAGGGGAGGGGGAACTGAGGAGTGGTCAGTATTTGAGATCTAGAAACTTAGCTGATGCCTGGCACCTGGGGGCAGGTGAGATGAGTCAGCGGCCACTTCCATTGTGATTCTGATTGAATCAGCCAGCTCCTGGGTGAGTGGATTAGTTGCTAGGTAACCATGAATGGTCTCTGGATCTGCAGGTCAATCTGCATATGCTGGAGAGGGGGAAAGGGGGTTGCCTACATGTGTTGGAGGGCTCTCTTAATGGCGGTTAAGAGCTCTCTTTTCCTCATGCTCAGGCATGGCATGGCATTTGTGCTTTAGGCATACTGTGGAACTGGTCCTTCTTCCATCTGGTAAGAGGCTGGTAGCCTTGTAGAGCCTACTGGGACAGCAAGTGAAGAAAGGAAGGTATCCTTCTCTCTCAGGGTGCAGTCTCCTCTGGCTTCATAGGGGCTACCTTGTTGTACAGCTCCTAGAAGCATACTTGGTACACAGTTCATATTTTATTTCAGTTCATGAAAGGCATAAAAAACCTTGCAGGGCAACACCTTGGAGGTCCTGGCCTTGAGTCTCCTGCCAAAAAGCCTATTTTTTTTTCCTCCAGAAACACACAACTGCATTTCCTTACACTATTGGTGCCAAAAGGTACCATGATCACTGGCTCCTCCCCAGCACTGTCTACCAGCCTATGCAGACCACACATAATGCTCACTAACTTTGCACCAGGTAGGCAAGTCACTATGCAGTCAGTACGTGGGTTCACCACCCATCTATCTATATGTCTAAGGATCAAATCACCAGCTACCAAGAGCCCCTCTGCCTAGGGATGGTTCCTTGGTGTGAAAGGATACCTGTTCACCAACTGTAGAAGGGGTCCCTTCTGAGGGAACATTCTACCTTTCATCAGCCCTGTTTCCCCTTGACCCACGTGTTCCCTGCCAGCAGTGGGACTACCATTCTCAGAGTGGAACACATCTAACAAGTCTCTGAGAGTCTTATCCTGTCTAATTGACTGTCTGCTTCTCCAGATCAACCACTTGGGCCTTGAGGGTGTGAACTCATTCCCTGAGAACCAGGAGCTCATCACACCAAGCACACACCCATGACTGCTGTACATTTGGCAGATAGTTATACATGTTCCACTCAGTGCAATACACTAGATACCCCCGAACCTCCTGCTAGCATTCAACCTTCATAATTGTTTTCTATTTTGTTTTGTTTTTTTTTTAAAAAAAACCCTTTTTATAAATTTCCTATTAATATGGATTTGTTTGTGGAAAGTCGGCTTACCATATTAGAGATATGGAGAGACTAGTGCCCTAGCTTCCTTACCCTGCTGCTGAATTTGCATGCCTGCAAGTTGTTTATTCCTCATTTCAGACACTTTGACACTGGAGTTGAGACACATCATCACTGAAGCAGGCCTTCTACCTCACAGAGCTGGGGCCTGCTCATAGGAACTCTAAATAAATACCTTGGGCCGAAACTCCATTCCCCATTGCAGCCAATCACACTGATTGGGAGCTTACTAATAAAGGGGGATAAGTGTGTTGGCCTCTGGTTGATTAACAATATGTTGTGCTGAAAGGGAGCTGCCCAGACCTCTCCTCCTCTTCTGGCTGCCTTTTACTTCAAATGCTAATTTAATTTCAAATGTTAATTTAGCCCTTCTAGGCTTAGATTAAAGGGGACTCTGAATAGCCTCAGCAGTTATATGAGGTATATAACTGCTTGTTTTCTTGTATAAAAAAATACCTTCATTTAAGAATGTGAGAATTAGCTTAAAATTTTAGATTTAAATTATACCCCCATTTGTTTTTTTTAAGCCCAAGATGTATTTGAACACTATCTGCAGTTTGTTTTGTTGTTTTCCTTTTTCTGTTACAAAAACCTGCCTAAGGTTTAGCCTTATCTGCGAACTCACTATCCCTTGTCTACTGGTATTATTACTTTATAGGTGTAAGAAGTTTCAAAGTGATATTGGAGTTTAAGCTAGCCCTATACCCTCAGTTTTAATCCTTGTCCTTTGTTTGACCCTCTGTCTAACTCTTCCCATACTGCAGTAAAACTAGCAAAGAATCTCTGAGCTGGTTTAGAACTAAAATTAGCTACACCTGAGTAGTTTGAGCAGCTACAACCAAACTAAAATTAGAACTAGACCAGAAAATTGGCACAGAACTAAAATTGAACTAAAATTAGCTGAGTGGTTGAAGCCGCTTTTACGCTGAGAGGTTACACAATGTTGATACCTAAAGGTAGTTTTTAACTATTCCCCTCCTTACTATTTTAACCCTTTTCACTTAGCCTATCTTGGGCCCCCAGTCACACAGAGAATTTGCTGTGTGATAGGCATGAATGTCAGGCGGATTTTCGGGGCATGATCACACCACAACATCTGGGAAGCATAGTGCACCCGTGGCCAAACTGTGGCATCCTGCAGAAGATCTGGAGTTAAAAAATACCTGCAAAAAGCTACTAGCAAATGGTTTGCCATGGGCCGTCGATGGAATATCTAAGTGTGATCACTCAAGCGCACTCCTTTTACCGTGTTGAAGCATATCAGAAACACATGCCAATGAACAAAACCCCAATTTGCTGCTGCGGTATCTGATTGCATCATGGCATGCTAAATTGCACCGCCACAAAAAGCCACGCCTCCCCCCCCACGTTATCTGGCCCATCTGACCAGGGCCTTGGTAGAATATAACAGATATATATATATATATACAAGAGGCGGACCCGCGATACTCGCAGGGGGAGGGAGTACTCCAGGAGCCAAGCTTCCCCCTCCCTCCCCCCCCAGCAGCAGCGGCGGCAGTGGCAAGGCCCGCCGAGATTCCCCCTCCCCAGCAGCAGCGGAGGGGCGGCGAGGCTGGCTGGCCGCCAAGCCTCCCCCTCCCTCCCAAGCAGCAAGGAGGTGGAGGCGGAGGCGGTGGCGGGGGGAGGCCAGCCGGCCCGCCGACCCGCCAAGCCTCCCCCTCCCTCCCAAGCACCAGGACGGCGGCGGCGGCCATTACCGTTGTGGCGGTCGGCGCGGGCGGGGGGGAGGCCAGCCGGCCCGCCGACCCGCCAAGCCTCCCCCTCCCTCCCAAGCACCAGGACGGCGGCGGCGGCCATTACCGTTGTGGCGGTCGGCGTGGGCGGGGCCAGTGCGGCTTCCCGGCCTTGCCCTCGTCCGTCAGCCCGGGAGGCGGCCTGCTCGCGCTCGGCCGGCGGAGCCAGAGGGCGGCCGGGAGGGGGGGGCAGCTGGCTGGCCCGCCAAGCCTCCTCCTCCCTCCCAAGCAGCAGGACGGCGGCAGCGGCGGGGGGGGAGGGAGGCCGGCCCGCCAAGCCTCCCCCTTCCTCCCTCCCTCCCCAGCAGCAGTGGCGAGGCCGGCTGGCCCCGCCAAGCCTTCTCCCGCCCTCAACGGCCAGTTTATAGAGCGTTCCCTGCGCATGCGCAGGGAGGGCTCGTTTACTTTTTTGGGGATTTAAAGATCCCCGTATCATTTTTTTAACTTTTTAGATTTTTCTGCACACGTGGGGACTGCCCCACGTGCGCAGGAAAATCTCCCTGCCCCCCAGGTGCCCCCAATGTGCGGATTTAGATATCCGCACATAGAGGGTCACTTGGGAATTAGATATATAGATTAAAAAATGCCACTTAACCTCTCATTACATGTCTGCTAAACTTGCCTGTTTATTCCCTCATTCCAGAGACACTTTGTCAATGGAGCAGGCCTGCTATATTGCAGAGCTCAGAGATGGACTGTATTATCTTTCAAGTTAGATGTTTGGTTGACTTAAGAACATATCAAGAGCCCCTACTGAAGCAGATTAATGACTCCACCTTTCTGTCTCCCACAGTGGCTAACCAGATGTCCCAGACTGATCACAGCAGGTACAGAGAGGCTGAAGACTCTTTCTGCTGCTCATCTACTGGGAGAGATATACTGCTGCTGGAATGGAGGTCCCATTTTAGCTATCATATCTAATAGTCATTGATGGATCTATCTTTCATGAATTTTCTAGCTTCCTTGAAAAGACACCTAGTGGTAATTTCCTATTATGTGGCAACAAGGTCCAATTGTTACTTATGCATTGTGTGAAGAAGTACATTCCTTGGTGACTGGAACGCAAAAGTAGGAAAGAAATCAAAATCCAAGATTTGGGCTAGGAGCAGAAAGTAAAGTAGGTAGCAACTCATAGAATTCTGTGAAGATAACAATTTGTTCATTGCGAACACCTGTTTCAGGCACCTGAACAGACAATTGTATACATGGACATCACTCAATAGCCAATACAGAAATTGACTAGATTATATAATCAGAAACAGAAGATGGAGAAGCTCTATTCTCTCTGCTAAAACAAGATAATGGGCTGACTGTGGTACAGACCATGAATTGTTAATATCAAAAATTAAAGCTGAAGAAAAACACAAGAACAATCATAGTGCCAAAATACCATCTAACCAACATTCCTGTTTAAAGACCATGTAAAGAGCAGATTTGCATTGCAAAAGGTTAAGTGAATGTGAACTGGAAGAACTATGGGTTGAAAACAGAGGTATTATCAAGGAAAAATATACAAGGGCAATTCCTGTAGCTAAAAGAAATGAAAAGCCTTTATGGATGATTGATGAAACTCTTATAATTGCTAAGGGTAGATGAGAAGCAAAAGTAAAAGGTGACAGAATCAGAAGCCTAAATGCAGTGTCCATTGACTTCATGTAGAGACAAAGAGAAATATTATAATAACCAGTGTAAAGAAATGCAATAGAACAACAAAAAAGGAAGAAGCAGGGCTATTTTGGTGCAGGAATGCACAGGAACAGAGTTCTGGCTGGCTCCCTAGTTGGCCACGCCCGGCAGGAAGTCATTAGTATAATAGGCCACACCCAATAGCAGAAACTTATTAGGATTGGTTACATTAGGGGTGTGTGGCCTAACATGCAAAGGAATTCCTGCAAAAAATAAAAGCCCTGGGTTTTGACAACAAACAAGGTAAACAGAATAAGAAGCAAAAGGTGGGTGTGGCTGGATGACCACACTTCTGGTAACACGGGGTGTGGTCTAATATGCTGATGAGCTGTGCTGTCAGGTGTGGTCTAATAATGCTAATGAGTTTCTGCTGTTGGGTGTGGCCTATTATGCTAATTACTTCCTGCTGGGCTTTTTCTACAAAAAAGCCCTGAGAAGTGGAGGTCCATTCCACAAGATCCAAGAAATCAAAGGAAAATTTAAAGCACCATTAGGCATGTTGAAAGATTATCATACAAATAGTTAAACTGAACAGAACAAAATAAAGAAAATGGGAACAGTACACTGGAGAATTATACAGAAGAGATGAAAGGATGACAGATTCTTTCTAAGAAAAACCTTTTGAATAATAATATACAGTTTTAGAAAGTGAAGTGAAAGCTGCAATGAGAGCAATTGGAAGAAACAAAACACCAAGAGAAGATGGGCTATCAGTAGAACTATCCCAAGCCACAGAAATAGAATCCAGCAAAATCTTAACAAGAATATACCATAAATGTGGAAAATAAAATATTGGTCCACTGACTGGAAATGCTCAATCTATCTTCAATTTAAAAAAAAGATTGCAGCAACTATCAGACATTGCATTGATTTCTCACACAAGTAAAGTGATGCTCAAACTCATAAAACAAAGACTGCTTCCATATATAGAATGAGAAAAGTCAGAAATGCAAGCTTGGATTCAGAAAAAGAAGAGGCATTAGAGATCATATTGCAAATTTAAATTGGTTACTGGAGCATATGAGGGCATTTCAGAAGAAAATCATCTTGTGTTTCATAGACTGAAGCAAAGCTCTTGACTGGGTACATCATGAAAAGCTATGGTTGGTTTTAAAAGAAAAGGGTGTGCCACAACATCTGATGTTTTTGATGTGCAACCTATATTCTGGACAACAGGTTATTGTTAAGACAAAATACGGAGAAAAATAATGGTTTCCAATTGGCAAAGGTGTCAGACAAGGATGTATTTTATCTTCTCATATCTTCAGTCTATGCGCAGAATATATCACAACCCTCATCTTGCAAGACCTGAGCAAGGTTGTTAATGACAGAGTGTTTGGGGGGTCATTAATTCATAGAGTTGCCATAAATCAGAGGTGACTTGCCAGAGATGGGCATACTGTCGCTCTCATTGTTCAGTTTTGTACTCTGAGTCTGTTGTATTATCTATTCCATGTCCTATACTATTACATTTCTCTCTCCATCTCTCTGTCTGTCTTTGAGTTCAGTGAGAAAGGTAGGTACACATACATTTAATGAAATAAAGAAAACATTCTAATTTTCTGTTTCTAAAAGCGGCAATGCAGATGCATGGCAGTGAAATATTATTCCCATGACTCCAGCTGATATCCGGAGGTACACTGCCTCTGAACACAAAGAACAAAGTCTGAGTCCAGTGGCACTTTTAAGATCAACAAAGTTTTATTCAAGATATAAGCTTTCATGTGCACACAAACTTCTTAAAATACATAGAGGTTTCATATAGCTATCTTCCCTAATAGCCGGTAAGAAGACCAGGACTTCATAAAATCATCTCAGCTCCTTGTAAAGCTATCAAAATCAGTATCACTACCACTTGTGGCTGTGAATTCCATAAGGTCATTATTGTGTTTAAAAAGAACTTTTGTCAATGCCAAATTCATAGTTTATCAATATCATTTGGGGAGCTCTGTAAGTATTATGAAAGTGGGAGAAAACTGACTGTGATGAAAAGTCCCAAGCATCATTCATTATAGACATCTCCCATTGAGGGTTTCAAGGCTGAACTACGCATGGAGCATTTTGAACATGTGCACCTACATCACACCAACCCTTACAAAGTTATGCAACAAATTTCCTGCTGGGGCTGTTTCCTCTGAGAAAAATTGTTAGAGGGTAAGACAGGAGCCCCTCTTCCCCCCCATCCCACAGTTCCAAGCAGAATGGGGCTCCTGGTCCAGGAGTCCTGGAGACTTTAAAAATACCTTTCCCCACAGCAGCTGTGTGACTTCAGGGAAAGCAAGTTGAGTCTGCAGAATCCCAACCTGACTCTCCAAAACCTCTAATGTGTGGTCTGGCCCTTAGATAAGTCTATCAATGGCTACTAACCATGGTGACTGAGGGGACTCTCCACGCTCAGAGGCACTAAACCTCTGAATCCCAGAGTCAGGAGAAAAATCAGGGGAAAGCTTTGGCCTTTATGCCCTATTGTTGGTCCTTCAGAGGAACTGATTGGGCATTGTGTGAGACAGGATGCTGGACTAGATAGACCATTGGTGTGATCCAGCAGAGCTCTTCTTATGTTCATTACCTTCATTCTCAGTGTTGAGAATTCTCTCCATTGTCCCTCAAAACTTGACAAGATGGGAGTCCGTAGATAAAGACTTAGTCCTTTTTGGCTGGTATACAGAAATGTCTAAGCAACAGAGCAGAAGAGAGCATCTTCATTGTCTCCTGAGGATTTATATTCTCTCCTCAGAAGTTCATGCCACTTGGAGATCACGCTTGGTCTTTCTGAGGAAGAAATTACTATCTATCCTTTTATTCTTACTTTAGCCAGAGCCACTTGCACAACTAAGCTATGTGCTTTAGAGAGAGATGACTTATTTCCTGTAGTTTTCTTCCTGCCATTCCTTTATTGGCATTTCATACTCTGGAACATGTATAGAACGTAGCCCCATCAAATCAAGTACCAAGGTGGATTCTAGGATGGAGGGCATTTCTCCACAGACAGCAAGCAGAGTCCCTTTATGTGTCAGATTTTAAAAAAAAAAAATCCGGAAAAATTAGGGAAGTCAGTCCTTGCTGCCTGAACTCTTTTGCCTATCAATATGCATGAGTTTCTTGTCAGTCTAGCTGGCCATCCAATAATTTCTTCCTTTGGCAAGCACTGGTGGCGTAGGAGTTAAGTCCCCATCTGGTATCCCTCAGTCTCAAAACGTGTTGCTGCTTTAAATGCTCACAGATGCCACCATAGTAACTGGGCTCCAATTCTGCAACCCCTTTTGTTGTATCTCTACCAAGCCAGAGGGGAAACTGCAAAACATAAGAAAGTGTATCCACATCCAGAAATGAAGACACAAGGCACTGACAACCTACACCTTATTAATGGCTGATATGCTTCATCAAACTTCCCAACTTCTGCGTTGCAGCTAACATCCAGCCAGTGGATGCCAGCATTTTTGGCAGCTCCACCCTAGCTCCAAACTTGACCAGCATTGTTTACTATCAGCTTTGTTTTTACAAGGCTGCACATGAAATTATGATGAATGGCGTGAAGCCTCAATCCCTCCCCTCAATGTGCCATTCCTGCAACTAAGACTTTGGATGATGCTGCTTATAATCAAGGCAGTCCCCTCCCCAGCCCAGCAACACAAACTGGCTACTCCCAGATTGTACAAAAAAGATGAGTGGGTAGGACTGCAGCAGATGGCAACCACTTGAAGTAGGGAGGAGCAGAAGGCTTTTAAAGCCTGTGGACATCATCTCAGTCTGACCAATAGTGCATGCATTTGAAAGGAAGTGGGCCCAACAATGTCCCAATCTTCCTAGTGCAGTAAGGAATGGATTTCCCAGGCAAATATCCCACAATCCTATTTCAGACATTCAAGAATCAAAGCAGATTAAAATAGATTGGTTCTTTTCTGAATTATTTAGAGAGATTCTTGGAGTTATGGGGGACATACAGCTGTGTACTGAAAGAACATAATATCCTTTTACACTATAGCTTTATTATAACATGTTGGTGGATGGAATAAGTCATGAAACTATTTTGGAATCCATTAGGCCTTTTGTGTGTGTTTGTATAATATCCCTTATAATAGATTCTCTTGGGGAAAATTAATTTAATCACAATATTATTCAACTCAATCATTTTCTCTTTCTTTTAAGTAATGACTTTATGGTAAAAATTTAGCTTAGATTTCTATGAATTCTTCAAGTAATTAGATTAGAAATTATGCAGCGAGGGCCCATTTATAATTCTTCACAGTTCAGGACTTTTGTCAGTGTTTTAATCAAGCAGCAAATGATGTATTTCTTAGCCTACTTCCAATTCAAGTTGGGAATCGTATTTGTATGCATTACGGGTATAAGCCTTTTCATGAGGTGAAACAAACCACTGGAGTCGTTTGTCTTTCTCATTCTGTACAGCAAGAAAGAAAATCCTGCAGTGATTTCAGAGTCAAAATACATCTTGATGCCTAAATAAACAAACGTAATTAGAACATAGGTAAACAAGTGGGATTAACATTAATATAATGCACCTGTATAATCCATTAGCAGCCAAAATGAATTGCCATAATTACCAAGGAGTTTTTTTAGAAAATGCCGTCCTATATACAAAGAATGAATCCCACCTAACACTAGATGTATTAGTGACACAAGGTGTGCCTAAGACTTTACTCCTCTTAGCATAGATGGATTCTTCTCTGGGAAAGCATCAAGGAGGAGAGGGAGCAATGGGAAGGTCCCATATACAGTTCAACAAGGTGAAAGGGCTCAGAGGCATTGCCAAGCTGGGAATCATCTTTTAAAAAAGAATTGTTATGGATATCTAGAAGATATCTGTGACAGATTGTCAAGGGTTAATGTCTAACAGAGTCTGAGTGACTGAATTCTGTTGAGAGAGACAGTTAAGGAATGACAGTTGGGAACTGACAGTTGAAGAAGAGACAGTTAAGCACTGACTGTGGCCTTGGCAGGATGCTAAGAGAGTGAGTGGATCAAGGAGGATCCTCATTCAAGTCAAAAAAGGAGAATAGCTTTTAGTAAAGGGAACATAAAAACATAAGAACATAAGAGAAGCCAATGTTGAATCAGGCCAATGGCCCATCTAGTCCAACACTCTGTCACACAGTTGCCAAAAATACCAGGTACCAACAGGAGGTCCAGCAGTGGGGCCAGGGAAATGATCCATGCCCAGTTAAGAAGGGAGATAGGTCTATGTATAAAGAAGGATTTGGGGAACTTGGTTGTACATTCCTGCCTTCTAAACTTCACATATCAGTGTAACTCAAAAACCTATACATGAGTGTTTAAGCAGAAACTGAAAAGAAAGCCTCTCTCCTCAAAGTTTTTAAGACTTTGTTGAATAGCAGAAGCACTTACTTGTTGGCAAAAAATTCTCTTGTGTTTGTGTGAATATAAAGTTACCTCAGTTTTATTATCTGGTCACCTCATACATCATACACCTGATTCCACCTGACCTTTTTGCCTCCAAGTTAAATAAAACATTTTATTTGTTTTGGATTTATAGCATAACTATTGCCCAACTGAGAAATGATGGCTCATTCTACAGGAAATCTGTATTCTACATGGATAATCTTTTTGAAAGAAGCACATCTTTGCAAAATGGTACTGTATGGAGTAGAAATCAGGATCCAACAGCATTTGTCACCTGTTCAGCATGTGAATCAAATCTGGGCAACACTTTCCTCCCCTTTGCAACAGATGGTCATTAATGTCCAAACCATATTGGAAGGATGTTTGCTCCACTTCAGGATTACAGTATGCTTCACTGTATTTAAAATAATTATTATAATAGTGAAGAAAGGAATGGAAGGACTTGTTCTAGACGCACAAGAGCAGGCACTCAAAATGAATATTATGAAAGTCAGGATTCAGAAGACCAGTGATCACAGCAAATGTTGACTTTGCAAGACAAATGATGAAACAGTCGATCACATGTCAGTGCCTGCAGTAAAACCGCTCCAACTGACCATAAAGAATATCACAATAGAGTTGCAGCTATGTTGCAATGGAATCTTTGCAAGAAGTATGGATTACTATCAGCCAGAAATTCAGGGGAGCACAAACCAGACAAGATCATGGAGAATGATGAAACAAAGATTCTTTGGGACTTCCAATTAAAAAAAGATTGCCTGGGTAGATCTCGAATTGCAGAACATCATCAACTAGTCAAAATCTGTGAATAATGATGATGATGATGATGATGATGATGATGATGATGATGATGATGTTTCCATGCAACTTCCATGCTTGACCATTTGACCATTTAAACCAATAGACACCAGAAGTGCTTATTTATAATACACAAAATTAATACTCAAAGTTAACAACTATTTGATCTAACAATCCATCTGTTCACTGTATTAATAGGTCCCACTGGATAATAAGTAGATTTTAAGTGACACAGAGTCATTTTCTCATTCTGTGTATTGCAACGATTGGCTTTCTCCCCATGTCTCCTTTACAAATTCTGTAATAAACAGTCTGATCATTTTGAGTGACATTTAGGATTTTTATTGAGAAAGACATTTCAAATGTATCTGTCTTTTGTCTGGTTTATATCTGACATTTATAACAACCAGCTATTACCTTTCTAAAGCCTGCATTTGAAGTGTTCCCGTCACTTCATTTTTCCAAGCTGCACATTGGTGACATTTCCAGATTTTCTTTTCTATCTGGGCTGCTGCTGCTGCTGCTTCTTCTTTTTTAAGCACAATCATTTCATCATCCTCAAACCAAGTCATATTGTCACCGTCAGCACAAATGAGTCTCTTGTTCCAAACCTTAATCATCCTCTCATTTATCATATTCTGTCCATATCCTCTGGACTGGCCCCTCTGTATTCTCCTGGAAGATCTACTTTGGCTGGTGCCTCTTGGCCTTTCTGTCATCTGTCACATAGAGTATCCTGAGACTGACAAATATGCAATTTCTGCTAATGGTCCATCCAAACCTCCCCACCCCCAGTTCTTTATTTGCCATGAGTGCCTCAACTTTGTTTTCACTATCATTGGTTTGATTTATTTGTATTATAATAAGGCCCTATAATGCACTGTCCATGTCTTGCTGACAGTAGCTTTCTAAAGTATCATGTGGCGTCTAATCCATGTCTCATTATTGTAAGCTGCAAGATGTCTGGATACCGACTTTTATCTCAGAGGGCTCTAAATGTGCTATATATCTGACATCTGTGGATTCATCTTGGCTCAGTATTGTGATATGCACTGAATGCAATATTTCCTACAGGCTGAAATCAGTTTGATGTTTTGTGAAGTTCTTTCCATAGTTTTCAGCACGGAATTTGATCATGCATGGAAGCTGTTGGGTGTTCAGAAGGTGTGTTTACTGTTTAGAAGACAGGAAACTATGTTGACACCCTCTATATTAATAGGTTTACAGTTTTAAGAGCAAAATGAACTGTCATCAAAACAATTTCCAATGTAACCACAATTCTTCCAGCATAGAGAACTATGTTTGGAGTTTATCTTGTTCAGTCTTTCTATAATATGGTACCATCTGGGAGTCAGTTTGAAAAATTTTAACCAGATCTTAAAGCTGCTGGAGGTGTTCATTGGTGAATTCCAAATGGATATCCAGTGGGAGTCTTGTAGATCCATTTATAGGTCCTCCTGCCATCGTTTCTGGTATTTCAAAGATGTCATATTGTCAGCTACCAATATGATCCTCACCCTACAGAGCTTAGAAAACAGACCTTTCAATGATTCCAGATAAGTCACCGGGATATTTTCAAAAACAGACCTTGGCCTCTCAAAGATCTAGCCAGCTTTCCAACTCAGTCTCACCTAACTCTCCTTTATATTACAGCCACTGCCCTACATGACTTTTGTATACACAGGTTCCGTGATTTCCTAACATAGCCTTTTGGGTTGTCAAAAAGACCCCTCTTTCATTTTTTAATAGCACAAAAAACTACCTGGACCCAACCCACAAACTAGTTCAACATGTTGCCAAACAAATGTTGACAAGTGTAAATTGGCAGGGTCATCTACATTATTGGCTTCTAGTGTGTTTCTGGGTACATCTAAGGGGCTAATGTGTGACCTCAAAAATCCCAAAAGTCGGAAGTTCTGAGTATCTCTAAAAATGTGTTCTTCTCCTTGTAAATTTCCCTACCCCAGTTTGTAATATCAGCCAACATGGCAGTGTTCTAGAGCTTGTTAGACTGTCATATAACTAGGAATAGAGGTTTCTCTGTAGTGAACCCAGAGCAGTGGAATGCTGTCACATGGGAAACTCACTATTCTACCTTTTTTTTTGCTTCTGATTAGAGATGGGTAAAAACTTTTTTTTATTCCATCGACCCTTTGACAGTAAGGCTTTTAAAAATATTATTTATGCATATCCTCCCACCCACACCAACCCCCAGCTCAAAGAACAATACATATAACTATCCTGTCCTATTATATAAATGTATAGTGGTCTGGCAAGGTTCTATGCTTGGCAAAATCAGTTCGCTGCCTGATCTGTCATTCAAAATGACTCCTTAGGCACTGGCTGAGTTGCCTGAGTCCAATCCACAGAAGCAGCAGGAGCCAAAACTCACCCCAGAAGACAATTTCACCTCAGGAGAGAGGGTGGAGACTCTGCCCTCTTGCTTCCCAGTGACTCTGACCCTGCCACTTTGCACTGCTGCTGCTCCCGGCCCGGCCTCGGCCTGCACTGAGGCTGCTGCCTACTGCCCCTCCATGCCGCTGCCTGTCCCGGCCCCTCCCAGAGCCCTGAAGTCTCCTCAAAGTAAGTAGCCAGCTGAGTCATGAGCAGCCTGGCTGGGCCACAGGGGCCTTGAATGTGGGGGTGGGAGAGCCAAGGCGTGCCTGGCTGTGTGTGTAAGACTTCCACTTCTGTACCTTTCTATACATTCATTACATATCACATCTTTCTAGAGTTCATGGTCTCTTTGCTTCTACAACGGGCTTTACTGCTAGTATAACTATAAAACTATGCATGTGTATGTATATATACACACACATACATATATATATGTGTTTGTGTGTATTTGTGTGTGTATGTGTGTGTATTTTTTAGGGTTTGATTTGTATCTGATATTACAATCTAACATCCCTCCTCCTGTCCCCAATTATAGTTTTACTTTACAACATGGCAAAAGAAACATAATGTTGTACATTATCTTGATCTGTATTGTTGCAGTCCATTACAAGCAACACCACATTTCAGTATAATTTTTATTTTGTGTTTTTTGTCTCTGTTCTTCCATTACGACTGAATTAGGCTTTTAACAGTGTAACCCAAAGCAGAGCTATATCCTTCTGTCTGTTGAAGTCAGTGGACTTAGAATGGTGTAACTATGCTTGGGATGGTACCGGAAACTACTGTTTTGCTCCTGCTGTTTCTTATTTGCTATTGCATAATGTGGTGTTTTGCTGTGTACATATTTGGTTTGCATTTTTGTTGTTTTAACATAGGGTTTTAATAGGTATTTTGGTGTGGGTTAAAATGAAGGCCTCAAGGGTAAGAAAGAAGGGCCCTTGATAGGTGATTGAAGTGTGTTATTATTGGATGGTAGTAGCACCCAAGGGGGTGGAATTGACTTGTTTTGAGCAGACAGTTGGTTCAGTGTGTTTATGGGGAGAGAGTTGAGTGGGTGAAGATTGAAGTGCTGTGAGAAAAAAATATATGTCCTTTGTGGAAGCTATTCAACTAAGTGACAAGTGAGAAAATAAGCCTTTGTGGCTAGGTCTATTTAAGGAACTTGAGAGGAAGGAGAACTTGACCTTTTTGAAACCATTACACTTATATACCAATCTGAAACCATTACGCTTATGGACTTTACAGAAACCATTGCAGTGCTTTATTTCTAAATAAACTCCTTTTATGCTTAAGAGAAAACACTTGTTTTATTTATGGTAAAGAATCCCCGTTTACCTCAGAATCACCCCTCACACACTGATTATTCTGTCATTCTACCACTAAGCCATCCTGTTCTTTGGGTTCAACTAAGAAATCTAAGGTGAAAGTCTTTGGTGGCAGTGAAAACAAGTAGGACATGCTGAGGAAGGCAAGGAGGCAATATTACACATGTCATCTCAGAACACTACAGAAAGATGCCTTTACAGGTGTTATATATAAGGGGGTCAGAAAAGAGCAAAACATTACCTTGTTATTTTTTATGGTGCTCAAAGTGCTTTAACTTTTTATGCAGACCACTTGGAACGCAACAGTAAAAAATGAGAAGGGGAGGAGAGGAAGAACTGGCTTCTCCATTTCTCATCCTCCATCTTGTCTTCTCCAATGTCAAAAATGTGGACTGTAAGCAAAATTTAGTTTACAGAAAGGTGATGGAAGGTTGTTAAGGTAAGTGACCAGGATATGACTTTTTTTGTTTATTTTGTAAAATATTGCATGATTGTCCAACTGCACATAGTCTTGCCACATTTCCCTGTGTATCTAGCAAACTTGGGCTGCGGTCACACATAAGGGAGAAAATGTGGGCAGGAAGCGAGGCAGTTTGCTCTGCCTGCAATGACACGCGTTTGCACAATCATACTTCCTGCCATGATCCACGCTTTGGTCACCTCGAGGCTCGATTACTGCAATGCTCTCTACATGGGGCTGCCCTTGGGGCAACTCTGGAAGCTGCAGCTGGTGCAGAATGTGGCAGCCAGGTTGCTGATGGGATTTCCCATGCGGGAACACATCCAACCTGTGCTAAAGCAGCTGCACTGGCTGCCAATAGCATTCCGGATACGCTTCAAGGTGCTGGTTTTGACCTTTAAAGCCCTAAATGGTCTGGGGCCTGTCTACCTGAGTGACCGCCTTTCCCCGCACGTTCCCCTGAGAGCACTGCATTCAGGGACCCAAAACTTCTTGGTCCCTCCTGGCCCTCGAGATGCCAGGCTAGTAACAACAAGAACCAAGGCGTTCTCTTTAGCTGCGCCGAAGTTATGGAATGAGCTCCTGGCTGAGATCTGGGCACTACGTGATCTACAACAATTCCATAGAGTGGTAAAGACTGAGCTCTTCCGACAAGCATTTTGAGATGCGGCCACATTGGCACCGCCACAATAGCACCAGCAC
Source organism: Gekko gecko (assembly GCA_029375565.1). NCBI lineage: Eukaryota > Metazoa > Chordata > Lepidosauria > Squamata > Gekkonidae > Gekko > Gekko gecko. The sequence continues at coordinate 88,423,580 of JAPDNY010000010.1, read as the reverse complement.
AGGCACTTGACATGCTTGCCCACTGGCACCAACATCTCACACAGCACTTTATAAGGAACGCCGCCATATTTTAATGTATTCTAATGTATTCTAATGCATTTTAATATATTTTAATATATTCTAATGTATTTTAATATATTGTAAGGCAATCTAGTACTATGTTACTAGATTGCACTGATTTGTTTTAGAGGGGATTGTATTGTGGCTGTATTGTATATTAGTTTACTGTTGTAAGCTGCCCTGAGCCGCCTCAGCGGGAGGGCAGGATACAAGCCTAACAAATAAATAAATAAATAAATAAATAAATAACTCTTGCCCAACACAATTGTTTAGGGTGATTAGGTTGTTAACATCTCACACAAAGAGAACCCAAAATATTAGGAATTCAGTGATCCACGGTGAGACTTTTGTGAGCTTTTTTGCAGAGAAAGTCTTGTCACTCTGCAGCAACCTCCCCACCAACATTAATACGTTGATAAACTAAAAGAACTGGGGGCCCCTTGGCCATCTTTGGATCCGGTCTTTGATAGCTTCAGCCAGCTCTCCTTAACCAATGTCAACAGGATCCTGAGTGGTGTTATGCCAACCATATGCCTCCTAGACCCAAGTCCTTCATGGCTGGTGAAAGCTGGCTGTGAGAGGATACAGTGTCCCCTGGTAGACATTATCAATCTGTATCTAGATCTGGGGGTCTACTCAGAGAGATTGAAAGCAGCTGTGGTTGTACCACTCTTGAAAAAGCCAACTTTGGATCCTTCGTATCCTTCCAATTACCTCCCAGTTTTGAATCTTTTATCTCTGAGTAAGGTAATTGAAAGAGTGATTGCAGAATATCACAATCTCCTAACCTACTACCTCACTGACATTGGAGTTCGGGGATAGTCTTGCAGTGGCTTACCTCATTTCTCCAAGGTCAGGGACAGAGGGTGGTGCAGGGAGAGAGGGTATTGCTAAGGTACCTGTTAGTATGTGGGAAGAAGAAGAAGAGGAGGAGGAGGAGGAGGAGGAGATTGGATTTATACCCCACCCTTCACTCAGAGTGGCTTACAAACTCATTTTCCTTCCCCTCCCCATAACAGACACCCTGTGAGGTAGGTGGGGTTGAGAGAGCTCTCTCGAGAACGGCTCTTTGAAGGACAGCTCTGACAGAAATATGGCTTGCCCAAGGTCATCCAGCAGCTGCAAGTGGAGGAGTGAGAAATTAAACCTAGTTCTCTCAGATTAGGATCCACACACTTAACCACTACACCAAACTGGCTACACCAAAGAGGCAATCCTTCCACGATGCTATTTGACATCTATATGCACCCCCTTGTTCAACTGGTGCAGAGGTTCAGGCTGGGGTGTCATCAGTATGCTGATAATACCCAGCTTTATCTGTTGATGGGCGGCCGGCCAGATATTGCCCCAGGCACTCTAACAGAGAGGTTGGAGGCTGTGGTGGGATGGTTAAAACAGAGCTGGCCGAGACTGAATCCTTCTAAGATAGAGGTTCTGTGGCTGGTTCGGGGAGATCCAGGTGCGGGGTATCAACTCCCAGCCCTTGATGACATGCCTCTGAGAATGGCATCTGTCATCAGGAGTCTGGGTGTGACCCTGGACACCTCCTTAACAATGAAGGCCCATGTCACAAATGTTGGGCTAGCCACTCACTCTCAATCTATTTCAAAGTTGCTGTCAGAATAAAATGGAAGGAAGTAAAATAATGCTTTGTTCTGACTTCTACTTGGCCACTGAGATTTGTTTGTTCTTGGCTGGTTTTATTTATTCATTTTTACTTCTATTTCTCTGTTGTTACCTTCTTTGGGTCCCATTTTGCAAGATTCCCATTCTGCCATGGAAGCTTTTTTGCTTTGTGGTTTGGTTTCTGCCCATTCCTAATATCATCAAAAGCAATTAAGAATGTGATGCTATTGCTATTACTACTGTTACCTTACCAATATCATACTTGAAAATCCCCAATGGTATATTAGTATGCATATCTCAGTGTATCTCAAATATTTACTGAAATATAGGCCAGCTACTTTTAGAGAGTTGATACAGAAAAGAATTTGTCAAAGGCAAAGACAGAAAAATAAAATAAAAAAACATTTCTAAACATACAGGAACCCCTGTCTTCCTGTATTCTAGGTGTGCACCCAGATTCTTATAGTGACAAATTTTTGCACAATGCTATGGATGTCGTTCACAACTTTAAATATTAATGTTTCATTATTGCAGCATTTTTTTCCAAACCTTATGGAGAACACAGGATTCATACAATTTTAATTTTTGGCTTAGACAGACTGGATGCATTAGAAATGTAATAATGTCTGTATTTCATGCTGTTTAATAGAAGAAATAGAAGAGAAAGCAAAGTGACTCCAGGGACTTAAAACATGGCCAGATATATTTTAGACCTGTGGGTCAGCAGTTCAAATGAATTTCCAAAAGTTATTACCCCCAAATGCCTCTTCAATAGCCAATAAAAAATTAATTCATGGTTGAAAACCAGCTGTGATCACAAGACACAGCAAGGAACCTGAACTGGAAATGTAAACTAGTTCCAATGCAATCCTAGAAACACTTTACGATTTCACTCTTTTGCTGCAATCCTAAGTACAGTTTCTGGGGAGTAAGTCCCAGTGAATAAAGGGGACTTACTTTGGAGTAGACTTGCCTAGGATTGCTCCCCCTTAACAGGATTTGCTTTAGATAATTCTCTGTAATGTATGAACTGGCCTTCCAGTTAAGTACTACTACTTTTTTTAAAAAAAGTACTACTACTTTTTATATTATATACATGCTATTTTGCCACTTTATTTTCATAACATTGTTGTACTGTTTATAGTTTTGCTGTTTCAATTGTCTGTGTTGTCAGCGTGTAGAGTACGGATCCTCAATGTGGTGACTGTGGCTGCCATGGAATCCAGTGAAACCTTTCCTGGTGCCTGTTGAGTTTTTTTTTTAAGTGGGTGGAGCCAGATGGAGGTTTTCCCCAGCAGGCCTTCTGACCGACAACTGGCGATCTGACTGGCTGCACAGATATTTTAAAATGTTGCTATGGGAACAGCTGCTGTCACAGCACAAGGATCTTCATGGCATGACTGAAGGTAAGTTGTGGTTGTGCAATAAAATATTTTAAAACAGTATGTTCATTTTAAAAGGCATCTGTTAAACATATCTTCTGCCTGAAATATTGAAGAGGTACTATTAGAGTTATGCATAACCTCCCTCCCTGACATTTTTGGCTTGGCTTTGTCTCCTGTGGTGGCCACTTTGTGGTTGTGCCCATCACCCATGTCAGAATTCCAAAGGCACCTGCAGGCTCAAAAAGGCTGAAGACCATGAGGCAGAGTATGAATACTGTAAAGAAAAGAGTACAGAACCAGGTCCATCCCAAAGGCAAGCCATGACAGTGGAACAGTACAGTATATGTGCATGTATATTGAAAGCCCAACAACTGCTTTTCACAGGAAAAAGCAGATTCAAAATGTAGACTGAGCAGCAAAGCAGTGTTTGTGTGTGTGTGTTTGTGTGCATGCAGTTATTCTTGCTCATTGTTTTATCATTTCATATCAATCTTCCCTCCTCAGACTGTTTTTCCCCTCCAGTAAGGATGCCAGGCATCCTAAGGTTTACTGGTGGAGGCCTGGCAACCTTACCTCCAAAGGATTCCAAATGTGTTTTGGAGAAGAGCAAACAGCTTTAGGGAGTGACAATTCATTCAGTAAAGAATTTTCTTGCCTTTTTAGTGATTTTCTTGAAATCTTTCTTCCAAGCTTAATTTTTATTCCCTAGGAAAAGCAGCAGTAAGGCTTTGCTTATATGTGTGCCTGTGTGTGGTGCTGTTTGGGGATAAAGTTTCATCAAGAACTGAGGTGTTTCCACCTGCTCTGCCCCTCCCCTCCAGCTCCTGGGACTATAAAAGAAGCTGCCTTCTAGAAGGAGGGAGGGAAATGAATATGGGAGAAGTTGTTTCTTCAAGGGCAGAGATACTTCCAGCTGCTCCAAAATAAGAATTAGTTTGTTACTGGTAAGTAGTAAATATGAAATTGGCTTACTTTGCATATCTGTGAAATTTGATTATCTGTTGTGTGCTTTGTACATTGTAAGCTGCTTTCAGTCAGTATTGTATGGGGAAACATGGGTAAAAAGTGTCTGAAATAAATTAAAATATAAAGTGTGTGACAGAGAGAAAGGCATGCTTTCCCCCAGGAATCTCTAAGGTCCAGGTTACAAAGAAGGGAAGAAGGGTTGTTTCTTTATCAAGACTGTAAGTACTGCATGAGAAAACAAGACCACACTTGAGCATAAATCAGAATGTGAACAATCCCACAGCAATAGGGATGGGCACCAACTGGCTAACAAACTTTACAATGAACTCTGGCTGTTTCTTGGTTCACGAAGTGATGTTTGTGGGAGGTCAACTGGCATGAATTTTCCATGAACTTTCAAGCTGTTTGTGGAGGTTTGTGCAGATTGGTGTCTGGATACATTTCCAGACAGACTGTCTCCCTTAATCAAAATGTTTACCAAACTTCAAAGCAATGAGTTCTCCAGCCTTGGAAACACTTTGGTCAGTTTCAAGTTAGTCATGTCAGTTTTAAGACTCCGCCCCCCCCCAGTGTCAGATTTCCTGTGTTCCTTTCCCAAAATCCCCCCCCCCACACTCTTAGATTTCATTGAATCACAGAATCATAGAGCTGGAAGAGACCTCCAGGGTCATCTAGTCCAACCCCTGCACAATGCAGGAAATTCACAAATACCTCCCTCTCCACACCCCCAATGACCACTGTTCCACACCCAGAAGATGACAAAAAACAACAACCCAGGATCTCCAGCCAAACTGGAGAAGAAATGCTTCCTGAACCCAAAGTGGCAATCAGCACTTCCTTGGGTGTGTGAGAAAGGACCACAAAAACTAAGCACTGAGGCAACTCTTCCTGCCCACCCTCTCATGATCTGCCTAAGTTCACAGAATTAGCATTGCTATCAGATGGCCATTTAGCCTCTGTTTGAAAACTTCCAAAGAAGGAGAGCCCATCACCTAATGAAGAAGCCTGTTCTGTTGCCATGAAGCCATGTCAGATGGCATTATTAAAGTCTCTTTAATATCACTGCTTTGCTGAACTGTGAAGAGCATATGCTAGGGCAATGGACAGAACTATGGTCCTAAGAGAATGCTAGACTATGAACTATGCCCTGTGACCAAGGGAAGCCCTGTGCCCAAGAAGCATGCCAAGCCAGATGTGGACCTGGGACTACAGAAGCCTTCTGCCTCTATACCCCTGCATCAGCACAAGGACCAGAAGCCCTGGACTCCATGAACATAAAGACATTAGCGGCTCTGAAGAGAATCCATGTTCTGACAAGGACCAGCGTTCCTGCACAGAAGCTATGAAGAAATCTCTTCTTCACCACATTGCACATTCCTCCCCCTCCTCCTAAGCCATTCACAAACAAAGACTGTTGCCCAACTAAAGACAATAGCAGTGATTAAACCTTCCTGCCACCCATCCAGATAACACCTCTGCCCAGCATCAGGATCATTAATGTGAAGAACCGGACCTGCAATGTGATTGGGTCCCTTCACCTTCTCCTTTGTCTCACCCCCTTCCCCCAGAGATATTACTCCCTGCTGACCATCAATTTTCAATTGTCCAACTGTCAATCCCTTTATGTCTTCCATCCAGAGTATAGTTTTTTTTTCTAGTACTTCCTGGGAACATGTGACCACATGGCCATAGTCTCAGGTCACAATTTAGCTATTTAAGGTGGGCTGTCCCTGAGTTCGTTCTCTGCTTTTTGCTCCTCTCTTTGCCTCATCCTAACTTGTTGGTTCCATTCTCGGCCAGTTTGGAAACAGTCCACATGTGTCGCTGGTTGACTCACAATACTCCCCCACCCCCATTTGTCTATTTTTCACTGCATGATCTACTTGTCTCGTTGGACAGGTAATGTATTACCCATCAATGATATTCCTGTTCATGCAAACATCACTGTCCTTTCAACTATCTATCCTTAACCCTGTACTGTGTGTGTGAATGCTTGATTATTATTTGTATGCCTGAAAACCATTTAGTAAAGAAATAAATTATTTTAGTAACCTTGCCTCCTTGTCTATTCACAGGGTCTGGAAATCCTGACTCTGGTATACATGGATAATGGTCCTATAGTTTATGCCTATTGCCATTTACCATTCATAATTCCCCAAGTTTATGAATAAAATAAGGCAATTTGGCCAACAGTTCCACTGAAGAACCACTCTGTCAGGAAGTTCTTCCTAACGTTTAGCCAAAAACTCTTCTGATTTAGTTTCAACCCATTGGTTCTGGTCCGACCTTCCAGGGCAACAGAAAACAGCTCCATACATCCTTCAAGTACTTGAAGATGGTTATCATATCACCTCTAAGATGGTTATCATATCACAGCCCTTCAAGTACTTGAAGATGGTTATCATATCACCTCTAAGTCATCTCTTCTCCAGGCTAAACATACCCAGTTCCTTCAAGGGTTATTGTGCAGCTAGACTCTGCCCCTCTGAGACACCATTGGTCACTCCCAAATTACACTCCGCATGATACCACACCTCCATGGACTCCTTATTGGTCTAGAAAATCTATTGTTTTCATCTGAGACCAGCCCCCAAGGCCTCCCAGTGGTCTGCATTGTTCTCTAATGTCTATATCTGTCAGAGCACATGGGCTCAGATTTTGTGTGTCTGCCCCTGATACCAACTGACAGTTCACCCCTAAACCTTTGGTTTGGGCCATAATCTCATCTCCATGGACCCCTGCATGTCTGGGCAGGTTGTATCACCCCGTAACTCACCCCTTTATTTGCTATCAGTCACCTCTGCTTTCTTAGTTCTGTATTACTTGCTCCTTTTTAATATTTAGTGTGCTTGTAACTAGGGAAATACTTTAATAAAGACTATTTAATTTACTCTTCAAATTTGAAGTCTTCTTACTGTACTGGACATTGGTATAGACAGGTATACAAGTCCCTTGTACCCCTCTGGCCTTGGCTGCTGCAGGCCATTGGCGGTAACAAGCAGCAGTTGCCACCACATCTCAAGGATCTTCACTGTGTGACTGAAGGGATGCTGTGGCCATCCTTTTCTGGCTAGCTCTGCCTCCTGCAGCAGTCATTTTGTGGCAGTGCCAACCATACTGTGTCAAAATTACAAAGGTGCCTGCAGGCTCAAAAAGGCTGAGGATGTCGCACAGGGGCTTAGTTTTATTTGGTTTAGCCCAGAACAGGTAAGGTGCCAGCAATAGAAAGCAACACAGACCACACTGTGTAGTGCTAACTATATACAGTTTATTTACAATATTTATATTACCATCAAAGTGCTTCACCAGAAAAGTCATTCAGGAGAAGGGAACAGCTATACAGTATCTGTACAAATATATACATCTAACAGCCAATCAGCAGTCTCTGCTGAGTCATTCTTGCCAAGCATTCTAGCTCTTGCCAGAACTGGTCTGACCTAGCTGCAGTGGTTGTCATTACTGGCAGTCTAGATCACTAAGATCACCAAGCCTGATGTCTTACTGACATTGCATGCCAACACTCCCCCTAAGACTCAGGTGCAGGTGGTCAAACCCAACCTCTTCCTTAGAGCAGAAAATTTGTTTACATCAAGACACTTCGTAAACATGTCTGCTACATTTATTTCAGATGCACAGTATTGTAACATGACTAAGCCTCTTTGTATAGTTTCCCTTACATTTTGGTAATGGATGTTGATGTGCCTACTCCGCGTTCTAATACCCTGGGAGTCGGCTAGCTGTTGAGCAGCTGTGTTATCACAGTAAATATTCATTGGCAAATTGCATGACGTGCAAGTCACTCAGCAATTGATTTAACCATTCTAGCTGTGTAACACGATCATTCAGAGCCGCATACTCAGCCTCACATGTTCTTGTGGCTATATAGGATTGTTTTAAAGATTTCCACATTATGAGAGAGAGCCATTCACATATATGAAATATCCTGTTGTGGATCTGCCATCCTACCTCTCACCCCAACTGGAATCGCTATAAGCAGTTACCTGCCTTTCAGCACTTGTATCCAACACTAGTTTGTTTGTTGCAGTGCCTTTCAAATACCTCAGCACTCTCCTAGCTGCAATCCATTTCCTCATATATGGACATGTGCTTTTTTGACACAACACATGTACTGTAAAAAATATATCAGGCCTTGACCAACATGCAATGTATATCAGAGACCCTATTAGTGATTGATAAACTGCTTTGCTCTCAAACACTTTGTCTTCAGGTTCCTTTGCATAACCAGTGGTCATAGGAGTAGTCACAGAATGGGCATTTTGCATGTTAAATTTCTCCAGTAGTTTTGCTATTTTTCCTTCTTGACTAAGCTCAAAATAGCCATCAACATTTCTGTTAATATTCACACCTAGATAATGATGTATACTTCCCAAATGTTTCACCTTGAATATGCTTTGTGTGGTTTGCATGAACCATTCAAGTTGTTCACTGTCATTGAAAAGAAAACAAAGATCATCAACAAATATAAACAAGTAACATTTGGTCCCTCCAACTGTTCTGCTGAACATACAAGGATTAGCAATACCTTGTATAAACCCAAGATCAGTTAGTGTTTTAGGTAAGCATCTGTTCCAGACTCTTGCGCTCTGTCTTAAACCGTACAATGCCTTATTTATTTTCAATACAAGATTTTTGTTGCTGTTCTCAAAACCAGGTATTTGTAGCATGTATAACTCCTCATCTATTTTGGCATTTAGATAGGCAGTCATAAAATCAAAGTGATGCACTTGCATCCAGTCTAGCCTAGCTTTAGACAGTGCAACTTTCAGAGTATTGTATTTAACCGTAGGGGCAAAGATTTTGTCAAAATCTTCCCCTTCAACCTGAGAGAAACCTCATGCCACAAGCCTTGCTTTCCTTTGCATCTCACCATTCGGTAATGGACCTCACCATTCAACTTGTACAGCCACCTGCAAGTAATCACATTTTTGTTAGCAGGCAGATTGTTTTCTGTTAAGGAATCATGCTCTGTTTTCATAGCTTTTAACCAAGCTTCCTTTTCTGGTGCAGGCAATTCCACACATCCTGAAAATTAACAGGCTCCTTCACATACACGTGATTCACAGTAGTGGTTCCATAACTATATCTTTCAGGTGGTACACCCTTGTTACTCCTAGTAGACCTCCTAGGAGTTGATGCTCAGTCTTTACACTCTCAGAGAGCTGTGGTTGTGGAGGACTTGTCTCCTCCTTTGCACTTGTGGTGCCAACAGGGGATCCCTGATCTGGAGTACACATATCATGACACTGCAAGGAAACACAGCAGCTGACAGGCAGGACCAGTATTTAAGTGGAGCTGATGGGGAAATAACTACACACCTTCAAGAAACATTAATGAAAATCTAAGGGATTTCAATCCACACTCGAAAGGAACTTACCTCAGTACTTCTGGCAGCTGCTTGTCTAACCATTGCCTCAGTTTGGAAGTCCTCATCTCCTCCATCATTGCATACTTGGCGGGACAAAGTATGGGACCAATTTGTAATGTCCAGAATCACTGACTCTTTACATTAATCCCAAACTGGCTCTCACACAGTGTATTCCAAATTTGTTCTGACCTGGGACCTTGTCCTGCAATTCAGCTGTGGATGTATGGGTGTATGTGTGCATGAGCGTTCATGCGCATAAACACATTTTGCCAGTTGAAGGAGGGCCCCACAACACTGGCACCGCATTGGGCAGTAGAGTGGAGCACGGCCAATCATACCGCTGCTGCCTTCTGCCCAACGCGGGTTGCTCCCAGCTTATTGGTGGAGTATTCATACTTCCAGGAAGTGGACAAACGTGGGACACAGGCGCTCTTTGGGGATTTGCTACCACTTTTATGAGGTATCTATTAAACACGGGAAGAAAGCGGAACAGCCTGGGTTGCCTACGGGTGGGGAATGCCAGGCAGATGTGCCTGTGTGAACGCCCCCTTTAATGTGGTTTTAAAGTGTCACTGAAAAGGGGCTCTGCCAGGGCAAATTGCCAGTCTGAACTCAGCCATTTATATTCGTCCTCATAAATCTACAACCACATTCTTTGGGTAATTTGTTGGAGTTCTTATAGATCTATGCAGTTTGTATGTTGATATCTCCTCCTGTATGCGCTGCATTCTATAGAATCCACATAGTAGTTAATAGTATAAGGATACTATTTGTACTAGATTTAATATTATAATTCATTACTCTGAGACCATGTTCTGCTTTGATGTTTTCATTCTGATTTGATTTGCATTCTTGAACTCAATAAAGTTTGAAAATTGAAAAAAAGAGTGCTTTTGAACGTTGCAAGCAGCCAATTAAGCTGCATTCTGGTGCAGCAAACCAGTAGCATTGTGACCACCATCTGTCTGTGTCTCGATATGAAGAAAATAAGGCACAAGAACCTAACACAGAAAGATAGAATCAGGTGGGTAGCTGTGTTTTTCTGAAGTAGCAGAACAAAGTTTGAGTCCAGTGTCACCTTTAAGACCAACAAAGTTTTATTCAAAATTTAAGCTTTCATGTACACTTCTTCAGAGACAATGAAATGGAGGGTGGGCAGCAAATTGTCATACAGCATAATGAAGATATTTAACAGATGCAAGGGCCAAACAGGAGTAACAAGCTTTGGTTACCATTTGTTTCTGAGGGAAAACATAGTGAAGGAAATAAATATGTCAAAATTGGAAATTGATGAGCAGATGTATCCTTAACTGTGGAATGCTGAAAGTAATTAACTGAGACCCTGCCATTCTGTTCCATCCATCTCCTCTCGGGCATGGAGGCGACCTTACAATTCTTTGAAGTGGGGTGACTGGCTGTACAGAGTTATCTCCCCTGTCCCCAGACTAGAGAGATACATTCCATTCTACCATTCCAAATTACATTAAAGTCTACTATTCATTATGTTACATTTTGAATAGAAAGGGAAATTGCTGAGTTAGAAGTTATTACAATACTCAGAACAATGGGATCCCCAGGACTTAACAGGGCTATTGCTTTCTTATCTCACCACATATGCTAACCTCATTCAGTCCCCAATCCACTAAAAGGGACTCTTTATTTTACTTTATTCTATTTCTTATTTAGAATAGCAGATTAGAATAGCAGATTGTAATGCAATTTAATGAATAGTAGAAGAAGAACAAGAAGGAGAGATTAGATTTATACTCTGCCCTTCACTCAGAGTCTCAGAGCAGCTTACAAACACCTTTCCCTTCCCCTCCCCACAACAAACACCCTGTGAGGTAGGTGGAGCTGAGAGAGCTCTGACTGAGAACTGCTCTTTTAAGGACAGCTCTGACAGAACTATGGCTTGCCCAAGGTCATCCTGCAGCTGCAAGTGGAGGAGTTGAAACACAAACCCAGTTCTCCCAGATCAGAGTCCACACACTTAACCTTCTCTCAGTGTGCAGTTTCAATGGGCATCATAGTGGGTCACCATGCTTTACAGTTCCTTGAGCACACTTGGCACAGTTCATACTTTATTACAGTTCATAAAAAGGCATGAAGAAGTCTTGCAGGGCAACATTCTCACAATGGTTCAGTTTGATCGACTTATTTATGTGGCAAACCAGGCTGCAGATGGTAGAGCCGGGGCACAGGGTCACTCCTCAGTCTTTAAGGCAGCTCCTAATCAAAGGTCTGACATCCTTGGGGCCTGTGAGAGTGAACCAGTTTTGGGCCCTTGAATGCAGTGCTCTCTAGGAAACATATGGGGAAAGGCAGTCCCTCAGGTATGCTGGACCCTGAACATAAAGGGCTTTAAAGGTCAAAACCAGCACCTTGAAGCAAATCCAGTATGCTATTGGCAGCCACTGCAATGCTTTCAGCACAGGCTGCATGTGCTCCCGCATAAAGAGGCCTATCAACAGCCTGGCCACATGTTGCCAGAGGCACTGCCTTTTACTCTTGGGTAGCTCCAAAACAGGGGTGCCCTACTTTCTAACCTGAACCAAAGTCCCCAAAAGCCAGGCACTCTCAGCTTGAACCACAGAGTCAGGCTACAAGAGGTCTGCAAAAAGGGATTTCATATTCAGGTTTCATAAGGTGACCTCATAGCAAGCCTCCAGTCTTCCCCCTCCACCCAGCAGAGATTATGCTTATGAAATAACAATGAGTTCCAGAGGTAAAGTCTTTAGAAGCCACCTGGCTCTCTCCAGCACCTCACCCAGCCCTTTTGTGTCCAATGTGTAAATTCTTTGTCTTTCCTGCCTCTCTCCCTCAAGATACCGGGATAAACCAATCAATCATTCAAATGTTTAGCAATCCTTCCTGACGCTAATCAGAGACGTCTCCCACCTTTTGTCTACCCTGGCCAGGACCATTAGTAAGTCAGATAATACATTTAACTAGCTACCCAACACCTGGCTCCTATTGTTAAATCCAGACCCTGGCTCTCTGGAAGCTCACTGGTCATACCTAAGGTCTGCCCCTACTGGCATCACACACCCCTGGGACTCATCATTGGTCCAGGTAATCTATTGTTCTCACCTGAGACCAGCCCCCAGGGCCACCCATTGGTCTGCATTCTTTGCCAATGCCTATATCCCAGTACACACATGGCCTTAGACCATGATCCAAAATGGTAGGCCACCCCTGAAATCTCTGAGTTTAGGCCAGAATCCATGGACCTCTGCACATCTGGACAGGTTGTATCACCCCTCTATAACCCATCAATCACCTCTGCTTCCTTAGTGCTATATTGTGTGAATATTGTTTGTATGTTTGAGAATATTTAGTAAAGAAATCATTATTTTAGCCACCCAGTTTCTGTGTCTGTTCTTGGGTGCTTGGGAATTCTAACTCTGGTATACACAGGTCAGATCCTATGGATAAGCCAATTGCATATTAATAATTATAATTCCCCATCTTTATTAAATAATAGAGCAGTTTGGCTAACACACAGCATTTTGCACTAGCTGCAGCTTCCAAATTTGGGACAAGGGCAGCCCCATGTAGAGAGCATTACAGTAGTCTAATCTCAAGGTGACCATTGAGTGAATCACTGTTACCAAATTGTTGCATTTGAGAAAGGGAACCAACTGCCTGATCAGCCAGAGATGGTAAAAGGCTGACTTGACAGTGGCTGCTACTTGGGCCTCCATTGTTAAGGAGGCATCCAGGAGCACTCCCAGACTCCTAACCTCTAACCTGTATTCGGCTGAATATTTTTCGGGTATTTACTCAATTTGGTTTATACTGAATAAACACTACTACTGCCTACTATCTGTCAGTCAAGAACCATTCTGCTTCTGATCCTGGTGGTCCCATTCAGCTATCATGGCTAATTGCTAGTGATAGACTTATTCTCCATAAGAGCAAAGTTTGAGTCCAGTGGCACCTTGACCAACAAAGCTTCAGTGTGCATGCACACTTCTTTAGATACAAAAGCTTATACTCAGAAATAAACTTTGTTGGTCTTAAAGGTGCCACTGGACTCAAACTTTGTTTTATTGCTTCAGACCAACATGGCTACCCACCTGAATCTATTCTCCATAAATCTGTGTAATTTCCCTCTAAATCTGTCTCAGCCACTGGCTATCATCACATTCCATGATGGTGATGTCCACAAGTAAATTTCTTGTTATGTGAAGTAATACTCACCCTTGTCCATCTTGGATTATTGCTAGTGTTTTATAAGGTAAACCCAAGTTCTAGCTTTATAGTAAACCAAGGAAAGTTTTTCTTTCTTCTCCTTCCTCCATGTCTTACATAACATTTGTAGGTCTCTTTCATGGCACTTGATTATTAAACTGCAGCACTCACTTAGAAGAACTAGGCCAAAGTCAGGTTCCTGACAATGAGTATTTCTCACTCAGAAAGTATTTGTGAGTGTAAATAACTGGAGATGAAGCAATTACTTAATAAGCTTAAAGAAACAAAATTTATTGCTCATGGTACTCCTCCTCTTAGCAAGCAAATGTAATTTCTGTGATGCTGAACTCATCCTGAAAGGAGCCACAAACTTAAAAACAAAACATCAAGTTGAAATTTTATTTTATAAAATATAAGACTTGGCTAGATTTTGTGTATCCAAAAGCATCAGGACATCCTCCTCTGTACACAGATGTCGATTTAATAGCTCTGGAAACAGTATTATCACAGGTGCTCAGTGGCCAGGAATGTGTAATTGCTTGTTTCTATGAAGTCTGACATGGCCAGATTCGATATACTGCTACTTGTATTTGCCACCCACTGAATCCTGTGTTTGCAGGTAACCATGATCTCCACATCTCAGTATTCCTATTAAAGTACTGCAGCAATTAAGGTGTTCAGCAGGAAGTTACAAAATGGCATTCTTATAAGCAAAGATATTACTTTCCTCTTGGATTCACCTTAGAAGGTGTGAATGTGCTAGTTCAGAAACAATTCTATGAAACAGTTGGTCTAGAAATCATTTTCTTTTGCACCCTGTGAATCTTTCTTGCTATTATTTCATCTGTGACAAAACCACAGGTGAATGTCAGATATAGATTTGCTTTGCCTTTTTCACCTAAACCTACATTGGCTTAGAAATTTGCACTGAAATATGCCGAAGAAACATTTTAGAAATACAAATTAATGCTTAAACGATACCCTGTTTATTTTGAGCTTCAGTGAGTTGGTCAGTTCAGTTCAAAGTTTATTCTGATACAAGATCAGTAATAATAGGGATAAAGATTACAAATAAAAAAGAATATGATAAAGAATAAAGAATAAAATACAAAATAAGGGACAATGCGACAACAAGCACTGATTGTGAGGGGATGGAGAGATGGTGACTTCCTCTGACAGGTTATTATTAATACCCAATTAGCTGCTTGTGTATCCCACATGCCCGAAAGCAAAATTTACCTACTTTATTTGTTATCACTGAGTTGGTCAAAGTATTTGATAGAATGTAAAAATGAACTCTATCACACAGATGTTTCGCGTTGATCAATAAATATAGATTTTTCTTGAGAACCTGGTAGAGAATATGATATCTATCATGACTCTTACCCAGAAAATGACTCCAAGGGCGATCCTAAGCAACTCTATTAAGAATCCTACTTAGGTCTATTTAATGGAGCTTACTCATGGGAGGCTATTATATCATTGGCCTTATGCAGTGATTCACAAACATGGAGCCTGTGGTGCTAAAGACTCATGAGGCAAAAAGAAACCTTTTGGAAGTCCATCACATGCTATGTGCCAGTGCAGAAACATCCCTCTTCTCTGATAATGGTTCTCAATTTTAGCCAACCACTCAAGTAAATGACCTGAACTCACTGAGGGGGGCTATATTTATCCTATTTTTGTCAATTTACAAAAATCATGCATTGGACCTAAACGTTATTCTGCTATTATGATGTAATGAAATAGACACAAGCAGCAGATTTGAGGGTACTCCTGGGTAGAAAGAGAAAGTATGAGTATGGCAGAGAGTCACACTGGTTTTAGTTTGACACTGAAAGTTTCATACCACTTCTAATCACAAGTAGTGCATGTGTATACTGGAATAGCACACTAGAGTGGCATAATCTTAATAATTAATTCAGCACTGTCTGCCCCCCCCAGCTGAATTTACTGACAGTGGGCAATAGGTTATAGTGGCAAGAAATTGCCCACCATCAGCAGGTAAGTAGCAATCATACTGTGGCTGTTTTTCAAGAAGTGAAAGAATTTACTTGGTTTTCAAACACAGAGAACAGATAACTTTACATATCCCCATTTGGAGAAGGAACAATGCAAAGCTCTCTCTTGATGTGTATCAGATATAGCAAGATGAGTAAGCAAAACAGAAACTAAAAGATAAATTTCTAGGCCCAATTAGTTGCTAGGTAACATCACCCCATGTGATACCTATTCTATCTCTTGGAGAACTTTATAACTGAATTAACCATTTAAAAGCCTCTCACCTTTTTGTAGCATGATCTAACAGAGAGACGATAAGAATGGAAGGTATGCAACGAGGGGGGAAATTACAATTATGGAACCAGAATTTTTTTTGGGGGGGGGTTACAGTGATTGCTGTTTTGGGGGGTATGACATTATCAATTTGAGATTAAAATCCATGTTTTTTTGGGGGAGGGAATTTCCAGAATGTCAGGACCATTATTTTCAATGGAGAACCAATTCAAGTGTCTGGGGCAGCCATTTATACAGAAAATGGCACCAAATTTCCACAGAACACAGTCCTCCCTCTGATCTAAAGATCCTCTAATGTCAGACAAAATGGACTGAAAGGCAGGTGCCTTTCAGTGCAGACAGACTTCTCTCCACTGATTCCTAATGGGAGAAAATGGCACTGGCCACTGGCGCATATATATATGCATCCATTTTTAAAATGTAATCTACAGTAATTAACTGACAATTTTAAAAGTTTATATTTCCAGGGAAAACTCAACATTTGCCATCCTTCCTTGTTGTGGTCCACTGTTTCACAAAATAAGAGGCTTCCTTTGAAGACCCCCTCACCCCATCCAAGCACTATTTGAAAATAATTCATATATTTTTTTTAAAAAAAGTGTCTGTGTGATTTTATGTAATGAATTAATCATGCAATTGCTATGACACACATGTCTTCATACTAGCTGTTCACTGTAGATGTACCTCAATTAGTAATTAGTACTACTACTATTTAAGAAATTCCTGGAGGAGGTGGCAGTGAAGGGCTGGGGCATGGGGAGCTAAGTTACATGATATATTTGTTTACGGGCTGTCTGTGGGTTCACTACTTTGATCAGAATCACGTCAGCTCCAAAAATGTCACTTTAAAAGCCATGGAAGCTGATTTTGCTGATGAGGGGCAGCATGGCTGAAGGACAGGGGTCTTGCTTCCTGCCCAGCCTTTTTTTGATATTCTAAAGAACCCCCAGTGGGAAATTATTTAGACTAATTTGGAGCTGTCAAGCACTCACAGCTTGACAAAAAATTCCTTCATGGAATTCCTTTTCTGGGGCTTATTACCAAAGGTAATTGACTGGGAGCACTCACCTCCTGATAACTTGAAAGGATCTGATTGAGAGAAATGGGAAATCAAGAGAATTAAAGAAAAACAAGGTGCCTGATGCTGCTGACAGTAAGCACCCAAACATGAAAAACAACATGGATGTGTGTGTGTTTTCGTAATCTCTATTTGTGTTACGGCTTTGGAAAATCATGGTAACCACCCAATGGTTTTTGGTTTTTTTTGTCTGTACTTTCAGCTCAGGCATTTTGGAATGCAAACCTCTGTCCAAGACCAGACTTTAACATGGCCCACCTAGTAGAATTGCTGCACCAAAAGAAGAGGAATTAGGCCGCATACGTAAGCGAAGTGGCTGATCATTCCAAATGCATAATTTCAGGGAGCTGATATAGTAAGTTTAGTGGTTCCTATGAAAAGAGAGAGATTTTATGATCTGATTACAAGCTATTGATTTTTGTGTATACTTTTATTGAGGCAAATTAATTGAATGCCAAAAACATCTGAAACCTGTAAAGTGTTTGTCTTAAACAGTTTATATCAATAATTCTTTATGATCCAATGCAGATGTATCCAAATACAAACCTAATAAGTGTGTAATAACATAAACTTGACACAGCAAAAGTGAGATGATAAATTACGTACTAGTCCCTGGCCACTGGCTTTGCCTTTTCAACTACTTTTATATCAAACCAGGCTTAACAGTTTGAAAGAGGTTTACAATTCCTTGTCAAATTGCCCTCCCTTATTCTTCCTAAAAAAATAACATATCGAATTCACAGTATGGCCAAACCTGTACATCCAGAGATGGGAGCCATGAGCAGAGAAGACAAATCTTTCCCAGAATGTGGAAAAATGCCCAGGGTTTGCAGAAAAATCTGGAAAAAAATATATTGGTGAGTTAAGTCCTCCAATAATAGAAGCAGCACCTGCAGGTTTAAGAAACAAATGCCTTTAGTGGCCATTGCTAGGCAACCACACAGTAGTGCCAGCCTTCAAGCCTTGGTTTCTGTTAATAAAGGGCAGGAAGGTTTTCAAGACTCTCTTGAACTTGGTGGCTGCTGGTGGCTAGAAGTATAGACAGCTTCAAGAGAGTACTGGATAAATATATGGTGTGGAGGTCCATCGGTGGCTATTAGCTACACGGTATAGGCGGAACACTATGTATCAGGCAGTGATGCTCTGTATTTTTGGTGCTTACGGGGCAACAGTGGGAGGCTTCTGGAGTTCTGGCCCCACTGGTAGATCTTCTCATGGCAGTCAGGTTTTGGCCACTGTATGACACAGTGTTGGACTGGCTGGGCCATTGGCCTGATCCAAAGTGGCTTCTCTTATGTTCTTATGATTTAATGATTTAAAATAACATATATGCTATGCATCCCAACACGTCATGCTTTTTCCATGTTCTTTTCCTTGCCTGGGGAAAGACTGCTCCTCTTTTGGTGCTTATAAAGAGTGTAAGACAAGGGACCAGTGAATCTGATTTATTATTGTGATTTCTGATATTTCTCTTGACATGTATAATGCCAGCTGTCATGGTGTTTTATTAAGAGTTTGATTTTTAGTATTTAGCCCAAGCAGAAGAGACTTAGAATAGAAGTAATTAGAGTATTTAATTGTCAAAGGATCTTTTAGATAGATTCAGAAAATAATGGAATGAAATGTATGTTTTAAAATTACAAGTTCCTCAGCTGAAGGACACTTGAGAAGAGAAAGATGGAAAGATTCTTAGTGTTCCCAAACAAATAACTTTCTGTGTAGAATAGAGCCTCTGGCCCCACTAAGTCTGCCAAAAGCTAAGTTTCATGCATCTTATCAGAAAACTCCCTAGTTCCAGGCTGAAGCAAATGAGCCAGGAATTATGCCAAAAGAAGACCTCTTTGTTCCCTAAAGCCCCTCTGTCTTCCATGACCAGATAAGAAAATGTGAAGACTGGCAATTCTGATCCAGATAGGAGCTTGCCAATAGAGAAGTGCCAGCTCAAATGATGCTCTGATGATGATACCTATTGAACACCAGTTAAGGATTTCTCTTTGTGTAAACTGTCATGATGTCATTTGGGGTATAAGACCTATTGCCCTTCCTGGGTGGGTTAGAATACCGCTTGGTGGTACTGGGTGCCAAGGTATCTAGACCTGTATTTTCCTGATTATTGCAATCAACAGAAATTATCTAATTTACTGGACTCCGACTGTGTGTTCCTCATTTGGCCCCGGGAGCACACAGGGCACAAATTTGTGCATCAAGAAGAACTTGTGTTTTATGCAGAATGTGAAGTTACCTTCCATCACATGCATGCAATTTCGTACATAGAAATGAAAATTCATGGAAGAAACCCCTCCATCTGCATAATCAAAGAAAGTGTGGTAAAATGTTTTATAACTATGTATATATTGTTGAAAAAGAGGGCCTTGATACTGTCTCTTAGCCTCAGCCTCCAGAGGGGGGTTACAAGAGAGTTAGATAGACAGGTAAACTGTGGGTTTCCTTCCTGTTTACTCTTCTGCCTCTGTCCCTTTATGTGTAGACTGATACCTCTCAGGGAAATTGCCTTCCTTCCTTCTGTTCATGCCCTCTTCTCTCACACACATACAAAGAAGGATTATGTTGCTCTCCTTTCTTTGCACTATGTATGCAACCTCCATCTGCATCCAGCCAGGTCAGGGGTGTCAAACAGGAGGCCTGGAGACTGGATCAGGCCCCCGGCCGGCTTCTATCAGGCCCGCAGTGGAACTGGCTGTCTTCTGCTTCTTCTTCCAGTTCTGCTGCTGCTGTGTCATCATATGTTTGCAGTTTACAGATACACACCTGAACAGCATACTCAAGATTGCAACAGCATAGACATTTTGGTGCAATAATTCAGAGCAAGAGGTGTCAGTGATCAGACACTGTTAAATGAGCAAAATATTGCAAGAGTGCTAATGTTTTAAGCATGTTTTTATTTTAAGTAAAAAAACCCACTCTTTATATTTGTGTCCTTTATAAAGTTTATATCTCTGCTACCTGGCATTACGTTTAATGACACACATGGCCCGGCCCAACAAGATCTCATTTATCTCAGATCCAGCCCTCATAACAAATGAGTTCAACACCTCTGATCTGGGTGGTTAGAATAGTTAGATACTATTTCTGCTTTTCATCTTTACTATCTAGAATGGAGTTCCCTAAGTAAAGAACTCTTTATTACTTTGAAACTGACAAGTGGCTCTGTGTAACTCTGTAACTAGCTAGCACATGTAGGAACAAAGAGTTCTGCTGCATTTAGCCTTAAGTGTATTCTGCTACAGTAGTATACAGATTACTGGTTTACCATCCCAGTGAATCAATCCTTCATATATGAACCAGGTTGCAGTGTATTGGGCCAAGTTGATAGCCTTGAGCAGATGACTGTCTGTACATTGATTCATTGTATGAGGAGGGAGAACAGGCACGACCAATCTCTCTCCCCCCCTCCCCCATCTCTGCACATTTGCTAGGCTGTCTACATTGTGGGGATGCACAGAGAAAGTGCCCACAGGAGTGTCCCCTCCACATGATCAGCAACATTCATAGCAGCACAGGTGAACATGACCACAGAAATGTCTTTGAACAGTGCTGGCTCTTCAGCTTGGAAACGGAGATGAGCACTGCATCCCTAGAGTTGCATTCGACTGGCTTTCAAGCAAGGGAAACCTTTACTTACTCGTACTATGCAGATGACTGAGGAATTGCACAGAAGTGATGGGCAGGGTCAACATGCAGATGGGTCATTTCCACAGAGCTGGTGCATCAGGGAATCAAATATGGAATGGAAAAACAAACCAAATAACCTGTCCTTTATCTCACTCTTTAGCTTTTCCTTCAGGAGGAGCTTCCATAGCTGTTATGCCTGGTAAGTTTATTTACAGCTGCAGGCATCAATTATATAGAATGTACACCTAACACAGGGAATGTGCAAAGTTACACAGAAGCATTCACCATAGCTTACAGTCTTTTTGCTGTGTGGGTTCTTCTAGATTGCTCTGTAATGTCCCACATGAGTGTCCCTTCTGCTCTGATGGCATTCCCCACCTGTTTGGCTAGCTGAATCATGGAGATACCATGCTGCCTCAACAGCCACTCCTTTCCACAAAGGAGATGTGATACATGCAGATCAGTAGTGTCATAGGGAGCTGGCATGCATGATATATGATCCTTAGAGAATTAAAGGGTGTGTAGGTCAATTTGTGAGTATGTGATTACTGATGCTGCAATCCTTGCAAACAGCATACTCCAAAGTAAACTTTCACTGTTTATAATAACCATTTTTTTTCCTTCAGAGCTGATCTCCTGTATTCTCAAATCATTAGTATGTTACCAATATAAACTGTAGTAAACACAACGGGAACACGGGAGTACTAGACTCAGTTAAACAACACAACACAACTTATCCCGTGAATGAACTCAGTTCAAAGATTTTTACCATTCAAGGCTTTTATGAATTTTTGGCGTATGTTTTAACACAAATCAAAAACAATATATGAGATCACTTCAGAGCAGTTCTCATGGAGGAGCTCCATATTATTTAGGCATTCAGCTTCCTCCCAAATGGGCTCTTACACTCAGAAGAAACATTCGAAACTCTCGTGGCCGATAAGAGGAGTCAGCCACTTTGATGCAGCCTCTTTAGCAGACCTGGAATGTGGCAAATGATAAGAAGTCTATTTAGTCTATTTAGTCTGACTGGGAAGGCTTCATTTGTGTTTTTCAAAACCAAGTGCTAAATGTTATAAGCTAATTGGAGCTATTGTAATATCTACAGTGATCTCATATATTGTTTTTGATTTGTGTTAAAACATACATCAAAAATTCATAAAAGCCTTGAGTGGTAAAAAACTTTGAATTGAGTTCATTCACGGGATAAGTTGTGTTGTGTTGTTTAACCAATATAAACTGGGCTGTATTTGAGTTTATGCACTGCTGTTGCATTTGTGCAGTCAGAAACATTCTTTATCATACAAGGCAGCCCATTGGTAGCTGATTTAGCAGATGTTCAGGACATCCTGATTTGCTAGCAAAGATACATATGGCCCCAAGGTCAATAGTAGGGCATGAATTGCCTCAAAGAAGGTACATTTATGTGCTGCTTTTGCTTCTGTGTATTCAGCAGCATTCATCACATGAGATAACTATGCAGTCATGGGAGGGACTCTGTGTTGTGATGCATGATGTCAAAAAGCATGTTGTCTAGGCAATGAACTGCCTCCCCCTGCAGCTGATCCACAGGTCAAAATCAGTAGTATGAGGAAGTGGCATGCACAAAGTCTTTGCAAACCATTTCTGAACACTCAGCAGAACCATGTAGGCCCAGGGGCACTGAAGGGGCATAGGTGAGGAAATGAAATATAGCACATGGATTTTGAGAAATAAAATGGCCACAACTTCTATTGATTACACTGCAGGAGCATTGGTGCAGCATAATGATGGATCCTGAATCAGGTGACCCCACACCCTCAGCCCACCTGCTGGGGTGCTACCGGAAAGTGGCAAACTCCAGAGAACCCCATGGGTGTTGGCCACTGCATGGTCCCTTCCCACCTGGTATTGAGAACCCCACTGGCAACCCCTGAGCTCAGCATGCCACAGAATTGGCTTCTTAAGGGAGTCCTCTGAATCACAGGATGTGGGCACGCAGGCACCGCCTCCCTAACCAACAGGTTCTGTCCTATGCCCAAACCTCCCAAAGCTATGACAACCATGAAAATCACAAACCTCTATCCCATAACAGCCATACTGCAGGGGAAAGGTGGGTGGGAAAGCCACGGGGATCCAAGGCCTAGGATCAGGCAGTGCCAACCTAAATAGAGAAGGGATGGGCAGGTAAGGCCCCCAGGTCTACCCACCTATCCAGCTGCCCATGCCAGAGCCCAGCCGCACTCCAGCAATGTGGTCTGAAGACCACCAGCCATGTGGCCACCCCTTGCTGTGCCCTGGAGCCCACAAAAGCAGCACGGGGGGGTAAGTCCCCATCACATCTTCTCACAATGATTAGAGAAAAGTACTACTACTTCTACCATTACTAACAACAATAATAAATCATGTGTGAACTTTTATTTTCATGATTTTTAGTAGTATTTTAATGATGGACTCTTTAAAGTATACTGGTCAGTTCATAATAGGTATTAGATCCTTTTGTGCCAAAGATTTCCCCTTGATTTTGCTTCTCAAGGATTTGCACTTTCTTAGCTTGTGGGTTTGACTTTGTTCTGCAATACCTTTCTTATAGCTTGGCTTCAAGAACAAACAGCCCCAGGCACTTTGGAAAGAAAATCTATGCAATAATCCTGGAGGGACAGAATCACTCTTTCTTCTCATTTAAGCCTCATTTGCAGAATATTTCCTCAGACAGCTTCTAATGGAAAACTGGACACCTACAGCTAACCTGACACAGACAAACACCATTATTTTCTTAACAGGTATGTTGCTTTGCTTTTGTTGCCCAGAGCTTTCATAAAATGTTTCAAAATTTCAGCCCCAGAGCCTGGTTTGAAATTATGACTGGAATTAAGGACAGGAAGAATAGGTCTGTTACTTCATCTCGTTTGGGTCCAGCAAGGCTCCCCAACTTCAGGGCTGCCTGAAGAACTTTCAAATCATTCAGTCTGCCACTATTAGAGACAGATTATGACACGAGGCTTGAAAAATAAGCTTTTCAAAATGCAAGTGTGTTGAGTACTGTAGGAGAGAATTGTTTATGATCCAAGCTCAGCGGCATTGGGAAAAAAGGTACTGTAAGATCGGACTTACATAATGAATGCAAATTGTATTTCAGGTTCCAAATGGGAAAGCATAAAAGGCAAGAGGAAGCTGTAATTTATGATTTGTTTGGTTAAAGCTTCGCACCATTAAGTGCCCATTAAATCCGTATTTTATATGCTTCTAAGTGCATCTCTATAATCCAAATAAAAATATTGTTTTAATGTACCCTGTACCAAATAAAACATTTTAATTAAGGACATTTATGATAACAAATAGCCTGGTATTGAAAGGTATGTTAAGGCTCAGCTTTGACCACAAGTCACTTATATGATTTTATTTTCACTCTGTTAAATGCTATATGAAAAATTAGTGCACTTGCATATCCTTGTTGGCTTTATATTTATATCCCAGTATGTGGGGGAACCCTCTGAAGTTATTTGCTGGTAAAAATTGGTGCTCTTCTCTGTTTCCCAATAAGCCAGTCTAGAAGAGAAACTAGAGGTCATATGGTACGCCTGCCAGGACTCCTTAAGTAGCCTGAAATCACTATTTCCCATTGCTAAAAGGGAAATTAATCAGCAGGGGTTTGAGAGGGAAGGGGCTCCCTCCCTCCACCAAACCCAAATGAACTGTACCCATATGTTCATTCCACTGTCTCTTCCTCACCACCATAAATTGATACAGAAAGTAGAGAGAATATACAGTGCTCATGAGTGTAACAGGCTCTCCAGTATAAAAACACTATGCATTATATGCAAATGCTATATACAAATACATTGCTCTTCTGTTCCACATAGCTGCTTACTCAGCTATGCATACACAAAGCTGGTTGTAGGGATGGGTAGAAGAACCCTATACACATGAAGGTGTCTAATACATCCCCTAAATATAACATTACATACATAAGTTGCAACCAATTTATGGCTATCCCAGCAAGAGGCTTTCAAGGTAAGTGAGAAGCAGAGGTGGTTTGTCATTGCCTTCCTCTGCAGAGTCTTCCTTGGTGGTCTCTCATCCAAGTACTGACCATGCTCAGCTTCTGAAATCTGACAAGAGTGGGCTATACTATACCACCTTCCCTAAATATAACATTACCAGGCCTGTACCCATGAGGGTGCCCATAAGTGTCAAGCAGAAGTGCCCAGCACTCTCCCCAAACAGCCGTGCCTCTCCCTCCCCATCTGAAACACCTGCCTGGCTTTCCAGTGGAGGAGAAGTGCATCCCAGCCCACACTCAGCTTGCTGCCAGCAGGGCCGGCTCACCCACTACGCTAACTAGGCATTCGCCTAGAGCGCGGGCCAGCTCTGGAGTGCCAAACAGGACCCCCCGCCCCCCCAAGCCCCCAGCCCCTGCCAAAAGCCATGATCTCTCTGGCTTCCCTGACCGGGTGACTGCTGCCGCCACCTCTGACTGCTGCCTCTGATCGCCACCTCTGCCCGCCTCTGCCCACTGCCTCTGCCTGCCACCACCGCCCAGAAGCCCTGCCTCTTTCTGCTTTTCCCCAGAGACTGCCGGCGGGTCCACCTCGTGCCTCCCCTTAGTGCCTGAGGAGTGGGGAGGGGAGGGGGGCAGTGGTGGTGGGGATGCCAGTGAACATCTCTAGCGCCAAACAGGACCCAGCCCCCCCATGGCATGGGTGTGTGTGTGTCCCAGGAGTCTGGAGACAATCCTGGCCTGGGTTTTGCCTGGCCAGGCACATGAGGGTCCCCTTTCAGAGAGGTGGGGAGGGGCCGAGCTCTCTTCTCGGGGCTGCGCAGAATCTTCCCCCTCTCCCCGGCGGCCCTCCCCAGCAGCTTCCATGCAGCAGCTGCTGTGCTGAGGGCACCCAAGAGGAGTGCTGCGGGCCTACCACTTTTGGCCAGCCTCCAGCAGCAGCCCATGGCACAAAATAAGACAGTTGGCCTAGCAGCACCCTCCAAAGGGGCCAAATGAGAAGGCTTGGGGGGAAGGGTGAATCCAGCGCTCTCCCTGTGCCAGCTGGTGGGGGAGGAAGGTCCGGAGCCAGCCAATTGTAAGACACACCAGCAGGGGCTGGGGCAGGAGATGGGGCGCAGAAGGAGCCAGGGACCTGCGAACCCCCTCCCCTGGGGGACTGGTGGGGGCGGTGGAGGAGACCACCAGCCAGCTGGCGAGGAGCATCCACCACCTCCCAAGGTAGTATGTTCCACTCTGTGTGTGTGTGTGTGTGTGGGGGTGCACTCAGCAGCTGGACTTCCTTTTTGCCAGGCCCTGCCTGGAGGTTGGCAACCCCATAATTGGTGGGTGCACATGGGGGAGGGGTGCCAGAAGGTAGTCCCTCCTAGGGTGCAAAAAAACCTCAGGCTGGCCCTGACTGCTGGCATGATTGCCAGGTAGAGCCCACTTGGGCAGGTGGAGGGAGGTGGTACAGGTAGAGCTCTGAGTGGCTTCAGGAAGAGGGCAGGTACTCTGGGTCTTGCCAGCCAGTGGAGGAAGAAGGAGGCGAAGGCATGCAGGGAGCCCACCCATTGGCCAGAGAAACAAAGGCAAGAGGCTGGCCTGCAAAGTGCTCCTGGCAGCCACAAGTTCTCCTTCCCTGTTCTTGTGCTGCGCCACCTGCTTGTAGCAGGAAGGAGGGTGATGGGGATGGAGATGAGTGCAATGGGATGCTGTGTGGGGATGGAGCTGCTTTGCCGCTTGCTGGCGCTTCACTGCTGCATCACATCCACGTGGTGACAGCGGGCAGCAAAGCGACACTGCAGTGCTGGGTGCAGCTGCTTGATAGCTCCTCCTTCTCCTTGGGCAGGTCCCTCTACAGTGCAGCGCTGTGCTGCCACCACCCAGGAAGCCAAGCAGGCAAGAGATGGGCTGGGAGGTGTGCAAAGGTATGCTGGTCATGCTGGGCAGGTTCACATCTCTGGCAACCCTTCCCTTCCCTTCCCCTCCCCAAACCCCACCCTCCACACTTGGTGCACCCTTAACCGAAAATTTTCTGTGTTTGGGGCTGAACATTACTTATGTGGAAATCAACATGCACATTAGCTGTTGCTGGCTCATGATAACAGAGTCTCCATGGGTAGCAAATGTGATGTGTAAGCTCTCTCTCCATGATTAGTAACATAAAAGCCCCTGTGTTCCTTTCACTGAAGATCTGGTGATTGCACCTGAGACCTTTTGAATGCAAAGCATACATACCATTGAGCCATCAATTCAATGGCTTTTCTCTTTTCTCTCTCCCAACACACTATCTGTACTGGACACACCCTTGCATACATGATCACATGTCATTCACAGCTTGAAAGGAACTGTCTGGTATATGTGGAAATTTTTTTCCCTCACCAGCTTGTCTATCACTTGTTCCTTTTCCTAATTTTGTGCTTGGTGCTACACTGTTGTCAGACAAGATTTGTCATTTGGGGATAATAAATCATGCCCTAGTTTCAGAATGGCATCTTTTAAAATGTAAGATTTTGAGTGGTGACATAAACAGGTAGATATATTGAGAGTTTAAATATGCTTTTAAGTGTACAGGGAATTATATTTTGTAATTAATATTTTGTATTAGGGAAGAGAAGATCTCAGCCCCCGAGAGGCTATTGAAGTGACACAACTATACTTTTTCATACAGTGTTGCAAATGGGGGAGCTTCAAGGACTCCCACGGGGTATCTCATTTTCCCTCCCCCACTATTTCCTTTTTCCCTTTCCTAAAAGTTCACATAGTCTCGCCTCTTTTTCTGTTTCCTTCCCTCCTTCCCATCCAACAGACAACCAACCATTATCTGCCCTCCATAATGAGCTTTCCCACCCCACCCCATCTTGGCAGTCTTTACTCAGGAAATCTGTGGCCTAGTTGTGGGGTGCTGCATTGGGGCAGCTGCCAGGCTGGGCCCAGTTGCATGGTAAAAAATGCCCAAAGACTTGCGGGGGGGGGCACCTCACTTTCCCTTGTGCCCCCCACCTTACACTCATTCCTCTTTCCCTCAGCCTGGCAGGCCTACTGCCTCCTTCTCACCCATCTACCATTTCATCTATATCTAGAGTTTCTCTACAATGGAGACCCAACACACATTTTTCTCCTCTCCTCTATTTTATCTCACAACAACCTTGTGAAGTAGTTTAGGCTAAGGAAGAACAAATGGCTCAGACTCACCCAGCAAGCTCTTGGGCACAGGGGTAATGAAAGTCTAACCACCTCCCTACGTTGACTTGTGTGGGTTAGCAGCTAAGTCTTGGTGAGTCATGAAAATCATCTGGTAACAAGTCATTGGATGGCTGCTGGCTGGCCTGGCCATGCAGAGTCCTGCCTCATAGGCCAAAATAGCTCTGGTAAGGGATGTCCCCTTTCCTTTTACTGACAAAAACCAAGCTTTAAAGGCTAGAAATACTGTCAGGGTAGCCTAGCAACAGTGACTGAGGCAATCAGTTTCTTAAAGCTATAGGCACTATTTTTATCACTTCAAGGGGTTAACTCCCCAGTTTTGTTCCCCCTGCAAACCTGGGGTGCTTTATAGGTTTGTAAAAAGCATCTGTCTTCTTTGTTCACGGCTCCAGTCCATGGATTCAAGTATGATGTATCTACAGATTTGGCCATGTTGAGAATGAGATATATTACATGTCCTCTTGATGCTTTCACTTTTGTTTATCCTCCCAGTCAAATTATTGTTTGATGCAAGATTATAATTGATTTTAAAAGTCATCAGGACAAGTGTTTGATCTTTAACTGGCAGGCAATCAAGCAAGCACTCTTAGGATCAGTGTTAAACATCAATGGCTTTTTTATCCTCGCTGGAATGACCATGTCACAAAATTCAATACTTCTTGATAGTGACAGTAATAAATTGAAAACTCAGCAAAACAGAACCATTAGTCGACAGTATCTAATGTCAACAACACATGCACAAATGATTCTGGTTGCATAGATCTGAATTAAAAACCAAGTGGCCTGAAACAAGCAATAATGCTGATACGGAATCATCAAGATTATTCAAGCTCAGTGAACCTAATTACCAAATGTAGCTTGGGGTGTGCATCAGGATATTTGTTAATTTATTTAAGATCAAAAGTGTCAGGATTTAAAGGCAAGATGGAAGTGCTGGAAGCAGCAAAAGGAAGTGGGAGCATAGAAGTCAGACCCAGATGCAAAAAGAAAAGACAGAGTACAAGGCCTAGAAGGAACTACTAGCTCAGGGGTGATCCATGTGCTGAGCCAGTAGGCATTTGGGGAATTTTGAAAAAGGGTAGGGAGCACTACCACAAAATGGCTGCCTTGGGGGGGGTAGATAATCACAATGTTGTAACGTTCCAAGATACTGATGAAGATAGCTGTTTCAGAATGGAGTTTTCCCAACCCTGATGCTTCTTGGGTTTTTCTAAAGCACCTCCTGCTCCAATGAGATTGTACTGGCTTGCAGGCTCTGAGTACCAAGTTTCAGAAGTCAGACAGGGCAGGATCATTCAGTCTGAAGTCAGGGTTCCAGGAGTCAGGCTAGGCAAGGTCATTGAGTCCAAGGTCAGGCTTCCAAGAATTAGGCAAGTCAGTAGATTAGCATCTATCATACACATTGCATCTACACCTAATAGCCTCTTTTGACTGGTTTTTGTAGCCTCCTGCCTAAGGGCCATGTTTGCAGCCAGCTGCTCAGAAGTAATCCTGCAACTACTCATCTTTGTCATCAACAAGCAGCTGGTGTTGGGCCAGGAGTGCAGGACCTTGCTGGAGGTCACTTGAATAACTTCCTCATTCCCTGAGGTGCAGAAATGTGTACTTGTGAGGCCCATCTCACCATACCATCATCCACATAGTTGTTCTCTGCAATTCCTTCTCCCTGCAAATCCTGAGATTTCCCCATTGTTTGTGCAGAATCATCACTGTGCAAAATCTGAAAGAATATCAGGCTAAGGCATGATGTTCAATATCTCATGGGCTTCCGTATGGAGTAATGAATCCATTACCCAGCTGGGGGCCCCATGTAAGGACTATTGGGTGAGTGCTGCTTGTCATCCTTAGAAGGTATGGCTTAGCTCACTTACTTAGAGGACATGTAGCTATTTTATCCACAAGTGTTTTGGTGTCACCACCTTTTCTTCATCCTTGCTTTCTGCCTGTGGTTCAACACGTGATTTAAGAGGGATTCTATGGAAGATCCCACTTTCGAATGTAGGATTGGAGTTAATGACATCCTGGTTTCTTTGACTGTATAATTAGTTATCAAACAAAGCATCAAGTAACTTTCTACTATTCTGTGTATCTCAGGAACACTGCAGTAACCATGCCCTGTCAAGTTTCTTTCAAAATACCAATGAGAATAACAAATACCCAGGATTGTATAATAGCGGAGGTAGGAGTATGGTAACTAGGGACAATCTAGACACAGTAGTATGGTATGGTAACTAGGGATGAGCTATACAAAGCAAACTGTAATTACCCATCTTTGTAAAAAAACAGAAATTTGAGACTTTGCTATTGCAAACCCTCCATTTGAAAACAGAGTTGAATACCATTTCATGTAAACTAGGAATAAGGCCTGTTGTGGAAATACATACGAGCTCTAGAAAGAGGCTCTGGGTGGGTGCCCTGGTCTTGGGCACTCAGCATCAATTTGCTGTGGTGACCTCAGCAGGGTAAAATGATACAGAGCTTACCGTTTTCTTCAGGGCAACTGATCTCTGCCATCTGAAAAGCAGTTGTAATTCTGAGTGGTCTCCAGCCCTCACCTGGAGACTGGCAACAATGGTTACCCAGGAGGAAATGGCTGGTTTGGAGGGTGGAGTCTATGCTATTGTACCTGTCTGAGGTCCCACCCTCCTCAAACCCCACCCTCTCCAGGCTCTACCCCTCAAATATTCAGGAATTTCCCAGCCTGGAGTTGGCAACCCTATCTCCTTCCCAGCCAGTCATCAACCTACCTTCATCTCCCCTTCTGACTTCAGCTTTCCATCTCCTTCCCCCTCCCTTCTGGATAGCAGTTGTATTCCTAAGTGATCTCCAGCCCTCCCTTGGAGATTGGCAACAGTGGTTCCTTGGGAGGAAATGGCTGGTTTGGAGGGTGGAGTCTATGGGACTGTACCTGTCTGAGGTCCCACCCCTCCTCAAACCTCACCCTCTCCAGGCTCCACCCCTCAAATTTCCAGGAATTTCCATACCTAAACTTGGCAACTTTATCTCCTCCCCTCTCAGCAGTCTCTTCCTAGGCAAAGTTCTGTCTTTCTTGTTAGTGGGGAGCAAAGCATCTTACTTCATCCTCCTCTTCTGCTTTGTGATCTGTTCAGCAACCCTGCAAGGTAGGTAAGGCAGAAAGTCTGTGGCTGGTCCAAAATTAACAAGGCAGCTTCCATAGGGAGGCTCCTGCTGAACAGGAGCAAGCAGCCAGGGCTAGTGGAGTAATGGCAGTCAGAAGACATGAAGTCACCCTGAAAGTGCTGGCAAGCCTAGGGTTGCCAACAAAGACAGATTGATGCAAAGGAGGATGGAAAAGTCTCCATATCTCTATTTTGCCTTAAATTGGTTTTAATGCCAGCAGAGTGAGAAAATGCCGGAGGCTCTGGATGGGTGCCCCATGGTAAATAGACCAAACAATTCCTAAAGATTTTCCAAAACACTACTCTGTTGATAATTCATTTTCTACACTCACAGTGTCCCCTGCCAGAATGCAACACATCCCCAGCACTTTGAATTAGCACTAGAGCTTTAAGAGCTGTCCTGCTGTCACCTGGAGATTGGTAACAGCTTGTTTGGAGGGTGGGGTCTATGGCATTGTATCTGTCTGAGGTCCCCCTCTTCCTCCTCCTCAGACCCCACCCTCAGCAGGCTTCATCCTTAAAATATCCTGGAAGTTTCCAACCTGGAGCTGGCAACCCTATGTCCTTTCCAGGTAATCATCAGCCTACCTTTATCTGCCTGTCTGTCTTCAGGTTTACATCTCCTCCCACCCCTGCCCACAGCCTCTGCCTAGGGAAAGGCAAAGAACCAAAGCAGCTGACATCATTCTCCTCTCCCCTGTATGATCCACACAACAACCCTGTGAGTTTTGTTAAGGTAGAAAGTCTGTGAATGGTCCATAATCCCCAGGCAGCTTTTATAACCTGGGACCTGCACACCATCCTCTGAAGTGATCTCAGGTAATAGGGTGATTGCTGGCACCTTTTCCTATCATTTTTTGCCTTGTGGTATTCTGCTTGTGGTATGATCTGTCTTTTTTGTGGTGTGGCATGGTTGTGTTATTGGGCTTGTTTCTTTTGAAGGGGAAGTGATGTGTTGTGGGTGAGGGCATATTTTACCTCAGAATACACCAAGTCGCATATGCAACTGACAGTTCCAACTGTCTCACCGGGGCGAGGGGAGTTTGAAGTGCAGAATGGAGTGAAGTCCAATCAGCTTCCATATGCAAATCACCTTGAAATGCTGGCCCAATCAGAGAAGAGTGGCCTAGGCTGCAGTGGGTTGGGAGAGAACTCAGGCAATGCAGTCAGTAGATAGAGACACCTTGTGATTGGCATATCACAGAGCCAACTGATTTTGGCAAGCATAGAATGTTGCCATGTGAAAACATGTTTATATATAAGGACAGGATAATTAGGAGAACTATGTTAACTGACATCTGTAGAATTATAGCACTGAAACATTTTTTTTTCTCCTTGTGTGCTGTAAGAGGATGTGGTGCTATAGAGTCTGCCCTCCAAAGCTGTTTCCTTCAGGGAAATGGATTTCTGTGTCTGCATATCAGTTGTAATTCTGGGAGAATTACAGACCCCATCTTGAGGTTGGTAACCCTGACAAGTCCATACAATTTTGTATCAACAAATAGAAAGAAAATAGTTAACAGGAATGGCTGTCTGCTAGGACAAAAAACAAACAAACAAACCCCAGTAACACCTGCACTGGCCATATCAACACTTTTTCTCCCAAATGCTAAATTATCTACTATCAGGACCACCAAGACAGCTCACAGATTAATAACATATATAAAAAAGCACATCTTAGAAACTATTAAAACCAAACAAAAACATATCTTTCAAACAGATAAAACCAAATTAAAATACATATATGATAAATAAATTATACATACATAAAACAATTAAAACCAGAACAAGAAGGAGGGATTACTGTGGGAATGCCAGGTAAAACAAAAAAGTCTTCTCCTGTAAGTGGAAGTCATCAACAGAAGGTGACAGGCAAGTCTCCCTGGGGATGAAGTTCCAGAGTTTTGGTGCAGCAACCAAGAAGGCCCTCTCCCAGGTTGCCACCCATCTAATCCTTGGTACCTGAAGCAGAGCTTTGGGAGGTGGCCATAATGGTTAGGTAGGTTATAAATAGCCTGACAATCCCATCTTGGAAAAAAACTAATAGAAATTTTTGCCAGATGAAAGAATGCTAAATGTCTTTTTTCTACACAAGAACACGTGAAACTTCCTTACACTCACTCTGTATAAACATAGATGTTTTTCTATGCCTTAGCATCTAAACTGCAGCAAGGTTTTTGGAGCACCTACACAACATTGCCCATGAACAGGGGTGGGCATGAACTGGCTCACAAATGTTTGTTTTTGATTAATTTTGGCCACCTCATGATTCACTCCAGTCACTGAGGCTTTCTTGGGCCGCTGGTCCCTGGGCTGGCTGTCCAAGAAAGCCCCTTTAAACAGCTGAGCCACAGGAGAAGGGGCTGGCTGCCCAAGAAAGCTCCTGTGGCTCAGCTGTTTTGATTGGAAACAGCTGAACCACAGGGGCAGCCTGCTCCTATGGCTCAGCTGTTTAGAGACCAAAACAAGTGAACCATGGGAGCAGGCTGTTCCTGCCGGTCAGCTGTTTTGGGCATGAATCTCTTGAACCTCGTTTGGTCCATATGTGATCTGACTGGGTTGGTGGGGTTTGTGGTTCACACACAAACCGTGAACTGAACCAAACTGAACTGTATTTTTGTGGTTTGTGCCCATCCCCATCAAATTCCAATAACCTTTATTGGCATAGCAATAACTCTATAAAACCCATCCCCATCCATGAATCATCCACTTTCCAGGCTTTCCTTAGTACATTCTTTCCCAAACATGGCTTGGTATGATCTTTCTGGAAAGAACATAGCCCAAGTACATTTGAAAGCCACTGGGATACAAAGGTGCACATTTTGAAGGTCTTGCCCATATTGGTGATATTTTCCTTGTCTTAGTCCCTTCCAGTTACCATTTTCTACATCTCACTACTGGAGGACTTTGTGGGGACATTCCAGTTTAATAGACGTCTATTACTATAGCCTACCTTTTCCTCTGAGTTCTCAGCTTCCATTTTTGAAAGCCAAATGCTATGATCCATAGTGCACACTTTCTGTATATGACAGTTAAAGTCCCATGTACACACATTGTCATCCGTCTTTAGTTTGTTTTGTTGTGGAGATTTAAGGAGAAATGTATACTTGGTTTAGAACAATCTTTCTGGGAAAAGTGTAGTCTATTGGAAACAATAACGGAGACAGAGAATTCTTGCTGTTTGGATCAGCCCAGATCAGACCATGGATCCATCTAGCTCAGTCCTGTCTCTTCTGATAGACAACAGCTCTGCAAGACTCCAGTGAAGAACCTTTATTTTCATATCTGTTTATTTAAAATATTTGTAACACCCCCCCTTTTCCCCAAACCAGTTGGGAGCCAAAGGCAGGTAAGACTTAAAACTTTAATATAATATATACACCTGTTGCCTAAGAACAAAACTACTTAAGAGTTCTGTGCTTTTAGCTGGCATGGTACCAAGCATCATGCCAGCTAACTTCGAAAACCATTGGAGCATACACCAGCTCATGTCTCCCAATGCTGTTCTAAAGCATTCTGTCTTACAGCCCCTCTGGAATGATGGCAAAGTAGGAGATATTCTCTGAGGCCCTTTATCTGAAAATACCAGGGACTGAACCTGGGACTCCCTGCATGTTGTACCACTAAGCCACTGTCATCCTCAAGGAGGAATGGAAATGTTCTCTGTTCACGACTTGAAAATAAATTAGCATTTTAACCTAACATTTAAAAAACAAAGGCTGTGATCCAAAGGGTACACAGTATTTTGGCTCTCTATGTATGACAGCTGAAGTCCAATGTACACACATTTTCACCTGTCAGATGAGGTGAAATCTTACTCCCACAGGCATTCGATCCTTGCTCTAATTGAGTGTGCCTTATTCAGTATGATTCTTGGTCTCCTAGGCACAGAGTAAACAGGTTTCTCACTCTTATTCCCTCACCTTCCCATTATGCTACAGGTTTAACTCTAGGAGTTCAGAGCTGTGGTTGACAGGTTGCCTTATACCAAATCAGTCCATTATCTATCAAGGCCAGTATTGTCTCCTCTGACCAGCTGTGACTCTTGGAGTCTCAGGCAGAGGTCTTTTGCATTAACTACTCCCTGCATTGGAGATGTTTGGGCCTGAACTAAGGACTTTCTGAATTCAAAGCCAATGTATTGAGTCATGGACCTGCAAGTTTATTCGCTGTTCATGACAAGTTATATTTTTTGTGGGGTCCAATAAGGAGACAAATCTTAAATACCTCGTTTTATTCTACAGCTTTAGCTCTCAGACCTTTTCTGTTTTTAAACCAGATCCTTCTCCTTCTTGGACAGCTCACACTCCTACACATTATGACTGGCTCTCTAGTTTCCTGTTTTCCTTTATAACAATACTTGGAGCAAAACTCTGTGTATGACATTTAATCAACCACTATGGAATTGGAAGCCTAATAGAAAGAAACAGCATAATCTTTGATATGGAAGACATAGATATTTTTATTAAAGAAAAATTATTCAATTTAGGATGTTCAATTTCCTCTTTTCAGAAACAGAATATAAACAATAAACCCGGAAAATCTACAACAGCTAAAATCTTTGTTATCTGGCACTTATGGGGGATGGAGGTATCCGGTACTCCACTCCTTCATTCCAGAAGAAGGAATCCTGTTGTATAGTCTGTGACTAAGCCTTTCCCTTTCTGGTGTTGGTGGATCTTCCAGTTGGTTGTTTCAGTCTTCTGGGGGTCAGCAAACATGGTCTGTAGGTGGGTCATGAACCCCTGTAAATCTCCCAAGAGGGCACTATTCTGGAGATATGGGCATCACCCACTTGGTTGTGGCTTCTTTTAGGAGGCTGATCACAAAACAGACCTTGGTACGGTCATTAGGGAAGTCATCCTGTTGCAGTTCCATGTGCACTTTGCACTGCACCAGGAAGAGAGGAAACAGACCAGAACCTCCCTCAAACTTTTCTGATAAACTAGCAGGGCACTTCCTACTGTTAGTCTGGTCTAGTGGTTAAGTGCATGGGCTCCAATCTGGGAGAATGGGGTTTGATTCCCCACTCCTCCACTTGCAGCTGCTGAATGACCTTGGGCAAGCCATAGTTCTGTCAAAGCTGTTCTTGAAAGAGCAGTTTCTCTCAGAGCTCTCTCAGCCCCACCAATTCATCTGATATCTGTTGTGGGAGGGGCACTCTGCAGGCAGGCCAGTCAGGTCTCCTTGGAAGCAGTGCCCTCAGGTCTGGGTAGCAAGGTTTCAGAGCATCAATAGGAACTGAAGGCAAGGAACTCAGGCTGGAACACAACCTTGATCACTGGACTGGTCAGAGGAATCATGACAGGAGGCTATTTGTTAATAAAATGTACCAGATACTCAGGTTTATTGCTCCTCTCAGCCCCCTAACCAGAGGACTTTACCGCAAACAAACCCCACACCACTTGGAACACTATAGCCACACCTTTTACCCTCAAGCCACACGGCTGGCCTACACAGCAGGCATCTGCCTAGGACCTCTCCAGCAGTGCTTGCTGCAGACATTTCAAGACATGGTGCCCTCATGACAGGAGTACCCAGGGCTGTTAGCTGGCAACACTGGCTGTCAGATGTTCACTAACAGTCCAAGACATCAAGCTGGCCAGCTGGAGAGGCAAGAGTAGTGTATATGTGCCTGAAGATGCAGGAATATGATGGCAGAGGGGGAAGAATTTATCCTCAGAGAGAAATCATGATTATCAACAATACAATTGTTTGAATATCCTTGTGGTAGTTATTAAAGCGAGGAAGGGAGGGAATCATAATTGACTGTATTATTGTATTGTACTGCTGTGGTTTTATTGAACTTGTTTTACTGTTTAAAAATGTTCTGTACGCTGCCCTGAGCTTGCCATGGTGGGGAGGGCAGGATACAAGTCAAATAAATAAATAAAGTCTAAAATAAAAGGCAGGCAGGTGAAGGGAAACCCAGGATGTTTCATATGCTTGAAACTCAGATGCAAACAGAACTGATCTCTTCCAGGCTGACATTGTGACTTTCAGCCAAATCATCTGTATCACTGAGAGGGCAACTTTATTAGAAGGCTGGGATGTGTAAAATGGGATTTTTAATTTCCTATTGTCTTATGAACGCAACTCTTTAAGGAGAGCACAGTCTCATCCTGCACGGGCATTTCCCTTGCCAACCAGTTTCCCCATCCTTCCATCATCTCCGTCTTGCCTTAGGGCAGGGGTGGGCAAACTGTGGCTCGGGAGCCACATGCGGCTCTTTCACACATATTGTGTGGCTCCCAGCAGGGCAGCTGGGGAAGCGAAGGGGAGGCATGCATTTGATCCCTTCCCCCCTCCCTCCCTTCCCCGTCCCTCCTATCTATTTGCTTTCTTTGTTTCTCTCTCTCTCTCTCTCTCTTTCTTTCCACCTCTTTCATTCTTTCTTTCCACCTCCCCCTCTTTCTCTCTCTCTTAGACAAATAAATATCATTGGACAAATAAATATCATTATCAATATCTGTTTTTACCCCTTTTGTTTTTATTTTTGGCAGTCTCATTTAATGGTAATAAAAAGCAAATCTGCATATTTTCTAAATAAAAATGTGTGCGTAATATTTGTTCGTGTCTTGCGGCTCTCAACCATCTGAAATTTATTCTATGTGGCTCTTATGTTGAGCAAGTTTGCCCACCCCTGCCTTAGGGGACTACAGAAGCCCCTGTGCAAGAAGAGCTCCTATGTGTGTGCATCAAGGCACATAATGCCTTCTACATCAAGGCATAAAAGATTAGCCCTCATCTAGCATTTCAATTTTAAGATAGTTTCTTTTTTCCATGTAAAAATGTGATGGATTTAAAATCAAGCTTTGCTTGAAAATCATATTTCCAGCTTTAGCAAGCAGCTCTTTATTGGCCTGTATGATCAACGGTATTTCTATTGTATAGTCTACCCTTCATGACTCTTTGAAGTCCTGACTTCAGCTGTTTTTAAGAATATCTGTCTGCTGCTTATTCACATACAAATATTTGTTTCATCTTCTCAGGTAATCCTCACATGTTGGGTCAGGATTTGTATTCACTCCCCTGCTCTCCCAGTGTTTACCAGAGTTCCAAACCTGGGCAAATAGCAATTTGTTTGGGCAGAATTAGTGATACCTTATTTTTGGATGGCACAAATAACCATGTAATTATTTTCTGAATTAAGGAATTACCATACTATCTCAGGCTCATTACATGGGTATTCCTTCTCAGCTGATTATATTTGAAGTGTAACATGCAAAATGGTAACTGGCAAACATAAGTATTAGTTTTTCTCAATAGCAGTGAAGTGGCAATTAGACACCGTATACTATTAAAGAGCTGGAAGTTCCAAGAATATCACATTCTGCTAAAGACAGTTTTGGATAAACTTAAATGTGATATAAACCAATTTTCATGTATTGTTTTTTTTTTTCTTTTCTTTTTGGTGAGTACTGTGTGTGTGTGCATGTGTACCTGGAAGTCATGGTTAACTTCTGGTGGTCCCTAGTGTAGCTTGGACACTTTCAGAAAGATGGCTTGCTATTGCCTACCTCTGCATCCCAGCCCTGGTATTCCTTGGAGGTCTCCCATCCAAGTACTTGCCAGGGTTGGTCCTGCTTAGCTTCTGAGATCTGATGAGGTCAGGCTTGCCTGGGTTATCCAGGTCAGGGCTTCATGTATTGTTCCGAAGCTTACATGCAGCAAAAAAATAAAATAAAAAATCCAATGAACAGTGTTCTAGACCTTTTTTCCCCCTGATCTAGAGGTTCTTGAATCCAAGCAGCTTTTTCCACTGGTGAAAAAGAGAATAAGGTGTTCCCTTTGCCCACCAAAAATGCTATGTTGGGGATTATGCACGTGGGATGGGAGGTATATTTATTGGATGAAAATTGGGTAAAATTGAACAACAACAAAAAAAGGCTGGATCCAGTCTCTGAAGAATCCATAAGGCTGGAATTCACATGTTCCTAATTTCCAAATCTACTGCATAGCACACCTGAAGTCCTGACCACTACAGCACATAGAGAATGGGGGCAGATAAAAAGAATATGGAGAAAAGAGAAGGTGTAGAAACAGAATATTCATGCCAAGGATGGGTTTTGAGCAATGTTCCCTCTAAGCTGTGGAGTCTTGTGAGCAAAAACTCTACTTTGTGAGCTACTGTCATTAAAGGTGTGAGCAATTAATGTGGCTACTGCATAAAGTAGTTTGCCCTGGAGCCATCCTTCCTGAGCCAAGACAAAAATGTGTGAGTTGGAGGCTACAAAACTGTGAGCTAGCTTGCACTAACTCAGCTTAGAGGGAACACTGGTTTTGAGGCAGTTCTTATCTCAAGCCACAGAGGATGTTCACCCAGAAGACATACAATTCCTCTGCATTTTCAAGATAAAACTTTTTGCATGTGCCACAAATAGGGATAGGCACGAACTGGAAAAAATGTGGTTCATTTCGGTTTGTGGTTTGTGGCATGCCTGGTTCATGAGCCACAAACTGTAACAAACTTTTTGTCCCAGTTCCCCAGTCCTGGAGCCTGACCCCCTGAACTCCCCAGTCCTGGAGCCTGACCCCCTGAACTCCCCAAAGTCAGCCCACCTACCTAGGAGAGCATGTCAACAGCCGCGAGGAGGGAACCCCGAGTAGGGATCCACCTGGCATCCAGAGCCGCTTCAAAGAGCAAGGAGCTGGCAAATGCTGCCATGGGGGGAAGAGATGGCTGAGCACAGGAGGAGGTTTGCAGCTTCGCCAGGCCCATGGCTCAGTGTCGCGTCCAATGGGAAAGCCCCACCCCAGACACTCGGAGAGCATCGTATGATATGAAGGGGGTGGGGACCAGAGCGAAGGGAACCCGCATGGGGTGGAGGGGCGGTGCTGAGAATGGGGAGAGGGATAATAGGAAAGTGGAGACGAGGGTCAAGGAGGATGCTGTGCAACTGAGACTGGGAAAAGGAAAGTGGAAAGCAGAAAGAGAGGGAAACCACTGCTATCCCAAAGCTCCTGAGAGAGCTGAGAGTCAAAACTGTGCCGGCAGAGGGGCCGGAGAGGTGGAGTCAACCTTGCCCCCTGACCGACTGAGACCCTCTTTTGCCTCCCCTTCCTTTATCCCAGCATCGGTCCTGGCAACGCACCGTCTGCCGTCCCCTTCGTTAGCCACAGCCACCGGCAGCGGAGCTTTGGGTGATAGGACTGAACCTCACACTTTCACATACCAAATGAATTGGTTCAGTTTGTGAGGTTCATGATATGGTAGAACGGCCCTCAGGCATGCTAGAGACACCAAACTGAAAGGGGAATTCCAGCTGACTTTCCTCTACCTGTCCTTCAAGTTTGGTGAGGATCAACCCTGACCTGGATAGCCCAGGCAAGCCCGATCTCGTCAGATCTCAAAAGCTAAACAGAGTCAACTCCAGCAAGTGCTTGAATGGGAGACCTCCTTGAAATACCAGAGGTGGGAGGCCAGGGTAGGCTTTATTCAGCCACCTCTCTGAATATCCTGCAGGCCCCGAGTAGGGGTCAGTCACCAGAGGATGCCATGACTTCCAGTTGAACACATTCATACATGTGCACACATACACACATAAAATAAAATGACTTTTGTGAGGATTGGATTTATGGGGGTATGAGTTACACCCAGCCCCCCAAAAAGGTGCTCTCAGGAAAGTGCTTTCTGGGGAAATGACAGGCACAGGTTCAGGAGGTTCAGGAGTGTATAGAACAGACCCTGTACAACCTAGAGACATCAAACTTGCAGGAGACTGCCCCCTGATGCTCCTCTACATGCCTTCCAGATTATGTGCAGACTGAATTTAGGGGGTCCAAGTTATGCCCCCTCCAAAGCAGGTGCCCCCAGCAACGTGCTTTTGGGGGAAATGTCAGGCACAGGTTCAAAAGTGTATAGAATGGACCCCAGCAAGCTACATACACCAAATGTACAGGGAACCTCACCCTGCCTTTGAAGTTTGGTAAAGAAGAAGAAGAGAAGAGATTGGATTTATACTCTGCCCTTCACTACCCAAAGGAGTCTCAGAGTGGCTTACAAACTCCTTTCCCTTCCCCTCCCCACAACAGATACCCTGTGAGATAGGTGGGGCTGAGAGAGGTCTGACAGAAACTGCTCTTTTTCAAGAACAGCTGTGCCAGAACTATGGCTTGCCCAAGGTCATCCAGCAGGTGTGAGTGGAGGAGTAGGGAATCAAACCCAGTTCTCCCAGATTAGAGTCCGCACACTTAACCACTACTCCAAACTGGTTCTTTGACTGGGCAGAAACAGTCATGGAAAGTTCATGCCAGTTTTCTTGCCATGAACTTCAGTTTGCAAACCACAAACCAGCCAAAATTCATCATGAACTTTAGTTTGTTAGCTGGTTTGTGTCCATCCCTAGCCACAAATTAGACATCACAGCAGAATCAGTTAAATTTCAGAATGTTATTGGAGAGCATTCTAGTCACCGTTATATAGATGTCTTTGAATTAGTGAGGCCTTATGAAGTAAACAAGATCTTACCTATCTTACTTTTCTTTTGACTCAAAGGAACAGATCAAGATCCAACCCTCTTGGAGAACTCCTGGGTTACAGAGCAGCAGAACAGATGATCTCTCAGGGAGCTCCCAAGAATCGCTGACTCTTTATGGTTTTTAGGGGATCTCTGGGGGCTCCTGAGGTCCCACTGACTCTCTCAGAGGGAGGGTCGGTTGCTGGGGACTTGATCCTGCACCCTATGAGTGGCGGCAAGTGGCTGGCCATTCAGGATCATCCCAAAGCCGAACCACAAAGGTGCAGTCATGGAGCCATGACAGCAGAAGCTGTTTTACACCCACAAAAGAGAGTCCCGAATCTCATCATAGCATCGATGATGATATCACCCATATCATGAGTAACCAAGTACGCAACAACTAAGATTCTACGATCTATAGCTTTTAAACCCCCTTTAAATCTCCAAAAAAAGGAAGGATTGAGGAGTGGAATTCCCCCCCCCTCTTTCCTCTCGTAAGTGGCAGCGATAAGACTGGGAAGGAAAGAGCTACATAATAATACTTGGGGGCAAAAGGAAACGCTGACATCTGAGCATTTTAAGATCATGAATAAACTTTCTACTGGGAAATTTAAGTCATGTCCCTGACTTTATTGCTTTAAATTTAAACTAAATTTTACTTCTTGCACTGTAAGGGCTTTAAAAAAGAAACTGTGTCTTGTTTGGTCTGCACTGAAACCTTTTAGAATTAATGTTGTGTACTGACCCGACCATGTGCGTGATCTGGTTCCAGTCAGTCTGCACATGGTCATGTGAAGAGCAGGAGCTTCACTTCCCCATAACAATAGATGGTCGGATCCTAGTTCCCCCTCCTATCGGGAGCCTCGGATCCTAGAGTTAACCTAATCAGTGTAAATAGATCTATCACGGGTGTTAGGGTGTGTCTGGGTGTGGCTGGGCTTCAGGATATGAGCTGGCCTGCGAGCCGGCTAAAGTGTCTTGTTCCTGATCTTGAAATAAAAGTATAAGCTGATTTCACTCTACCCAATGCTTCAGTCTCAGTAATTTTCAATTAATATGGCTACAGAGACTTTGTTTGGGAACAGTGGCGAGGCTTAATGAAAACATAAGCCTAGAGATGGTTATTTGTTTTGGGTATAATTAGAAACCTGTTATGTGAAGAAGATGGATTCCCAAAACATGTGTAATGAGATGGACAATCGAGATGCCTTTGATGGTATGCAAGAGATACAATTTTCCAGAAAGCAAAAAGGGGAACTCATAGAAATACTTCAACGTGTGGTTACAGAAGCAGTCCAAGAAACCTTCCAGAGACTTTTTGAAAAGCAGCAAAAGGAAACGAATTGAAGACACAGGAAGACACACAACAACAAAAGACAACACCTGAAGAACAAACTTTCAACCAAGATCCGACTTTTGCACCTAAAGAAAAGATAAGAAGCTTTACATGACAA
Source organism: Gekko gecko (assembly GCA_029375565.1). Taxonomy (NCBI): domain Eukaryota; kingdom Metazoa; phylum Chordata; class Lepidosauria; order Squamata; family Gekkonidae; genus Gekko; species Gekko gecko. The sequence goes on along the minus strand of JAPDNY010000010.1, from coordinate 88,380,738 downwards.
CTCAACACCATTATTAACAACCTGACAAACCCTTTGACTGTTGAGACAGCAAAGGAGAAGATTCTCCCTTTGGAAGAGAAACCAGAATTATTGGAACCAGTGGCTACTTTAAAAATTAAATACAGATGGAATGAAACAAGAGAATGCTTCTCCTCATGTAAAGATAAAAGTCACAAAATTATGCTAGTTTATTAAAAAAGAGTACAAAGAAATAAGAAAAAGAAAAGACACAAAATTATGCTAGTTTTTAAAAAAAGAGTACAAAGAAAGAAGAAAGAGATTAAATATTATAATTAAACTGTTATATGTGTAACTGTCCCTGGCTTTTGACTAACTGATCAATATGAATTATAGCCTAAACCAAATTTATAATTAAATGCCATAAATGAGGAAGATTAATGATACCACAAAGCAATTATTTGATGTTAGAATTTGTAGATATAAAATGTAAGCATGGTATAAAGTGACTTAGCTAAATAATAACTAATGATATTTGGAACAAGATTTTAACAGAAATTGCAATAAATTTTTGATAGCAATTTGTGTGTAATGGTTAAATGGAAATTCCTCAAGATTACTTTTACTGGAAATGTATTTATAAGATTTTGATTGGCAAATCATATAATGATTTAAGTTGATACCCATTAAGAGCTATTATACTGGATACGTATGTGGATTGAAATTCTTAAAAAAAAGGTTGAAAAACTATAACCTTTCCTTTTTCATCCTCTCTTTATAGATGTTGATCCTCTTCTCTAAGGATGATGAATATGAACAACTTTGATATATATATATATATATATATATTAGAAATGTTTTAAAATAGACATATATTAAATAGAACAACAGGTATTTACAATGAAACATGATAAACAAGGAAATTATATACTATTTTTTTAGTTAAAGATGATAGGCATGAAGATATGTAACTTGATTTTTAGATTATGCCTAGTAGAAATGATACTAGAATGTATAGGTGCTGAGTAGATTAAAGAAACTGTATAAAATCTGTATTTTGTTTTATTACATAGTGTTGCTAAGTGGTCAGTTTAAGAAGAGGTAAAATTTCAGGTAATCTAGTAATTAAGCTATGTATGAGAAATTTAAGCAGATGCTGTGAAAATGTATAACTCTCCCTTTTATATATATTTAAAGATCCAACCCTCTTACAGGCAATCATCACAGCTAAATATTGGTGATGACTAAGATAGTTTTCTGATCCTCTTCTACATGGAAAAACTGGACAGTTTTTTGAGATGGCAAATTCACGTAACATATTAAGAGAGAGGACAAATATTTTTCTCTCAGATCAGACTAGAATTCACACTCCAATAAAATATGTTCCAAGGATTCAGGCTAACTAGGTCCACATTTACAGATTTTGTCTGAATACACTACGCCTGCAAATTAGTCTTTTAATATGGCTGCAGGAAAAGAGTTTAACTGAGAGAGCCTAAAAGTAGCTTGGAATAGCATAAGAGAAGGGAACTCCCAAGAACACAGGTGAGCATACACTTGTTTCCTCAATAAGGTGTTTTTTCTATTCATATTCAGTACTGAGGGTTTTATTTGTTTCATGATGTCCATATTTTTGTCATCAAATCCTAACCATTGGAGTCTATTTTTAACAATTACTTTCCATGGTCTTTCTCAATAAGATTCAAAATCTCTTTTTTTACATTGGAGATCTTTTGCTTTAATTTAAACGCCAAGATCCACTCACAAGCTTCCAATGAATTCTGGAACAATTCAGCTCTAAGAGCAATACTTGAATCACAGCTTCACACACAGCAGATCTTGCAGATAAACTGTAACAGAGGTTGATTGAATGATTCATCCACTGTCTATATCAAGATTCCAGTTCTATACAATAATCAAATTTAGTACCTGAATAGCACCTGGTATGTAATTGCCAGCTCAGGAAAATAGGTCTTTGAAATGTGCAGCCCCCACATCCAGTCTTGCCCCTTGCCCCTCATGGCTAATAGGATCATGTAGGGCTGGGTCAGTTGACTGGGTCCAGGAAGTTATAAATGCCTTTCTGTGGGAGGGATAGTTCTGATTGTTTTGAAAGAAGTGATTGTGAGATCTCTCTTGAAGAATGCATCCCTGGAACCAAAGCATATAAACAATTACCACCCAGTGGCTAATATCCCATTCTTGGGCAAGGTGCTTGAGCACGTGGTGAAGCCAAGTGAATCTGTGGTTGTCCTAAATAGGTGCCTAGAAAAGGTAATAGGATGGATGAGGGCTGATAAATTGAAGCTGAATCCAGACAAGACAGATAGGCTGTTGGTCAATGGAGAAGCTGATCAGGAAATGCAGAGAGGAACTGCTTGTCCTGAAGGAGGTTGCACTCCCATTGAAGGAGCAGGTTCGTAGCCTGGGGTTGCTACTGGACCTTGGCCTACAGTTGGAGGGTTAGGTCTCCTCTATGGCACATAGCTCCTTTTATCAGCTCTGGCTGGTTTGACAGCTACAAAAGTTCTCTGAAAAGCATTATTTGACCACAGTAATCTATGCTCTGATCACATCCAAGTTAGATTACTGTAGTGTTCTCTGTATGGGACTGCCTTTGAAAATGGTCTGGAAACATCAACTATGGATGGGCATGAACCGGCTCATGAACTAAAGTTTCTGATGAATTCTGGCCAGTTTGTGTTTCACAAACTGAAGTTCATGGCAAGTCAACCAGTGTGAACTTTGCATGGACCTTCAAGCAGTTTGTGGCAGTTTGTGAATGGATACATTTCTAGACAGAACGGCTCCAGTCAAACAAAATATTTACCAAACAAAGTAACAAAGCAATGGGGGGGGCAGAATTCTGCAGCCTTATTTATTTATTTTTGACATTTTTTACCCTGCCATCCCCGCAAGCAGGATCCAGCCTTAGAAATATCAGTAGGTTTCCTGTGTGTTTGATCTGTGTATCTTGCATTTTTGAACCTGTGCCTGACATTTCCCACAAAGGCATTTCCTGAGGGCATCTTCTTTGAGGAGCCATAACTTGGACCCCTGAAATCCAATCTGCACATAATCTGGAGGGCGTGTAGATGAGCATCAGTGGAGGTCTACTGTGAGTTTGATGTCTCTAACTTGCACGTGGTCCATTCTATGCTCTCCTGAACCTCCTGAACCTGTGCCTGTCAGAATGACCACCTTATTTTTTTGGAGGGGGGGGCATAACTCAGACGTTGTAAATCCACTCCTTACCAGATTTGGAGGGCAGGTAGAGGAGAGTCAGCCAGAGCTCCTCTGTGAGTTTGGTGTCTCTAGCATGCTGGCAGTGGGGGTGTTCTACTACATCACAAACTGAACCAATTTGTTTGGTGGCTAAAAGTGTGACAGTTCATGGTTCACAAACCAGGCATGCCATGAACCACGAGCCACATTTCTCAGTTCATGCCCTTCCCTAACATTGACGGGTTCAAAATGCAGCAGCCAGACTATTGTCAGGGATGGGTTACAGGGATCATATCAACCCTCTGCTGAAAAATCTGCACTGGTTACCCACCTGTCTTCAGGCACAATTAAAAGTGCTGCTTCTTGTCTTTAAGGCACTAAATTGCCTTAAGGGTACCTGAAGGCCCATCTATCTAGCCAGCCTGTTAAGATCTGCCTCTCAAGCCCTCTCTGTGCCCCTGTCTTCAGAGGGTAGGCAGAGGGTGACTACAGACAGGGCATTTTCTGGTGATACTTCACTTCTGGAATACCCTCCCTCTTGAGGCTCTCTTGGGACCTACTGTACTTTCTTTGAGGTGCCAGGCCAAAACACATCTCTTTTTTTACCCCTGTTTTTAATTAGAGCTTTTATCTTACCAGCTTTTAAAATGGTCTGCTTATGTTTTATAGATAGTTTTAACACTGTTTATTTCTAATGTTTATATACTGTTACCTTGTTTTAATGGTAAGCTATCTCAAGCAGGACTCTGAAGAGGCAACATAGAAATATCCTAAATGAATCAACAGAAGCTGGGAGAAGCTGCAGCTGGTTGAGCATCAATCCTGAGGGTTTCAATCTGGCAGATTTATTTTGCTAGTCTAGCACTTCTAGTTTGGCTTCCCTTGAAATCTGCTCTGACTTTCACTTTGGGTGACATTTCAGAGGAATCACCAGTGCACATGCTTATGGAGGAGAAAATTGCTCAGCATTTACCCTCCCACCCAGTTCTGCCTAATCTTGTTGCTAAAAACTCAAGCACACAAAAAATATGGAAAATATTTGCTCTGTGGTAAAAATTTACCTAGTCATAAAATAATTGCTTCTAAACTGTTAGTCATTCATGACATGATCCTAATTGCATTATACTTAGGAGAGCATAATGAAACAGGCTTCAGAATTTACCCTGAAGCACTTTTATAGCAATATTGGTTTGGGAGCTGTAATTTGCATAAATGAAATGAATAAATGAAAAGAGAAGGGTATTTTTTCAACACATTTGTTACCAAGCCACTTTATCATTTAAGCAATTAACAAGATGTTGAGAATATAATTCACACATTCAATTGAAAATGAATTAATAATGCTGACTTCTCTGTATATATGCAACATTTGTTTGCAGAAGGATAACAATGTTTATTTCTGTTGCCTGAGAAACACAGGTTTCTAGGGTAGTTTCTTTATATACTCCAAAGGTATTAAACAACACAAGGGAACAATGTGACTGAAAGAAACTATATTATGATTAAAAGTAGTCAATGGAATGGTCAGTTCTGTATTCATGGTCATAATAGTTCACTGTTTCGCTGTAGTCCATTACAGTGCATTGTTTCAAAAGTTGAAAAATCATCATTAGGAAATGATAAAATCTAAAAAGTTCTTGTCACTGGTTCAGGCTTCCCTCTCCCCTTGCTGCCAGTTTGCCTGCCCCCATCTCTCTAGTTTCCCCTTTTCCTTGCCACTGGCCCCATTCCCTCTCTGGCCATTTTCCCTAGCCTAACCTGCTTCCCACCACATTGTCTGGCCTCATTTTCAGCTCCTCCTACAAGTTCCATTTTTCTTCCTCTCCTTGCTTGGTGTTGGTTGCCACTCTGTTGGGCACTATGTTGTGCATTTATTTATTTACTTCATTTTTCACCCATGTTTCTCTCTCAAAGCAGACTGCAGAATATACAGCAATCAAAAAGCAGAGAACTCCAATGAATAGTGTGGTAGAACTAAGACTCCAGAAGTGGACAACAATGCAAACAACAATGACAACAAAACCTTTTTAAGGCATGACATAATATATCATAGAAAACGGTTAACAAAGGAAGAAGATGGTACAGTAAAAGAAAGATGATACATTGGCTGAGTACAGACTGGCAGCCAGTCGTAGCAAAAAAACCCAACGGATTAAACTATACCGGGTTTTCCCGTTCACACTGCGGGGGCCTCTGCCAGAAGATACGGGACGGAGGTGCGTGGGAGCGTTCAGACTGCCGCGCCAGAGGCATAAGCGCATTTTGCCGATTTTTTTTTTTTTTGCCCTGCAACGCCGGCACCACATTGGGCAGTGGAGCGGAGCACAGCCAATCACACCGCTGCTGCCTCCTGCCCAATGTGGGTTGCTCCCGGCTTTTCGGCTGTGCATTCAGACTCCCCAGAAGCGGAAAAACGCACAACACATGCGGGCTTTTGGATTTGCTACAGCTTTTATCAGGTATTTTTTAAATCCGGCAATGAAGCGCAACAGCACGGGTTGGCTATGGGTGGGGGACGCCAGGCAGATGTGCCTGTGTGAACGTCCCATTTACTCTGGGATTGAATCGTCATTGGCCCGGGGTCCCTACCGGGGCAAATTGCCAGTCTGAACTCAGCCATTAAAAGAATTCACAATAGACTACAAACCTATCCATTTTACAGCTACCTCCCATGCTGTTCCATTTTACTACAGTTCTGATCTCTTTACAGGAATGCCCTCCTAAATATTCTTCTTTGCACATTCTGCACAATGACAGAAACACAGGGGTCCTTCCTGGCTTTCTCAAAAAGACTTTTCCATAGAGTGGGAGAAACCACAGAACATGTAAGTGCATGGATGCCAATTTCACCCATTTTCATAGTAGCATCTTCAGATGTTGTTGTTGTTCAGTCACACAGTTGAGTCCAACTCTTCGCGACCCCATGGACCACATCATGCCAGGCCCTCCTGTCTTCTGTCGTGCTCTGGAGTTTGCTTAATTTCATGTTCACTGCATCAATAACACTTTCTAATCATCTCATCCTTTGCTGTCCCCTTCTTCTTTTACCTTCAATCCTTCCTAGCATCAGGGTCTTCTCCAGTCAGTGCTCCCTTCTCATTTGGTGGACAAAGTATTTGTGCTTCAGCTTCAGTATCTGGCCTTCCAGGGAACAGTCAGGGTTGATTTCTTTTAGGATTGACTGATTTGATCTTCTTGCAGTCCAAGGGACTCTCAAGACTCTTCTCCAGCACCATAATTCAAAAGCATCTATTCTTCGGCACTCAGCCATCTTCAGAGGGCTTTGCCCAAATGAGTGAAGCTGTTATAGGCAGCACAGCAGAAGAGGTAGTCCTGCAGGTATGGAGGTCTAAGGCCATTAAGGGCTTTGTAGATGATAACAAGAACCCTGAATTGAGCCATTTTGTTCCTGTATCTGTGCATGTACAGACATTGCCATTAACTTTTTGAGAAACTAGTGTTTCTATAAACTTGCATTTCCCCTCCAAGTTTACTTTTAGAGACTTAAATGTGGTTTTGGAAACAGCCTCTATGCCACAGATGAGACTTGGATATATATTCAAAGGATCGCCATATAGTCAGCATTCTCTGAGATAGACATGTACAGGGCTATTTTTGGGCAGGAACGCATAGGAACAGAGTTTTGGCTGGCTCCTGATTTGGCCACGCCCAACAGGAACTCATTAGCATAATAGGCCACTTCCAACAGCAGAAACTCATCAAGATTGGCTACATTTGGGGTGTGTGGCCTAACATGCAAAGGAGTTCCTGCTACAAAAAAAGCCCTGCTACAAAAACAAACAAAGTAAACGGAATAAGAAGCAAAAGGTAGGCGTGGCTGGATGACCACAGTACTGGTAACATGGGGGGATGGCCTAATATGCTAATGAGTTTCTGCTGTTGGGTGTAGCCTATTATGCTAATGAGTTCCTGCTGGGCTTTTTCTACAAAAAAAGCCCTGGACATGTATATATAACTACCAGCAGTACTGAAGATAAAGTGGGGGTAGTGGGTACATTACCCTACCCAGAGTGTGGATTTTCTTACACCTAAGTTTTATTTATTTGTTTACTTAATTTAGACTCCATCTTCCTCCCAATTGGGGACCCCAAGTGGCCTACAATGTTATCTCCTCCTCCATTGTATCCTCGCAACCACCAGTGAGGTAGATTCAGATGTGGTTCAAGGTTGCCCAGCAAACGTCCATGGCAGAGTAGAGATCTGAATCTGTGTCTCCCACACCCTCCTCCAGCAGTGTGACCACTATATCATGTTGGCTTCTCGTATTTTTTTTAAAAAAACAACTTTTAAAGTAAGCATGGCAAAGTGTTTAAAGGGAAATGAGTAAATTATTTTTTATTCAAGGAAGGCATTCAACTGGGTAAAAATTTCTAAATTTAGAAATAACCATTCTTCTCCAATGCATGTCTCTGATCCTGACATTCAAATACACAGTGATTTGAATACAGCAATAGGATTACAGAAGGTCCTCTTGATTATGAGGAAATAAGTCATGTGTCTCCAATCCATGAAATGATACTTACTACAATGGTTATAGCAGGTAGATGGGTGGGTAAGGAAAATCATAGTTTCTCTGCCACTTTATTTCAGTGTTATTAGACTAACTATGCCATCAATGTCACATCTTCCTTTGCTCATTTTCAATCGATTTATAGCCCTTGACTAAGAAAGAAATATTTATCCCTGCAGTCTGAAGATGAGTGATGCTCTCACTCATTGTCAGTATGTATTCCCTTTCACAATAAACCTTCCTAATATATCAATAGATGGCAGCAGCTGAATTCTCAAAAAAACATAGCTAAAACCTCTCAATTGTGTCTTTCTGGAGACAAAACAGATACTCTCTTTGCACTTAAAATAATTTATATGTTATCATAAACCAGGGTCAGTGTACAATTTGCCTTATTTATTTCCTTCTTAGACCTATTCTCATCAACTTTCATAATACGGCACCAATTTTGCTGCAAGCTATAAACTCAGGACACCACCAACTCAACATGGGATCAAAGACAAAGGTCAGCTACGCTATATTAATATTTTTATAGGAACTGTGACCTGAACTAGTTGTTTACTGGAAAGGCATGCTGATTTTTACTCAACAAACTTGTAAAAGTGTGTGTGTGTGTGTGTGTATACACACACACACACATTGCTAGTATACACATTACTAGTATACACACACATACATGTATTTTAAGGAAAGAAACAATCTTGAGTTCTAGAGACTGGCTCTGACTCCCCCCCCCAACTGTACAACTCTGTTAAAAAAAATGTATTGTTACAGAGAACTTTTTGCTGGTGAATGTTACAGCAGAAGACTTTATGCCTGATTAAGGAAACATTAATTAACTGGCTTGCTTTTTGTATAAAAGATGGGTTATAAATAAGAGGGAGAGAAGAGGAAGATCTACTATGAATAACTTCTGAGGAAGACCAACATCTAGATGCTCATCACTTACCACAGAAGCTGTTCCACAAGAGAACAAGGATGGGACTTTTCTAATTTTTGTGATACAGGATCACATTACTAGTTGTGAGATTTTTCTGTTACCTGTGTGATATATAAAGATTTGTATTTTATGAACTATAACATACAGTAGACACATATCACAGTGATTGCTTGTTTTTGTTTACATTTTTGACAGAACAATTTTATTTCAGAAAATAATTTTGAAACTGAAATAATGTTTATTTTTTTAAAAGATTATTTAACAAAACAAAACTCTGGTTGAATTGACTGCTGCTATGTCAAAATGGTATCTTGGGTGGTTTCCATGCACTATCACAAACTGAGTTCAGCCAGGTGTGACCAACTGCTCTTAACAACAGGTTTCCTAGTGCAGCAATTTCAGTGAGCTGGGAGTTGAAGAGTTAACTCTTCGCTGGAATGGAGAGCTTGAGTGACAGGCTGCTCCCCCCCCACCTTCCCTCTGACTGACCAGTGCCAGCTGAGGAGAACTATATGATTAGCTGAGTGCTGAGTCCCCTCGTGGTTTCTTTTTGGAGTCATTTGGTCAGTTGGTCTTTGGGGAAGTCAGTCAGTTGGCTTCTGACAGAGCTGGTTGGAGTCAATGGGTGTGTTCAGACGCTCCATTTGAATCGCTTTTGGCACATTTCAGGAATGAATTTTATGTGTACGTTCACACATCCAACATTTGCGCACCATCCCCAGCCATCACTTTCCGGATCAACCCCCCTTTAAAAAGGAGTATTTTGATACCACTTACCCAAGTGGTGTTTTCCTGATTCTCCGGTTCTAGTCGCACTTTTCTGACATCTGATTGCTCCTGCGATGTCAAGCCACTTCCGGGTGCTTCAACCCCCTCCTCTCTGGAAAGCTGCCATGGAAGCCTCAGGCTTCTGCTTTTTGTTTGCCATTTTTTTATGCCTTGGCACTGTGCACATAGGCGGAGCACCACTCCTAAGTTAATAAAAGCAAAGTTTAAATGGTGCCTAGTTTTAGCATTTAGATGAGTTTGGGATCTCACAGAGGCCAGTTTCAGGGTAAGAGTTTAAAGGGAAGTGTGGAAATTGCTGTTCTATTCACATGAGGAAATTTTAGTTCTACAGATGGCTGCCTGTGCTCATGCTCAAACTGAGAGGGAAAAAAAACCCACTGATGCATGCTCCGTGTGTGGACGGCGGGGAGTGATTTGGCTGCGCAGCAATCCGGAACAAGGAGGTGAGTGTGATCGCAATTCTCCGGGTTAAGAAACCACATTGGGACCGGAGCAATTTACACCACTCCCAGCACACTGTCTGAATGCACCCAATGAGTCTGACAGAGTCAGTCAGACAGAGTCACCTTTGGATTGAAGGGAAATGACTCCTTGCCTTAACTGTTTTCTATCAATTCTGAGGACAAATTCAGTATCAGAACTGAATGTCTAAGAGTCAGCCTAAACTGAAGTCTGTTTTACACAGACACCAGAACTGGCTGAGATTTTTGTAAGGCTGATTGAGTGATATGCTGAAACTCCCATTCAAGCCAAAAGAAAAGGGTTTTGTCTTCTAAGAAGAATAATTTCTGCCCAGTTACACAGGAGGGGTTGCCCTGAGGAGACCCCTGGTCTGTTGTGAAAGGAATCATATTTAGACACCTCGGGATATTGAAATAAACTGTGGTTTCCAAAAGGGGGAGCATTTAGGTACACAAATAAAGATACAATCTCCAGGAAACCTGTAGAGTCATAGGGAACTATATGAAGAAACACTTTAACTGTAACAAAAATAGTCAAATGCCTCTCAGTGTTAAGGTCCAAGAATATATGAAAACAAGCTTCAACAACACTATTTTGATAGTTAAAAGAAATATAATCTGTAGTAACAATTTTTACCTCAGTATTTCCAACCCATGACTACACCTATTCAATTCCTGCCTGTTAAACAAAATCATTATTTCTGTTTGAATGTTGTATTGTCTCAAGTGCTATTTGAAGGGAAAAACAAGAGGGCTCCTGCTTATCCCCTCAAGTGCCAGGGCTGGGCTAAAAGACAAATTAGATCTTTGTGATGGGATGGGACAGACAGACTTTTAAAACAATTATTTATTATTTCCTCAGCCTAGAGGAAGTTGACAGATTGATCTCAACTGTATGTTCAATCACATGCAGCCTTGACTCTTGACCTTCCTGGCTAATTAAAGCAGGGCATGAGGGGTTCCGAGGTGCCCTTAGGGATATTATCAACAAGTCCTTCTCTGGGGGGCTGTTCCTGGGGGCTCTCAAGGAAGCGATGGTCTGCCCTCTCCTTAAAAAACATCCTTGGATCCAGCTGAATTGGCTAACTACCAGCCAGTTTCCAATTTGTTCTATTTGGGCAAATTAATAGAGAGGGCTGTGGCAATACAGTTGCAGAGCTTTCTGGATGACATTTCCATGCTAGATCCCTTCCAGTCTGGCTTCAGCCTAGGCCATGGGGCGGAGACAGCACTGGTTGCCCTCACAGACGACCTCCGGAGGCATCTGGATTGGGGCAGGATGTTGTTGTTGGACCTGTTGATGGCATTTGACACAGTTGACTACCAGTTACTGGCCCACTGCCCTGCCGACATGGGGATTTAGGGGCTTGCCTTGCAATGGCTCGTCTCTTTTCTCCAAGCTCAGGGACAAAGGGTGGCTCTTGGGGAGAAGCTGTCCTGAAGGCACCCACTAATCTGTGGAGTGCCACAGGGGGCGGTGCTTTCCGCGATGTTATTCAACATCTATATGTGCCCCCTTGCCCAGATTGCCCAGAGGCATGGGCTAGGGTGTCACCAATATGCAAATGACACCCAGCTCTATCTGTTGTTGGGCGTTCAGTCTGTACAGGACATGGCTGGATGGTTTAGACGGAATCAATTGAAATTGAATTCAACGAAGACGGAGGTCCTGTGCCTGAATCAGAGTGGTCTGAGGGTAGGGATCCCACTACCGGCCTTCGATGGGGCACCATTGGTGCCAGCGCTGAGGGTCAGGAGCTTGGGAGTGCTCCTGGATGCTTCCCTAACAATGGAGGCCCAGGTAGCAGCCACTGCCAAAGCAGCCATTCATCACCTTTGGCTGATTAGGCAGTTGGTTCCCTTCCTCGAACGCAATGATCTGGCATCAGTGATCCACACTATGGTCACCTCAAGGTTAGACTACTGCAATGCTCTCTACATGGGGCTGCCCTCGGTGTAACTCCGGAAGCTGCAGCTGGTGCAAAATGCGGTGGCCAGGCTGTTGATAGGTCTCCCTATGTGGGAGCACATCCGACCTGTGCTACAGGCATTGCACTGACTGCCAATAGCATACTGGATTCATTTCAAGGTGCTGGTTTTGATCTTTAAAGCCCTTTATGGTCAGGGACCTGCCTATCTGAGGGACTGCCTTTCCCCTCATGTTCCTCAGAGAGCACTACGATCAGGGTCACAAAACCATTTGGCCATCCCTAGTCCTAAGGATGCCAGATTGACATCGACCAGGACTAAGGCATTCTCTTTGGCAGCTCCGACTTATTGGAACAAGCTCCCTGGTGAGATCAGGGCCCTGTGCCAACTTATTTCCAGCTGAAGCCACCTGGAGGGGAGGCACCGCTGAAAGTGTTCTAAACACACTTTACTACATCTGGACCACCATGGATATATCAAACTGTTTGCTGTGTATTTTATTGTGTATCTTGAACTGTGATGAATATTGTTTTTACTGGGTTTTATGTAAGCCAGCCTAAATAAATAAATCCACACTATTTGGGGCTGCTTAGTCACAGCTGGGAACAAATTTTGGTGAGAAAACCTTCCTGATAGTGGGGAAGCGCCAGGATTGGGGTTTGACATACCACAGCCAAGTAGGGGTGATTTTACATTATTTACAGTTCAATCTTATACAGAGTTACTACAGTCTAAGCAGAGTGAAATCAAAGGGCTTAGACTGGAGTAACTTTTCTTAGTATTGAACAGTTAGTCTTGGTATTATAGTCCAAATTCCTATTTTGATTTAAGAATATGAGAACATAAGAGAAGCCAATGTTGAATCAGGCCAATGGCCCATCTAGTCCAACACTCTGTCACACAGTGGCCAAAAATACCAGGTGCCATCAGGAGGTCCAGCAGTGGGGCCAGGATACGAGAAGCCCTCCCACTGCTGCCCCCCCCAGCACCAAGAATAGAGTGCATCACCTGCCCCAGACTGAGAGTTCCTATCTATACCTTGTGGCTAATAGCCACTGATGGACTTCTGCTCCATATGTTTATCTATTTCATATCCTCTTTGTATCAATCAACCTGGCCAATTTCTGTTCTCATGCTGTCCAGTGTCAGGACTCAGCACAGCCCCAATCCAATCCCTTCCAGGAGAAAGGCAGACTCCTGGTCACCGGGGCACACTTAGTGACAGAAGCTGAGCAAGGCAGTGACAGCTGCGAGGCCAGGAAAGCAGAGGCAGCTTTAGCCATAACAAAGGTGAAGGAGGAGGAGGCTGCCAGGATCAAGCTGTAGGACATCCCGACAAGGATGCTGATGGTGTCATCTGCTGGTGACAGCTCTTTGGAGTCTGCATCCACTAGGAAGAGGCCTGATTGTGAGCAGGAGAGGCCGGAGATAGCAGCAGCTTCAGTACAGCAGGCAAAGAGACTGGATCACCTGGCAGTGCCCAGTGAGGGGGCAGAAACAGGCCAGGGCTGGGCATGGGCAGGCTGAAGGGAAATGGGGGAAGAAGAGCACCTCTCAGAGGGAAAGAAGGCCAAAGGGCAAGAGGGCTGGATTGGGCCAAGGCCCAGGAAGGGGTAGGTCCAAGGGGTTACACAAGAGGGGAAGCTTAATCCATGTCAGGGAGAAAGGAAGGACTGCATGTATAAGGTAAGGGAGAAAGCTAGGGTGAGCCATTCCTGAGAAGGAAGAATTCTGGAACCCCCTCTGCTTCCCATTCAGAGGCCTGTAGTGGAGCCTACTTGACTCTGGCCAGGACGGTGAAAGGTAGTTGCACCAAACAAGGGCTCAAGGAGCTCCACACATGCCATTCTCTGATTCCTTGCACCATTATTTCTACATGTTCAACATTTTTCTGTGTTATTTATATGTCAATAAATTAGTATTATACATTTTATAATCTTCATATATATAAATGAAATATATTATTTGTGTAAGTGCTATGTAATATAGAAGATGCATATGTAATAAAATGTATCTACAAAACCAGCTGTGAAAATCAGAAATATGACTGAATGCAAAAGGAAATGAAGTAGAATGCAATCTCTCCTCCCTACTGAGTGCCAGTTGGGACACATCAAAAGCAGAATTTAGCTTGCAGTAGTGCAAAAGACCCAAAGCAGCTTACAAGAAAAGTACATAAATAAATCAATGCACATCAAACAACACAAGTACATTTTAGAGCCATCCTGGATTCATTGGTTGGCTTGATCACAGGCTGCAAGTCACAGGCTGAAAACTACAAGGCTACGAGACAGAGACAGTCACAGCAGACCATACTGTGGATCAATTTGCCTAGGCCCTATTAGCTTCAAATGAGGCACGAGACTCATTTTGGTTTATGGCAAATGTGGTCAGCCAATAAAGAGAATGCATGTAACTTTGTTTTCTTTTTGAGACCCCTGAAATGTGATATCTGCAAAGGCCTCTCTCTGTAATGTTTTGAGATGACATGTATTATGTTGCCTCCTTGCCTTCCTTAGTATTTCCTACTTATTTTTGCTACCACCAAAGGCTTTTGCCTTAGACTTCTTAGCTGAACCCAAAGAACAGGAAGGCTTAGTGATATTCAGTAGAATGACAGAACAGTCAGTGCGTGGGCATGGCTTTGAGGTAAGAAGGGATCCTTTATTCTAAATAAAAGTTGCTTTTGCTTAAACATAAATAGAGTTTATTAAGGAGTATAACAACAATGGTTTTAGCATGGTTCATAAGCATCATGGTTTCAGACAGGTACAATTCTCCATGTTCCTTTAAAGTTCCTTAAACAGACCTAGCCACAAAGGCTTATTTTCCTCTCTTTTTACAGGCTAATAACTTCCAAAAAGGCTTATTTCCCTCATGGCACTTAGCCTAATAACCTCCACAAAGAACACCGATTTCTCTCACTCTCCTTAGCAGCTCACTCAATCACTTCACCCACTCCACTCCCTTCTCCTCTCTCACATGAAACCTCTCCAGAAACCAGACAACTCTGCCCCCTAGGGTACAGCTACCATCCAATCATAACACACTTTGATCACCCTTCCAGCCCCTCACTTTCTTATTCTAGAGGCCTGTTTTTTAAACCACACCAACATACATATAAAACCCCATATGAAAACAGAGAAATAAAAAATATTTTCCTAGCAAAACACCACAGGGCAGTAGGCTTAATTATTCAGCTAGACTTTCTAACCTATAACAAGTTTGCTGTGGTTGACAAATCCAGTCTCATAATTGGCAGCATGAGATTAGCTAGTTGCTATATTTAGAGCCAAGCAGGATTGTTTGGGATTTTCACAAGATTGACTTTTTGTTTGCTTGCTTCATGCTGTTCCTGTGGACAGGGTGCTTGCCCTTAAATAGGCCTGATTGTAAAACTGGGTGTGCTGTGAAGGAGCACCCTTGGTGCTGAGCAGCACATTTGGAAGCTGGTAGGAGCCTTGCAGCACATCACGGGAGAGAGATGAAACTTGGCACGTTTCTGCACATATGGCTGTACAGGCAGTGATAAGCAATGCATTAAAAATAAAATTCTGTGGTGGTCTGGAGATGGGAAGAATTGATCAAGTTCTCCCCTCTTCTCTGATGATTTGTTATTCTAGCTGCACGTTTTCCAGAAGGAGCAGACGCAGGACACAAGGGTGCTTTGGTTAAAGCTCCAGTCTTTATTAATTACTTACAAATACTGATGAATCAGGAGAACTCTCTTAAGGGGAAGCACAGATTTTATACTCTTTTCCTCTTGTGCCTCTTCCTGGGGTGATTTCCCCCTTATGGCCATCACAGGTACTTTTCTGGGATGTGGCCACCTTCTCTTCCTGTCCACAGAACCCTCAAGGCATATTATTTTATTTTTGGATTTCCCCTTTCTAATTTTCCTTTTCTTCCCTGGGAACATCTGGAACTTTCCAGGTGAAGGGCCCCTGGCCAGAACAGACCCCTATTCTACATTTGGGCTTTGTTCTCCTAACTCACCCCTCACTACCACTTCTCCACATTTATCTTAAAACACAAATTTAATCTATCTTAGATGTGGTAAACACATATTCCTTGGTGAACTGAGTGCTGCCTGGCAGCTGCTAATCATCCTGTGGTTAGGTTGGGCCTGATATTACAAATCTTGTGCTTTCTTATGAGCATCAAAACTCACTTTTAATTGCATATGCACTATGAATTCTTCTGCTTTGGGAGAATGTTTGTTCTATCTTGTCTTCTTAATATAAATTAATTTCTACTTTTCCCAAGCACTGCGGTCTAGCTGAGCAGCAGCATCTCTTCTGGCATTGCTGCAAGCCTGCACCTGGAAAATCACCATCCTGGCTACAGAAACCAGGAGGGTTCATTTCTGGAACCTAATAAATTTCATATCCATCAAAGGCTGGTGGAAGCACCGGCTGAATTTGGAACCAGGGTGGATCTGTCCAAAAGCCAGACCAGGCAGATGGCTAGTGCAACCCATCCTCAAAAATCATCAACTTATCAAAATAAATAGTGATAGAGATCAGCCATTTAATTAAGGCATTAGTTAAATAATTGAAATAAAAATAGTTGAACTCACTTTCAGTTGTCTTGTGTCATCTTTGGGGGCAGGTTGCTGGTTGATACTGAGAGGGAAAGGGCCAGGAGCTAAAGGGCCAAGGACTCATGGCTCTGGCCACCTTTAAAAGGTACCTGAGACAGAAAGGGGAAAAGGCCCAGTAGTTAAAGGACCAAATTCACAGTTCAGGGTGCGGGGCCAGATAAGAGCGAGGAAGTCAAGGCACAGTCCGGGGTCAAGAGCCAGGCAAACCCACCAACCAGGAAAATCCAAGTCCAAAGCGCAAAGCAAAAGCGGGGTGGTCAGGGTACAGTCCGAAGTTAAGAGCCAGGCAGACAAACCAACCAGGGAAGCCAAGTCCAAAACACAAACTGTCAGAGTTGTCCAGAGTGTCCAAGAGTCAAGAGTCTGGGAGTCAAAGGTTCAAAGTGCAGGTCCAAGTGTAGTCATGTAAGCCATGGACAAGGAGCTAAGGATGTTGAGACAGGAACTGGGAGTCAGTAACATGAGCGAGGAGGTGCAAAGCTTAGTCAAAGTGACTAGTTGCTGGCATGACTTGCCGCCATGAGTGCGAGGGCTAAATAGCTCACTAAGCTGCCGGCAATTAGTGTGCCCCAAGCACGTCCCAGCTCCTACTAGTACTCAGGGCTGAATGAGTGTCTGTGGTGCATGCGTGCCTCTCACTGCCAGGCTGCCATGTTCCATTGGCGCTGTTGTCTCAAGCGGGAAACTGGTGGAGGTGAATTGGGGGGAGTGCTGACTAGGCGGGAATCTGCCTCAGCTGTTCCTGGAGCAGCCTCCAAACTCTCCACATTGTCAGGTGTGGGATTTTCTGGCATCAGGAGCTCATTCCTAGCAGCACTTAGCTCCTCTGCTGGAGCCGTGGGCTCGGGTTCAGCAGGAGCTGTGACACTGACCACCTTTAAAAGATATAAAAGGGTCAGGAGCTAAAGGACCAAAGGCTCATGGATCTGGCCACCTTTAAAAGGTACCTGAGACAGGAAGGGGGAAAGGGCCACGAGTTAAAGGACCAAATTCATGAATTTGACCACCTTTAAAAGATATCTGAGAGAGGAAGGGGAAACACAATCCTCATCAAAGATGTTACATACCTGGCAAATATGTTCCTCCTCTTACTCCTTCCTTCCTGCTGTTGTGTGCACCTCTTAAAAAAATGACTAATTCAGAGATGTGTTTCAAATATTTCCTTTAGGTTTATTAGGCATGTTACATGTTTTCAGTCCCTTTAGTAATAATTCCTAGCATGGTGTATGTCCTTTTCACTGCTACCACACACTGGGTTGACATTTTCAATAAGTTTTCCACTACAACCCCAAGAGCTCTTTCTCTTTCAGCATCAACCAGTTCAGACTCCATCAGCATACATTTAAGATGAGGATTTTTATTCCAACAGGCATTACCTTATACTGACCCACATTGAAATTCATTTGCCATGTTGTTACCCACTTGTCCAATTAAGAGAGATCCTGTTGTACTTCTTCACAGTCCACCTTGGTTTTCACAACCCTGAATAATAGGGTATCATCTGAAAACTTGGCTTATACACTGCTCACTCCCAATTCCATATGATTTTATGAACAAATTAAATAGCACCAGTCCTAATACTGATCCTTGTCAGTCCCCACTGCTCATTAACTTCCATTGCATTCCATATATTCCTATGCTCTGCTTCCTGCCCTCGAATTATCTATTAGTCTTATTATCCCATGACTGGTTGTTACAACTCAGCCTCAGTGTCGAATATTTTCTGAATATTCAGAAAGGAGCATTTTGAACAGTTGGGAGGGGACAATTTTTTCAGCTCCAATTTATTTCAAGATGGAAGAAAACTGTTCAATGCTGTATGGTAGCTAAAACTCTGAAGCATATTGTATACTAAGGAACAATGTTGAATATTAGAGTCTGCAGATCTCTAGATGATATTTATTCATTTATAGTTTGTCTTTCTCCCTGGGACTCAAGGCAGATTATATTCATTTGAATAATTCAGTAATAAAAAAATCAATTTGTAATTTCTAGCTCATGCTGGAAATATGAGGTAACTGAAAGGTATGACTCCAGTTCATGTTCCAGTTTCAGAATTCATTATAGAAATTCTCCCAGTTAATCTGGAATTAAGGAGGAATGAAACACAGCACAAAGTGAATATTTCAAACAATAAAGAAATTAAATGAGGGAATCTGTTCATTCCATGTGATCAAGGTTTTTTTTTTTATTTTCCCAAGAAAAAGTGGGACACAGAAAGGAAAAGGGGGTAGGGGAAAATATGAATTCATAAAAAATATCAAATATAACAAGTAGTTACAACAAGTAAAATAAACTATTAGTAAAAATACATGTTTCAAATATGGAAGCAGATAATAAAACATCATTATTTCAGTGTTCTGGAATGAGTTCTCTCTTTAAAAGAATAAACAAAAAGTTTCCTAATATTAGCAATGATCTATTAGCAATAAAACAGGATACATCTTTAAAAATTAAACAAATTTCTGTGCTAAATTTAAACCATCCTTAAAACCTGGGTTTTATTTAATCATTTGTCAGATTCTAGGTCTTATTCTTACTAAATATTTAAATGCTAATGAAATACTAACTAAAAAGATTAAAACCATAATCAATATCTTTATCACCTTTAATATAATATTCAGTTAATTTCAAGAATCAAGAAATTTAACCATTCCCAAACTATGAGTAGTAAACTTGCCATTTCTGCTGAAATTCTTTCAATGGTCTTCTGTTTATATAGTTAGTTTGGCCATTGTTGTATACTCAGTTAGTTTTTCTTTCCAGATCTCTACTGCAGGGCATTTTTCTGTCTTCCATTGCATTGTAAATGTTACTCTGGCAGCTGTCAACGTGAGGTTTTTTTCTATATTGTCTAGCAGGATTCCCAATAACATAGCCTCTGGTTTAATTGGGAATTTGGTTTTTAAAAGATTTTGGATGTATATTTTTCCAGTATCTTTTTGTCTTGATGCAGGTTCACCACATATGATAAAAAGTGCCTTCTACTTCTTTACATTCCCAGCATTCCTGTTCATCTTTTCATTGTCTTATGGGATAACAGAACATTGATAGAACATTTTATACCAGTTTTCTCTTAATGCTTGGCTAGCAGAAAATTTAATATCCTTAATCCATAGGTTTTCCCAGCATGAAACTATATTTCCTCACCAAAAGTTTTATTCATTTAATCAAACAGGGTTTAACCTGTTCTTCAGAATCATATTGTTTTAAAATATCTTCTTGCAGCAAAAGATTGTAATTCATTCTCTGTCTTCTTATAGATGTTTCTCTATGCCATGTAACCAATAGTGGATTATGATCAGCAGTTGTTTTGGGCTGGATTGCAATGGACCTCAAATTTGTGAGTAGAGTCCTAGATGTCTAGCACATGCCAATTCATGAGTATGTCTGGTGTCTGTCTGAAAAAAAGGATAGTCTCTCGAGTGAGAATTGAGGGTTCTCCATAAGTCTTTTAAGTTCAGCATTTGCATATAGGTGAATACATTTTTAGGTAGTTTTCCTCCTTTAGACTTCTTAGATCTGTCCATTTTTGGATCTAGTACTCCATTCATGCCACCGAAGATTAGAATTTCTCCCTCTTGAAAATCCAGAAGTGTTTTTTGGGGGGAATTGTAGAATTTTACTTTTGCATTATTTGGGGCATAGATAAAGGCCAGTGTAAAGATTTTATCTTCTGGAGGTCTTATTTTTAACAATATATATCTTGCTTCAGGATCTTTCAACTCTTCTGCTACAGTTAAGCGTTGAACTGTTATATAAGTCACAAAACCTTTTTTTCTTCTCAGTAGCTGAGGCTGAATATGCTTTGCCCAATTTCTTGTTATTTAAAATTTTCTTGTTTCCCTTTTTGACATCAGTCTCTTTCATAAAAAAATATAGATATTGTTTCTTTAACCAACTAAATGTCTTAGATGCTTTGGAAGGAGAGTTTAAGCCATTGATAGAGACATGATAGAGGTTTATAAGATTATGTATGGGATAGAGCAGGTAGAGAAAGATGACAGAGGTTTATAAGATTATGCATGGGATACAGCAGGTAGAGAAAGAGGTACTTTTCTCCCTTTTTCACAATACAAGAACTCATGGGCACTCAATGAAGTTGCTGAGTGGTCGGATTAGAATGGATAAAAGGAAGTACTTCTTCACCCAAAGAGTGATTAACACATGGAATTCACTGCCACAGGAGGTGGTGGCAGCTACAAGCATGGACAGCTTCAGGATTTGTTCTACTGTGCAATTTTTTGGCTTATTCACAATAGTCCATTTTTAAGAAATATAGCAATATCAAATGCTTAGGGATGGATAGACAACTGGGAAGTAGAATCATATTTTAACATTCTTATTGTTTAAATCTGTATTTCCAGGATCAAACTGATATCAGACATATATGAGAAAATGAAGCATAGAAGTTTCCTTAAAAATATTAATTCATTTGTGTTGAAAGCTTTGGCTGAAGGTAACAGACACGTTAATCTAGTACTTCTCCTCCTTAGTTCCAAGAGTTTTATAAGTTCTTTATATCTTTTTGCTGGTCAGAGAGAAATATTTCTCTCCCAGGACAGGACAGTTCGCCATAATAAAGAGATGAGACAAAATGGAGGGGGGACAACTCTTGGTTAAATCGCTTCACTTAAGTTGCTTATAATATCAGTGTTGTGTGCAAAGAAAAACCAAACAAACGGGGGGGGGGGAGACCTAATAAGAGATGGTATGAAAAAAAAACACAGGAAAAATCCAAGGTGGGTAGAGAAAGGTCTAGTCTTACTGGCAGATCATGCCTCCCTTTCCCCAAGGTCTTGATGTTATCAGAGCTGTTCTGGGAAAAAATCCAGATAAGTCCACCTGTCAAAAACCTTCCCCAGAAGGGGAGAGAGGATTGGAAATTCCACCCTCCAACATTTATAGCAAAATACCCTTGGTGGGGTAGAGACGAAGCACAGAGTGCTTCTAATGAGTGGCCCTGTTCACCTGGGAATCCCAGAATCTGTTCATTCAGTGATGTGCTGCCTTCAAAGGTTTTTTTTAAATGCTGAAGGATCCAAACCATGCATCCAGTTTTCATTTTAAAAGAGTTGTTTTTCAAGACAACATGGGAACATTTTACTATTAGTGTCTCTTACAAAAACCTCTACGTTACCACTTTGAGCACTCAGCAGTAGCTGCACAGATCTATCTGTATGCATAGATAGTTTTTAGAAACTTAGAAAAAATGCCTACTGTCTCAGACTAAAGGTCCATTTAGTTCAGTATCCTGTTTCCACAATTGCCAGCCAAACAAATGAGAGGGCAATAGCTCTCCCAAAACTATTTGTCTCCATTATCTCTTGTGCAGAGAGATACTGCCTCTAAACAAAATAATTCCATTTACCTTTCATGGTTTCTTGAAGAAATACTGGTGTCTTCTGTCCAGATTCTAACACTGGGTTAACTACAAGCAAAACATACAAAAGAGGGCTGAGAACAATTATTGGAAGCTGTCTGCTTTATTTGATTATACATGTTTTGTTTTATTTTCCCTCTTTCCAGAAATGAAGCCATGAAATTTATTTCCCTTTAGTCATTGTTGAGTCTTTATTTACAGCAGTTGCTTTTTCCTCGTGTCAATTTTTCACATTAAAATTAACACCTTTTCAATGTTATGTTGTGCCAATTGCATATAATTGGCATTAAAATGTTTTCAAATGGCATAAAAGAAACAAAGGAATCATCTGTAGCCCTCTGCATGTGACAGATATGTGCACTGAATCAACACACGTAGAGAAGGAGTGGATATGAGTGCTCTCGCTACTGTCCCCACTATGCATGACGTCCAGTTGTGCACATAGCCCCCAGGAGCTAGTTGATTAAGCGTAGGAGGGGCAGAGTCAGTAAAAAGAAGTTAGCGGCAGAGGAAGGCCGAATCTGCATTTGTCTTTCCCACCAGTGTCCCAGCCTTTTGACTCTGTCTTCAAAAAAGCTGTCTACATTTGGTGTTGTTTTCACACCTCAACAATGCTAGCATACTTTCTTACGTCCACATATGTTTATCATCCTTTCAGGGTGGCTCCACTGCCATTACACCTCTGCACAGCTTTAAAAGAATCTTCTCCAAACAACATTCAAACAAGCATAGAGAAAGAGCATTACAGCAGCACCCAACTGATTTAAAACTGCAAATGCAGATTCGACCAAACTGAATTTGCTGAGCTGCTGGTTAAGATTTCCTAGGCTCTTCTCACCTTGTATAAGGTAAACCTTTATGTGTCAAGTTAATTGCTGGAGAGATTTGGTATAACTGGTATTATTATGGGAATTGTATTGTTGTACATAAGAATGTGGAGCTGCGGTGGCTCAAGTGATTAAGACACTGAACTGCAGGCTGTGGAAGGTCAGTAGTTCAGCAGTTCGAGACCCGGGTGCCGCAAGACGGAGTGAGCTCCCGTCTCTAGTTCCAGCTCCTGCCAACCTAGCAGTTCGAAAGCAAGAAATTGCAAGTAGATAAATAGGTACCACTTCGGTGGGAAGGTAACAGCGTTCCGTGCACCTTGGTGTTTAGTCATGCCGGCCACATGACCACGGAAACGTCTTTGGACAGCGCTGGCTCTTCGGCTTTGAAACGGAGATGAGCACCGCAACCCTAGAGTCGGATTCGACTGGCTTTCGAGCAAGGGAACCTTTACCTTTACCTTTACATAAGAATGTAAGAAAAGCCAATGTTAGATCAGGCCAATGGCCCATCTAGTCCAACACTCTGTGTCACACAGTGACCAAAAATACCAGGTGCTATCAGGAGGTCCACCCATGGGGCCAGGACACTAGAAGCCCTCCCACTGTTGACCCTCCCCCCAAGCACCAAGAATACAGAGCATGCCTTGCCCCAGAGTCCCTATCTATACCTTGTGGCTAATAACCACCGATGGACCTCTGCTCAATATGCTTATCTAATTCCCTCTTGAAGCCGTCCATGCTTGTAGCCGCTACCACCTCCAGCGGCAGTGAATTCCATGTGTTAATCACTCTTTGGGTGAAGAAGTACTTTCTTTTATCCATTCTCCCAGTGTTAAGTTTCCTTTTGGGCCCACTATTTCAACCCATAGCATTTCCAGAAGCAAATCCAATTTTCTTACCCTCTCAGTCTTACTGGACATTATACCCTCTCTGATATACAGAGCCACCCCACCTCCAACCCTTCCCCTCCTATCCTTATGATATAATATATAACCAGGAATCACTGTATCCCACTGATTCTCCTCATCCCACCATATGGCTGTATTTTTCAAGCTGAAGCTTGAAGTCTGGTTTCTGTGAAGTACAGTTTGTTCCTTTTTGAAAGAGGACTGCATTGGAAGACTCTGGAGCTTGGTCGACCAGAAAAGTTGAACTTTGCTCACCTCAAAGTTGTTATCAAGCAATAACCAGACATTACTGGTTGCAAGTTTCTGTTCTCTGTTACATCTAGGTATTCAGCTATCTAAATCTTGTTGTATTGTTCTGTATGTTTGAGAGTTCTGACATAAAGTAATTTCATTTCTTACACTGTCTTGTAAGTTCTGTTCCTGATTTAGCCCCATAGAACTCACATAGGCAAAGGTTACAAGAGCACAATATGTACGTATGTAAGTGCATATGCCCTGTTTCATATAATGCTGTTTTGCCAAACATTCCTGATCATGAAGACAGTGCTTATGTATGTAGATAGCATGTTCACAAGCTAGTGATGGTTTGTAGATTGATATTCAAGTCTGCTCCTCCTCTACCTATGCTGGTCATGTGTAGATGATTTGTGACAGCAATAAATACAACACAGTTCCAGCCCCAATGATGATAACATATGAAATAAAAAGAAAGGGATATGTCGATATTAGGTCATCGCCTACCTAGCATGAATTACTCTAGAACCATGGAATTATTAAATTACTATTAACAAGATATGAGAAAGTTATTTAAAACATTCCTCAGAGCTTGTGTATATGAGCTTCTCTAGTAAGCTGCCTTTTTTTACCTCAGAAGACTATACTTATCATAGGATCATGACCCTGATGTGAAAAGAGATTTAGACTTGTCCGGTAAGAATGTTCCACTTGTAAAAATAGCTAGAGAAATGTGGTATACTACAATGGAATTTTGTATATGAGACTCTGTCCCATTAAGAAGAGTTGTTAGACATTGAATTGTTTCACTCTACTCGGAAGAAGACGTTCATCGAAACGGCTCCACATTCCGGAGACCGCTGTCAGATTTCACAGACTTCACACTTTGTATTTCTGTTATATATTGTATATAATATTCATAAATTTTGTTTAATTTTTCGATATTAGGTCATCACCTACCTAGCATGAATTACTCTAGAACCATGGAATTATTAAATTACTATTAACAAGATATGAGAAAGTTATTTAAACTCAAAACATTCCTCAGAGCTTGTGTATATGAGGTTCTCTAGTAAGCTGCCTTTTTTTACCTCAGAAGACTATTCTTATCATAGAATCATAACCCTGGTGTGAAAAGAGACGAGGTCCCTTCCAATTCTATGATTCTAAAAAGAAGCAAAATAGAACTAAATGTTCAATTTGTTGAGAAGTTTGCCACACAAATCTGGTTAACACAAATGGTGGCTGACCAAGTGCTGTGTGGAAATCTGTGCTCTGTTACCATTTATTCTGAGGGCACTTGTGTAGACAAACTTTCAACTGGATTGTGCCCAAAGTCTCAGATAACTCATCGTTTACATTCACTTCCATGTTTTATAGCATCCTGTCAAAATATAAAATTGCCTTCATTGTCAGCTGTTTCTTTTCATTAGCAGTTTGTCAAGCAAATGGACAACTGAGAAAGGAATGTTAATAAGCTCACGTGTATAAAAAGATAACTCTCAGGCTAGCTAGAGCTGCCCACAGTATTCTTCCAGGGTTTCCTATATGTAACATTTTCACAAGTGACAATTTTGTACCATTTATTGATATTTTGCATCCATCTTGGTATTAGGCAGATTGACCTTTTTAAAAAAAAGCCAAATTCAAAAATGGTAAAAGTTGACATTGGTGGTGGTGGAAAATGTTGTGAAGTCACAGATGAGTTATGGTGAGAGACATTCAGAGGTGGTTTGCCACTGCCTGCCTCTGTTGTGACCCTGGACTTCCTTGATGGTCTCCTATCAAAATACCAGGGTTGACCCTGATTAGCTTCTAAGATCTGTTGAGTTCTGGCTAGCCTGGGCTATCCAGATCAATACAAAAGTTGATATAATACAACCATTCAAAAAGGCATAAGGCATGACTTTGGGCCACACTTACTTTTATCTAGAGTCTTGCTTGTTCTGCCTATCAGCATTGTGGTTTCCCAATTATATCAGGCTGCATACAATGGGTTGGATCCAGCAAACTTTTTTTTTTTACTCAGGCTTGGACAATTCCCCTCTTTATTACCACCCTATTTCACATGATTCCCAGAATACACATTTTTGGTGTCATAAGGGAGCCTTTTTCTTCCTTTTCTATGAGTGGAAAAGCTGGATGGATCCAACCCAGTGTGTGTATTAGGATGCTTTAGGAGGATATATTCTTTAGTCTTGCAGTCTTCACTGGGCAAGTCTGAATGAAATATCTCTCAAACACAGGGCAGAGCAAATTCCCCAGGCTTCATCATTGTTCTGATCGATTGTGCATAGACATTCCATTTCTCAGACTTCTCACTTATCCCTTCGGAATGTAACTGGAGAGTTTTTCTCTGCCAAATAGATATGTGAATATATATTTCTTTATTCAGTTAGATTTCATATATGTCTGAATGAATGCCACCCATCATGCACTGTTCCTAATCTGATGTATCTGGAAATATATTTTACTTTACTATTTGTTCTGTGCTTGAGGAAATAAATGGCAGTCATACTCTGTTCTAGAATCTCTCCTTATATTATAAAAGCCATCTGGGGTGGCAAGATTTGATGCATGGCAAAATCAGTTGGCTGCTTGAAATGCCACTCAGAATGTCAGAAGGTCATTGGCTCTCTTGACTCAGTCCTGCCCACACAAGCAGCACCCGTGGAAATTTGGCTCACACTGTGCCTGGCTCCCTCAGATGATGGACACTCTGGCCCCGCTCTGCTCATTTTGGAGGAGGAGCTGCTGGGGGGGTGATGGGCTTCCCTGAGCCACCCCTGGCCTTGCTGGGCCAACAGCAGGGCCTGACTGGGCTCAGGAAGGGGGGAAAGGACTGAGCCGTGCTTCCCTGTGCCGGCGTGGCCTGGTCCAGGGAGGCTGTGGGCTCTGCTTGGGGGGCAGGGAGGGCCTCACCAGGCTTCCCTGTGCTATCCTCACTGGGCTGGCAGAATGGCTTGACTGGCCTCAGAGAGGGGGAAAGGATCGTGCTGTGCTTCCCTGAGCCACCATTGCCTGGCCCAGGGAGGCTGCAAGCTCTGCTTCAGGGGGTGGGGAGGGCCTTGCCAGGCTTCCCTGTGCTGCCCCTGCCTCTGCTTGTTTGGCAGCATGGCCCGACTGGTCTCAGGGAGGGGGGAAAGGACTGTGCCACACTTCCCTTGCCACCGTCGTCTGGCCCAGGGAGGCAACAGCCCCTGCTTTTGGGGGGAGGGCCCTGACAGGCTTCTCTGGCCTGCCCCTAGCCTCACTGGGCCAGCCCCACTGGGCTTGGGGAGAGGGTAAATGGACACACCGCACTTCCCTAGGCCTGCGCGGCCTGGTCCAGGATGAGCGTGGGCCCTGTTTAGGGGAGAGGGCCCCGACGGGCTTCCCTGTGCCACCCCTGCCTCACTGGCCTGGCACCGCACCCCAACTAGCTTCAAGGAGGGGGGGAAGGCCCATGGCACACTTCCCTGGGCTGGTGCTGCCTGGCCCAGTGAGGCCGCAGGCCTTGCTTCGGGGGGGCAGCCTTCCCTGGCCCAGTGGGGCCTTGCCCAAGGAGGGCATGCAGGTCTAGCTGGGGCAGCAGGCCCTTCTTCGGGAGGCTGGAAGGTCCACTCTCCCTCCTACCTGTCCTCTTTTTATTCCTTCCTTCTGTCCTCCCCATCTCTTCCCCTTCTTTCCCTTGCTTTTTCCCTTACAGTGTCCTCTTCCAGTTGTTGTTGTTGTTGTTCACTCGCACACTCAAGTCCAAAGGGGGTTGCAATCTTCTATCTGGCCTGGGAGGACATGGGGCCAGGCACGCATACCCAGCCTAGCCTACCACACAGGGTTGCTGTGAGGGTAAAATTGAGGTGCAGGAAACTATGCCAGCCACTTTGAGTCCTCCTTGGGGAGAACAGGGTCAGCTGCAGGGAACCCTGGGTGGGAGTTGAAGTCTGAAATTCATTAGCTCGCCCAGGGTTACCTTACAGGCTGTTCCCACAGCACAGTGGGAACTCAAACAGAGCTTCACACGATCCAGTCCACCCACTACACCACCGGGGGGGGGGAGCACAGTGGAAGGCCTTCTAGAGTTCTGCCCTTGCTGATGAACCTCCTGCTGGCACCTGGGTTTGGGCTACTGTGCCAAACAGAGTGTTGGACTCGATGGCCCATTGCCATGATCCAACATGGCATCCCTTATGTTCTTCTGTTCTTATGCCATGCTCTCGCCATGGCACTCAGATGGGACTGAGTGTGGGGGGGTGACCCACTGCTGCAGGCCAGATCACTCTTCCATGCCCTCTCTCTAGAGCTCGTTGCATTCTTCTCTGCAACGAGCCTTATTACTAGTATACATATATTTAACACAGTATTGTACACACAGCACAATAAAGGAAGTGAAAGAAAGAGGACTGTTTTAATGTGTCATGCTAGTGAGAGGACAGATCAAAGAAAATTGGTAGTAGAAGATTTTGTGAGTATCACTACTTGAAAATAAAAGATTTTTTTTTAAGCTACCCCCCCACACACACCAAAATATAATATTGGTGAGTTTCATAGAAGGATAAATGTGACTTCCTACTATCAAGGTCACCAAACAATTTGTCTTTTTATATAACGTATAGATTCAGTGATTTTTTTTTTTCCCTGTGAGGATCAACTTGCCTCATTTTGTGGATTGGCTGGTGGAAGGATGTTCTTGCATTTGAGCAGGAGGATTGATTTACGCACATGAAACCTAATCAAGTCTTATAGCACTATATGATTCTAAATGATTGTGTTCTCGACACATATGGCTATGGTCTCTGTGGATTAGGCTAGCTTTAGGAGGTATGTGTTTGTTGGGAAAACTACAAGCAGGTACATTTCCCATTGATTTCAATTTCCACTGCACAAGTAGTGTTTCTCTTAATTGTCACAATTTATTAACTCACAGTCCAACATTTGTACATGAAGTGTAATTTAGATAGTCTCTGCTGATAATTAGGAGGGGGAAAGAAACAATGCTCTTTGTGGTCAGCATTTTCCCTTTTAAATACTGAGAATTTACAACTCTGTATGCTAGCAACTAACGGCTTGCTATTTTAAGTACGCTTTAAATTTATGGTACATTGAAGCTAATTGACAATGAAATTGCAAAGAAAGTGCTTCACACATCAAAAATTAATGGCTAGCACGTTCATTTTTGATTATGATGATCAGAAGAATTTGCTCTGCATTACATTGTAGCAATTTCAGCAGAAGATTATTTTGAACAACTGTAAGAGATCAGGCTTGCCATCAGTCAGAGGGGCCACTTGTGTCCTTGTATGATCTTTCATTAGGAAAAACTTGCAAACAGGAAATACTCTGTTTTTATACAGCGCTTAAACCCAGTGGTACAATTCTTGTATGAGGCCTAAGAAAATGTCCCTTTTATTATTTAGAGCCCTGGAGAAGGAGTTAAGCATTGAGCATTCAGCCTAATCATGCCAGTCCCTTCAATAAACAGGACCAGAGCTAAAGTTGGGGAACTGAGAAAAAGTAGAGGGGAGGGGTTATGGAATGATCCATGTTTAATATTTTAGTACATCTAGGCATTTCTTGATGGTTTCAGTTCTCTGTTTCCCCCCCTGTTGGTTTTACAGATTAATTCGTATTGCTTTGATGATAGTACATATCTTTTTGTACAATGTATTTGATACGAATGCATACACATGTATATATATATATATATTGCTTTATTGATTTATTAATGCATGAACAATGCTGGAAAATGTGCATATTTACAGGAGAAAATCAGTACAAGGAAAGAAAAAAAAGAATTGTGAATTGTTAGCCTAAGGGAAAAAGCAAAATTGAAATGGGGATTTGAGGGACAAAACAGCTGAGAAAGGGAAATGAAATCACAAGCACTGGGTCCATAAATATTTGCATGTTGTTGTTGTTCAGTCGCACAGTCGAGTCCGACTCTTCGCGACCCCATGGACCAGTTTACGCCAGGCCCTCCTGTCTTCTGCTGTATGTCATTTCCCTCCCCCACTATTTCATCTTTCATTTCCCTGAAAGCCCTCATAGCCTCTCCATTTTTCCTGCTTCCCTCCCTCCTTCCCTACCCAGCAGCTAACCTACCTGCATCTGGCCACCAATGTATTTTTTTTTACTTCACATTTCTCTGCAAATTTAGGCCCCTTTTCAGGTTTGTAGAAAGATTCATCTTGCCCATTTACAGTGCTAGTCATTGGATTAAAATATCCAATAATTTGGCCGACTTCGTTATTAGAATATAAGACAAGTGGAGACCCGCAACAAAATGTTGTATATTATTAATGTCTTTTTCATAGTTGGTTACTGTTTAAATGGCTTTCTTGTAGTAATCGATTTGTTAGCATTTGGGGTTTTCTCATTTTGGTGGGGAGTCCCCTTTTTGTGAGCTACTTTTGCATTGTATGGTTCTGTATGGTACTGAGAAGGGTCTGTTGCTTCTGACAAAAAAGGCAGAGGTTCCTTTCATTGTTCTGAGCGATGCCCTCTTAAGGGAGGAGGCAGCTCTGTGACAGTCTTCTGTGAAGGGAAGGGGGTGACAGTTGGAACCCACTTTTTGTTTCTCCCCTTTTCTTTATTGAACACTGAAAAAAGAGCCATCTAGCTTCGCTCTGTTCCTTTGTGCATAGTCAGCTGACAGGAGTTTGCCTGGGAATTACAATCACTTTGTTTATGTGAGGTGAGATTTCAAAGATTTCCTTACTGGGTACTGCAGGTCTTGAGGTGCTGCAGTTATCCTGTACCACTCTCCTTCTGAGTGCCTATGGATATGAATGTTTGTGTGTGTGTGGGGGAAAGAAATTAGGGAGGGAGGTACATCCTGAACTGCCACAAGTTCATCTGAAGATCAGAAGAGAGCTTCCACTCAATCAACTTCTACATGCAGTCTATGGAGCATCTTTTATTGTGCAGTGCAGTCGTCTGCACATACAAGTTTTCTGCATGGGCTTCTATTTCAATCTCCAAAAGAACATCTGAGGTTAGAATAGGATTCATTCCTGACCACAGATATAATTGAAACAAGAGTTATTTTTGAAAAAGATACATTGAGCCATCACACACAGGGAACTACAAGAAATCCGCACCTATTTTTTTTTCTTCTATATAAATGCTAAGGTGTCAAAAATTGTACTGTGCAAGCAGTAGCACAAAAGTGGCTGTAAGTATACAAATTTGTTGATGAATATTATGGAACAGCCTGGCCATGGTGCAAGCACAGTAGGGGCCATTGTGCAGGCACAAACTGCTTGACATGGTATGTGAGACAAATTGCAACAACAAAAATCCATCAAGAGGATCTAATCAGAGCTTGTCTTGTATGTAAGTAAGGAAATTGGATAAAGTAAGTTTGCTTGGCAATTGTGTTCATGTTGAAATTCTCAATATCCCTTGGATACTACAGTATCTTTCAGCTTCAGGCCATCTACCTGCAATACAAGGATAATAATAAGAGAGATGGGGAAGACTCTGCTGGCTCAACCAGAGCAGCTCCTGGTGAGCAACACTGAGTGGCAGAGGAGGGAGGAATATTTTCCTGGCTCATCCAGAGCACCTCTGGAAGAGCAACAGAGAGAGTTGGGGAGGGGATGGAAGGGAAAGGAAGACTCTGCTGGATTGCCTGGAAGAGCCACCAAGAGTGGCTAAGGGAGGAAGCCTCAGCGGGAGGGGGGATAGAGAGAGATAAAGAGAATGCTGGAGTAGGGGGGCATAAAGAAAGAGAAATAGTGATGGGGTGGGGGGAGAAAGAGAGAAAAAGAAAGTGATTGGGTAGGGGCGGAAAGAGAGAGTTATGGAGTAGGGGCAGAGAGAGTGACAGGCACAGAGGAGAGTGTAAGAGATGAGGTGACAGGATGGAGGATGAGTGAGAGGCAAAAAAGTAGGAGGAAAGGGAAGAAACAAAGGGATGAGTGCCCCCTCCCTGCAATTTTCCTGTGGGTGCCCACTTTATCTATTTATTATTTATTTGATTTGTAACCTGCCCTCCCCTGTGCACAAGGCTCAGAGCAGGGAATAACACTTCCAAATAAACAACACTCATAGCCAAGTTAAAACATCTTAAGCAATTCAATCACAGTTTATGGATAGTGCATAAAAGGTACACGAATTTGTGTCCTTGCCCCATGGGGGGAGAGAAAGGAAGAAGCCAGGCTAGATGTTTTGAAGATCTGTGCTCAAGGCCACTTGAAAACACTTGATCAAAATCTGTTCCTTATTAAATGTGTTACAGTACTCTGTTTTGATTGTAATCCTCCCACACCTTCACTTCCGACTCAGACTGTAGGCTTTATGGGAAAGTTACGCAGAATGTGCACATGGTCATATATAATGCCATCATATTGTAGAACAATGTCTGCTATGAACATATTTATTACCTGGATCAAATACAACGGACTCACCATTGGGGAATTTGGACTAAAGGATTTCTTAAAGTTTACTGTGGCTGATTTTAAGAAGTATTGATTACGCCAATGGGATTTCTTTTTAATAATCTCATCTATATAAGCCTGTGAGACCTTCAACGGCTTTTAAATTCCACTGTTCACGAATGTATGCATGATGTGAAATCCATATACTTTATCTTAGTGGCACATCATAAAACTGGATGATTTGTTCCTAGACAAGTGTATGTTCCTTTAATTTCTTATGCTGTAACTTCATTTCAGCGAAGTGTCATATTTTATAGCACAGTTAGATCACCTATAAACCCTGCCATACAAACATGCACAAACAACCTCTGCAATCACGAAAATATTCTGAAGTCATCTCTGTTCATTGTATGACCTCTATAATCAGTTCAGTATTTACCCGGTTTAACCAACAGCTTCCTTTAATGTACACATTAAGATCTGTACTAAGGATGCATGAATATGTTAAGTTTTTCCTTTGGAGTTTCTTAGAGGGTTGGAAAATTATTTTTCTTCCTGCTCAAGTTTTCTTTGGCAATGTTTCCAAGTTTTGCTGTTTTCTTTGGTGACTGTTTTCAATTTTTTGTGACTGTTTAACAACTGTCTTTACAACTGCTTTTACAACATGCATGGGGGACAAGCACTATGAGGGACAGGTCACCTGCTTGTCATGTAAACACACTGACTTCTGTCCAATCACTTTGTTCTTAAAATGGAAGCTTCCGTGGTCAGAAGAGGATATGGACCCTTTCTAGTATTAGATCACTACTTTGCATGTTAATACCTTGTTATCTCACAATGTGCCCCCTATACTCAGGTATCCATGACAGGTAAGAAAAGGTAACCCCTAACTAACAGCTATCAAGGGGCTATCTCCTAACATTTAGCAGTGATTTGAAGCATCTACTGACTCTTCTGAGCCATTCCACTAGTATGGGAATAGTCAGTTAGCATCTGAAACTTTAGCCAAAATACAAGTAAAAGACATTTTAGAACTGGCATGTAACTTCAGGACAGTTTGGATTACTTTTTAATATTAGCACCCTGAACAGTGGGTGTTAATTTGGATGGCAGTTTTTCTAGCTAATTTCCATTGTGAGACTGGAGAACTGATGCCTAGATATTTTTTTATTATTATTACAAACACAGGGAAACTGCAAAAGAAAACTGAACTTTCATGAATCACGACATGTGATTGCATCTCGAGACTGAACTGAAAGGTTGGCTAGGTATTGTGGAACACAGTTGGCTCAGCACTTATACTGGACCATCCTTGGGATTGTAGCTCAGGAAAAAACATAGTGATGCTTATGTGAAATGCTTATGAGGCTAGTGTAACTCCTAGTAGGCCCCTTTAAAGCTATCGACTTTTATTTCCTTATGAAAATTTGATGAATGGGCATGGTCCATCCGTGCATAGGCACAAAGAGGTTATGAAGGATGTGCAATTTCTAAAGCTTTACCAATATTACCAAATGACTGAAGTCCATAACCAGGAGTTTATTGATGGGGATTATTGTTCATTTGTTGGCACATATGCACTGGCCCCCAAAGTGAAGGAAAATTAGATAGGATTTTCATGTTAGGAGCAGTAGCTTGTTAAGAAAGGGATATTTTACTTTTAATGAAGAACTTGTGTAAAACATGTTTAAAGGAGGATACAAAAGCTGCCCTCATATCCACTGATGAGAGAAAATTCCTCAGTCAGTAACAGTGCATTGAAAGCAGTGACCTTAGACTGCTGTAATTCTGTCTAGAATGGCACTGTATGTTAGCCATGCAGTAGTGCAATGAAGAAGGTCTGCTGTATGATGGACCTTACTTGGGATTATTGTTATTTGTTAATTTGCTTGCGGGATCTGGCCATAAGGAGCGTGCCAGGTACTAAGAATGAGGAGGAGACATCCCCAGAATTTAAGCAGGCTCTTCATAGCATTCTGATGCCTTCTCTTCTGTACACTGGCTATATCTTTATTTATTTATTTATTATTGGATTTATATCCTGCCCTCCCCAAATGGCCTCAGGGCAGGTCATATCAGTTAAAATATAACATAATAATAAATACAGTTCACAGAGAGCTAAAATAAATTTAAACTAACAGACAGCAAAACTAACAGCCAGCATCCACGAATGTCTCCCACAAGTTCAGGGCATATGGTGACTGAAACAAGGACCCAGTCAACAGATGCCATAGTGATCTGTAAGAAAGGGCAGTTCACCCAGGGGATATGTGTAGGAAGGGGAAGCCAAAGTCTTCAGGTGTCCACCACCTCAACCACAGGCCTGGTGGAACAGCTCCATTTTACAGGCCCTGTTGAATTGCATTAAATCCCACAGGGCCCTGATCTGAAGGGGGAATATGTTCCAGCAGGCCCTGGTTGACGCTAAGCGGACAAATTTAAGGCAAGGGACTATCAGCAGATGTTGTTCGGTAGAGTGCAAGACTCTTCGGGGCACATATGGGGAGAAGTGATCCTTAGATATGCTGGTCCCAGGCTGCATAGGGCTTTAATTGTGTATTGATTCTTGAATTGTGTATTGATTCTGAGGCACCCCCTCTCTTGATGTGAAATAGCCTTGGCTAAAATTAATAGGGTAATTACAGCAAAGTTGTTAAAAACTACTTTTGCCAAGGGACTGAAGGCACAGGAGGTTCCTGCAGCTGCACTCTTTGACATAATGGTTGCATACCTTTCCCTGCTATTTCAAAACTCAGTTTCAAGACCCATCTGTTCCATGAACCCTTTGGCTTAATCCTGAGACCTCATCCCCATTCTTGCTTAAGATATCATCTAGAAGCTGGAGCTTCCAAACAGAAGTGTGGTATAGTGGCCAGAGTGTCAGACTAGGATCTGGGAGACTAGGTTTAAATCCCCACTCCTCCTCGGACACTTGTTACAGGACCTGGGCCAGTCATATACCCTCACCTAACCTACCTCACAGAGATTCTGTAGTAATAAAATGGAGGAGAGGAGACTGATGTATGATGCTCTGGGTTTCCACTGATGAGAAAGGTCAAGTATAAATTACATGAAATAAAACCACATAAAATAATAGGAAAATGTATTGCAACCAAACAGTAAATTGGAGCAAATGCTGCTGCAGAAGAAAAGACTGGATTTATACCCTACCCTTCACTACCCGAAGGCGTCTCAGAGCGGTTTACAATCCCCTTCCCTTCCCGTCCCCACAACAGACACCCTGTGAGGTAGGTGGTGCTGAAAGAGCTCTTTCAAGAACTGCTCTTTCAAGAACAGCTCTGACAGAACTATGGCTTGTCCAAGGTCATCCAGCAGCTGCAAGTGGAGGAGTGGGGAATCAAACTCAGTTCTTCCAGATTAGAGTCCACACACTTAACCATTATACCAAACTGGCTCTGTAATTACCATATGTAAATCCAGCCTTATCACATGTGGCAATGGGATTATGGATAATGTCATAGCAATTACCTTTCCTCTTGGTTAGTCAGAGTGGAATCCCAAATCAGTACATGTCATAGTTCTGGCACAGTAATTTACTTAGTAGCAAAACCCCTAAGCTGTCACTGTGATTCCAAGAATCAGACTACCAAGCAATTTGGGCATTAATACATTTTAATCTTCTCACTGCTACTACAAGAAAAAAAGCAAAGATGTAGCTCTAAGATAGTAAAGGTCAAACAACTTAGGTTCTTAGGCTGGCTGGCTACAGAAATAAGGAAAAGAGATAATACCATGATCTGTACTGAGCATGCATGTACAGAAAATATTTGGAACAATAGACCTGAACATTTTATGACTTTTCAATCATCTGTTTATCTATAGGATGGGGAAAGGTGAAAAAAAGAATCCTTAAATCTTTAATGACACTGGAATGCATTTTGAATTAAATGAAAAAAATGCAAAGACTATAGGCTTGTTTCTCCAAAATATAGCCAAAGCTCCAAAAGAGGCTGCCAAATAATTGAAGTGTCTTGACCATCATATGACCAATGCTTTTACATTATCATTAGCTATATTAGGCGTAGGCAGAGATTTATAAGGCATAAAGGGCAAATGTTAGGGGAAAACTGAATGTTCTGAGATCTTGTGGTTATTTGTAGTGAGGTAATGAGAAATTTTTTTATTACAGATGGTAAAAATGGCAAGCATTATGATTTAATACCACAGAGAGTGTTTTATGACCATACATCATTCTTTGAATCAATCAAACTCTTCCACCCCTTCTTATCACACTATACATGAGAGGTTGGCCTGCTATTTTGCACTAAAATGGCTTTTCTTGCTTTTCCGATCTGCTCAGTTTTGAAAAAGCCTGAGTGCCTCGGTTCGAAATGGCTCCTCTCAGTGATTCGGACGCATACTCAGATTGGAATTGAACTTTAAATTGACAAACAAGGCCCAAAGGGCAAATCAGAAAGCAAATGAATGGAATTGGCTTTACAAAAATGGACTTCCACTGCAATACATAGCACCCCTTCTCAGCTATACAAAAGAACTTCATTACTAGCTAGCTACTGAGTTGGATCCAGCCAGCTTGTTGCTCAATCCTGGCCACTTTCCCTTCTTCCTACAGGCCCTTCATGCAGGTCCCATGACCCCCAACATATTTATTATTATTTAAAACATTTTTATGCTGCCCTCCATCCAGTTATAGAATCACAGAGTTGGAATGGGGCCATACAGGCCATCTAGTGCTTAGTGCCTAAATCATCTTTGACAAGTGTTCATCCAGTCACTGTCTGGAGGCTGCCATTGAGGGGGAGCTCACCACCTCCCTAAGCCAGGGTCCATAAGGCTATGAACATAAGAACATTAAAATATTTAAACAAAAATACAGTTAAAATTATAAAATCCAATTTTAAAACCATAAACAACACTAGAGAGGGCTAATAATTGTTAGTAGGCATAGTTCCCTCTAAGCTGTGCTAGGGGTTGCTGGCACAGAAAATTTTAACAGGCAACACAGGGATTTCTGTTTCAACCCACAAGGCTTTCCCCCCTCCATTGGAAACAATAGAGTATGAGGGCACCTCCTTCTGGGGCCCATAAAATCCAATCTTTTTGAAACTTGGGGGGCGGGGTTAAGGAGAGGCATCAGCAGCTTTGCTGCAAGTTTGGTGCCTCTACCAAAAAAACAACAACAGCCCCTCCAGTCCCAGATACCCCCAGATTGATTCTCCATTATAGTCTATAGGGCCTATTGACTATAATGGTCCCCATAGGCTACAATGGAGCCGGGGGGTATGTTTTTTGCACAACCCTATTATACTTTTAAGTATGATTTGTCACAGGGAAAAGTGGGATATAAATATTAGAATAAATATGTAGTCTGGGTAGGTTGCTAACATTTAAGCAACCTCCTGTTTATTAAGTTAGGCAGGGTTCTGACAGTGATTGTTCCACCTCTGTTACACTTGACCGTAAAGCTAGTTGTCATATTTCACTTTAAAAAAAAGTAGACTGCAAGAGTATCCCCGCCCCCAAGTGCTGGTGTAAGCCAAATTGCTCTATTGTTTAATAAAGATGGGGAATTATAATTATTAATATGCAATTGGCTTATCTATAGGATCTGACCTTTGTATACCAGAGTTAGAATTCCCAAGCACCCAGGAACAGACACAGAAATTGGGTGGCTAAAATAATGATTTCTTTACTAAATATTCTCAAACATACACACAATATTCACACAATATAGCACTAAGAAAGCAGAGGAGATTGATGGGTTATAGAGGGGTGATACAACCTTTTCAGATGTGCAGAGGTCCATGGATACTGGCCTAAACTCAGAGAGTTCAGGGGTGGCCTGCCATTTTGGATCATGGCAGAAAACACACAGTCTAAGGCCATCTGTGTGCTGGGATATAGGCACTGGCAAAGAATGCAGGCCAATGGGTGGCCCTGGGGGCTGGTCTCAGGTGAGAACAATAGATTACCTGGACCAATGATGGGTCCCAGGGGTTTGTGATGCCAGTAGGGGCAGACCTTAGGTATGACCAATGAACTTCCAGAGAGGCAGGGTCTGGATTTAACAATAGAAGCCAGGTGTTGGGTAGCTAGTTAAATGGATTATCTGACTCACTAATGGTCCTGGCCTGGGGTGGACAAAAGATGGGAGCCGTCCCTGATTAGCATCAGGAAGGATTGCTAAACATTTGAATGATTGATTGGTTTATCCCGGTATCTTGAGGGACAGAGGCAAGAAAGACAAAGAATTTACACTTAGGACACAAAAGGCTGGGTGAGGTGCTGTAGAGTGCCAGGTGGCTTCTAAAGACTTACCTCTGGAACTCATTGTTATTCCATAAGCATAATCTCTGCTGGGTGGAGGGGGAAGACTGGAGGCTTGCTCTGAGGTCACCTTATGAAACCTGAATATGAAATCTCTTTTGCAGACCACTTGCAGCCCAACTCTGTGGTCAAGCTGAGAGTGCCTGGCTTTTTGGACTTCAGGTTAGAAAGTAGGGCCACCCCTGTTTTGGGGCTACCCAAGTGCCCCTGGTAACACTGGTATGTTTTCTACAGCTCAGCACAAGGTGATGGTCCAAGACCAGTTCTATCAGTATAGTGGACTGGGGCAGGTAGACCTGTACTCCAGAGGCTAGGTCTGCCAATATAGTGGAAAGGGGTGGGTAGACAGATCTACCAATATAGTGGAACATAGTGGAAAGTGATGGGTCTACCAATATAGTGGAAAGGGGTGGGTAGATCTGTTCTCCAGAGGACAGGTCTACCAGTATAGTGGAAAGAGGTGGGTGAAGAGCAAGAGTTCAGTAGCACCTTAAAGACTAACAAAACATGTGTCAGGGTGTGAGCTTTCATGAGTCATTGCTCACTTCTTCAGAAAGCTCCTACCCTGCCACATATTTTGTTAGTCTTTAAGGTGCTACTGGACTCTTGTTCTTTTCTATTGCTAGAGGCAGATTAACATGGCTACCCATCTTGATCTATCTTCAGGGGTAGGTGAAATTTGACTTGATTCTGTTTTCTCTTATAATGCTTAAATTACTCTTAAAATATAGTTTAAACACAGTTTTAAAAAATTATTCTGAGATTCTTACAAGGTTATGGAAGTAATCCTCTAAAATGCTAAACACAGTAATCAAATGTAGACTCGCTCACAACTTTAATGCTGCTAGCTTTTTTGGCTCACAAGGTAGAATTTCTGCTCACAACATCGTGGAACTTACCAGGAACATTGTTAGTGTAGTATGCCAGGCAAAACAAAGAAGTCTTCACCTGCTGGTGAAAGACACCTATAGACAGAGACAGCCAAATCTCCCTGAGCAGGGAGTTCCAAACTTTTGGTGCCACTATGGAGAAGACCTTTTCTAGGGTTGCCACCTGTCTAACCTCAGGTGGCAGGAGCAACTGAAGCAGGGTCTCTGAGGATGGCTGGAATGAGTGATTAGGTTCATACAGGAGAAGGCAGTCCTTAGGTCCCAGGGCATTCAGGACTTTGAGGGTCAATACGAGCACCTTGAATTGAGCCCAGAAGTACACTGGAAACCAGTCTAGGTGGAATTGGAGTGCTATGGTCCCTATGACCCACTCAAGTTAACACTCAGCCACAGCATTCTGTACCAACTATAGCTTCCAAACAGTATTCAAGGGCAGCCCCATGTAGAGTGCATTGCAGCAATCTAATCTAGATGCTACCAGAGTGTGCACCACAGTGGTGAGATTTTTTTCTGCTCTGAAAAGCACCCTGGCCACTGCTGCCACTCATTTGTCCAACAGGAGGGCCCAGGCACAGAAGCACCCAGAGCTATAAACTTGATCTTTGACGGGGAATACAACCCCATTCAGAACAGGAGATAGCCCATTTCTTATACCAGACCTTCCCCTCACCAGTATCACTTCCTTGTTTTGTCAGGAGTAGGTTTCATAGCCTTTTAGTTGGTCTCCTCCCTTTTTCAACAGTGCAGAAGCTGGTTGGATCCAACCCATTTTTAAAACAACATTAAAAACACAAAGAAAAGCTTTGGAAAAGCAGTTTCAGAGGGTAGCCATGTTGGCCTCTAGATTCAAATCCAGTAGCACTGGGAGAGAGGGCTATAAGCCTTCAAGACTCAAAACTCCCTTCCTCAGATATGGAAAAGAAACTTCAAAAACTGCATTAGGGCCATGTACAAAAATCTCAGGTGCATCCAACTAAAGGGGAAATCCTCTTGGATCATATGCTTAGTTCTCCCTGAGAGATTATACAAGACCAGCATCAGTTTTGCCTGAATAAGGACTGTTGGCTCACTTTGAGAATATCTGAATGGCATTTGAAGGTAGCTAAGCACTGAGAGGATGGAATTGTTATGCAAATGCCAGCACCAAATCCCTAGTTAGGCTGATTGTAAATTATATGTTGCGGCATCTTTGATGCTGTGACAAAGGAGGTGTGACAGTTGAAGAGTAAAGGAGTAAAAATCAAACATAAAAAAACACTTTGAACAGACTGGTGCCTAAATAATTAATTGGAACTATAAAAAATGACACAGAGTGAAGCAGAAATAATTGTTGACACAGATATTTAACAGAAATAGGGGTGTGTTTTCCCCCCAGAATCACATGAGACAATTGGGCCTTCTAAGAGTTTGTTGCCTTCATTACAAGTAGTTCTCAGAGCTGAATTATAATGAACATGCAGGGCTCTTTTTTTGTACAGTGACAGTAACTGAATAATTAGGTTGGCCTTTGGAAATGGAATTTATTTTTCAAACGTGGTGCATTTCAACTGATTGTGCCATCTGTTAGCTTAGAATGTGACTATCAAGTTGACCAATCCCTGAAAAAGTAGAATATTCAATAATCTTCAAAATTGCCATTTGAGACTTTCATTTTTTTACCTGTATGTCCTGCAGCTTGCTGTTTTTTGGATGATGATGATTGATTTGGGTAGTCAATAAGAATTATGCAGCTACCTGCTGACCTCTGTTGGCCATTATAGTAAAATAGCAGTAAAGCCCATTGTGAAGGTAATACAACAAGCTCTAGAAAGATGTGATGTGTAACGAATGCATAGGCTGGAAGCAAGTTAAGTATATATTAGGAGTATGTAATAGAAAGGCACAAATGTGGAAGTAAAGTCGCAGATACCTTATATTACACAGTATCTGGTGTCCAAGGTCACATAATGTGGAACAGAAAATGCAGCACACAGGTCTCCGTGGAGTCATTTCTACAGTTGGGCACCCTCAATTGCTCCCTCTAAGCTGTGGAGTCTTGTGAGCAAAAATTCTGCTAACCATCAATGTACCGTTATCTGCCCCTCTGATTGCAGCTGACTTCTGCCCGCCCGCCCTCCTGGAGATCAGTTGTGATTCTGAGTGATAGCCAGCCCTCACATGGAGATTGGCAACAGTGGTTCCCCAGGAGGGAATGACTGTTTAGGAGGGTGGAGTCTATGGCATTGTACCTGTCTAAGGTCCCACCCTCCTCAAACCTCACCCTCTCCAGGCTCCATCCCTCAAATCTCCAGTAATTCCCCTCCTGGAGTTAGCAACCCTATTTCCTTCCCAGCCAAGCATCAACCTACCTTTGTTTCCCCCTCTCACTCTTCAGCTTTCCTGTGCTCTGAAGCTCTGACTGCCACATCACATTGGATGTCATGGGGGGGGGGATACATCATTCTCTTCTATCCCTTTTGACTTGCACAACAACCCTGTGAGGCAGGTTAGGCTGAAAGTCTGTAACTGGTCAAAAATCACCCACTCAGCTTCTACAGCAAGAACCTGGATCTCAGAGACCCTGCTCTGAAGCACCTGCTCTAAGGTAGCCAACCTCTAGGTGGAGCCTGAAGATCACCAGGTATCACAACTGAGCTCCAGAAAAAAGATCTCTCCCCTCCATCCAGAGAAAATAACTGCTTTGGAAGGTGGGTTTCATGGCATTCTGTTCAGCTGAAGCCTCTCCCTTCCCCAAACCCTGGCTTCCAGAGATTCTACCAGAAAATCTCCAGGAATCTCCCTACCTGGACCTAGCAACCCTAGTCAGGACTGGCCCCAATGAGTTCCTCACG
Organism: Gekko gecko; assembly: GCA_029375565.1. Lineage (NCBI taxonomy): Eukaryota > Metazoa > Chordata > Lepidosauria > Squamata > Gekkonidae > Gekko > Gekko gecko. Next base: position 88,338,560 of record JAPDNY010000010.1, on the reverse strand, counting down.
AAGGCCTACAAAGGGTTTCCTTCCTTTACCTGAACCAAGCTTTGCCACTGTGGCGAAAAGGGCTCCAGTTTCCAACTCAGCTGTTCACCTTCCACCCTTGTCCTGTCCACGTATCTCACTCCTTAAGTTCACTGCCACCACTCACTGAGTTATCACTGCCTTTTCAGAGGGCACTGAGACCCCTCTGAGTGAATCTCCCTATTTGGAGATGGAATCCCCAATCTTTGGGGGATCCCTGAAAAGTTTGCAACCCAGGGGTCTGGCATTTCCTTGCCTCCTTGGGCTACCCCCTCCCTTTGTTATTGTGCAGAGCAGGGGAGACTATGTGGTCAGAGCACAACACAGATTATTAGCCCAAATAAAAGAATGTATATATTTACACAGTTATGGGGTGCGCACACACTGTAGGAGTAAGCACACACTGTGAACCAACAGGGCATAAATCCACAGGAGTTAAATATCATCCTCTTTCCCTACACACCGGCCTCTGACTCTCTGCTCTAGTCTCTCTCTCTCTCTGGCCCAAGAGAACAGGGAAACTTCCATTCACTCCCCAGTCCAGCCGACTGTGGAATGGCTGAATTTCTGCTGCCTCTCAGGGTTCCCCTATGTCTCTGGCTTGTGGACTGGACAGCCTGGTCAGCACAGGAAGCAGGAGCCTTTCCTAACCTCCTGTAGGACGAAGACGGCCTCCTCCCTGGGACAGTCCCTGTTAGGACAGTCCCTGTTTTCCCACCCTTTTCTTCCTTGGGGCAGCTGGGAACTGTAGTCCAGCAGATGAGAAAGCCCCATTCAGCCCAGTGAGTGATACCCCAACAGGCCCCTCTCTGGAACTACAGCTCAATTAAATCTTATGGCAGAACATTTTAAACAAACAACCACAGACAGCAGCGATCTTACAAACACAGGTAACTGCCATTTCATTACACCTACTAACAGCCACTGAGGGAAAAGTTACTCCCACACAGGACGCAAGCAGTAGAAGTGGCTGTGTCAAGAGAATAAGTCATTTGCCAGGAATTCTGATGGGGCAGAGTGGCTGAAGGGGGAGTGGGCAGGGAAGAGGAGCAGACCCAGCACCATGCCAATGGCATGCGAGTACTCTTGAGTGGCGGCTGATGGGCCAATGGCTGAGGGAGGGCATTGCACAGCCAAAGGGAGCACATGGAATGTTGCCACTTTAAAACAGTATTATTATATAGAGAGATAATGTTCTGTCCTAGCTTTATTGGGAATCAACATGAGTATGACTTTCCCATTGGCTTCTGTGCCCCCAGGTGGCCATGTGAGTATGAGTTAGTTAATACCTCATCAGAGTTCTAGAGATCAAAGCCAGACTGAAGGTCATGGGAAGAATATCCTCAGATATATACTAGTGCCATACAGGGTATAGAGACTGCAAGAACCACAACTTCCTTTTTATCTTGTTTGTCTAATTCTCTTTTGCTTCTCCACTACAGAGCATACACAGTGCTACATCCCAGATGATAGCATGGGCCTTGATTTAGATAATCAGCAGACTCCATGGCATCTGTCACACAATAGTTTTATTGAGCACTCATCCACACCATCTTCTGGAAATGTTTATGTCACCAGTCCAAGAAATATATTATTTTCACTTTAATTTCAATACAGTCTACCAAACTTTGTCAGTGCTGGATAGACACTTTCACATTTTGGCTAAGCCAAAGATCAAAATGGCCATATCCACATGGAAAAAACTGAGTGCACTAGGCAACTGGTATCGATAATTTACTTAGCCTATGGCTTGGAGCTCTGATTGAGCACAGATTGTGATGCTCTTTTCAGTATCAGGAATCCTCTATGCATGTATGTGCCAGGCATTCCTTGCTGTTGATGTCAATGCAGATAATTGGAGTTCCTGTAGAATTCTATGCACTGAAGCATGACCCATGGGCATTTCTGGAAAAATATCACATTCACTTCCAAGATTTTTTCCTAATCCAAAAACAAAAGATACCGGGGCGGGGGGGATTATTTTGCAAAGTACTAACTTCTAACAAAGGCTTTTGAAAAGAAAAGAACTTCTCTAATAAGGCTGTGGGACTGAGTGAGCAGGAGATGTACAAGCAGACAAGTAGAGTTTTTTCTAAGGACACGTTTGCAACTCATTGCCGCCACAGCCGGAATGAAGAGACAGACACCAATATGGATTTAACAAGGGCCACTTTATTAATTATTTAATAAACAACAATCTCCTGACCACCTTCATCTCCTTCTGGGCAATGCACCTTCCCCGATCTCGAGCCACCCAAGGTAGCTCTCAACCAGTGGCTTGGCATATTTAGGAGAACCCCCTGGCCCATCACCTGGCTGTAAGACCCCCTTCCCCTCCCGAATGCCTGCCACCTTTGCCATCCTTAGCAATAGGTCTGGTCTTGGCCTTGGGGCAGGATGGAAAGGAATGGGGAACATGGAGCTTCCACATTATTAGTAGTGGCGCACCACACTACATGCCCACTGTCAGAGTGCTTCCCCAGGACAGGCCTGGCTGGGGACATCACCTATATCCTCAATTGCAGATGGATTTTATCCCAGCAAAGCTCCGGGTACATAGCCGCCTTCATACAGAATGCCTTGTCATACTCCATCCATGCTGACTCAGTAAAGTCAGAATAACCTTTAAGACTATATTCATGTACTGAAGCAGAGATGAGGCCTTCCAAGGCTGCACTCTAACAATTACCCCAGCATAAACTAAGAAGCCAGGATAGCAATTGGTGGATATCCTGTCTACAGTGCAGCACTTCAGGCACTCTTTGTCTTGTTCATCCAAGCCTTCCTTGTCCTTCTTGTCTAGCTCCCTATATAATAAGGAAAAGACATCCACATACTTGCCCCTTAATATCCTATCCCTAGTGGCTGTCATAAGATGGTCCCCCAAAAGCATTGCCAGGTCACCAGGTGGCAGCTCCTTCACTGTCACCATCTCATACATCCTAGCACCCTGATAAGGAGAAAACTACCCAGGCCACACACTGCCTTGCTGGTACTGAGCTATGCTAGGTGAGGGCACCCAGCAAGCTGGTAGGTGGGCACCCCATGGCCATGCTGGAGGTGGCACACCAGCCGGACCAGATGAGGTTCCTTCTACAGGCACTGGGGCTGCAGACCCAGAAGCCTGTAGGCTCGCAGGGCCCCATGGCTGATTGGTACCAGGTGTCTGTGTGGAGTCAGGCTTACCTGCCGCCTGCAACGCACCCGCATAAGGTGCCACCTGTTACTCTTGGACTGCTGGTTCAGCCTGACCTTCCTACATCACTCCCATTGGAGCTTCCTTGTCTTCTGGTACCTCAGGTTGGCTATCTGTGCCCCCGCACCTACTTTTGACAGCAGAAAGATGAGTCAACACTTGGGCTTGAAAAACCTCAGTGTTTAGAGATATTTTAGAGACATTCAGAGGTGGTTTGCCACTGCCCGCCTCTGCACCCCAACCTGGTATTCCTTGGAAGTCTCCTATCCAAACGCTAACCAAGGCCAACTCTGCTTAGCTACTGAGATCTGATGAGATCAGGCCAGCCCGGGCCATCCAAGTAAGGGCACATCCTTGGAAGCATCCAGCAGTATAGGTAAAACAACCCCTGTGGTTGCAAAGGAAGCAGCTCAGTTACTGCAGGGGCCAAGCTAATGGCTGCAGACACTGCCACAGAAACAGCGCTTGCATGCCTTGAGGACCCCGAAGCACCAGAATTGGCACTAGTGCCATCAGGCACCAAAGGCACAGAAATCTCTGGAGTGGAGAGAACTGCCCCTCCAGTGGGCCTCTTTGGGGGGGGGGCTGCTTCTTATGTGCAGTGGCCTGGCCCACCCGCTTAGTTGCAGACTGCTTCTTGATGAGGCACCCAGGCCACAAGCTGGGTCCCAAAGTGGCCACCACCCACACTAACATGCCGGGTCAACTGTTGGCCCCTTGCAAAATGGCCGCCAGCACAGCGAGGCCAGGGAGAAAAATGGGAATCACTCCCCCCAGCCAGCCAAAACAGGCCACTGCTGGGCACCCCCCCATCCCTGGCATTGAAATTGCTACTGATGCCATGAGACAGCCTCTGCCCAATCTCGCTGCCGCCACCCAGACCCAGCCGCCGCCGCCACCACCATGCCTGATTTACCACCACTGCAGCTGCCAATCCTGCTGTGTGCATCTTGTCGCCGCTGCCCGAGTTTCCCATGATCCTGGTGCATGGGCCTGGCTTTACCACTCACTGTTGAGCTCCCACTGCTGCATTGGAGTTTCTCCGCTGCTACTGCTACTGCCGCTTCAGGCCAAAGGCCTCAGAGAAGACAGCAGCACATTCCTTGTGCTCTCTTCATACCAAACACGTCGAAGGACTGCTGAGGCAGAGGGTGGGAGCCAAGCCTAAGTAGACTGGCTCCGCCCCCTGCCTGGCACTGTGCTTCTTGCAGCCCTGGCACCGTCTCTTCCTGCCTCATGAGGAGGCAAATCAGCTCCCTCCTGCCAGCGCAAACTCGGCGGGAGTTGGGGCTTGCATTGTATCATCTATTAACATTTATTTCCCTTTTAATCCCTTTGCTTTATACTCATGATTTAGATATCAACATTGCATCAGAAGTATTCTATGAAGAATGCTGCTCTGAAACAGATGCTTGGCATAAACTACATAAACCAGAATTTATTAATCCTACCTTAGAAACCTTTGCTGGCATCCATGCTATACATGCAGCAAATCAGAAAGAGAGTGGAATATAAAAGTATTGCAAAACCTGTTGCCAAATCTTATTCCAGGTAGAAAGGCTTTAACCCCACTTTTTTTTTTTTATGTTGCTCTCTGTTTGCAATGATAGGCTGAAATAAATTATAGATGTTCCATTTTTTATATCACTGTGAGAAAAAGTTACAGGGGAATGACACCCTTGGTAGTTTGTTTTATTTTAAATCTTTTAGGTTCTCCAAGAGAGAGATGAAATCAGTAGGAAATCTATATGTATAGAAGGTCATTAAAATGACATTTCCCCCACAAAATACAAAGAAAACTCGGGGGGGCGTCCCCCCCGAAGCAAAATGTTTGAGGAGTCAATATTTGTTTGTTTAAAACACTTCTATCTTGCTTTTCAGTAACACATATTTCCAAGGTGACTTGCTCTAATCATACATATGATGGCCTCAACATTCTTTTAGTGTAGTGTTTTACTGATGCATACATATGCTTCTGTTAAAAACCTGGGGTGATTGTAAAATTGGATCAAAAAAGAATTAGACACAAAAATATGTAAGACAAGCTTCAGTGTATATGAACCCTGAAAATACTAGGGATGCCTGAATGCCTGTGGGTTCAGACCACTTTGCAATCACCAGCTGCAAATATCCCTCTAAACGATCAGTGAGTGGATTAAGTGTTCACCTGGCGATTTGTCAGAATCCACTGGACAGCTGTGCATCTAGCACAACACACACCCTAACATAACACCTTTTGTGCATGCACACTAACATATGGGCAGTTTCACAAAGGGCCAAGGGGGCTATATTTTATATATTTTCCCTATGTAACTAAGCAATTACATCTATCTTTCCCTGTCCTTCCCTCCATAACCCATGTCACTGATTTCTGGTATTTTAGTGCTTCAGAATATTGACCTTGGTGTGGCTGCGGCAGGGCTCTTTTTGTAGCAGGAACTCCTTTGCATATTAGGCGACACACCCCGATGTAGCCAGTCTTCCAAGAGCTTACAGGAGCCCCTGTAAGAAGAGCTCTGTAAACTCTTGGGGGCCTGGCTACATTAGGGGTGTGTCGCCTAATATACAAAGGAGTTTCTGCTACAAAAAGAGCCCTGGTGCGGAGAGTGTTGGGAATCTCTGGTTCACTAGTATTAGTCTGTTTGCACTGGGGAACAATTCTGGAATTTATTGTCCCCTTTCAACTGAAGGTGGACCTCCTACCTCCTCCACCTCACTGGTACCAAAGAAAGGACTTGCAAATACTCTTCCCATTAAAAGATGGGAAACGAGACCATGTATGTATGTTTTTTAAAACAATATCACACCCTACTGCCCTGCCAGTGCCAGTGGATGCTGCTAAAAATCCCCCTACCACCACCAGAAGCCAGAAGCGGCTTAGCATGCACCCAAATTTGTACAACCATGGTGCTCCAGGCCTCCATTCTGCAGACCTCCCTCTTCTATTATGGCCAGGGATATACAAATACACCTTTATACATTCCTTTTGCTTTCCCATCATTTTGAAAAAAATTGGTTTGCTGATTTTCATCAGTGAATTAATGATTGCTTGATTTCTTTTATGTATTTTTCATTCAATTTTCATCACTTAAATGCACATTCTACATATCATGAATATTGATACAAAAGCGTATTTATTTACTTCATTTGTACCCCATCTTTCTCCCCAGTGGAAACCCAAAGCACTTTACATCATGACACCCCCTCCTACAGTTTATCCTCATAACAACCCTGCCAATTATTTTAGATTGAGATTGTATGACAGGCACAAGGTTACCCAGCAAGCTTTCTTGGCAGAGTGGGGATTTGAACCTGGGTTATCCAGATCCTAGTGTTACATTCTAGCCACTATACCACATTGGCTAAAAACAAATTGAGGGGAAAAATTGAAGATGTGTACATTTTATGGTAAAAATTCAAAATAGGCACCTGGTAAACGCTACAAAAATAAAGACTTGCTGGTTCCATTTGCTCAAGAGAAAGGCAAAATTGAAATTAGGATATTCAAACTGAACCAACAAGTTTGTGAAAGTCAGTAAGATCTTTAATTATGATGGATAGAATTAAAGAAAACCAGAGAAAGATGGAAGCATGTTCCTTTTGATAGACTCAAAGGGGCAGTTCACATAACCCCAAATGGAGCCTATTTTCAATCTGAAATGACACTTTATATCAGGTGGGAGTAATGGCATTCTGATAATGGTGGGGTAGTGGTTAGAACATCACTTGAACTAGAGAATGCTTTGGGGTCAAGTTCTCACTTTCCTCTGAAACACACTAAGGTTGTGATCACATACGCCAGAAAAAATGGGGGAGGGGGAAGTGAGGCTATTTCCTCTGGAGGAGTTTGACTTGCAGTTGATCGATCACACAGTCCTTAGAAGCTGTGGGCACAGCCTGCCACTGCATGATCAGACACAACTGTGGGTGAGTTAGGTTTTGGGTTTTTTTGGCCATTTGTTTCTGATGCGCTTAAATGAGGAATTAATGAATCACATCTCCACACTGAGGGCTCCCTATGGAGTTTGCGATGATGCACGTACTAAGAAGGGGGGGACAACAGTATGGAGTTAGGATGACCTGATCAGACCATTCCAATGCCATCAGAGTGCGCTGGAGCAATCAGACATGGGAAAGTCCATCTGTGGCCCATTGCAACCCATTTTCTACTGGTTTTCCCCTGATGTTTTCTAACTCCACTTCTGCAGCAGAGTGGAACAGGTTGCCAATGGCTGAGGGATGCTTCCCAGATGTTGTTGTCTGATCGCACCCTTTAAATCCAACTGGCATTCGTGCCTATGGTGGGTCTAATTGTCCGTATGATCGCAGCCTAGGTGACCTTGAGCCAGTCATTCTCAGTCTAACCTTCCCCACAGGATTGTCATGAGCAGAAAACTGAGGGGGGAAAACATGCATGCTAACTTTAAATTTCTTGGAGTAAGGAAAAAAGAAGAAAATGTGATTGATAGATACACAAGAACTTATTACTTGTAACAGCTTTTTGGCTTTTCCATTGAGTAGTTGTCCAGACCAAAATTTTCATGATCCTTAGGCTGCAGCTACTATCAAATTTCCTATCTCTGTAACTGATATGCAATCAAGTCTGTAAAGTGAATGACCTCAGAATAAGTGTAACATTTTCGTTCCTGGTTCAACCTGTAAAAGAGAAAGATTTCAACAGCATCTACCCTTAGTAATTTCATTTGTCTGCCAGTGTTACTCAGGATACAAAACTTGACTGACTTCACTGGTGGACTTGTAAACATAGATTTGTTTTCAGACCTTTATTTCCCTTGAGACTGCCAATGATGTAAATACAAGCTGCACTCTGTGCATTTATGTATGTGCATGCTGGAGATCTTTCCATCAGAATCCTCTATAATGACTCCAAAGCTGAAGTCAAAAATAACTTTTCACATGAAAAGGCCCTTCCACCAGTCTGCAGGCAGGCAAGATAGAGCTCAGTAAATTGAGATGTGCCACTCAGGTTAAACATTTTTCCTCTCAACACACAATTCGCAGTGACTTTGACAGTACGTCTGTGTATATGGTCAGAAGGTCCTTTAATCCCAAGAGTCCCAAAGATATTACACATAAAATGTCACAGTATGTTATTTTGAATTTCTCAAGAGAAACATTGCCTCCACATTTTAAAAAATCTGTTAATGACATAAGATTGCAACTCCAGGACAGTGCGTGCGCTGTAGTAGTCAGGAGCATTAAGCTAAGACAAACAATTACCCAGCCTTAATGCAGTGGAGAGGAAAGGGGGCTACACCAAGGCAAAATGAAGATGAAGAAACAAAATGGTGCAGTGGAAAAAGAGGGAAAAGAATCCTTAATAATTATACAACCCCTATGCATTTTGCATGCAGCTTCATCAGGGGGAATCTACTGCAATAATATAAAATATAAGAAACTATTTAATACATAATTTCAAAAAGTCAATAAAATACAGGATAATTTCATAGAGCATGTACAGAGTATAATTCATAATTAATTGTTAATATTTAGACAACTGAACCAGCATTGACACATCTCTCCTTATAATAATTATCTTTTGGTTTTGCAAGATTCCATGTGCTCCCATTGGCTGTAAAATGCCCTCCCTCAGCCATTGGCCCATCAGCCGCCACTCAAGAGTACTCACGTGCCATTGGCCGGGTGCTGGGTCTGCTCCTCTTCCCCACCCACTCCCCCTTCAGACAGATTTTGCATGTCAGATTTACTGGCAGACAGCTCTCTCTCCTGAGGAAGACAGTTCTCTTGACTCCTGTGAGGGACTGTCCGCTCAGTGGCTGTTGGTAGGTAGCCAAGCTTGGTTCTGTGAATAAAAAAAAACAAAGGACTTTCAGCATAACCCCCTCCCCTGCCCATAACCCCCTCCCCAATGGCCACTTTCCTGTCAGAATAAATGGAAAAAGGCTCTCACTCCTGCTTAGCTTCAGCATGGCTGGCTGGCTGGCTAACGAGGAGGGCCAGCAAGCATCAAACCATTTTCTTCAGCTTCCCGCTGTGCGGCTGACTAGGGTTGCCAATCTCCAGGTGGGACCTGGAGATCTCCCACTGTTACAATTGACCTCCAGATGACAGAGATCAGTTCCCCGGGAGAAAATGGTTTCTTTGGAGGGTAGACTCTATGGCATTATACCCTGCTGAGTCCTTCCACACACACCCCAAATGCTGCCTTCCACAGGATCCACCCCCCCAAATCTCCAGGTATTTCCCTAATCAGAGTTGGCACCTGTACTTTCTCCTCTGTCAGTAAAAGGCCATTTCCACACCTATGTTGGCCTTTGGGAGAAAATTCGTTGGGCCCAGTCCTGATCAGGTTGCCAACTTCAGGTGGGCAATTCCTGGAGATTTGAGGAATGGAGCCTGGAGAGGATGAGGTTTGAGGAGGGGTGGCACCTCAGACAGGTATGATGCCATAGACTCCACCCTCCAATCCAGCCATTCCCTGATGGGGAACCATTGTTGCCAATCTCCAGGTGGGGGCTGGAGATCACTCAAAATTACAACTGCTCTCTAGGAGGGAGGGGGGAGGAGATGGAAAACTAAAGGTAGGTTGGTGGTTGGCTGGGAGGGAGATAGGTTTGTCAACTCCAGGTTGGGATATTCCTGGAGATTTGAGGGGTTGAACCTGGAGAGGGTGAGTGTTGAGGAGGGGTGGGACCTCAGACAGGTACAATGCCATAGACTCCACCCTCCAAACCAGCCACTCCCTCTCGGGGAACCACTGTTACCAATCTTGGGGGTGGACTGGAGATCACTCAAAATTACTACTGCTCTTCAGGTAGCAAAGATCAGTTTCTCTGGAGAAAATGGTGGACTCTGTCATTATACCCTGCTGAGATTGCCACAGCAACTGAGTGCCCAAAGCCGAGGCACTCTCCCAGAACCTCTTTCTAGAGCTCGTTGTATTTATTTCCACAATGGGCCTTATTCCTAGTAGTACATATTACATAATTACAAAGGAATCTCCATTTAAATTGTTTGTTAAATAGATACTAAAGGAACATACTGACCTTTCAGATTGTTGTTACTTCCGTTCCCATAGATACCCTTAAACAGAGTGAGCTGTCTGGGCTTGTTCTGGCTCTTATCTACATGAGCTTCTGCCAGGAGATATTCTCATTTAACCCATTATGGTGCAGAGTTTTCCATTTCAAAATCCATTCAGCTTCTTACCTCAATAGAATTCTATCATCCTGTCTATCAGATTTCAATATAACCCAAAACAAGAAGTTTTGGGTTTGTGATTGTGCTCTAAGAAACGTTCCACCAAAAGAAGCCAAATTTAAACTTCTCTTATATAATTAAACATGTTGAAGTTTGGTTAACATTACATCCACGACTTTCAATATAATTTACTATTAAATTTAAGCTTCTTGTGGTATATGGTATTTACTGTATTAACAACTGTGCACCATTAGTATTAGCTAAGAATATTTTTTTTACTACCTATAATATTATTAACCTCTGTTGATCTCATTACAAGGGGCGAATTATGCTTTTTGTATTTTTGAACTTTGTCTGACTGTCTTTCCTTAGTTTGTAGTTGTTAAAGTTTAAAAAGTTAATAAAATTTTGTTTTTTTAAAAAAAGAAAGAAACGTTCCACCAGAGGAGCACCAATTATTTTATGAGATATATTGCTTTTGTGTTCAGAGAGTCGTACTTTAAGAGGCCTGCTTCTCTTGATAATATACATTTTTCCACATCTACATGATATTGCATAGACCACATGATCACTATTACATGTTGTAAATGTTTAAAGATAATATTGCATATTGTCTGCAAGATTAATGAAATATTTCATTGATTTTGTATTTTTGCAGAAGCAGCAATGCCCACAGGGAAAGTGACCCAATGGAGGGCTGGATTCTGGTAAAACAACTTTTGAATTATTTTTTTCTGATGAGTGTTGCTGTGAGGCACTCCAAAGATTGTGAGGCACTCCAAAAGGGATCTGTTGAGGATGGGTGAGTGGTCGTCAATGTGGCAAATGGGGTTCGATGTGGCCAAGTGCAAAGTGATAAACATTAGATAAAAATCCTAAATATAAATACACATTGATGGGGTCCAAACTGGCAGAGACTGACCAAGAGAGAGATCTTGAAGTCATAGTAGATAACTCAATGAAAATATCTAGACAGTGTAAATAAAAAAGGCCAACACTATGTTGGGGATTATTAGGAAGGGAATTGAAAACAAATCAGCCAGTATCATCATGCCCCTGTATAAATCAATGGTGCAACCTCATTTGGAATACTGTATACAGTTCTGGTCACCACACCTCAAAAAGGATATTATAGCATTGGAAAAAGTGCAGAGAAGGGCAACTAGAATGATAAAAGGGTTGGAACACTTTCCCTATGAAGAAAGGTTAAAACGCTTGGGGCTCTTTAGTTTGGAGAAACGATGGCTGAGGGGTGACATGATCGAGGTTTATAAGATTATTCATGGGATAGAGCAGGTCGAGAAAGAAGTACTTTTCTCCTTTTCTCACAATACAAGAACTCGTGGGCACTCCATGAAATTGCTGAGCAGTTGGGTTAGAACAGATAAAAGGAAGTACTTCTTCATGCAAAGAGTGACTAACACATGGAACGCATGTAGTGGGTGGAATTCACTGTCACAGGAGGTGGTGGTGGCTACAAGCATGGACAGCTTCAAAAGGGAATTAGATAAGTATATGGAACAGAAGTCCATCAGTGGCTATTAGCCACAAGGTATAGATAGGAACTCTTAGGCTGGGGCAAGTAATGCTCTGTATATCTTGGTGCTTGGGGGGGCAACAGTTGGAGGGCTTCTAGTGTCCTGGCCCCACTGATGGACCTCCTGATGGCACCTGGTATTTTTGCCGTTGAGTGACAGTATTGGACTAGATGGGCCATTTGCTTGCTCCAGCATTGGCTTCTCTTATGTTCTTATACTAAGAGATCTTTCCAGATAGCTGTTTGTTTGTTTGTTTAAAATAACAATAGGTCTTTTATTGCACATAGGAATATCATCCAGCATGTTCAGTTCTTATAAATGCTCTTTTTAAAGGCTGCACTTATAGAATTACAAGTATGCTGCATGAAAGCCTTTCAAGGTCATTTTTTTTCTTACCCCTTAAAATCTCACTTCTGTTTTTAGTAGCAGCCTTGGTAAGAGATGTTTGTAGAACTTGCTGTGGGCATCCTTTGTTTGCCAAATGTTTTCTGCAATATTGAAGCCTCACTCTGAAAGTCATATAATCTAGTACAATTTCTCCTGATTCTGAGAAATTGATCAAAAGTTATATTATTTCTCACATGTGGTGGGTGGTGCTTGTCATATTTGAGAAGGGAATTTTTGTCAGTTGATTTTCTGTTCAAGCTTGTAAAAAATTGGTTATTGTCCCTGAAAACCATAACATCTAAAAAGTTCATCTTTTTTTTTTTTACTCACATGTACTTCAATGACATGCTGATGACACACAGTTGTATCTGTTGATGGACAGCTGTCTGGTTGCTGCCCCATCTAATTTGGCTGAAGGACTGGAGGCCATGGCTGGATGGTTGAGACAGAGCCGGCTGAGACTGAATCCCTTAAAGATGAAGGTCCTGTGGCTGGGGGGAGTGAGCTGAGATTGGGGTGTCAACTCCCAATGCTTGATGGCATGCCACTGATACTGGCACAGACAATCAAAGGCTTGGGCATGCTCCTGGACTCCTCTTTATCAATGGAGGCCCAGGTAGCATGTGTTGCCAGGCTGGCATTTTTCCAACTTCACCAGGTCAGACACCTTGCCCCCTACCTCTCCAGCATCGACCTTGCCACAGCGATCCACGCAACAGTCACCTCAAGATTGGAGTAGTGTAACTCGCTCTACATAGGGCTATCCTTGAGTCTGAACCAGAAATTACAGCTTGTCCAAAATGCAGCGGTGAGGGTACTTACAGGTACCCCAATGTCTGCACACATTTGACCTATGCATCACAAGCTGCATTGGATCCAAGTTAAGTACCAGATCTGCTTCAAGGTTTTTGTTTTGACCTTCAGAGCCCTTAATGGTCTGGGACCAACATACCTGTAGGACTGCTTCACTCAGTATGCCCCCCAAAAAGAGCTCTACACTTGGGAGACCAAAGCTTACTGGTGACCCCAGGCCCAAAAGACATCTGGCTGTCCTCAACCAGGGCAAGAGCCTTTTTTGCCCTGGACCTGGCCTGTGAAACTCTCTACCTAGTAACGTCCAAAGGGATCTGTCAAGGATGGGTGAGTGGGCATCAACATGGCAAATGGGGTTCAATGTGGCCAAGTGCAAAGTGATGCACATTGGAGCCAAAAATTCTAAATATAAATACACATTGATGGGGTCTGAACTGGCAGAGACGGACCAAGAGAAAGATCTTGGAGTCATAGTAGATAACTCAATGAAAATGTCTAGACAGTGTGTAACTGCAATAAAGAAGGCCAACGCTATGCTGGGGATTATTAGGAAGGGAATTGAAAACAAATCAGCCAGTATCATAATGCCCCTGTACAAATCCTTGGTGCGACCTCATTTGGAATATTGTGTACAGTTCTGGTCGCCACACCTCAAAAAGGATATTATAGAAGGGCAACTAGAATGATAAAAGGGTAGGAACACTTTCCTTATGAAGAAAGGTTAAAACGCTTGTGGCTCTTTAGCTTGGAGAAACGACTGAGGGGTGACATGATTGAGGTTTATAAGATTATGCATGGGATTGAGCAGGTTGAGAAAGAAGTACTTTTCTCCCTTTCTCACAATACAAGAACTAATGGGCACTCAATGAAATTGCTGAGCAGTCAGGTTAGAACAGATAAAAGGAAGTACTTCTTTACCCAAAGAGTGATTAACACATGGAATTCACTGCCACAGGAGGTGGTGGCAGCTATAAGCATGGACAGTTTCAAGAGGGAATTAGATAAACATATGGAGCAGAAGTCCATCAGTGGCTATTAGCCACAAGGTATAGCTAGGAACTCTCAGTCTGGGGCAGGTGATGCACTCTATTCTTGGTTCTGGGGGGGGGCAGCAGTGGGAGGGCTTCTAGTGTCCTGGCCCCAGTGGTGGACCTCCTGATGGCACCTGCTAATTTTGGCCACTGTGTGACAGATTGTTGGACTAGATGGGCCATTGGCCTGATTCAGCATTGCTCTTATGTTCTTATGAGTGCTCTTGGATGCCTCTTTAACAATGGAGGCCCAGGTAGCAGCCGCTGCGAAGTCAGCCTTTTACCACCTTTAGCTGATTAGGCAGCTGGTTCCCTTCCTCGACCGCAATGACTTGGCAACAGTGATCCATGTGATGGTCACCTTGAGATTGAACTACTGTAATGCTCTCTACATGGGGTTGCTCTTGTCTCAAATTTGGAAGCTGCAGCTAGTGCAGAATGCTGTGGCCAGGCTTTTGATGGGCTGCCCTATGTGGGAGCACATCCAGCCTGTGCTAAAAGCATTGCACTGGCTGCCAATAGCATACCAAATTTACTTCGGGATGCTGGTTCTCACCTTTAAAGCCCTTTATGGTCAGGGACCAACATACCTGAGAGACCCATATGTTCCCCAGAGAGTACTGTTTTCAAGGTCCCAAAATCAACCGGCCCTCCTGGGTCCCAAAGACACCAGACTGGCCATAACCAGGGCCAGGACTTTCTTAGTGTTGGCTCTGTACTGGTGTACTGGAGCTCCCAGAAAAGATCAGGGCTCTGCGGGAATTTCTACAGTTTTGCTGGGCCATCAAGATGGAGGTCTTCCACCAGGCCTTCAATCAAGGAACTGCCTCCAACAACAACCATCTATAGCCTGTGTCTGCCGCATATATATAAACAGACCAATGAGCTGACCATCAGGAGAGACCACCGAGTACACTAACATGAAATATTGCCATAATTAAGCAATATTAGTAATATACTAACACTTTATGATACTGGATTGTTTTAAAAAGTTTTATGATTGTTATAATTGTTATTAATGTGTTTTTATCTCTTATGTAAGCTGCCCTGAGCCTGCTTCAGGTGTATAACTTGAAGAAATAAATAAATAAAGCAAAGCAAAGATGAAGAAACAAAATGGTGCAGAAGGAAAAGAATCTTTAATAATTGCACAACCTCTTTGCATTTAATAAAATACAAGACAATTTCACAGAGCATGTACAGAGTGCAATCCATTGGCTCTTATCTACATCATTTGCCCTGTGGGCATTGCTGCTTTTGCAAAAGTACAGACTCCATCAACTATTTCATTACTCCTGCAGACAATAAGAAATATTATCTGAAAGAACTCACAGCATACAATAGTGATCATGTGGTCTATGCAATATCATGAGGATGTGGAAAAATATATTAATAAATAAATCTAATAAATAAATACATGTATAGTAATGTGGTACATATTAATCAGTAATTACAACCTGAGTTATACCTCTGATTTTGACCTTTTGTGGTACAATTTTATGTGGCTTTACATGCAAAAATTGAAGCACTTGCTGCACTGGTGTACAATTGTCCAAATCTACTCTCTTCCTGAGTAAATGACTCTGAAGTCAATTGTATCATACAAGAGATGCTGGAGGGAACATCCTACATAATCCTCCTACAAGTTGATATGCTTCCCATCTCTCAGCACTTGTGTGTTGCTTATTATTTCCTAGTTTCCTGGTGCAAAATGTTATACTGCCATCCTGGCTTGATTGAAATATTTTAGCAACTAATGAAAACTATATGTTAAGAGTACATAATAGAAACCAAAGGGAATCTAAATGTAAACACCTTGTTTTGTTCAAGCTATAAGAAAGGGAATTAATTAGGCTTTTCAGCACTCCCAAAAGAAATCAGTGACTTTTATAACCTTCCCTTTTGCCCTGATACATTGTAGTTCATGCTAGTGAATAGGCTAGTAGCTGCTTGTTGTAAATTAAAGATTAGTGTATGATGGGGGGTAAGCAGTTGCTGTAAATGTGAGGAGCTTGTTTCCTATTCTAGCATAAGCCAAGGAGTAGCAGGATGCTGGCCAATCAATGTCAAGGAGCTTGCTTTTATCTTTATATGCTGATGACATCTAGTACCAATTTACGGTGCCAAAGATTAGGCTGTTGTGTATTTTGAAAGCCTGCTAAAGACTAATGAGCAAGCAACCTCAATGACCTTTCCCAATGGCAGGTATCTTCCAGCATGCAAGTAAACAACATTGTAGTTTTAATACTCAGCACGGTGCATTTCCCAGGAGAAAAAGGAATCAAGTCTGCCTTCTTTCCCCCAGCCATCATATTATACAGGGGATTTATTAGTTTGAAAGACCCCCTCCCCCATTGTTTCCACCAAATGCCCATAGCTGACAGCTTCTTTTCTGACATGCCACATCTGCCTCTGTCATTCACTGGTTTTCATAATGAGCCATCATTATCTACAAATGAGTGGGGTTTTAGCAGCCCAGTCTATTTTTTTTTCTAAAGCAAGAGCTGTGTGCTTCTTTATGAGCATTGATTGACTGCTCTTTAAAAATGACTTGTAATAGCCCAGGAAGCTTTTCAGGTCATGCAATTGCTATGTAAATTTTCCATTGCAGTTGTTTTGCTTCGATGTTGTTTTCCAGAATGTAGAATTCTCAGGAGGTAGCTGGAGCTCAGAAGCAAGTGTTTAACATCTGGTTTGCTACCTTGCACAGCACCATATGGTTACTTAAGTAGATGGTTCAATGCTGTCCTTGTCTCCCAGATAAATTCCTTCCTAATGCAGGTTTGCCTTGAAGAACAGACGTATACGCTTCTTTAGTTGCTTACAAGTCGGTCTGGGTATTGCTTCTGCAAAGTTATGACAGTTGCTTAGAATATGACAGGGAAAGAAACCTAAAATAGGACAGACATAATACATCATAATTGGCTATGTAAGACAGGATAGGGGAAAGGGAATGCATCTTTTTTTTAAAAAAAATAATAATTTCCCACATTTGCCACTAGAATCATTCTTAGCAACAACAACAACAAGAATAATTTACAATTCATTCCCTTCAGCTCTAGAAAGTGAGGCATGTCAGGGTCATGAGTTTCAGTTTCCTCATGGTTGGATGCCTCATCAGATCTCCAGTTTGCTCCTGTTGGCACACAGGCTCTTGGGAAATCTATGCAGATGGTGAAAAGAGAGGACAACTGCAGCTGACATCCTGAGATGCATAAACACTGATCTAAACCCTAAGTAATCACCATCTGTAGCCACAATACTTGGAGAAGCACAGTTCTTTGGAACCCTTTCCTTGCCCAGTTTCTGTCTCTGTTGATCTGTTGCTTTCTCAGGTTGGTTGAGCCTCAATAGGCTGTATGTTATTGTTGTTTTTAAACTTGGGTTGAGCTGCAGAGTTGGCTGGGCCTTTAGTCTGTGTTCCAAATGCTATTTAAGTCTGCCTCCTTGACTTCCAAATATCTGGAGCATGACACTGTAGCTTTAGAATGTAAATAGGTTCTTAAAGCATCTGAAGAGTTTTTCTGCATGCACTTGAGAGCTGGAGGTCTAAGATGTCCTTGCTTTTAATTCTGCAGGGTCATTTGGGTGTCTAGGCAGATCAATAAATAATTTGGGGAAATGGAGTGCATTTATTTGGGCAGTTTAGCCTCATTGGGACAAAATAAGTTTAAATCCAAATACCCTTCTTATGTGTTAGTAAACATGGTTGCCACTTGCCTAAGGGAATAAAAAATAATGTATTAGAATCCAAAAAATGTTTAGCAGTGGAAAACAGTTGGATCAAGGACATTTGATCTATATTCTTTCACACATTCTTATAATTCCTAATGGTGGATTTGCAGTGTCTAGGTCTAGTATATTGGCAAAAATAATTTGATGGCACTTACATGCCAGACCAAATACTCTGTAAATATTCAACAGGTATGCCAATGAAATGGCTGGAATGATTATAGAAAATGAAATATACTGTCTTACCTAAGTTAGGCCCCGGTCACACGGGCCAGAAAACGCACAGGGGAGGCGTGGCAGTTTGCCCCAGAGCTAAATAAGGCGCAGTAGCCCGATCTCATGGGCCACCGGGTTGCCACGCGCCAGCTCTGCACCCTGATCACACTGTGCTGCTGCAGCGCAGCAAAACAGCAGCACAGCAGACCATGCAAGTGCGAAGTGCGCATGCGCCATTGGGGGGGCGGGCCACTGTCGGAGACTTGTGTGTGTGCATGCTCTGTCCAGCATTGGTGCGCATCCCAGGGAAACTTACAACATTCGGAAACCCCGGGGACATGGGCGGGCGTCGGAAGCCGCGGGATACTGGCGCTCCCGTGATCAGACGCCAGACTTTGCCCCGGGGTTTCCAGAAACTAGTACCTCGGACCTACTAGTTTTTTACCCTGCGTTTTCGGAGGGAAGGCGCGGGTTAGCCACGGGAGCCCTACGCCTCCCAGATGTGCTCGTATGATCACGCATGGAAAGTCCGCAGGGCTCCTGTGACTTCAGCGGGGCAAATGCTCCACGTGAACGGGGCCTTAGTTGGTGAAGCATTTTCTCCTCTATCATCCATACAACCATACAAAAGTACCTTCAGAAGAGTAAAAGATGCCCTTTGGTTATCAATTAATCAATTTATTGATACAGTCATTGAACAGAAAAAGGGTCAACTGATCCCTTTTGTTATCACCAAGGAAAAGATGACAGAGAAACTTTACTGATGATTTTTAAGTCATGTGCAACAGATAGACCATGACTGATAGCACATATATACACTCCTGTGCTTCTTAAAAATGACTGTTTAACACACACACACACACACACAGAGTACTTTCATTTAACTGTATTTGACACTTTGCAAACATGCACAATGAAAGAAGCTGCTCACAGTTGCCACTACAGAAACAAGGCAGCTGACTTTCTGAGTGAATAGGTTTGCTTCTACAAGCTTGGCAGAAGGCAATGACTACAGAAGCAGGCATGTACGCTTGTCTCTTTATACTGTTTTTCTGCACAATACACATTCATAAATTGGCAAGAAAGGAAAGTGTGGAACCTGGCATGGCTGCTGCTCATGTCCTAACAACTGAATATAGCTCCAGGGCAGAAGACTTTTAGCCATTAATATTGGTTTTCCCACTAGGCTTTTATACAAGATGACATTTCTGGCAGCAGCCATGACAATGGCGCGCCCATCACTGGATGCCTCTGAAATTTCATTAAAAAGTATTATGTATTCCAGCTGCAGAGCACCGTAATTTAAAGTGACACAGTTTCATATTTTGGACATAATCAAATAATGTGCCTGGTGCTGAAATATTTCCAGCTTTTATTTGCATAAGATGTTTCCATTTGCTTCTAGATTGTCTCTCTGCTTGACTTTAAAAGAAACAGATTTTGTCTTTTGCTCACAAGAGATTCTAGTCCTCCATTTTTGTAAGAGTTAATGAGCTAAGGAGTAAATAGGGCTGAGCTGAACAATGGATAGTTTAAAAGGAAAATGCCCACTATAATTTGGGATGGCTTAAACTATCCCCCATTTTTACTTTCAACAAATATTATTTTGCAAGATTCTCTCTCATCCAGGCTCTCTTGGACAAAGGATTCATGGTAGATCCTATTCCAGAGGGGTCAGATCATCATCTGATTATAACTGGATAGAGTGATCTACCTGACTGTACAAGAGTTTGGGGAATGTGAGGACTGACTTGCAAACTGGATCCTTGCCCATCTTACTTGACTGAAATTTGCCAATGGAAAGTGAGGGGGCTGTTGGCTAAAATTATTATTGGTGTAGAAAATTTTGACCAGGTCCTTGCATGAGGTCACTGTAAGACCCTCTTTGGCAAAAGAAGATGTGCTCAGTTGTTGGTCAGTTTCTGATCTCCTGTTTTTGAGCAAGGTCATGTGATTTAGCAAGTTGTGGCAGGCCAATAGCAGGCTTACTTGAATGACACCGCAGCCCTTGACTCTTTTCAGTCTGAAATCTGCATGAATTCTGTGTTGATTGTGCTCCCCTCACTATCATCATCTTCTGCAGTCATGTAGAGACAGATGCCATTCCTTGGCTCATTTATGGGATTTTTCTCTTCTGGACCCAGCTCTTTGGAATGGCCTTCCAGAACTGGTCAGAGGGATACTGTTGCTATCAAAATTCAGGAAGGCTTATAAAGCTATTAGTTTAGAAATGCTTTTTTTAAAGTCCAACTGGAGGTTGTTGAATTTTATGCTATTTATTATGGCTAATATTTTTGTGCATGCTCAATCAAGGGAAGCAATAATTGTATCCTGTAGGCTGTATATTGTTTTAACTTATTGTGCTTTACAGTATATATTTTGTGAACTGCCTCAAGGCTGGAAAAGCCAGCAAGGTAAGCCATGTTTTTAACCACCAAAATAACTAACTAGGGCCCCAGTCATATGGGCCAGAAAACATGGGGGGGAGGCGTGGCTGTTTGCCCTGGAGCAAAATAAGGCATGGTGGCCCGATCACATGGTCCACAGGGTTGCCACGCTCCAGCTCCGAGTGCTGCTCACACCGCACTGCTGCAATGCAGCAAAAAAGTGGCACAGCAGAACATGCAAGCTGTGCTGTTGTAATGTGAGCATGTGCCATGGGGGGGGTGGGCCGCTGTCCATGTCTTGCATGTGCGCATGCACCATTTGGTGTTGGTGCACATCCCATGGAAACTTACAACATCCGGAAACCCCGGGACATGGGCGGTTGTTGGATGCCGTGGGATACTGGTGCTCCCGCGATCCAATGCTGGCCTTTGCCCCGGGGTTTCCAGAAACTAGTGCTTCTTTCCTGGTAGTTTTTTATTCCACATCTTCGGAGGGAAGCCGCGGGTTGGCCACAGGGGTGCTACACCTCCCAGATGTGCCTGTGTGATTGCGCATGGAAACTCCGCAGGGCTGCCATACCTTCGGCAGGGCAAATGCTCCGTGTGAACGGGGCCTAGATACTGAATGTGAATAGCTTTGAAATGTATGATGTAAATAGCAAATCTGCCAAATTCAAAGGAAAAATTGGGTGTGCGCACACAGCAATACCTGCTTCTTTCTGTTCTCTGGTTGTGAGATCTTGCTTCATTTTATTTTACCTTTGTTGTTCATTAGTTGAAGAAAACTGTTTCAAAAAGCATTCTGCTTTTTAAACAGTTGGTACAAATGTCTTAACAATTGATCATGAAATGTTATTTCAGGGTTTTGACAGCCTTCCTCAGCCAGCCGAGGTGGTGATACATGTTGAAGTGTTCAAACTAATAAAATGAAACTGCAGAAGAGAAGTCGTTTCAAGTATAACCAGTTTTCCTGCTGAGGACTCTCTTTGGCTTTGTCTCACACCAGAAGTAGTAGTAAATGTGGAGATGCTCCAGAGTCTTCCTGGTTCTCTTTCTCTCTGTCTCATGTAAAGTGAAGGGATTCTGCAACATCATCTTGTTGTCAATTTGCCTGGCCTTGCAAGCAGCAGCCAGTGAAGATGAGTTGGAGTGTGGGAAAGCTCATTGGTGTCATTGACACCATTTTGAATGTTAAATTAATTTATCTGTGGCCAGCCAGCCAATATCTTCCATGCAGCAAAAGCTATGGTGAAGTGTAAGTGTTGTAAGTGCCAGAAGTGGACTCTAATCTGGAGAACTGGGTTTGATTCCCCATGCTTCCACATGCAGCCAGGTGTGTGACCTTGGGTCAGTCACAGCTCTCTCAGCCCCACCTACCTCACAGGGTTTCTGTTGTGCGGAGAGGAAGGGATAGTGATTGTAAGCTGCTCCAAGACTCCTTTGGGTAATGAAGGGCAAGGCATAAAAACAACTCTTATTTTTCTTCCTCTTTCTCTTCTACTTTCTATTCGTCTTCCTCCTCCTCCTCCTCCTCCTCCTCCTCCTCTTCATCTTCAGGGACACTTCACTTGAGCCAAAACTACTTGTTACATGTAGATGCATGGCTTTCCCCTTCTTTACCTAATGTAGCCCCTGGGCCTGCAATTTCAAGGGCAAAGCAAATGTACAGGGTGAGGGACTTCTAAACTCTTCACTCTTTGCCACTGTCCTCCTAAAAATATGCTAGTTTTAGGAGGAATTAGGGATACCCACAGAAATTCACTTTGGGGACCTTCAGTTGAAAGGTGAGTCTATAAGCTAAACTAAATTCAACCCAGTGTTCCCCAGCATGGATAAAAACATACTGGCCAGAGTTATGGGGTGGGAAAAAAGTGAGGAAATAGGTTTCAGTATCCACTATGCACCTGCACAAGTCTCCTCTTTAAAATCTCAGTCTCAGTGGTGGTATTCTAGGGGGGAAAGTCAGGAAAAAAGATCATGGAATCACACATAACATGCATTTCCACCCAACTGTGCAGTCGCTGCTTTATTTTCTGCTAATAGCCTAGAAAGATGTTGTCAGACTGCTCCCATGATTATAGTCTCTTTCTAAAATGGTAATTTTCCTATCAGGGAATCACTCCTCCTTTTTAAAAAGCCCCTTCATTATTTCTCAAACATCAAATTACATTCAGGAAAGCTTACCTCTATCCTGTGCCCTCAGGGGATAATTACTTTGAAAAGTACAAGTTGCCTGTGGTCCAGCAGGTGTATTTTCAGTAATCAACATGCTCCCAGGTTTCTTTTCCTTTTCCTTTTAAGTGATGGAAAAGTACATACCTTGCAATAGGGGAGGGAATGTTCTTCCCAGTTCATCTGTTTGTTTTCAGCCAATGTAATCCCATTCCTCCTGAGGTCTTTTTGTGACAAGCTCTCACCCCCGATGTAGAAATATGTAAGGGGGAAATTAATGATCAGGGAACAGGGAGATCTTGGTAGAGTGGCAGGGCAATCCTAACCACAGATGCGCCTTTCTACATCTATGAAATGTCTTTATTTTATTTTTATTTTTTTTAGCAAAACCCTCCTAAAAAAGGAGAGGAGTTTATTCTTTTTATAAATAGAAAAAGGTAGGGTATATAGAGGGATTAAGAAAAGAGCAGAGTGAGTATCCTGTTAATAAAAGTTAGTTTAAGTCAGTATAGATACAGTTTTTGGCGGTCACCGTGATTAGAGAGTCTTCTTTTCATCTAACAAAAATCCAAAGTAACTCTGTTAGTAAGGTTAGTAGTGTCCTTTGGGGTTAGTTGTTAATCAGCTCCTTTCTGACGCTTCCCGAACAGTTATTTCTTTGGTTGTCTTCTTTTGGTATCCCTCAGGTTATAAGATAAGCCCTCTTTGGTTTTCACGTCTCCCGCTCCGGCACCTCCCTCCTCTGGGCCGCTGTCATCCTCACTACTTGTCCAAGTTGCGAGTGCTGCATCTTCCTCTGAGCTGGCGTGTCTCTTCAGAAATTCTTGTGCTTTGAAGATGGAGTCAATCTTTTCTCTTTTATCCTTATACTTGAACACTAGGCCTTCAGGGAAAGTCCATCTATATATAGTCTGATGTCTTTGTAGAAAAGTGGTCAATCCTTTGTAAGCTTTCCTTTTCATCCGGATTTCGTAAGGCACATCTTTCAATATTCTGATAGTCTGTTCCCCAATTTTCAAGGGCACCACTGAGACTGCACGCAGAATTTGATCTCTAGGACTCTGCTTAACAAACTTGACAACCACTTCTGCTGTCAGATTATTTTTCTTTGTAAAGGTGGAATAGGCCCTGTAGACCTTATCCATCTCTTCTTTTAATTCTCGCTGATCTCTGCCAGTTACGGGTGCCAAGGCATTTGCTAGTATAGATCTGAGATCTTCATTCTCTTCTTCTTTAATGCCCTGAAAACGAAGGGTCAGATTCGATTTCTCCATTTGTAACATCAAAATCCTTTTTTCTTGCTCATCCTGATGTTTTTCTAACTTATTGACCCTTTTCTTCACTTTTCCGATGTCCTCCGTCGAGACCAAGCATTTCTGTGCGATCTCCTCCATCTTCTTGGACGTTTCTGTTAGTTGCTTTTGTTGACTGTTGAGAACACCTTCCATGTTAGTTAAGGTTTCGCTGATTTTCTGTATTTGAACCAGCAGAGGGTGCAGTAGCTCGCTTGTCTGTTGACTGACAGCAGGCTCTGGAGGGGGATTACCCGGACCGGAAGTCCCGCCTCCCTTCTTTTCCGGTTTCAAAGGGACCTTCTTCATGGCCGACATTTCTTTTATTTGTTTACTTTTCCAAAGTTCGTGACACGTCGCTCAGGAGACCCGCTAACTCTTTAGCTTCAATAGCACCCCAAAGGTAGTTTCACCAACCCTTCTTCCCTTTCGTCCCCCTTAGCTTTCTTTTATAAGTCCCGCTTCTCAATGGGGGGGGGGAATGTCTTTATTTTATGTATTTATTTATCAAATTTATATCCCTTGCCCTCTCCCCTGAATGGAACCTGGGGCTGCTAATAGTATATTAAATGCACCCAGTAAAAAAAACAATAAATAAACTTTAAAAATATATAAAATGATTAAAAATATATTCTGGTTAAAATCTATCTACTAGTAAGCAGTGTACAATGCCTGGCTGGTGAAGACACAGCTGAAGCATAATTTGCCAGCTGCCTGGTGAATCACAGTCACCCAAAGGCCTCCAGGAAAAGAATGGCCTTGCATGCCCTGTGGCAAGGTCTGCTCCAGACAGAGAGGGAGCCAGCTGGCAGGCCCAGCATAGATGGTAAAATGCAGTCTTTGTCACCAAGGACACCTGTTCATCCATGGAGAAAAAGTATTGAACTACATCCTCAGACTCCTGACTGAATCAACCATAGAAAGTCAGACCCCATCAAGGGTCAGTAGAAGTGGCTACACCAGCTGTCAGAGCTTCCCCAGCCACATGATCTCTGTCTCAGACAGATTTAGCTTCTACCAACTCTCACCTAGCCATTCCACCACTACATCCATGCAAGAGGCCAATGTTGTGTCCATTGGTCAGGGCCAAAGGCCCAGTGCCAGTGAGTCATAGGAAGACCCTGGCATCTGGGTTTTGAGAGACAGTCCCAACCTAATACAAGAAGTCCAGGAACTAAGGTACCAAGTTTAGGTAGTAATGCAAGACAAGATCCAAGGGCTGAGGACTGGTCCAGTCCAAGGTCAAGGTATAAAAGGAGTCAGGATCCCAGGGGGATCGACAGAGCATCGTCAGGTTCAGAACAGAGGTCACTGCAAAAGGAGTCAAGATATAAGGCAAAGTCAAAGAGGCATGGTCAGGTCAAAAACAGAGGTCATTACATATGGCATCAGGATACAAGGCAAAGTCTAAGACATGTAGTCAAGTTCAGAACAGTGGTAATTGCACACGAAGTCAGGATACAAGGCAAAGTCCAAGAGACAATGTCCAAGAGGCATGGTCAGGTTCAGAATAGAGGTCAAAATACAGAGAGGCAAGAAGCAAAGTTCATCCTGGGAGTCACTGCAGACAGCTGGTACAGAAAGGGACTGGCTGCAACTGCTTGGTATTTATGGAACTGCAACAGCCACTCCCTGACCAGGTGTTGCTTGTTCTTGAAAGGTAGTGATCAGCTTCTCCTGCTGTGATCACTTACGCCTCGGTTTTCCTCTGCTTCTGTTTTGCTCTGTTCTCCCTCTGATTCTCTAACAGTTTGGGTGAGGCTATGGCTGAGAAATGGAAGAGACTGACAGAGCCAAATGGTGAATCATGACAACCAAGACCAGAATTCCAGCTACTAGTCGCTTCTCAGATAAGAGGTAGAGCTGGGCATAAACTGCATGTTGATAGTTACCACTGGTTACCATCCCTAGTTACCATCACTAGTAACCATCACTAGTACCAGCTGTAGAGCCTGGTTCCTGATGAACTATTGACATTAAGATCAAAGCTGGAAATGACCACCATATGTATGCACTCACGCGGCAGCACCATTTTTATGATATTGGAATAACATCGCTAACACTCTAATATTTAATATTGTATTGCTTTAATGGCTTTGATGATTTGACTGTCTTTCATATCACCTACTACTAGTGTTCCCTCTAGGCTGAGTTAGTGTGAGTGGTTTTAACCTCCGGCTCACACATTTTTGTCTTAGCTCAGGAAAGATGGCTCCAGAGCAATCTAATTTATGCAGTAGCCAAATCACTTGCTCACAACTTTAATGCCAATAGTGTACAATGTAGAATTTTTTTCTCATAAGACTCCACAGCTTAGAGGGACCATTGCCTACTGCCCAGTCCTTTTTAAGCAGAGATTCTGGGGATTGAACCTGGGACTTTCTGCATGCAACACAGAGGCTCTTCCACTTCCTCTTTCTCTGTTGTGTAAGGAATTCGACTTATAAAGATCTTAGTTACCTCCCTCCACTATTTCAGGGCCAGCAACCAGACATCTATTTAAAAACACCTAGTACAATCTGCTTAGCTATTATATCAAATAATTTTGTACCAACAACAAGGGTGTTTGCTGACATAAGTAACACACACACATTTTACTATATTGTGGTTCAGAACACAACATGTTCTTTATGGTGGGAAAGCATTTTGTGAGCAGAGTTGGATTGGGATTAGGGAGATCATTGTTTGGACCATGAGTCTTACTGTATCACACTGGCCAGTAACTCTCTTGCAGCCTTTGTATGATTGTTGTGCTGATGAAAAATGGAATAACCCTATCAACATATGCCTCTGAAAGAGGAATATAAGACATAAATGTGAGGAATTAATTACCTCTGCTATTATTAATTACATTGTGTGGACCTTAATCTTAAGAATCAGGCCATAGTTCAGATAAAATCCCATTATATCTGAATAAGACAATAATATAACATCTTGACATCTGATAGAGGGCTAGCATTTGGCTTCAGTGCAACCAGTGATCTGGCAGCTGGGTGCTTTCTTGCTTGGGACAGCTAAACAATAGGAGCATTTTATTCGTGGTCCTTTTACTACTGAGAAAATTTTATGAGTTATGCGAGCCCATAACATCATCTGTGCTAGGTACTAGACTGTCCAGAAGACAACCATTTTGGTTAGATAATGCAATGAAAAATGAGTAGGGTAGAACCATGGGACAAATGATAGTGAGTGATGAGGGAAATAGACTTGCATGTTTCAACTGTTATTAATTATAATAATTATGAAATAGGGAGTTTTGTAATTATCTTAATTAATAGGAAAATAAAGCAAATTCCTCATCTGAACAGCCTATAATGGGGGGGGGGAGCTTTTCTTTTCTTTGGTTCTAGTTTCTTGCATTAATGCAGTCTTTCAAGGCAGGCAGCATTTTCCCAAGAGAGCATAATAGAGCAGAGAGCGCACGCACAATATGCCTTAGGGGGTGGGGAGGGGAGGGAGAGAGAGGCTTTGGGCTTTCTTGGTTGACTGCAAGCTGTAGTCACCAGGATTTACAAGGAGGCTGGTATACGATATGCGATGTTCCAGACCTTATTTTGGGGTTCAGAGCTTTCCAATTCTCCTCGGTGCTTCTGGATGAATTCACGAATAAGTCACAAATAAGGAACTGTGAATAAGGAACCAACTTCAGCCTCCTGATTGTACATGTATACAGTGTTCCAATCCTGCAGATTTTGCCTTCCTCTCTCCTCCCAATGCCCGCCCTGCTATGCCAAATTTTCTCTTGCAGTCTGTGCTCCTCTGCTTCTCTCCTTCTTAATTACTGTTTACACAACAAGACTCATAAACAACAAGCATCACACACTAAAAGGGAAAACTAAGGCTTACTGTGCTTCTCTCTAAACCTTGTTCTCTGTCCAACCAGATCTACCTCTGGGTCCACCTGCTACTGCCTGCCTAGATGCCTTGGCCTCCTTCAGCCATCAAATGCCCTTGCCTTTCCAGTCTGCCTCTTTGTTGTGCTGTTGTTCTTTTAGTTAAGTGGTTGCAGTGCTGTCTACATTACTTTTTGGAATCTTTCCTATCAAGACTTTAATGTTAAACATTGGTGTTTTTCATTGCTTCAAAAAAGGGAACCCCTATATCTATCTGAAATTTGGCAGTGAGGGTATGAGCTGGATGTCCTTGAGGAATATTACACTTCCCCTGTCTTTTGTCCAATCTGACATTAAATCTAAATGGACAAATATTTAAAATTCACAGAACAGATGCAATCAATTAAAAGCTCCAAATAATCCATCTAAAAATGTGCTTGCTTAGGCCGCCTATGAATGTCTGAACATGGGTCCAAAGCATTTTAACACCTATTTGGACAGGGATTTCATGGACAGGGTTACATATAAATGTATACTGATGCATAGGACAGGGAAGAATGATCAGTCTTTCAATTTATATGTCATTATTACCTGCCTTGAGTCTGTTAGAGGGTGACAAACCTGACTAAATAAATACATTTCTGTTATGAGCCTTTCTATTGTGTAGTAGATATTGTGGAGCTTTTCACACTAAGTTTTCTCTAGGAAAATAGATGTATCGATATGACAGCAGGTTTAACTGTTATTTGTCTCCATTACCACTCAAGAACCCCAGGGATTCATTACTTATTTAATACATGTATACGCCATCTTCCTCCCAAAGCAGTCAAGCCATCTTGCAATTAAAAAAAAATCATCTCAGATGATACAAAGGGGAGTGGGGTGGGATATGGAGGGAGGGGTGGAAGCACTATGAAGTAACCAACTATTTCATGATCATTAAAGAAATTATGTGTGGGATACGGTGAGGTATAAATTGAATAAACAAATATTAATAAAAATAATTTAAAAATAAAATAAAGAGGCATTTCAAGGAAGGGAGGACTCAAATGACAATTGATTATAGGTGACTGAATGGATTGCCTTTGCTATTTTATCCTGACCCTCTGATGAATGGTCACTGAATTGTAATTTAAGTATGTGCCCCCCAGTCAAACTCAGTGATCCCACTGAGAATGAAGACCTCCATAAATCTGCCTTTCCACCTGCATAGTCTTGTCTCAGGGATCGGTTTCTTGGTCACACTAGAGCATGATGGAAAGCTGGGAACTGGTCTTTAAATCTCCAGATATCACATTGGATTGGATACAGACAGCTTTCTTTCTTTCTTTTCTTTCTTTGCTCAATACTGGCCAATTTCCTTCCTTATTACTGAGGAGCAGGAGAAGGAAGAAGAAGAAAAAGAAGAGTTGTTTTTTATATCCTGCCTTTCTGTACCTGAAGGAGGCTCAAAGTGGCTTACAATTGCCTTCCCTTCCTCTTCCCACAACAGACACCCGGTGAAGTAGATGAGGCTGAGAGAGCTCTGAGAGAACTGTGATTACCCAGCTGGCTTCATGTAGAGGAGTGGGGAATCAGACTTGGCTCTCCAGATTAGAGTCTGCCATTCTTAACCACTACACCACAATGGCGCCCCTTTCCCCTATGTTATTTAACATCTACATGCACCCCCTTGCCAAATTGGTCCGGAGCCCTGGGTTGGGTTGCCATCAATATGCTGATGACACCCAGCTGTATCTGCTAATGGACAGCCAACTGGACTCTGCCCCAGATATTTTGGCCAGGGCTTTGGAGGCTGTGGCTGGCTGGTTAAATCAGAGACAGCTAAAATTAAATCCATCAAAGACAGAGGTCCTATGCCTGGGACGAGGGGGTGTGCGAGCAGGGATCCAACTCCCAGCTCTTGATCGGGTGCTGTTGATACCAGTGCTGACTCTGAAGAGCCTGGGTGTGACATTGGATGCCTCATTATCTACGGAGGCCCAAGTCTCAAAGGTCGCCAGATTGGCATTCTTCCATCTTTGCCAGATCAGACAACTGGCTCTCTATCTCTCTCCTCCTGACCTAGCCACAGTGACCTGTGCACTGGTCACCTCCAGGCTGGACTACTGCAACTCAGTCTATGAAGGGGCACCCTTGAGTCTGAACTGGAAACTTCATTTGGTCCAGAATGGAGTGGCATATGTTCTGACAGGAACACCTTTAAGAGCACACATACCTCCCAATGCTCTGCCAGCTGCACTGGCTTCCAATTGAATATTGGATCAAGTTCAAGGTTTGGGTTTTGACCTTTAAAGAGATGTTCTGCCAGGTCTATGAGTGAGGCTGCAAATATTTATTTATTTTGGCCTCCCCCTCCCTGCATTGCCTGCTTTGCTTGCTAGGTGCAACCTGTTTTGTCCTTCATCTGCACCATCAACACTAATTTGTTATCTATCTGTATACTTGAGGGGAATCTATTCAGGAGTAATCAAATAGGGAATAATTGTTGCAGCCATCAATTGTTATAATTATTATTGTTATTTATTGCTGTTTTTATTGCTGTTCAATGCTTAGTTTGAAGTTTAGAAGCTGGATTATGTATTCATTAATTCGTCTAACCTGCCCTAAACCTGCTTGTGGGATCCAATTTAATAAAGAAATAAATATTCCCATCCATCCCATATAGCCTCTGTCCATGTAGATCACAGCCTGCTTTTTAGTCAAAGAGGGCCCCTTCCCCCCTTTTCATCAGTGGGGAAGCTACCTGGATCCCACCCATTGTTTTCAAGCATAGGAGAAACAGCTATATATGTCATGTCTCTTCCCCCCCCTAATGTTTACAAGGAGTACTGCCCTATAAAATCTCTGTAAAGCACCTATTTTTAATATAAAAGGCTTTTTTTTACTATTGTTGTTTATTATTATTATGCTGAGACTTTCCATTCCTTGCAATTAGTGAAGCAGTTGGGAGAAATATGCTACCAAACTCTTTCTAGTTTTCAAGACATTCCCTATAATATCCTTAATGGGACCTTAACTATTCAAATCTGATCACCAGATGAATTATTCAGCTGCTTGCAGTATTTCTTTAGACTTGATCTCATCAGAAAAGGATTAACAGTTCCCATATCTCCCTAATCCACCTGTCTTCATTATTTCTAACATAAGGTGAATTTAGAAAATGCTTGATATTTATGAGGTGCGATAATATAATAAATACATCAGAAAATAACACTAAGGAACCCATATTTTAGTATCCATGGAGGAGGGAATGTTAACTGTCAAACATATTGTACTGGCTTAGGTTTTAATGTCTGCGTGTTAATTTTTTAGTGATGAATGATGATCACTAAAACCCTCCCATGACCCTTGTAGGTGTGTTGGCTTTTCTGCTACCGCTCTGTTTAGCTAAATTTGAAGCCCAACTGTGGTCTAAGGTGCCTTCCTCTGATGGAGGAGGCTCCTCCACTGGAGCAGTAAGATACAAACCATCATTACTATAAATGTAGACTTGGCAGCAACATAAGAAGAATCTATATTTTAAAGTACCAGAGTATTGTTAAAGACAAAAAGTCTTGCTTACAAGATCGTTGTTAATTTTTCACTATATAATAAGATTGGCCACAGCTTCTTAAGAACCTCTTCCTGAAATCTATTAGACAATTTGGCTTAATCTAGAAAAACCACTTAAATATTGGCTTCATATTATTCAGATTAGATCCATAGTGGTATTCAAGAGGTTAATGGTCAATTTGAGTTTAGGCTATTTACTTGATCTACCTAGGGATTCTCTGGCTTGGCCACTTAAAATGAAGCTTTATTGTTCAGACTGGCAGTTTGCCCCGAGATAGGCACGTTTCAGCAACGTTTCACAACCGGATTAAAGGGGGCATTCACACAGGCACATCTGTCTGGCGTTCCCCACCCGTAGTCAACCTATTGTGTACCACTTTGCTCTCGTATTTAAAAGATACCTGGTGAAAGTGGTAGCGAATCCCAGAGAGCATGTTTATCCTGCTTCATTCTACTTCTGGAAAGTGTGAATGCTAACCCGAAAAGCTGGAAACAACCTGCAGTAATGATGTCCATTGGGTGTTTCTGCGCAAGGTGCACTTGATTGCCTTGGAGAGGCAGCAGCAATATGATTGGATGTGCTCTGCTCTACCACCCAATGTGGTGCCGATGCAACGGGATCCTCCCCAAATCACCTTGATGCACTTATGCACATGAACACATATGTGCACATGTGCACATAGCCAAATTACCAGTAAAAAGCCATTTACAGCCACACTTCTGGGTCAGCAGTCTGAACACTCCCTCACGCCTCCTCCCAGTACGCTACTGCATCAGCCAGCACAGTGGGAGTGGGGAAATCCGGAACACTTTCTTCTGGGGCTTTTTTGCCATGACTCACTCCTGCTTCAAACTGCCAGTCTGAACTCAGCCTTTGTTAATTTGCTGCAGGAAAAAAAGAGTTCTTCAGCTACTTAAAGATAAATTTGTTGTAGCATATGTTTTCACAGGCTTCATTCCACTTCATTAGTTGCAGTGAACTAAATTCTTGGCAGGATGTTTACAGAGATAGAGATGATAAAAAAAAATTGTTAACATTGGGTTAAAATGCCTGGTTTGTGAAATTCCTAAGCAATAATGAAAAGTACAAAGATAAAGTACTCTCAAGTCACTTCATTATCTGAAAATAGATATGACTGGTCCTGAAACAATTAAGAATCCTCCTATATTTTACTGTCACACTGTTTTAATTCTGCACCACCACCACCCATTTCATTTGCCATGTATTTCTTTATTAGCTTTAGGTCTTTATTTTCAAACCATTTTGTTCCTTATGCTGAATTTTCCCACAAATACAATTTTAATGTTAATGTTTGTATATGTAGCGATGACATAAAACAAATAAATCAGAAATATCATCAAAAAAATAAGCATACAATATGGCTCACAATGACAATATATGAAAAAAATGAAAAGGGGCATCTTCATACATAAGGTAACCAAAGAGGCTGAAACAAAGACAAAGAAAGTAAAATATAACTATGCACTTAGTGCAAATGTACAACATGTAATTTAATAATACAATTACAAGTGCTAAAACATCATTTAAAAACAACAGTCCTATGGCTAAGCATATGAGTACCTAATCCCAATATAAAGACAAATGTCCATGCATATAAATACAGGTTAAAAGGTACATAACATCTCCATATGCAAAAACCAATGCCAAACATGTTTCAGCAATAAGCCTTCCTCGGTGGTATAATTCAAACAAAGTACTCCATTAATTTAACAAAGATATAAAAAACCTGATTATACACAGAATGAATCTTATTCACACTGAGATGTTCACCCATGAAGTAAGTGGTATCAAACATTCTTGAGATGCCGCAACTCATCAAGATGTAAAATATTTCATTAGCCCATGGATCTTCTTGTCCATTGGGGAGAGGCCACTACTTCTGCAATTAATATTTCAACACGTTAGGACAGGGTGAGAGCTTTCCTGTTTCTGGTTCCTGACCTGAAAGTCACTGTTCTCTATTTCTTCCTGTTTACTTTTGGGGAGATACACACACAGAGTAGCTTGCCTTTCACCTCAACAATAATTACCTGTTTAGATAGTACATGGTGTTGAATTTCTTGAGGTGCATCTATTCCATAAGAAGTCCTACCCTATTAATTCTGAGAATAAGATTTTGTTATTATTATTTTTATTTTTCAAAAACCTCTAAAGGCTCCAAAGGTAGCATATAGACTTTTAAATAAAATAAATACAAAATGGGTATGGCCAGTTTAGGCACCCACATTCATTCACAAGCTAAAGTTTGTCCAGCATGTATCTTAAATTTCCACTTCATGAGCTGACCATATACATTCCTGTTGTTACAGGAGATCCTCTCAAAAAATAGTGAGCAATTGGTACAGCCCATAATTCTTTACAGCACTTATCATATGGCACTCAGTGATCACATTAAGAGTTCCCCATGTTTCTCCAGTGTTTGTAAGAAATCTGAAGCATGGGCCTGGGGACTTTCAAAATGAAAAATTCCAGGGAGGTAGGCTGCTGCAGAAAAACCCAAAAGGGTTAAGTGCTACTAAGCCTTGCAAACAGGTATCATTCATCACAGGAAGCCCATTTTTGTCAGCAGGTATGAGTCTTTGTGAGGTAACATTACAGACAGACAAGGGCTTAAAATACAGCTGTCACACTTTAATCCAGTCAGTCTCATTCTTCAGAGATTGGTCCCATGAAAAAGCTCACAATTAAGACATTCTGATTTTAAAGCAACTGCTCGATTTTTATAAACTATATGATTTTGTTGTATCTAAACTTGAAACTTAGTGTAGTTTTCAAATGAGCTACATACCAAAATTGTACATATAACTCCATTTTGATAATATATGTTATACCATTGCAATTTGCAACCCCCCCTGTTATTATAGCTCACATAACTATGTGTATTTTTACAGAAATGAGTAAAGAAACCTGCATAAACTATATTCTTTTAAATGTATTTTTGTCCCTAGATTCTAATATATGGATGGTGAGAGGAGACTACTGTTATTTGGTGTTCATGGGTAAATGCTTTGCATACTTTCCAAGTGACTTTTCTTCCTATATATCCCAGGATTTTGCCCTGGTGTAAACCCTAGTATGGCATTGACACAAATTAAACCAAGAGGACTAGGAGGACTAAGCAAAGAAAGCTTGCCTTAACAAGAAAGGAAGGAATCTCATTCTGGTGTTGATCTTAGGTATCTAAAGTGTCTTGTATATTATTAACAATGTCTTTATATGTGATTTTATTTTTTATTTTTGTTTATGAAATGTCTTGCATTGTACGCTCTTATTAGAGTAGAAAGGGGAAAAAATAAAAGAGATAAAATTTACAAAGTAATGTTCTATTGCATTCATCTCTGAAAGAGTCTAAAGATTTATAGTGCAATCTTTAGCAAACTCACACCGTCTAAAACTCAACTAACTTAAAAGGGTGTGACTCTGCTTACAATGACACTGGATTTTCTCTACTGCTTGCTATTCCTTTCCAAACAATGAAATGTTTATACACTACCAAGAAACAAGATATACAGAACAGCTCGATTTATAAAAGTGGGCATTTTACCAGTTTCATGAGGTCCCTCACCTTGTTTTGGCAGGTTGTATCTGACATTGAGAAGGCTACAGTGGCTCAGTAGTTAAGACGCTGAACTGCAGAATGGAAGGTTGTTAGCAGTTCAGCAGTTCAGCAGTTCGAGACCCAAGTGCTGCATGATGGAGTGAGCTCCCATCTCTGGTCCCAGCTCCTGCCAACGTAGCAGTTCGAAAGCAAGAAATTGCAAGTAGATAAATAAGTACCGCTTTGGTGGGAAGGTAACAGCATTCCGTGCACCTTGGCATCTAGTCATGCTGGCCACATGACCACGGAAATGTCTTCAGACAGCGCTGGCTCTTCAGCTTGGAAATGGAGATGAGCACCGGATTCTATTGGCTTTCGAGCAAGGGAAACTTTTACCTTTACCTTTTCTGACATTGATAGGTATATTATGAAGAACTGTTGACCTTTAAATATTACCTCTACCCCCCAGAATGAAGATATGAGTCACCAGCATAAAGATTAAAGCTGGGTGATCTGAATAATTATAAAACACTTCTCTGTCTCTCATAGGGAACCTGTGATGGTTGCCAGCCTTTGTACCACCCCACCTGGTCTCCCAATCCAGCTGGCATCATGGTCATGCATTGTTTATCTTTCCCTGCCACAAACTTATGCTGGATACCAAGCCTAATACTCCTTCCTCATGACAATTAGCAATGATACTCAATACCAGGGGTTAGGGTGTGCAAGAAAAAAAATAGTCCCCCCACCCCGGATTTGGGTATATTAGACCTGAAAAATATCAGTATCTCCCAATATTCCCAAATCCCAATACTGCTATGGTATTTGGATTCAGTAATATTCAGGAATCCTGATTTTTTTTTTGGGGGGGGGTCCATTATATCCTATGGGGGCCATTAAAGTCAATGGCAAATCTATACTAGGGTATATTCAGTGGCCTGGGAGGGTTGAGGCAGAGGCACCAAATCTGCAGCATTGCTGCTGGATCCTTTCCTCAAAAGAACCCCAAATGTCAAAAAGATCTAGGGGGTCCAGTTCTATATCCATCCAAGGAAGGTGCCCACATCGTCCATTGTTTCCAATGGGGGGGGGGAAATATCAAGGCAATACAAGCCCAGCAGAATGTCCCAGAGAATCTCTGCAGTAGAAACTGAAGGGCAGGATTTTTGCAAGGCCAGCAGCAGAACAAGTGCAATGTACCCAGCAGAACCAGTGCCACTGCGGCAGGGCCAAAACCCAACAGGACTAAGGTCAAATCTGAGAATCTCTGAAGTAGAAACTGGGTGGGGGCATTTCTGCAAGGACTGCAGAACCAGTGCAATAGTGCCCAGCAGCAGAACCCAGTGCCACTGTGGCAAATGCCAGCTTAACAGGACTGATGCCAAGCACAGAAGTACAGTCTGGGGGGGGGGGTTACAAGGACAGCAGAATCCAGTGCCAATGTGGCAGCAGTGCAAAACCAACAGAACTAACCAATGTCACACCAGAGAATCCCAGCAGGGTTTTTTTTTACAAAAAATTGACAGAAGAGTGGGAAGCAGAAGGCCAGCAGAACACTCAAAAGCACAGGGTGGGCAGGCACTTTTGCTAGCCCACCTGAACCAAGGCCAGCCCAATACACAGAAGCCCAGTAATGCTTTGTTTTCTTCCAAAGCCAAGGGCAAACTCAGAGAAACCTTATACACCATTTCCCCAGGGAAGGCCTCAGAAATCGAGAGGGAGGGGTTGTGCATGTCCACCCTGATCCTCCTCTCTCAGCAGGAGCAGTACAGACCAACCACTAGTGACTCAGTGAAAGAGCCTCAGCCTAGGTGCTGCAATTGCCCTTCATCACAGGCTCTCCCTTTCCCACCTCCCACCCCTGCAAAGAAGAATGTTTCACAGCAAATTAGCTTCATTATTTATGATGCTCCTGTAGGCTCTGCTGTTTTCTGAGTGGCACACAGGTCTCGCTATCCTACTCTACCCCTTTCAACTCCATCAAGATGAAGAACAGTTTTTGTGATGCTGTTTTAACTTCAGTTCACAGTTTTCATTTGGGGTGGCTGCTGACTTGAGTAAACTTGTGAGCAAACCACCTTCAACGTCACCCTGTAAGGGCTCTGGAAAGGTATTTTGGTGCAGGTGGATTCAGAATGGCAGTGGGGAGATAGGTGGGGCATTTCTGTGCCAATCCAACTGGTTAATGGCCCTGCTACTTTTTTCTAGTCTCATTTTAATTTTGGGAAGAGCATTTCACCCCAACTTCCCAGCACAGACAGAGAGGATGCAGGTAAAAGTATGTGCTCACTTCAGTCACCCTCAAAGTCCAGGACTGGGTAGCTGAACAGTGGCAGGTTGACCTTCAGGAAAACCAACTGCTCAACCATCCAGGGAAGCAGGAATGAGTGAAGTGAGCTGACAATGTCACCCATATGGGGGGGGGGAGAAACAACGCACTCTGCCCACTCATCAGACAGCATGAGAGAAGCCTCTGGGCCATGGCAGAAAGATCCAGACAGACCACCTCCTTCATGGCACAGTAGCTCAGTGAACTGATGGCCTGTGATTTGCAGGGCTCCACAAGGGACTCTCTCACCATTGCAGCCAGTGTGCCCTCCTGTCTCATGTGCCTATTGTTCCCAGAGGGGCCCCAAGCAGAACCCTGCAGAACCCAGCCCCAACACATCCTTAACCACTAGGTAGAGAATGTGGGCCATGCAGTAAATGCACCTGAGGCCCAATGCCTGTGCTGCTGCCCTCATGTTTGTGCCACCATCAGTCACTATGAAATCCATGGAAATGTCTCTGCCCATGCTGCTGTTTTTCAGTGGTGGCTGATATGTTGTCTGCTACATAAAGCGCTACAGCTCCTCCCTCCTGTTGTCCTGGAAACCAGAGCAAAAGCCAAGAAAGAGGCCTAGAAGAGAACTGAAAGTCTCTGTGCAGCACTTTAAACATCTTTACCACAAGCTATTCAGTATAGCTGAACATTCCCATAAAAAGCCAAAAAATTTTGCTTGCTTTATTTGGGATCATCTATACTGGTAGCTCATCAGATTCTCTGACCCATATTCAGCTTTAAAAATACTAGTAAAGGATTTTTGGGTATTTTTTTGGCTCAGATATAGCTGAATGCACACCCTTACCAGGGGAATTCCCTTCCAAATTTCCATAGCCACATACTGAATGAGTTACTGGACTGACTAAACTTTCTACATCCTTAGATTCCTCAAGCATGTCAGCTAGGACTTAACCAGTCTCTAAGGGCCAGCCCTAGTTAAGAACATAAGAGAAGCCATGTTGGATCAAGCCAATGGTCCATCCAGTCCAACACTCTGTCACACAGTGGCCAAAATCCAGGTGCCATCAGGAGATCCACCAGTGGGCCAGAACTCCAGAAGACCCCCAAGCACCAAGAATACAGAGCATCACTACCCCAGTCATAGTGTTCCATCTATACCTTGTGGCTAATAGCCACTCATGGACCTCTGCTCCATATGTTTTTCCAATATCCTCTAGAAGCTGTCTGTGCTTGTAGCCACCACTACTTCCTGTGGCAGTGAATTCCACGTGTTAATTACTCTTTGAGTAAAGAAGTATTTCCTTTTATCTGTTCTAAGGCTACTGCTTATTAATCTCATTGAGTGTCCATGAGATCTTCCACTGTGAGAAAGGGAGAAAAGTACTTCTTTCTCTACCTTCTCTATCCCATGCATAATTTTGTACTCTTCTATCATGTCACCCTTCAATCGTTTCTCCAATCTAAACAGACCTAGCCTCTCTAACCTTCCTTCAAACAATGTGGAAAAGAGAAAGGACAGTATCATGGTCAGTGGTGGCCAGGCCAGCTACGCCCACATTCGGTCTGAAGGTGAGTAGATAGGCAGCTACCACAGCAGAAAACCTGTTGCTAGAAAATGGAGCTGACTAAAATAGCCACTTCCTGTCTCCTTCTTGCCATGTGGCCATAAAAAGTGCCCTGCTCTGTCTCTTGAAGCTTTGTACTCTATTTAGAAAGAACTGAGAACAACAACAACAAAACCCTGTAGTCACTTGTGGGGGGGGGGCAGATTTTTTGCCTTTGTCTTATAATTGTTTGCTTTTGAAAATTTTCTTTGCTGTGAAGTCCTTGTACTGACTTTGACATATGTCTCCATGCTGTTACACTACTGATGATATAAAAATGGTGCCATAATTTCACTTTTCTCCCTGAGAAACAGAAGGGTAAAGCAATATCCAGTTTAACTGCCCAAGCAAATACTTGCAGTTGTTCTAGAGTGCTTATCCAGAGCTTTGGCACAAGCCTGGTCGTACTGCTGTAAGCTTGAGGAACTAGACACATATGTGAAAAATCACTCCCTGAACACATTCATAACTATATTTCATACACAGTGTTTTATAAATTCAAGAGCTGAGTTATAAAAAGTAAAGTTTCTACTTCTTCTGGGGTCTCTTTTGTCTAAATCTGAAGATAAAAGGAACAGAAAATCTCAATAATCACAAACAATTTTCTATCAATCTGCTGCTTTTTAAAACATTCAAATTATATGACAAACACTTCTTGAAGGGCAAATATACATACAAAATTCATGAATGATATGAAAAGACAAGAGTGCTAACAGTGAATAAATTTACCAGTCATGTAATTTTTACTGTTGTGCATTACTTTCCATTTGCCTGGTTCAATCTCATTGAATTCTTACTGCTTCCATAGTTAATGGCTCTAATGCCTGTATTACTATTTCTCTGTCCTTATGGTCTGCAGAGCCAAGGACAGTATCATCTAGCTTTTAAGAAGGATGTCTTTCTGCAGGATTCCTTAAATACTGCTAGACAGAGCTCTTTTTGTAGCAGGAACTCCTTTGCATATTAGGTGACACACCCCTAATGTAGCCAATCCTCCAAGAGCTTACAGTAGCCCCTGTAAGAAGAGCTCTGTAAGTTCCTGGAGGATTGGCTACATTAGGGGTGTGTCGCCTAATATGCAAAGGAGTTCCTACTACAAAAAGAGCCCTGCTGCTAGACATTTATCTTCCCTGCTTACAATTAACACAGGTAACACCACAGTAAAATATTTCCCCTATAATGAGCTGACTGTACTTATTACAAAAATCAACAAATATCACAACATTTATCAGCAGCACAGAATTTAAATGTAGTGAAGACTAATGCATTTGTATTAATATACAAAAGTACAAAGATGTCATTTTCCTAAAGGGAGCTCCCAACTTGCATACAAACTCTACTTTTTCTTTAATCCTCCTCTAATCAGTTCTGCCATTACAGTGCTGTGTCACAAAGGAAGAAATCATATTGGACAAGCAACTTTCAGAAAAGCTCGATGTCACCATCGTCTTAGAGCAAAGGTGGCACATGATGGAAAATGGTCATTGCTTAGCCTGCCTCTTCTGTGTACCCTGTAAACAGTTCATAATTGTGCAGTGACCAAAAACTGCTACCGGATCAGTGAACACTTAAGATTCTATTAGTCTTGTCTGGTTCTATTTCATTAGCTGTATTATTTAACAAATTGTATTTGCTATTTCTACCCATGGTGCAGGAGGAAAAAAGAGAGGGAACATAATGAAATGGACTCATGCTTCAATTTGGTTCAGAAAATCCACAAACTTTTTCTTTTTTACCACAAGAAAGGAATGGTACACTCTGCCTCCATTCAGATGCCTGTGTCAAGGGAATGAACTTTTTTTCAAGTAAACTTCCATGTCCAAGATTTTTTCTGTTCTCATCTCAAGGAATACCAGGTCCCATCAACTGGTGAGAGGAACCCCCCTACACACACACTAAGCCTTACCAGCTCAAGGTCATTTCACAGGCATCCAACAGCCCTGCTAATTAATTCACTTGATCATAGCTGTAAGAACTGGGAAGGGGAAAATTCTGCTCATCTTCCAGAAAGCTCTCTCAAGACAGTATCCTGATTGGTTACAGGAGGTCAGCAGACCAGTGGCCTAAGTTTTCTATAAATGTAGACCTTCCAAGTTTGATTCCCCACTGCTCCACATGCAGCTGCTGGTGTGACCTTGGGTCAGTCATAAGTTCTTTCAGAGCTGTTCTCTCAAGGGCACATCTTGGGAGAGCTCTCTCAGCCCCACCAACCTCAAAGGTTGTCTGTTGCAGGGAGGGAAAGGAGAAGGGATTGTAAGCCACCCTGAGACTCCTTTGGGTAGTGAAGGGGAGTATAAATCCAATCTC
Source organism: Gekko gecko (assembly GCA_029375565.1). NCBI lineage: Eukaryota > Metazoa > Chordata > Lepidosauria > Squamata > Gekkonidae > Gekko > Gekko gecko. The sequence goes on along the minus strand of JAPDNY010000010.1, from coordinate 88,297,453 downwards.
TTCCTCCCTCTCCTTCTTCTCTGCTGTTACATTACTGTGGCATCTGCTTTGGATTATGATGCTTAACTTTGAACTGAATCTGCCAGTGCTTCAGGAACTTAACATCTATGTTTTAAGAACCTTCAGTAAAGGTTCTTAAAAGTTAGCTTCTAGGAAGTTAGCTTCTTGTTTTTATATTCTTTGAACCCTCACTAGAACTGTATTGTCTTTAACCTTTTCCTTCATTTTCTTCATAATGAAGCCTCTTTAGCTTTATGGTGTTTGATTGCTGTGAGCTGACTGGTTCTGCTGACCCAGGGTAATCTTGGTTATGTTATCAGAGTAGGGTCTTGTTCCAGGATCTCGGGTTTGAGACAAGCGAAAAGTTCTCTCAGAACAAGGAAGGGTAGCCTTAACAACCTGTCATGGCAAAGTAAGAACTGTAGGGGATGTTGCTAAAATTCTTGGTGTTTGTCCCTGGGTTCTGTACCTGACCTTCCAAAGTGGAATCAATACACTAGTGATCCTTCATTACTTCATCTTTATCTCCAGATTTTATACAGAGATCTATGGTTGTGTAATTTTACATTATCTTTCTTTACTCACATCTTTCCCCCCCCCAGTATCACTGATGTATTATGACTATTGATTAAACATTAAATGTAATTATTTAATATGTGACTATTGATTAAACATTAAGTAAAAACAAAAAAATGATGGTCCTATCATACCTACACTGTTTCTTTGTAGTGCAATAGTAATGTAGAAATGAGCACCAAATACACTAAAGGAATAAAGCCATGGAAAACTGTGCATGCTCCAAATTCTAAATTCATTTTAATAATTCTTCTATTTAAGCTTGAATTTGGGAGAGAGGAAGGCAGAGTGAAATTTAAGAGAATATTACGAGTCATTTTTTATCAATGGATTTAGCTCTAGAGGGAACATAACCAAACAAAAATATTACAAAAATCAGGAGAGGTGAATTGCTAGGGATAACTATTACATACCATGGAATTCTTATTGTAATATGCAGTTATGAAATAACCACAAGGCAATTTGGTAGTGGTGTGTCAAGAGTCTATATAAGACATAACTAACTGCTCTATAATGCAGGCTGCATGGTATTGTTAGAGACTTGTTATGAGACTAGCAGTGCAATCCTGAACAGAATTCTCTTCTTAGCCCACTGATGTCAAAGGACTTCTGTGTATAACTGCCTAAGGTTGCAATGTAAAAATTTTAAGCCCCAAGAGCCATGATAGCAAACTTTCTTAAGGGACATTCTTCACGTGCACATGTAAATTTAATCGCCTGATCTATCACAGAATTTGGAAAGCTATTGTACTCAAGTTCTTAGGGGTGGTACTCCTATTCAGCTAGTCAAATATTTACCCCCCATACACACTATTCTTTGCTTCTTGTAATGGTTATTTGCTTTTTAACATGAAGAAAAAAAAACAAACACATCAGGAATCACTGGATTTATAAAAAATAGATATTTAACATCTACTGGCACATGGCTGCTGCATCCTAAGCCCTGGGTGCCACAATACAGTATAGATTGCCATGAAAAACTCTCAAGACACACTGAATTCAACTCTTGGTAGTACATGCTGATGAAGTTGTGTGACAGTTGCTGACGTGTGCCTAAGTCAGCCCAGAATGCTGCCAAATGTAATTAGGCCTTTCCACTCAAAGCCAGTGACCTGCTCAGTGTACACTACTAGAGCTCGAGTTCATTACAGTTTAAGGAAGCAGCCTGTGATGAAGAAAGTATGTGGTTGAGCTTGCAATTTCTCCTATATAATAAAACCATTTTTGTCTGGCAACATTCCGTGCACTCCAAAATCGGCTTGCTCTGTGATCTGTCACTCAGAGACTGCCCCTATCCACTGGCTGTGCTGCCTGAGTCTTGCCTCCAATATTCTAAACAGTTTTTTGTTCTTCTCCCCCCAATAGCCAGCCAGAACACAGAGGTCATTTGCATATGTGGCCTGATTGGCCTTTGCCTCTAAAATTCTAAACAGTTTGGTTGTGGCTGTTGGGAGTCACTGAATGTGTCCTGAGGTAAAATTCATATCCCAGTCTTCTGTTAAATGGTCACTGGAGTTGCCAAAATACATATTCCAATCTTCCCATAAACGGTCACTGGAGTTGCCAATCTGCCTGTGGGGCCTGGAGATCTCCCAGAAATCACCGTGTTCCCTAGCCACAGAACATCATTTCCCCTACAGAAAATTTCCCAATTATTACAATGGCTGCTTTGGCCAATGGACTCCACCAAACCCTGCCCTCCCCAGGCTCCATCCCTCAAATCTATGGGTCTGGCCCTCCCCTTAGTATTGCCAGCCTCCAGGCAGCACCTGGAGATCTCCAAGATCAGTTCTTGTGGAGAGACTGGCTGCTTTGGGCAATGGACTCTATGGCATTATACCCTGTTGAGGTCCCTCTGCACCCCAAAGCCTGCCCTGCCCAGGCTCTACCCCTCAAATCTACAGGTCTGGCCTGGCCCTCCCCTTAGTATTGCCAGCCTCTAGGAAGCACCTGGAGATCTCCAAGATCAGTTCTTGTGGAGAGAATGGCTGCTTTGGGCAATGGACTCTATGGCATTTTATCCTGCTGAGGTCCCTCCGCACCCCAAAGCCTGCCCTCCCCAAGCTCTACCCCTCAGATCTACAGGTCTGGTCCTCCCCTTAGTATTGCCAGCCTCTAGGCAGCACCTGGAGATCTCCAAGATCAGTTCTTGTGGAGAGAATGGCTGCTTTGGGCAATGGACTCTATGGTATTATACCCTGCTGAGGTCCCTCTGCATCCCAAAGCCTGCCCTCCCCAGGCTCTACCCCTCAAATCTACAGGTCTGGTCCTCCCCTTAGTATTGCCAGCCTCCAGGCAACACCTGGAGATCTCCAAGATCAGTTCTTTTGGGAAAAAATGGCTGCTTTGGGCAATGGACTTTATGGAATTATCCTACTGAGGTCCCTCCGCACCCCAAAGCCTGCCCTCCCCTCAAATCTACAGGTATTTCTCAACCTATAGTTGGCAACCCCGTAACTGGCTATGGAACTGCTTTCCAGACCCTTGGAACCCAGAAGACATGGCATAGGAAGAGGTGCTTTTCTACCTTAGCTGCCACTGCAGAACCCCAAATCAACATAATTCGGGGTGAAGGGAACCATACTTGTTACCATGAGGCTGTCCTCCCATACTACCCACCTGGGGCAGCAAAATGACTTGAGACAGCCCTGCCTTATAGCTAAGCAGAAGGAAATAAACATGGCTTGCCTCCCTCTATTTTCCCCTTTCCTCTGCCGCCCCACCAGCCACAGCTGGGACACTCACCTGGAGCTTCCTTCTAGAGCTCGTTGTATTTCTTCCCACAACAGGCCTTACTTCTAGGCTTTAAATAAAAGGTTTCTTGAATGGCATTTATTTATCAAGTGGGAAGCTTCCAGGCATACTTCTTGTCATTTAGACAACGGAGAGACCTCCTTGCTTCAGCTTTGAACTGCTATCAAGAAGGAATCAGAAGCAGGGGGGGAAGCAATCGGACAAGTCCCCATTATGACTAAACATGGCTACCATATTCCCAGCAGGAATTCTCATTTTCTACCACCACTCGCCAGCTGTAGAAAAATAAACTTTAAAAATTGCCATTGGGTAATGATGCAATATCATTTCCAGGGAAAACTCAGAAGTGACATCATTCCGCTTGAAGAATCAATGGGAACTCTGGTTTTACCTTGGAGTTTTGGTTGATTCCTTTAGAGCTGTGACATCAAGCCCTCATCTGACAGTGCTCCCCCGTGTCCCTGCCTCCTCCAGAGTCCCACCAGTTGCCTTGCCCTGCCTGGCAACCCTATCACTGAATCCAGATCTGTTGAGAATCTTCTCCACAAGAAATATGTTTATAGAACTTGTTTGTTTATATCTTACTTTGCTCCCCAATGGGGACCCAAAGCACCTTACAACACAGAAAAATACAGTTGAACCAAACCAAACAGAAAAGGAAGGGAAGCTTCTCAATGCTAAGCAGATCTTCCGTCTCTCTGCTAGCCAATCTTCTACCCAGCTCTAGGTTGCAAGCTTCAGGCTAAGAGCCAATCTTCTACCCAGCTCTAGATTGCAAGCTTCAGGCTAAGAGCCAAAGAACAAGAGCCCTGGAGCTTGGCCCAGGCCTGAGGTACCTGTGAGTAGAGCAGAGAACATTCAGCTGTTGTTAGTCAACCACCAAGCAGGATGTTTCCCAGTTCCTCCCTTGCCATTGTCATTTTCATTTTGATTACCGTGACACCCTTTTTGATTGAAAACTGATATAACAATATAGTAAATAGGTGCTCTGCAAACCTAGACATTTAGACACAACACTACCTTCTGAGCATGCTGAAGTTCCACCATACAACAAAGACTATACGTTACATGCACAGTGCACCTTAAGTTTAATATATTGCATTTCATAAGGTCATGAAACTCTGCTTGGTATCCAATCAAAGGCATGAATGTGACTATAGGATAGGAAGACATAAACAGAGTGTTCTAGCCTTTTCTCCCCCCAGCACAACTGCATAGTATTCATAAGATAATATATGTGATATATAAATGTATAGCATTTACGATTGTAGTAGAGAAACAGAAATTCATTATATGTTCCACAAAAACATGCCATAGGTCTATTGAGAATTATACACACAGTTATGTGAAGGTGTTTGCATTATTTGTGGTTGCATATTTTTGTTAATACATTGATGGAGGACACAAGATCAAGCAAGATAAAGCAAAAATAAAATGGTGACAGCAACAGAACAATATCTGGAATGTCAAACTTGCAATGAAACATGATATTCCAGTACACAGAAAAGATAACAAAGCTGCAGCAGAGAAGGAACAGAAATCACTTTAGTCATCAAACAACAACAATAAATAACGTGTTACCCCTGTGGTCAGATTTCTCATGTAGGTTTCCAGTAAGAGTATTTCAAATACATATGCGCACTGTAGCAGTTAGAAATTTGACCATAAAATGTGCAATCTTGACACATCGCAGTAAAGGAACAGGGGGAATTTTGATAGCTATAATAATTATATGTACACTGCTTGATACTGATTTCATGTGCTACTTCCCAATTTTGTGATCATGGCAGCAGAACAAAAAATTGCTCACCTGCTTCTTTTCCTGTGTCCCACACATGATTTTTAAAATGAGGGCCTTTAAATAGAATGTTATTTATGTGAGGTCATCAGCATTTTTTAAACATGCTAATACTTCCCCAACACACACACACACATTCTCCTAGAAGCAAGGGTATCTTGAATAATCTCTTTCTTGGGCAATGTTTATTTAGGCTGGAGTAACTCCACGTAGGATCGCACTGCTAGCCGGGTTAGAATGGACCCTGTTCTCTCTGTGTGCTCAGTGCAGTGATTCGTAGCACTTAGATGTTTAGGTGTGATTTGATTGACATAACTGTCACATGATACAGTTTTTAATGATAGTACTCATTCATCTTAACCCTAGAAGGAAACCAATCAAAAAGAAATCATGATAATCTGATCCCAACAGAATCACAGTATCTTTTAAAGAAGCAAATGGTCTGGGGAAAAAAACCTAACTTCCTACAAGTGAAATTCTTAGAATTTTTTATTTTTTTAAGGACGGGGCTAAGCCTTACAACTTGGCACTCTGTCCTGGCACATAGCCCAGTCATGATATTTGTTGGAAGAGGTCGAAAGGAGCGGGATTTGCAACTTGCTTGGCAACTAGCCCTGTCTTTCAAGGGAGGCACAACTCATTGTTATGGACCTCTTACAATGTAAAAGAGATTTTAAATTTTAATTTCAACTATATTTGCTTGCCTTAGGGACACAGGAGAATAAAGGAGATCAATAAACTATGCCAAGAACTGGAACCATGCATCTCCAAGACACACACACATACCTCCCCTGGTGTGTTTTTAAATTACTATATACTTACACTGATCCATAAAGAATATTTATAGGTGTGGTCTCCCTTAAATCACTAAATTTATACAAAATTAAGATTATACCTTGTGCTTTTTCTGTTCTCCTTCTCAAAGGGTGCACTTGATCTACAGAGAATGGTCACATGATATTCTTCATCTAAAGCTGTGCCGGTCTGGCTTCTTGAAGCTAGATGGAGAGAAAATACTTGGAAATCATTTGTAAGCCACTCTAAGGATATGGGAAGGGGTGTTCTACAATTCTCTGGAATCCAAACTTAATTTTATAATATAGGTCCTGTATCTTCATGAACTATGAACTCTGTGCCAGGAGGGAAAAAAGGCACTCTTTTGATATAAAAGATCGGCAACATGGCTGAACTGGGAAGTGAGTTCCACATGGAAACTATGGCTGATTTCAGACTGGCAGTTTGCAGTGGGAGCCAGTCCTGGCAAAAAAGCCCCGGAATAAAATGTTCCAGGTTTTCCTGGTCACACAGGATTGACAGATGTGGAAGCATACCGGGAGGAGGCGCGTGGGAGCGTTCAGACTGCTGGCCCAGAGGTGCAGCTGTAAACAGCTTTTCCCTGGTAAATCGGCTGGATGCCTATGTATGTATGGGTGCGTGGGCACATGAGCATATGAGTGCTCATGTGCTCATGCACTCATACACACATAGGCATCCAGCCAATTTGGGGAGGATCCCCTTGCACATTGGGCAGTAGAGCGGAGCACAGCCAATCATATGCACCTTATGCAGCAGAGCGGAGCACAGCCAATCCTATGAGCCAATCATATGCGCCAGGAGCACGCAGGTTGCTCCCGGCTTTTTGGCTGAGCATTCACACTTCCAGGAAGTGGACTGGTGCAGGATAAAGACACTCTCCGGAATTTGCTACCACTTGTAACAAGTATCTTTTTAACACGGGAGTGAAGCAGAACAGCACGGGTTGCCTAGAGGTGGGGAATGCCAGGCAAATGTGCCTGTGTGAACACCCCCTTTAATCCACTTGGGAAGCATGACTGAAAAGTGGCTATAGCAGGGCAAATTGCCAGTCTGAACTCAGCCTATGTATCACCAATGAAGAAATGGGAGGAGAAGTAAGCTATGTTTTAGGAAACAGAAGGAACAGAAGCAAATTCACATCCCCAAGTCAGGATTATAGTAGACCCTGTTGTGGCCTCCGGCTCCAGGAAATTTGAGAAGCCAGGCCAAACTCTTTTGTCTAATGTTTTGGGATTCACACTGAAGAATAAAAAGAAGTTGAGTAAATGAGGAATGACAGACACAAACCAGAGAGGATTGACAGGTAAGCCAAAGGTGACGGAATGGAAAGTATCGACTGCTTGTGAACATGTTTCCATTTTCCACATGCATTTAGCAATCCTATGGCTTTGAAATGTATGGGTCTACTTGGAACCTAGCCACCTTTAAGTCTATATTGTTTTCTCCTTTTCTTAACACCTCAAATATAATGTCATTTGAGAAGAAGAGGGTTTTATTTTTCATGTACTAGAGGCCACATACCTCTCAACATCATACATTTGGATAGGGAATTCTAATTTAGACCTGTCTCTAAGAGAAATCTATTGGATCTATTGATTCTGACAGTTGTATTGGGTATTAGACGAACTACTGGGTGGCTTTGTTCTAAAAGTTTCTCCTGCTTGATCTTTCTTCTGAATCAGGTCAACTGAACTGAAAGTGACAGTTCTGTTTACTGATCTTATTTAGGGAATTGGGATGCCAAGTCCTATTCCAGTGATTTCAGACTGAACAGCAGTTAAGGCAGTAGTGTAATCTGAAACAAGAAAAACTGGCTGCATTGGATAGTTTTATATTATAATTGCAATACTTCTAAAAAAATGCCCATATGTTAAACTTTCTGGTTCATTTTTGTCCACTTCTTAACACCACCAAGTTCCCAATTAGTGAAGCTAAAGTCGCCATTATGGAAATCTTCAAGCAAAACCTATGTAATAACTTTACAGATCAACCAAAATAACACACAACTTTTTTGCAATCTTTTGAGTTCTCTAGAATTCAAAAAATTCATAAAGCAGGATGGTAAACAGGAGGGGAGAGATGTTTAAAAAACGGTCTGAACATGTCTTGACTACTCCCTGCAGCAAATGATAGGTAGATTTCAATAGATAATATGGAGCTAGAAGGAGCTGGTGCCAGGTTGCCCATTGGGTCTTCTGGGAAAAAGTGTTTCCAAAGACCCCCTTCCTAGATGTGTGCTTTCTCCTTTGACTACATCATAGCTAAATTCACTTTGGCAGCCATTTTAGGAGCTAGCACTGCCATGATTTGAAGAAGATGAGGTCAAGGTTCTCCTCAGGCTATGCTAGTGAGTGGCCAAAATTGGGCAGGAGACTGATTCACTGATGGGACACCTGCATGCCTACCCACTGCCATGAGTATTTATATATCTATTTCTCAAGTGTGGGTAGATCTGCAGGTATTTAGATCTGCAGTATGGTCCCACACTCAGAGACAGGAGATTTTCCTGCAAACCTGGAAGGACCCCCCAGGTTTGCAGAAAAACCTGAAATCTGCAAAACATTGCATGGGGTTTAAATCCCTCCTAAACAAAAATGTTGTTGATGGTGGGTGAGGCAGCCTTGCTGATGGGGTGGTGATGTCTGGGAGCCACAGTGGGCCAGCTGCTTTGTTGACAGAGGGAGGGGTGGCCAGGACACATTGGGGACCCCTGTAGTAGCCTATTAGATGAACTTCAAGCGTTCTTGAATGCTGTTCAAGTAAAGATCCATAAATCATATCTTCTATTATCTCTGATTGTTAAGTGTATCAGTTTCCCAAGCTAGCCAGGCTGCAGAAACAGGAAGAGGTTCCCCCCGACACTGAGCTTAATTCCCCAAATTGGTTGCAGTTCTGGGCAAGTGTCCTGAACCCAAGTTAGAGAGTCCCCACATGTCTAAGAATTCATGTGAAATGGACAACATGTGGTAATAGAAGGGTGAGGGTGGCAATGACAACTTTCAGCCATTTTTTGGTTTTGGATTTTGCTTTGGACCAACTTGGCTACCTGTGGGTTCTGTCTATTATGAAAGTGGTGTCTGTTTCCAAATGCACCTAAACACAAACAAAAAACAAACAAAATTTCACCAGGGACCATGAAATTCTTACTCTCAGAAGCAGTTCTAGAGTCACGAATGAAATGTACAAAGCCAGGGTTGATAAAGTGACTTGTCATGTGCTTGATGTTAAAGTGAGTTGGTTTAAACTTTTCTTTTTTTAAAAAAAATACCCTCACAGATTCAGAGACAAGGGCAAGCTGATGCAAGCTCAGGCTATAGATAGCTATTTGACTTTCATGGCTCTCAAGAGATGTCAACAGAGATTTCTTTTGCAGAATCAGTTTTTGGGAAATCGTGAAAGCTGCTTCACACATACAACTGGTATTCAGTGAGGTGACTAATAGGAAGAGAATAAACCATATAGCATGATCCAAAAAGAGCTTAATATAACGGATGGTCTCTTACAATTGTTTTATCTACTGTAGAAGTTACAGAAGTTAAGGAAATGAGACTCTTTAAAAATTCCAACACACTTTAAACTAGGATTGCCCGTCTGCAGTCAGCAACCCCTAGGAGAAATTGAGGGGTGGGGCCGATATCACTTCCAGTAAAAAAACCCAGGACGTATTGGAAATTATAGAGTGTCCACAATGCCGGTAACATGTTTCATTCCCCCCCTTCCACAAAACATCAGGTTGTCAGGAGGGTTCCCGCTATAGTGGGTGAACCAGCATCCCTACATTAACCTGACTTGTACTCTCCCACCCCCAGTGCCTTGGGTTGTAATAGGATTTTTATTGGTTGCTGTCTGGCCTATTAATTCCTTTTTTATGATGCTGTTGTTTTAAAACTTGTTAACTTTAGTAAGTCAAATGGTTGTATTTTAAAATCTATCTTAATTGCTATTTGGGCTGTTTTATTGATTTTAATTAAGTGACTTCATTTATGCCCCAACTTTCTCCCCAAATGGGACTCAAAATGACTTTCATTGTTTTTTTTTCTTCTCCATTTTATTCTCATAACAACCCTGTGAGGTAGGTAGGTTAATTTTTAAGTGTAAAGTACCACCTGAGGAATGGGAGTAGAGAGGAAGTATAAAGCTCTTCAAACAAATACATTATAGATATGCATGAACATAAAGAACATAAGAACATAAGAGAAGCCAATGTTGAATCAGGCCAATGGCCCATCTAGTCCAACACTCTGTCACACAGTGGCCAAAATATACCACGTGCCATCAGGAGGTCCAGCAGTGGGGCCAGGACACTAGAAGCCCTCCCACTGCTGCCCCCTCCAGCACCAAGAATAGAGTGCATCACCTGCCCCAGACTGAGTTTTCCCATCTATACCCTGTGGCTAATAGCCACTGATGGACTTCTGCTCCATATGTTTATCTAATTCCCTCTTGAAACTGTCCATGCTTGTAGCTGCCACCACCTCCTGTGGCAGTGAATTCCATATGTTAATCACTCTTTGGGTGAAGAAGTATTTCCTTTTATCTCAACCTGCTCAATCCCATTCATAATCTTATAAAGCTCGATCATGTCACCCCTCAGCCGTTATTTCTTCAAGCTAAGGAGCCCCAAGCGTTTTAACCTTTCTTCATAGGGAAGGTGTTCCAACCCTTTTATCATTCTAGTTGCTCTTCTCTGCACTTTTTCCAATGCTATAATATCCTTTTTGAGATGTGGTGACCAGAACTGTACACAGTATTCCAAATGAGGTTGCACCAATGATTTATACAGGGGCATTATGATACCGGCTGATTTGTTTTCAGTTCCCTTCCTAATAATCCCCAGCATAGTGTTGGCCTTCTTTATTGCAGCTACACATTGTCTAGATATTTTCATTGAGTTATCCACTACAACTCCAAGATCTCTCTCTTGGTCAGTCTCTGCCAGTTCAGACCCCATTAACGTGTATTTATATTTAGGATTTTTGGCTCCAATGTGCATCACTTTGCACTTGGCCACATTGAACCCCATTTGCCACGTTGACGCCCACTCACCCATCCTCGACAGATTCCTTTGGAGTGCCTCACAATCCTCCCTGGTTTTCACTACCCTGAACAACTTTGTGTCATCTGCAAATTTAGCCACTTCACTGCTTACTCCCAATTCCAAATCATTAATAAACAAGTTAAAAAGCATCGGACCGAGTACTGATCCCTGTGGTATCCCACTGCTTACCACCCTCCACTGAGAAAGTTTCCCATTTATACTCACTCTCTGTTTCCTATTTATAAGCCAGTTTTTGATCCACAAGAGGACTTGTCCTTTTATCCCATGACTATTGAGCTTACTTAGGAGCCTTTGATGAAATCATCCTATATATATAATTCTGTTGCATATTGGCCATTTCCAGGTCTCCCATTGGCTGTGTAGTGTGCTCCATCAGCCATTGGCCCATCAACCACCACTCAAGAGTACTCACATGCCATTGGCTGAGTGCTGGGTCTGCTCCTCTCCCCAGCCCACTGCCAACCTGGACATTCTTCCCTCACAGTATAAACTATCAAAATGACAGTCTCTCCTGATGAAGACACTTCTTCTTGGCTCCTGTGGGACTAACTTTTCCCTCAGTGGCTGTTGCTAGGCAACCAAGCTTGGTTCTGTCAGTAAAAAGGCAAAGGAAGGAAGCCCTTTCCAGGCCTTTGTGGGGAACTCATTGGAGCCAGTCCTGATTAGGGTTGCCAGGTCCACATTGGGAAACTTCTGGATAATCTGTGGTGGAGTCTAAGGAAACCAGAGTTTGGGGAGGGGAGAGGCTTCAGCTGAATAGAATGTCATAGCACCCATCCTCCAAAGCAGTTATTTTCTCGGGGGGGGGAGATCTGTTGTCTGGAGTTGATATTTGGCGATCTTCAGGCTCCACCTGGAGGTTGGCTACACTAGGTGTAGCAGTTAGAGTTTCAAAGTAGGGTCTGCTAGACCCAGGTTCTTGCTGTGGAAGTTGAGTGGATGATTTCAGACCACTCACAGACTTTCAGCCTCCTACCTCACAGGGTTGTTGTGCAGATCAAAAGAGGGAAAGGAGAATGATGTAAGCTGCTTGGGTCCACACTGCGGAGAAAGACTGTAGTTTTCCTAGGCAGAGGCTACAGGTGGAGGGGGAGATGGAAAGGAAGGTTGATGGTTGGCTGGGAAGGAGATAGGTTTGCCACCTCCAGGTTGGGAAATTCCTGGAGATTTGAGGGTTTGTGGAGGGGTGAAACCTCAGACAGGTACAATGCCATAGACTCCATCCTCCAAACCAGCCATTTCCTCCTGGGAAACCATTGCTGCCAATCTCCAGGTGAGGGCTGGAGATCACTCAGCAATACAACTGGTCTCCAGATGGCAGAGATCAGTTCCTCTGGAAAAAAATGGTGGGCTTTGTATCATTATACCCTGCTGAGGTGCCCCACCCCTATGACAGCCAGTGTGATGTAGCAGTTAGCGCTTCAGAGCGGGGTCTTCTAGACCCAGGTTTTTCCTGTGGAAGCTGTTTGGGTGATTTCAGACCACTCACAGACTTTCAGCATAACCTACCTCACAGGGTTGTTGTGCAAATCAAAAGGGGGAAAGGAGAGTGATGTGAGCTGCTTTGGTCACCACTAAGGAGAAAGACTGTACTTTTCCTAGGTAGAGGCTACAGGGAAGGGGGAAGAGGTGGAAACCTGAAGTCAGAGGGGCAGATAATGGTATGTATGTTGATGGTTGGCTGGGAAGAAAATAGGTTTGCCACCTCAAGTTTGGGAAATGCCTGGAGATTTGGGGGGTGGAGCCTGGTGGGGTTTGAGGAGGGGTGGGACTTCAGACAGGTACAATGCCATAGACTCCACCCTCCAAACCAGCCATTTCCTCCTGGGAAAAAATTGCTGCCAATCTCCAGGTTAGGGCTTGAGATCACTCAGAATTAAAACTGTTCTCCAGATAGCAGAGATCAGTTCCCCTGGAAAAAATGACTGCTTTGCAGGGTGGACTCTGAGTCATTATACCCTGCTGAGGTCACTTCCTCTCCTGCTTGGGTCCCCACTGGGGAGGAGAAAGACTACTTTTCCTAGGTTAGAGGCTCCAAGTGTGTGTGGGGGAGATGGAAAGCTGAAGTCAGAGGGGTAAATAATGGTATGTTGATGGTTGGCTGCGAAGAAGATAGGGTTGCTACCTCCAAAACAGGTACAATGCCATAGACTCTACCCTCCAAACCAGCTATTGGGAGACCATTGTTGCCAATCTCCAGGGGAGGGCTGGAGATCACTCAGAATTACAACTGTTCTTCAGATGCCAAAGATCAGTTCTCTTGGAGACTACTAAATTATAGTTCCTTGCAAATAATTCTCAATCCATTTATATAATCTTGACCAATTTTTCTCAAAAATTGCCTCTTTTTATCTTGGAGTTGTAAAGTTAATTTATCCATTTCTGCCACTTCAAATAGCTTGTAAATGATTTCTTCTTTTGATGGGACTTCTTTCTTTTTCCAATACTTTGCATATAGAATCCTAGCAGTGGTTATAACATGTATTATCATATACGCATCTGTTTTAAAAAACATTCTGGAATAATATTCAATAAAAACAATTCTGGTACAAATGGTATTATTGTTTGTAATTTTTTTTTTCAATATCTCATGTATCCAAATCTAAGATATTTTTTGGAAATCTTACAGGACCACCACATATGGTAAAAAGAACCAACATTTTGCTTACATTTCCAACATACATTTGACATGTTAGGATACATTTTTGCTAAATTTTCTTTAATAATATTTTATTGGTTTTATACTCTACATCCTAAAATCTAAAGGTAAGGGTACAGGGGAACACTACCACTAACTTAAGACAAGAATTTTATGTTAGGTTACAGATGATATACTGAAGAATATAAAAACAGAGAGTCCAAGCCCCTGTCAAATAGAATTTAGTTATGCTAAAGACAAATGTTTTGTAATCCAGAATAAATCATTTATTTCTTTTGCTGCTGCTTCTTCACTTTTGATATTTTGGGTGCTGCTGCTCCTTTCTCAGACTCTGAAGTGGAGCTGCTGGAGTAACTTGAAGTATTATCCAACTCGCTGGGTTCCTCTCCTTCCTCCAAATTTGGATCTTCGTCTTTATTTGCGCCCAATTGCTGCTTCACAAAATTTTTGGCCTTTTGGACAGAGTCAATTTTAATTTTCTTATCATTATATTTGAACACAAGTCCTTCTGGAAAGCTCCATCTGTAGACTATGTGTTGATTTCTCAGGAAAAGAATTAAGTCTTTATATTGACATCTTCGTTTCCGGATCTCAAATGGAATGTCTTTTAAAACTTTAATTTCTTCCTTGTTATAGCTTTTAAAACATTATCTTTCATTGTTTTCTTGGAAAATCTGACATAAATTTTACCAGGTAGTTTGTTTTTTCTTATAAAGTCAGGATATGTACAATATGCCAAGTCCATGTCACTCTGGAGATCCTCTTGTTTTAGGTATGAGATTGAAGCTATCGTTCCACTTAACCTTCTGTTCAGGAACTCCTTGGAAGCATAAAACATGCATAGATTTTTCCAGTTGAAGTTGTAATAGTTGGTTTTTATCCATATTTCTTTCTTTTTTGACTCTTCCAGTTTTTGCTTAATATCTATAGTCCTTGTTTCAACTTTCTTGATCCTTTTATCTGTTTTATTGGCCCTTTATTCCATGTGGGTGAGCTGATTTTGCACAGAATCCAGCTTGTTGTTGATAGTTAACATCTGCTCCAGCAGACATCATAATGCTGCAACAAGCACATTGGAAAAGTCTGCAGCCGCTTCTTGTGCCAGGGAGGGAGTTGTTGGTACAGTACTTCTTGGAGTGGGTTTCTTTTCTGGTGCTGTTCTCCTCCCTCTCCCAGACATTTTGTTTACAAAGAAGAAAAGTTTTATTTTTAAAAGTAAAGTTTATCTGAATTCAATGTTTCTTGGCTTAAAATGCAGCTTTCAAGCTCAGAAGGAGTCTCATACAGTCAGTTCCATTCTTTTTCTCTTTTCTATAACGCTTAAGAAATGCTCCGTTTTGAGGGGGGGTGGATCTCCAACCCTTCCCCACCCACCGTTCCTTCTCGGATCCATCTAGCAGACTGAGACTTCTTTGCTTTTACAGGGGTTTGATTGACTCACTGTTTAAACTATTTTGAATGTTGCCGGGGTTACTTTCATTTATTTCCTTGTCCGCTTATCTGGAGGTCGGCTCTGGTCACCATGATGGCTCAGAGACACCAGGATCTCTTGGGGACAGGCAAGCCTCAATCCCTCAGCCATCGTCTTGGGAGAGGCTTATCCTATCTCCCCAGGCTGAGAGTCTCTTACAGAGATTCCGTGGGGGTCTGGAACCAGCCAAGACCCCTCCCGATTGCCTCAGCTTGGCATATCTCCATCGGAGGGTCGATGGAACACATCAAGGTGCAAGCCACCAAAAACCGGTAGTGGACATTTTCGCTAAATTTCCTGGTGTTATATGCCATCTATAAAACATCTTGTATATATTCTCTTTATAGGAAGTAGCTTTTGTATATTTAATATTCATTTTCCACACCTTAGACCATTGATCTAATTCTATGTTATGACCCAGGTTTTGTGCCCATTTAACCACTGATGTTTTAACTATTTCATCTTGCATTCTATTTTCTAATAACAATATATAAAATAACTTTATATGTTTTTCATCTACACACAATAGAGACTTATCCAATTCTAAAGGCTTTTCATAAAAACCTGTTTATCTTCAACATACCTAGAATCAAGTTGTACCCTTTCCCACCAGTTCAAACAGATGCCTTGTCTTTGAAGAGTATCTTGCAAATTTAAATTGTTTTTCTTGTCCAGGAGATCTTCATACCTTCATAATGGATCTTTAGTAAATAAAGCAGGATTTGTAAAGGCTTCTAATGGGGACATTTCGGTATTCTTGTATAAAACAGTTTTTTATTGTTTTTCCCAGGTCTTCAATTATGCTGCTCTTATCATATGCTGATTAAAATATTTATGGGTGTTGCTTTTCTCATACCATACAAAAGCAAGGCAGCCTAATTTCAAATTATGACCTTCTAGTCAGTGTTATTCCCAGATATTTTATTTTCTTCTGGACTTCAGTACCAGATCTTTCCTGTAATTGTTGTATCTATTCTTTGGTACAATTTTTTGCCAATATTTTCAAGCCAGCTAATAATCCATATTCTTTTAAGGAATTTAAAAGATGAGTAATAAACCTTTGTGGTTCTTCCAAAATAAATACAAGATCATCAGCAAATGCTTGTAGTTTGCAATCTTCACCCTTGATCTTAAGACCTTTTATCATGATATTTTCTCTTACTATATTATTCAATGTTTCAAGAGCAAAAATAAATAATAATGGGGATAATGGATAACCTTGTCTAGTTCCCTTTTGTATTTCAATATTCAATAAAAGATCACCATTTATCACAATTTTGGCATATTGTTTCATATAAATTGCTTTCACCATTGAAAAAAAATCTGCTCCACGTTGCCAGTTTAATAACTGTTCTAACATAAATGCCCAGCTAAGATTATTGAAGGCCTTCTCTGCATCCAGAAAGACTAGCTCCATTTGCCTCTCTGGATGCACTTCAAAATATTCCAATACATTCAAAATAGTTCTCACATTGTTCCTCATTTGTCTTTAAGGTAATAATCCTGTTTGATTTTGATGTATTGTTTGAAGAACTTTCTTTAATCTATTAGCCAACATAGATGCAAATATCTTATATCTTATAGTCAATGTTCAGCAATGATATTGGCCTATAATTTCTAACTTCTTTCTCGTCTGTATCAGGTTTATGTATCAAATGCTTGATTCCAAGACTCTGGTATTTTCTTCTGTTCAATAATGTTCTGAATAGTATCCTTAAGTGGTTGGGCAATTTGATCTTCAAATGTTTGGTAAAATTCTGCAGGTAACCCATCTGGTCCTGGTGTTTTCTTTTTCTTTTGGTTTTTGATTGCTTCAGCTATTTCAGCAAAAGATATTGGTTCATTTAGAGTTCTTTTTTGGCCCATTGTAAACTCTTCTTATTGTGTTTCTTTAAAGATTCTCTAATCTGATCTTGTTTGGCTTCCCTCTTTTGATATAGATCTTTGTAAAAGTTCTGAATAATTTCCTTTAACTCTTTGGAGATGCTTTTTTCTTCTCTGATCTCATTCTTCAAGGTTTTATATATTTCTTTTCTGATTCATTTCTTAATTTATACTCTAGTCATCTTGTAGGTTTATTTGCATTTTCAAAATAATTTTGTTTAGTGTACAGTTTTTTTTTTTTTTTTGCAATTTCTTGTGTCAAGAGACAGCTAAGTTGATGTTGAAGATTTTTAATCTTAATCTTTGTTTGTTTCCTTGTAGGATCTATCTTCAACTTTTCCTCTTCTTTCTTGATTTGTTCTTCAATTTGCATGAATTTTTGCTTTCATTGTCACCTCATCCATGAATCTTGTCTAATAAGCCAACCTCTTGCACAGGTCTTAAATGCATACCATACTATATCCATAGAGATATCAGATTGCATATTTATTTTAAATAATTCTTGAAATACTTTTTTAGAATCAATTATAAAATTTGAATTTTTAAACGCCATAAATTCATGGACCATGTGGTCCTTTTTGGTACATCTTGTAGAGTCAAAAGTAAAGGGCTATGATCTGCAAATGTTGATGATCAAAGGACTGAGGGAAAGAGAGCTGAGGGTCTCTGTGGCTTTTCTACAAATGTGATTGGCTGGAAGTGTTCTATGCTTCTCCCATTCAAGGCTCTGATTGGAAGGGAGAAATGCCATTGCTCAAAAAAATCAGTAATGAGAATGAGAGTGCATGCTGTAGTCAGCTAGCAATACCCAAACACAAAAACAACATGGATATGAGACTCCCTTGTCCCTGCCTTCTGTTATTTCCCAAGATGTGTGATCTCGCTGCCTTCTGTTATTTCCCAAGATGAAAGGGAAGTGAGGCAGAGGTTCTCAGTCCAGCCTCAGAACTGAGGAGGGTTTGGCCCCATGATCTTCTTCCTTCCCTGAACTGATTTGCTGTGACATTTTCTCTCCTGGGAGCTCAGCCCCTTCCAATACTCCCTCTAAGCTATGAAGTCCTGTGAACAAAAGTTCTACTTTGTGAGCTATTGGCATTAAAATTGTGAGTGAGCGATTTGGCTATTGCATAAATTAGTTTACTCTGGAGCCATCCTTCCTGAGCTAAGACAAAAATGTGTGTGCCAGAGGCTAAAAAACTGGGCTAGGTAACACTAACTCAGCTTAGAGGGAACACTGGTCCCTTCCTTCCTCCCTGGCTGCAGTGTGGCACCTTCCCTTTTATGGGACTTCCCAGCCCCACTCCCTTGAATAAAACTTTGCTGGTCTAAAAGGTGCTACAGGACTCAAACTTTGTCCTGCTACTTCAGACCAACATGGCTTCCCACCTGAATCTATAAGTGGTACAAGTGTCTTGTACAAGGAACTCCTGAACTCCCTACAGTCCAGTGCCAGGTGCATGAAGGTAGAATCTAAACAATCCATTCCTCATGTGCATTTATGGAAGACAGGTGAATATTTAACAGGAAAAAAGGATATATTCTGGAAAGAAAAGCTCCAGCACCAGTAATCCTTTCAGGTCTGATTGGCTAACAGAACATCTTTGGGCACAAATGGAGAAATCTGTGGCTCACCACTATCCCTTCAAAATTACATTCATCGTCCACAAATTGCCACTATAGGCGGCCAGTGCAGGGTTGAGTCAGAGCCAGCCATTGGCTCCTGACATAGGATTTCTTCAGGGAAGTAGTTTCATTTCTGTAAGAATCCATGATTCCTAACACCATTCTGAAAAATCATGGTAATGACCCAAAACAGCAAATTCCATGTATATTGTCAGTTCAGGTATTTTGTAACGTACGTCCCTATCAGACAGATATCACACAATGCAGAAAATGGAATTCCAAAAGTTAAAAAAAACAAGAGATAATATATCGCATACACAGTGGCATAGACTATTTTCCTGTTCTTTTTTAAAAGGAGCCGTCTTGAACCCTTCCATTCTACAAATGCCCTGCTGAACAACTATGTTTTACATAGTCTGTGGAATGATAGAAGTGGGAGCCACTACAGAGATTGCTTGTGTAAGGGCAGATAGTACCCATTTTCAGAGTGGTACCTTCAAAAGGTTTTGCTCAGACGAGTGAAGCTGTCACAGCAGAGCATAGCAGGTAAGGTGGTCATGTAGATATGAGAGTCCAAGGCCATGAAGGGCTTTGCATATGATAAGCAGTCCTTGAACTGAACTCAGTTACTGATTAGTAATGAAATTGGTTGCAGGATGAATATAATATGAATGTAATATGACTGCAGGATGAATGTAATATGAATATTCCTCCTAGCGCCTGATACCGAGCTGCAATATTCTGCACCAGCTGGAGTTTCAGAGCTGATTTTCAAGAGTACATGTAGAGTGTATTAAAATAGTCTACTCAGGGTTACTGTGGCATGGATCCATGTGGCCACATCAGCTGAGATAAGCTAAAATGAAGATGAAACTCCCTTTTCTTGCAATATGTTAACATGCTTCTCCAGAATTAATGCTGGATCCAGTATAACCTCTAGGCTCTTTACTGTCAGCAAGCACCAGCAGCTGTATGCCATTAAATGTGGGAAGCACAAATCCCTTCAAGACCTCACCCCTCCCAACAAGCATTGCCTCCATTGTCAGTTTCATCTTGTTCACTCTTAACAATTTAATCACAACACTTAGGCAGTGGCTCAAGACCTCTAATGCATCACCACAAAATTTGGATAAAGAAATATAGGACTGGGTGTCATCAGCATACTGATGACAGCCAATTCCAAAGTCACAAATGTTCTAGATATGCAGTACTGGAAGCACTGTAATATCCTTGTACTTGGAATGCATTTTATCATGAGACTTGGTAAGTAATGTCCCTCGGTGGATAATATTTTCAGACTGTATGTATTTCTAATACATCTTTTGATTTTCTTAATAATGGGCAAGCATCTCCTGGCTCATGTTGTAATTCACTTTCTCAGAGAAGGGGGGGGCATCAACAGTCTTCCACAATAATTGCTCAGCTCCTTTCCCAAACTTACTTTGTGGGAGAGGGGGAAGAAACCTGTGATGAGAGGCCTCATTCTCCAGTTCCCACTTTTCAAGCAGAAGATGATTCTTCTGGGCATGCTTGAGACCATCCTCTGCTACCACAAAGCCCAGGATGGATGGATGGATGGATGGATGGATGGATGGATGGATGGATGGATGATAGATAGATAGATAGATAGATAGATAGATAGATAGATAGATAGATAGATTTCAGTTTCTCCTGGTTTGATGGAAACATTTATAACACTTTTGGGGGTAGGGACAATGGGAGCATCAAGGCTGAGGCCTCAACTACTAGGGCTCCTTAATGCTATCCCCCTCAATGAAAAGATAAATTTATCATAAAGCTCTTTATGAACTAGGCTTGATCTCCATGGGGTTTTTGGTTGAGGTCACAGTAGACAAGCTCCTGATTTCACCATTATAAATCTGCCTGTTAACAACACTTAGTGCCATCGCTAGACTTTACAGTAGATTATTATAATTTGGAAGATTAAAATATTCTTTTTTTAATTAAGCAGGGTATTTCTGTTTAAAAGAATCCATGTACATAATAAAATTATGCAATTACAAGGTCATAGTTGTTTTTTTCCAGGTTCTGCTACAATTTACAAAACCAGTTCCTCATACTCACCTGGAATATAGGTGTTTGGCAGTAAAAGGGAAATCTGTACAAAGATTTAATCAACATTTCCAAAATCTTGATGAAAACGCATTATAGCCTCTATCTCAAAGGAGAAGCAAAGTGAAACAGCTGAGAGTTAAGGCATCAATAAAAATGGGAAACAGGCACATGTCACTAAACTAGACAGGACATCTATAACCTTAACAATATAATAACTTGTAATGTTTGTAAGGAGTATGCTCCTGGCAACAGAAGACAATTATTGTACCAACTATCATCTTGGCTCACCCAGCAAGGAAAGACAGAGGCAGAATCAGAGAAATACTGTTATCTTAAACATCAGGTGTAAAATGAAATTGTGATTAGGTAATATGATCAGGGTAATTCAAGGCTTAAGGAGTCAGGTGTGTCAATTGTTTCCCCTCATTCTGGACACCCACAAGCCATGTTGGGACTATAGTGGCAATCCTAGCTTACTCAGAAACCCAACTGGAGGATCAACATGAGGATCAACGAAAACACCAAGCCACCTTTGTTGTGGCACCTTTTCCTTCATGTCTTGTTTACTGTTGCAGGATACTAACAATGGATAAAATGACAAACTGTGCATATTTTTTTAAACTTGGCAGAGGGGGAGGTAGTGATTAGAGATTTAGACTGGCGTTGAGCACATGAAGCTACCTCATATGATCTGTGCTGTATTGTCTATTCCAATTGTCCTCAGCATAGCTCCCATGAACACCATGGCATCTGCTAAAGTATTTCCTGGTTCTGATGTCCTTATCCCTCAAAGCTAAGAGGAAGTTTTGAATTTTCTTCACCTCAGAGGTGCCTCAGAGATATTGCCTTTGTGCCCACAGTGAAAAACCCTGCAAAGCACAGGCTTTCCCATCTCTTTGGTATCTAAGATACTTCAGATGGAATCCCAAAACCTGATCTGGAACTTTCTGAATGCCAAGCCAGTGCTGTGACAATAAGCCATAGCTCCTTTCTCCCAAATTGTCAAGAGATCACAATAAGAGACCTGTTCTGTCACAGACAGATCACTGAGCCAGAATTAAGCTCACTATGACTGATTTAGCACCTAGATCAACATGGGGTGTGGTCACATGCACCAGTTAAAGTGGAGGGGAAGTGAGGCTATTTCCTCCAAAGGAATTTGGCATGCAGTTGCGAGATCACACAGCCCTTTGAAGCTGCAGGCTTAACCCTTCATTGTGTGATCAGACACAACTGTGGGTGAGTCTTTTTTCACCATTTGTTTTCCTTGCACATAAATGAGGAATCACACCTCTGCACTGAGGGCCCCCTTTGGAGTATGTGATGATGTGCATACTGCAAGGGGGGGGGGTTACAGCACAGAGTTAGGATGGCCTGATCAGACCATCCCAACAACATGAGAGCATGCTTGAGTGATCAGACAGGGGAAAGTCTGCCCGTAGCCTGCCTTATCTGGATAACACTGGACTTTCCCCAGTGTCTTTTAACTCTGCTTCCACGGGTTGCCAGCAACTGCAGAATGCTTCCCAGATGTTGCTGTCTGATCTCTCTCTTTAGATCCATCAGGCATTCTCACCTATGTTGGATCTAAAGGAGCATGTGATAGCAACAATGGACATGTAGTATGCTGTGAGCAAGATGTACCCTCTTCTGGTTGTGTTCTGCTGTTAAGGTGGACTGATCTCCACTCCAGGCAGGGTAACCCAATGATCTTAATCTAACTGAGGATCTATAGTGGTGTAGTATCATTATGCTAAGGGACATTCTGACTTTCAGGTGTGCAATCAAATGTGTGCAGTCAAAAGTGGAGGCTGTACTGTAATCTTGGACTAGTCACTATGTCAGAATTGATATGAGCATGAATTGATATGATCATAAAATTATTCTATGCTCCTTGAAAAAAATAGCAGGATAAAAAAAATCTAAGAAAGGAAAAATAACTAGCCATCCAAATGTTGGGCATAATTACATGGAGAAAGGTATGTTGAGTTATTGCACATAGATTCTAACTACAATATTAACTCCATACATGCTGAATTTTCTCCTTTCTCTCAGGACACAAAGCTTAGCCTACTAGCAATCCTCTTTTGCTGCTGCAGGGGCATAACCCTCAACTCTTCAATGCATGGGATACATGCTTTTGGAATACTCTGGGCTATTTGAATGATGGTCTTTGAGTACAGACTGCTGTATACTAGGTGGGCCCTAAGTCTACTGCATGACCTGTAACTTATCCCCAGTGTGCAGCACCTTAGTCACAGGATCAATTAGTTCTGAGGTGGACTGAGCAAAAGGTTTTAAAGTGCTCAGCTTCATTGGGGAGGTCTGGAATTGGCAGATACTGCCAAGGTAAGAATGTGTGTTGAACAGCAAGATTAGCTAGAACTCTATAGAATGGGACATTCCCATCAGAACATTGATACAGAATATTTTTCATTGTGGACATTAAATTTTGCTTATCTAGCTGAGAGAAAAATTATTTTTATTTATTTGTTCAATTTACACCCCGTCCTCCCCACCAAAGCAGGCTCAGGGCAGCGGCAGCAAAGAAGAAGAAGAAGAGGAGGAGGAAATTGGATTTATACCCCGTCCTTCACTACCCAAAGGTGTCTCAGAGCAGATGACAAACTCCCTTCCCTTCCCCACCCCACAACAGACAACCTGTGAGGTAGGTGGGGCTGAGAGAGCTCTTGACAGAAGGTGCTCTTTTTCAAGAACAGCTCTTACCAGAACCACAGCTTGCCCAAGGTCATCCAGCCAGGTGTAAGTGGAGGAGTGGGGAATCAAACCCGGTTCTCCCAGATTAGAGTCCGCACACTTAACCACTACACCAAACTGGCTTAGTCAGGATGCTGATGAATGTGTATGTAAAGTATCATCAAGTGGTAGCTGACTAATGGTAACCTGCTAGGGTTTTCAAGGCAAGCAATTAAGCAGAGGTGGTTTGCCATTGCCTTACTCGGCACAGTTTTCCTTGTTGGTTTCCCATCCAGGCACCAATCCTGTTTAGCTTCCAAGATCTGATGAAACAGGGCTATACCGTACCATTCCACAACCATGGTGATAAATACAGGAAACTAAAGGATTATTCAATAATGATTAGCCCTTGAAATAAATCATGTGTAACTAAGGGAGACAGTAGTATCTTAGTTATTCATTTATATCCCACCCTCCTCCCCAATGGGGACCCAGAGTGGCTTACATTGTTCTTCTTTCCATGGATGCCTTTATTTATTTAGTTATATCCAGCTTTTCCCCCAACACAGGCATACAGTAGCTTATAACATTATCATCCATTTGTCTTCACAACAACCCTGTGACACAGGCTGGGATAAGTGCGTGATTGGCCCAAGTTCACCTCACAAGTTTCCATGGCAGAGCAAATATTCGAACCTGGGTCTCCCAGATCCTAGTCTAACACCCTTAGTGTTACACCATGCTGGCTTCTCTTCTTGAGAAGGTGTTTCTGCGTTGAAAAGGTCAGAGGGACCCCTATGTTTCTGCCACATCTCACATAGATTAGATGAAGACCCTAGTGGGTCACCATATTATATAGATTAGATGTTATGTAGTTACTGTTCATTAAATGGTTGGCACTTGTGTGTGTGATTTGTTGTGTAGGTATGCCCCCCCACTGTTCCATAAAACTATGAATCACTGTGTTTTATTATTTCAAGTTAACATTCACAGTTTTAGATCACAGTGTTTCCTGATACATCCTGAAAAAAGCATTGATCCTTGGCAAATGTTTGAACCTTCTCTTTCAGAATGAGCTAAAATATTTATATTAAGGACCCGAGCTACAGACAAGTCAAAGATTTGCCTTTAGTTAAAAAAAAATAGTAAAAAGCATTAAAAAGAAACCCCTCAGTATGAATACTCATATGAGCCAAGGTGCCTTCTGGTTATTATTATTTTATATTATTTTTTTAAAAAATGACAGTTCTAAGATGGACAAAATTAAGCTACAATGCTATTTTATGTAATTCTTAGGCAGAAAAATTCCTGGGGCCAGCATACTACAGTGCCAACAAAATACAGACAAAGCCAGTAGGATTTTGTTTAATTCTGAATGTGTTCTGGCATCGCTTGTCCATCTGCTTACCCTCTGGCAAAGATTCAGGTCTACAAAAAAACAAAAAAGACGAAGATAGAAGGAAAGAAAGAAAGAAAGAAAGAAAAAGATGCAGCTTGTTCTCCTAGACTGCTTTATTACTGTTGTTGTTATTTTCTGAAAGAGCTTTGGGCAACTCTTATACTGCTTGAAATTGCTGCAATGCTTCACAGGAATAAACTAACTGTTGCCCTTCAGTCTCACTGTTTTCCTCTTGAACAAAAGCAGAGTTCAAACTCTTTATCTGAATTTCAAATATTTCTTGGATGGGTGATTTAACATATGTCCAACTTGACAGGTTAATAAGAGCTTGATGCAGAATTCTGACGTTTTATTCATACTGCTCCCCAATGCAGGGATGTACAAAGGGGAGGCTCGCAGGCACAACCAATGTGCCCTGCTATGCAGGTGTAGCTACTAAAACATTGTATAAGTACTGGATATTTCTATACAGGGTTATTGTTCCACAAATGTAGACCTGCAAATAGATGGAAAAGCTTAAGAATATTGCTTACACACCCTAGAAACAAGAAGGCTCAGCATTTTGGACCAGAACTGAAACAGGAACAACCCCCAGTGAAAACAGAGATGAATGTGGACCAACCAAGACAGCTGAAACACTGACTTCCAGCCTCCATCCCATGGCCTAATTGGAACCACAACTTACTTGGGTACATCCATGGAATATGTTGTAATGCATCATCTAAATGTGAAACATGTGAAATAATAACATATATAGAATAATCTCTTTCCGCCTAGTGGGTATTGGAGAAAGATTGCATGTCGGTATGTTAAGGGTTGTGACACATAATATGCTTTAATGATCTTTTCCCGTGGCTTGGACAATGAGAAGTTTAGATTTCAAATGAGAAGCAGTGCTGCAAACCTAAATATATAATTTCCAGATACACGGTGCAACCAAACCATTGGGAAGGAATTGCATGTAGTAGCCCATGTCCTGATGTGTGCTGTGTTACTTATCTACCATTATTGGGTGGTGGCTGAGGAGAGGGAAGCTTCTGTGCACATAATAATCATCATGTATGTGTGTGGTATGGAGTTGCAGATAGAATGGGCCCACACAGAGGCCTTCAGAATCTACACATTTCAGCGTTATCCTCAGTTTTTGCTGTAGGGGATTGTTGTGGCATCTATCAGTGTCGCTTTGCAGATATCACATTCAATGTGTTTTCCTTCTTCTTCTCAGGAACCATCTAGCAGTTTTGGCTGGTACATGTACCATTCATTACCATGCTTCTTTCCATCTTTTGTTCATCTAGGGAAGCCAGGTGTTGCAGCATGCACAAGCCCCTGTCAGAATGCAGGGTTTGTTCCAGCTCCACTACATGAGCCGTTGCAGCCTGCATGTCTGAATAAACATCACATACATCAGAGGAACTGTTCACTTAGTATATTTTTATCCTGACCTTCCTCAAATGAGCACCCTTTCTCATTCTCCCCTCCATTTTATCCTCTTAGGTTAAGCGATGAGAATGAGGATGCAAGTCATCCAGCAGGCTGCATAGTATAGTGGGGATTCAAACCTGGGTCTCCCAGATCCTGGACTTAGACACTAAAAAGAGCAGACTAGCCCCTTTTCCTGCTTTGCTCTAACCGTGTAGACTTATTCTGTAAGAGAACAGTGCCCAGATGGAGACAAAAATTTGTTTTGAGATCCCTCCGATACTTGTATCCTTTTAAGCCTTCTATGCAATCTAGCTGCTTTAGTTGATTTCTCACTCACCATTATTTTGTATGCAAGCGTATGACAAATCAATCACATCAGCTTGCGGAGGAATGGAGATATTTTTGTGTAATGCTTGCATGGTTCATAAAACTGTTTGTGTTATTAAGGTGAATAAACAGGAACAGCATGAACAGCAGTTGCAACAAACAAAATGTCATCCCTGAAACATGGAAATGAGGAGATTGGAATACTGTGACAAACAGTAACTCATGGTTCTTTTCAAATAGAGAAAACAAATGGTGACAATTGAGTTGGAGTTCAGCAGTGAGGAGAGAGGTACAGAAACCAGGGGAAGCCTTATATCTCTTTGCCACTCTGATGGGATTCAGCAAGGCGATCTCTGTTGTAGCTACCATCGTTTCAAGAATGTTTTTGTATAGTGTTCTACTAGGCACAAATGTGTTTTAATGCTGCCCTATGTACAATCATATCAATGTGAACAAAACACTACAAAAGAATAGGATACAATGTGCCTGCCCTGCGTTCTGTTCAAATTTAGGAAATGAAAACATGAGATAATCAGAGATTTCTGATGAGTTTCACTTCAAAAATGAAACAGGCAGTAAAGAACTCCAAAACCTTGGGACAAATTCAGATAAGAAAATTTTGGAGCATGGCTGCTTCTCTTGCCACAACTTTTTAATGCACATTGTTGCTGTAAGCCTTTTCATTTTGCCTCTCTTTTTTTGGTGTTGCAATTCTTTTTATACCATTTACAAAAAAACCCAGGCATGAGTTTTTACAGTAATATTTTTTAATAAAATCTCATTAGTATGGGAAAGGGGAGATGATTTCTGTCTGTTTCATGCCAAGCAGGAAGAACCCAGGTCAGAAGCTGAATTTTCAAATCAAAACAGCTTAGCTGTGAAACTCAGCAGCATCCTTATCTAATAGCAAGGGAATCAGTTTCAATCAGCTGAAACTATCAGATTTATGTAACACTGCAGCCAAACAGCATAACTGTCTTTTCCCGTTCAGTTCTGTCATAGACTAGTATTTGGTGAGGCAAATACAAACTGCACATAATTTTTCTTTTCTTTTTTTTAAAAAGCAAACTTTAAACATGGGGTTGGATTCCATGAATGGTGGGATCCCACAAATGGTGATGACCCGTTCCATAAATGGTGGTGTCTCCCTTTGGCACAAAGCGCATGCAAGGGCTCTTCTTCTACCAGAGTAATATGCCACAGTTAGCAGGACAGATTCATAGCAACCATTCTATTTAGCCTATTTAGAGAGGGTGAGGACAATTATACAATACACGATATTTTGAAAAAAATGGAAACCTGTTAAATCATCAAAGATTTTCTTTTTGTTTGGTCCCTACTCTATCCTACAGATAAACCCCTGGGAATCAGATTTTAAAATAGCAAGCATTCAGTTTTCATTACCATTTCCTTCATTATTGTGCCTGGAGATGCTATAAATAACACATGGCCAATTTATGAATATGGCATGCTCAAGCAAATGTGTATTTTAATCACAGTACCTTCTGACATTTGGTAATTGGTTTACAGATTGGTGATATAATTTCATGATTATTAACTTTGCCAGAGGGGAAAACTGAACCAAATTCAACAATGAGCTGCAGCGATGAAACCCAGCTGAAATCAGCAGAATTCCGGAAGTGTAACTCTTGGCAGACATTTCCCTAATCACTGTTTTTCCCTTGCTCTGACTTGCTATCAGTAACTCAACTGGCAAGGCTTTTTCACTGAACAGAGCATTTCTGCATCTCTCTGTGATTTATTTGTTTACATGCCAAACGTTTATTTCTCACATTAATTTTATGAATTACACATTTCACTTTAATAAATTCATTTTTTAGAAAAAAAATCAACACACCCTTCACTATTATAATGAAGTTATTGTAAGCCAAAGAAAAGGGATTATTTATTTATTTGAGGGAAGAGTTCTCAAATTTTGAGAGTCTCTGATCTTAATTTGTTGAAAGTACAGATATTTGTTGTGTATTTCTATTCTCCCCTGTCCATCAGAGGAGCCCAGTGAAAATCTCCTGAAACACAAGCTTCTTCTTCTTCTTTTTTTAATCATCATGCTCTTTTAACTCTTTTCAAAGTTCTATAATTTAACTATTGCTTGTATCGCTTTACAGAACTTGATTTTGTCATATTGGGTGTTAAAGCTTATTGTGGGTATATACAAAGATTACACAGGCATAAAAGGCCCATAACTTTGTTTACTAACCAGATCTGCATCTTATGTATTACGAACCTAACTCAAGCACTGAATCCCACCAACTCTGTGCAGTAAACCTGCCAACATCCAGGTGGTAGCTGGAGATCTCCTGGGATTACAATTGATTTCTGGGAGACAGAGATCAGTTCAGTTGGAGAAAACAACTGCTTTGGAAGGTGGACTTTATGGCATTATAACCCTTGGAAGTCTTTCCTCTCCCCAAACCCCACCCTCCTCAGGCTTCATCCCCAAAATCTCCAGGTATTTCCCAGCACAGAGCTGGGAACCCTACTGTGCAGGTACCTCTGCAAACATAGTCAAGGTGGCAGTATGTCATGGGCCTGCCTGCCAAATACCTCCTTGGATGACGAAGGGATGGAGGAAGCTGTAGGAAGACCCATCAGACAAGGTAGAGGCTCCATCGGGTGCAGACGGGGAGTCTCAGACTGGTCAGGATGACACACCCTCTGTCCTGCAGCCACCAGTTTCACCCCTGGGGTTGCCAGAGCCCTTGGAATGTTGAAGGCAGTGCAGTACAGGGCAACCTCTGTCTGTCAGCTGAAGTCACTGCAGGATCACGGTTGATGGCTCTGTAGGCTGCTCAGCCCATTGGTGACTGGCGTCAGTGCTTCCCCAGATGATTCAGAAGGTTGAGGAGTTGCCCCCGGCCCTGAATGGCTCCTGATAAAGGCAGTCAGAAAAGGGAGAGCCAGCACAGAAGCAATGGGTTGTGCATATACCCTGGACTCTGTTTGGACTATGTCTATTGCTATAAGTGCCTGCCTGAACCTGGACACAGTAGTTTATCTGTGCTTCTATCTGCCTTCTGGCCATTTCCATTTTAACACAAAACCTGGTTCAATCAGTCACACATATTGATCTGTCCTTCTCACAGCTGACATATTGAAGGAGGTCTGTCATATTTGCCTAGGGATGCTTGCCTCCAGGTGGGACCTGGAAATCCTATATTTGCCATTTCCATAAGGGTTGTATACAAGAGGCCCATTCCAGCACACTTTTCTTGCAGACTAAGAGGCTGAAACAGAATTGTGATAGTTTCTGTAGGGCAGTATTTCCTTGGCCTCACTAGCAAGGCGCAGGTCCTCCTCTTTCCTTCAACACAAATGAAGGGTATGTGAGGAAGTCTGCATTTATTAACCCCTAAGTATGGATGAGTATGTACGAGTATGTATAAGTATGAGAAGCTGTGGTGGCTCAAGTGGTTAAGACGCTGAACTGCAGGCTGTGGAAGGTCAGTAGTTCAGCAGTTCGAGACCCGAGAGTGCCACATGACGGAATGAGCTCCCATCTCTAGTTCCAGCTCCTGCCAACCTAGCAGTTCAAAAGCAAGAAATTGCAAGTAGATAAATAGGTACCACTTTGGTGGGAAGGTAACAGCGTTCCGTGCACCTTGGTGTTTAGTCATGCCGGACACATGACCACGGAAACGTCTTCAGACAGCGCTGGCTCCTTGGCTTTGAAACGGAGATGAGCACCGCAACCCTAGAGTCGGATTCGACTGGCTTTCGAGCAAGGGAACCTTCACCTTTACTTAAGTATGGATGGCAAAATGAAGGATCAAACATAGAGAGAGGAAGGCTGAGCACTGAAGATAATGATGAAGTGTGGATGTAAAGTTGTTACCACAGAGCTGCCATTGAGGTCAAATTTCACTATTTTCCAGTGCTGAGGTGACACGAGAACTAGCCCCACTTGATTGAATTTTCTGTTTTATGCATTTCTTAAAGGTATGGAAACATTATTGGGGTATGCAGCTGAAAGAAAATAAATAAATCACTGGTATAATGACTAAAATCTCATTGCAGGTCCCATCTTTCCCTCAATGGGGGGATTTGGAGGGTGTTCTGGGAGGGGCTGGGGCCATCCCCGACACAATGACATCATGTGGAGTGACATAATTGCAGTGGGAGGTTACTTAGTGCCTTCATTTATCTCCTTACATGAATAGTGGGGAAGAATTGTCTTAAATAATTTACGCACTCAATTCTGTATTGTGTTAGCCAAATTGCTCTATTTTAAATATAGCAATTGGTTTTTTATTATTATTATTGTTGGATTCTCGCCTGTATATACAGAGAATGCTGCTGCTTTGTAATGGTTCCCAGTAAAAGACACAGAGACCAGGTATAATTAATAAAATATTATTTTACTGAATATAATCCTTATTTATCCATTCACAAACACACAAACAGTATTCAAACATTCACACAGAGAAAATAGAACTAAGAAAGCAGAGGGGATTGATGACTTATGGAGAGGTGATACTACCTGTCAGATGTGCAGAAGTCCATGAAGAAGGATTGTGGCCTAAACCCAGAGGGTTCAGGGGTGGGCTGCCATTTTGGCTCATGGCAGAGACACACACGGTCTGAGGCCATGTGTATGCTGGGATATACCCACTGTAAGACAATGCAGCCCAATGGGTGGCCCTGGGGGCTGGTCTCAGGTGAGAACAAAAGATTACCTGGGCCAATCTGGGGTCCCAGGGGTGTGTGATGTCAGTAGAGGCAGACCTTAGGTTTGACCAATGGGCTTCCAGAGAGGCAGGGTCTGGATTTGACAATAGAAGCCAGGTGTTGGGTGTCTAGTTGAATGGATTATAGGACTTGCTGGCCAGGTAAACAAAAGGTGGGAGACTTCCCTGATTGTCCCTGATTAGCATCAGGAAGGGTCGTTAACAATTTGAATGCTTGACTGGGTAATCCCTTCATGCACTGGCAGAGGAAAAGTCCTTTGTCTGCTGTATGGCCCTTAATCCGTGTATGTGACATGCAGCAGGTATGTAATGGAGTCCCTCAGAGTAAAAAGACAGCTTTTTCCTTTCTCTATGGGCTTCTACCTTGGCATCCATTTTACAGTCTAGACAGACCATGTGGCAACAGCAAACAGTCCATAGCAAAGCCCCATAATGGCATCGGGGCTAACAATTGTCATTGGGGAATAAAAACCATTCTCTGTCTCATCCTCATGAAAGTGTAAAGAAATAGATTCTAAGAATTATATCACTATGGGATGGCCTTATATGATGAAATGACTCACTTTTCCTATCTCTGTTTTCAAAATCTGGAAGTTGTTCTCTTCTAATGTAATCACTGCCACCTGGTCTCACTAAGGGTCAATTTGATTTGGCAGTCCTTTAGCATCACCATGATAGACCATGAAAAAGTTGCAGGTGGTACTATCACTGGTAGGCCTTAGTCCTATTATTTATGGATTACATGCACCTGTGACATCGTTCACACTAAAGCCCACCTGAGCCAGAGCAGCAAAGCTGTTGCTACTATCACACATGCTTGTAGCAGATAGTTTGGGTTATGACTGCTCTAGAGATATAAAGTCCCAAATAGTCTGCTTTTTTATGGCACTGATTCATATTGCACTCAGTCTTTTATGAGAAACAGCTTTCCTATTTAACACCCTTCTTTTGGCAGAGTTTAGCAATCAAAGGTGGCTGATAGAATTTTTTGCTTTTTGACTTGTTTCCTATTTCCTATTAGTTTTGTTTGTGTTTTTGTAATGCTGTTTCATTTATGGTGACTGTTAATTCAAAAAGCAAAAATAGATGAAGGCATGTGGCATACAAACCTGAAGTTGTGCTCTAAAAGGTAGAATATTAAGAACATCATATGATGCTTTAGAACTGGGGAGGGGGGGGCGCTTTGGAACAAGGCTTCTGATTGGCCATTGGAGAGTTGATTAGCTGTGCAGATTTTTTTAAAAAATGATTCTTTGGCAACAGGTGCCTCCATAGCCCAAGGATTTTCACTGTGTTAGTGAAGGTAAACTATGGTAGCTATTTTGTGGCTGGCTCCACCATACTGTGTCTGAATTCCAAAGGTTCCAACAGGTTCACAAAAGGCCTGGGACTCCTGCTTTAAAAATGGTTATACATTTTTACATAAAAGTGTTATTTTCCCAGATAATGCATGTGGATAAGCAAGATTTATGCAATTTTGTGATTATGTAATAGATTTTGTTCTGATTGATGGAGTAATCCTGACTGTACCCAAGAAAGAAACTCCAATGTCTCAAAATGCCCAAATTCAGTTATCCTAACAAATTGTGTTCAGATTGAAGATTCTCTAAACCAAGAAAGTCTTGGTTCTGCACATGGAGGGAGGAGGGTAGAGGTACATGAGCCCCCACAATATATCAATCTTGTTCTTACAATGGGCAAGCTGGAATTTGTTCATGATGTCAGAATAAAGCCTGTTTTGACTGAGATTGAACAAGAAGCTCAGCTTGCCATGCACATGATAACTTAGCTGGCATAATAAAAACTACACTTATTGCTAACTTTCATAAGAATAGGCAACCCAGTTCTTGCCCTTTGGAATTAATTAATATATCTTTGTGCCTCGTTCTATACAACACTAAGTTCAAAGGTACTATATCAATGCATCATATATATATATATATTCTGTCTTATTATATACATGTGTAGTAGTCTGGCAATGTTCTATGTGTGACAAAATCAGTTGGCTGCAGGAGCTGCCCATCACAAGGTATCCCTCAATTGGCTGCCTTCTCTTCCACAATGGTGTCAGTCCCACCCACAGACCTGCTGCCCAGTGTCTCGCCCTCACTCTGTGTGGGGCTGTCAGCTGGGATGGATGCTGCGGCAACCACTCTGGTGGGGAGACAGGAGGATGTGCCTTCCTGGCCTCCACACAGCCTGGTCGCTCCTTCTGGCCCCAGCCCTGAGGCTGCTGACAGGCCTCTGGGAGGGGAGGGTGACATGGGGCACCTTCATCTGACCCCCCACCCAGCTGGAAGGCCTCTGGGAGGGGTGGGTGCCATAGAGCCTCTCCGCCACTGCCCCATCTTCGCCTGCCTCCCCAACTGCCTTCTAGGCCCTCTCGGAGCCCTCTGTTAGGGCCAGGTGCCATGGAGCCTCTCCACCAAGGGCATGCTGGCTGCTGATGGCCTGTCTTCACCCAACCCCCACAGCTTACAGGGCCACTCAGAGGCCTCTGGGAGGGGAGGGTGGTGTGGACCCTCACCGGTGATGGTGCGCTTGCCACCACTGGCCTGTCTTCACCCACCCCTGCTAGCCCTTCTTTGCCCACCCCCACCTTCTAAGGCTGCTCGGAGGCCTCCAGGAAGAAAGGTTGGCATGGGGCCTCTCTGCTGGCAGTGCACTCACTGCCACTGGCCCGTCTCTGCTCGACCCCCCCACCTGGCTTCCAAGGCTGCTGGGAGGCCTCCAGGAGGGTAGGGTGGCATGCTGCCTCTCTGCTGGTGGTGCGCTCACTGCCGCCGCCCCATCTTCACCCGCCGCCCTTCACAATTCTAAGGGGTGCTGACCGCTGCCAGCCTGGGCATATGCTGCATGCCACCATGCTCCCCCTGGCCCTCTGCCTAGCACTCATTGCCTGTCTATTTGCAACGGGCCTTGCCACTAGTATATATATAATTCTCCTAATGCATTGGCCATTTCTAGTTGTCCCATTGGCTGTGCTGTGTGCTCCATCAGCCATTGGCCCATCAACTGCCACTCAAAAGTAATCACATGCCATTGGCTGGGTGCCGGGTCTGCTCTTCTTCCCCACCCACTGCCACCTCAACCACTGTGCCCTGTCAGAATAACTGCCAAAATGGCTGTCTCTCCTGAGGAAGATACTTCTCCTGTTTGGCTCCTGTGGGACTAACTTTTCCCTCAGTGGCTGTTGCTAGGCATCCAAGCTTGGTTCCATTAATAAAAAGGCAAAGGAAGGAAACCCTGTTCAGGCCTTTGTGGGGAACTCATTGGGGCCAGTCCTGACTAGGGTTGCCATCTCCAGGTTGAGAAATTCCTGGAGATTGGAGTGGTGGAATCTGGAAAAGGTGAGGTTTGAGGAGGGGTGGGACCTCAGACAGGTACAATGCCATAGACTCCACCCTCCAAACCAGCCATTTCCTCCTGAGGAACCATTGTTGCAAATTTCCAGGTGAGGGCTGGAGATCACTCAGAATTACCACTGCTCTCCAGAAGAAAGGGAGGGGAGATGGAAAGCTGAAGTCAGAGGGGGAGATAATGGTAGGTTGAGGGTTGGCTGGGAAGGAGATATGGTTGCCACCTACAGGTTGGGAAATTCCTGAAGATTTGAGGGGTGGAGCCTGGAGAGGGTGAGTTTTGAGGAGGAGTGGGACCTGAAACAGATACAATGCCATAAGCTCCACCCACCAAACCAGTCATTATCTCCTGGGGAACCACTGCTGCCAATCTCCAGGTGAGGGCTGGAGATCACTCAGAACTATAGCTGCTCTTCAGATGGCAGAGATCAGTTCCCCTGGAGGAAACAGAGGATTCTGTGTCATTATACACTGCTGATGTCACCATAACAAATTGACACTGAGCAGGGGTAATTTCATAGAAAAAGAGGTGCAGGAGTTCATTAGCATAACTCATTAGCATATGCCACAGCCCCTGACATCACCAGAAGTATGGCAAGCTGGCAAGAAAGGAAGAAAGAAAGAGAGAGAGAGAGGGAGAGAGATGGGGAGGAAGGAAGGAAGGAAGAGAAAGAGGGAGGGAGAGAAAGAGGGCAAAAACTTTGGGAAAGAAAAAGAGGGAGAGATGAGGAGGAAGGAAAGGAAAGTGGGCAAAGAACTTTGGGAAAGAAGGAAAGAAAGAAAGAGATGGGGAGGAAAGAAAAAAGAGAAAGAGGGAGGGAGAGAAAGAGGGCAAAGAACTTTGGGAAAGACAGAGAGAGATGGGGAGGAAGTAAGGCAGGGATGGAAAGCGGGCAAAGGAAAGAGAGAGAGAGAGAGAGAGAGAGAGAGAGAGAGAGAGAGAGAGAGAGAGAGAGAGAGAGAAAGAAAGAAAGAAAGAAAGAAAGAAAGAAAGAAAGAAAGAAAGAAAGAAAGAAAGAAAGAAAGAAAGAAAGAAAGAAAGAAAGAAAGAAAGAAAGAAAGAAAGAAAGATGGGGAGGAAGGAAGAAAGATGGGGAGGAAGGAAGAAAGAAAGATGGTGAGGAAGGAAGGAAGAGAAAGAGGGAGAGAAAGCAGGTGAGCAGAGAAAGGCAGGGGGGCCTCCGGAGGAAGCCAGGGATGGTGCAGGAGGCAGACAACCTACCTTCCTTCTTCTGCCTCCTAGTGGCCTGAGGGTTTCTGGGAACAGGGGGTGGGGCTGTGCCCGCCCCTAGGGTGTGCCCGCCCCCTAGGCTCCTCACTCCCAAAGTGCCACTCCAACCAAGGCCTGATGTTGAATGCCCAAGGCCAGGGTACCACAACGGGCCTTATTCCTAATTCTATAATAGTTCTTAAATACAATGTGTTTTGCAAGAGGCATTTTAAAAAGAAATGTATGGTTCATTCTGATGAATCATAAAGTGAGCCTAAGCTTCTGGGGGGGGGAAGCATATTGCCCTTCCAACGGTTCTAAGGTTAAGTCAGACATTCAGAAAACACATGGACAGAGGAAAGAGGGCTGTAGCATATTTAAACAGTCCTTACATCAACAGTCCTTGCACACAGATAACTAGTAGTCTTTTGATATTAATACAATAATTACAAAATGAGTTATTAATATGAATTAATCACAATTAATATGAAGACAAAACAAATTTCCCCATATAGGCAGCCTACAATGGGGGAGCACACAAACATGATTTTCCTTCATTTTGTTTTGTTTCCTTATTACAGTCTTGTATCTTTCTGGCTCTTCCAGTTTCACTGTTACAAGGCAGCCAGAATTTTACTACTATGGGCATAATGTGTTCTTTAGGGGAACAGGTGGAGAGAGCGACTTTGGGTTTTCTTGACTGAATGCAAACTGTCGCCCTTAAGATTACATACATGTGTCAGGTACTACAATTTTTAAGGATATGGGGTGGGACTTTGCCTTCTACTGTCCTCATAATGCTTACTCTGTTATACCAAATTTCCCCTCATAGTCTGTGTTTCCTTGTTTCCCCACTGCTCTCCAAGTAGATAAAGTTCTGTGGAGAAAATGGCTGCTTAGGAAGATGGACTCTATAGCATTATACCACTGAAGTCCCTTTCCTCCTCAAGCCACACCCTCCTTAGACTTCATCCCCCAAATCTCCAGGAATTTTCCAACCTGGAGATGGCAACCCTATCTCCAAGCCCTTATCCCTTGTCCAAACAAATCTGCCTCAAGATCGTCTTGCTGCTTCCTGCCCACCAAAATGCTTTGCCCTCCTTGTGCCACCAAATGCCCTTGCCTTGTCAAACTGCCTTTTCCCCACGCTACAGTCCTGGATGGCCCAGGTTAGCCAGACATCATCAGATTTGAGAAGCTAAGCAGGGTTGGCCTTGGTTAGTACTTAGTAGGAGACCAACAAGGAATTCCAAGGTTCCTACACAAGTTGCGAAACAGAGGCAGGCAAACCATCCTTGTTCATCCCTTGATTTGAAAACTCTATGGGGTTGCCACCATAAGTCAACTGCGACTTGACAACACTTTTCACTACCACTGTTCCTCAAATTACTTAGCAGCTATTTGGCTGCAGTGCCATATTCTCCAGCTGCCTGCTGCTGTCTTTGTTATTGTTTATTTGGAATCTTTCCTATCAATTCTCAGTGCTCATTTTCATTGAGGCTTTGAGTTAGTGTGATTTAAAGAATCAGTGTGGGTTCTTCTACTTAGAAGATAGCAAATGTAGATTTTTACACATATTTCAAATTGGGTTTAAATACAATACAATATGAAGTGATTAAGTTTCCATTTGAATAAGAAAATTTTATGACTCAATTGTGATTCAATGCTTGAACACAGGCTTCCATAATAATAATTTTACTGATGAAGATCCCCTCCCCCCTCATGGAATACTGCTAGCATTCCACTTAAGATTCAATATAGGACTGTTAAGAACATAAGAACATATGAGAAGCCAATGTTAGATCAGGCCAATGGCCCATCTAGTCCAACACTCTGTCACACAGGGGTCAAAAATACCAGGTGCTATCAGGAGGTCCATCAATGGGGCCAGGACACTAGAAGCTCTCCCACTGTTGCCCCCCCCCCAAGTACCAAGAATACAGTGCATCACTTGCCCCAGAGTTCCTATCTGTACCTCGTGGTTAATAGCCACTGATGGATTCCTGCTCCATGTGTTTATCTAATTTCCTCTGGAAGCCACCCATGCTTGTACCTGCCACCACTTCCTGTGGCAGTGAATTCCATGTGTACATCACTCTTTGGGTGAAGAAATACTTCCTTTTATATGTTCTAACCCAAGTGCTCAGCAATTTCATGGAGTGTCCACAAGTTCTTGTATTGCTCTATCCCATGCCCACAAGTTCTTGTATTGCTCTACCTGCTCTATCCCATGCATAATCTTATAAACCTCAATCATGTCACCCCTCAGCTGTCATTTCTCTGAGCTAAAAAGCCCCAAGTATTTTAACCTTTCTTCATAGGGAAAGTGTTCCAACCCTTTTATCATTTCAGTTGCCCTTTTCTGCACTTTTTCCAATGCTATAATATCCTTTTTGAGGTGTGGCGATCAGTTCTGTACACAGTATTCCAAATGAGGTCACACCATTGATTTATACAGGGGCATTATGATATTGGCTGATTTGTTTTCAATTCCCTTCCTAATAATCACCAGCATAGAATTGGCCTTTTTTAATTGCAGTCGCACACTGTCTCAACATTTTCAGTGTATTATCCACTATGACTCCAAGATCTCTCTCTTGGTCAGTCTCTGCTCCATCAACGTGTATTTATATTTAGGATTTTTTGCTCCAATGTGCATCACCTTGCACTTGGCCACATTGAACCCCACTTGCCACATTGATGCCCACTCACCCATCTTTGACAGATCCCTTTGGAGTGCCTCGCAATACTCCCTGGTTTTCACCACCCTGAACAACTTTCTTTCATCCACAAATTTAGCCACTTCACTGCCTACTCCCAACTCCAAATCATTAATAAACAAGTTAAAAAGCATTGGACCCAGTACTGATCCCTGCAGTACCCCACTGCTTACCACCCTCTACTGAGAAAATTGCCCATTTATACTCACTCTCGGTTTCCTATTAATTAGCCTATTTTTGATCCACAAAAGGACTTGTCCTTTTATCCCATGACTATTGAGCTTACTTAGGAGCCTTTGATGAGGAACTTCATCAAAAGCTTTCTGGAAGTCAAGGTAGACAACATCTATTGGGTCCCACTTGTCCACATGTTTGTTCACTCCCTCAAAAAACACTAACAGGTTAGTGAGACAAGATCTTCCCTTACAGAACCAATGCTGAGTCTGCCTCAATAGTTTTTGTTCATCAATGTGCCTACTAATTCTTTGCTTAATAACAGTTTCCACCAACTTGCCTGGTATCGACATCAGACTGACTGTCCTGTAATTTCCCGGATCTCCCCTGGAGCCCTTTTTAAAGATGGGAGTGACATTAGCTACCTTCCAGTGCTCAGGAATGGAGGCAGATTTTAATGAAAGATGACATATTTTTCTCAGGAGATCCACAAGTTCACATTTGAGTCATTTCAGAACTGGTGATTTATCAGTTTTTAAGTTGTCTATCAGTTGTAGGACCTCCTCTCTCATCACCTCAATCTGACTCAGGTCTTTCAACACTTCTCCCGAAATCAGCAGTTCTAGAGTGGGTAAGC
This sequence comes from Gekko gecko, assembly GCA_029375565.1. NCBI lineage: Eukaryota > Metazoa > Chordata > Lepidosauria > Squamata > Gekkonidae > Gekko > Gekko gecko. The sequence continues at coordinate 88,258,080 of JAPDNY010000010.1, read as the reverse complement.
ACTTCTCATCTTCCACAGTGTGGATAGAGGTAAAAAATGCATTCAGCTTCTCAGCCATTTCCCTATCTTCCTTCAGTACTCCTTTTACCCTTTGGTCATCCAAGGGCCCCACTGTCTCCCTGACTGGTTTCCTGCTTCTAATATATTTGAAGAAAGTTTTATTGTTAGTCTTTATGTTTTTGCTATATGCTCCTCATATTCCCATTTTGCCTGCCTGATCACAGTTATCCATGTATATATTTATTTTATTGTACATGTTATTTCCAGTGTGCTTTTTTATTGTATTCTCACATGCATTATATGCTCCATAGTCACTTCTGTATGGGCTAAGATGTATTGTTATCTGTATAATTTTTGCTATACATTTTTCTTTAACGTTACAGCCTCTGGTATCTTTGAACTTTGTCTTCTATGTAGACAAACAATGTACTGTCCAAAATTTGTTATCTTTTCCCAATTTGCGTGGCAAACCATGAAGGCAAAGTCTCTAGAAGAGGGAATAGGGGTCTTCCATTGAAACTAATTTGAAATAATAACAAAATAGAATTATGAAAATGAATCAATGAGAAAAGAAACAATAACAAAACCATACCAAACACCCCAATGGCAAAACAATCCCTTTTGGAATTAATAACAAACACAAAAGAAACAAAACAGACTCCCATGCACAAGTCTAATAGGAATGTTTACTATTAGAAACTTGCAGGGCGGTTACCCCATTCTGCACACCTTTGCTTCCTCCCCACTCCCCCATCTTTCTCACATCCTTTCTCCCTTCTACCCCCTCTTTTTTACTTTCTGTCTCTCCTCCATGCATGTTACTTCCTCTCTCTTTCAGCTCCCTCATCATTCTCTTTGTTTTTCTGTCCCTACCCCATCACTCTCTCTTTCTGTCCCCATCACGCTCCCAGCCTCCTGCCTCCTTCCTCCCGCACCTCGCACACCAGCTCTCTGGGAATCACAACTGATCTCCCAGCTACAGAGATTCATTCACCTTAGGGCTGCCAGCTCCAGGTTAGGAGATTCCTGGAGATTTGGGGATGGAGCTTTGGGACAGTGAGGCTTGGGGAGGGAAGCAGCCTCAGCAGGGTATGATGCCAAAAACTCAACCCTCCAAAGTAGTCATTTTATCCTGTGGAACTGATCTCTGTCACCTGAACAACAGTTGTAATTCTGGGTGATCTCCAGCCCTCACCTGGAGGCTGGCAATGGTAGTTCTCATTGAAGAAATGGCTGGTTTGGAGGATGGAGTCTATGGCATTATACCAGTCTGAAGTTCTGCCCCTCCTCAAATCCCACCATCGCCAGTCTCCATCCCTCAAATGTCCAGGAATTTCCCAATCTGGAATTGGCAACCCTATTTCCTTCCCACCCAACAGCCAACCTATTTAAATCTGCCTCTCTGTCTTCAGCTTTCCATCTCCACCCCCTCCCCCACAGCCTCTACCTAGGAAAATTACAGTCTTTCTCCACAGTGGGGACCAAAGCAGCTTATGTTATTCTCTCCAACTTTTTATCTACACAACAGTCCTATGAGGCTGGTTAGGTTGGAAGTATGCAAGTGGTCCAAAATCATCCAGTCAGCTTTGACAGCAAGATGGGGATCTGAACCTGGGTTTCAGAGACTCTAATCTAAAGCTCTAACTGCTGCACCACACTTGCTTTCATAGGGTGGCTGCTGTTGAATGGCAGCAAGCAGCTGGGCCAGTTGAGTCATGCAAGTCAGGTGGTACCAAGTCATCCAGATGATGCTGCCTGACCCAGAATTACAACTGAACTCTAAACAGCAGAGATCTGTCCATCTGGAGAAAATGTCTGCTTTAGAGGGTGGACTCTGTGGCATTATATCCAGCTGAGGCTTCTCCCTTCCCCAGACCCAGCCCTCCTTAGACCCCACCATAAAACCTCTAGGAATTTTCCACCCTGGCACTGACAACCCTCGTCAGACCTGACCCTAAGGATCTCTCCCTGAAAGGCCAAAATAAGCCTTCCCCTGTCTTTTATTAACAAATCTAGTTAGAAGACCCCCCCCCCGAAAGTTTTAAGAAGATAGTGGAGCATGCAGCAAAAGATGTAGTGGTGAGAAGCTCAGATGTCTTTTAAAACATCCTCCTGCTATTTAGCCATTCATACTGCAAGAGGAATCCTCCCCAATCCCAGCTCCAGTTCTGCTTTTGCTCCCCTCTCTCTCTGCCTATTAGCCAGTCTATCTCTCACTCTCGATGCAGTGGGGTCTGGAGTAAATCCCTGTAGTGGTCATTTCAAAAGGTATTGGGGGGAGTTCAACCCTCCCTGAGGGTTATTTTTTAACTTTTTGGATTTTTCTGTAGACTCATGGAGCCCCCTGAGTCTGTGGAAAAGCCTGTTGGGGAGAGTGTGCCCTCTGTTTGCAGAAATAAGTATCCACATGCAGAGGGGACCACTGAGAATTAGATATATAGATTTAATATTAGGGGAACATTCAACTGTGCTATCCTGCCCTGCATCCTGAGGTAGTACTTTCTTTTGAGCACCACCTGGTTCCAGTTCTTAGCTGGGGTATTCTGTTACAGTTACTGAAAGAGTTTGCCAGATTTGTCTATATGTCAAGTATGACCATAAATAAGACCTGTTGAAATAAAATATCTTATTGAGAGTAACCCCAGCCCTCTCGGAAGCTGAAGTGAGATGGGCAGCCAAAGCAGTTGTACAACTTTCTGCAGATTCTTCAGAATAACTGAAACATCTGACAGAAAAGAATAGGTGAGGGCAATGATGATTGATCCATGTCTTTAAGAAAAAGATTGAATCCATATTTCCACCAAGGGGGTTCAGACAGTGATATATTCATCACACGAAAACCCCACAGCTGCTCGGCCTTTGCAGCACTAAAAATGCTGCTTGCTTCTCAAATTTACAGCGATCATGCAAGATTCATACTCTCACTCTTCACTTATTGGAAACAAATCTCTCACAACTGAGTAAAGATATAAATATACATTTAAGTCTGGCTCTAAGTTATACTAGGAAGAAGAGGCATGTGTTTACTACCCACACACATACACGCGCAAAACCACACTATGAAGGACAACAAACAGATAGATAAGGTAAACTGAAACAGTAGCCTTATGAAGTAAAACATAGTGGTCAGTTGTGTCCTGTGTTTCAGTCATTATTATAGGCAAACAATATAGGGCATGCATTGTTTAATATAAGCACAGCACATGTAGACTTTCTGCTTACATTAAAACCACTCACATTAAAGACAAAATATTTAATGTGAGTGGTTTTATACTTGTAAGCATAATTGCCAGCCCCCCATGCTATGCCTCTAAGACATTCAGGATTGCCAGGAGCATGAACTGGTACCTCTGTGAGGGGTATGGACATACAGATATCACAGTTTGCAAAACTAAAATGATTCATTTTTTAGATGCCATAAAATGCCTTTTTTTAAAATGATGTCACATCAGTGGCATATCTGTTCTCCCTATATGGACATAATTCATACAAATGGTCTGCCACATTACACCAGACAATTAGCTGGTATTTGGCAATAAGAAACAGATTGATGGTAAGTCTTACTAGTATTACCTCCACTTTGCTTTAAAAAGTGAATTGTTTGGGGCTCCCTAATATAGGAAGAAATTTTGATATGGAGAATTGTTATTCTAAATATTTATACTAATAACATGTCTGATACTCTGTACCTGTACCCCCAAGTGAGGACACAAAACACCACTGTGTGGATTAACTAGTTTATTAATGGATGATCTACATCAAACATCTCTAAATTAGTGTTACTGCTAACAAGAAATCATGTTGGCTCCAGACTTAGCCAACAGTACCACTGGCTTCATTCATTGTCGAGAGGTATTAAGCTTCATCCCCCCTGTGTAGCTCCAGCAACTAAGGGCTCAGTTGATGCTTCTCAAACATTAAGGATTTCCCTTCTGAGTAGGGTTGCCAAACCTTTGGTCAGAGTGGGGTTTCCCCTGATTTCAGGGGTTCCAATCCTCCACTGGCCAGCTGGCCACACCAAACAGCCCCCTCCCATGTTGATGGTGCAGTGATGTCACCATGCCTTGACACTCTAGCATTTTGGTCAAAAACTCTATGGTTACCATAGAGCTTTTGGCCAAAATGCTAGAGCATCAATGTATGATGTGCCTGGTGTGATGACATCACTTCTGGGTGGTTTTATGGTGACACATGTGCAAGATCCCAGAAAGGACCTGTGAGACCCTCCCACTAAAAGAAAGGTAAAACCTGGGAACCCTGCTTCTGAATTATAGAATCATAGAATGTTAGAGTTGGAAGGGACCTTGCAGATCATCTAGTCCAACCCCCTGCACTCTGCAGGAGCGTATCCAAAAAATAGCCCTACAACATACCCGATACCAGCCACTTGAGCCAATGATGGACTAGTTTGGGAGCAGCCCCTCATTATTAGATGGCCCAGAGTGCTTGACAATGATCCCTGCATATACTGTAGTAATTCACACAATTCCTGCCAAACCTAGCTGTGGGTTACCCAGTCAAAAGACCAGGTCTACACCACTCCTAAGACAGAGTAGAAAATAGTAGCTTCTCCGGAATGCTTCCAATTGGCTGCTCCACATAAGGCAATAGTTGGCATCTAGAGCCAATAGTTCTCTCATGCCTTATTTAAAACTTGATTGGCACAAAGCCAGACTCCAGCCATATAGACTGGAGACTAAATTCTTTGTTCTCATTCAGGTTTATTTACTAGAAGCTTTTGACATTGGCTATTTTAGACTTCACTGATTCACAGTGGTGTGGGAGCATTTAATTTTTTCTCTGACAGTCTAATGAAAGGAATAAGCCATCATCAGTTTATCCTTGTTTTTGGACCTTAGTGCATGCTCCTATCACCTTTCCTACACGCATAGTCCCACTGCAATCAATTTAGGATTGGTAGGCTTAGCAAGTGCATGACCTTGGTTACACTGAGAATCTGTATGCTCTTAGCAGGTAGGTTGGGAGGATCTTTATATACGTTCAGAGTTAGAAAGGATTTGTCTGTTCATTGGTGTGTCCTTGCTTCCTTGGGCTGTGGTGGTGGTGTTTCCTATTCAAATAGAAGGGGTTATGAAGATGTGTGGTTATAGAGGTATACACATTCTCCCATTGATTTTCAAAGAGTTGTCTGCATTGAAAGTGGGGTTGTACTTGCACTAGAAAAGTTTTAGAGCCTGGGATTATACTGGACCTTTCTTTGCTCCTGGGAAAGCTCTCAGTGGAAGTGGACAGAACATGTTCTGACTAGTACTGGAACAGCCTGCTTATTGACACTTCCATGGCCTTCCGGATTGACTCTTGTAATGCATTTTACATAGAGCTGCCCTTGAATATAATCAAAATCCACATCTGATGCCGAACACTGATATTTGTTTCCTGGTTCTCGCAGTAGTTGTGGGTGGGGAGAACTGGCTGACTGTTCTGCAGCAGCTTCACTGGTTGTCTAAGGACCATGGATGAACCAACACATATTTTATTTATTTTAATTTTTGTCTTAATTTTTTGCCCATAGTTTCAGTTGCCCTCATTTCACTACTAGTTTTGTAAATTTGTTTCCACAATGTATGCACAAGCTGTACATTGTAATATAATATATGCAGACAGAGATGCATCATTTGTATGTATAATGCTAATTTGATGCAGAATGTTAGAAATGAGCACATGGGGGCTGAACTGGATACAGAGAAGCAAAACACAGCACAAAAACAACAAATTCAGTTAAGACAAGTGGAAGCTCATCTAAGCAGAAGCAAAATCAAACTTTCTGGTCTAAATAATAGACATGTGAAATTCAGAATCATACCAACTGTAGGCTTCCAGGTCCAGTCCAATGTCCTTGTGATTCTCCTTCTATAAACCTTACAATGGTAAAATTCCCACAGTGGTTAAATTTCTCTGATGTAGCTCTGCTCTACTTACCGTCATCACATGGGGTAACATTGTCAACTAAATGGGCACGAGCATGACCTTTACACCAATTCCCCTGGAGTTCTGAAAGAACTTCTCTGGTGAGGTCAGGAATAATGATTCCCTTATGTGGAAGATGAACTGAAGAAGAGGCTATATGATTTTTTTTAAAATGAATTTAGTTGTTTCTTATTGATGTGCACTCATGGCTTAAAATAATTTTACTATGTTTTCACATAAACTACATTAAGTTCGGGAAAGGCAATGCACAAATATTGCAATCAGTAAAAGAAATAACACTTACATTCAATTTATTAGATTTCAAACTTGCTCTGTACATAACCATTACCTTTCCCCAAGCCATGAGAATGAATGATGACTGTCAAACATAATGATGTGTTATAATTTTGTGTACCACTGACTGAACTACAGTAAATCCTGCTGTGTTGTAATCTTAATGTGCCTCAAGAATAGATCACAGAGGGTTTTTTAGGATGAAAGTCATGGAATGCATATCTCATTAATGCGTCACTTTCTCTTCACTCTGTATAATCATACTTCACTCAGTGAATTGTGTGACATTAAAACCAGAATGATGTGCAAATGCAACCTTAATTCTGTTTCTACAGTGTTGTCACATTTGAATGATCAGTTTCAGCAGTTGGATTCCACAGATCTAATTCACTTCTTCAGTGCAAGGTGCTGGGTACAAGTGGCTCTTTTTCAGTATGGCTCTTTCTAGCCTGCCTTTCTTCACTGAAGGCTTCAAGGATGCTGACAATGAAATCTAAAAACAAGGCAGCTGACAATAACAGAAAAACTTAATTCAACATATAACAATTTAAACATAAGAACATAAGAGAAGCCAATGTTGGATCAGGCCAATGGCCCATCTAGTCCAACACTCTGTCATACAGTGGCCAAAAATACCAAGTGCCATCAGGCGGTCCAGCAGTGGGGCCAGGACACTAGAAGCCCTCCCACTGCTGCCCCCTCCAGCACCAAGAACAGAGTGCATCACCTGCCCCAGACTGAGAGTTCCCATCTATACCCTGTGGCTAATAGCCACTGATGGACTTCTGCTCCATATGTTTATCTAATTCCCTCTTGAAACTGTCTATGCTTGTAGCTGCCACCACCTCCTGTGGCAGTGAATTCCATATGTTAATCACTCTTTGGGTGAAGAAGTACTTCCTTTTATCTGTTCTAACTCGACTGCTCAGCAATTTCATGGAGTGCCCATGAGTTCTTGTATTGTGAGAAAGGGAGAAAAGTACTTCTTTCTCAACCTGCTCTATTCCATGCATAATCTTATAAACCTCGATGATGTCACCCCTCAGCCGTCATTTCTCCAAGCTAAAGAGCCCCAAGTGTTTTAACTTTTCTTCATAGGGAAAGTGTTCCAATCCTTTTATCATTCTAGTTGCTCTTTTCTGCACTTTTTCTAATGCTATAATATCCTTTTTGAGGTGTGGTGACCAGAACTGTACACAGTATTCCAAATGAGGTCACACCAATGATTTATACAGGGGCATTATGATACTGGCTGATTTGTTTTCAATTCCCTTCCTAATAATCCCCAGCATAGCGTTGGCCTTCTTTATTGCAGTTACACACTGTCTAGACATTTTCATTGAGTTATTTAGTATGACTCCAAGATCTCTCTCTTGGTCAGTCTCTGCCAGTTCAGACCCCATCAACGTGTATTTATATTCAGGATTTTTGGCTCCAATGTGCATCACTTTGCACTTGGCCACATTGGACCCCATTTGCCACATTGATGCCCACTCACCCATCCTCGACAGATCCCTTTGTAGTGCCTCACAATCCTTCCTGGTTGTCACGACCCTGAACAGCTTTGTGTCATCTGCAAATTTAGCCACTTCACTGCTTACTCCCAATTCTAAATCGTTAATAAACAAGTTAAAAATCACCGGACCGAGTACCGGTCCCTGTGGTACCCCACTGCTTAACATCCTCCACTGAGAAAGTTTCCCATTTATACTCACTCTCTGTTTCCTATTTATGAGCCAGTTTTTGATCCACAAGAGGACTTGTCCTTTTATCCCATGACTATTGAGCTTACTTAGGAGTCTTTGGTGAGGAACTGTATCAAAAGCTTTCTGGAAGTCAAGGTAAATAACATCTATTGGGTCCCCCTTGTCCACATGTTTATTCACTCCCTCAAAAAACACTAACAGGTTAGTGAGACAAGATCTTCCCTTACAGAACTCGTGCTGAGTCTGCCTCAATAGTTTCTGTTCATCAATGTGCCTACTAATTCTTTGCTTAATAACAGTTTCCACCAATTTGCCCGGTATTGATGTCAGACTGACTGGCCTGTAATTTCCCGGATCTCCCCTGGAGCCCTTTTTAAAGATGGGAGTGACATTAGCTACCTTCCAGTGCTCAGGAACGGAGGCAGATTTTAAAGAAAGATTATATATTAATGTAAGGAGATCCACAAATTCACATTTGAGTTCTTTCAGAACTCTCGGATGAATGCCATCCCGGCCTGGTGATTTATTAGTTTTTAAATTGCCCATCAGTCATAGGACTTCCTGTCTTGTCACCTCAATCTGATTCAGGTCTTTCAACCCCCCCCCCCCGAAATCAGTGATTCTGGAGTGGGCAACCACTTGTCATCTTCCACAGTGAAGACAGAGGCAAAAAATGTATTCAGCTTCTCAGCCATTTCCCTGTCATCCTTTAGTAGTCCTTTTGCCCCTTGGTCATCCAAGGGCCCCACTGCCTCCCTGGTGGGTTTCCTACTTCTAATGTATTTGAAGAAAGTCTTATTGTTCGCCTTTATGTTTTTTGCAATATGCTCCTCATATTCCCTTTTTGCCTGCCTGATCGCAGACTTGCATTTTAATTGCCACAGCCTGTGTTCCCTTTTATCAACCTCATTGAGACTTGCTTTCCACCGCTTAAAGAAATCCTTCTTACCTTTTACAGCTTCCATTACTTTATTTGTTAACCATGCAGGCTTTTTTCTATACCTATTTGTGCCTTTCCTAACTTGCTGTATATATTTTTTCTGAGCTTTTAGGATTGTATTTTAAAATAGTCCCCAAGCTTCCCCAATGGTTTTGACCTTTTCCACTTTTCCTTTCAATTTCTTTCTCACATGTCTCCTCATACCAGAGAAGTTACCTCTTTTAAAGTTAAAAGTGGTTGCGTCAGTCTTTTTGGGTAACTCTCTATTTGTACAAATTTTAAACTCAATGACATTATGGTCACTGTTCCCAAGCAGTGCAATCAGTTTACATCTCTCACCAAGTCTTGGGCATTACTTAGGACCAAATCCAGGATCGCTTCTCCCCTGGTAGGATCTGTGACCATCTGTTCCATAGCACAGTCATTGAGAGTGTCTAAAAACTCAATCTCTTTTTCCCAACTAGAACTCACATTGACCCAATCAATTTGTGGGTAGTTAAAGTCGCTTATTACGACAGTTATTTTGTCTAGCCGCTATCTTTAATTCATTCATCATTTTATAATCCTCCTCTATCTTTTGCTCTGGTGAATAAAGACAATCCTCCAGAACAGGTAAATACTCCATAAAATACTAACCACAGGCACTCATAGGCAATTCTGACTTTCATAATTTTCTGTACATTAAGGGGGTGGGTCCTTGCCTGACATAATGAGGATGGCAGAAAGGAACAACTGATAGAGAACTAAAGCTGTTTCTTGAGTTTGTATTGAGAGATATATAGGTCCAAGGTAAGAAACAGCATCTTGAACTGACATTGTAAACAAGTAGGAAGGCAATGAAATTGTCTTTGAATAACATTAATGTGTGCATGATGGTCTCCTTCACATAAAAATTGGACAGCTGAATTTTGTACCAAGTGAATCTTCCCACATTTGCTTTCATAGACAGCCCAGATAGAGTGTGTCACAATAGTCTAGCCTCAATAGAATAGTAACTATTTCTTTTTTAAGCCCCAAAGACAAGTCCTCAATTTTCCATCATCTGCTTTCTAGTAATTCTAGCCTGGAAAGCTAGATAAAGTCTTAAGAGATAGGTGGTGTTTTTAGATGTGGAACTACCAGAGATTACAGTCCAACTGAGAGAACGTTTATGGAACTGATAGCTCCATCCTTTCCTGTAGCCAAAGGAGGTTCCCTCCCTGATCCTGCCAATCCTGCAAAGAGTGTTGTGCTCCCCTTCTGAGTAAAACTGGAGAGGGGAAGTTCTCAAGCTCCTCAGTCTGGTCCAAGCAGAGGCCATGCACCTTCTTGGCTCCAGGGATCCCAGGGGGACTATGAAATGATGGAGGCATACAGGTTTTAACTCAGTGAATTCCTGAGCTATCCATTCTAATAGATATATAATGGGAGCCTGCTGGAATAGAAAGTGTCTGTCCCTAGAGATCAGAAAGTACATAGAGCCTCAGATGTAGTGGAAACCAAAGGAGGCTAGTCCTGCCTTGAGGTGTCTTCCTCCCATGTTGAGGCTGTACTGAGGAAGGTCTTGCCAACTTGAAATTCCATTATGATTTCCCAGACATAAGTTGTGTTGTCTGTTAACATGTAGTTATTCTAATCTATATGCCATTGTGCCAAACAATACATGAGTCATGTGCAGTGACTGGGATGTGAATTGGTCTTTGCATTGCAAAGCAGGTAGAAGAATGCACTCCACCATCTACACTCTATAATGTAAACAGAGACAGCATCTGATTCCCTATATTGAAATTCACATTCATATCCTATTGTTTTATGTAGTTGCTGTTGCAGCACAGGAATCCATGCACAGGACTTGCCCCCAAATAAGCTGGATCAGAGCAAGCATTGCTGCCCTTGTATCATTTCAGCATAAGACTGCACATAAAATTCAACACTGGTTTTGATTGTATATGCCGGTTGAAAGTTGTTTGCAGACTTCTCAAACATAACAGGTGAAAAATATGAAAAAGTGAACTATTCATATACACAGTAAAGCTATTGAGATGAAGAGTTTGGTTAATAAGAAGGAAGCACTTGAGATTCTCTTGCAAACTGAGGGCTATGATATAATAGGAATCACTGAGACTTGGTGGGATTATTCTCATGACTGGGATGTGGTACTGGATGGGTATGAGTTGTTCAAGAAAAACTGGAAGGGTAGAAGAGGAGGTGGAGTGGCGTTGTATGTGAAGAGAGGGCTAGATTGTCAGGAAGTTCTGGAGAATGTGGTTGACAACCCCGTGGAAAGTATATGGGTGGAAATAAAGGGAAGTAGGACAAAGGGTATAGTTGTTGGAGTCTGCTACAGACCACCAGACCAGGTACAGGAAATGGATGCTGCCCTCCTTGAACAGATTGGTAGAGTATCCAGACATCAGAACCTTAAAATTATGAGTAAAAGGGTAACTTCAACTTCCCCGATGTGTGCTGGGAAACAGGCTCAACAAATTGACAAGAATCACTCAACTTCCTGACCTATCTGGCTGACAACTTCCTTTTTCAAATGGTGGAGGAAGCTAAAAGGGGCTCAGCCATACTGGACTTAATATTAACCAACAGGGAAGAATTGATAGATGGGGTGAAGGTGGTGGGGACCTTAGGGGGAAGTGACCATGTCCTCCTTGAATTCCAGTTGCTGTGGGGGATCAAGGAAGTTCATAGCCAGACTCATAGGTTAGATTTTCATAGGGCCGACTTCAACGAACTCAGAGGCTTGATGGGAGTCATTCCATGGGGGAGTGTGCTGGAAGGGAAAGGAGCAAGTGAAGGGTGGGCTCTTCTCAAACATGAGCTTTTGTGAGCTCAAGCCCTCACTATTCCAGCAAGATGGAAACATGGTAAGGGCTCCAAGAAACTGATGTGGATGAACTGAGAGCTCCAGAATAAGCTAAGGGAGAAAAAAGGAAATGGAGGGAAGGTCAGACCTCTAAAGAGAAAAATATGAGAGTTACTAGGTACTGCAAATCAGCCATCAGAGAAACCAGAGAAATCAGCCATCAGAGAAACCAAAGCTCAGTATGAGTTGGGTATGGCCGGAGGGCTCACTACAATAAGAAAAACTTCTACAGATATGTGAGAAGCAAATGCAAGGTAAAAGAGGCAATTGGACCGTTTTCGGGAGTAGAAGGAGAAACTCTGATGGAGGACAGAGAAGAACTTTTTGCCTCTGTTTTCTCTCTGAAGAATTCGAGCCGATCTAGAGATGGTATAGGACATTGACAGAGAGGTTGTGAAGAGGCACCTGGCTGCACTGGATGAATACAAATCCCCTGGGCCAGATGATGTGCACCCAAGAGTGCTCAAAGAATTTTCTAGTGACCTTGCAGAACCTCTGTCCATCATCTTCAAGGCCTCCTGGAGGACTGGGGATGTACCACAAGATTGGAGAAGAGCGAATGTTATCCCAGTCTTTAAGAAAGGGGGGAAGGATGACCCAGGAAACTAGGGGCCAGTCAGTCTGACTTCTGTTGCTGGGAAGACATTAGAGCAGATTTTAAAGGGATCAATCTGAAAGACCACTTAGTGATCCGGGAAGTCAGCATGGTTTTGTCCCCAACAGATCTTGTCAGACCAACCTGATTTCCTTCTTTGATCATGTGATGAGCTTACTGGATCGTGGGAACTCTGTTGATGTGATTTTCCATGGATTTCAGCTTTTGATAAGGTTCCCCATGACATTCTGATGGGCTATTTGGAAGACTGTGGACTGGACAATCAGACAGTTTGGTGGATAGGGAACTGGTCAATGGTGTTTTATCAGATGAGGTGTCCAGTGGGGTGCTGCAGGGCTTGGTTTTGGGCTCTGTACATTTCGATATTTTTATCAATGATCTGGATGAAGGGGTAGAAGGGCTACTCATTAAATTTGCTGATGATACCAAATTGGGAGGAGTAGCAAATACCCAAGAAGATAGAGTTAAAATTCAAAAAGAACTGAATATTCTGGAGAAGTGGGCAGTTGCAAACAGGATGCAATTCAACAAAGATAAATGCACAGTGTTGCATCTGAGCCACAAAAATGTCAAGCACAAATACTGGATGGGGATATGTTTCTGGGGAGTAGTGTATGTGAAAGAGATCTTGGGGTAAGAGTGGACCATAAACTAAATATGAGCAGGCAGTGTGATGCAGTGGCAAAAAAGAAAAATTCAGTCTTGGGTTGTATTAAAAAGGCCATAGCATCGAAATCGCAGGAGGTCATAGCCCCTCTGTATACTGCCTTAGTCAGGCTGCACCTGGAGTATTGTGTGCAGTTTTGGAGGCCTCACTTCAAAAAGGATGTGGCCAAAATTGAGAGGGTGCAGAAGAGAGCAACGAGGATGATCAGGGGTCTGGAGACTGAGCCCTACAAGGAAAGGCTAAGGGCCTTGGGAATGTTTGGCTTGGAGAAGACGAGATTGAGGGGGGACATGATTGCTCTCTTTATATATTTGAAAGGCTGTCATTTGGACGAGGGTAAGGACCTGTTCCAGTTGGCAGCAGAGGATAGGACCCGAAGCATTGGGTTTAAATTACATGCAGAGAGGTATTGGCTGGATATTAGGAAAAACTTTTTTATAGTCAGAGTGGTTCAAAGGAAGAATCAGCTGTGTAGGGAGGTGGTAAGCTTCCTTTCACTGGCAGCTTTCAAGAAGAGGCTGGACGAATATATGTCAGAGACGCTTTAGGCTGGTCCTGCATTGGGCAGGGGGTTGGACTAGATGGTCTGTATGGTCCCTTCCCACTCTATGATTCTATGAGTTAACTATTTAATTCTGAAAATTAACACGAATAGATGTGTGTTCAAATGTTAATTATGAAGGAAATGTCAAAACACATCCAGCTTTACATTATTTTGATCTTTTACTTAATTATGGTAGTTTGCATTATAAACAATGTCATTTTGATAATCTATGTTGGTTCTGGTCTTCATTTACTACATAGGTTGTCTTGTTTTAGACAACATGTTTTGAGATTTCTTCCTTGCAAGTGCCCTTACCTGCACACTCTTTTCTGCTAGGTGACTGTCCATGAGAAAGAGCACATTATACAAGAAACATCTTGTTTTTCTGAATGTGCTATGAAGGGGCACCACAGGTACAACAACAGTAGCAATATTAATCTATCAAACCATGATGACAGCAAAAGAACAAAAACAATTGATTTTTTATTAACAGCTTTATAGCCAGGAATAAATCACACTCCTGTGAAAAAATTGACATGTTTTCCCCTCTTACAATACTGACATTTTATAATCAGTTTATATGAAGTATTCCATTTTCTTAAACAAGCTCATCGGGATTCTGTATATCACTGTTGGTAGATTCATATGAAGGATGGATAACTCCATAGCATTTTCCTTCTCTATACTAGCACGTTGTCAAGAGATGAGCCATTTTCAAAGTAAATTTCCACTTAGACTTTTTCTTTGCCTTGTTCAGTCAACAACAGAGACTATTGCTGTCAAGGTTGTTTTCACCAGGCCTACTAATTAGCTCACTGGTTTCAGCTGGAACAATCTGGGAGGGTGAATTTGCTGCTCTTCCAGAAGACTTTTTGGAGACAGGATGGTGATTGGTTGTGAGAGGTCAGGAGGTCCATGGCCTGAGTTTTCTATAAAATGTAATCTATTCTGCTAGGTCATACCCTTACTTTATTCCATTCCATCCTGCTCCACTGTTCCTTTGTCCCTCACTTCTTGCTTGTATTACATCTATATGGACTGTGCTGTTTGCTTAGCTCGACTGCATTTGCTAAAGCTTTCGGAAGTTAAGACCTGTGGTGCAAAACCTTTATTCGGTAAGTGTATTTAGGAATGTAGATTTATTATTTTGTGTGCTTGAATCTTTCACTGGAATTGCATTGTTTTAAAAATCATTTTCTTATTTTGTTTCTAATAAAGCGTATTTTGCTTTATGGCGTGTTGCTGTGAGTTCAGTTGTCTAAATCCAGGTTACACCTGGTCATGTGATCAGGGCTATTTTTGGGCAGGAACACACAGGAACGGAGTTCTGGCTGGCTCCCGAGTTGGCCATGCCCAGCAGGAACTCATTAGCATAACAGGCCACACTCAATGGCAGAAACTCATTAGGATTGGCTACATTAGGGGTGTGTGGCCTAACATGCAAAGGAGTTCCTGCTATAAAAAAATCCCTGGGTTTTGACAACAAACAAGGTAAACAGAATAAGAAGCAAAAGGTGGGTGTGGCTGGATGACCACACTTCTGGCAACATGGGGGTGTGGCCTAATATGCTAATTAGTTGTGCTGTCAGGGGTGTGGACTAATATGCTAATGAGTTTCTGCTGTTAGGTGTGGCCTATTATGCTAATGAATCCCTGCTCAGCTTTTTCTACAAAAAAAGCCCTGCATGTGATCAACAGATGGGTTTGCTCCAGGGTCTCAGGTTTGAGATGGGTGAACAAATCTCTCAGACCAAGGCAGATCAGCCTTGACACATTTTCACATTTATGTAAGCAAGAATTCTTTAACACTTGAAATTCACTATCTGGTTCTTTCACATTTACAGTTTTCCAATTAGGGCTTCCAGATCTCCTGGACTGGCAGGAGACTTATCCCAGCAGGCCTTTTTGCCTACCACTGTTTAGTGGAGTGGGGGGCAAATGAGGGGAGGATTTCTGTTGCTGATAATGTCACCCTTGGTGCAACCCAGAAGATGTGGCCAGGACTTACCCCGATGCCACTTTCTGGACTCTGGAGCTGAGGGAGGGAGCAGCAAGACTAGCCATTGAGCCTGACATCTGGCAGGCCACATAGCCGGGCCATGGGCAGGGCCTGGTGGTGGCAGTCAAGCGCATCTGAGGCAGGGTCGGAAGTGGGTCAGTGGGCTCTGCCTGCTCTCCCACCCCCTATGTAAACACTGGCTACCCAGGGTTCTGGCCTCTGTTCTGTGTGGCCTGTATTGAGCCCAGATGCTGTGCTGCCCCCAGAGCACAAGACCCAGCATCGCTCAAAGGCTTTACAGGTCTTCTATTTGCTCTTCTGGGCCACACAGCTACTCTTGGCTTTGCAGCTTCACTGCAGAGCCCCAATGCAAGCAAAAAATAAAAGATGGACCCAGAAGGAAATGACTAGGAGCAGGGCAGCAGCGGCAGCCAGCATGCCAACATGAGTAGGATCAGCCATCAGAGTCAGAAGAGCTCCTTGACATAATACAGGGGGCGGCAGGGGGGTTCTCTTTAAGGGCAAGCATGGGGACCCCCAGCTTATTCCCAGCCAATTCCCCAATGGCGTTAGGCAGCTGAGCCTGGCCAGGGGATGGTGCAGCAGCCCCCTACCTTAAGCATTGTTGGCCCAGGACCCTGAGGAGCTTTGGCTAGCCGGGGGGGGGAACGTCCACTGGGCACTGATGGCCTGGGCCCAGGGGCAGTTGTAGGCCTGGGAGGGTGTCTTAAGCATTGCAGTAATACCTTGCATTAAGGGCAGCCGCAAGAGACCCAGGGACAGGGGCATCCCCTGGGTGGTGATGGCCCAGGACTCTGGCTCAGTAGCATGTGCAGATTTACAGCTCATGATTTATTATGTTGCTTTGTAAGCTGGGAACTGATAATGGACATGCCTCCCAAGAAAATGGCAGGGGGCAAGATGGCGTCCAAGTGCAGTCCAATGCTTCCTGTATGGTTGCCAGCAATGGGGAAGGCCTCTCACGCCACTGCCCCTAGGGCATCACACAGTGCATGACCCTGATGGGTTCAGGCACCAAGGGACGCAAGCCCATGCAATATGCCACCAGCCCCCATGCATATGCCCTCCCCAGTGATGGCATCAGGCCCACAACTACACAGCTGTCCTACAAGGAATCATGCAGGCTATTGCCCAGCTGTCAGAGTTCAACCAACAAAACAGCATTCCAATGGCCAATGGGGGGGCTGCTGCCACCCGTCCACAGAGAAGGAGGAGGCAGCATTCACCAACTGAGTCTGATGAGTCCTGGCATGTAAGGTCCAGGAGCAAATTCTAGGCAGCTATTAGGTTGATGTATTTATGCTCTTGAGGCCTGAGACTAAGGCAGGTATGGTTGGCCCCCAAAACAACAAGAGTTCTAGTAAAGGAGGTGCCAAGCACTCCTTTCAGAACTGGTTATCTGGGTACAGAGTGTTTTTGAGCACTGTACAACTGGCTTACCCAGAACTAATGCTCCCTCTAAGCCGTGGAGTCTTATGAGCAAAAATTCTACTTTGTGAGCTACTGGCATTAAAGTTGTGAGCGAGTGATTTGGCTACTGCATAAATTAGTTTGTTCTGGAGCCATCCTTCCTGAACTAAGACAAAAACATGTGAGCTGGAGGCTAAAAAACTGTGAGCTAGCTCATATTAACTCAGCTTAGAGGGAACACTGCCCAGAATGGGCTAGAATTTGTCCAGCCACTTAGCTAACATTCTCCAGGCTCAGGGCACTCATGGGGGATGGCCTAGCCATCAACTATGCTGAGGTTTTTCTGCATATGTTAGGAGTATAACCAAGGCAGGTGTCACTGGGGCGAGTGCAAATTTGACAACAACTGTGATGCCTACTTTGGACCACACCTTTGGCCATCTTGCCCACACAGGAGGTCATCACAGCAGCTTTTTTGGTGTGCCCAATACTCCAGCTCTGGTTTTAAGAAGGAGTGAGGACCAGTGACAGTGCAGCTAGGGAGGTGGTGCCTGCATGCCCACATCCTACAGTTTGGGGACCCACCATAAGGAGTTTGGGGTGGCATGCCCACCTTGGGGGCTGTCAGCAGGGATCTCACCACTAAGTGGCAGTGGAATGATATAGCAGCTGGTCTCCACATAGATCCTGTGGGGTGGTTTCACCACTCTTTGGATGCAACCCAGCATGCAGGCTGGGGGTGTGGGGTTCATCTGGCTATAGGCAGAATTCATCCCCATGTGGTGCAAGTACTCCCGCAGTGTAGTCAATAAAAGCAGTGGCCTGTTTTACCCAAATCACTGTGGGTGGGTTGTTATTGCTTCATCTGCACCCCCTCCCCCCTCTGTGTCCCTGGGTCCACAAGTGACATCACTGTGTAGGGGTGATGCCCTTAACATTCAGCCACAATTTTACATTTAAACCATAGAGTTTGGGGAGAATGTTAAAGTGTTGCCCCTACATGGTGATTTCACTTCTGGGTCACTCTTCAAGCAGCATCACTCTGCCACTGATGCCACTGCCCCCAGTGATTTCATAACATTGCCATAGAGCCCCTCAGCACACACCAGTAGGTCTCCTGCTGTTTGCCAGTCTTGGATTGGCTACTCTATTTCCAGTACCTAAACAGAATATATGCCAGATTTTATACATACTGTGCCTTCTTCATATTTATTTTCATTATTGGTCAGAATATTTTGTATATTGAAAGGGCCTTTCAAGATTGTTAGAGGAAATTGATTTGCTAAAACAGGAAAACATAACATGATTTCATACAGCCTGAATGTGGAATAGACAAGGAAGAGGTCAAGCCCTATTTCTGCAGCAAATAAAGTGAAACCTTTATCAAAATTGTTCTATTGCATTTTTATTCTGGCTTTTATGCAATCACTTCAAGGTGATCTACATCAGTCCCCCCCATTTTTGAACACTTTCAAGGGCAGCTCCAAGTAGAGTGCATTATAGTAATCTGATCTAGCTATAACCAAGGCATGGATCACAGTGGCCACATCTTTTCTTACTGGGAAAGGCCACAGTTGGCTAACCAGTTGAAGCTGGCTACAGCTGCTACCTGCTTATCCACCAGTGGGACTGAGGCCAACAGCACTCCCCAACCTATGGATCTGTTCCTTCAAGTGGAATGCAACCTTATCCAGAGCAGATCACCCCTTAAGTCCCAGATCCATTTGGGTAAATTTGTCCCCTTCCTCTTTCAGCTATTTAAATGGTAAAATATTGCTCAATAACTTGACATATTTAATAGATGCCATACTGACAGACTGTTTTCTCAGCAAACATATGGATGTAAATGTAGTCATATTCCTTCTTAGGCCTAAAAAGCATGCTGTGGCCATGACTAAAAGAATACCACCACTCCACTCCAGATTTTTTTTTTTCCTTTGGGGTATCATCTTGCTCAAAATGTAGACAAAAAAACAATAGGGGCAAATCTGTTGTCTGTTTTTCAGGTTCCTCTTGTGCTCCATCATCCATGCGTGTGTATATGCCAATTCACACAGCTTTCAAACTTTACTATAGATACCTTGACTGTCTAAACAGCACATAGTCTCATAAACAAGCAGCTCTAATGAAGTGGAAGATGGCTTGTGACATTCAGTGTCAGATGGGTGGTACTAGTCTATTCTGTTAGGATGCCTGCCATTCCAGTTCCATTAGAACTGTATATTATATAGCAGGTGAGTAGCCCTCTACAGATATTGCTGGCTTCATATAGATACAGTGTTTCCAGTCTTAACAATCCTTCATTCTGTGGTAGGAAATAGCAGGGCCGGTGCCAGGCTTTTTGGCGCCCTAGGCAAGGCTAACTACTTGCGCCCCCAACCAATTTTTAAAAACAGATGAATTCTAGGGAATATTAAAAGCACAAAACTTGATATTGCTAATTTTTTTTAAAAAAATGTGAAAATAAGTAAAATGACAGCCTTTGGTTTTCTTTCTCAAACAGAAAACAGTTTTAGCACACAACTCACCAAACATTTCAAATAATCCTGTGAATTGTGATGTCAAAAATTAAGGCTCTTGAATGTTTCCATTTTGGGTGCATCAAAATCTCAATTTGTGTGTCTTTTCCTTTGCAAATTTTGTTTCAGTTCAACCGCTGATGCTTCAGTGTGTTCAACTGATATAACTGCCAAACCAAATACTCTCTTTTGCAGCACTAGTTCTACAGTTTTCTCAGTTTCGTGATTCTTGATGTCAGATTTGTGTCCATTTACCGTTTGGTGTAGGGTTTGACCTCTTTGTCCTATGCAGAGAACTGCAATTTACACATCCTACTGTTTTCTAGCCTTGCTGTTTTTATTGCTCAGTTACTTATTCATCTTGACTCTAATCATCTCTTCCTAACAACTAGCTTCCCCTGCCTGCATGTAATATTTGAGGAAATCTGTTTCAGTGTATGTGAAGAAGTGTGCACATGCTAAGAACATAAGAACGTAAGAGAAGCCAATGTTGGATCAGGCCAATGGCTCATCCAGTCCAACACTCTGTGTCACACAGTGGCCAAAAATACCAGGTGCCATCAGGAGGTCCACCAGTGGGCCCAGGACACTACAACGCTGCCACTGTTGCTCCCCCCTAAGCACCAAGAAAACAGAGCACTACTTGCCCCATACTGAGAGTTCCTATCTATACCTTGTGGCTAACATCCACTGATAGACCTCTGCTCCAGATGTTTATCCAATTCCCTCTTGAAGCCATCCATGCTTGTAGCTGCTGCCACCTCCTGTGGCAGTGAATTCCATGTGTTAATCACTCTTTGGGTGAAGAAATACTTCCTTTTATCCATTCTAACCTGACTGCTCAGCAATTTCATTGATTGCCCACGAGTTCTTGTATTGTGAGAAAGGGAGAAAAGTACTTCTTTTTCTACCTGCTCTATCCCGTGCCATGCATAATCTTGTAAACCTCTATCATGTCACCCCTGGGGATTTTGAACTCACTTCCAGATAGTAGGCTGATACTGACCACTTAGGCAAACACATAGCCCTCAGTCTGTGTTATGGTGCCTTCTCATGTTCTTGACCAGCACATGAAGGAACTATGTACAAAAGGTTGCAATGCCCAGCCATTTCATGTTTTCCCCTGGGCCCTAGGCTCAGAACTCAATAAATCAAAAGTAGGTTTGCAGCTTACAGATACATTCTTGAACAGTGTACTCAGGATTGCAACAACACAGACATTTTGATGCAATAATTCAGAGCAAGGGGTGTCAGTTAAATCAACAAAATATTGCAAGAGTGCTAACGTTTTAAACATTTTTAAGTTAAAACTTAACTTTTTAACCAAGAGCCTGTGGCCGGTTGGAGGGGCGAGAATGCCTTTGTAGGGGTCGGGGCTTCTGAGGAGAGTGAGGCTGCAATGCATGCTGGGCCCCTTCCACCCTTTGCTGCTTATCCCCCCCAGGCAAAAATTCATGGCTGGCCTCCATCCCTCCCCTCCATTTGCTTTCCCACCGGTGCCCTCACCTGCTCCCTTTGCCTCCGCGCTGCTGCAGACAAGGGCTCACACAGGCATGCCCAGGAGCTCAGGCGGCACTCACTAAGGAGGACCCAACACAGCTCAGTGTGGCTCAGGAGGGGAGGGGAGGGGAGGAGGCAGCAACAGTGGACAGGACACTGAGAGGTGCCTGGAGGGGTGGCGAGGGGGACTGGGGAGGGGCGCCCACAGCGTCAGCACAGAACTGACCAGACGGCGAGGCAGCGGAGACAACGATTCCTGCTCGTCATCAGCTCTGCTCTCACTGTTGTCCTCACCCCGCTTGCTGGCCTCTGTGCCCTCAGGGGTCTCCGCCCTTAGGCGGTCACCTCACTTGGCCTTAATGGTTGCACCAGCTCTGGGAAATAGCAATTTGATATGCCATATAGTGTGATGGTAGCATTTGCTGGCACAAGAGCACAGCAGCAGTAGCATAGCGTTTTGTATAAGGCAAAAGTCCATTACAATTAGGAAACACAAATGTAGGTACAGTTTAGGTATATATCTAAATAAAAAACCCTATACATTCTTCCTTGCCCATCTCTCAGAGAGGAAAATTGAAAACTGCAAAACAAAATAACCCCCAAAAGATTATGTTCCATTATACCAACAGCCCCAATGCTTTTTACCCATATTACCCAAACTATGGCATCCCTTTCTAGAGTATAGGTGTAATTATGTTCTAAGTGCCCTAGCCAGGTGTTTTAAGCTGTTGGGATGGGAGATGGTGTTGCCTTCCATGCAATTTAGGGGGACCATTACAAAACAATGGGGAATAAAGTGACTATGTTTATGTTAATTTGTATAAACAATTAATTGTATAAAATCATGGCCCATTATTCATTTTACAATGGGGTGAGTTGGACGGGAACATCCTTGTTGCTGAGCAGCAACATTGTAGATTCTTAGTTGTCCTGTGGAACATTGCAGGAGGAGAATAAATCTTAGCACCTCGTGGCACATTTTATGTGTAGGCAAGGATAAACAATGCCAATGTTACCATTGGCCCAAGTGGATTTGCTCAAATAATGGCAGTCATAATAAGGCTGCATATTCTCCTTAAAATCTGTTAGCATATCTTAATAAATGAATTACTTGTTATTTTGCATCTCGATAGGGATGGACTGCCTGTGACAATTAAAG
This sequence comes from Gekko gecko, assembly GCA_029375565.1. Classification (NCBI taxonomy): domain Eukaryota; kingdom Metazoa; phylum Chordata; class Lepidosauria; order Squamata; family Gekkonidae; genus Gekko; species Gekko gecko. The sequence goes on along the minus strand of JAPDNY010000010.1, from coordinate 88,235,923 downwards.
TTTTAGGCTAAGTTTGAGAAGTGCACAGGTCTCTTCTCATACAGCCCAAGCAGCACCTGAATGACTGCAAAGAGTTGTCTGCGATTTTTTTTGTTATATAGCTATCCTGATGCTCCAGCATGTTTTCAAATTTACTGGCTGCATTGTATCATGTTTTCTCAGAACATATTAATAATGAAGGCTGGAATCCTTGCATAAAATTAGACATGTGCTAAGGTGAAGTTCCACTGAGCCCAGAAAATCTTTTTGCCTTTTACGGTCCACTCTCTTGAACTTCAAACATCCTGCATTGACTTCTCATCATTCCACTACTGCACTTTTTCCTAAATATGGTTCTTATAAAAACAAGGGGGGAAATCCAGTAACCTGACATTCCAGTGAAACTAGGTATGCCAACATAGGGTTGGGAAATTCCTGGAAATTTGGGGGTGGAGTTTGGGGAGGGTGGAGCTTCGGGAGTGGAGGGAACTTAGCAGGAATGTGATGTTCCTCTAGGTATACCATACAGTCTGCCATCCAAAGCTGCCATTTCCTTCAGAGGAACTGATCTCTATAGTATGAAGATTACTTGTAATTCTGGGAGATTTCCAGGCATGACCCGGAGATTGGCAACCCTAAGTGATAAAGGACAAATCTAAACTTCAAGGTGAAGTAAAAGTTTCAACCTCAGAAGAGAACTTCTATGAAAATTAAAACAAAATCTTACCTGTTCTCAAGTGCCTTGACCTATGGCTTTCTCTCTGTATGCTGGAAAGTGGCTATTTTCGCATATTAATAAAATGGCTGCATATTTTAAAAGGTCCCAGCTGATTCATATAACTGATTTCAAAAAGAGCCAACAGCAACCTGAAACAATCCAAGGTAATGGAGAGGGGGGGAGAAGACCAACAAAAACATATTATGGGTGTGTGTGGGGGAACTAAAGTTAAAGACTACCTCATTGGGGTTAACTTTCCATCTTTTCTCCCACCTCTGCTACCCTTTTTGCCTGCTTATGCCACACAGCAAGCAGTCCAGGGCTACATATGGAAACTATAACTGAAGGCAGCAAAATGAAGTATCCAGCCACCAATTAATGTTCCAAAGTTAAAATGTTATTTATGTCACAGTGCGAACTCAATGTACAAATATTTGAAAACCATATTCCTATATGAAAATGGAAACAGAATGATAGTCAATAACATGAGATAGATGTTGAGATGAAGCAAATACAAATTATTTTTCCAGGTTGATGTATTTAATGCATTTATACTCTGCCTTTCTCCCCAGCGGGGACACAAAACAGTTTACATCATTTTGCTGTCCTCCATTTTATCCTCACAACAACCCTGTTGAGGTAGGTTAGGCTGAGAGTGTGTGACTGGGCCAAGGCCACCCAGCAAGCTTCCATGGCATGAGGGGGGATTCAAAGCAAGTTTCAATTCAATCAAAATACTTCTTTTATCATTAAATATGATAAATCTTCAACTGTTTTAAACTTTTTTGGGGGGCTCTCAAGTTGCAGCTGACTTATGGTGACCCCACTGGGTTTTCAAGGCAAGAACTGAACAGAGGTGGTTTATCGTTGCCTGCCTCTGTGTAGCAATCCTAGATTTCCTTGGTGGTTCCCATCCAAGTACTATTCAGGGCTGACCTTGCTTACCTTCCATGATCTGACAAGATTGGGCTAGCCTGGGCTATCTAGGTCAGGGCATTTTGAACTTATCTACTTGAAACTTATGTATAGCATTTAGAAAATTTGCAATACCACTAGTTTTAACCCTATCTTCTAAACAATGTACCTCACCTAGGTTCATTCCCTCTGGAAATCTCTCATAATTCTCCTTTATATGAGTTTCTTGAATCATTAGAATGTCAATAGCCTGGCACTTTAATTCTTCAGCTACTATGCTGCTTTTCACTGGATTATTCAGTACATTAATATTTAATATTTAACATATTTAACATTAAAAATTTAATTGTCTCTGTAACTTTATTGAACTTTATTAATACTTCATATATAGATTATTCCTCAAGAACTCTTTAAACCAACCTGTAATCAATTGAAATAAGATTTTCTTCTTTGGTTAATGTTAGTGCTCGTAGATCCTATCATGCTTACTGCTTTCAGATTTGTATCTGATTGACCAGTTTTAAACTCATTATAGAAGGGTGACTCGTATCTTTACTCTTTTTTTGGTATATTTGCATTGTGTGTGTGTGTGTGTGTGTGTGCCCATGCCTGGAAGTCAGTGCAACCTCTGACAGCTCCTACTGGGGCACAATCAGAGAAGTGGCTTGATAGCCTGCCTTTGTCTCCCAGCCCTGGTATTCTTTGGAGGTCTCCCATCCAAATACTTGACATAGTTGGCCTTGCTTAGTTTTCAAGATCTGGCACAATCAGGCTTGCCTGGGCTATCCAGGTCAGGGAACTTATATTTACTTTACTTTACTTTACTTTAGTGTTAAAAGCCTCATGGACTAAAACAGAGCAATCGTTACAGGGTTGCAGAAAACTTTGCCATACAAAACGTAACACTGAAATAAGAATATAAAAGAAGGCAACTAATCTTAGATTCAATAATCACACTATACTTTGGAATTAGAGAAAATAAAGGCAAAAGAAACTCCTTCCTACTTTCAACTCTCAACAGGCAGCAAGTACTATAGGAGCTACAATCTCAATTCCTCGTGCAGAGCACAAGCAAATTTTGTTGGAACAGGAAATCCTTGAGTATCATCCAACTAGCATAGCTGATGCAGAAGCATCCATCCAGTACATCATAAAGGCTTGTCATAACTTGGGGACCATTTGGTGTATAAATATTTTGGTATTTTATGTTGAAAAGGTAGTTCTAGTGCAGTAGGAGGGCAAACTTGTTGCGTACAAAAACATGTACTATTATAGTCCAGTTTTAAAATACCATGCTTGATTATTTTATAGAGCTCATTAGTAGGTGAACTGGCAATCACAAATTCAAAGCAGACAAGAGTCCATAAGTTTTTTCCCATGATGATGCAAACAAATATTTAGGAATAAGTGACAGCAAACCATAATACATTTCAAACTTCAGGGTCCTGACACAATATTTTAAGGCTCTAAATTTTTCTATATCTGTAATATTCTCTTCTCCATTTAACAGTCTTGCTTGAATTACTCAGATGTCTAAAGTTGTCATGAAAGATTGCACCTCTTCAACTGTTCTAATTGTTATCCATCTACCATTGAATCTAAATGACAATTTGAAAGGTAAACCCCATCTATAAAATATATTTAGCACTGATAATTCATTGATAAAAAAATGAAATCCTGTCTTTTTTGAAGGATTGCTGGTGAAAGATCCACAAACAGTTGCACCTCTTGATTTTCAATCAAAAGTTTATTATCTGAAACTGACTTCAAAATCTGATTTCCAACTAGAGATGGGCACAAACTCGAAAAATGTGGTTCATGTTGGTTTGTGGTTCCTGGCCGAATCACAAACTGAACCATGAACCAAATTGAATGGGGAGGTTCATTTGGAAACTGAACTGATTTGTGGTTCATGGCCCCACAAACTCCATTCAAAAGGACCACAGTCCCTTTCAGTGGAATTTGCAGAAAGCCCCCCCCCCAAAAAAAAAGCTGAGTGGGGGGGAGCAAGCTGCTCCCCACCACATAACTGTTTTTGTGGCTTTTGCAGGGAACAGAAAGCAGGGTTTAAAGGGACTCTGTCAAATGCTTAAGAGCTATGTTTTTGTTTAATTCTGAACCTAGTAATGAGGCAAATGATTGTTCAAAAAAAAAAAAAGCCAAAAGCTACTCTCTACAGTTTTCGAAAACCCTTTTATAATATCCAGTATCTTAATCAGCTGACCTAAAGTTGTTTTCACTTCCTCTACATTGTATATATTTTTTCTAAATTACACAGCTTTTCCTCTACAATTTTCTATGTGTTGTCTATTTTAGTGTTAAGTTTTTGCTAAAAATTAGATATTGTGGTTAAATCATAGAATCATAGAGTTGGAAGGGAAGTCCAGGAAATTCACAAATACCCCTTCACACCCCCAATGACTGCTGTTCCACACCCAGAAGATGACAAAGGACCTCCAGGATCTCCAGCCAAAGTGGTGGTCAGCATTTCCCTGGGTGTGTAAGAAAGGGCCACAAGAACTAAGCACTGATGCAACCCTTCCTGCCCTCCCTCTCATGATCTGCCTAAGTTCACAGAATCAGCATTGCTGACAGATGGCCATCTAGCCTCTATTTGAAAACCTCCAAAGAAGGGGAGCCCACCACCTCCCAAGGAAGCCTGTTCCACTGAGGAACCGCTCTGTCAGGAAGTTCTTCCTAACATTTAGCCAAAATGTTGTTGAAGGCTTACACGGCTGGAGTTTCAGGTTGTCTGGTTGTGGTCTTGGCATTGTAGGACCTGACGTTTTGCCAATATCTTGACACAGAGAGTACTCCATCTTTCTGTGTTATAACTCTGAGGATGCTAGTCACAGCTACTGGTGAAACGTCAGGTTCTACAATGCCAAGACCATGGCCAGACAACCCAGAAAATCTACAGCAGTTTAGCCAAAAACTCTTCTGATTTAATTTTAACCCATTGGTTCTGGTCTGACCTTCTGGAGCAACAGAAAACAACTCCATACCATCCTCTATATGATACCCCTTCAGGTTCTCAAAGATTGTTATCATATCACCTCTCAGTTGTCTCATCTACAAGCTAAACATACCCAGCTCCTGCAACCTTTCCTCATAGGGCTTGGTCTCCATACCCCTCACCATCTTTGTTGCCCTCCTCTGGACATGTTCCAGCTTGTCTATATCCTTCTTAAATTGTGGTCTCCGAAACTGAACACAGTACTCTAGGTGAGGTCTAATGGTTTCTTTAATATTCTCTAATACTATAATTGTTATGATTTCTCTTTTTTCTTTGTATTTCTCATAGGCATTTACTTAATAAACTATTTCTGTAAATATTGATTTTAATTGAACCTTGACAAAATTAATTTAAATTAATTCCTGATAAATGAAAAATAAAAAATTATAGAGGAATAAAAAGGGGGAGAGGAAATCAAAGAATCTATAAAAAGACAAATTACAACAACAAAATTCCTTTAGCTTACTTCTCTAGTCTTCACTTTGCCTTTTAAAAATGCCTTCATTGATGCATTGCAGGATGCAAAAATGAGAACCTTTGACTTGGCAAGACTTTGACTTGGCAGTTTCAGAAGCACAGAAGAGGCATTTGGCAAGTTGCTCAGCTTTAGCGCAGTAAACAGCTAAAGTACATGTTTTTCTATGTTGCCATTATTTTCATTTTGCTTAACTGTTGTTATCATTGACAAGTCTTGTTTCTTTTACACCATTTATATGCCATTTCTGCATTTATACAGTTTTGATGTCTTTGTGTAAAACTGATGTCAAATAATATTTAAAATATTTTATTTTAAGAGGAAAAATCAACATGAGGAAATAAAGTCACAGATTGATTAGTCACAAAGGAAAAAAATAAAATGGTAATGTTAGAATCAAACCAGAGAGCTTTCAAATGTTGGTCTTATCCTTAGCTCATAATAGATAACTCACTGTAATCCTATGCAAAGTTACTCTACTTTAGGCACATTGATTTCTGTGGGCTTATATTGGAGTACTTCTGCACAGGATTTCACTGTGTTGTCATTCAAACCCCCCCCCCCCCATTTATGTGTGTATACATAAAGTGCTGTCAAGTCACAACTCACTTATGATGACCCCAGCAAGGTGTTTTCAAGTCAAGTGAGAAGCAAATGTGGTTTGCTATTGCCTTCCTCTGTAGAAACTTCCTAGGTAGGGCCGGCTCACCCACTAGGTGCTTGCCTAGAGCATGCCAGCTGCAGGGGTACCAAACTGCACCCCACCCCCTCACAAAAAGCCTCCCATCACCACCTCCTCCCCATCACCGCCAGTGAAGAGCACCCCTGTGGGGCGCAGGAGGCAGTGGTGGAGCTTGCCCACCCTCCCCCTCCCCCTCGGGAAGCCGGTGCTGGGAGGGAAAGGGCGGGGATTTAAACCCCTGCCTCTTCCCTGGCTTGCCTGGGCACCCCGCAGCTGCGGAGCGCCCAGGCAAGTCGGCGCTGGGAGGGAAGGGGCGGGGGTTAAAACCGCCACCCCTTCCCTGGCTTGTGGCTCACCTGCCCTCCCCCTCCCCCCTGGGGGGGAGAGGAGGTGGAGGTGGCATGGTGGGTGTCTCCAGGCCCCACTGGGAGGTTGGCATCTGCACCTGCCTAGGGCGCAGAGACACTTCGAGCCAGCCCTGTTCCTAGGTGGTCTCCCTTCCAAGTATTGACCCAACTTAGATACTGAGATTTAGATCTGAGATTTGATGAGACTGACTATACCCTGCTATCCTTTATATGAGACATAATTAGGTGGGTTTCTAATGGTATTCAACTATGCAGGAATGTGTTAGGGATACGTACAGAAGTTATATTTAGGTTTAGATTTAGGCTGTTTGGGGTTGGATCTTATGACTTCCATCTGACGAGTTTTCCTCCAACAGAGAAAGATTTCCTTCAACAAGCAAGAACGTTCTTCATCAGAGGAAAGCTTTCTCATCGAAGGAAAATGTAGCAAAAAAGAGTCATAGAGTGGAGCTTAGCAGAAGGGAGTCATTGGATTAAACACCTTGTTTCTTAATAATTTTCTTTTCAATTACATTAATTTGGACAATTTAATGATACTGGATACCATGGGCAGCCAAAAAAGGCAATTAAGTGTGTTCTAGATCAAATCATGCCAGAACAGTGCCTAAAAGGTAGAATAACCAAACTGAGGCTATCATACTTTGGCCATATTGTGAGAAGACAAGGCTCCCTGGAAAAGACAATAATGTTAGGAAAAGTTTAAGGCAGCAGGAAAAGATGAAGACTCAAAATGAGATGGATTGACTCAACCAAGGTAGCCACAGCCCTCAGTTTGTAAGACCTGAACAAGCGTGAAAATGATAGAATGTTTTGGAGGTCATTAATTCATAGGGTCATCTTAAACTAGGAATGACTTGATGGCACTTATTACACATACAATGATGCTGGTAGTTCCCATTGATTTGAATGGGAAACATATTTCTGCCTGTAACTTTCATTACCCATACTACTGAAGATAAAATTGTCATGCGTGGTATCCAACCCATAAATACTGCGGATCAGGAGTGCTCATACAGCAGAATACCTACAAAAGTGAATTTTTGCAGTTACTATTATGATTTCCTAATCCTCATTTTGTAAAATAATTCAGCCCCAAATAAAGGTTTCATCTTGTTTCCCTTTGTATATTTTCTTCGATCGGATGCAAGTCGCATTAATCTCACAGGGAAAAATACATTGTGTTTTACAGATTTCATTGCTGAGTTGTTCATAGAAATTAATCATTGTAGTCTCCCCTCATGAATCATCAGTAGATTTCTAAATGAACTATAGATCTTCCTCCTCCAGCAACTATTCTTCCTAAAAGGAGAGAATTCTTGTTTTGATGTTTGGTAATCAGCTTCCTTAGATACGCTAAGTGTGTGTGTGTATTTTAAATTCATCACTTCTATAAAATTAAAACCCGTATTTATATGCAGCAGATGCTTTCCGTATAGTCTAATTAAAATCTCTAAAGAACTGATGAATATGCAGAATACAATAATCCAAAGAGGAATGTGGAGTTCTTTAAAACATTTAACTTTACTAATTAAAGTATGACACACAAGCTTCTTTAGGTATATCAACAAGGTTCTGTTCATGTATCTGCACCTCTTTCATCAGAATTTGTATCCACAAAGGTATTAATAGTTTATATACTCACCATATTAACCAGTTGTTTACCCTTCTGTTCATGAAAGTCAGACTGATGTACAGAAAATAAGCTAGAGTGGAATGTAAGTGAGAAGGAGGAATTGTGTTGTGTATGCTCATTTCAGTCTTGTCTCTGCTAACCCTTCCCCTAATGTTAATTCAGCATGGTTCTGGTCCTTCTGAGTTTTCTTGAGGGTACTCCAAAAGTTGATAAAGATCAGCCCTAGAAATGCCCCTGCCAGCCTTCAACTATTCCCAGTTTCCCCTCTGTACTGGTTTCCTTCATCTCACCTTTCTTGAACATGTGTTGTGAGGAGGCAGTGGCTAAAGATGGGAAGGGTGGAGAGTATTACATCATGGGAACAGTACATAAAATATATGCATGTATTTTATTTTATGTAAATGAGAACCTTCTCTCCTCTCTCCCTTCCATGCTTCTGCAATTGTGCCCTTATTGTTAAGGGGACTAAGGGGGGCTGAGGGGTCTGTGAGAAAGGAGAACTGCTGAAAATCACCTTGTCCCCCTCCTGTGAGTGGAACTGAGAACATAGGCTCCAAATCTGAGTTTCAGAGAGGCAATTGGACAGTTTATTTCCCAAATGTACCTCAGATGGACACTTAGATTTTGGTAATGACCAGAATGGCTAATGTGGCAATAGACATAATAAAAATGCTGAAGGGTGGATAAAGTTAAGAAATATAAAGCAATGTGTTTTATACTTTTAGGTTCTGGATGTGCTGTAGACACTTTCTACAAGTGATCAATCTCTGAATAATGTTGAAAAGAGAAGGAAAGGAGGGGTCTCATATAAATCAATAGTGATTTTAATAAACTAGGGGCTTCTAGGTACTAAATCTGTCTGCATCTGATCTGAATTGCAATTACCTGCCAAAAATTCATCCATCATAGCTTGGCTCCAGACATAAGTTCTAGTAGCAGATGTTTCAGGAAAGCTATTTCATATGGGAAATATATCTTTTAGTATGTAGCGTTCCCAAAAACAGAGGACTAAAGCAGCCAACATTTTATACTCAGTCAACATTTCCTTCACAGCAAGAATCACATTTAAACATTGTTTATTTACATATTTTATAAATGCATTAAATACAAATCAATATCAAATCACCAAGTTCAGCACTGGAGACTCAATGACAGTTACAATATTTCCAAAAGCCTTACAGTTGTGAGCCTAAGCATACTTCTTTGGTAGGTGAAATACTCTTGGGATGTCTTAAACTGACCTTTACTAAGCAGAAAGGAAAACGTAACAGATCTTCCTAATTTCTTTTGCTATACAGACACTTGCCATGTAATTTTAGACATTACAATAATATGCCTACAATACTGGACATTTTAGAATCTGGGCTGTATTCTAGCACTGCATTCTGCTAATCAAGGCGCCTTCCTCTGGTGTAATGTTAATATATCTTTGAGGTGCTTTTATACTAGTTGTTTTCATTTTTGTAAATTGCTATGACACTGTTGCTGAACAGTGTTCTCTCAAGTGGTAGGAAATAAACAAAGAAGATTATCCTTCATTTCTCCCTCGTATAAAGCCAAATGGTGTCCTAAAAACTACATAATTCTTAATTATGGCACTTCTCTTGTGTTACATATATGATACCCTTACCTCAGCTGCATGTTAAGTTTCACAGGTTCCAAGTGATATATCAGCCCTCATGGTCCTTTAAATTGTCTGTCTAAACCAGGAGATAAGGCGGCTTCCGGTCTGGGATTCATGGCGTCCTAAGGTGTTCTGGCTTGCTCGTTAGAGCTCCCAGAGCAAACGGAGGGTCTTGATGACAGGGTGGGCTTCAAATAGCCCACCGCAGATCCCCCCAGGCAGGGGGGGTGACTGGCAGAGAGCCTGGCCCGAGAGAGGAGTTGAGATCGGCTGATAGCGGGGCTTTAAAGAGCGCCGTGACCAGCCTTGATCCCCTCCCCCAGAGAAGGCACTTCGGAAAATCTCTACAAGACCCCACCGAGTTGGATTCTCAACATAAGAACGCATGACCCAGACCTCCAAGACATTCTACGGAAACTGATATTAAGGAAACACTGCTATAACAAGACACGGACTTTGAAGGTAACTTTTTAAAATTGCTCACCGGAGACGCGTTTCGGCCGAAAATAAACAACATCCGATGAAGCGCATGATCGTGCTGTATCTGTTGTACTAACATTGGAGCGGAAAAAGTGCAGTTAAACAGCTAAAAAAGGCCAAAAAGCCGAATTGTTGATCATTCCTGCGGTTAGATTATTGACTTTAAAATAGAAACTAACAGTAACTCCGTGAGAACTGCAGTGGAAAAGTACTGTAGCTGCTGCAGCAGAAATCGGCAAAACAGGAAGTGACTTCAGAACAGACAAGTAATCATCCTAGAGAAGACCAAGGAGGCCGGAAGAAGGGAAGAAATCAGGAACAAGGGGGACCATTAAGATTGCCGGACAGGAAGTGAGTACCCGGAAGAACCATTTACCATAGAGAAATTGCGCCCGCCATTTTGGGAAGGTCAGAAAAATTTTCTTTGATTTTAAACGAAAGACTTAATATAAAAAAGTGAAATTAGTGCGATTTAGGTGGGCACAAGAAGGACTTTGATTTAGAGTGAGTTGGAGGGAAAATTCTGAACAACGGCTTACGACCTGCGGCAACGACAGAGGGCAAATACCTGGTCCTCCCCGAAAATGGCTGGGAAAGAGGAAAAAAGCTACAGGGCATGATGGAAGCTATGGAGAAACGAGTGATGGACGCGATTCTGAAGCTGGAAAAGACTGTAATAACAGAAGTAACAGAGTTGAAAAAAGAAATGTCTGGAATTACAAAAGAGATACAGACGCTGACCAAAAGAGCAGATGAGATGGATGTAAGGGTGAAGGGAGTAGCATCTAATATAGCTGAGGTCACTTTAGAAACAGATAAAGTGAATGTGATGGTCCAATATAATGCAATGATTAACCACATGAGATTCAGGGGGATCCCTGAAGACAAGAATGAGGACATCCATTCAGTTATGGTAGATGCTGTTGCAGACTTTTTGAAAATGGAAGAGGAGAGAGTGGCGGCACAGATTGATGTGGTATACAGAGTCAATTCTGCGATTGTGCAAAGGAAAAAATTACCTAGAGATGTAATTGTCCAGTTTATATCTAAGAAGCTGAAGGAGGATTTGTTCAAGCAACAATTTCAGGATGACTTCATAATTGACAACAAGAAAATCATGGTCCTAAAGGAACTACCCAGAGCGATGCTTCAGGACAGACGACTTTTTAAAGACCTGATTGACAAGCTGAAAACAGAGGGCATAAGATATAGATGGGAAATTCCTAAAGGTGTCAGTTTTTCGTTCAAGCAGAAGAGAGTCACCATCAAGTCAGTTGACCAAATGACCAGATTCATCAATGATAATTTTAAAGACTCTGATAAATAATTACAGAATCAACATGGTGAGTCAAATAATTTCATGGAATGTTAATGGACTGAATTCACCCCAAAAAAGGAAAAATATCAGACTCTGGTTGGAAAAACAGAAATGTGATATTGTTTGTTTGCAAGAAACACATATTAAAAAATCAGATGCCAAATTTTTGATTCAAAAAAGATTAGGAGAGGAATTTTATTCACTCTCCTCTCAAAAGAAAAAAGGAGTTGTTACATATATTAAAAAAGAGCTGGAACCAAAAGAAATTTTTAAAGACGATGAAGGGAAATTTTTGGCGGTAGAAGTTGTGCTGCAGAACAAAAAGATATTAATTGTTAATCTCTATGCTCCCAATGGGGCAAAAGAAAACTTTTTTCAGGATCTGTGGGAACAACTACGACAGTTGACCTATGAGCAAACGATTTTAATGGGCAATTTTAATGGTACTGTTGACAATGTTGTTGATAGAAAATCAAAAAAAGGAATTGAGGCCATGGGCAAACTTCCTAAAGTCTTTTTCTAATTGACTAAACATGAACACTTGGCAGACGTTTGGAGAATCAAACATCCCAGAGATAGAGAGTACTCTTTTTATTCATCAAGACACGAATCTTTTTCCAGGATAGATATGATGTGGATGACAGAGAATTTAATCTTGCAAACACGCAAAATTGAGATATTGCCTAGGATTCTTTCTGACCACAGTCCGATAAAATGGTCAACGTATGTTAAGAGGAAAAAATTTCGATGGCGACTTAACGAAGATTTGCTGGACAAGCAAAATATCGTGGATAAAATAAGGTCAGAAACCCAAACATACTTTCAATTGAACTTAAATAAAAGTGTACAGACGCAAACGGTATGGGAAGCCTACAAGGCTGTGATGAGAGGACATCTGATTGCAATTAATAATAATGAAAAGAAACAACAAATGAAGATAGACAAAGAAATTATGGAAAATATTCGGAAAAAAGAAACTGAACTTAAGAAAAGGCCTGGTAAAAAGAAGATTTTGAGAGAATTGAGGATTCTAAGGGAGCAATATGAGGCAAGGTTGAACAAAGAAGTATTTTGGAACTTGAAAAAATTGCAACAGAAATCCTTTGAAGGTGCAAATAAACCTGGCAAATATTTAGCATGGCAATTAAAGAAAAGAAGAGAGAATAAAACAATCACCTGTTTGAAAGATGGAAATAAAGAGATTTTAGACCCAGGAGGAATTAAAAGGGAATTTTTTAAATATTACGCGACTCTCTTTCAATCGAAGCAAGCGGATCCTCAAAAAATGTTGGATTACTTATCCAAAGCTAACTTGATACAACCAAACCCCGAAATGAAAACATTTTTAAATGCTGCAATAACTAAAGACGAAATCAGTAAAGCAATAGCTGAGGCAAAAATCTCTAAAGTCCCAGGCCCGGATGGCTTTTCAGCTAAATTTTATAAAAAATTTCATGAAGATTTGGTCCCGGTGTTGGAGATTCTTCTAAATGAAATTAGAAAGACAGGAAAGATCCCAGACTCCTGGAATGAAGCTGCAATCACCTTAATCCCTAAAGAAATGCAAGATTTAACAAATGTTAAAAACTACCGGCCCATTTCATTATTGAACAACGATTATAAAATATTTGCAAAAATATTGGCAGAGCGCCTTAAAAAGTTTTTGAAAGATACTATTGTTGAAGATCAAGCTGGTTTTTTACCAAATAGACAAATTAAAGACAATATGAGGGTTGTTTTGGACGCAATTGAGTATTATGATAAACACCCTGAAAAAGAAGTTGTTTTTTTATTTTTGGATGCAGAGAAGGCCTTTGATAATTTGAATTGGGAATTTATGTTTAAAGTGCTTGAGAAATCTTTGATGGGCGTAGAATTTACAAGAATGATTCAATCGATATATAAAGAACAAAAAGCTTCGGTGATTGTCAATGCAGAATCAACAGATATGTTCCGGGTAAGAAAAGGTACTAGACAAGGTTGTCCCCTGTCACCATTGTTATTTATCTGGATTTTGGAGATTTTGCTACAAGCGGTCAGAGATGATGATAATATAAAAGGTTTGAATATTGGAGGTTTTTCATTTAAATTAAGAGCATTTGCGGATGATATTATGTTTATTGTTGAAGATCCTGTTAATAATATGCCTAAGGTATTTGAAAAAGTAAGAGAGTTTGGTGATCTTGCAGGGTTTTATGTCAACAAAAATAAATCTAAGATACTGTGTAAAAATATGATTGGTACAAAGCAACAAATGTTACAAAATGTGACAGAATGTGAAGTGGTTAAAAGGGTTAAGTACTTGGGAGTTGAAATTACAATGAAAAATATAGATTTGTTTAAGAATAATTATGAAAAACTGTGGGGTTCGATAAAGAGTGATTTAGAAAAATGGGAAAAACTAAGGTTATCTCTTCTTGGAAAAATTGCCGTTATTAAAATGAATGTACTGCCCAGGTTAATGTTTCTGTTTCAGACAATACCAATTGTGAAAGATGGAAAAGTGTTGGTAAAATGGCAAAGAGAAATCTTTAAGTTTATCTGGGCAGGGAAGAAGCCAAGAATTAAAATGAAGATAATGTATGATATTAAAGACAGAGGTGGCTTCCAAGTCCCGAATTTGCGTTTGTATCATGAAGCAGTATGTATGTCTTGGTTATCTGAATGGGTAAATTTGGAAAATAGAAAACTTTTAGCTCTTGAGGGGCACGATTGCAGATTTGGCTGGCATGCCTATCTTTGGTATGGGAAAAACAAAGCTGACTCTATGTTTAAGCATCATTATGTAAGGAGGACACTGTTTGATGCATGGATCAGGTATAAGGATACAATTTCGGATGAAAGGCCTCTGTGGATTGTTCCAGCTGCAGTTATACATTTGTTTTCAGAATATAAAGGTAATGACTGGTTGAAGTATCAGGAATTGTTGCAAAAAGAAGGGAAAAAATATGTTTTAAAACCAAATAACGAATTAGAATTTGAGTATGGTTGGCTACAATATTGTCAAATAAGGGACATCTATAAAAAAGACTGTAAAGAGTTTGGTTTTAGAGCTATGAATGATGATATTGAAAATATATGGTTGAAAAAAGAACGGAAAATGATATCAAAAATGTATAAAACTTTGTTGACTGTATATACTTTGGATGAAACTGTTAAAGAACAAATGATAAAGTGGGCCATAAATATGAACAAAGAAATTTCTATGGAATCATGGAAATTTTTGTGGAAAAGATCTTTTAAAATGTCTACCTGTATCAATGTAAAAGAAAATTGTTATAAGATGATGTATAGATGGTACATGACACCAAAAAAGATTGCCAATATTAGTATGGATAAGAACTTGAGTAATAAATGCTGGAAATGTAAAAAAGTAGAGGGTTCTTTTTACCATATGTGGTGGTCATGTGATAAAGTGAAAGCATACTGGTCTAATATACATTGTGTGATGCAGAAAATACTGAAAATCCCAATTGAGAGAAAGCCAGAACTTCTTCTCCTCGGTTTGACAATGGAAAAAATTCCACAAGAAAAAAGGACATTGTTATGGTACATGATTACGTCGGCGAGAATGGCCTTTGCTCAGCATTGGAAAATGGAGAAGGTGCCAGATGTACATGACTGGTTGAGAAAACTGTTATTTTTAGCGGAAATGGACAAAATGACAAAGAAATTAAATGGACAAATGGCAGAACAATACCTAAAAGACTGGGAAGAATTGAAATTGTATCTAGAAACTGAATATAGAATGAAGGGGAAAATATATAACTTGGATACGTATGGATATTGAACGAGAAATGAAATGAATTTTGAACTGTATGTACTGTTATATACAATATGCTGAAATTGTAGAGGTTATATATAATTCAAATGTGTTACCTGGTTTGTCGATGTACTTAAGTCTAAGCTTGATTGCCTTATAATTTTTCTGTTTGTTATTAGCAGTGTTGGAAGCCTATTAGGGGAGGTGGGGGGATTGGGACGGGGATCTTCTTTTCTGAAATTGTATTGGTAACGTGATTGGAAATGTTGAATGTATCCCAATAAAAATTTTGTTTCAAAAAAAAAAAATAAACCAGGAGATAAGGCTATCACAGTTTTTTGAGATTTTTCTTTCAAGTCTGTTTTCTCCCACCTGCTGAGCAGCACACCTGGAATCCTGATTTCTGCAGCCGGCAGATGGGAGGCAGAGAAAAGGACCAGGGGGGGAAATGGAGAAAAATCCCACCATTTCATCTCCAAATTCAACAGAAGTCTAACGATACAGCATGAACCTCTGTATTACACTCTAGCAATCATGGCCATACTTCCTTGCTTTTTAATATCTTCAAGGGTCTACTGATTTCAGCTTTTGTTTACTTTTTTCCAGTTTAGTCCTTCATTGCTATTCTCCAAATGGCAGACTACTTTTGTATCCAATCAGGACAGCCATTTCTGTAAACAATTTCAATTGTTTGGCCAAAAGTTTGCATGAAGATTGATTTCTGCTACAGAACTCCAAATCTAGCATTCTTAAAAGGAATTTCCTCTTTACCTAAATTCTCCCTGAAATCCAACAAGCTGTTTCTTTTCCTCATTTTAGGAATTTGGGACTCAGGGGATGTCCCAGAGCTCAAGACTTCTGTTCTGGCCCACCCCCTCTATATTTGGCTGGCTGCCAGAGAATTCCCCCTCAATCCTTTTCTGGTGCTCCCACCCTCCCTTGGTTTGGGTTGTTACTGGTTTGCATTGGTTTACTTGGTAGTTTGTTTTCACTGCATTTTGTCACATCTTTGGTGGGCAGTTTGAGCATTGGGACAGTTCCAATGGGGGGGGGAGGCTCTGTGCTCACCTCCACTGTTTTGGGACTCCCATAAGGAGTCTCGGGGGTGGAGCCACTCAGTCACATGCCAAAGTGGGGACTGTCAGCTGGCTCTATCCACCAGGTGGCAAGGGAACCACATAGCAATTGCTGCTTAAGTGGCATCCTAGGGCTTGCCACTCCTCAATTTACCCCCCCCCCCAGCAGGCAGCCTGGGGGGATGCGGTTATATTGGGTGGCAGATGGGTCACCTAATACTGGATCCATCCCCATGCTGTGCCAATGCTTCTCCTGCTGTATTCAATAAAAGCTGTGGCATATTTTCCCCCAGTTTTGTCGGTATGGTGTCTTTGCCTCCCTGCTGTTGCTCCCATCCTTGGCATCTCAGACCACAAATTTAATCACTCAATGAGTAAAGAAGTGTTTCCTTTTGTACATCTGGAATATATTGCCCATCAGCTTTATTACATGCTTTTAAGTTCAAGTATTTTCAAAGAGGGAGAAAAGGTTCCATCTGTGAATTTGCTCTACCTCATGCATAAACTTATAAACCTTTCTCATATCCCACCAGACATCTTTTACAGACTCTTTAGCCTTTATGTTGTCATAGGCTTTCACTGATGGAGTTCATTAGTTGTTGTAGATTTTACGGGCTGTATGGCCGTGGTCTTGGTATTGTAGTACCTGACGTTTCGCCAGCAGCTGTGACTGGCACCCTCAGAGGTATAACACAGAAACATAGCGTACTCTCTGTGTCAAGGTGAGAAGAAAAATGGTAAGCAGGTAATTTATATTTACTCAGAAAGGTGGGGTAGGGCTGAGTCATTATCTTTTAGGAGTTCCCCAGGCTGTGAAACATGCTAATGGAGGAGCTTTCCTGAGGAGGTTCTTTTGCATATGGATTGGCTGTTGAAATTCTAATCTTATCTGTAGTGCTGTTGTAAGATGTAGAGTATTTTGTGTTTTTCAGGACAGGAAACCATACCCTATTTATTTTTAAACTCTCTTCTTTCCTGTTGAAATTGTGTTTGTGTTTATGAATTTCAATGGCTTTCTTGTGTAATCCGACATGGTAATTGGATGTGTTGTCCAGTCTTTCAGTGTCTTGGAATAAGATACTGTGTCCTGTTTGAGTTGGGCTATGTTCAGACACTGTTAATTTTTCAGGTTGGCCAAGTCTACAGTATCTTTCATGTTCTTTTATTCTTGTCTGGATGCTATGCTGTGTGGTCCCGATGTAAACTTGTCCACAACTGCAGAGGATGCGGTATACTCCTGCAGAAGTGAGGGTGGGTCTCTTCTGTCTTTTGCTGATCATAGCATCTGTTGTATTTTTCTGGTGGGTCTGAATACAGTTTGTAGGTTGTGTTTTTTCATAAGTTTTCCCATCTGATCAGTGATTCCTTTCATATATGGGGGGGGAAAAACATTTTTCCTGTGGGAGACTGTGTTTCCTCAGTTGTTTGT
Organism: Gekko gecko; assembly: GCA_029375565.1. NCBI lineage: Eukaryota > Metazoa > Chordata > Lepidosauria > Squamata > Gekkonidae > Gekko > Gekko gecko. The sequence continues at coordinate 88,218,447 of JAPDNY010000010.1, read as the reverse complement.
TTTACCTTTGGTTTAATCGCTCTTCTAATAAACAAGGCTGGTGTAACCATTCTCCAGGTTTGGAGCCAAGGTATAATTGCCCAAAATGACAACAGTCACATTAAAACTGCTTTGCATAGCCTGTTCTTAAAATATGTTCACATAATTTCTTTACTTGATTTCAAATAATATGATGACAGAACAGTCCTGGACAACATAAATGACACTAATACCATTCTCTAATTCCATGCTTTTGTTGAAGCCACTGCAGCCCAAAATCTTCTCATACTTGGCATTATACCAAAATCACTACAGCAATGGAAGACGCACCAGATGCTGAATCTAGAAATATCTCAGAGGGGTCACCAGCATGCAGTTAAAGATGAGCTAGCATCTCAATAGCAGCAGATCCACACGGATACAGTCTATCTGAATGAGCTACTCTTTGGAATCTACCCAGCAAGACAGGGAAGGGGAAAGTATGACAGATGCCTGCTTCTTCTCTATGAAGCAGATTTTCCCACCAAAACACTGTTCCCCACTCTGAGCCTCAGTAGCATATTTGAATTATAGAATTACTAGGAGAAAGGCCTGTTACAGAAAGGAATGCAACAAGCTCTAGGAAGGGGGCCTGGGTGAGTGTGGGGTCCTGCAGCATTGGCTGGTGGGCCCCCTCCCCATCATTTCTGGCTCTGTGGCCTGGGCAGGGGGAACCTCTTGGAGGCTTCCCCAGTGGGTAGGCCAGGAAGGGGCGTGGGTGAATGGGTGGCTTCTCATGCTTGTCTGCCCTCCCTGGCCCCTTCCTGGGCTGCCCAGCTTGGTGGGTGGGCAAGGTGGGGACGTGGGTAGCACCTCCTGCCTGTCCGCCCTCCCCATCCTGTTCCTGGCTTACCTACATCAGTGGTCGGGCCAGGAGGGGGCAGGGGGGCCCATGGGTGGCTTCTCCCACTCACCCGCTTTGGAGGCTGGGCAGCAGAAGCCACAGGGAGGGCAGTAAGTTACTCCCTAGTCCCTTCATGGATCAGCTGCCTTGGCGGTCAGGCCAGGAGGGGGTGGGTGGCCATGGGTGACTTCTTTTGCTTACCCGCTTTGGTAGCTGGGAAGCAGAAGCCATGGGGAGGGCTGTAAGTGCCTCCCCAGTTGCCTTATGGCTTGGCTGCCTCGGTGGTCAGGCCAGGAGGGAGCAGGGGGCCGTGGGTAGCTTCTCCCACTCACCCACTTTGGTGGCTGGGCAGCAGAAGCTGTAAATGCCTCCCTGATCCCTTCCTGGCTCGGCTTCCTTGGCGGTCGAGCCAAGAGGGGGCGTGGGTGGCTTCTCCCACTCACCTGCTTTGACGGCTGGGCAGCAGAACCCACGAGAAGGGCTGTTAGTGCCTACCTGGTCCCTTCCTGGCCCAACTGCCTTTGTGGTTGGGCCAGGAAGGGGCGGGGGCCCGTGGGTGGCTTCTCCCACTTGCCCACTTTGGCGGCCAGGCAGCAGAAGCCACAGGGAGGGCTTTAAGTGTCTCCCCAGTCCCTTCTTGGCTCGGCTGCCTTGGCGGTCAGGCCAGGAGGGGGCAGGGGGCCCATGGGTGGCTTCTCCCACTTGCCCACTTTGGCAGCTGGGCAGCAGAAGCTATGAGGAGGGCTGTAAGGGCCTTCCTGGCTTGGCTGCCTCAGTGGTTGAGCTAGGAGAGGGTGTGGGGGGCATGGGTGACTTCTCCCGCTCGCCTGCTTTGGCAGCTGGGCAGCAAAAGCCATGGGGAGGGCTGTAAGTGCATCTCCTGGTCCCTTCCTGGTTTGGCTGCCTTGGCAGTCGGGCCAGGAGGGGCCAAGGGGGCTTCTCCTGCTTAGCCAGGTGGCTGTGGGCCTTTGTCTCCTTCTCTGCCCCCTGCTCAAGTTCCCATGGGCCAAGCTGCCCAGCCTCATCCCCTGCCCCCCACCCATTTTGTGGGGAGGCCGAGCGAGCCAGCTCTGGGAGGGGAGGGGAATCGGTTTAAACTGCCTCTCCTTCCCTTGGCTTGCTCGTCTTCCCTGATGCCATGGGGAGGGCAAGCAAGCCGGCTCTGAAAACCCATCAGTGTGTGGGTATCCCGTGCACACACCCCTGCCAGCCGCCACAAATTTATGAAGTTTTCTGACCTTTTGCCCCACTCCCAGCCTTTGTGGCAGTCGGTGTGGTGACCCTCCGCCCGCTGGAGGGTCCATCCCATCGGTCTGGTGACAGCAGACTGAGGCTGAGAGACTGGCCAATGGAGCCAGTGCCTTCTGATGGGCAGGTCAGGCAGCGAACTGATTTTGCCAAGCATAGAACATTGCCAGACCACTACATGTTTATATACTAGGACAGGATATCTTTCTGCCTGTCCCACCCTGTGATAGGGAAGAAATTTGGCTTTTGCCCAGTCCAGAAATTTTTTGTAACTCAGCAGGAGCCCTCTTTTAAATCCCTTTTCAAAATGACACTTGACCTGAAGTAAAGTTCAAACACAAAGCTTGATTTTATTGAACAGGCACAGTTGGGTTAGGAATAGGCCAGGGATTTGAAGTTGAGGTGCTTGTTGTTGTTTAAACTAATTAGGATATTTTGAACAGGCAACTGAGTATATGTGAAGCTTATACTCTTAGTGACTCAGTTCTTAACTGTGAGAGGTCTGTTTATCTTGGAGATATTGTTCAGCAACAATGTGTCTTAATAAACTTTCATAAAACTATTTTCATTTTGTGGTAGTTAGTATTTTCTTCCTGTATTTAAATACTTCCCTTGTGGGTTTGTAACTTTCCCTTTTTTGCTCTTGAGGAGTCTAAGACCATTTCCCTTTACATATAAACCAGGGGTCTCTTCTGAGTTGAACCCTCTGAATAACTGGGTAAGAAATATCCTCCTCTTTCTAGGAGCAATAATCATTTTCTGTTTGGCTTGACTGACAATTTTCAACCTCCTGTCCAGCCTCTTCTGTCAAACCTAACCCCCCAGTTCTGAAGACTGTGAATAAACGGAACTCAGCTAGGGCTGACACTTTTATTTTATTTTAAAAAATTATTATATAGCCTTTATCCTTTGTAAGTCAAGCGAGTATAGTCATAAACAATTACAGCTGCAACAACAATAACTACAAAGCCATATCCCACTAAAGATACACAAATCAAAGTTAATAACATCTTTAAGAACATTAGAAATTAAATACATCTACCAGCAAGGAGGTAGGTGGCAGTTTTCCTTCAGAGACCATATAGTTTAGATACGGCCACCATATTTCCACAAAACCTGAATGGTCCTCCCCAGAGTTTAGATAGCTGTTAATATGATAAGCTGTCTTCTCCATTTTCTGAACTTTTCCTCAAATATGTTGGTATACAGTAAAGGTGAGGAGTTGTGTCCCTTCGCTTCCCAAGTGAACTTGTCTGTTTCCCTCAGATTGACACACACACTCCTCCTGACTGGCAACTGCCAAGCCAAAGTCCAAGCTATGACTGACTCCCTCTGACAAGACTGACAAAACCTTTAAAACGCTTCTCAGCTGGCACTGATCAATCAGAGTGAAGTGGGTCATGCAGGTAGTAGCCTGTCAATCAAATTGTGCTTTACAGTGAGGCATTAACGCCTAATCTCTCAGCTTTCTGAATCTGATGCACGAAGCATTCTGCTTTTGGAGGTCAGTTCATCACAAAAAGCAGTTAACCAATGTGTAAGTAGGGAACAGGGATATCCAGTTTAGCTGATATCACTATGAGGCAGAATTGAACCATTTTCTTCATTCAGAAATAATGCATTGATTATAATCATAATTCTGTTCATGGACTTCTCTGTTAACTGACCTTCTTCTCCACAAGTACTTTATTTGTAGGCTGTAAGGCCCGCTGAAGATGTATATTTTCATAAAAATAAAATATGCTGCACTGGAATATCAAGCAAGCATAATCAAAATAATCATAAACCTGGTGCTTTGTAATCAGATTTCTGTCTTTATTTTTTATTGCACACAGTAGAACTTGTTTTCTTATTTTTTGCATGGCTTCATTCAAGTGAATTGCAGCTGAGCTATCTCTGGAAACTAACTCTTGATATCTTTATATATCTCGTAGGGTGCATTTTAATGCTGTTCTTCACTACACAAGAGACAAAGGCTTTAGTTTATGCTGTACTGGTCTTCACTTTTGCTTATACAAATCCGCTTCACATTTCCCAGTCAAGGTCAAATGATTCAGGTTTAAATTTCAGTACAAAATATGTATTTATTGTATTTAGATTTGAAATGCAGCCTGCCCCAGTGCTCCAAATGTAAATAAGATTCATATATATATATACTTTTCCACTCCCTCTCCGCTTATTTGGATGCATAGAATGAGTGCATTCCCTCTAGTTTTTGCCCCAAACCTCATGTGGTGCACATTTGAAGAAATAGGTTGTCTGAAGGTATTTTTTGAATGAAGAATTCTAGAGCCACTGAGTAAGCTTCTAAAGTATTGTGGAGTTCATTGTTCATTAAATTCCTTGATTACAGCAGAGAAGAAAACCCTGGATGTCTGAGTCCACCAAAGCCAGTTCAACCATTTCTGAGGCAGAAATAGGGATGCCAGCCTCCATGTGGGATCTGGGGATCCCCAGAGTTACAGCTTATCTCCAGACTACAGAGATCAGTTCTCCTGGGGAAAATGGATGCTTTGGAAGATAGACTCTGTGGCAATGTATGCCTCTAAGGTCCCTGTCCTTCCCACCCCAGGCTCCATCCCTGAATCTCCAGGAGTTTCCCAAACTGGATCTGGCAACCCTAACCCCCATTCTCTGCTGGTAGCCGGGGACAACTGATGATTCCTGGTAGATAAACCTTCATGGCATAACATTTTCTCTCAGTTATGATAAAGTAGTTTTCCAGAAGCAATAGCACATTATAAGGTTGTAAGAACATAAAAAGGGCCCTGCTGGATCAGACCTATGGTCCATCTAGTCCAGCATCCTGTCACACACAGTAGCCAACCAGTTCCTCTAGAGGATCAACAAGAGGGCATAGAAGCCAAGACCTTCCCCTGATGTTACCTCCTAGCTCTGGTTTAGTGCCTCTGATTGTAGAGGTTCCCCTCAGACACCGTGGTCAGTAGCCACTGATAGGCCTATCCTCCATGATTTTTTCCCTGAGAAGTGCACACAGAATCAGACCTTTTTCTAGACAAGGAGTATGTTTACTTAGGATTGCATTGTAAATGTAATGAAGGAATAGAACAGAGGGGGTTGTTTTTAATATATAACACACCTAATGTGTAGCTTGCTGGTAGAAACTCAAGGTAGACCTCTTATTTCTTTAAAGACTTCAGAACTAAGAAGCAGCATAGCAGACCTGATTCTCTCTCATCCCCAGTTCTCCAGGTTCCTAACTTCACCTGTATACCTGTCTTCCCTTTATGACAACACACAGCTAGAGCCCCATATGATGAAACAGGTGAGGAAGGGGCTCAGCTCAGAGCTTGAGTTGTTTCAGCCTTTAATCACCTTCGATTGATTAGGCAGTTGGTTCCCTTCCTTGAATGTAACAACTTGGTGACAGTGATCAATGTGATGGTCACCTCAAGATTAGACTACTGGTTTATGGTTTAAGCATTTCACTGCTCGGTTGCATCCTCATCTTGCTCCGATGGGGTTGTGCTGAGACTCGGCTGATGGGAAGGGTCTGAGTGTGTCCCGGAACCTCCTGGGGTCTCTGTAGGAGACCTTCAGCCTGGCGACAGCCAAGGAATTGAGGCTCACCTTTATCTCCGAAAAGTCCTGTCACCGCAGAATCAGCATGGTGCCGAGAGATGACTGCCGAACCAGCGGACATGATCAAAAGTTTTGAAAGGCTTCTAAAAGACTTCCAAGGCTTCAAAGCTTGAGTTAAGCAATGCTCAGGTGATTTAAGTGAACAAAAGAGCCTTGGCAGCAATTAGAAGCACCTAAGGGCAAAGCATCAGAGGGGAGGGAGAAGCTCAAGAATTCACCCCCCCCATCTAAAGCAAGGCAATTTTAAAATGGAACTAAAAAACTTTGAATTGAGCTAAATGCATTAGAGGATTAGTGAAAGCAAAAGCTGCATAATAACGAAAAGCAGATTAAGTTCTGCAAACTTTTATTTTGTTTTGGGAAACTTACTTCTTGTTGATATTATGGCTGGGAGAGGGCAGAAGCCAGGTCTGGAGAAAAAAAAATGTCAACCGGAAATAGCCTACCAATGACTCCCTTCCACAACCAGGAAGTAGCTGTAGATATATCTACACTGTTGGCGAATGCACTGTGCCCCCTAATGGAGCAGATGACTAACCTCAATGTTAAAATGGATAATATGCAAAAGCAGATGACTCAAATGGACAGAAGGACTTCAGTGACCGAAAAGACGTTAAAAAAAATGGAAAAACAGACTGAGAGTATCAATAAAAGAGTGGATGTAGCAGAAAAAGAGAGATCCTCCAATAAAACTCAACTAATATAGCTTCAACTGGAAAGATCTATGTACATCCTACAGCTCCAAGGGATCCCAGAAGAAAAGAATGAAGACTTAAAGGCTCTCTTAGCAGAGACTTTGGCTCCAATAATGGATTACGAACAGGAAGATTTACTGAAGGAGATGGACTAGGCTTACAGGACTTATCCAGACTTTATTAAAAAAAAATAAATTCCCAGGAGAAATATGTTTGAAATTCACACGAAGGTCTACCAGAGATCTAGTGCTGAAATCTACACAGGGGAACCCCTTAAAAATCAAGAATGAAGAGATAAAAATCTTGAAGGATATCCCCTTTGAAGTTAGACAGCAGAGGAGACTCTACAGGGAGCTTACTCTCTCTCTACAGAAGAAAGGGGTCCCTTATAGGTGGTTATTTCCTGAAGGACTGAGTTTCAAATATAATATAATATTGACAGAAAATATAATATTAACACTGTTCCTAAGACCAAAAAGTTTGTGGATCAATATTATAATTTAAAGCAACACAACAAAGATAAGAAACCTAAAAAGAATGAGGAGGAAGAAGAGGAAGAAGAAGAATCCTACTCACAGGATTCAGCAAGCAGTAGTCCAAAACTCTTTAGTTCTTCAGATACACTGGAGTCAGAGAAAGGAGCAGCTGCTCCCAAACCACAAGGAAAAAAGAAACGCAAGAAGAAAAGAACCTAAGACTAAGATAATCGTTGACAATGCAGTTTTTTCTAACCAGTCAGTTTATGCAACTCTTTATTATTTTTTGTTAATTTTTTTATAAGCAATAATAACTTTGTAACATTAGGTGACAATGACATATATGTAACCAGATCGTGTCACAATATTAGTCTTCCCCTCCCTATATCCAGTAGTTTGTTTAGAGTTAGGGTTTAGTTTCCTTCCCCCATCCTTGTAGAGTATGTTGTATTAGTTTTCCTTCCCTATTTCCCACAGGTTTTAGAAGTAAGGATTTAGTAACCTTTCCCCATATCCTGTAGTAATGCAAAAGCAATAAAATACTTATATAAAAAAGATTAGACTACCATAATGCTCTCTACATGGTGCTGCCCTTGTCTCAAATCCAAAAGCTTCAGCTGGTGCAGAACACGGCGGCCAGGCTTTCGTTGAGCCTCCCTATACAGAAGCACATTCAGTTTCACTAAAAACACTGCACTGGCTGCTTATAGTGTACCAAATTTGCTTCAAGGTGCTGGTGCTTACCTTTAAAGCCTTTTATGCTCAGGTGCCTATCTACCTGAGGGACTGCCTTTCTCCACATGTTCTCCAGACAGAACTACAGTCAGGGTCCCAAAATTGTCTGGCCCTCCCAGTTCCCAAAGATGCCAGGCTGGCTTTAGCCAGGGCCTTCTCAGTGGTGGCTCTGTGCTGGTGGAACAAACTCCTGAATGATACTAGGGCCCTGCAGGACCTTTTACAGTTCCTCAGAGCCTGCAAGATGGAGCTCTTCCACCAGACCTTCAGTTAAGGAGCCGCATCTAACAAATGAAGACCCTGTGCCCAATACCAGCAGCAGCAGCCTGAGCTTTGCCGATCCTAAAACCAATTGCTGACTGTAACTCTGAATTATGGCTGATGCTACTACTGTTTCATCACTGCTATACAAACTGATCACTAGCACTTTATGTTGTGTTTTATATCTATATTTGTTGTTTTTATCTATCTACATTTTTATGTAAGCTGCTCTGAGCCTGCTTCGGCGGGGAGGGGAGGGTATCCTGTCCTATTATATAAATGTGTAGTGGTCTGGCAAGGTTCTATGCTTGGCAAAATCAGTTCGCTGCCTGATCTGTCATTCAAAATGGCTCCCTAGGCACTGGCTGAGTTGCCTGAGTCCCAACCACAGAAGCAGCAGGAGCCAAAACTTAGCTCAGAAGACAATTTCACCTCAGGAGAGAGGACGGAGACTCTGGCCCTCTCACTTCCCAGTGACTCTGGCCCTGCCACTTTGCACTGCTGCTGCTCCCGGCCTGGCCTCGACCTGCACTGAGACTGCTGCCTACTGCTCCTCCATGCCGCTGCCTGTCCCGGCCCCTCCCAGAGCCCCGAAGTCTCCTCAAGGTAAGTAGGCAGTCAAGCCATGAGCAGGCTGGCTGGGCCACAGGGGCCTTGAATGGGGGAGTGGGAGAGCCAAGGCCTGCCTGGCTGGGCCTCAGGGGCCTTCAATGGGGGGTGGGAGAGCCAAAGACCTGCCTGGCTGGGCTGTTGGGGCCTTGAATGGGGGTGGGAGAGCCAAGGCCTGCCTGGCTGAGCTGCAGGGGCCTTAAATGGGTGGGGGAGAACCAGGGCCTGCCTGGCTGGGCTGCATTGAACAGGGGGGGATAGCCAAGGCCTACCTGGCTGGGCTGCAGGGGCCTTGACCAGGGGAGTGGGTGAGCCAAGGCCTGCTTGGCTGGGCCACAGGGGCCTTGAACAGGGTGGGGGCAGCCAAGGCCTGCCTGGCTGGGCCACAGGGGCCTTGAATGGGGAGATGGGAGAGCCAAGGCATGCCTGGCTGTGTATGTGAGACTTTACTTCCACTTCTGTACCTTTCTATGCATTTCTTGCGCATCACATCTTTTTAGAGCTCGTTGTATTGCTTCTATAATGGGCTTTGCTAGTAAATCAAATAAATGAATAATAAATAAATAAAATGCCCAAAACTCCAAGGGGTGGTATACAAGCTGTTGCAATATATTAGCATGTAATAAAGAAACTCTAATAAGAAAAATAAATGGAAATAATTAACAACCAAATTAGAAACAAACCATATAAATTATTGTTGCACATCCATGAAGAATTTCCTTCTCTGAGTCAGTAGAGGAAAACAAACCCTGTCCTATAGTTGTAGGGGAGCAATTTATTAATCAGATGATGAGGATGTGGACTCCTATGAGGTATGCTGAGATGTCCTGACTAGATAGGGATGCTCTCTTAGGCAGAAGTCTTCTCCCTTCTCTTGGACTGAGAGTAGCTATATGGGTAATGGACTGTATTCAGGAGAAAGTTGCAGCTCAGCGGCAGAACACACAATGTAATCATAAAGTTCCAGATTCAATCCATGTCATCTCAGGTCAAAGGATCTCATATGACAAGTCTCATGGAAGACATTTATTTCCCTGGGACACTAGAAAGGCACTGACAATCAAAATAAATATTACTATTTTTGTTGTCTTTACTTCCTGCTTCAGTGTTTCCTAGAGACATCTGATTGGCACAATGAGAAATAGGATGCTAGACTGGATGGATTGTTGGTCTGATTTGGTGGGGTTCTCCTTATGTTCTATCCTGTTGCCTCATTTTAGGTTCATTACTTCAGCAAGGTTCTTGGAGGAATGAGGCTGGAGAGGAATGCTCAGACGAAAGGAAGGTAGTGAGTAGAAGGAGGGAGGATTCTAATCACATATTCTTGGTTTTGTTTTATAATAGTCAGACACATCCAACTTTCTTTATACATGAATAGTTGATTGCTCCTTTTTTCTCCCTAGCAGCTGTGCAAGCCAAAATGTTTACCTCTTGTTGGCTAGCAGGGGCCCTGCTTATCACTCTGGGAGGTGTGGCATGCCCTTCTCTGTCCCCATTTTGCAGTGCTGCCTATCTGTATGCCAACATGTGCAAGCAAAATACATGTCGGTGTGAGAATATATTACGATAACAACCAATCTGGTTCATTAATTGATTAGTTGGACCTGATTATCCACCTTACTAAGCATGGCTCATAATAAGCTTACTTCTTCATATGCTCATTTCAGTTCCATTTGATAAAGATTTACTAGTCTCTCTGCTAGCTACTCACCTTCCCTCACTTTTGCTTTTTCTCTAATTCCCCCCCCACACTGAACTTACTGGCTCTTCCCCAGTCTTTTCTGAGGATGTTCAGAGGTGACATTTCTCCTAATGCCAAAATCTTCCTTTCTGGTGCCAGTGAATGATCAACCAAAATTGCTTTGGTGGCACTCATTCAGACGTTTGCTGCCAACAGGGCATGCTGTCCACCTTCCAAACCTTCATAGAGTCAATATAGCTGCACAGTGGTAAAATTTCATAGAAAAAACAGACATTACTTGGAAGGGAAATATATGAGCATCCATTACCCTAAAATAATGGCTGGCAAATTGCCCTGTTAAATTCATTAGAATGAGCCTCTAGACTAAAACACACACAAGCTTAACCTTTGGAAACATTCAGCATGTTTTGACTGCTCATTTTTCATTGCTGTCATGAACAAGACATCTATTTAAATTTTGGACACTTGCCTGTTGCTTAATAAAAAAAAAGAGCTTGGAATTTGTTGACTAAATATTAACACCCGAGGACCAAAATGAAAATTAAGAAAATGTTCCACTTGACTTGAAGTATTATGGCAGACGAGTGAGATGATCAGTTACCGCAGCTGTGGCATTTGGGTACCGGTAATTACACATCAGATCAAAGATTTCCAAATTAACTCTGTTTATTTTTAGTTAGGACAGTGTAGAGCTAGATACTTTCCTGTCACACTAACACCTCAGTTCAGTTTTTGAGTTTATTCAAACATCTAATTATACAAAACAGCTATAAAAGCCTCCAGCTTTTTTTTTTCAAAGGGGGGATTGGGAGGGAAAAACTGATTTATAATTTTATATAGCTTCCTTAGAGACAAAAGGCAGCAACTTATTTATTTTTATGGCAGATAAGGAAAGTGCACTTGTAAGACTTTGGAGTACATGTACTTCTTGATTTAAAATAGTAGACTACACTGGCCTACCATAAAAGTCTTCTTACAATATATTTCTGACAACCCACATCAAGACTCAGTGGATGATCTATTGACTTCATCATCAAGGCCAGTAGAAAAACTCATGCTGGTTTCCCTGGAGCCATTATTTCATATTGCTCCCAGGAGTTCAAGGTGAGCATAGCTTCTTGGAGGAGTGGCCCTACTAACTCTGCAATGGTAGGGTGTGAGCAGAGGGGAGTGTGAGTAAACTACAAAAAGGATTACCCGGTGAATGTAAATAGTTTCAGTAACCTTGAGATTCTTGTCTCTTTTCCGAATAATATTTGCAACAACAGTTTATTTATACTGCCTGTTATTTCACCATATCTTATTTAATATTATGAATTATAAGAGTTTGATTCAAAAGGTAGCAAGCAGATTCACCTTTCATATGTTACTTTTAAGCTTTCAGTAGGTCTAAGTGTGTGAGGACTTGTCTGTATCAATAGCATTCCCCCCCCCCGCAAAAAAACCTCTTCCTTCTGCTACACTGTGTTGTTCAAACAAAAACAGCCAGATTTAACACAATTGATTCAGTGCATTATCATAGTATTTAAATGGTATCACGGAACCAGGGTGTGGATATAAAGAATAAAATCACAGATATTTCCAATGCCTTGTTGAATTCTCTGTGTAACTTCAGTACACTGTACAGTTTTTGCTGCTTCTGCCATTGATTTACATTGTGCATTTTTGCATTCTGTGACCTCTTACACATTAGAATAAGTATCTGTAAGTATCTAGTTTTATCTGGCCATTTCCAAGTCAAAAAGCAGGGAGGCAACAGATGCAAAAGGACTATACTTAGTCCCATCATACTAACTGGAGCACAATGGTTGTCCCAGAAAGAAGCTTTACTTTATCCAGAATCTGACTATCAGAGCACTGATCACGAACCCAGGTGTTTCTTTAGCCACAATATAGCCTGTAGCATTCCCCAAAGAAATGTTTCTCCAAGTTAGACTTGCTGCCATCATGACCCAATGTAGACTGTTGACTTTTCTGCCAAAGTTCCTCTTTTCTGATCAGGCCAAGAACATAAGAACATAAGAGAAGCCAATGTTGAATCAGGCCAATGGCCCATCTAGTCCAACACTCTGTCACACAGTGGCCAAAAATACCACGTGCTATCAGGAGGTCCAGCAGTGGGGCCAGGACACTAGAAACTCTCCCACTGCTGCCCCCTCCAGCACCAAGAATAGAGTGCATCACCTGCCCCAGACTGAGTTTTCCCATCTATACCCTGTGGCTAATAGCCACTGATGGACTTCTGCTCCATATGTTTATCTAATTCCCTCTTGAAACTCTCCATGCTTGTAGCTGCCACCACCTCCTGTGGCAGTGAATTCCATATGTTAATCACTCTTTGGGTGAAGAAGTATTTCCTTTTATCTGTTCTAACCCAACTGCTCAGCAATTTCATGGAGTGCCCACGAGTTCTTGTATTGTGAGAAAGGGAGAAAAGTACTTCTTTCTCAACCTGCTCAATCCCATTCATAATCTTATAAACCTCGATCATGTCACCCCTCAGCCGTCATTTCTCCAAGCTAAAGAGCCCCAAGCATTTTAACCTTTCTTCATAGGGAAGGTGTTCCAACCCTTTTATCATTCTAGTTGCCCTTCTCTGCACTTTTTCCAATGCTATAATATCCTTTTTGAGATGTGGTGACCAGAACTGTACACAGTATTCCAAATGAGGTCGCACCAATGATTTATACAGGGGCATTATGATATTGGCTGATTTTTTTTCAATTCCCTTCCTAATAATCCCCAGCATAGCACTGGCCTTCTTAATTGCAGCTACACACTGTCTAGACATTTTCATTGAGTTATCCACTACGACTCCAAGATCTTTCTCTTGGTCAACACTGACTCCAAATGCACCCCTGTCTTGCTTGGAAATTCCCTGCCTTATTTGAAACTTTTCCAGGAACCAGGACCTCCTTCTTTTCTGTATAGCTCCATCTGTTTCCACATCTGATCCCAGCCATACACTTCCCCTCTCTCCAAGTCTGGAAGGGAAGAAAAGAGTTTCTGGACTTTGCTGCTTGTCCTGTAACTTGGACCAGAATCCAACCCCCAAATATTATCAGTCCTAGTCAGAACAAGATGTTATGCCTGACTTGTGAGCACCATGGGATATTTGCAGACAGATAGCAGATGTAATTTCCCTTGGGAACTCAATTCTTAAGGACACAGAGTCCCAATTTGGATAGGGACTGTGATAGGACAATGGTCAGGGGCTTCTACCTTTCCCTTGCCATGTTCCCAATCTGAAATGGCTTTAGGGAACAGCTGTTTGCTAAATTGTGCAGATAGACTAGTCCATCAGCCAGATAAAAACACAAGATAAAAACACGGATCAACCAAATCAGATCTCCATCAAATGCTCTCTGAAATAAAACCACTTTACATGCCTTTTTGAATGCAAAAAGTTAAGGCTTCCTCTTCACCCACTCTTTTAAGGCATTCCAACAGACTGAACCTACCACAGAAAATGTCTGTGGCCCCATGAAAGAATGGGACTTCAAATGCTGTTTTTACAGAGGTAGTGTGTTCCCTAGTTCAACCAGAATAGTGTCTACCTCAACCTTCTCCTGACAGACTGAACCCAAGTTGCCTTCTAAATGCAGTTATCACATAAATCTAATCTTGTATTAAAGTAAATACTATATAAGACATCAAGGAAACAGGATTTACGAAGTAACTTTTATTCACTACCACAAATAGGAAAAAGAAGGAGGTTCAGTAATGAGGCTTCAAACTATTTATACACGATATACAACTTTTGTTGAGCGCATTAAGTTACACTGTTTCAGATGTTATTCCTGAAGTAAAGCTTTTATTACTGAAGTAAAGATTGGCCTTATTTTACCCACAGGATTCTCTCATGAGAAATTTGAACTCCTCTCAGAAACTACAAATCTTTAACCAGATTACCTTAGAAACTGGACTTCAAGAAAACTCTTTCTTTAGAATTCACTATGCTAGTCTACTTCATCACAAAAGACAGCGTCTGAGCCTTCCAAAGTCTCCTAAGAAAGGATTATCAGCCTCAGTAAGCACAAACCCACCCTCCAAATATTCATCGATTTAGCTTGCTTGCTCTCAAAACGGACTCCGAGACCTATAGTCTCCTGAAAGAGGTTCTGTCCCAACTAACACTCCCCCTCCTATCTGGCATCCTTAGCTATCCATGGGCTCTGACCGAATGTTAGTTGGTCTGCAGATGCACACATTAAACAGGCATGCAGTACACTGGTGTCCAACAGAAAATGACAGGACCTCTGCCTGTATGCCACACGGCCCACACCTAACTATTGCAAGATGCATAATCCTACTAAGGGGCACCACAAGACTGTCTGAAGACTGCAGCTGGTGCATGGGAGTATACTGGGGAGGTAACTATCTCCTTCTGTACTGTACTGTCTGCCAGTTAAGATCTTGGGGATCTACTTACAAAAATATGTAATTTTTCTTTAAAATCTGCCTCCATTCCTGAGGACTGGAAGGTAGCTAATGTCACTCCCATCTTTAAAAAGGGCTCCAGGGCAGATCCGGGAAATTACAGACCAATCAGTCTGACGTCGATACCAGGCAAGTTGGTGGAAACTGTTATTAAGGAAAGAATTAGTAGGCACACTGATGAACAAAAGCTATTGAGGCAGACTCAACATGGGTTCTGTAAGGGAAGGTCTTGTCTCACTAACCTGTTAGTGTTTTGTGAGGGAGTGAACAAACATGTGGACAAGGGGGACCCAATATATGTTATTTACCTTGACTTCCAGAAAGCTTTTGATAAAGTTCATCATCAAAGGCTCCTAAATAAGCTCAGTAGTCATGGGATAAAAGGACAAGTCCTTTTGTGGAACCAAAACTGGTTAATTAAAAGGAAACTGAGAGTGAGTATAAATGGGAAATTTTCTCAGTGGAGGGTGGTAAGCAGTGGGTTACCACAGGGATCAGTACTGGGTCTGATGCTTTTTAACTTGTTTATTAATTATTTGGAGTTGGGAGTAAATAGTGAAGTGGCTAAATTTGCGGATTACACTAAGTTGTTCAGGTTGGTGAAAACCAGAGAGGATTGTGAGGCACTCCAAAGGGATCTGTCGAAGATGGGTGAGTGGGTTTCAACGTGGCAAATGGGGTTCAATGTGGCCAAGTGCAAAGTGATAAACATTGGAGCAAAAAATCCTAACTATAAATACAAGTTGCTGGGGTCTGAACTGGCAGAGACTGACCAAGAGAGAGATCTTGGAGTCATAATAGCCACAAGGTATAGATAGGGACTCTGGGGCAAGTGATGCTCTATATTCTTGGTGCTTGGGGGGAGTCAACAGTGGGAGGGCTTCTAGTGTCCTGGCTCCACTGGTGGATATCCTGATGGCACCTGGTATTTTCGGCCACTGTGTGACAGAGTGTTGGACTGGATGGGCCATTGGCCTGATCCAACATTGGCTGCTCTTATGTTCTTATTTAATAAGAAGAAATTAAGGTTGTTGCTTGAAATAGTTCTTTCCCTATGGTCCCAGAAATTATAATTGTCTTTAATTATGGGATTCCATAGGAGCCCATGTTTATTAAGCCCAGAGGCTATGTAATATAAATAAACCATTGTTAATAACGTACAATGTGTCTAGGGTACTATATTCCACGTTAATCTATTGTGGCAAAATCAAGGAGACTTGGGGCACTGAAAAGACTAGTACAGTCCTAAGAAGTCAACTCTACTTATGACTGCATAATCATTGTGACATGAGATTAGTAAGCAGTGCTTTTGCATGTGAGAAAGTAGACTTTGGCCTTTGAGACCTCATACCCTGCATATAGAGTAGGGATGATTTTGAATTTCTGATCTCTACTGTTCTCAGCATGAAAATTGCAATTTTCATTTGGCTTCTTCCTTGTGTGAATGAAGGCATGTATGGTTTGACATGGTTTTTAAATTTGGCTAAAGGAGAGTATGCAAGGAGGATCTGGCTTTCCCAAGTTAAAGCTGTAGCCTCCAGGTGGTGTCTGGATTTCTCCCAGAGTTACAACTGGTCTCCACAGAACAAAGATCAGTTCACTTGGAGAAAATGACACCTTCAGAAGGCAGATGCTATGGAGTCTCATCCTGGATGAGCTCCATCCCTTCCCTAAACTCCACCCTCTGATGCTCCACCCACCCACCTCCAGTAATTTTCCAGCCCGGATTTGGGAACCCAACCCCAAGTGGAGGTGGCAGCAAAGGCTGGGGGAGCAAGATGGTGGAGGTCTTAGGCTGCAAAGTGTCTTGAACTTGCAATGGCTCTTAGAAAAGCCTTTAGACCTCACTGTCTTCTTTCATGAATTGAATATTGCCAGTACTACCAAGCAGCTGACATTAGTGGAAGATCAAATATAATGGACTTGTCTTTCAGAAAATTATGCCCACTATTACTGGTCTTCTCAAAGCCTAACTTCACATTAAAAAGTTCTTAGGTCACCATGAGAACTTTCAGTCAGATGTCAGTTGCAAGTCCACACTAGAAACTCAGCTATAGGCATCCAAGAAGAGGGTACTTATGCCTCCCCACCCCATGCCATTTTCTCGACAGCCCTGGGGTATACCATTTGTCTCATTGGGAGCCATGTATGTACACCCGATGTGCATTCAGATTTCCCCAGTATAGCAAATAGCAGCCCCTGGGACCATTTCAGGTTAGGAGAACAGTTTAGGGGAGTATGGTTGCCAGCTGAGGGCTGACAACCTTTGAGGCCTCTTGAGGTGGGGCTTTGTGTTGTGTGATGCCACAATATCATTTATGGTAATATAACAGGAAGTTACATCATATGTCAATGTGACACTCCAGGAATCCCCAAAATCTCTATGGTAAAGCCATAAAGATTTCAAGTGTTTAGAATGTTGCAATGACACTCAATATAACTTCTGGTTACATGGTTGCCACAATGGCACTTTTTTTGCAAATATTTCTCCCTCTGCTGCACCAGGAAATTGACTCGCCCTGTACACCATAGTCCTGACCCAAATCAACTCCGCCAAGCATGGGAAATGAGTTACCAGCAGGAAACTCTCAATTCAAGTCTGATTGCAACACCCTGTGAAATGACCCCAAGGTGTAAAGTGTAGTTGGGTCCTGAATGAGGTACCTCTTGAAAGCTTCTGAAAAAGCTCAGGGTTTCGTAAGAACACTGCTTCAAAACCCTGACTTTAGTGATTTACAATAGTATAAGTTCTATGAACCTGAAGATTATTATGTAAACTACTTTATGATTAATCTATTCCAACTTAAAGACAAATATGCATGGGACCAATACTTCCATTAATGGTCAGAAAGTTTTCCAGCAAGCTTCAAAGAAACTGGAGCCAGCCTTTTGTGAATTATGTGGGTTTATTTGAGAAGTTTTGATAGATTGTTTTGCAGCAAGTAATTATTTTCTAATAAATACAAAGCTCTGGAGCCCTCAAAAATCTTTAATCCAAATTAATATGAAGCTACAACTAGGTTTACATAATTTCACAGTTCATTTTAAAGTGATGATGTCCTGGGGAATATTAGGATCTTTAAATAAAAGCCTTTGCATTATGCGCTATCAGTTTCAGAATCACTGAAAAAGAAAGAGATTTATCACAATATTTGGCTCTTTTGTCTTGTCTGGTGGCTAGCTTAAATTCTCAAGAACAGAAAAGCAAAACTATGAAACCCCAAAGAGTAATAGGGGGTAAAATGAATAATGGGGAATTTAGAGTTATATGAAACAATATCGTATGTAGGTACCAAACATAAAGTTCAACGTCCTTCAGAATAAGAAACTATCATACACAATCAGGCCTAAATCCCATTTACCCCAGAATTCTGTTTCCAGTAGCGGTCAGCAAGGTACCTTTGGGAAATTTACAAGGCGGGCATGAAGACTATAGCCTTCAGTTGTTTTGACTTGAGGTAAATTGCTTCTGCATTTGGAAGGTTTATTTGGCTAATTGCTATTGATATTTTCTATGAATATATTCCATCTTCTTAAAAGCTATCTAGGTTTGATGCCATTTCATGTCTTGTGAAAAAGAATGTCCTCATTTAATTACATGATGCATGAAAAGGTACACTGTTGTCCATCCTGAGTCTATATTAATTAGCTTCATGGGTAGAGCTGCCAGCTCCACTTTGGGAAATCCTTGGCAATTTAAAGGCAGAATATGGGGAGAGGAAGGAACTCAGCCGAGATGTGATGTCACATCCAGGCCAAAAGTTAGCTCCTCAAAATCTTCTGAAGAAGCCCAGTGAGATCTGTGAGATCACTTCCTCCTACCAAAATTCAGTTTTTAAATCTAAACTTCCTATCTTATCTCTCAAGATTAAAGACAGGGAAAAAATTCTCAAAAAAGCTCCAGGTGTTAATGTTAAGGAGAAAACTACCATCTGAAGACCCATTGGATGAGACTAGCCAACAGCCCTCTCTCAATCCACAAGTAGCCTCTAGCCTTACAGGTAACTATCAATTAGTGGAATATTTGCCTCGCTCCCTCCTAGGGAACTATTTTAAGTCATTTTATCTAGAGTATTGATTTTATATCTACAAATTGGCTGTTTACTAGAGCCTTGAACCTAGCCGAGTCGGCTCTGTTTAATTTTAGCCCGGCTTGGTGTGGTTCCCTAGGTTTTATCTTATTTATTCTAGTGCACCGGGAAGGCTTCCTCAGCTTTCTCTCTCCTACTTGTTCGTTTCTTCTCCTTTTGCCGTTATTTGTTTTCCCAGTGATAAGGCTGAACTCTTGTTGCAGACCATCAGCTGGCTATCTGAAGTGAAATTTTATGATCTGGGACAGTCAAGCCTTTCTTGCTTTAATTAATGGCATCTGGTAAACGACCCAGAGACGCAGATAGCACGAACATTCCTGCTTCTAAGCAGTCTAAGTTGGAAGACTCCCCCCCTCGGAAAATGTAAGTGGAACAATTGCATATAATGTAGAAACTGCTAACCGGTTCACTCTCCTGGAGGATTTAGAGGAGGAAGGAAGAGGCACAGAGCCATATGACAGTAATATCATTGCCTCGAGGGAGAGTTCTCCAACAATTCAGCGTTGTGTTCCTGGTGAAGGAGGTGAGGGGGTCCGGGACTCTCTGCTGAGTAATCAATCAAATTTGATTGCAAGAACTGTAAAAAGGATCTTTGAACGCATGGAGGCAATTGCCACTCAAGTGGTTCAGCTAGGGACTCGAATGGAAGAAGTGGTGGAATTGCTTCAATCCAACAAAAATCTTAGTAGGTGTAACGGGTCCCAGTCTCATAATCTTGTACAACGGGAGCAGTATGGGGTAGCAAACAATTTGCCAGCAGACAATTGTCTGATGGAGGGAACTGGGAAAGAAAAAAGGGATCACCTTGTCCTTAAATCCAACTGTATTGCCCTGACAATATATGGTTACCCAGTTCCCTTTAAGAAGGCCCCTGGATGGGTTGGGAGGAGAAGGTGTATTGCCCATTTGTCAAGGCTACTGAGAATGGATAAGACTATAATTGATCTTGAAAGGATCTTACATCTTAACTTACCGGACCAGACGCAAAAAATTCTTCTCTCTTTTGCTTCCCCAAGAATTCCTTCATTAATCCAGAAGGATAAAAATAGACTTAATTCATGGGGAATTTACCCGGCAAGGGTGTTCGAGAACCTGGTGGTTAAACCCCTGATACGGAACAATATAAAAAAACATCACAAGGGTTCCCTCGTGGAGGGCTCTATAGAGCCACCCAAGGTACAAGCGGAGCAGCTGATGCATGAGGAAACCAATATCCATATGGAAAGCCTGCCTTGCCAACAGGAGGCCAATAGAAGAGGCCTCTACGCAGTACCCACAGAGGAGCAATTACCGGAGGATCATCCATTGAACTCCTCAGAAGAGGAACTCCTGACCTCATTTGGGGACCTGATCCCAGCTGAACAACAGGCAGTGTGTGAAAGACTGGCCACAACACTAAGGAAATTAAAGAATCTTTCTTGGAATCAATTAGTGTCTTAGCAGGAATAGAATTCCTAGACCATTCACTTGCTGTAGCCACTCTAGAACATTCTCTAAGGGTGTGTTCAGACGGATCTTTTGATCTGCTATAGGAACGACTCCCTTGTGGATCAAAAATGCACAACCAGATAGAAACATCTGGGAAATATTCCGGTCCCATAGGCATCCCGTTCTGCTGCGCCTCCAATCCTGATTTAAAAAGCAGCAGTTTCAATGTAGGGTTTTCGCTTACCCGCGCAACAACTGCAGACTTTCTTCCGTCTGGTCACTCCATTAGCGCGCGATGCTCCCGTCGGCTCGGTCTGACGTCAGACTGAGCCGACGGGGGCGCGATTTTTAAAAAATTGAAACCCCATGTGCGCTTTAACGAGGAAATGCATTCAGCGATAAGCGCTACGAGGAATGTAATATTCATGCTTATTTCTTTTAGGGACAAGATGTTACCGCGATGGGAGATGGAGGGGGGAAAGGACTGTTCTAACTTGCAAAATAGTCCCTCCATTGATCATGATGGCAATGGCAAGGGGGAGGACCGGGACTTTGCTGAAAACCCTCCGCGATCGCCTCAGTTCTCCAAGGAGACGCAGCCTTGCCTATGCGAATGTACAAAACTTTTTTTAAAAAAATCCTCGGTGGATGCCGTGTAGACAAATCACGGCGGGAACAACGCGCGGTGAGGCTATTTCATGGGGGGGGCGTCTGGTCGTGCTAGGCTGGATTAAAAAAATCGGGATAAAATTTTAGGAGGGCTCATGGCGCGATTGACTGGCCGTCTGAACGCAGCCTAAGAGTCTATGGTCCTTGATTATGTAGTCTGAAGATCAGTTGTAATTCCAGGAGAACATCAGGCCCCACTAGAGTTTGGCAACCCTATTGTGGGTTGCACTAAATTCTAGTTTTACAAGAGATAGAGCACTGTTTCTGTGTGTGGTTAATTACAACAAAGGTATAAGACTGCCAAGAACCACCAAGACAGGAGCCTTTCAAACACAGATTCCTTCTTGGGAATCTAATCCCATTCAGAATTTATTTGATTAGAACAGTTGCTACTATCTCTCAGCAGCAGCTCGGCCAGCTCTTGGATATCACAATTTTGTCCAACTATCATCCTGCCCCTGTTGATGGACCTGAAAATCAGGGGGTAATCCTCTCCATTAATAGGAAATGTGTTGCCTTTTTTATTCATTTACATGATTGAGGAAGACAGCCCACAAAAGAACTTCATCTGTACACACTAGAAAATATGCAGGATCTGACTTGGGGCTGATTATTACTAACAAGTTACAAGTAACTACATTTAGTTGTTATACAACCAGACAGATGGTTTAATGAATAACTGCCATTCTCAAAAGTATATCAAACAAAACAAAAAAAAAATGACAGCGGTATTATGTGAAGTGTGTGTGTGTGCGTGTGTGTGTATCCCAATCTGTCAGGCATGAATCCAAATGGATAAATATTAAAGTTCTTTTTTCTTCTTTTTAAAGGCTAAATTTATTTTTAACAATGATGTCTTAATATGGATTAGTTACATTGCCATTTCTTTTTAAGAAGTAGCAGCACTGAATCTCTGTCATATTGATCATTGTACTAGTTTTTATCTCAACTCAAGATAATACACAGCCTTGTTATTACATTATTATTTTTCATTTGTACCCTATTGATTTGCTGCCAGTAAGTTACAGGTCAATTTACAAAAAGATAGAGTATGATTTATTCTTTTTCTAAAAGATTGTGCCATGCTGGGAATACTTTTATAAGGTTGTCAGATCTTTGGGATATTTTTTTTACTTCTTACACAAATTCATTATGTGGCTCAGTTCTACCTCAATTTATATCCAGGATACCCTTGACAATTTACAAGAATAAGTGCATATACATTCAAAGGTAAAACATGTCTCTTTTGCACCTAGGGCTTATTAATTACTTCTACCAGAATAATTTCTGGAATAGTTGCTTTGCTTTCAAGAGAGATGAGTGGGTCCAACATGTGTAATATGTCAGGCTTATAGTGTGACATCTTGGGAATGTCATGGCAGAGGAAAGTGAGGGCACAACCCAGCTTTCCAGGGCTAAACCAGATGTTTTGGCATCCGTGGGTCTGAACTGTGGACACTGAAACCATTTTAGAGATGAATTCAGCATTGCAATCATAATTGGACCCCTGGCACAGCAAGAGCAAGTGATCTTGTTTCCCCTGGAACTTTTCAAGTGCCAAAACAGCCATGAGGAGGCTGTTTTGGCACTTAAAATGCATACAGAGGGGAAACAAGTTTCCCCTGGTGCTGCCTTGCCAGGGATCTAATCAAGATTGGACCACTGGAACATTTTTAAAGGGACAAATTCATCTCTAAAATGCCCTCAGTGTCAGATGCCATAATGCCTAGTTCTACCAACAGCCATGAGGGTAGTAGTCTCCTCATACTAAGAGTCTAAAGCTACAATCCTAAAAGCACCTTCTTGGGAGTAAGTCCCCTGAAATATCATGGGACCTACTTCTCAGTAGAACTAAAGAACTGCTTAGGATTGCTCTTCAAGTCCTGATTTACACATGAGGAGGAGGAGGAGGAGGAGAAGAAAATGATTTATACCCTGCCCTTCACTCAGAGTGGCTTACAATCTCCTTCCCTTCCTCTCCCCACAACAGACAACCTGTGAGGTAGGTAGGGCTGAGAAAACTCTGAGAGAATTGCTCTTCAGAGAACAGCTCTGAGAGAACTGTGACTGACCCAAGGTCACTCAGCTGGCTGTATGTGGAGGAGTGGGGAATCAAATCCAGTTTTCCAGATTACAGTCCACCACATTTAACCACTACACCAAACTGGAAGGTGCTGAGGTGGTACATTTAACTATAGATGGAGCATCAAATTTTACAATGTTCATCTCTATCAAAAACTTAGTGAGGTGGCACAGCAAGGGGCAGAAACCTCTCACCCACTGTGCTAGTTTGCTAATTGCATGGAGTTTTAAAGGCAAAACTGGAATCCAGCCACCGAAGTGCTGCAGCTCATTTGTCCACTCAGCATTCAACCATCACATTCACCTGAGTGTATAAGCTTGATCTAATATACTTACTGCAGCAGAACCTTCTAACATTCCCATCCATAATGAACATAGAGAAAACTAGAATTCTGCTCCCTCTCATGTTGGATAGACCTTCACTTCCTTTCTAGCAAATGACTTACTCTACTTATTTATATAACTATTAATTTAAACATCACTGACCACACCAACTCCTATAACTATTTCTTTGCCTTATTTGGACAAATTTGTTTTCCTAGGGGCTTGTCCTCTTGAAGTCATTTCCTCTTTCTGCAGAATGGCTTAATTTGATGCTTATACTTGGAATATTCTCTTACATAATTCATCCCCTCCAAGTAAGTGCAGCCAGTATTCCAGGGTCCTTGCAATCTGCATTCCTCTGATAACCTGCTACTTTCCAAATTTCATCCCCCATTATGGTGTAGTGGCTAAGTTTACAGATGACACAAAATTATTCAGGAAGCTGAAAACCAAGGCTGTCTGTGAAGAGCTCTGAAAGGACCTCCATAAACTGAGTGGGTGGGCAACAATGTGGCAAATGAAGTTCAGTGTTGTTAAGTATAAGGTGATGCACATTGGGACAAAAAATCCCAACTTCAAGTATAGGCTAATGGGGTCTGAACTTGCTGAGACTGAGAGGGGAAAAGATCCTGGGTCATAGTGGATAGCTCAATGAAAGTGTCAACCCAGTGTGCTGCAGCAGTGAAAAAGGCAAACCCCATGTTAGGGATTATTAAGAAAGGGATTGAACATAAAACAGCTGATATTATAATGGTCCTGTATAGATCTATGGTGCAGCCTCATTTGGAATACTGTGTACAATTTTGGTCACTGTATCTCAAAAAAGACATCACAGATCTGGGAAAAGTACACAGGAGGGCAACCAAGATGATTAGGGGGCTGGAGCACCTTCTCCATGAGGAAAGACTGAAGAGTCTGGGACTTTTCAGTTTAGAAAAGAGATGACTAGGGAGAGAATTGACACAGAGAAAATCTTCTCCCTCTCCACAAATACTAGAACTCAGTAGCATCCAACAAAACTGATGGGCAGTAGATTCAGGACAGACAAAAGGAAATACTTCTTTACACAGCGAGTGATTAAAATGTTGAATTCTCTGCCAGAGGATGTAGTATAAACAGCTTTAAAAGCTAAATTCATGGAGGAATGGTCTATTAGTTGCTGCTTGCCATGGTGACTGAGGGGAACCTCCACATTCAGAGGCACTAAGCCTCTGAATCACAGAGCCAAGAAGCAACATCAGGAGAAGGCCTTGGCCTCTGTGCCCTGTTGTCAGCCCTCCAGAGGAACTGTGTGAGATAGGATGCCAGACTAGATGGACCATGGGCCTGATCCAGCAGGGCTGTTCTTATGTTCTTGATGCATTATATTCTTGCTCGCTCTGAAATGTAATAGGTCTGATAATTTATAGGGGCTGGGAAATAGGAAGCCAAAACAAATCCCACTGAATGATCTACTTGGCAGTAGCTTCTGCATCTTGAAAAGCGGCTTCAGGAGCAGGTGCTGCACAGATGGTATCCCCAGTTCATTCCATGGAAAGGTAACCAACTGTGTTTGCAGGTGTTTATGAATTGCCATACTGATACTGTGGGAACAAGAAATTCCCATATCTGAAGATCATCTATTCAATAGAGCATGGAAATTCAATTGAAATGGGTTTTTTTTTTTGAGCTACACAGGAAATAAGTATGCTTATGATAATATTTGCATAGATCATACTCACAATGTTGAAAATGCATACAATCTCCAGTAACAAGACAGAATGAGAGAACAGAATAAGCAATAGGAATTACCAAATATTTATATGGCATATTTTGAGAGTTCAAAGAACCTCACAAGCATTATCTCTACAATCCTACAGCATCCAGGATGAGGTGAGAGAACAGCAGCTTACCAAAGGCTAGCAAGTCAGTTCATGGCTAAGGTGAAATTTAATCTAGGGCATTTCAAGGTCATAGGTACTATAGCCTCAGCTGTACCATTAAAATAGGTGTCTTTTCTATCCTAAGAGAAATGTTTTTGCTGCTGTTGCTATTGTGATTAGGATAGATGACCCTTTGGCAAGTAGGCCCTGAGAAACATGCAGTCTGGAAATCAATAACTACTAAGGGACTGAACAACTTTTACAATCTGTATGGGATGTCCAGCTCCCCCAAAAGAACTTTCAGTTAGATATGTGCTGTGAATTCCATGCTGAGGACTCAATTTCCAGGCATGCTGCACAAAATTTGTTTGGGACCATGGCACAGAGAAAGAATGCTATTTTTCTCACTCTCTAGCTCTGTAACCTCTAACTGGAACTTCCTCTTTTCTCCTTCCATCAAACAACTTTTGTGTCTTCCTTTAAGTTCCCCAATAACCATCATAATTCTTTTTCCTGAATCTTCCCATCTTGATCATATCTGCCATTTATTCCATAACTATTATCCATCCTTCTTATTCATCAGCGTCAGACCTCTCCAATGAAGTAGATGATAAGCCTTCTATGTTGAAATCATGCCATTTCTATGTTAACAGAATGGCCATAATTTGAATAAGAGGTACCCAAGACATCCTAGCAAACATGGTGTAAGTCTGGGTCCTACAGTACTAAAATGGCAACAAAGATGGATTCATTTCTGTGTCATGTAGAATCCAAGAATTCAGGGAACTGTATTTAGCTTTCAAAAACTGGAGGCCTTCTGTGGCTCAGTGGATGGAATGCATTTGCTGTTGTTCAGTCACACAGTCAAGTCAGACTCTTTGCGACCCCATGGACTACACCACGCCAGGCCCTCCTGTATTCTATTGTGCTCTGGAGTTTGCTTAATTTCATTTTCATTGCATCGATGACACTGTCTAACCATCTCATCCCTTGGTGTCCCCTTTTTCTTTGACCTTTATTCTTTCCCAGCATCAGGGTCTTCTCCACTTTCAGAGTCAACTGTTGCTTGCCTGGAAGTTGCCATCTCCTACATTTTCTACAGACCTGTAGACTACTGGCTAACCATTACAATCCCATGTCCTTGTGCCTGGTACCACAAACTGATCTGATGCCACAGCTTGCAATATTGGGCAGCATAGTCAATTTTAATCCATTTTCAGCCTTTAATTTAGTTTTCTTAGAACCAGTTTCTGTAGTCAACCACGCCATGCTAAACTGAATTGCCCTTTGAGATTAAAAACAAAAAAAGAACATGCACCCCGCTCTTTCTCAAAGATGCATTTCTGGAGCTAATGGGGAATTACATGATTAATGGAACAAACTGCACTGCTGTTTAACAATAAGTAAAACCTAACTGGTGAGGGCATAGCAGTAATAGTTCTGTGCTCAACCATTTCTTTGCAAATTGTCTGTTAAATGCACTTTTTATTATTTTATATAGCTGCTCATCAATGCAATGTCAAATGGGTCAGCTCCTGTCAAGGTACAGTGGATCCTTGTATATCTGGTAGGTCTCCGAAGTGTGGTGAATGGCTGACTATTAACACTTAACCAAATCACTGTGAATAATTCATGTCCAGATCCCAAAATATGAATATGAGACTCATATTTAAGGTAGGAAGAAACTTCTTTATTGAGAGTAAACTTGAGGCTATTAGTTGATCATAGATCAGCCCTTTGCAAAGATGTCCGCTGTAACCTCATTATGTGTTTGCAGTAAACTAGAAAGAATGTGTTTCACTGTCTTGACAAACTATTCCACTTTCCGTACACAATTGCAAAGGAACTGCCCAAGCAAGTCAAGGTATCAGTCAACATATCAAAAACTTAATCAACTGAGATGTGCTCTTGAACAGGATCGCAAGGAAGGTAGTAATTTATTTAATAAAATGCTCTGGCATAAATTCAATGAATAATGCTGAAGCAACAAAAAGTTTCAGTCTTTGAGTGAAGATCTGAACTGTCATATGATTGAATTTTGGAAGAGATTGGCAGTTCAACCTTTATGAGTATCAATACTTCATTATTGTATCCAAGCACTATATTTCTTTGTTGTGGCTTTATGGGCAGACTGAGATAGCATTACATAAATCCAACTAACATTCTCATATAGGCCAATCCCGATTCATCTCCTACAGAAGAAAGTAATATATATTTACAAGATAGCTGTTGTCTGGACAGGCATAAGGCAAAGACTATACATAAAGCAAATCATGTAGATTAAATACAGCTGTAAACTTCTGTGCAGTTTGGAAATGGAATATGGAGTCTTGGAGAAAGTTCAGATGAAAGTTATTGTGTGTGTGTGTGTGTGTGTGTGTGTGCGTGCATGCAAGTGTGCAAAAGCCATAAACAATGTTGATGATACTTTCATATCTTTTGATGAAATATTGGTACTGACATGATACAATATGACAGGAAATAATAATTTTAAAAGTTCTAGTTCTCAGCCTCACATGGAACAAAATGCAGGTTTTGTTTCTTTGAAAACTGAAAAACTACCACAGACCTCATGTCCCTCAGGAAATGGGCTGTTAGATGTTGCTCTATTTTCTATATGACAAGGTTGTATAATGCACACTAGATTAAGCAGCATGTCCTCAATATTGTTTGTGTGAGATAAAAACCAGAAACCTTCCAAAATTCATTCACAGGGGGGAAAAAACCCATACTGAAAGTAAGTTATGTTTTATAAGTAGTACAAATTTCAGTTGAGGGGAGGCCAAAGCAATTTTAACAGAGAAGGGCAATATTCTCAACAAGATTTAATGGCACACTTATATGTATATATTCAAAACATTACTGCAAGAAGGAAATGCATAGAGAGTATTTGTTGTGGTCACTTTTTAATGTAATAACCATAGCAACATTAATAACACAATCCGTCATGTACACCCACATCTCTTTTCTTTTGAAGCAAAGGAATTTGTGTCTCATTGCCAAAACACATATGGTGAATATAATAAATTTCCATTTATCTTTAATTGATGCATATAGTAGAGAGTCAAGGTCTTGTGGGAAGGGGAGGGAGAAATTAATCCTTCAATCCTTGGGTTCATCAGTCAGAACCTCTGTACCCCAAAAGATGTGCTAATAATAATAATAGATTAGTACCCTTAGAGTGCTATTAATTGAGGAAGGTAGTGGTAATGAAACCAAGATGGGGTTGAAAGATTAACTTCATTTTCTCTTCCTTGTCTTATCCTGATCTAAACTGAAGCAATGCTAAGTGTGGTTGTTTATTGTATAATAAAAAACTATGATCTGTGATCTCTGTCATATCTCCTTTGCTACTTAGTGCATAGATGTATTTCACTGTTAATGCTAACAGCCACAATGCAACTTTCCCCCCATTATTCCTGGGTTGCCAATTCCTCCCCTTTCATATGTGTTCAGCAACACTTGAGATTTCCTAATATAACTTCAGTTTATTGAGACATCCAAGTGCAAGCACTGGAGTTTGCTTCCTGGCCACCATCAGGGATTCTAAAACACATTTGAATCATTGAATCAACTGGTTTATAATCTCAGTTTCTGGGCAAGAAACAAAGTCCAACAGACTGGTTGATTTTTGATGTCAAAGCATGGTGAGGTTAGATTAAAAACTTCCTGAGCTTTGCATATGATGAGAGAAATCCTGAGACCTGAAACATAAATTAAGGTCATTCACTTCACAGACTATGTCGGGGTATAATGATATCTGAATAGCCTCAGTGTGCTAAATTGGCTAGAAGCAGAGGAATCCCTAAAGAATAAACCTCACATTTTTTAATGCCTGAAGGAATTGAGGCACACCAGAAGCAGAAAGCAAGTGCCTTGCTGAAAATACTTCAGATGATTCCAATAAAACATAAGAACTGAAGGCACAAAGAAGGAAAATTCCAAAAGAATCTACAATCGACTAATATCCATACAAGTGTATGGTTAGGATACTAACATTTTGCTCAGCAAAGTTTGAAGCCTTCCTCCAACAGAGGTGGCTCTTTCCACCACAGAAAGGCTCCTTAGGCTGGAGGAAGGCTTCAAAGTCTGCTGAACAGTGTGCTAGGACCCAACCAAATATGTGCAAAACAGCCATGTCAATCCACAAATATTCCTAGGCTGGTTGTCCTCCTCACCCTGAAGCTCCATAAAACCATTGCTATTCATTGTGAATGTATGGGCTAGAAAGCAAAATATTATTGTGCTACATATGCCTGGGTTTCTTTTCTGCTGAAGGAGAGGACCAAGCCTATAGGAAAGCTTCCATGCAACATATTTATTTATTTTTTCCTTTAATGTTTTGAATTGTCAAGTGCATATGGCAATATGGGGAAAGCAGCAAAGCAGTGTGATCTGTTTTGTTAGGTGGTGCTCATAATAATAAGCTACAAGTGGAGCAAGTTTGTTGTGATAAGAATTATACAAAAGAAAACATCTTTAATATTTCATACTGAAACGATCATATAATATAAACCATTCAACTTCATGACAACATTTCCTCTTCTCCTTTCTGACAATGCTGGCTTCTGACCTTCATGGCGTCCTGACACAGGACCAGGAGGAAGTAAGTGTGCGGACAATGCTTCTTTTATTGGGGGGATTTAAACCCTTCTGTCAATCTTCCCCACCTCTCTTTCTCCCCCTCCCCTTATCTGTCAACCTACCCCTATTTCTTTTGCCCCCCTTTCTTCTCCCTCAATCTTCCCCTCCTCTTCTCTGACACTTCCCCCTTCCTTTATCTGTCAAACTACACCCTCTATCTTTTGCCCTCCACCCCTTCTCAGTCAATCTCCATCTCCTCTTCTCTATCAACCTACCCACCTCTATTTCTCCCCTCCTCTTCTCTGACAATCCCCCCTCTTTCTCCCTCTCCCCTTAGCTGTCAACCTACCCCCTCTCTTTTGTTCCTATCCTTTCTTGTCAATATTACCCCATCTATCTCTCTGCCCTTTGCCTTGATCTTTGTTGCTGGTGAAGACCTGCATGACTCATAGGAGGGGGGTCCCATCTCTACCCATCATTGAGCCAGGAATAGCTTCAGGTCTTAGTAGCAGCATCTGGAAGCTGCTCCAGGCATGAACTGGCTTCCCTGTTGCCAAGCCAGGCATTGCTCTGAGTCAGGAGCGACTCCCAGATGTCACTGCTACAACCAGGCCCAGAACCACTCCCAGATGCCAGCACTGCCAGCTCTGAAGAAGAAAGGTAAGTTGTGGAATTTAAGTCCCCCATGTATTTTTTTAATATTTAATATTTCCTGAAAACCTAGGAGGTCCCCCAAGTTTGTGGGGAAATCTGTTTAGTGTCAGTGTGGCCCCAATCCATGGATTTAGATATCCATAGATGGGGGGCGCACTTGAGAAATAGATATTTAGATGATGATCATTACAAAGTCAAGGCATTAGTGTTGTCCAGCCATGTCCATTGCCTGAAAATGTCCTTTCATGTGGTCTCTTTGCCTTTTACAAATCTCAGTGTCATTCATTTTAAGATGTATCATCACTGACTTTGGGAACATTTTCTCTTTTTTATCAGCATTTTACTGGGAACCTTTTTTATTGGGGAGCAGACATGTAATAATATCTGCTTTCAACAGTTTGCAGTTATGGCACACCTGAGGATACATAACTTTCATAAGCCACATCATTTTATAGCAATGTCCTGGCTATACTGTATCACAACATTTCATACCATTCTTTCATACAATGCAATATCTGTTCTTGAACATCCTTCACTACCTTGCTGCAGAAAGTTCAAAGCTATATCATGTGTCAGATTCTATGAATCTGTTCCATTAGCTGAGGCACTTTCTTCTAATGGAAAGGACCTTTCCTTGGTGCAAGATAATTGCTTCAATGGAAAGGCTGTGGTCCAAGGTTTGGTATGCAGAAGGTCTTAGTTTCAATCACTGGTATCTCCAGGTAAAAGGATCAAGTACTAGGTGATATGAAAAACCTTTGCTTGAAACCATGAAAAACTGCTACCAGACAGATTAGATATATTTGATCTTGATGGATGCCTGGTGCTTGCCCCCAGCTGCACTGAGTCATAATTCCTGAAGCTGGACCAAGCCACCGAGAGCCTGCTGTCGCAGAGCCCACAGGACTACAGGGAGACCACAGGATTCACCCAGCAAGGCCAGAGTCAAGAAGGAGTGGCACAGAGGCAGCAGCAGGAACAACCAGGGGAAAATGGGATGGGAGCACAGAGCAGTAGGATTTTGGCCAGCAGATACCAGTGAGATTATCAGCCAGTGCCTCAAGAGCAGCATCAGTTATGAATAGGCCTGGAAGGGCCCTGCATGCCCTGGACTGCACAGACCAGCTTTGGAGGCTAGTAACTACACTCCCCCATTCGGCCAGGACAGCTGAAGTGGACAGTACTGGTGCAGGTTGGGGTTGGGCAGGTGGGGGACAATGTTCCCTCTAAGCTGTCAACTGTTGTGAGCAGAAATCTTACCTTGTGAGCCAAAAAATATATGAGCATAAAAGTTGTGACCGAGCCTGATTTAAAAATAATAATAATTAATTAAATTTCAGTTTAAAAACATACAAACAGGAAGAAATGGGGAAAGGGAATGAAGGAAAAGAAAGAAAAGGAAAGAAAAAGAGAAAGGGAAAAAGAAATGGAGAGAAAGAATGGGGAAAGGGGGAAGGAAGGAAGGAAGGAAGGAAGGAAGGAAGGAAGGAAGGAAGGAAGGAAGGAAGGAAGGAAGGAAGGAAGGAAGGAAGGAAGGAAGGAAGGAAGAAAGGGATAGGAAAAAGTGGGGGAAAAGGAAAAGAAAGAGGTGGAAAGAAATGGGAAAAGGGAAAGAGAAAGAGAAAGAAATTGAAAGAAAGGGAGAAAGAAAGGGAAAATGGAAAGAAAAAGAAAAATGGAAAGGAAAATAAAGAAATGGAACAAAAGAGAAAGAAAGGGGAAGAAAAAAGGAAAATAAAGCAAATAGATGTGGAGAGAGGAAGGAAGGGGTGGAAAGAAGAAGAAGAAAGGAAAGAAAGAGAGGTCCTCTCTACTGGTGGGCAGCCATTAGATTGCTTAGTTTAGCTCTTCCCCCCTTCTAAGCAGGTGGGGGGGGGGAGCCAAAGTGAGGGCTGAAATGGCTTCCTGCTCTTTAAAGCCAACAGCCTCAGGAATCCTCCTGTCAGCTGCTGGCTTTAAAGCGGGGGCAGCCATTTCAGGGCTCCCTTTCACTTCCTCCTCCTGGCAGCCAAGTGGGGAGGGGAGCAAAAGGGAGCCCTGAAAGTGGCTTTAAAGGGCAGGCTGCCTTTTCTGGGTTCCCTTTTGCTTCCCCCCCCCCATCCCTAAATGGGGGGAAGCAAAGAGAGCCCTGCAAGGGTTTCCTGCCCGTTAAAGCCAGCAACCAGCGGGTGGACCTGCCAGCTGCTGGCTTTAAAGGGCAGGTTACCTTTTCAGGGTTCCCTTTTGCTTCCCCCACTCCTAAATGGGGGGAAGCAAGGAGAGCCCTGCAAGCGTTTCCCACCCTTTAAAGCCAGCAGCCTGCAGGGCCACCCACTGGCTGCTGGCTTTAAAGGGTAGGCTGTCCTTTCAGGGCTCTCTTTCACTTCCACCCACTTCTGAATGGGGGAAGCAGAAGAGAGCCCTAAAAAGGTTTCCCACCTTTAAAAACGAATGGCTAACTGGCAGTCCCTGCCTGTCAGCTGTTTGCTTTAAAGGGCTGGCAGCTCTCCCTCTCTCCCTCCCCAAGGAAGAAGACCTTGGTTGTCATGGGGAGGGGATGCTTGGCTTTTGTGGCTCTCCTCCCTGCTTGAGGGAGCTTGGCGGGGGTGGGGCAGGGGTGAGTTCCCTGGCCTTGAGCTCAGCTGCAGGTCTGTACACTGGGGCTTGGGAATTAGGGTGCCACTGCAGACTGGCACAACTTAAAGGGAACACTGGTGGTGGGTAGGGTGGGGTGGAGGCTGAGCAACCAATGAAACCCCAGGGTGGGAGGCCAATTGGTGTAGGGCATGTGGAGATGTGCAGCTAGTCCCTGCAGGGTGGAATGGGCCAAGCTACACTTGGGAAGGATGGAGCAAAAGGAACAGGGACCGAACTGGGGGTTGTTGGGGAAGTGACAGGGTTACAACCTTTGAAAGGGAGGCTCCAGGAACAGGCTGGGGAGGAAGCTACATCAACCTGCTGATGTGATGCTGAAGTGAGACTCTAGGATTCAGGCAAAACTCTATGGTTTCCACCCCCCACTCCACCTCCTTGCAGGTTGCCAACCAGTGACTGGCAACTGTAGTTTCATAACTATCATAATTATCATGAAAACAAAACAAATCCCACATCTAAACAACCTACCTGTAACAAACGGGGTTTTTGTTCTAGTTTATTTCATTATTGAAGTATTTGCCTCTATTAGTTTCACTTTTACAAGGCAAACAACATTTTCTTAATAAATTGAAATAATAAAGAAGGGCAGGGAGAGCACACAGTGTTCCATCAAAGGAGGAGGAAGGCAGGTTCTGGGCTTTCTTGACTGAGTGCAAGCTGTAGCTGCTAGGGTTACATACATGTATGAGGTATTCTAATCCTGATAGATACTGGGAGGGACTTATGCTTTCCTCTCTACTCCTAATGCCTACTCTACTCTGTACCAAATTTGGCAATGTGGGCCTCCTAGGGCAGTACTCCAGTCTTTCTGAGTTTTATCCAATTTGGATGAAAAACTATGAATGTGCTTGTGACAGGCCATTTCTATCAACTGAGGGGATCCATGCAATTTCCTGTGATTTTTTGGGAGGCAGGTTTATTTTAAAATAAACCTTACCATCAGTTGCCAGGTGTTCCAAAGGTAGTTATAGGCTTTGGGTTCACTGCTGTGAGGTAATATGGAGGTCACTGAGGGAAGAATTGTATATTAACCACAAAGAAGATTTATTTATTTACAGACTGGTTTCCATGAAAAGATCTGCAGCACTAACTAAGATGAAAGAAACAAAACAGAACCCCATGTACAAGTTGACAAAATATTGGTATTTCCAGGCACAGGTATCAGAAAATAGATGCTATTACTGCTGAATAGGGGCTTGTTCTTGCACCAGCTGTTAGTAGGAAGAAGAAGGAGAAGAGATTGGATTTATACCCCGCCCTTCACTACCCAAAGGTGTCTCAGAGTGGCTTACAAATTCCCTTCCCCTCCCCACAACAGACACCCTGTGAGGTAGGTGGGGCTGAGAGAGTTCTTGACAGAAACTGCTCTTTTTCAAGAACAACTCTTATCAGAACTATGGCTTGCCCAAGGTCATCCAGCCAGGTGCAAGTGGATGAGTGGGGAATCAAAACCAGTTCTCCCAGATTAGATTCCACGTACTTAACCACTACACCAAACTGGCTCTCCAGTAAGGATACTACCATTAAGCTGGTCTCTTCTCCATTGTTTGATAGATCATTTTAGAAGCCCAAAGATCTTGTTTTCATATAGCAAGTCTTTAGGGAAGAGAGGTTTTCAGGCATTAGTGGGTGGAAGAATTTTCTTCCTATCCCCATTGGAAACTCCAGGAATGCACGTTGCAAGATGGCAAACAGCTTCCAGGGAAGAGGGATTCCTTTATCTCAGTGAAGAAGGGCTGTGGAAGGTCTGTAGTTTGACATATGTGTTACCCTTGGGAGCAGGACAAGTTGAGTGGGAGCAGGAGATGTGATCCAAGCAAAGGAGGTTATCTCTGGCTGATATGAATATGAAGGTATGGGTGATTCAAGTCCCTTCCCCTTGTAGGTTAAAGCCCAGTTGTCTGTCCTCATGTTTGGTCACTTTAGTTAGTCCCAAAGATGTATCAGAAATCTGTTTCTTTAAATTATAGATGTGCCATTGAGCCAACACTTAGGAGTTTCTAAAAAGAAATATGCCCATTGTTCTGGAAGCTCTATACTGTAATCCTACGTGGATGGGAACGGCTGCAGTTGTTCAGTCTAAGAATGGGATGACAAGAGGCAAATTTAGTAGAGGAGTATCTTGATATTCCTCTGGAGTTTTACTCTCAGGATTATGCCCAGTGAGCAAATGCTAGACGTGAGCAAGGTATCTAGACGTAGGGTGATTCTGCATTGGCTTTTCCCTTGTTTTAGCAGCCCCTCAGTGGAGCAGAAATTCCCTTTTGCATTGCATGCTGCTTTCACTTTCTTTGATCATCGAGTTTTATTGTACCTTCTGCATAGATTTATAGCTGTTTTATAGCTGTTCGGGGATGACTTTGCTGTCAGTATGGCATTGGCCTGGGGTATTTGAATGTGGTTTTGAGCTGCACTTTTTCCTCAGTGCTGAGAAAATGTGGAGCAAATGCCAGATGCATAACCAGCCTCGCTCAGCTCCACTGTTGCCTGTTTGAACAACTGTAACCTCTCCACACAGGTCTGAACTGTGAGTAAGAAAGTCTCATATTCAGATCTTTTCTAAACCCTTGAGCTCCACAGGTAATTTTAAGAAAGTCCCCCTCAAGAAGTGAGGAGGAAGAATGATGCAGAGTACCCTGAACTACATGAAGAAAGGGGGGATATAAGTATGTTAGGATAAAAGTATCTCAGTCTGAAATCCATACCCTTACCTGAAATATTATAATTACCTACCTTACAAGGTTGTTGTAAACTCAACTAAGATAATATATCTAAAACTTTCTGAAAATTCTAAACTCCTTAATTTTCTTTTTCAGTTTGTTCTTTTAAATTAGAGAGGCATATTTACAGCAATTCGCTCCCTATTTAATTCTGAAGTTATTTTAACACACATCACTTTCCTCACATTCTCACAATGACATTCATCAAAATTTTCATGAGTGTGGGATTTCTAACACTTGTTGGAAACCCTGTCAAGATTTATTAACAGATGGCCACATGTTCTTTTTGGCTTCAAGTGAGTGGAAGGTAATGAAAAACTGTCAAGTACTAAGGGAACAGAAGCTTCAGTCTCTTTCTCTCCTTCCCTCCAGATTCACTGAAGAACTTTCTATAATACAATAGACACAAAGGGGAGAGTTGGAACTCCCTTAAAAAATGGACCATCATAGAATTCAACTGAAAAAAAATCTGCTTTCTGAACAAACTGTAACTCTTCATATTTGGTCAAAACATCACCTTAAGCAGGGGTGTCAAAAATGTGGCCCGGGGATCGGATCAGGCCCCCAGAGGGCTTTTATCAGGCCCGCAATGGAACTGGCTGTCTTCTGCTTCTTCTTCCAGTTCTGCTGCTGCTGCGTCATCGTAGGTTTGCAGCTTACAGATACACACCTGAACAGCATACTCAAGATTGCAACAGCACAGGCATTTTGATGCAATAATTCAGAGCAAGAGGTGTCAGTTATCAGACACTGCATGTTTTTATTTTAAGTAAAAAAACCCAACCCTTTGTGTTTGTGTCCTTTATAAAGTTTATATCTCCGCTACCTGGCATTACATTTTATGACATGTATGGCCCGGCCCAGCAAGGTCTCATTTATGTCAGATCCGGCCCTCATAACAAATGAGTTCGACACCCCTGATCTTAAGGATAGGAAAAAGGCAAGCTTTGTGCCAACACTATCACTGTACTCCAAATAGATTTGTGCAGAGACTTCATCAAGTGAAATAGGATTCTGTTGTCCATCCTAAAAAGCCAAGAACCACAACATGCCCCGTACAGAGTCCATCCATTAGTTGTGTTTGATGCCAAGTGATAAAATATGCTTCAGAGGCAATGCACAAGTAATGCTGAAATTACAGAAAAACACAGTAGTCATCTTCTAAGTCAAGTCCACCTGCCAGAAATCTGGAAAGTATGAACGCTCTTCTGCTTGAATCACAATTTGATTGCAACTTGCAAGCAACACCTTCAAACATTCAAAGAAATCCCCTTCATTTTTAAAAGCACATTGCAAATATTTATGCATACACATTCATATCCTGCTTTTCTGTAGCTGTCCCTGTCCCCTATTGTCATCTGTCATTTACCTGACATATAAATCAAATAAATAAATACAAAATACCTGACAGAATGGCAGAAAAATTAACCCACAAAAGCAGTATATTTCCTGGGTATGTTGAGCCAACTAGGATGGTAGTTTGTGTGTCTGTGGGAAGAAAGTCTCTTTAAGATTACACTCTTCCCATTTTGCCAGGCTGACTCCCAAAGCCAAACATGTTCTTGTTGGCTGAGTCTTCTAAATCAGATTGCAAATATTGTGCATATGTTCACACTTCAATAGAGGAACTGTAGTTTAATCCAATAAATTCTGAGTGTGCAGCATATGATGAATGCTGCTGACTGCACAGGTGCAAAAACTGTACATCCACTCAAATTATAACTGATTTTATATAACGTGACTATGATGACTTTGAACCATACGTAAATTAAGCAATCCAACAGGCTGAGTGCAGTGCTGTGTGACCAGATGACATGCTGAATGGTCCCCACTGCACAGATAGAGAACCACTTGAAACACAGCTAGTTTTCTATTGCTATCTGTGAGGCTCATGTGGCTGGGAGCCAAATTTCATGTCAGCCCATCTGAAAGTGCCGATAGCCAGGGGAAGCATGATGCCAACATCAGCAGGAGGGACAACAGGTTAAAAGCCATCTGGACAATCTAGCTGGCATCACTGGCAGAATGAGAGTGTGGCCAAAGCTGACAGAGGGTAAGCCCGAGGAAGCAGCAGAGACAGGAAGCACTGGAGACTCAGAAACGGCAGGGAAGCTGGATTCAAATCAATCAAGAGAAACTGATGCCCACCAGGCATCTGGGACCATACAGCCATCAGTGGCAAGTCTGGGTGCCTCCTCCCATAATTGGATGCCACAGGGTCCTTATCAATCTAATTAAACAATAAGCACCTCACTTGCACAAATTAGGGTTGCCAGGTCTGATTATCACACCAGTGGGGGGATTAGGGGGCATTCCAGGAGTGGGCGGGGATGTCACATGATGAACAGACATCACCCAAGAAGTGACATAGGCAAACCGGTGATGTGGGAGGCAATGCTCTGGTTTTGGGGCAAAACTCTATGGTAAAATTGCCCTCAAACCATACAGTCATGCCCAAAAACCAGAGTGCCCCCCCCACATCACCAACACACCTATGTCTCTTCTGGGTGACATCAGCATGTAGCGCATGACGTCTCTGGTTGGGGGATTGGGGGAATTTCCTCCTGATGGCCAGCTGGCCACTGGTAGGCAGGAGCTCATGAAAATGGGTATCTCCACCCCCACCTGGGAAATGATAAATCTAGCACAAATCCTGCCTACCCCAGTAAGGGCCTCACCAACTCCTCAGGATCAAGCCTCTTCATAAAACCAAACCCCACAAAACCAAATGCAAAACAGGTAAAGAAAATTCCCTTATCCTAGTCAAGTAGATATAGACCCAAAAATTCCTGCTTGGCCTTAAAGTCAGGGCTGGCATCAGCATACCCTGAGGTGGGGCAGCTGCCAGGGCCCAAAGTTTCTAGGAGGGCCCATTGTTACTGAGCCTCCTTTCCTACTCCTTGCCAATGCTGTATCACCCATGCTCCCAGCTGCATGCACTTCCCAGTGCCACCAGGGGTAAGGGTTGTGGTCAGTGCAGGCAACTGTGAGCATGGGCAGTGGGAGACCTTGTAAGCAAGTTGGGGAAGGACACACAGGCAGATGGTGGGAGGCATGAGAATGGGTGAGAGGGGGAAAGGGTGTGAAGCAGGGCCTGGGGGTGGGCAGAAAAGGGGAGTGGTCCCAGGAATTCTCTGCCCAGGGCCTCCCAAAACCTGGAACGAACTCTGTTTGAAGTGACCATCTAATCCCACATTGTTGCCAAAGGGAGGCAAGGGTAGGGAGCCTCACACAAAAAA
This sequence comes from Gekko gecko, assembly GCA_029375565.1. NCBI lineage: Eukaryota > Metazoa > Chordata > Lepidosauria > Squamata > Gekkonidae > Gekko > Gekko gecko. Next base: position 88,179,529 of record JAPDNY010000010.1, on the reverse strand, counting down.
AGTGTGCCAAACAACAATGAACAGCTTTCAGTAGCTTTCTGTACTCAGCCCTCTCATTGTCTGCATGGCACAAGGGAGATTTCCTTTCCCCCCTCTTTCAGTGTCTGGTACCTCCAATTCTCTGAGGGGGATGGGTTCAAAACCAATATTGTTAGGTAAATGACAATAACCAATATTCAGGCAGGAATGTGCTACATTTAACAACAACATGATGTGAAGAAAGAGGAAACAACATGAGAATAAAGAAGCACATATTTGATGCACATGAGAGAGAGAAAATGTTAAAATGGATCTGTGAAATTTTATAACATTTATTCACTGTCACACAGCATCAACCCTTTTGTGAATGCACTTTTTTAAAAAAGTAAGACTAGGATGTGAAATTATTAATATATCAACAGATGCAACATTCCTTTGCTGCTTCATCAATATCTTGGCCTTCCATCAAGGAGTCAAGGCTAATTCTTCTTCCACATTAGCTGGACTCTGGAGAATGGAATCTGTCACCTATTTCAGATATGGTAGGAATGTGAAGTGAAGAATTCTCTGGTGATGCTACTAAACTGATTTCAGTTAACGCCTTTGTTATATGTGATGCTCATCTCAAGAAGCTGCGAGTGGCATTTGTTCTGCCTAGGTTAATGCACGTTTACATGAGGATGATCAGGAGTCTGCAGACCAAGCCCTATGAAGAAAGGCTGAGGTACTTGGAAATGTTCAGTCTGGAGAAGAGGAGATTGAGGGGGAACATGATTGCTCTCTTTAAGTATTCAAAGGGCCATCACTTAGAGGAGGGCAGGGAGCTGTTCCTGTTGGCAGCAGAGGATAGGACTCCCAATAATGGGTTTAAATTAAGGTGGCTGGATATCAGGGCCAGCTGTGCAACAGTGGAATCAGCTGCCTAGGGAGGTAGTGAGCTCCCCCTCACCGGCAGTCTTTAAGCAGCAGCTGGACAAACCCTTGTCAGGGATGCTCTGGGCTGATCCTGCATTGAGCAGGGGGTTGGACTAGATGGCCTGTATAGCCCCTTCCAACTCTGTGATTCTATGATTCTACACAGCAGTAAGTTAATAGAACTATTTCTCTGGTAAAGATGTATAGTAGGATAGGAACTTAATGAGTGAATATTTTTATTAGTTTATAATTTCAATTTATATACTGCCCTTCCCTGAATTCACAGAGCTCAGTACCGTTAACGACATAATATTATACAGTGTAAAAGCCAATAAATCAAAAAAACAACATCAGATGTTGCCAAAAGAAGTTTACAGTTTGCATCACTGTCTCACAATAAGCTAAAGAAAGCAGGGGAGGGGAGGGAGTGCCAGATATGATAGTACCTGTTGCGATCCTCAACCAAAAGCCTGGCAGGACATCTCTGCCTTGTATGCCCTGCAGAACTGCACGAGGTCCCACAGGGTGTGGATGTTATTTGGCAGAGAGTTCCACCGGGTAGGAGCCAGAGCTGAAAAAGCCGTGGCTCTGGCTGAGGACAGCCAGACATCTTTAGGGCCAGGGACCACCAGTAAATTGTTCTCAGCAGAGTGTAAAGCTCTTCGGGGAACATACCAGAGGAGGCGGTCACAAAGATCTGTGGGACTCAAACTGCTCAAGACCTTAAAGGCAATACCAAAACTTTGAAACTGACCTGATACTTCACCAGGAGCCAGTGCAGATGGTGCAGCATTGAATATGTCCATGATGTTCCTGTCAGGACCTGCAATACCACATTCTGGACCAGTTGGAGCTTCTAGATCAGTCTCAAGGGCAGGGCAGCATAGACTGAGTTATAGTAATTCAATCTGGAGGTGACCATTGCATGGATTGCTGTGGCCAGGGCAGGGCGAGACAGGATTCAGCATTCCACCTCCAGAGCATTAATTTCTTCTGGAACATTTGCAATACTACCTGATGAATATTTCTGCTGTATTCCACAGTGAGTCATGGAGGGCACAAAATTGGCTTATATTGTTAAAGAATTTATTTATTTGCACATTGATACCCTGTATTTGCATTTAAAAATAAATACTCAAGGCAGCTCATCATATTAAAAGTCATGCAAAACAGTTAAAAATAGATAGCAGTACTGGGGGCAGATTTAAAAGACCTAGAATTTTTTTTAAAAAAAACATTTTCAGTTGTTGCTTGAAGTCCTCTAATGAAGGAAGTATCCACAATGCAGAGGCAAACACGTTCCCTAGAGCAGGCACGGCAGCTCTTGCAGGTTCCCACCAATCAAATTGCTCCAGTGGGATTTTTGCGATGAAGTTTCCTCAACCAAGATCAGAGCACAAGCCAATGTGTAAAAAAAAAAAAAAAGTAATCCATTAGGTATATTTAGCCCAAAGCTGTTCAGGTCCTTGACGGTTAAGACCCGCACTATTGTACAGATTCCAGAAGCGTATTGGTAGCCAAGGTAATTAGCACGAGATGAAAGTAATGTGTTCAATGTGGCCAGCACCCTGGGCACCATGTTTTAAACCAGTTGAAGCTTCTGAACTATCTCCAAAGCAGCTCCATGTACAATTCATTGCAGTAGTCCGAACTGGATGTTACCAAAGCCATGTATAAATGTCTTTTGCCAGTTTGGTGTAGTGGTTAAGTGCATAGACTCTAATCTGGGAGAACCAGGTTTGATTCCCCACTCCTCCACTTGCACCTGCTGATGTGACCTTGGGTCAGCCACAAGCTCTGATGCAGCTGTTCCTGAAAGAGCAGTTTGTGTTAGAGCTCTCTCAGCCCCACCTACCTCACAGGGTGTCTGTTGTGGGGAGGGGAAGGGAAAGCAGTTTGTAAACTGCTCTGAGACTCCAAGTGAAGGGCGGGGTATAAATCCAATCTCTTCTTCTCTTCTTCTTTTTCCAGAAAAGTCTGCACCTGGTGAACCAGTCTAAGCTGGAAAAATGCATGTCTTGCTACTTCTGTCTCCTGTACATTCACAGTCAATGAGGCTGTTAAGGATACACCAAACCAGTGTTCCCTCTCAGCTGAGTTAGTGTCAGCTAGCTCACAGTTTTTTAAGCTAGCTCACACATTTTTGTCTTAGCTCAGGAAGGATGGCTCTGGAGCAAACTAATTTATGCAGCAGCCAAATCGCCCGCTCACAACTTTAATGCCAGGAGCTCACCAAGCAGAATTTTTGCTCACAAGACTCCACAGCTTAGAGGGAACATTGCACCAAATTGCAAGCTTTCTTCTTCAGGAGAAATACAACCCTGTTCAGTGGAACTTGTACATTTATTCCTTTGTCATATTTACTCCTGATCCATAGAATCTCCATTTTATTGGAGTTTCATTTCTATTTGTTCACCTTCATATAGTACCTTACAATGCCCAGGCATTGGTCAAACTTGTGGATCTTTATGGAACACTGGATCTTGATGGACAGGAAAGACAGATCTAAGTCATTTGACTACTGGTGCCAATCCATTATAGCAGTATCAAGCAGATTTTTTTAAAAAAAAGCATGAATGACAAATTAGAACTTTGTGGAACCCATAAACCCATGGCCAACACCAGTCAAACACAGCAGTCAGGCTCATCTCTAGCAGGCAGTTCAGGAGCATATCATGATTGATAGTATCAAACACTATCCAGAAATCCAGCAAAATTTATAGGAACACACACACTGGAACATAGGCCTGCAGGCGGACGGGCATAGAAATATCCAAAGCCATTTCTGAACCATGACTGGATGAAAGTCAGACTGATAGTAATCAAGATAAGCAGTTTTTTCCAGAAATGCCCAGAGCTGAGTGACCTCCCATTTTCCCAACCTTACTCAAAAAGGACAGCTGGATCCAGAGCTGATTCCTTCAGTAATGGCCAAACAACAGCCTTTTCAGAGATAAAGGAACTGACCCTTCTGTCGAGAATGTATTGATGATATTTTTCATCCACGAAGACAGCCTTTCTCTTGCAGATTTAATTAATCATGAGGGACCGAGTACAATAAGCAAGTGGTAAGCCTTAACACTCCAAGTATTCTATCCTGTGTCCAAGTAACAAATACCTTGAAGAATTAATGACAAGCATTGACAAGGCATTGCCTGAAGGACATTTACCGCTCTGTTACTTGCAATTCTGCATTTAGTCATATTTGCTTAGGAATCTAAATCCTGTTGTTAACTGCTGACAGAAGCAATTCCTAATATGAGTCCGGTATGGGGAATTATTACTTTATGATTTATAACTGACCAAGTGCTTATTCATAACAATGAGTGGAACAAATGTAGCAGTTAAACTAAATGAGAAATGCAGGAAAGAAATGGAGCCAGGTGATCTCCATGTACCTTTCAAAAATCAATTGCCAGGTGTTTTTTTTTTTTTGGTTTTTCAAGTAGAATAAGGAAGGAGAAATTGTTGGACCAACTAATGGGGACCCACAAGGAAATTGAAGGAGGGGGCATCCCATTCCCCCTGCCTTTGCTTCCTCCCCTCTCTCCACCCATTCTCTGTCACTCATCCCCCTCTCTCTGTCTTTGTTTCTGCCCAGCAGACAACTATTCTGTTTGGATTTTTGGGAATACCCCCCACACTTTATTTACATCTAGGATTGTTTTGTTTTTCTTGCAAACCTGGGTTTCCCCCCAGGTTTGTAGAAAGATCCCCTTTCTCTCTTCATGATCCAGATCCACATATTTTAAGTAACTGCAGGTGGGTCATGTTGAAAATTAGATATACTGATTTATAGGTGTCAATTAATTAGCTTGTAGTACTAGATAGATATTTGAGAGATGTAGGCTTGAATCCTATCAGCATTTCCACTAGCATAATGGGGGAGGGTAATCTCACCCAGTTCTGTCCCTTGCTGCAGCCCTATCCCATGATTCCCAACATAGAGTTGGGGGGGGGTTGTCAACCGAGTCCCCTTCTTTTTGCTGCATAACCAGAAAAACAGGTAGAATCCAACCCTCAGACTGACAGACTCACAGTGCAATCCTAAGCAAAGTTACACCTTTCTCAGACCATTGAAATAAATGGGCTATGAAAGGTGTAAACCATTTTCAATGAAGGAAGGATGTATAAAACTTAATGTACTTCCACAACAATGGAACAGACACCAACAGACATATTCCCAGGGGTCTTTTTTTGGGGGGGGAGCGCACCGGAGCGCAGCTCCGGGAGCTCAGGAGCCAAGCCCCGCCCCCAGCCGCCGTCCCGGGGAGTCTTTCAGGCAGCCAAATGTCAATTTCAGCTCCATTATATCCTATGGGCCATTGAAGTCAATGGTGAAAACATAGGGTATATTCTGGGGGCTGGAGGGAGGGGTTTGAGGGAGGGCTCCAAACTCACAGGGTGGCTGATGGAGCCTCTCCCCAAGATACCCACCAAGTTTCAAGAACATTGGATCAGGGGGTCCAATTCTATGGGCCCCTAAACAGGTTGCCCCTATTCCCTCCATTGTTCTCTATGGTGGGAAAAAAATAACTTGTTTTCCCACCATAGAGAACAATGGAGGGAATAGGGGCAACCTGTTTGAGGGCCCATAGAATTGGACCCCCTGATCCAATATTCTTGAAACTTGGTGGGTATCTTGGGGAGAGGCTCCATCAGCTACCCTGTGAGTTTGGAGCCCTCCCTCAAACCCCTCCCCTCCAGCCCCCAGAATATACCCTATGTTTTCACCATTGACTTCAATGGCCCATAGGATATAATGGGGCCGAATTGCCGTCCTTTCCTTCTCTTTTTCCTCTTTCCCTCCTTCTTCTCTTCTCTCTTTCTTTCTTTCCCACCTTCTTCTCTTCTCTTTTTCCTTCTTTCCCTGTTTCTCTCCTTCTTCCCTCTCTTTCTTTACCTCCCCTTTCCTTCTCTTTCTTTCCCTCTTTCTTTCCTTCCTTCCTTCCTTCTCTCTACTCTCTTTCCTCCTTCTGTGGCCCAACTCTCATGAGAAGGAGTTTAAACTTTAAACGCCTTCTCTCTTAGCTCCCCCACCCAGGCCAGCTGGGGAAGGGGAGGCTTTTGAAGATGCCTCCCCCCCTTTTGCTTCCCCTTATGACATCACGTCCGGTGATGTCAGGGGGCGTGGCATACGCTAATAGCCTAATAGCTCATTAGCATACCATATGCTAATGAGCTCCTGCAGCTCTTTTTCTACGAAAAGACCCCTGCATATACCTAACTCAAGTCAAACTGATTCCCAGAAAAGTTGGTGGGTGAGTTATAGGGAATCATATCTGCTTTCATTATTGCTGATAACATATGACTGAAAAACAGAAATACTGTGACATTTTAAATACTAACACATCCGTAACCCAGCACTGCAGAGGGAAAACTTAAGCCAAAAATATGTGTTCTTTATTTTCCTAAGAATAGCTAAGGGACATTTTGTATTACAGCAAAAAGCAAAACTCTACATAGCTTAATCTAATCCTTGTTTGTTTGTTTGTTTGTTTGTTTGTTTGTCATGGGTTTATATGAGAAGAGGCAAAAAAAAATCCCCCCAAAGCCCACCGAAAGACAACTAAATGCAAAATGACAATATGAAGTGGCATTTGTGCATTTTCCATTGATCCTTAAATAATTAGCTGTGCCCTCAGTTTGAATACAAAGATTCTGCTAATATGTTTGGGCATCCTAGATTGTCCTCAAGGAGCAAACTTCCTTTCTTCCTCTCCAGCTTCTGTTTCTTTAAAATGAAACTGGGGGGGGGGAGGGAATGATATCAGTAAGATCTACCTAATACAGGTGATTATACTTTCATATCACTGTTTGATTGGGGGGTTTTTTTTGCCAGAAATTACCTAGCCATGGAGTAGACCTATTGGTCTTTCCCCCCCCCGCTTCATTATTGCCTTCAGAGTTTGTTTTCTAACCTCCAAAGAATATTACCCTAACCAAATACCCATAAGATAAAACTTTTATGAAAGCGTACACGCCTTATTAACATAAGCCATTTTCCCCTACCTGAAATGATAAAAAACCCTTCAAAACTCTACTCTTCCCTCTGTCATTACTACCCTTCCTATTCACCTTTGTTTTGTATGATCTCTTCTTCAGAACAACAATGAAGTTTATGCAATGTTGGTTTCTGTGCATATATTTAAATCACAATTTTTTGCTGTAGATTAAACATAGCACTGGTGCATTATAGAGAGAAATGGCTGTTTATCCTGTGCTGCATATCTTTCTCACTACAATTTGTTCATATATCCAGAGGTGTAGCTTTCTTGTGAACCAGTACGGGAGAAGTCAGCTATGTGACTTCTCTCAATAATGGCTATATAACTCTGATCAGCAGCTGTTGTTATTTTTATTAAACTGCTTTGAGGTAGAGATGGAGAGTGTAAGGTAGAGAACACTCCTGTTCCATGAATTAGACTGTCAGCAACATTTGTCACAGCCATTTTTCATAGTGATAAAAAGAGAAGGGGTTATGGTTGCCAGTCCTGTGCCTGGCAATCCCAGGAGCTTTTGTGGGCAGTTTTTGGGGAATGGGTAGTGTTGGGGATGTTATGACATACTTTCTGGATTATCAGTGGGAAGTGACATCACAGCCCCCACTGTGCTCTAGGAATCTCCCCCAGAAAAACCTTAGATATTAAAGGAAATTCCTAGAATATTGTGGAGGCTGTAACATTACCCCCACCCCCTTTAATTAAGTGAATTTGGGCAATGGAAAGTGGGGGCAGAAGTCTGCCTGGCACAGATGGCAAAATAGTAAGCCTAGGACAAGTGGTGAATCAGGAATTGGTATTAGGACCCTTAAGTGGATCCCTACAAGTAACCAACATTGTGATTATGTAGTGCCAAAAGTCTGATGGAACATAATTTCCTCAATAATTGGCAAGGGAGGAACTGGGGGAAGATCCCGAAAATTAGTAGCAACTGAATAACATATTGCTGAGTTTGTTTACCTGTTTGCATTCAGGTGTTTAAGGCCTTAGCATGCCCAGAGGTATCAGCCAAGGGATCTTGTTGTTCATCTCTTAGTCTTGGGGTTGAATTTTCATACTGGGTGGTGTTACCAGAGGCACTGCCTTTTATTCTTGGGTAGCCCCAAAACAGGGGTGCCCTACTTTCTAACCTGAACCAAAGTCCCCAAAAGCCAGGCACTCTCAGCTTGACCACAGAGTTGGGCTGCAAGTGGTCTGCAAAAGGGATTTCATATTCAGGTTTTATAAGGTGACCTCAGAGCAAGTCTTCCCCCTCCACCCAGCAGAGATTATGCTCATGGAATAACAATGAGTTCCAGAGGTAAGTCTTTAGAAGCCACCTGGCACTCTTCAGCACCTCACCCAGCCTTTTGTGTTTCTTTGTCTTTCTTGCCTCTGTCCCTCAAGATACCGGGAAGTCTCCATCGAAGTGTGTATGTGCAGACGATGTCATCTGACGCTGCCACGTCTGCAAGGGGGGGATATGTTAGCCCCGACGCCATTATGGGGCTTTGCTATGGACTGTTTGCTGTTGCCACATGGTCTGTCTAGACTGTAAAATGGATGCCAAGGTAGAAGCCCATAGAGAAAGGAAAAAGCTGTCTTTTTACTCTGAGGGACTCCATTACATACCTGCTGCATGTCACCTACACGGATTAAGGGCCATACAGCAGACAAAGGACTTTTCCTCTGCCAGTCCATGAAGGGATTACCCAATCAAGCATTCAAATTGTTAACGACCCTTCCTGATGCTAATCAGGGACAATCAGGGAAGTCTCCCACCTTTTGTTTACCTGGCCAGCAAGTCCCTATAATCCATTCAACTAGCCACCCAACACCTGGCTTCTATTGTTTAATCCAGACCCTGCCTCTCTGGAACCTGATTGGTCATACCTAAGGTCTGCCTCTACTGACATCACACACCCCTGGGACTCATCATTGGTCCAGGAAATCTTTTGTTCTCACCTGAGACCAGCCCCCTGAGCCACCCATTGGGCTGCATTGTCTTACAGTGGGTATATCCCAGCACACAGATGGCCTTAGAGTGTGTGTCTCTGCCATGAGCCAAAATGGCAGCCCACCCCTGAACCCTCTGGGTTTAGGCCAAAATCCTTCTTCATGGACTTCTGCACATCTGACAGGTAGTATCACCTCTCCATAAACCATCAATCCCCTCTGCTTTCTTAGTTCTATTTTATGTGTGTGAATGCTTGAATACTGTTTGTGTGTTTGTGAATGAATAAATAAGGATTATATTCAGTAAAATAATATTTTATTAATTATACCTGGTCTCTGTGTCTTTTACTGGGAACCATTACAGACTAGCAGCATTCTCTGTATATACAGGCGAGAATCCAATAATAATAATAATAATAATAAACCAATTGCTATATTTAAAATAGAGCAATTTGGCTAACAGTGGATGATCAGTTAGCAAAGAGAGAGAAGACCCGACTTGTACCCAGAAGCCTCCCCTCTTTTTGCAGTTTGTTTCTGTTTGTGTTACTGATGTACTGAACTTACTGAAGTAACTTTGTGTTACTGGATTCTGTATGTTAATTATACTCCCTTGTGTTTGTCCAATATAATCTTGGTAGTTCACTGAGTGATCTTGTTGTAGTGTTGGTTTGTAGTGTTCCCAATCTTCTATCTTCTTTCACTCATCCTGCATGCCAACCTGTTTTATGTTAAGTCACACATCCTCTTTTCAAGAGCAAGTTGTCTCCTTTATCCAATTTATTTCCAAGATTCATCACCCGCAAACATTTCTGCCTCAGATATTTTGCCCAAATCGACTGCTCTCTCTTGCCTAGTCAGTCATCCTTGGATCATCCTGCTGAGATGAAACAGGCAATGTCACTTGCTAGCCTTCTGTCTTCTAGTGAAGTAAGTGGCAACATTGAGACAGATGTTCCACTGAATCCATGAAGAATCAGATGTCTTGCCGTTGGGGCAATTTCTGCTTGAGTTAAATAGCCCCTACACTGCAGCTTTAGGCTCTGTCAAGTGCTAGCAACCTACATTTTATGTGAATCTTAAATTGTCAAAAATGATCTGGCAGCACATATAACAATAGAGAAATGGCAGGGCTACATTTCCAAGAAGAACCAGCACATCCCGCCCCCTCTATTTTCCTTAAGGTTGTCTGCCCTGATTATCTTGGGGGAAAAACTAAGCATACTCTTCTTTAAAACTTTAGTCATAGGCAACACAGTAGGAACTTGGCCTGTCTGGTATTAAGGAGGTTTGTGTCAATGAACTTAATTAAAGCAGTATGTTGGTTTTGACTGGATCCACATGTAGTTCAGCATGTAGTGATTACTGATTAGTGGACTCCCTGTTCTGTCCCTTTTGGGAATTAATCTATGCATACTTCTTTGAATTTGTTCTGAGATCTTTTGGTGAATTTCAAAGACATTTGCAGAGCAGCACTAAAAAGAACTGACTGTGCTCCATCACCCAAAGGAACTCTTTTTTTTCTTCATCTCCCAGCAGATACAAGGAGAAAATGTAGTGCAATGAGTATATACTTCTGGGACCCTGTATTTCCAGGTTCTCTGGAAAAGCATATTCATATGGTTACTGAGGTCCCACATTGTATACCTGGTGAGGGCACTGGGGAAAATATTAGGGAGCATATCTACAGTTCAGAGGAGACTATGTCACATTAACAAATTTTGTCAAACTGGCAATACAATCTGAATAACACTGTCATGGGAGTAAGCCTCATTGAATGGACTTCAAAAGAATTATTAGTAGAACTCCTTAGGATTGCCCCGTGAGCTAGGGGCATGTGACTTCTGATGTGGCTTCCATACAACCAGTAAGATTTTACTATGTTATTATATCTGAAACCAAATAAGAGGGCAGGAAGTAATGCATTCTGTTATAGGTAAAAGGAGGGAGGCATCCAAATGGAACACCATCACTGCCATAGTCAGGACTCTGTAAACAGCAAGTAAGACCTATAGGGATGAATGGTGAGTATGGTATTCTGAAACTTTTTCCATTTCCAGTGGTCCCACCTTAGAGCAAAAAAGGTTATACAAAGAACATTTAGCTTAGCTCTCCACTTCAGGTGAATTGTCTCTTTAAGAGTAGTCTTGAATATTCATCTTTGTTCAACAAGAGCACCGCTACCCTATATATTTTTTATTTTTTTTTTGGTATTTCTTTGTATTTTTATATGTGTATGTGTGTGTACACACCTGGAAGCCATGGTGACCTCTGATGACTGACTGTGTTTGCCCCTGGAAGTCATGGCATCCTCCGGTGACTGACCCCCTACTGGGGGCCTGGACAATATTCAGAGACATGGCTGAATAAAGCCTCTCCCACCTCCCACCTCTGGTATTTTAAGGAGGTCTCCCATCCAAGTACTTGCCAGAGTTTGATAAGTCACATCCCATACTCTATAGAAATGCAAATAATACTTTTACAAAGCAAAACAGAGGTACATTAGACTGAGATATAAAACAAGACACAAAAAGACAGGTTTTCTAAAACCACAGGAAATGCTAAATGTAATAGGTCCTGTCTCATGCTTTAATTCAATACCAAATAAGTTTTTGGTAGTTTCAGTCCTAAACTTAACACAATTTTAATAGCACATCATTAACAAGTACAGTAAAGAGTCAAGCTTCTGAGTTGGTGTTGCAATATTGTCCTTTCTATTTTCTTTTTCCCCTTGGTGTGAATGTCCGCCTTCAAGCAAATATAATTTCAGAGATTTAAAATGGCACATTATAATTAGTCCACCAAACTCTCTCAGATTTTCACTGCATACAGATTATTCCTAAAAACATTAAAAGCACAAGGCTTCAGTGTAAGATAATTTGTTAAGGAGAAAATGTTCCTAATCCATTCACTATAATTCTTTCAAAGAAAATAAGGGCATTATAGAGGAACATTCCCCTTCTTCAGAGAACTGGAATACCATAAAACACATTCATAGGAGCCTAACTGAACCTTTTAGAGACTGGCTAGCTTGATGAGTTTAGTGGGAGGGCACATGCTTTCAGCCTTACAAGAGGCAGTGTCAGATTTCTGTGGAGAAAAATATCATTTGACCTTAGTAACTGTATGCCAGTCCTGAATTTTCATTTTTAAAAAGCATGTTACTTGCGAGAATAGTGGCCAGAAAATGCCCGGTGTTCTTGGATGAAGCTGATTACCTCACTCCATTTCAATCTGACTTCAGGCTCAGTTTTGGAACAGAAACCATTCCGAATGCCCTCATTTATGTTTTATGCAAGGAGAAAGACAAGGAAAGTATGATTCTGCTGTTTCTGTTGGATATTTTAACAGCTTTCACTACCATCTCAAAAACTGAAGCTACCATCTTAAAAAATCCTGGCTGAACTGAGTTGAATTCATTTGTCTTCATTCCAAATCAAGCCTGAGGAAGCTTACCCATCCCTTGGTGACATTCTGGTAATGTTCAGATGCAGGAGTTTCATGGATAGGACAGACTATATGGGTGGCTTCCTACATGAATATTGCCATCAACCATGTGACATTTACATGGGTAGCTCCCAATGTTCACAAGAGCAGTAGTTATGACTACGGATGTTCAAGCACCAACCAGTTTAGTTTACATCCTGTTTGCTAGTCACAAATAGCCAGTGGTTTGATGATCAGTTTGACTGTTGGTTGACCTGTTTGTAGCTGTTCAGTAGACTGCTTCACTGTTTTACTTCATAACCATGCAGTACAGCACAATTGGCTTTTCATGCATGTGCATTTTCACACAGCCCAATTTAGCTATATCCCATCTTTATGGCATGATTACTCCAGTCAGCAGACAACAGTTTTAACAGACAATTCAATCAGTCACAAATCTTTTAAATCCATCATAAATAAATACTGTGTTTTACTACAGTCCTACTCTTCACCATTCATCTATGTAGTCCGTAGTGATGATAATGGCTGCTTACAGGTTTTAATCAGCAGTCTTTACACATGCACAATTTTGCAAAAACCCCACGCAAACCCATTTGGCAGGTTTTTGTAGCTGCTTAGTATGAACCAAACATACTGGATGACTGGGGTGCATGTGATCAACATTTTTGAACATTTAAGTTTGACTGTCAAAAACATTTGTGGCAAAATACAGGGCATTTGCAGACGATGTAATGTTTATGATTCAAGATCCAATTGAGAAAATACCACAATTGATGGAAAAAATTGAAGAATTTGGTTCAGTTGCGGGATTCTATGTTAATAAAAGTAAAACCAAGGTGATGTACAAAAATATGACGAAGCAAAGGCAAACAGAACTACAAGAGAAAATTCAATGTGAAGTAGTTACAAAGACTAAATATTTAGGAATTGAATTAACCATGAAAAATATTGATCTGTTTAAAAATAATTATGAAAAGGTGTGGTACAAGATTCAGCAAGACATGAAGAAATGGGACACGTTGAATTTATCACTATTGGGAAGAATCGCAACTGTAAAAATGAATGTCTTACCGCGTTTGATGTTCTTATTTCAGACTATTCCAATATTAAAACAAAGGAAAGTATTGGATACGTGGCAGAAAGAATTATCCAAATTTGTATGGGCAGGAAGAAAACCAAGGATTAAAATGAAAATTTTATGTGATGCAAAGGAAAGAGGAGGTCTACAATTACCAAATCTAAGACTGTATTATGATGCCGTCTGTTTAACATGGTTGGAACAGTGGATTAATCTTGAGAATAAGAATTTATTGGCTTTAGAAGGGCATGACAACAAGTTTGGATGGCACGCATACTTATGGTATGGAAAAGTAAAAATGGACAAATTCTTCAAACACCACTTTATAAGACAATCACTGTTCGAGACTTGGATGAGATATAGAAAATTCTTCTCAGAAGAAAGACCACTTTGGATAGTACCAGCAGAAGTGATTAATCCATATTCAAGGAATCAAGGGTTAGATTGGCTACCTTATAAAAGTCTTTTAAAATTAGAAGGGAAAAACTTTGTGTTAAAAGACAGATTTGATGTGGAATTTGAATATGATTGGTTGAAGTATAGACAGATTCATGACTTATTTAAGACCGATAAAAGAGAACATGGTTTTAGAGAAAATAATATGGAAATTGAAACTGTATGGCTTGAAAAGGGGAAAAAAATGATTTCTAAACTGTACAAGGTTTTATTGAAATGGTATACTGAGGATGAAATTGTAAAAGAGCAAATGATAAAATGGGCGGTAAATGTTAATAACGAGATATTAATGTCATCTTGGGAATATTTGTGGAAAAGGTCAATGAAAATTTCAACTTGTGTAAATGTTAAAGAGAATTGTTATAAAATGATGTATAGATGGTATATGACGCCTAAAAAAATTGCTATTATAAATGAAAGTATGTCTAACAAATGTTGGAAATGTAAGAAACATGAAGGGTCTTTTTACCATATGTGGTGGACATGCGATAAAGCAGTATGTTATTGGACTAAGATCCACAATGAGATACAAAAAATTCTGAAATGTACTTTTAAGAAAGACCCACAGATGTTATTGCTAGGTCTTAAAATGGAAGAAATAAATGTAGCCAAGAGAACATTATTATGGTACTTGATTATAGCAGCTAGACTGACTTTTGCTCAATGTTGGAAACAAGATAAAGTACCTGAAACATGGGAATGGATTAAGAAGACATTGTTTATGGCAGAAATGGACAAACTAACAAGAAAGTTAAACAACGAAGAAGATGAAACTTTTTTTGAAGACTGGAAAGACTTTCAAGAATATCTGTTGAAAAACTGGGATATTAAACGTGGTTTGATTTGTTTTGATAGTTATTAAGAAGAAAATGAAAGAGAGTTTGACTTTTGAATTGTTACCGTTAGTAAGAGAATATAAGTTTAGAAGTAATTGTAATAGAATAAGAGAGACATTAATGGGGTTGGAGCAGTGCGGGAAGCCTTGTTTGGGGGGGAGAGGGAGCAAGAAAAATGGATATGTAGTGATTTGTTTAAATTGTATGAACATGTGATATATCCAATAAAAAACTGTATTAAAAAAAAAAAAAACATTTGTGGCAAAATTCAGATCCCTAGATACATCTTGGACATCCCCACCCTAGACCCTCTTCCAAATGTTACTAGGGAAATATATATAGCATTCATAGAGAAGAGTCTCCCTTGCCACTGTAGAAGCATAAAAAGATCAGACTTCCCCCACTGTGTTGCAAAATGCAATATATATGCATTTTCCCCAAGCATCTTCCTTTCAAAATCAGCAGAATAATCATGCTAATTAACTCACTTTCACCTTACAGAACATTCCATTCCAACACTTGACATCTCTTATTCTACGAGTGAAGTTGGCCAAATCTTTGGATACTTTGGAGTCCTCTTTGGAAGATCCAGTCTCTTCTTCTTCTTCACTCTCCTTGGTACCATCCGGAGTACCTTCTCCACCTCCTGGTGGATGACCATGCTGATGCAAAAATTCACAAGCTTTTTCGACAGAGTCTTATGTTCTTATGCTTAGTCAATCCGTTCTTTACTATTTGCATATCGAAAGATTAGTCCCTCAGGAACCAACCATCTGTATGCAACCTTGTGGCTTTGTAAAAATGTCACCAAGTCTCTGTATTTCCTTTTCTTATCTCAAATGGAATGTCCTTCATAACTTTAATTTCCTTGTCTTTCAACTTCAAGATAATTCCATTCGCTGCTTTCAGTAGTTGATCTCTCACTCTCCTTTGGGAGAATCTAACTAAAATTTCCCCAGGCAGATTATTCTTTCTGGTAAATTCAGAATACGATCTATAGACCATATCTATTTCACTTTGAAATGGATCTGATGCCATCTCTGCCAAAGGGGCCAACAGATCACCAATGATTTGTCTCAGATTCTCTCCTCTTTAATCCCTTGAAGTCTCAAGATCTAACTCGCCCTTTCCATTTGCAGCAGTAGTACATGAGACTCTTTGATTTGGCATGTTTTCTCAAGCACCTGCAATTTTTTAGCCACCTTTTTTGAGTTGGAATCAATCTCTTTGAGTTCCTGCTCCACTTTTTCAATTTTCCATGTGTTTGCCGCCATTTGCACTTGTTGAGCGTCGAGCTTATTGTCAATAGCTGTGATTTTCTCCAGCAGAGGGCGAAGTGCCTCCAACAGCAACCTTTGGAGTTCCGCAGTAGAATCCTGTCTAGGCACCAAACTTGAAGGGCTGGAACTTCCGGAAGAAGGATTAACTTTCAGTAGCTTATCCCTCGAGTCTTTCAGTGGCGCCATGTTTAGGGATTGTTTATGTTTAGCAAAAGTTAGTCAAAGTCTCTGGAAGTTCCCAATCAAGCCAGTAAGCTCTCACAGCCTCTTTATTTCAGTTTACCCGCTTTCCCTTGCCGGCCCCCCTTTTTCTAGCTTTAAAATCACTTGCACGCAGTCCTTACTGGGGGGGAGTCCTCTCCCCCCTTGTTTCCTTTTAGGGGGGCACAGATGTGCAGGTGTTTCTTGCTTAAACTCAACTCCCATTTTCAGTGATTGTTTGTCCACACTCATAATCGCTTGGTGCACTGTGCGCTTGCTCTGATGTGCTGATCTTGTTCCCATTTGGGACACTCTACGGTGGGCCCATCCAGGCTTGGAGGAGCCCCCTTCTCTGGCTTGGTGCACCAGAGGGGTTCTCTAGTGCCCCATGGCTGGGAGTCCAACCGAAGGACTCCTGGGGTGGCACGGACAATCACGCCTTCACCCAGCGGAAGATACTGGCAGACTTCTCCTGGAGCCCCAGGAGAAGCTGACTGCCATGGTGATCACCAAGACCAGAAGTCTCCACCAAACCAAACTGGTTCTTTAGGGGTGGAATCTGAGTAGGGCAGGGTTTGGGAGGGGGAGAGGCCTCAGCCAAATATAATGCCATAAAGTCCACCCTCCAAAACAGTCATTTTCTCCACAGGGAAAGATCTATGTCATCTGAAGTTCAGTTGTAATTCTGGGAGATCTCCAGGTTGCAGCTGGAGGTTGGCAAACCTAAGCCTGGCAGCAACCAGCAGGTGATACCTCCTGATTTGCATGACTCATCTAGTTTGGCTGCTTGCTACTGTTCAATAGCAGCAAACCTATGATGGCCAGTGCAGTGTACTAATTAGAGCTTCAGAATAGGGTCTGGCTGTGGAAGCTCACTGGATGATTTTGGATCAGTCACATACTTCCAGCTGATGTTACCTCACAAGGTTGTTGTGTAGATAAAAATGAGGGGAGGAGACTATGTTATGCCACTTTGGTCCCCACTGTGGAGAAAGGTGAGGTATAAATGAAATAAACCAATAATAAATGTAGCTGAAAATGGGAGGCAAATAAAAGGTAGGTTGGTGAGTGGCTGAGATGGAAAGAATGAGGCAGAGAAAAGTGAGAGGACATAGGTGCTGTCAGGAGGAGGGAAAGAGGAACTAGTGTGGTGAGGAGGGTACAGGGGAAAGTGAGGTACTCCCCCCCCACAAGTCCTTGAGGGTTCTATACCATGCAAGTGGGCCTGTCCTACTGGCTGGCACCAGACAACTGGGCAATGGTTTTCCTAGGTAAAGGCTGCTGGGGGGAGAGGAACAGCTTAAGACAGAAGGGTAAATAAAGGTAGGTTGGGTGGGAAGGAGATAGGGATGCCAACTCCAGGTTAGGAAATTCCTAGAGATTTGCAATGTAGAAGGGTGGGGTTTGAGGAGATCAGGAACCTAAGAAGGGTATAATGCCATAGACTCCACCCTCTAAAGCAGCCATTTTCCCAGGGAAACTATGGTTGCCAACCTCCAGGTAGGGACTGGATATCACACAGAATTACAACTGCTCCCCAGATGAAAGAGATCAGTTCCCCTGGAGAAAATGTCTCCTCTGGAGGATAGAGTCTATGGCATTATACCCTGCTGAGGTCGCTCCTATAGTATCTGGAACCTCTCTCTTTAAGAGACAGGCTTAGATCCTAAATGGACTATCTTCACATGAATGTCTTATGGAATATACTGGATTGTTGTTAGTTAGGACTCCAGCCTTTGTTAATCTAAGTTGCCCCCTGCCTTGCTGTTCTGCACATTAAAGAAGGTTTTGAAGATATCCTGCCTGCTGTGTCTCTCTGGCCTTAGGGCAGACCATTTACTCACCTCCATAGTAAGTATACGTCACAGAGGAGCCAAACACCACAGCTTCCATCCTCAAACTTCACCCTCCCAAGGCTCCCCCCAAAAAAATCTCCAGGAACTTCCCAACTCAGAGCTGGCAACCCTAAGAGGAACTGATCTCTGTAGCTGGGAGGTCCATTTTGGCTCCAACCAAACTCCAGGTTGGCAACCCTAGGAGGAGAGAAGGTATCAGGAAAAGGGGAGAAGTTATGAGGCATTCAGGAAAGGAAAGAGGAAATAGTAGGGGAGGGGAAAATGAGATGTCTCCTGCAAGGGGTTCCCACTTGTAAGCCTTAATTACTGTGGAGTGGAGTGGAGTGGAGTGGAGTGGAGTGGAGTGGAGTGGAGTGGGAGAGCCAGTTTGGTATAGTGGTTAAGTGCACGGACTCTTATCTGGGAGAACCGGGTTTGATTCCCCACTCCTCCACTTGCACCTGCTGATGTGACCTTGGGTCAGTCACAAGCTCTGGCACAGCTGTTCTCTCAAGGACAGTTTCTGTCAGAAGTTCTCTCAGCCCCACCTACCTCACAGGGTGTTTGTTGTGGGGAGGGGAAGGGAAAGGAGTTTGTAAGCCGCTCTGAGACGCCTTTGGGCAGTGAAGGGCAGGGTATAAATCCAAACTCTTCTTCTTCTTCTTCTTCATCAGCAAATAGGCAGCGATTTGTTACCTTTGCTAAGTGAATCACCTGGGCAGACTTTTGCAAAGTGTCTGCTTTTTAAAAAACACATACAAACATTTGCTTCAATGGAGCTCATGATCATTCATAAAACAGCATTTGGGAGATTGTGAGAAAAGCTAGTCTTAATGATCGCTCTCCATGCATATAGCTTTTCAACATTCTTTTTCATGAATATGGAATCCAATTATTATGAACAGGTGCAACCAAGTAACTACATTTCATGCTCAGTGAGGTATCACAAACACTTAAATTTGATAAAGTTAATACACAAATATAGTCTGGGGTACACAACAATACATTAATGTACATTCATGAGAATGCAAATATGGCACTCAGGATCCTCAGCTTTGTGGCTATGATCAAGGCTCATTTGCAGTAATTTAAAACAATTATTTCAACTCATTGCTTAATTTTTCCAGCAGCTGGGTATCCATACTTCCTTGCTGGGTGGAAACCATTTCTGCATGCAGTTCTTGGAGATGAAATAAGGAATGTTCAGTTCCCAAAGCCATCAGGGCTGCTAGCATATGAATATACTGTTGTTGTTTTAAGTAACTGGGATCCAGATACCTCATTTGACTATGAAAATTGGTTTGGCAGGCAGTAATAGGAGGAAAATATAGCCGAGAATGTCCCTTGTGGTTTGTGTAGACTCTTCGGTGATTCTTTAAGAAACAGACTGGCAAGACAAGATGGCACCCATAGGTCATATGGCTGTCAAGTTTAGTAACAAGTTAAAGAAATGGCTGCTAACATTTTCACCCTGTCAGCCATGAAACCATTCTTGGTATAATATTCATGAACTGGAGGACATGGCCATAAAGAGGTATTTGTGCAGTCTGTTTCCAGAATGGGAGCAAATTACTATGATCCAGAGTTATAGTCAGATTTCCTGTTGCTTTATACTTTATTTAGGCTTAGATATCCAGCCATGTGTAGCCCCATCCTTTGGGAAAGGAGTAGGTCCATATGCAAATGGAATTCCACTGCCATGAAAATCATCCTGGAAATGTCTGTTGATGCAGCATCTAGAAAGCAATCGCAAGGATAAGCTTCCTGTATGGCAATGAATTATGTCAGTCCGTTTTAGTCAGTTGGCCCTCAAATTCTGTCCTTCGAGTTATCATAATATATAATCAGGATAGATATGATGTTATGGATAGTGAAACTTGCAATGTTAGAATTGATTATCCACAGTTTATTTTCAGCATTTTCTAGTACTGTCTATAATGGAAAACATTTCATCCAATCATTTGCCATTTATTTTATACAGCACAATGTTGAAAAAGTGATGACAGAAGGAAGACAGAGAGGGACAAATTTTTGGTGCCTGCTTTTTCAAGATACATAGCTGAATACCATACTATAAGGACTCAAGTTTTAAATTAAATTGGGCGGAATGTTTTTATAGGTGGTGTTTTTTTTTTTTTTTTTTTAAACCAACACCTATAAAAACATTCTGCCCAATTGGAAAAAAAAAACCCAACACCCACAGTTCTCTTCACAGAAAACAAGCCTACTTCCCATCTGTCATGTAGAATTTTATGGGGGATAACTTACAATCAGATTTTGATTTCCTGCAACTTTTCTGTAAACTTACAGTGCTGTAAACCTTATGCTTGCCTTCAGAGGTAACAGCAAACCAGCTTGTCCTGACAAAAATGAGCACAGAAAGTTCTTGGGTTCATGTGCTCATTTTGCATCTCCTAAAATATCTCAGACACTTCAGACTTCCTGATATACAACATTGATACACAACACACTATTATGTCCTAACCACAAACAACGGTTTATTTCTTGCATCTCAACATTCTATCTGAATGAAAATTATGTAACAAACTTATGCACCGAAACAAACTTGTGGCCAAAACAAAGTAGCCTGTCTGTGGTACCAAATCTGATGGGCTGGGAAGGTCCAGGTAGAGGTGAGTAGTGTGAGAAAGCCTTATTGATGGCTTGTGGGCTGAGTATGTTGATATCCCAAGACTCAGTATATATTGATGGAAGAACTGGTAAGGAAGGGAGATGAAGGGAAGCATATTCAAGAAAGTCTAAGAAGCTAGGAGAAGAAAAGCTGAGCACTGAGTAGCAGCAGACACTATCCCAAATTCCCTGAGTGGGACTCAACAACAATCAGTAATAGTGGAATCAAGTTTTCCACCATGAATGGGAGTTTGTCCATAATGATAACTTTCCTTTCATTCACAGAAGATGGACTACAAGCACTGGGGCAGCCATTTCAACAGATAAAATGTTTGTGAAAACTTTGTCATTATACTATTCCATCCGATTGCCATCAGAGGTTTCATCAGTCAAATGCAATACAATATGGATTAATTACTATGAAGAAAAATGCCATAGAAATTCTCCATGCAACAAATATGTCTGGTCTACAGAATCTGAATTGGGCTATTTTACATTTCTTTGGGGAAACTGTTTCAGTGTATATTAAAGAAATCTTGATGGTATGATCGAGCTAGAAAGAACATATAAAACTGGATTTCTGAAAGGCATGTCTGAAGATTTAGTTTATGCAATCAAACTGTTCACCAAACTAATTTAACAGAAGCCCCTCTCTGTAAAACACCTGCCATCGACTTTGATCCAGTAATATTTCTCAGCTATTGCATTGATTAGCTTTACTGTCTTTTAAAAGGGAGGATTAATCCAAGCTTTTCAGAAATGTGAAGGTTTTTCCCATGGATATCTCCAGTCATTCTCTGGGAGCATTCTATCAAGCTGAGTTGATAAAGATTAGATTAACCTATTATGGAGGTCATTTTTCTAAACACAAATATTTTCATTTGTCAGTGAGAGGCAGCTTTGACCTTTACAAGCAAATATATATAAGATCTTGTCAGAATGGATCAGAAGCTCCAATGAAATAGATGACATGCAGCACTAAGAAACTGCACTGGGAGTGTGAACCTGCCAGCTTGTTTCTAATGCACCTTTTTCTTATCAGTGTATTCTCTAATGGCAGGTACTTTGTTAATTTGTACATTGAGAAGATATTAGATTTGACTCTGGTAGTACCTTGAGTCCAGTAGCAAGATTTGCAAGGTACAGGCTTTCAAGAGTCACCCTGAAAATCTTGTCAGTCTCTAAGGGGCTACTGGAGTCAAATCCAGGTGTTCTACTGCAGACCAACACAACTACTTCCTGGAATTATCTTCCTGGAAAGCATGTTGTTTTTTCTGTTTATTATAACTTGTGAACAGGAATACAGTTTTCATTGAAGATTAATGGGATTTGATCCCAAATACATATTTATAGGACTGGATCCTTAGTAAGTTTGCTGGGCTCTGCTCTTTGCTTTTGAAGGGCCATATTGGGTTCTTCATATATTCTACTTCCTGTTTTTGATGTCAGTATATTAATTACAGGTATGACATTTAATATTTATATGATGATTTTAGTGAAGGAAACTATATTACATGTATGAACATTATTTATTTAATTTACTTCCTTCATACCCTGCCTTGCTCCCCAATGGGGAAGCAAAGCTGTTCACATCATTCCCCTCTCCTTCATTTTACCCTGACAACAACTCTGTGAGGTAGGTTAAGTTGACTCTGTAACTGGCCCAAGGTAGAGTGGGTATAGTCTGACATTCTAACCACTGCACCATCCTGGGTCTCATTGCATTACAATTGAACATTACAGTTGTAAATTTCTGAATGGAGCATAGAGCTGCAGGCTTGGAACAGACTTCAAAGATACCCAGTTCCATGGTCTGTGCTGAGATATAATTACCCCATCAACAGCCTAGCTGCTGCATTCTGTACCAATTGTAGTTTCTGTGTTGTCTCAAGGGAAGTCTCATGTAGTACTTGTTTGTAATTTGGGGGTTAAATGGCTAAGTGAACAAATTGAAACTAAACCCTGGAAAGACAATGGTCTCTCTGGATCCAGCACTAGTACTGGAGAAGAAAGTGCAGCTGCAACAAATGCTTTCTTCCAATTCAGTCTAGCCCAAAAGATAGCCCTTGTCTACTTGGATACATGACACAGTAGCATTAAAATTAGACTACTGTAAAACTTTCTACATAGGTCTTCTTTCAGAGCCAACTGGAAGACTCTAGCTAGTTCAGAACACTGCCTCTTGGCTATTATTTTGACCTACATGGAGCATGCATATCACTGCCATTCTGCAGTCACTCCACTGGCTGCCCATTGGTTTCCAGGCTTAATTTAAAGTATTGGTTATCACATACAAAGCCCTTTATGGACTTGGTGCCTCATTTCTGCAGGGCCACCTCTCCCTCTGTGCTCCACCACAACCAGGCCCGTAGCTACAGTGGGGCATTTTGGGGCCTGGCCCCCTGACTTCCTGCCAAGCCCCCCTGGCTCTCTGGGCCACCCAGAGGGCCCCCAACTCTCTGGGCTACCTGGGGGACTCCCCACCACTGCCCCTTCCCCTTCTCCAAGTGTGGCTTGCTTCTCCATGTAGGCAAGCAGAGTGGAACACTGCAAAAGTGAGTCTTTAAAATTTTATTTTTATTTCATTTTTTATTTTGTGATGTCAGTGCCCCCTGACTTATTTAAAGGCCCTCTGAATTACAAAATCCTGGCTATGGGCCTGACCACAACAGCTTTACTCATTGGAGCATGGCTTTCCACAGGTGCTACCCTGCAAATAGACAAAATCAACAACTGCCCATACTCATGCATTCTCTGTTGTAGTCTCCACCCTATGGAATGGCCTGCCTGAGGTGGTAGGAAAGTTCCCACTCTCCTAGATTTTCACAAACTTTGCAAAACTGTCATTCAAGGGAGCTTCTTAAATATAGTAAACTAGGAGTAAGGCCCATTGTGGGAAGAAATACAATGAGTTCTAGAAGGAAGCTCCAGGTGAGTGTTGCAGCTGTGGCTGGTTGGTCGGCAGAGGGAAGGGGAAAATAGAGGAGGAGGAGGAGGAGGAGAGAAGGAGATTGGATTTATACCCCGCCCTTCACTACCCAAGGGAGTCTCAGAGCGGCTTACAAACTCCTTTCCCTTCCCCTCCCCACAACAGACACCCTGTGAAGTAGGTGGGGCTGAGAGAGCTCTGACAGAAACTGCTCTTTTTCAAGAACAGCTGTGCCAGAACTATGGCTTGCCCAAGGTCATCCAGCAGATGTAAGTAAGGGAGTGGGGAATCAAATCTGGTTCTCCCAGAACCATGCACTTAACCACAACACCAAACTGGGAGGCAAGCCATGTTTATTTCCTTCTGCTTAGCTATAAAGCAGGGCTGTCTTAAATCATTTTGCTGCCCCAAGTGGGTAGCATGGGAGGACAGCCTTATGGTAACAGGCATGGTTCCCTCCACCCCTGACTTATGTTGATTTGGGGTTATGCAGCGGCAGCTAAGGTAGAAAAGCACCTCCTATGCCATGTCTTCTGGGTTCCAAAGGTCTGGAAAGCAGTTCCATAGCCAGTTACATGGTTGCCAGCTCTGGGTTGGGAAATACTTGTAAATTTGAGGGGTAGAGCTTGGGGAGAGCGGAGTTTGGGGTGCAGAGGGATCTCAGCAGTCCATTGCCCAAAGCAGGCATTCTCTCCAGGAGAACTGATCTTGGAGATCTACAGGTGCTGCCTGAAGGTTGGCAATACTAAGGGGAGGGCCAGACCTGTAGATCTGAGGGGTAGAGCGGGGAGGGCAGGGTTTGGGGTGTAGAAGGACCTCAGCAGGGTATAATTCCATAGAGTCCACTGCCCAAAGCAGTCATTGCAATAGCTGGGAAATTTTCTGTAGGGGAAATGATGTGCTGTGGCTGGGGAACACGGTGATTTCTTGGAGATCTCCAGACCCCACAGAGAGATTGGCAACTCCGGTGACCATTTAAGGGAAGACTGGGATATGTATTTTGGCAACTCCAGTGACTGTTTAAGGGAAAATTGGGATGTGTATTTTACCTCAGGACACATTCAATGACTCCCAACAGCAACCACAAACTGTTTAGAATGTTAGAGGCAAAGGCCAATCAGGCCGCATATGCAAATGACCTCTGTGTTCTGACTGGCTATTGGGGAGGAGAGGAACAGCAAACTGTTTAGAATATTGGAGGTGAGACTCAGGCAATGCAGCCAGTGGATAGGGACAGCTTCTGAGTGACAGATCAGGGAGCCAACTGATTTGGGAGCATGTGGAATGTTCAGGAGAGTGCCACCACCAAAACAGAATCATTATATAGAGAGAAAGGACTGAACTGTAACTAAAGGTCTCAGAAAGTTGCTTGGGTAAAGAATTAAAATCTGTGCATAGTTTATACTGTCTGTTCCTATAAGTAGAATCCTACTGTGTAAATTGTGGGTAATTTAACACATCATGTAAATACTTATGCTCCATTTCAAATTTCTTGTTGGTCCCAGATTTCTGCAATCCAAATCCTGATGCATTGTCATATTGCATCCTCTTACTTGTATTGACTTTCTCTGAGTAATTCACCTTGAGTCCCATTGAGAAAGGAAGACTATAAATAACAAAAAAATAAGTATATGTGCAGTGTGTTACAACAGTCCAATCCCAAACTTACCATATTATGGAACAATGTGGCTGCCAGTTTAGTCAATTGAAATTGAGAAAGGCACTGCTTGCCACCTGTTTTACTTCCTTAACTAGTGGAAGGACTGCTTCTGAGTGAGTCTGTTAATGGTAAAGTCACATCATCCATGGTGGGTAGCACAACCTCCTACAGAATATCAGCTTTCCCAACCAGGATGATCTAACTTAACTTCTGAAATCTCTTAGAATGTTGATAGCATTTTCTTCTTTTCAATGTTTTTGACATTATTTACAAGTTAAACAGATTCCCTTGCAGTATATAGGCATTTATGATTTACAGATGGAGGACTTTGGATGAAGACATATTTACATTCTACATGGTGGTGAAAGTAATTTTGACTTACTCACATTTGCAGCATTCCAAGGTAGTTGTTTTCACAGCAAATGTACTACACAGCAGAATGTAAATCCGGCATCAGCCTTAGGCTGGAAGACTGGCTTGCTAAAGGATGTAACTGAATTCAAGTATAAATTTAAACTTGAACCCAGATCTTATGAAATGGTTACATACCATATACAAAATTATTATATTGTGCTTTCTGTTGAAAGACTAACTATATATTAAATATAAATTCATCTACACCATAGGAATATGAATACAAAACTCCCTTCAGTTGATAGAAATTTTGCTCTCAAATGTCTCCCCATTTTTTGATCTAAAATGTTTCTTCAAGAAGTAACAAAAAACCCCTCATCAGTATAGAACACAATAGCCACATTTATCAGCAAGAACTTTGAATGTGTTAATGCAAAATTCTACCCTGAGATATATACTGTTCAATTTCAGGCTTACAGATGCTAGACCCTCCCCAAACAAGCTCTCAGTCTGTCCAAGGTAAAGGAACTCTGCCAAGCCATATGCTCCCCACATTTCCCTTTGCAGGCATAGCTGCTGTTCTTCTGGCTCTCTCTATGAAGCTCTCTTGCAATCAGGTGGGCAAGTATCCAGCTTTGGGAGGCAAAGAGTCCTCCACCCAAATGTCAGCATCAAATAGATTGGAAGTGATGTATGGAAATATGAGATTACAAGATGTCAAGGCCAGATGTTCAGCATGTAACACAGACCTCACTACCTTCATTAAGTCACTGGCTATGGTCAAATACATTTATATGAATAAAAATAAAAATGCATTCTCTTGCATGTCCTTCTTGCTCCTAGATAACCCAGCTGGTACTTCTAGTTTATAGCTGGAAAAGCACAATGTGTTCTGGCCTGTAAAACCTGGAATATGAGCCACTTCATTTTTGCATTTACACCCCTTTGAAATTACAACAGATCACTTTCCTGTATTCCATTTTGTTGGTGTTGGTGTTACTGACACCTAAAACACCTTCATGTACTTGTTCTCTTATAGGCAATTCCTTGTCACCATGGGCATGCATGAGAACTCCAACTATCTAGAATCTCACAGCTTGATTTCTTTGACTTCTTTATGATCCAAATGGTGTATATCATGAAAGCTGCATCTAGGTAAGGTGACTTATAATACAGTTGTACTTTTCTTATAAGAGGTAATTCTAGTGGGATTATGAGTTGCCTTAAACAGGTCTCCTATATTCTTATACAGTGAATACAGCATACAGTGAAGATCTGGTGTAATGTAATGGTTAGAGTGTTGGACTAGGATCTGAGAAACTTAGGTTTGAATCCCCGTGCTGCCATGGAAGCCTGCTGGGTTAGCTTGGATCACTCACACACTCACAACCTAACCTACCTCACCAAGTTGTGAGGATAAAATGGAGGAGATGAGGATGATGTAAACTGCTTTAGGTGCCCATTAGGAAGGAAGGAAGGAAGGAAGGAAGGAAGGAAGGAAGGAAGGAAGGAAGGAAGGAAGGAAGGAAGGAAGGAAGGAAGGAAGGAAGGAAGGAAGGAAGGAAGGAAATATTACCTGCTATGTTGCAACAAGAAGGAATGTAGTAAGTGAAGCCATATGATCTCAAAAATATTGGTCACATCCTACAAGCGGCATCTGTTTCTGCCCTCAGCCATTTTATCCTCACAAGAACCGTTTAAGGCAAATTAGGCTAAGAGAGTTATTGGCACGATATGAACTTCCTGGAATCCTAAAGATCTGTGCCTGAATCTCTTCAATTGTAATCTAACACTCTAATCTATTACTACGCTCATGAACACATGAAGCTTCCTTATCCTGATTCAAACTATTGGTTTATCAAGATCAATATTGTCTACTCTGTCTGGCAGCAGCAGTCGAAGGCCTCAGGTAAGAGGTCTTTCACATCACCTACCACTTGATCCTTTTAACTTGAGGTACTGGGTATTGAACCTGAGACTTCCTGAATGCAAAACAAGTACACTCCACTGAGCCAGGGCCCTTTCCGGTGGTGACATTGGGTTGGATCCAGCCAGCTTTTTCACTCAGTTGCTGGCCCTGTCCTACATGGCTTTTGCCCATGCTAGCCCCATGATCTCTAGTATAGACTTCTGATGGCCAAAGGAGACCACTTCTCTCTTTTTTACCAGCAGAAATGCTGCTTTGCTTATTAAAATATGGATACAACCCACTACTTAAGACAGTTTAGAAGAAATATGTGTGTTGTTTTCTTTCATCTATTTTTATTAATTTTGAAGATTCCTGGGAAATGAATAACAGTTGGCTTAATTTCATATGCATTTTTAATCCAAAATCCTGATTCCTAGCTACTTGGAACATACTGGTAGACTTCATGTCATTTTGAATCTTGCCAGAGCAGGGTTGAGCTCCATCACTAAGAAAAGTGGCCTGATGAAGCCCTAAGAAATGGCAAAGCAATCTAGGTGTACCATCACCACTCCTTTGAACTCCTGAAATTAAGGAGGAAGGTCTCTTTTGTGTTGAGTGCATCAGAGCAGACAAGAGGAGGCAGCCATTAACCATGTGCTGACTTGAAGAACTGGAGGAAGCTGCAAGGTAATGGAACTCTCTAGAGAAATATAATATTCTATATTTTAACATCCAATAGGGCATGTATAGAGTGAGGGACAGAGGAATTGAAGTCACATAGTGAGACAATATCCAGGCAGCAAAAGGGTAAAAAAAAAAAAGTTTTATTTGAATAAGGGACAGCATGCAGCCAAAAGTTTAGCTCAGATGTCCACTGACCTCCAGTTGTGTTCTAACTTTTATACTCTTGGTTCTTCTCCCAGTTTTACATCATCCTTGACATCATTTAAACAGGCATATTTCAATTTTCATTGTCTCTAACATCCATTAATCTTACTTTTGACAAACAAGATGTTTCTGGCTTTCTTTCAACTTTTACTGTCCTTTCATCCAAAAGTGTCCTGCCAAAACATCCTTATTAAAAGTGAAATATGGGACAAAGAACCTTCACAGTATCACTGCTGGCTGTTTCCCCAGTCTTTCCATCTCTAAAAACTTACTGGCTTAAATTCATATTATAAGCAAAAATTAACTTTCTCTACTATTAATATAGTGTTTTTCTGTTAACACATGCATATATAAGATATTCAAATACTTGTTTATAAAATATTCTTTCAAAATATATATGAAAGTTTAATGATAATTCCATTTTAGAAAAGTCAAACTCCTTACTCCTAATGGCAACTTGAGGGCCCTCTTATATAATAGAATATATAAATTCTGCTGCTATTAATTAAACTAACTTGTCAAATGTTTCATGATTTATTCTTCATTAAAATACTTTCACTTGATAAAGATATCTCTAATAATGAACATCTTATTAATTTTTGTTGGAAACATCTTGGCAATTTTTCAATCTTGCTTGTAATTGGCTGAAATATAATCTTTGCTTGTCAAAATAACGCTTTGCAGTTTAATCTTAAATCCTTGTTTCACAGCTGTGTATCAATAAATCTGTCATAGTCTTTGGCTAATAAGCAAGTCTTCCTATTAAAGAAATAAGAGATACTTTGGTTTAGTAAAGAATTTAACTTTCTTTTGCACAAACATTTAGAGATGTAAGAATCTATACAATCTTTAAACAACAGTTATTCTCAGCTATGAAAAAATATTAAAAGTTGTATTTAACTTTTGGAAACAATCAACAAATAACAAAGGGGCTTGCTAAACTGAAATCTCTATTGCAGAGATATTCAGCTGTGCTTCTACTCAATAAATTTTATCAGTCCCATCTTGACAACTCATCTCTCCTTATATATAATTGTCACTTGGGTATGAAAGATTCCATGCACTCCCATTGGCTGTAAAATGCCCTCCCTCAGCCATTGGCCCATCAGCTGCCACTCAAGAGTACTCGTGTGCCATTGGCCCGGTGCTGGGTCTGCTCCTCTTCCCCACCCACTCCCCCTTCAGACAGATTTGCATGTCAGATTTACTGGCAGACAGCTGTCTCTCCTGAGGAAGACAGTTCTATTGACTCCTGTGAGGGACTGTCCCCTCAGTGGCTGTTGGTAGGCAGCCAAGCTTGGTTCTGTGAGTAAAAAAACAAAGGACTTTCAGCATAACCCCCTCCCCCACCCATAACCCCCTCCCCAATGGCAACTTTCCTATCAGAATAAATGGAAAAAGGCTCTCGCTCCTGCTTAGCTTCAGCATGGCTGGCTGGCTAACGAGGTGGGCCAGCGACCATCAGACCATTTTCTTCAACTCCCCGCTGTGCGGCTGACTTTCCCCTAGAGTTGCTAATCTCCAGGTGGGACCTGGAGATCTCCCACTGTTACAATTGACCTACAGATGACAGAGATCAGTTCCCCGGGAGAAAATGGTTGCCTTGGAGGGTAGACTCAATGGCATTATCCCCTGCTGAGTCCTTCCACACACACCCCAATGCTACCCTCCACAGGATCCCCCCCCCAAATATCCAGGTATTTCCCTAATCAGAGTTGGCACCTGTACTTTCTCCTCTGTCAGTAAAAGGCCCTTTCCACACCTATGTTGGTCTTTGGGAAAAAACTCATTGGGCCCAGTCCTGATCGGGTTGCCAACTCCAGTTGGGCAATTCCTGGAGATTTGAGGGATGGAGCCTGGAGAGGGTGAGGTTTGAGGAGGGGTGGCACCTCAGAAAGGTACGATGCCATAGACTCCACTCTCCAATCCAGCCATTCCCTGATGAGGAACCATTGTTGCCAATCTCCAGGTGGGGGCTGGAGATCATTCAAAATTACAACTGCTCTCTAGGAGGGAGGGGGGAGGAGATAGAAAACTAGAGGTATGTTGATGGTTGGCTGGGAGGGAGATAGGGTTGTCAACTCCAGGTTGGGATATTCCTGGAGATTTGAGGGGTCGAACCTGGAGAGGGTGAGTGTTGAGGAGGGGTGGGACCTCAGACAGGTACAATGCCATAGACTCCACCCTCCAAACCAGCCGCTCCCTCCTGGGGAACCACTGTTCCCAATCTCCAGGTGAGGGCTGGAGATCACTCAAAATTACTACTGCTCTTCAGGTAGCAAAGATCAGTTCCTCTGGAGAAAATGGTGGACTCTGTCATTATACCCTGCTGAGATTGTCACAGCAAATTGTCACTGAGCACCCAAAGCCGGGGCACTCTCCCAGAGCCTCTTTCTAGAGCTTATTGTATTTATTTCCACAACGGGCCTTATTCCTAGTTAAAAATAAAGCATCTTTCAACTAATTATCAAATTCTTTTCCTGGTCTTTTTGCCAGCTCATTGATTATGATGGAAACCAGGTCTGCTATACTTTCCTATTTTTACCAGCTTATTCAGGGAGCCCCAAATGCTTTTTTTCAAAAATATTGGCATTCATGGAACAAAGGATAATTTCAAACATAGGGTTTTTTTGGGTGAAGACTATAGTATCTCTAAACAAGTGAACACAGACAATCCAAAATCACAATGTCCCTTTTCCTAGCCACTTGTGTGAATAAAGAATTGTGTCTCAGGGTGGGATTATGGTGGGATCCAATCCCTTGATTAAAAGCTATTGAAAGCCCTGAACCTACATGGATGCTTTGTAATACAGTTAGTTCACCATCTTCACAACATAAACAATGATGTGCTTCATTGCATTGTAGAAAACTAAGATAATAATAGGAAGGTCATAAAGCCACAACAACAGTTCACAACAAAAATCTTCAAATTTAATCAATTTTTGGAACAAACTCTTAGCTTTGCTTGGTGCCTTCAGCAGCCTGGAGGATGGCTATGTGGCCAATGACCAGTACAGACTTTTGTGCCAATCCTAAAAACAGGGGATTTGGATAAACAACTGACTTACTGTTTCTATTTCTATAGTTAGGAACTACATCTATTTCTATAGTTAGTTCCTACCTTCTCCAAGGCTATCCTTTGCTATAAATGAAAGTGAAGCTACTGAATCTGCTACAGTGGTTGCTTCTTTTCAGTTTCTTCTTCCTGGGCCTTAAGCTTCTGATATTAGCTCAGAAGTTTGCAAAGGCACATTGAGGTTAGATTTGTACAGGTATGTTTTTTGACAACTGGATAGATCTGAGGATCTCAGGAAAAATGCAGTTGCATTTGTGTGTACACATTCATTCAGTTCTCTTATACCAGCTGCTTCTTTTGGATGGCTGAGTTGGCAATATATTTAAATATAAGCCTTTAAATTTGTGCTTTCTTGAGAATGGTCTCCAACCCATTGGTTTAATTTTGCATTCTACATTGGTCTTGCCTAAGTCAGTGTAATAACTTGATCTTGTTCTCTTTTGACCACTGATGCCTGCCTGGGACTGGCAATCCAATAGGTGCTCCTGTAACAGTTCACTTCAACTTATTTCCCATTCTCTTCTTCAGCATGCTACATGATCCTTTAGGGAAACCAGTGCTCACTTACTGCATAATATTTTCACTTTTGCCCATAAAGTATAGATACCAAATGTCTAAAACGAGCAATATGTATGCTGCATTCCATGTGTGTATGAATACTGTTTATCATCTCTTTGCAGACGGTGCTATGCTCAAGGTGACTCACACTGATACCTGAACGTACATAAATATTCCATAAAAGTCACACCTCAAGGTATACATAATGCATTACCAATTCTGAGTGGCAATGTGAACATTGCACATAAGCAAGCATCTAAAATGGCATAGGATTGTCACAGCATTGTGAATGCTTAACTGGAATAACTGGAATGCAAAGATTGTCTGGATTTTTACACAAGAGTCATATGGTAATTTATTTATTAGTCCTGCCACCTCTATTTATGCTATTGCTCTGAAATGAAGTTTAAAGGTAAATTTATTGCTTGTGGTTTTTGTTATAATGCAACTTACTAGATGTGACACACAAGGGCTTGTGCTACTTAAAAAAAACCGAAATGTCATTTTCAAACTGAGCAAAGGACTCCAATCTAGTGTGTTTACAGACAGTACTGTAGGTCAATGCCAGTAGGGGTGACACTACAATGAATGAAGCAGTGAAAGGTTTTGAAGCTAAGGGATCAATGCTGTAAATTCTGTAAAGGCAGTTTATAAAAATCATTATCTATTAAAATTGTTATACATATAAAGTGAAGTACTGCTAAAACAGGCTAACAAGAGCAGGCCATTGAAGGTAGTATCTAGACTGCGTAGATTGTTAATGCTCCATCCTAGATGGCCGAGGCTAGCCTGATCTTGTCAGAGCTCAGGAACTAAGCAGGGCCAGCTTTGGTTAGTAGTTGGATAAGAGACAACCAAGGAAGTCCAAGATTACTAGGCAGGCAATGTCAAGCCACCCTGAACTGTTACCATAATTCAGCTGTGACTTGACAGCAGAAAAAAAAATACTAACAGGGCTATCCTTAAGCAGAATTACAGCATTCTGAGCTCATTGACTTAGAAGGGTGTAACTCTGTTGAGGGCCTGTCCTGGCAATAAAGTGAATGAAGTGAATAAATAATTTTATCTCTGGGTTATCAGCTGGATTCTGGCAACTGGTGGGAATCTAGGGGGGATGAAAACAGCCACCGGTTGAAAGGCATGGTGTCATTTCCTGTGCCATTATGTTACTTCCACATTCATACCAGAAGTGATGCCACAGGGGTAGGGGCAGCCAGTGAGAGGTCTCCCACTGTAGCAGGAGAACTGGCAGCCCTATTTTACCTGTAATTTTCTTCACTGTCCAGACAGAACAATCTGAGAATGCAAAAAATTAGTTAAATGAATACAACCCCCACCACAGCTTTCTGTCTTTCTTTCTCCCCCCACCCTCACCAGCCTTCTGTGTTTCTGATTGGGTTCCCCTTCTTGGAAACAAAAATCTGAATAAGCATTAGTCTCCATCTCATGTGGCAACTAGTCAACTATGAACAAGTTGTTTCAGGCAAGAGGGTACATGCCTGAAGTGTTTTGGAAATGTGGACATATTTTTTTTTTCTTCCAATACAAATCAACTTGCAATCAGTTTTGCACCTTTTCTCAAAATGTTTGTGTGTGTGTGATGCATTTGGTAGGGAGTTAATATATCTGTTAGATACATGCCCCATCTAAGATCACTGGGGCAGAAATTTAACTGTATAGCTTCATATGTGCATGGATGCATAAACAGTATATTTCCCTTGTATTTATACATTAATGTCTGATCATTCATTCAACTTGCTTGCAGCTTTAGCTAATAATTTATTTTACATGAAATTTTATATAGCTATGTTGTAAGAAAGTTTACTCATAAGAAAACCTGACTGTTCAATGATGCTTCCTCCTAATTAAGCATGCATTGGATTGCAACTTTAATCTTCCTGATTTCTGAAATAGATCCACTGCTGCAGCACAACCATTCATAATGTTTATGATTTCAACCTTCAGTGTGTAGAAAACTAAGAAGTACTGCAAGCTTACAGTACATGTGAAGATGACAAAACCAATTTTACACATTATTGTAAATGAGAAAAGGAAAAAATAGAAATAGAACAAAAGATTAAAACCCAGGAAGATAAGAACCATCAGCAGAAAATAAGCCTCATCAATTGCTTTCTTCTAAAGAGATAGCCTAGTATTACAGAATAAATACAAATCCAATTTTAGCATAATTCCATATCCATTAATGAGATAAAGCCAGGGATTAATATGTCCAGAACATTTTAATGTTCAATTAAACAGCAAATAACACAGCTTTAGCCTGAATTGCCATAAAGTGGAATTATCTTAACCCTTATGAATGATCCTAGCTTGAATTTACTGCCATGGGGCAGTAAAACAGAAGCAATCAGATACTGTACATATGTGATACGTTTCTGTATATAGCAAGTCATCACTTTTACATCTTTTAAAATATATGTTAATATGAAGCCATTTTACCCTGACCTGGATAGGCCAGGCTAGCCCAGCCTCACCAGATCTCAGAAGCAAAGTATGGTTGGTCCTGGTTAGTACTTGGATGATACACCACCAAGGAAGTCTCAGGTTTCTTTGCTAATTTCAGTAATTTTCTGATCACTTCACATTCAGTTTTCTATACAGTTCTCAGTGAAGGCACTCCTTCCAATTTGCTTTCAAGTGGTATCATTCCCTAGGGCTGGGCCAAGAAGTTGAGCTTCCTCTTAGCCCACCATCTGGAATGGCAGGAACAGAACTTACCAGCCATCAGAGGCAATGACTTTATGAACTGGAAAAATAAGAGCAATTGATAATGGTCAACTATTGTTTTATTTTCATTGTTGGAAGTGTGTGTGTGTGTGTGTGTGTGTGTGATGTCAAGTTGCATCTGACATATGATAATCACGCCAAGGGGCTTTGAAGGCAAGTGAAAGGCAGAGTTGGTTTGCCATTGCCTTCCACTGCAGAGCCTTCCTTGACGTTTTCCCATCCAAGTATTCCTCATCTTCCTTGATAGTTCCCTGCTTAGCTTCTGCAATCCGATGAGACTGGGCTATACCATACCATTCCACATCCCTGTTTGGTTAATATACATTATTATAAACGAGGAATAAGGCCCGTTGTGGAAATAAATACAATGGGCTCTAGAAAGAGGCTCTGGGAGAGTGCCCCGGCTTTGGGCACTCAGTGACAATTTGCTGTGGCAATCTCAGCAGGGTATAATGACAGAGTCCACCATTTTCTCCAGAGGAACTGATCTTTACTACCTGAAGAGCAGTAGTAATTTTGAGTGATCTCCATCCCACCCCCAAGATTGGTAACAGTGATTTCCCAGGAGGGAGTGGCTGGTTTGGAGGGTGGAGTCTATGGCATTGTACCTGTCTGAGGTCCCACCCTTCCTCAACACTCACCTTCTCCAGGTTCGACCCCTCAGATCTCCAGGAATTTCCCACCCTGGAGTTGATAACCCTATCTCCCTCCCAGCTAACCATCAACCTACCTTTAGTTTTCCATCTCCTCCCCCTCCCTCCTAGAGAGCAGTTGTAATTTTGAGTGATCTCCAGCCCCCACCTGGAGATTGGCAACAATGGTTCCTCATCAGGGAATGGCTGGATTGGAGGGTGGAGTCTATGGTATCGTACCTGTCTGAGGTGCCACTCCTCTTCAAACCTCACCCCTCTTCAAACCTCCAGGCTCCATCCCTCAAATCTCCAGGAATTGCCCACCTGG
Organism: Gekko gecko; assembly: GCA_029375565.1. Classification (NCBI taxonomy): domain Eukaryota; kingdom Metazoa; phylum Chordata; class Lepidosauria; order Squamata; family Gekkonidae; genus Gekko; species Gekko gecko. Next base: position 88,143,855 of record JAPDNY010000010.1, on the reverse strand, counting down.
AGTTGGCAACCCGATCAGGACTGGGCCCAATGAGTTTTCTCCCAAAGGCCAACATAGGTGTGGAAAGGGCCCTTTACTGACAGAGGAGAAAGTACAGGTACCAACTCTGATTAGGGAAATACCTGGAGATTTGGGGGGGTGGATCCTGTGGAGGGCAGCATTTGGGGTGTGTGTAGAAGGACTCAGCAGGGTATAATGCCATAGAGTCTACCCTCCAAAGCAACCATTTTCTCCCGGGGAACTGATCTCTGTCATCTGGAGGTCAATTGTAACAGTGGGAGATCTCCAGCTCCCACCTGGAGATTGGCAACCCTATGGGAAAGTCAGCTGCGCAGCGGGGAGTTGAAGAAAATGGTTTGATGGTTGCTGGCCCACCTCGTTAGCCAGCCAGCCATGCTGAAGCTAAGCAGGAGAAAGAGCCTTTTTCCATTTATTCTGACAGGAAAGTGGCCATTGGGGAGGGGGTTATGCTGAAAGTCCTTTGTTTTTTTACTCACAGAACCAAGCTTGGTTGCCTACCAACAGCCACTGAGGGGACAGTCCCTCACAGGAGTCAAGAGAACTGTCTTCCTCAGGAGAGAGAGCTGTTTGCCAGTAAATCTGACATGCAAATCTGTCTGTAGGGGGAGTGGGTGGGGAAAAGGAGCAGACCCAGCACCCGGCCAATGGCATGCGAGTACTCTTGAGTGGTGGCTGATGGGCCAATGGCTGAGGGAGGGCATTTTACAGCCAATGGGAGCGCATGGAATCTTACGAAACCAAAAGATAATTATTATAAGGAGAGATTAGTGTAAGAAGCCATGTTGGTGAGCAAAAAAAAAAAAGGAATGTCAGAAATGAGACCTGATTGTTTCATAGGAGTGGTAGAAGGCAACAGCATATCAAGGAGCCAGAGAACAAGGTAGATAGATGAGAGGAATGGCCAGTTGCCAAATGATACAAAAGTACCATGTAGGCCAACCTAGCCTGATATACCCCACGTGGGCAGAGTAAGGGCACCTGTAGATCTTTGGGAAACAAAAAGTTAAATTGAGAATCTAGCATCATTCCTACTTGGGACCCACCCTTTACAATGCATTGCCAATCTCATCTTCTTGGAGATCACGTGGAGTCTGTTCTTCCCACAGGTAAATACCACATTCATTGTGTTTGTGATCTTGGAAGCAACAAATAAGGAAAGACCTGGGTGGTTAAATCAAAGAGTGTGTGTTGAGACATAAAATGCCATAAATATGACAACCAACCATTGACATAGACACCAATGACTCTGGAATTATTGTCAGCCTAATTGGGATGATTAAAGCTGTGATTAAAAACTGAAAAGTACTGCTAGGCAATGATGGCATGCTTGATAGATGGTCTGCTGCTGGATGAAAGATTCATAATTAGATTATTATTTTGCCCTTTCCAGACATGGGATCATGGTGGCAAGATCCTTCCCAGTTTAACAGATTCCTTGTAATATTATTTGTTTCTTGAAATATGTATACCCTGCATTTCCTCATGGCAGCTAATTTATGCACAGAATCTATCTGTGTACAGACATACATACCTACAGCTCTCCCCATCTGATCAGGAACACTGCTTTTTGTGAGCAGGCAGTTGTACATTTAATTGTAATGACCGTGCACAGGTCAGGGACAGAGTTTGTCATGTCACATGAATACTCACTGAATGCATGCAAAAGGTCTGAAAAGTACCCTGGTGTTTCCAGGATCTTTAATTATCCACTTGTTAGCTTAGTTTATCCTCAGTCCATGCATGTCTGATTAGAATATATAAATTTCCATTAAAAAAGATGTTTTCATCAATCTTTTGGTTTTGTCCATTTTCCTGCTGGTGTTATCCATTCATTTGTTTCTTTTGTGGCATTTTATTGGCATTTGTACATGGCTTTTAAACTACGTTTTCACTCTGCATACACACACACACACACCTTCTTTTACATCTATCTGTATCTATATCTATCTTTATATGAAGGTATATATAAGAAGGTATATATATAAATGTATTTATTTATACACAACAGATGAAGTATTAATGTTAAAACTGGTACAAAGATTTGGCACAAAGAAAAATAAAATAAAGACGAAATAGCAGTTTTTGCATTAAAAAAATGGTACCGCAAAATTCAGTAGCATCCCTGACACAGTAAGTGGATTATCACTGAGCAGAACTAGACCTACAGTGTAGGATAGTTCACATTCAAAGGCATGTATGATTTATATCAAAGACTCTGCACTCCATTTTGAAGGCCAATGGTGCTATAATGCAGTCACTTTTCACATTTAGTTTCCTCAGAAAGTATTCTCACAAAAGAATCAATATGTCCTAATTTATGCTAACACTGAATGCCCAGCAATTATTAGTGACCTTAAGGAGAATTTCCATCAAGACATTTCATTATGAAAATCTGATTTTCAAACACTACTGCTAATTTCTTTCCCTTTAGAAGATATAAGGTAGTCCAGGCTACATTAATTTTCATCATCTGCTATAGTTATATGATGGATGTATATTAAAGATCATACACAAATAAATTGAAGGTTAACCATAAGAAGGTGAATTGGGATTAGTACTTCTTTGTGTTATCCAAAGAGGTTCAGCATACACTGTAATACCATGTGCTTCTTCCAAAAATACTTGAAAGTGTGGCACCATCAGAGGTCATCACTGAGCAGACTCAGTTCCATTGGGAAGCCATTGTTATGATGTGATAAAAATGATCATCTGAATCTGTCAGTTTAAGAAAAGATTGTAAAGCACATCTACTGTTTTATTTGGAAGACCCATAGTCATTTCAGTTGGAAGTAACTAAATCAGCCATTTTTCTGAAGGAAATGCTGCTTCAGGAGAGGGAAATTTAAAGTGGAAAAGCAGCAGTAAAGATGATGAACATTCTCACATCTACTGCTTCTCTGCTCCAAATAGACTTCCAGTCCTGCCCTGTCTTCTGCAATATGTGTGCATATTTGTGTGCTTTTCAATCATTTTTTGAAGCAGGATGTTATTAAATCTCCCCGTCCACCCATGTTCTACCTATTGATTCAGGGGCAAAGAACAAAGGCTGGAATTCTCTGCCTTCTTTCCATTTGTGCTCTTCTTTGTCCATTGTGAAGGCCATCCTCTTATTGTAGGCACTTTTTGGCTCCTTGAAACATATTGGTTTTGCATGAGCAGAAATGCCTAGCAGAGGAAAGTTGCTCTGCAAAGGAGGACCATCTAAGCAATGGATGAGAAGGAGAACAAGCAGAAAGAAGGTATAAGTTGTAAGCTATGAAATGTACATGGGTGGACTGAGAAACCTTCATGATGACTTGAAGAATACTGTACAGCAATTGAAATATTATATTCTGATGGGCTTCTTGCATCAATATCTCTCATGCCATTAGTACTGTGTGCTGGAAAATTTTAATTATGCTTTCAGATCTGGGTGTGTTTTTTTTGGGGGGGGGATTTTTACCATGATTTCTTATTTTGGGGTAGGACATTACCAGTTCAGGATTCAAATCCATGTGGTTTTGGAAAGAGGGCCATCATTTGGCTTGAAGCACTCTGTGGCTGGTCTCCAAAGGTAGTCTCCAAAGGAAGCTCACTGTGATCCTCCCTTGAAAGGATGTGATTGGGAGAGAAAAATGCCATTGCTCAGGAAATCAGTAGAATCAAAGAAAAACCTGAACACATGCTGTAGCCTGCAAGCAGCGCCTGAAGACGAATAACCACACATATTGTTCTGGGAGGATTTCTCATAAAACCTGAGAATCTCAGACTTGTGTTACCATTCCAGAATATCCTGGTGATGACTGGAATCAGTGATATCTGTGTATATTTTCAGCTTGTGAATGAATATCACTATAGGCCATACTATTCATATGTCAAATGCTTATCTGCCATTTGGGTGATATATTATCATGCTGTTATTGAGTGTGTTTCTATAAGAGAGTAACATGCATAATGTTTAAAATCTGTAAAAAGGATAATGTTGAATGGAATTTTTAAAAAGTGGTATTAACAGATGGTATCTATAATACTGAACTGATGTTGGAAGTCCCACACAGTGTTGTGCTGGAACAGATAGATTACTTGAATGTCATTTCCCTTAATTTCTTTTTAATAGATTAAAAATACCAACAGGCCAGCTTTTTAACATTCTACTAGGTGGATTTATAGTACCAGATTTATAATCTGTTTTAAAGGGTAGCACTGTTGATGAATCAACCACTTTAGAAGATTAGCAGATTACAGGTTCCTAACTACCCTTTATATTAATTCATATTCAAAACTTCCTACTAGCAAGTGTGTTCTTGCAGTTCAAAGTTTGAGTCCAGTGGCACTCACAGTATAAGCTTTTATGTGCAAGCACACGTCCTCAGATGTTATGTTAACAAGAAAATCATTAAATGATTGTGAGAAAAACCAATTATAATATTTATTAGAAGGGAAATAGTCAGTTCTCCTTATTTTCCCCATGACACAATTCCACATGTATGTATATTCTGGCATTGGGATTGGTTCAGATTGACACAAAAGAAATTAAAAAATGGCTTTAGAAGTGTTGGGTTGTATTTCTTGGTAAAGTGTTTATATACATATACTATAAGACAGTAAGAAGGATCTCAAAGTGGGGATCCCAGTAACCAGGCTTCACAGCCTTAATTTTTGTACCACTACAAGTTTGGCAGACTGAAATCTGTTTTTATGGCACAGTGCCTCTTCTGCTTACATATCCAGTCAGCTGTTTCAACAATGCCATTTATGCTGCAGTATCCACTCCCTCTAGGGCTGCAGTGGCTCAAGTGGTTAAGACGCTGAACTGCAGACTGCAAGACTGGTAGTTCAGCAGTTTGAGACCCGAGTGCCGCATGATGGAGTGAGCTCCCATCTCTGGCCCCATCTCCTGCCAATCTAACAGCTCGAAAGCAAGAAATTGCAAGTAGATAAATAGATACCGCTTCAGTGGGAAGGCAACAGCATTCCATGTGCCTCGACATTTAGTCATGCCGGCCACATGACCATGGAAACGTCTTCATAAGAACATAAGAGAAGCCAATGTTGAATCAGGCCAATGGCCCATCTAGTCCAACACTCTGTCACACAGCAGCCAAAAATACCAAGTGCCATCAGGAGTTCCAGCAGTGGGGCCAGGACACTAGAAGCCCTCCCACTGCTGCCCCCTCCAGCAACAAGAATAGAATATAGCACCTGCCCCAGACTGAGAGTTCCCATTTATACCCTGTGGCTAATATCCACTGATGGACTTCTGTTCCATATGTTTATCTAATTCCCTCTTGAAACTGTCCATGCTTGTAGCTGCCACCAGCTCCTGTGGCAGTGAATTCCATATGTTAATCACTATTTGGGTGAAGAAGTACTTCCTTTTATCTGTTCTAACCTGACTGCTCAGCAATTTCATGGAGTGCCCACGAGTTCTTGTATTGTGAGAAAGGGAGAAAAGTACTTCTTTCTCAACCTGCTCAATCCCATTCATAATTTTATAAACCTCGATCATGTCATCCCTCAGCCATCGTTTCTCCAAGCTAAAGAGCCCTAAGCGTTTTAACCTTTCTTCATAGGGAAGGTGTTCCAACCCTTTTATCATTCTAGTTGCCTTTCTCTGCACTTTTTCCAATGCTATAATATCCTTTTTGAGATGTGGCGACCAGAACTGTACACAGTATTCCAAATGAGGTCACACCAATGATTTATACAGGGGCATTATGATACTGGCTGATTTGTTTTCAATTCCCTTCCTAATAATCCCCAGCATAGTGTTGGTCTTCTTTATTGCAGTTACACACTGTCTAGACATTTTCATTGAGTTATCTACTATGACTCCAAGATCTCTCTCTTGGTCAGTCTCTGCCAGTTCAGACCTCATCAACATGTATTTATATTTAGGATTTTGGACTCCAATATGCATCACTTTGCACTTGGCCACATTGAACCCCATTTGCCACGTTGACACCCACTCACCCATCCTCGACACATCCCTTTGGAGTGCCTCACACTCCTCCCTGGTTTTCACCACCCTGAACAACTCCGTTTCATCTGCAAATTTAGCCACTTCATTGCTTACTCCCAATTCCAAATAATTAATAAACAAGTTAAAAAGCATCGGACCGAGTACTGATTCCTGTGGTACCCCACTGCTTACCACCCTCCACTGAGAAAGTTTCCCATTTATACTCACTCTCTGTTTCCTATTTATAAGCCAGTTTTTGATCCACAAGAGAACTTGTCCTTTTATCCCTTGACTATTGAGCTTACTTAGGAGCCTTTGATGAGGAACTGTATCAAAAGCTTTCTGGAAGTCAAGGTAAATAACATATATTGGGTCCCCCTTGTCCACATGTTTGTTCACTCCCTCAAAAAACACTAACAGGTTAGTGAGACAAGATCTTCCCTTACAGAACCCATGCTGAGTCTGCCTCAATAGTTTTTCTTCATCAATGTGCCTACTAATTCTTTCCTTAATAACAGTTTCCACCAACTTACCCGGTATTGATATCAGACTGACTGGCCTGTAATTTCTTGGATCTCCCCTGGAGCCCTTTTTAAAGATGGGAGTGACATTAGCTACCTTCCAGTCCTCAGGAATGGAGGCAGATTTTAAAGAAAGATTATATATTTTTGTCAGGAGATCCACAAGTTCACATTTGAGTTCTTTCAGAACTCTCAGATGAATGCCATCTGGGCCTGGTGATTTATTAGTTTTTAAATTGTCCATCAATTTAAAACTTCCTCTCTTGTCACCACAATCTGATTCAGGTCTTTCAAACCCCCTCCCGAAATCAGTGCTTCTGGAGTGGGCAAGCACTTCTCCTCTTCCACAGTGAAGACAGAGCATTCAGCTTCTCAGCCATTTCCCTATCATCCTTCACTACTCCTTTTACCCCTTGGTCATCCAAGGGCCCCACTGCCTCCCTGGCTGGCTTCCTACTTCTAATGTATTTTAAGAAAGTTTTATTGTTGGCCTTTATGTTTTTTGCGATATGCTCCTCATATTCCCTTTTTGCCTGCCCAATCACAGACTTGCATTTTATTTGCCATAGTTTGTGTTCCCTTTTATCAACCTCACTGAGACTAGCTTTCTACCACTTAAAGGAATCCTTCTTACCTTTTACAGCTTCCATTACTTTATTAGTTAACCATGCAGGCTTTTTTCTATACCTATTTGTGCCTTTCTTAACCTGCGGTATATATTTTTTCTGAGCTTCTACGATTGTATTTATAAATAGTCTCCAAGCTTCCCCAATGGTTTTGACCTTCTCCACTCTTCCTTTCAATTTCTTACTCACATGTCCCCTCATACCAGAGAAGTTACCCCTTTTAAAGTTAAAAGTGGTTGCATCAGTCTTTTTGGGCAACTCCCTATCTGTACAAATGTTAAACTCAATGACATTATGGTCACTGTTCCCAAGCGGTGCAATCACTTTTACATCTCTCACCAGGTCTTGGGTGTTACTTAGGACCAAATCCAGGATCGCCTCTGCCCTGGTAGGATCTGTGACCATCTGTTCCATAGCACAGTCATTGAAAGTGTCTAAAAACTCAATCTCTTTTTCCTGACTAGAACTCATATTGACCCAATCAATGTGTGGGTAGTTAAAGTCGGCTATTACAACACAGTTATTTCGTCTAGCCACTATCTTTAATTCAGTCATCATTTTATAATCCTCCTCTATCTTTTGATCTGGTGGGCGATAACAAACTCCCACTGTTAAGCCTCCTTTTGGACCCACTATTTCAACCCATAGCATTTCCAGAAGCAAATCCAATTTTCTTACCCTCTCAATCTTACTGGACGGTATACCCTCTCTGACATACAGAGCCACCCCACCTCCAACCCTTCCCCCCATCCTTCCGATATAATTTATAACCAGGAATCACCATATCCCACTGATTTTCCTCATCCCACCAAGTTTCTGAAATACTCACAATGTCTATTCCCCCCCCAACACCAAGCATTCCAATTCCCCGATTTTACCTCGGAGACTTCTAGCATTTGTGTATAAACACCTATAGTTTCCCATGCTTGTTAAGCCCACAGCCTTCCTCTTGCTTCCTCGAGACCTTGCCAGGCAGTTCCTATCATTAGCCACAGTCTCAGTGGACAATTTTAATCCATTTCCTTGTACAAAAGTAATAGCTACCCCTTCATCTCTTTGAGATGAGCCATCCCAAACCAGAGACTTTTCATCTCCTGTCGGCTTTCCCCCGTTATTAAGTTTAAAAACTGCTCTGCCTCCTTTTTGATTTTGAGCGCCAGAAGCCTGGTTCCTTCTCGGGACAAGTGGAGACCGTCCCTTTTGTACAGCTCCCTCTTGTCCCAAAAAGCATCCCAGTGCCTAACAAACTTGAACCCTTCCCCCTACACCATCATCTCATCCATGCATTGAGACTCCTGATCTGTGCCTGTCTCTCCAGCCCTGCACGTGGAACAGGTAGCACTTCTGAGAAGGCTACCTTGGAGGTCCTGGCCTTGAGTTTCCTGCCCAGCAGCCTAAATTTCTCCTCCAGGACCTCACGACTGCATTTCCCCACATCGTTGGTGCCGACGTGCACCACAATCACTGGCTCCTCCCCAGCACTATCTACTAGCCTATCTAAAACACGCGTAATGTCCGCTACCTTCACACCAGGCAGGCAAGTCACCATACGGTCAGTATGCGGGTTTGCCACCCAGGTGTCTACCTGCCTAAGGATCGAATCACCAACTACCAAGAGCCCCCCTTCCACCCTTCCCAGGGACGGTTCCTTGGTACAAAAGGATACCCGTTCACCAGCTGAAGAAGAGGTCCCTTCTGAGGGCACATTCCCCTTATCCTCAGCATGGTACCCCATTTCCCCTTGACCCTCATGCTCCCTGGCAGCAGCTGGGCTGCCAGATCCAGAGTGCAACATATCTAACAAGTCCCCGAGAGTCTTCTCTGTGCACCTAACTGACTGTCTCTGCTTCTCCGGGTCAGCCACCTTGGCCTCAAGGGAGCAAACTCGCTCCCTGAGAACCAGGAGCTCCTTGCACCGAGCACACACCCAAGACTTCTGACCAGTGGGCAGATAGTCATACATGTGACACTCCATGCAAAACACTGGATAGCCCCCAACCCCCTGCTGGCATTCTGGCTTCATAATTGTTTTTAAACAAATACTTTTATATAACCCCCCTTTTAAAACCCTTTGTATTTATATGGTTAATGTTGTAGAAGTCTACTTACCTTACTGGGAACCCAAGGAGCCGAGTTCCCTGGCTTTCTGGCTCTTTCTGGGCTTCTTACAGAGTCCCTAGCCTAAGAGTCCCTAGGCCAAGAGCCACAGGCCAAGAGCCACACCTTTTGGCTCATGCCTCTTGCAAGCTTCCTGCCTTAAATAGACATGTCCCCCAGGAGAGGGTGCAGCCAGCAGTTATTCAAATTCATCCTAGGCACTTAATTACAGGCAAACAATGACCTTTTCACACCCTAACTCCAGCAGCCAGGAGTCTACTATTCAATTTCACCCAGGTACTTAATTACAGGCAAACAATGACCCTTTCACACCCTAACTTCAGCAGCCAGGAGTCTGCAACAACTCACCCACACACTCCCAAATACAGTACCCCACACAGTACCTTCTCAGCTAAAGCACCTCAGCTGAAAGTAAATAAATAAAACAAACCACTCAGCCCTCTGGCAGCTCTAACACCTTGCTCCTTCTCAGAGCTCAGCTGGGTCAGCTGGCTCTTCAGCTTGGAAATGGAGATGAGCACTACACCCCTACAGTTGGATTTGACTGGCTTTTGAGCAAGGGAAACCTTTACCTTTACCTATCTGCTCCCTGCTTGACTGTAGAGCTGATCCCTGGCTACCAGTTCTTGTCTCAGAGCTTATTCCTCAGTTCAAGGGTGTTGATGGACTCCTGACCTCTGAACTCAGCCAACAGAGCATACTTTGCATGAAGACTTGACACATGTCCATAAATGTAAATATGTAAAGAATGGAAATGAAAGCTGACAGGAAATATGTATCAAAAGTGTGAAGTCTATAACAATAAAAGGATCCATCGATATGTCTGTCAATATGTGTCATGCGTAACTCATCAGAAAATGAAGCTAGGAGGCTGCAAATTGACCATTTGGCTTCAGTTGCAGTGCTAATCATGAAGCAAATCAGAACATCCTGGCCCACATGATCTGTGAAACACACACACACACCCGGCATTTTGTGCACTGGACATTATGACTGTCTCTTGCAGGCACAATTCATATGAAAGTAAATCAATATAGAAATTGGACACCCACCTTTTTATAATGATGGGAAAAGCCTCCCAAAACTATTTGAGATGGAAGCTAAGGTATAATTCATAAAAAATAAAGCTAGGAGCCTCTAAACTGGCCAGTGACTTCTAGACCATCAAGGATTTGCAGTGCCCTCTCAGCCAGACCTACCTCACAGGATGGTTGTTGTTGTGAGGAGAGTGATGTATGCTGCTTTGGGTGCCTATTGGGGAGAACAGTAGAGTGTGACATTGGCTTTAAATCTAATTTTGCCTACAGCTCACCAACAAAAATGAACATTCTTGCTGTTGCTTCATTTAGTATTGCTGCAGCTCTTTTGGGAGGAGGCAAAACTGGTCATTCAGTATTCAGACTGCCATTAAATAGTGTGAGTGCAGTGAGCGGGGTTGGTGAGACTGAGCAGGGGAGGAGCCCCTAATATTTAAATATATTAAAAGTCTTGCAATGGAACTGGCCTTCAGTCCCTGAACATGAACATTATTTGATTCCATTATGTATAAATACATATATACCTTGTAATAACAAGTGGTTAAGGACAATGTTCATTATACTTTGATGTGATAAAGATGATTTTATCAGTTTCGTGTGGAAAGCATGCAGTTTGAATGAAATGATAGCTGAAATTTAATGTTACAACAGACCATTGGGAGACATTCCAAGTGTCCTGAGCTGGATGGCCAAGGCTAGCTAGATCTCATCAGATCTCAGAAGTTAAGCAGGATCATGGTTAATTCTTGGTTGGGAGACCATGAAGGAAGTCCAGGGTTACAACATAGAAGCAGGCAATAGCAAACCACCTCTCTTTTCACCTATTACTAAAATGCAATGTGTTAGAAAAAGCACACCATGGGTTAGCTGTTTTTTGCTATTAACCAAGTCCTCCTTGAGACTCAGTGAAAAAAAAGCAAACTATAAATGACCTAGATAATAAATTTATAAACATTCAGGGTTATTATCTGTTCTTACAATACATTTGAAATGCAATAAAATCATGCAATAAGGCAATTAAAACCAACAAAAACAGTCCCTATAGTATCAGGTAACTTATTTTGTAAACATACACACCTAATCAACTCAGGTTAAATCTTGGATTAGATATTGGTACTCTGGCTCTGAAGATACCATGAATCAGCAAATACAAGAGAAAATGGGAAATGTTGCCCCTGAATGTGAGCCGCCCTGAGCTTCCAGGTGAGGGCGGGATAGAAATGCAAGAAATGAAATGAAATCAGGTCTAAACTCAACCTCACCAAAGTTCATAATTACATTAGATCACACATAAAATACAACTAATATAATTAAAAGAAGCTTTAGTAACTAGAAGAGGAAAGCAATTCACTGAGCAGCTATTATCTGTTCTCTGAACAAGACATGGGGAGCTGATGTACATATAAGGAAATACAATGACAGATTATTCAAGTTCCTAATTGTGCAAGTGCAATCAAGTACTTGTTCACGCTGCTCAGAACATGACAATACCTGCTCAAAAGGCAATTTTCACTTAAAACACAACTTCCCAAATCAAATAAGCTCGTAACTATATTTCTTTGTAGGCTTGTGACATAATTTAGAAGGAATCCTGGAGTCCAACAGTTAATCCTGCTGTCAAGTCTAAACAGATGGCAGTGGATGTTTCTTGAATGCAGACTGCCAACTTTTGAGCAGAAGAAGGAAAGAGGGAGTGGAGATGGGAACAACTAGGATTTTCCAGATGGGAAAACCGTATAATCAATCCACAAGATGTCACTCTTTCTCCAGAGAAATAGTCTGGATGGTAGGGGTTTTTTTCCCAGGCTGTAAAATGAGATAAGAAAAAGTACTTGGCCAACAACTGTGTATCCAGCTAGTGTTTTGTTTCTGATACCAAGGTATGAGGGAGGGGGCATGGCTCAGTGACAGAGCTTCTGTTTTGTGTGGAGAAGGTCCCAGTTTGGTCTTGGCATCCTCAGTTATAAAGATTGAGTAGAAGTAGTAGTGAAGGACCTCTAACATCCTCCAGTCTGAGCAAAAAATACTGACCTTGATAGACCAATGGTCTGATTCAGTTTAGGGCAGTGCATTTCGTGGATTTTTCTGTCCACACAAGAAGAGCCAATAGATAAACACACAAGAAGAGCCAATAGATAAACAGGCACAATGTCCAAATGTGGGCCCAGTCTAAATTATTTCTGGCCATATCAGGAAGTTACATGATTATCATATTATACAAAGTGCTATTCAAAAGAAGCCAAACACAAGGAATATTGAGAACTTCCTGGTCCTCACATTATAAACATAGATTTCAATATGTGGTATAAATGCTTTATAAGGCATTTGCCCGCCTAGTCGGAATAATGAGACAGACAATAGTTTGGAAGTAAACAAGAGCCACTTTATTAACTATTTAACATAACCTTGCAGCAAGGGACCAGCTAAGTGAGCACGGAACAGGCAAGGCAGGTGTCACTCCACTGACCAACCTCCTTGCCCTTTTCTCGGGCGGGTCACCCAGCTCTGGTCTTGAGCCATCGGTCTGGCTCGTGACCAGCAGCCCAGCAAACTGGTCACCACCTAGGAGCGCCTACCCCTGAAGCCTTCCAACTTGCAGAGAGGAGAATACCCTAAGAGGTTCCCAGAGGAGGTGATCACCATTCCCCACCCTGGACCATAGAAATCTGAAGGCAGTTCCTGATGGGGAAAATGCTGTAAGGTGCTCACTGGTTCCGATTTCTTGCCCGCACCAAACTGCCAAGTGACCAGTCTATTTAGATATCGACCACCACAACCAACTATCCAATCCACTGCTCTCAGTGTAAGGTAGGCAAAAACACCTCTACCCATTCAGCCAATACTGAGTAAAAGCAAAAAATTCCTACCTGGCCCCAATAGGCAACCAGCCAAAGCCTACACTAAGAACAGGGCAGGAGGGTGGGCGAGCACATTGGAACAACTAACCATGGGCGGGAGCAGAGCCTGGCTGTCAACCCTAGCCGGCTCCGCCTTCCGCCCACGTCACGACGCCAGACGTTGCGACGCTGTTGCTGCCCAGCTTCCTGAGGGTGGCAAAGCAGCCCCCGGTGACCAGCGGCGTTGCCGGGTCGCCGGGAGCTGAGATCTCAGCTTGGGTTCTTAGTATGTAAGACCACTTCCAGGTTGAATCACTGGCAACTTGGTTCTAAATATGGATCAGTTATGTGCAGTAATGGCATAATGTCATTCTGCAAAATGCCGTATTAGTGTAGTTTTATTATGTCTCATTTAAGCCACCATTCTATTGAGCTGTAAGGATCCAGTTTTGCTTTTCACAAGTACTGATGTTACTCCAAGTATGATACTTTCAACTGAGTGAATTGTTCCTCATTAAGATAACTCTGCTTTCTGCAAAATCTGAAGCAGCTCCAGCCTGAAGAGCCTTAATCAAATCTGCATAATAATTCTATTTTTAATCAGATATTACTTTGTGGGGAAATTCTGAAGATTACTTTCTGGAAAAATCTGTAAATATTGTTATAATAGAAGCCACATTAAGGGGGGGGCAATCAATCCTGTATCTTCTCCCATTCCCAAATATCTGATCTTTTTATGACTCACCTGAGCTTCTTATAAAATAAAGTATGCTATTACTTTTGGTCTGAGGAGTCCCTAAAGCTTATCCATCCCATGCCAAGAAATCTGTACTGGGTAGCACAGGGAGCCATTTAGTACAGATTAATACTGCCTCATTACTTAGTTTGGATGTGATAATAAAATCGTCTCACTGATCACTGCCAAGCTTTCCAATCATGGATCACTCTATTTTGAACAGCATGGCAATCCTCTTTTCCAGTAATGAGCTACAGCTGATGTCAATTGCTACCTGCTGCTGACTTTGACGGATGCATCAGGCTGCAGCATCAGCTAAGGGAACGGAAGGGGCTCGACTGCTCTCTGGAAGAGAAAAGGATCACCTGCTGAGTGTCAATCAGGAGGGAAAGAGTGTGTGATGGGCCTCAATACCAAACAGCTATTGAAAGGTCAAGATGGAGGAACAATATGTATCAAGAAGGACTATGCAGCCAGAACTGACAAGTGATATTTTCCTGGCAGAATAGTATTTGGATTCCTTTCCCTTTTTTCTTTGGGGTATGGACTATCCAAGGCTTCCCATTGCTAAGGACTTTAAGGATGGAATTCAGGCCACATGAGCAACCCATTCACATGGTTATAATCTCATGTTTTTGATGATTAACTGGTCTTTGAGGGATTCCTTTTTCAGTTTCAACAGTTTTACTTGTATTTTGAATAGGTTTCAATGTAGTATTTTATTTCAATATCATTATGGCAGCTAGTCACTCTGTAGATCCAAGAGTGGCAAGGATGGATATAATAGTAAATAATAATATGCTCTTCTGGATCATTCTTTCCTTATTTCAGACTTGCGCATTTTAGGTATGAAAATGCAACAGGAAGTGAGCACATGATGAACAATCCAAATGAGCAGTTTGTCATGTGAAGGGTAGTAACCAGCTTTTGAATAACAACAGGTTCATCTGGGAGGAAAAATCATTCCTGAGTGACTCTATATACAAACATAAGAGCAGCAATGCTGGATTACCCCATATATCCTTCTAGGCTAGCATCCTGTTTCCTACAGCAGACAACAAGTTGCCTCTAGAAAGCCTACAAGCATGGTATGAATACCAAAGCTAAAAGGCCTTTCTGTTGCACACACCCCAATAACTGGAATTCCTGGGTACACTGCCCCTGAACAGGGAGGTTCCATTTACGCATTAGAGTTTGCTACCTACTGCAGACAGAACTCCCTTTTTGTTAATTTTGATAAGACCAAAATATTGGTCTTCTCTAAATCTTGGAAGCACTTTTTTGGAGAATAGAGGGTAGAGAAATTGAATAGGTTAAAACATTTAGATACCTTGGCATTCTGTTTCAGTATAACTTAAAATGGTCCTCCCACTGGGGGCATTCCCTCACTTTGGCCAGGAATAAGATTGCAGCTATGATACATTACTTCCATCAAAGAGGTAATCAATTTGCCACCCTCTGAATTTTTCAGGCTGCAGCCATCTCTTGCTTGTTGTATGGGATTCCTGTGTGGATCCAGGGTTTTTCTAAAGAGGTTGACTATTAACGCTTTTTTCACGGTTCTCATTACTCTTTGCTACATCATTCCTTGATCCATCCCCTTCTTTCTTCTGCAAAATCTATGACTAATAATAACCTAAGGTTTTCTGCTATCTGACAAATCTCCTAAAATTACTGCAGCTGTTGCTGAGTTCTTATCATGTGTATGGAAGTTACTTAGATTTACTTTTTTTCTCTATATTTTATTAATTCCAGATAGGTTCTGTTTGGTGGAGACCTTTTTTTAGTGTGTGTGTGTGTGTGTGTGTGTGTATATATATATATATATATATATATATATATATATATATGTACTGTCTGTCTGTCTGTCTGTCTAGTTTTTGCATTTTTGATTTGCTGTATTATTATGCCATTAAAGGTTTCTCTCGCTCTCTAACAGCAACTGTTTGACCCTTCTTCCATGAATTTGTCTCTCATTCCCTTTATACACTCTCTAAGCTAGTGATAATCTCTACATTAACAAAAAATGAGGAAATTTCCAAAGGCAAACAAGATAAAACAAAAATGGTCTCCCTTACCATGTTTAAAAAATGGGGGAATATTGCTATGGATTCCAGGCCCTTCTCCATTTTAAATGAGGCATGGGGGTTGATTAGCTGGTGCTACTGGTCCCCAGCAAATGGTAGGAAGCTAATAAAACAGATCTCTGTTCCTCCCACACAGGCAATTGCCATGTGCTGCTACGCACCTATCCACCCTTGAGATTAGCTGTTTGTTTCAGGGCCAAGCAGGAATTTTGGGGGTTCCCCTAATTGGACTGTGGGAAAACTTTTTTCACTTGCTTCACAATCTCTCCAAGGGGTGGGTATAAACAGGCTTAGTCTTTGACTGGTAAGGCCACAACTAATTTGGCAGGAATGTGGTCGGTTGCTTATGATAGGTAGGAGGATTAGCAAGCACATTCAAGCATCTTGTGTGATAGAAGGTCATTTCCTGAACACCCCATCATGTGTCTGGTGATGGGGTGGGTTGCAGTGAAGCACTCTTGATTCTAAGCAGCAGCATCTAAATCTGGTAAAAGCTTATGGCACATCAGGGGAGGGTGATGAAGCTGGAGACTTCTCAGCACATAACATGTGCAGGTGATGATAAATGAGCCCAGCACAATCACTGGCAAAGTTTAGAGCCAGGGTGGATATGTCCAACAAAGGCCAATATTAACAGGCTGCCTAGTGCAGCCATTCCCTTAAAATATATGAGCATATTATAAACAATGTACATAGATCAGCCATTTAAATAAATGTATTAAACCCATATAGTTCTGTTCTGTCTTCATTTGTGGGGGAGAGTGCCTGGGATAAATACATTTTCACAGATCCTCCATTGATAACATCAGTTTCCAGTATTACAGGACACCAAGAAGATGTTCTCTGTAAATCTTTTTTACTCATCTTCTTCCTCTTTGTTCTTATCATAATTTTATCTGTTCTTACCAGATTACTTCAGTTTCACCTAGACATTTAGGTGTCCAATCTTAGGGTTCAAGCATGAGTAAAATACTGTTATTTTTAGTG
This sequence comes from Gekko gecko, assembly GCA_029375565.1. Lineage (NCBI taxonomy): Eukaryota > Metazoa > Chordata > Lepidosauria > Squamata > Gekkonidae > Gekko > Gekko gecko. Next base: position 88,126,944 of record JAPDNY010000010.1, on the reverse strand, counting down.
AAACATTCAGCTATGTGATTATAACATGTGCAGTTCATGATTACTCAGCATGTGAACTCAGAAGTAAGCCCCATTGAGTTCAATGGAGCTCAAATTAAATTAAAGTGTGTTTAAGTTTGTCCACTGGGTCCACTTTCACAAGAAAGGCTAGAAGTTAATTAGTTCTCCATTCCCTATGTTCATGTGATGTATGTTCACTATTTCTTGCACTCTTGAGATGCTGGGATAATTTTCTTTAAATTTTCTTTAAAAAAAAGAAAATTAGCTAGTAATGATTTGCCTGTTTAAGTCAATATCTTAAAGATACAGATCATGGGAAAATGCACATTCAGAGATACATTAAACAGCTACTTTTCTATGAACCATCACTGCAAGTAACAAATACCTTCATGATATGCCACCTCAATTGCAGTCACAACAATCAAAGCCAAAATTACATTAGAAGCCATAAAGACAATCCTAGTTCCAAATTAGATGTAACATGGAATACATGTGAGCAGTTTGTATTAGTGCTGCATATTTTAACCAAAAATACAACTTTCAAGTGGCTCTATATTGGATAGGAGCAAGGTGACAGGTCTTAATCTTTTCCACATGGGGCAGTTTTCTGACCAAAAATGCCTTTCCAAATTATTTTCTCACTCACTGGTGAAAAAAATTATGTGGGGAAGAATCCATTGTTCACATTTTCTTCATATAGAAAGCCTCTGGTTGAATATCTGGCATCTCTGATGACAGAAGAGACAGGTATCACACTGGGGTCTGATCAACTCACCTTTCCAAGCCTTAAGAGTCTGGGGGATCCTGACTTTAGAAAGCTTCCCTCTACTTAAGCCAAGGCTGTGATGAACCAACTGCTTGGGTATCTAGAGCTCGGCGAATGACCCATTTAGTGAACTTTAGAAGGGAAGCCACAAGCTCCACTGGAAGACCATGGAAGCATGCAATCTTCTGATGACCTCTATGCATAAATTTATGTTGAAAAAGAGGAATCAAAACCTGCCTTGATATCACTTCAGCACTGAAAGAATTTTTGTAGGGCCTGAATGCAGCCATCTCAGATCTGTCCTAAAATACCTGTTATGGAGGGAACCAGTTAGTTTTTCCAAATAAAATCAGCAATTAGTTTTTCCAAATAAAAATAAACACAACTAATGACCAACAGCATTGTGTAAATATTTGAAGATGTATTTGAATTTCCTTTGAAATGAGGCAATAAACAAGGAGCAACAGATTAATGCTAAAAAAGATCATCCACTTATTGAAGCTATTAGAAAGAGGGAAAATTGTTTTCTGATGCAACTCCCCATTAAAAGAGTAGTATTGCTATTTTAAAACTTGTAATAATGTGCCACAGATGGTTTTGCATGAAGGCATGCTGTATTTGTAGCACAAGGGAAGACTGTCTCCAGGTGTGAAACAGATAATAGGCTTTTAAATAGCAATTTATTCTAAATGAAACCCAGTGAACAAACACGCAACATACTCAGTTGCTTTTTAAAGGGATAATTCAAAATAAATTGGGTTACATGCATTTCATTAGACCCAAAACCCTACAATAGGCCCATTTCAGTTCCATCTTATAAATATCTGAGTTCAAATGCAAAACACACACAAAGATATTTTATTACTTTGGGGACAACATTCATAGAGATTTAAGGGTGTCCATATGCTACAACTAAGGATAAAAATCTTCCTGTTTCATTTCTTTATTGTTATGTTATTCTCTTTCTTCCACTGAAGGAGGAGGAGGAGGAGGAGGAGGAAGATATTAAATTTATACCTCACTCTTCACTCAGAGTGGCTTATAATCTCCTTTCCCTTCCCCCTCCCCACAACAGACACCCTGTGAGGTAGGTAAGGTTGAGAGAGCTCTGAGAGAACTGTGACTGGCCCATGATCACCCAGCAGCTGCATATGGAGGAGTGGGGAATCAAACCTGGTTCTCCAGATTAGAGTCCACCGCTCTTAACCACTGTTACAACCAATGGCCTGCCTTGTTGTTGGGGAAAAATTAGTTATGTGGCAGAAGAGGCCAGAGGGGTACAGGAATCACACACCAATTGTATACAAAGCTCCAGTACAGTAGGAAGACTCCAGATTTGAAGAGTAAATTTAAAATATTTTATTTAAAAGTTTCCCGAATTACAAGCACGCTAAGCATAAGCATTCAAAAAGAGCAAGCAATACAGAACTAAGAAAGCAGAGGTGATTGATAGTGAATAGAGGGGTCAGTTATGGGGTAACACTACCTGGCAGATGTGCAGAAATCCTTGAAAAGAATAGCGCCAACAGCCAGCGTTGTGTACTATGAGAAGGCCCCAGAGAAAGAGCGAGAGAGATTGTGTGTGTGTGCGTGGACAGATATAGACCTTGGAGAATAATGCTGACCAATAGGAGGCCTTGCCTCGGGTAAAGACAAAAGATTACCTGGGCAGAGTCTGGATTCACAATAGCTATGATGGGATTACTGAAGATGGCTGAATGAGTTTGAGGATTACTAATGGTTCTGTCAAGGCAGATTGAATAGGTTCCCAAGTATAGACAGAAGGTGGGAGATGAGTCCCTGATTAGCATCAGGGAGGATTGCTAAACATTTAAATGTGTGATTGGTTTATCTCGATATCCTGAGGGAAGGAGCAGGAAATATAATGGTGAAGACAAAGGATTCTCACATAGACATACGTGCATACAAAAGGGCTGGGTGAAGTTCTGGAGGCAGAAGGGCTATTCATCAGGTGGTCTTTGAATAGCCTTTAGAAATTTGGCTACTTTACCTGGTGGAACTGCCATTGTTTCATATGCATACCTTTGCTGGGGGGGAGAAGACTGGAGGTTTGCTCTGAGGGCTGTCTTTATGCCACCTGAAAATGGAGAGTCTTTTCCAGAGCTTTGGCTTGCTCTGTCTTTCAGAACCAGGAGTGCCTTCCTTGGCCTGAGTTTGTGGGTCTCTGGTTCAGGTTAGAGTGTGGGGTCCCGTGCTGTTGGGGCTTCCCTAGAGTAAGGCAGCACCCATGGGCTATACCCCTACACCAAACTGGCTCTCAGTTTGACTATGAAAATTTCTAAAACTATTTATTTAAAACATTTATATCCTGCCTTATCTCCTTGGTCTCAGAGTGGCTAACAAGGCTGAAACAAGTTGCAAATTCATGCAAATTAAAAGTAAATCGTTAACATAAAACATCTCACAAGACAAGATAAAAATCCCATTAATGATTCTTCCTATCTATTTACTTTGACATATTTCCTTTTTTCATTTTATGTTCTTTCATTTTGTTCATATTACAGGTTTTGTGCCATTCATATATAACTTATACACAACTGGTACCAGAAGCAATGTGTCTATTTAATTTTATTAATAAAGTTGGAAAAAGGGATGTGTACAGTGTGGAGAAACCATAATGAAAATTTTAAATTTCAAATCAAGGCACATAATCTGATTGGAGTTTGTGATGGTTTACAGCCTCCTAATGCATACTAAACACACAAATACCCTCTTAGGCTTTGGTAAAACATTGTACAAAAGAACACTGATGCAACAGTTATGAAGGAGGAGGAGGGGGAAGAGATTGGATTTATACCCCGCCCTTCACTCAGAGTCTCAGAGCGGCTTACAAACTCCTTTCCCTTCCCCTCCCCACAAAAGACACCCTGTGAGGTAGGTGGAGCTCTCTTTCAAGAACTACTCTTTCAAGAACAGCTCTGACAGAACTATGGCTTGCCCTAGGTTATCCAGCAGCTGCCAAGTGCAGGAGTGGGGAATCAAACCTGGTTCTCCCAGTTTAGAGTCCATGCACATAACCACTACACCAAACTGCATAATCACAAGACAGCATTTTTCATAGTGTTTTACCAATGTGTGTTCATATGCACATAGAAGGAAAAAAAGATGACTAGGAATGGAAGGAATAATAAAGTGTTATAAAAGGCTTATGGACAATATTCATAACTCGTTATTCCCAGTTCATACACAATATCAAATAACTTCGAAGTCCAAGATCCAAAGAGAAATTCAGATGATGAAACTTTCAGAAATGCCTCTCCATGCAGACATACAGAGCTAGCACCTCAGTTGTGCTATAAAATTCTATATAGCTGATGTCAGGGAAACTCTTTTCTGATGTTCCCAGAAAGTGATGAATTCAGAATGTCTTGCATAGTATGAGTAAACAATTCAAGTGTTTTAACAGCATACACAGATCAAAAAGCATATATTTTAAAATGCTTCCCCCAACCCAATCCATTGCCCAGTTCCCTTGAAAGGCACTTGATCACTTGGTGGTTCAGCTCATAGTCTGTTCAAAAGTTACCAACAGCACAGTTGAATGACTGGCAACTAGCCCACCTGCATTCTAACAGATGATTACACATGCATGGTCACATATGGATTTCCCACAGGTGAGGCCATTTGTTGCACCATTTGGTACCCCCTGGGTCTGCTATTTAAAAGTTCTCAGAGTCTCTAGGTACTGTGGAACCTACAGTGTGAGGAAAAGACGCTCATGTCCCAGACAGGGAGGAGGATAAACAGAATTTGGGAAGTACCGGTGAAGACTATCACAAATATAGTCTGGCCCATCAGAACCCTACTCTGAAGAGACTGCAGGAACAATGAATAGTACAGCTCCCAAATGAGGCTACAAAGATTAGGAAAAGCCACCTGATTGCACTAAAATAAGTACATCAGGGTGAGATAACTGTACTGCTGCTGAAATGGTCAGGCTAGAAGTCTTAATAAAGAACCAACCAAACAAGATGTGGTGAGTCACACGTATATAGCTTCCGGTGCTTTTTTTCTTGTGAAATGGCTGGTATACAGGGCCATCATTCAGCTGTAGATTTGCCAACCTCCAGCTGGGGCCTAGAGAGCTCTTGGAATTACAATGGCTCTGATGACAGAAATCAGTTCTCCTGGAGAAAATGGCTGCTTTGGAGGGTGGACTCTATAGCATTATATCCTGTTGAGGTCTCTCCCTTCCCTAAACTCTGCCTTCCCCGCCTCCAAAATCTCCAGGAACTTTCCGAACTAGAGCTGATGACCCAGTTCAGATGGGGCTATGACAAAGCCTTCCACATGCTGTTTTCCTGATGAGAAACAATCCCACAGACTATGCATTTGCACTACAGGGACAAACATACAAGTTGTAGTTTTTTTTTTTTGTGGGCCTATCACCCCCACACACTTATACAATCCTTGCTTTAGTTTCCCGAGGATAATTGAAAATGGCATGGCATGAACATAAAATATTATATGAGCTACATAATAAAAACAAATTCCCTGTTTCAGCCACGACATGAGCACAAAATGATATATCCTGGCTGCTGACATTCCCCAAGATACTGCCTAATCTAACAAGTCTATTCACAGAAGCTTTGTTGTCCATATCAGTTCATCTTTCCTCCTGGGTCAATTATGCTGTTTGTATTCAAATCAATCCCTTAATCAAATCCTTTGATAGTTTCAGCCAAGCAGGCAGATATTTATCACATAAATATAATGGAAGTATCTTTGTTTCAGAGCGGCCTACTCTAATGGTGTGTTGCCACAGCGGACTGTTTATGCATATGTATATACCTAGAGAGCCTTCTTATCAGTGGACAAAAATGCCTTGTCATCTCCTGCACCCCCCATAGTAAAGACTTATGAAGGAATCATTTTCTCATTATGCTGATAAAAACATATGTCTCCCAGATGTGACAGAATATTACAATGGATCTCCCATTAAACAGCCTGTTAAATTGTTTCTTTTGAAAAAACAAAAAGCTAGAATTGGAAAGGAAATGCCACTGTAACTGGGTAAGAAAGCAAAAGCAATTGTCATGGATAAAATTTAATTCCAGGTATAAGCTTTCATGAACATGAACACTTCCTGAATCCAGTGGCATCTTTAAGACCAACAATGTTTAATTCTGGTTATAAATGAGAATTGAGTGATTTAGCATGTGTAGTGACACCTCAAAGTAGCTGTTTTATTGCAAGGGAATTTCAGAAACAGACTGAAATGGGAGATTGCTGAATTACAACACTCAGGACAATGGAACCCCCAGGGCTTAACAGAAACATTGCGTTCTTATCTCACAACACATACTAAGTCACTTAGTTTTTATTTGTATGCTAATTTGCTGCTATTCACAGGTCTTACCAACTATTTTAATCCAATTTTAGCTATACATTGCTCAATTACTTATACATCTTGACTCTAACTGAAGTAGTGTGTGAGCACACGAAAGCTTGTACCCAGAATTAAACTTTGTTGGTCTTAAACGTGCCACTGGACTCAGACTTTGTGCTGTTACTTCAGACCAACATGGCTACCCACATGAATAAAAAGTAATAATAGTCTATTGATTAATTAAAATTTACAGGAATATTTTCTAACGTCATTCACTTTCACACATGCTGAATAATGCACTTTCAATTAACTTCCAGTGCACTTTAGCAATCCTTTGCAAGTGGACTTTTCCATTTCACATGGTTAAATCCAGTTGCAAAGGACATTGAAAGTACATTATTTAGAGTATGTGAAAGAACAGAAAAGGGAAGAAGGCGCAAACTGGACAGATATTATTTCATAATTTAAAGTTTCAGAACTAGAAATCAGTGAGAAATGGTTTCTTGTGAACCTCTGACAAGCTGAGATTATCTAAACATTTTTTTAATGACCATGAAGCACATTCTTCATACATATGAATATGAAAATAGCACAGTACCAGGAATCCCAATAGGAAAAATCACATTCTCCATGCTATGAGGATTCCCAGCATCAGGCTGTTTTCATGTTCCTAGTAATTTTTTGTGATAATTCAGCTGGGAGGGTGGCGTAGAAATGTGAAGAATAAATAAATCAATCCATTTTTTTCACCTATTTTATATGTCATCGTTTTAAAACAGCAAATTAAAAACACACAAAAGTTCACCCAACAACAGAAACAAATGACCATAATAATAAATTAATTTTTAAAATTGGGTAAAAATGAACAAGTCCCTTCTGAAATATAATTTAACAAATTGAATAAAATAATTCTTTTTTTCAGTGGTCTTTTGGGCCTGAAGTGCGCCGGAGCGCCACTCTGGCAGCCCAGGTGCTGCAAGCCCCACCCCCAGCTCCCCACACTGAAGTGCTGAGGCTCCAAGGTGGCCTGAAGATGCCCACTGCAGCCTCCCAGGGCATGTGCTGGAGTGCTGCAACCACGGTGCAGCCTGAAGAGCTCCGTCTCCGGCCTCCTGGGGCCCATGCTGGTGCGCATCAGCCCTGGGGTGGGCTGAAGAGCCCTGTCCCTGGCTTCTTGGTGGCCCGCGCTGGTGTGCAGTGGCCCTGGTGCGGCCTGAAGAGCCCCCTCCCCAGCCTCCCGAGGCCCACACTAACGCGCAGCAGCCCCAGGGCAGCCTGAAGAGCCCTCTCCCCGGCCTCCTGGGGCCTGCACTGGAGTGCTGCAGCCGTGGGGGAAGGCATTGATGGGGGTAAGTGAGGGATCGGGGGGGCTTGATGGGGGGGGGAGAGCCTTCCTCCCTCTTCCCATCTCTTTGTCCTCTTTCTGTCCCTCCTTTCCTTTTCTTTCTTTCCTTTTCCTCCTTCTTTCCTTCTCTCTCTTTCTTTCTCTCTCTCTTTCTTTCCCTTCTTTCCTTCTCTCTTTTTTCTCTTTCCCTCCTTTTGTTCTTTCCTTTTCCTATTTCCCTCCTTCTTCCCTTCTCTCTCTTTCTTTCCCTCCTTTCATTCACTCCTTTCCCCCTTTCCCTTCTTCTTTCCTTCTCTTTCTTTCCTTTTCTTTCTTTCCCTCTTTCCTTCCTTCTTCCCTCCTCTCTACTCTCTCTCTCTTTCCTTCCCTCTTTCCTCCTGAGGCCCAACTCTTCATTTCCCTTCCCCCCCTCCCCCCTGGCTGGCTGGGGAAGGGAAGGGGAGGCTTTTGAAGATGCCTTCCCTCGCTTTGCTTACCCTTCTGGCATCACTTCCAGTGATGTCAGGAGGTGTGGCATATGCTAATGAGCTATTATGCTAATAGCCTAGGCCCTAGTAGCTCATTAGCATACCTTATGCTAATGAGTTCCTGCAGCTCTTTTTCTACGAAAAGACCCCTGCCTTTTTTATACAAATGGAAATGGGGAAAAATAACAAATTAGTCTAATGCCATAATAGTGCTTGAAGAAATTTAGAGGCCTGGATGTGTAGATTATAAAATTGTCATAAATATTACACAAGTGGACAGTACAAACAGCTCTGACAGAACTATGGTTTACCCAAGGTCATTCAGCAGCTGCAAGTGGAGGAGTGGGGAATCAAACCCAGTTCTTCCAGATTAGAGTCTGTGCACTTAACCACTACACCAAACTGGCTCTCTTATACCCTTTTGCTAAGACAAAAAGGGGGATGGGGTGTTGGCACTGGAATGTGAGGGCAATTAAAATGCAGTTTTTCAGAGATGAATCAGTCTGAAAAGAAACTGAGTATAGAGAGGCATTTTCCCTTTTGGTATGGTGAGCATTTACAGTGTTCCTTTGGGGAGACTTTGAAGTTAGATATGCCCAGGTACTTGTCATGTTTGGGGAAGGGCAGCAATCTTCCTGCCTGGTTGTTGAAATGTGGAGGAAATTGCTCAAATTGACCTATTACTTATCGTTTGGGAAATCTGGGTTGTTATTAAGGATAAAATAATCTGGGAAGAGGCTCAGAGGTCCTTAGGGGAAGTGGCCCTCAGCTGAATCCCTCTCGGGGGGGGTATTTGCATGACCGATAGAGGAGCACCCCTGCATTCCTTTTTTGGCATGACTCACTGGCTTTTTGCTTGGTGCCAGTTTGTTGTAGTGGTTAAATGGGTGGACTCTAATCTGGGAGAACCGGGTTTGATTCCCCACTCCTCCACTTGCAGCTGCTGGATGACCTTGGGTAAGCCATAGTTCTGAAAAGAGCTGTCCTTGAAAGATTTCTCTCAGCCTCACCTACCTCACAGGGTGTCTGTTGTGGGGAGGGGAAGGGAAAGGAGTTTGTAAGGGACTCTGAGACTCCCTTGGGTAGTGAAGGGAGGGTATAAATCCAATCTCCTCCTCCTCCTCCTCCTCTCCTCTCCTCCTCCTCCTTCTTCTTCTTCTTCTTCTTCTTCTTCTTCTTCTTCTTCTTCTTCTTCTTCTTCTTCTTCTTCTTCTTCTTCTTCTTCTTCTTCTTCTTCTTCTTCTTCTTCTTCTTCGTCTTTTCAATTTAGGCTCCTCCTATCAGTCCTAAATCTACCTGTACAAAATGGGGAACAAACCATGCCGAAAACAGGGGTCTCCAGGGGGTGAGGGCCTGAGGACATCCATCCTGACACCCTTTTGAAGAAAAATACTTTCACATTGACTTCCACGGGCATTCCATGTTGGAATCAGGTCCTTCTCCAGTGGCACCAAAGGAACACAAGACATCTGCTCTTCGTAGCAAAAATTAATGTCAGGTGAACCATGTACATACATATTTTAGGAAAACTCTTCTTTTATTGCTAACTATGAATAAATCCATTAAGTAAAAACATTTTCTTTTTAAATTGTGAATATTGACTTCACATGGTTGAGCATGTACAAGGACATACATTCCCCTCCCAAGTGGAAATGAACCTAGGGAGTGGGCATGGCACACAGAAACATGCTATACACATACCACTGAACCCCCCTCACAAATATATATAAGCTTCCAACCCAGCTTCCCTGTTTTTTCCAGAATGCATTCAAACCAATTACCCATCCATCTCTTTCAGCTTTACAACCCTGCCAGCACACCCATATATCTCTCGTATACAGATGTTAGTAACTAAGATTAGCCATTTGTGATGTCCTCCTGCTGATCTTGCACCTGCTGGAACTCCATGCCAGATACCTCCCTCTCTGCAATCTCTTGCTGTGATGCTTCATTAGACAACTGAAGGGGGTGTGCTCTTCTCCAGAGACATATACCAGCTGGCACCGTGTTTCACTTCAATGTGGTTCTGGCTCAGAACACCAGGTTGAGGCATTGCAGCTGCAGGTAAAGTTGCTTGAAATGTGGCTTTCCAAATGCCCTGGGGAATGTGTATCAAAGGGCACACCAGGCATCTTGAATGCTGCACAAACAGCATTCAAATTAACAGTACCAGGGGAAAGAGGAGGGGTGGAGAGAAGAGAGTCTCTGGCTGCCCCACAACTTCTTTCTCTCCTCACAGCTGAGCTGAAGCCTAATACCTCCAATATTGCTGCAGCTATACCTCCAGCAGCTAGGTAAGTGGGGAGAAGGAGGATTTAATCTCTGGTTTACATATATAATACAGGTCATTGAAAGGTCATTAAGTGTTGTAGTGCTCATGTTTATACTGAAGAGCAGTATTGTAGGAGTCTACACATTTACACACAGATTAGGTCAGGGGTCCCCACCTTGCACCTGGTATGACAGTCAGATATGAGTTATGGATTCTCCTCAGTCCTATGCACATGGTACTCAATTCATACAATTGTGGCATGCACAGAGAAGGGATTTTATGGGAAAATACTGTCCCAAGCTGCAATCTGTGTGTACAAAGGCTCTGGTCCCAAGAGGCCCAGACTTGGGGTTGCATGTGTGAATAGCGACATACATGTGCTCCTCTAGGGTCTCTAGAAAGCAATAATAGAAGAAGACACTGATATATTATGTGCTGACATCACTAAAATAATTGTCTCGATAAGGAACAAGTTGGTAAAGTATATTAATACATGCATGAACAGTACAGAATGGTTCAGTGTTCATATGAATGTCACCTTACAAAAATGAAATGTAATGGCATCATGGTCAATTGTACTTCACCCTTTCTACAGTTTCATCTAGAAAAACTTCATGACCATTAATATCTTGAATTAAATTAGATTTGAAAGGGATCCCACACTAAAAACTATGAACAAAAAAATAATTAGGCTGTAATTACTTGGTTCACAGGCAGGAAATGTTATCCATTTGAAGCCTGAGTAAACCCTGTAAGGTATTCAGCTATATGACTTTACTGCTTTAATAAAGTTACCAAATCAATTGAAAGGCAGCCGGGCAATAGAGTTTTAAAGTGTCTTTAATTTTAGTAAGGCTGCAAGATGGATTAACTGGACAGTGCTACTGTTCCATGGTTGCCTTAATAGAATCTGTTTCTTCCCTTTTATCAGCAGCATGTGCTTTGTAACACTATATCATGTTACAAAGATTGCTCTTCATGCCACAAGTGATCCAGGCTTTTGGATAGAATGTTTTTTCTGTATAATAAACTGTGCACTCTCAGTTTTCTCACTTGCTAATGCTACATTTCATACATACCAGTCACTTCTGAAACTGCTCCTGTAGCAGCAGTTTTGTATGCTGGCTTTTCTTGTTCTCAAATGCAAGGCTAAACTAGATGTGACAGGGAGAGCCATGACTGACTATCCCACATTTTTTTTTTAAAAAAAAGCAAACAACAGTTATGGTTGGGAAGCTGAAAAGACTGCGTCACTGGGAGAGAGAGGGTACCCCTTCCCCCGTGTTTCTTTCCTCCTTTGATTCTCCATCCACAGGGAACTACTATTTTCACTAAAGGAAAACATAAAGGTACACCATGCTAACTATACCCTAATATGCTCTAATACTGTGCCCAAAGCTGTACCTCACATGTAAACGTGTACCAGCACTTCATATTACCAAGATACGCCGTAAACCACAGAAAAATTTCTAACTGCATTTGGCCAATTTGGAAAGATATGAAGATGATTTGAGACTTTGTTTGCCATCCATCACACCATTTGACTTTTCTTTCAGACATGGTTTTTTTTTGGGGGGGGGGGGTTGGTGATTGTAGATCTTATAGGTTTGGGTTATATATAAACACATCTCTGCCCTGGCTCCAACCTGGTGGGACTCTCTGCCAAATAACATCCATACCCTGCAGAACATTCTACAGCTCTACAGGATGTGCAAGGCTGATATGTTCCACCAGGTGTTTGGTTGAGGACAGCAAGGATTCCATCTTGGCACTCCCATTTCCCATTCCCCACCCACCCATTCCCCAAGAGATAGCAATGCTGTTAGGACTTTAAAGAAGAAGAAGAGATTGGATTTATACCCTGTCCTTCGCTCAAAGTAGCTTACAAACTCCTTTCCATTCCCCTCCCCACAACAGACACCCTGTGAGGTAAGTGGGGCTGAGAGAGCTCTTCAAGAACTGCCCTTTCAAGAACTATGGCTTGCCCAAGGTCATCCAGCAGCCTGGGAGACACACATCCTCTGTGGGTCACTCTTAAAGGGACAGGCGCCCTTCTTGGCAATAATGTCTCCAGTGACAAAGGCTAGAGCACATATATTGGGGTGGAGCCTCTCCTGGAAAGTCCAGGGAGGCCCGAACTGCACCCCCCCACCACCAAAAGTCACTGCCGCTGCTGCCCCCAAGTCTGGAGACACACTCACCCAGGGAGGGCAGCAGCAGGACAGTTCAGGATGAAGATGGCTGGGAGGGAACCTCTCCTGGGAAGTGTCCAGGGAGGCCCAAACTGTGCCCCCCACAAAAAGCCACCACCACCACCACCCCTGAGCCCTCTGCAGGTGGCTTCCCCCCCAAAGACACACTTACCTGGGTAGGGTGGCAGCAGGGCAATTCTGGATGAAGATGGCCAGGGGGGAAAGAGGCGGTGGTGGCTTTTGTTGGAGGGGCAGTTCAGCACCCTCATGATCAGCCTGCCCTAGGCAAAAGTCTAGTTCGCCTAGTGGGTGGGCTGGCCCTGGCCTCTAAGCATCTACAGAATGAAATTTTGAAATTTCTCAGAACCTCCTTTCACCCCCCTCCCCCCGAATTTGTCTTTGATCAAAACAGAATTGATGAAGAGCAGACTCCAAATTCTTAGAGGGGAAAAGAAATTGATAGATTTCAGGGAGAAATTGGGTAAAGAGGGATTTAAAGAATTTAACAATGTTATATCCTGCCAGTAGAGTCTGTTAGTAGAGTTTAGATTTTGCATGATTTCCTTTCTTCCTGTAGTCCTGTATTTTGATCTTTCCCTTGCATTGGGCTGAAACCTTTTTGAACAAGGAGAGTTTGGCTAGCACATTCCTCTAGTTTAAAATTTGCCCCACTGCTAATGACTAACTATATTCTTCTGCATCTTTTCTTATTCTACACTTCAAAAGTTTCCTTGAGGTTTTTTTTTTAATCCAAACCAGACAAAGATGATTATAAAACTCCACCTAGCATTTTTGACGCCTTCTTATTAAGTCAGCATTTGTCTAAGAATAGCATGTGGGAATGGCTCTTTTTTCAGCATATCATCCTGTCCTCCTCAAGCGATGCTGTCACATTTTCAGGCCATAACATCCATTCCATTAAGGGCATGTCATCAGTGGCAGTCATGCCTTCATTGCATTTTTGACATTAAAAACCTGCAGCTCAGCAAAATTATTCACATTTCATACTTTTAGTCTATGTTGATTTCTTGCATGAAATGTCTGAAGTTTGATGTTTGACATTTCTGTGAAGACATTTCTGATTAGCCTGTCTTTCCTCGGACAATACAATACATGAAAGAGATATTAACAACAATGGTTACCAGAAAATCTCCATCTTCTCCTTAAGTATCCCAGTCAATGATCACTTGTAATTTATTAATTTCATGACCTTTGTTCTTTGAGTAGTGTGGTGAAAGGAGCTTCAGGAATATAAAGCTTATTTAAATATTTATTTATTTACCTCATTTGTACTCTGCCTTTCTCCCCAATGTTGACTTACATAATTCTTCTCTCCGCCATTTCATCCTCACAGCAACCCTGTGAAGTAGGTTATCCTGAGAGTGTAGGCCTGGTCCCATATCACCCAGCAAGCTTCCATGGCAGAGTGGGGCTTCGAGCTTGGGTATACCAGGTCCTAGTCTGATACTCTAACCATTAAACCATACTGGATCTCTGCTTTTCACATATTTAATATGTGAGCCTTTTGGTTAACAGCACAAACAAGATCACACTAGATATCAACAATAGATCAAATACAGATTCTCCAAAACAGGGATAACTGAAGCAACTCCCATAGCAATTTATACAGTCCCTGTTAGCAGTCCCCTTTAAACAAACAAAAAAAAAACCACCACCAAAATGAAGCAAATGGTTTCCTTACAGTTAGTAAGACTTTTTAGGGGTCTGGATGCAGTTGTGGGTAAGGGATGTGTTGCTATTTATCCAATTATTCCTCCACCCCCATAAGCTTTCTCCACAACATGCCTACACACATCAGAGTCTGTCTGTCTGTCTTTGGGGATTGTCTTTTCCCTAAGATTTCCCTTCCTTATAATAATTTTTTGTTGCAATCCATCTAATCCTTGCTTTAAACTCTTATCTAAAAGGGGGGGGAATCAGCCCCTGAGCAAACAGTATTAAGGAGTGTGATGAAGGACTTTGGATTTACTGCATTTATGTCTTAGACCCTGAGCCTCCTAGGGAGCTCAGAGCAATATACAAGGTGTTTATTCCTTTTAATCTTTACAACTACCTTAGGAGACAGTTGTTGGCTCAGACACAAAGCTGTATGAATCTGTGGGGATTTGAACCTTGGTTCATACTCATTACTAGATAGTACTGTCACTACCTTCTGTGAAGAAATAAAGCAATACTCTATTTGTTAGGTTTCTCGCTCCCACCCATTTTGTAAGCAAATACATACTCTTTATATAGCCACAGAGTGATATAAGAATAGACAACTAAGGAAGAATTATTATTCTTTTTATAACAAATTTAGGGACTTACAGCATAACATAAGCCAAAAAGACAAGGAATTTACAGTGAAAAATTTGGTACCAAACTAAGGGGCAACATAGAGAGAAGACATAAGAGACAGAACAAGGGGTGAATGCGAGCCTCCTCCTTCCTTTGAGCCATAATCAATTTCTGCCTTATCTCACTGAGCAACATTAGCATATTTAAGACAAACTAAGACAGAGTAATTAAATAATTCGTGGTAATGGAAAATCATTTATTTTCACATGATTTGGGTTGGGTCTGGGTAGTAGGACTGGGGCACAAGAAATTTTTCCTGTGCGTCCATGGAGCTTGTGGAAGCCCCGTCCTAGTCTGAAAATGAAACTCTGGCAGAGAAGAACAAATTAGAGAGGACATTAACTTCTTGAAGTCAGTTGCTAGAAGATAAAACAAAGCTGGCAAGGAGAGATTAGCAGCCCTATAAAAAATTATTAGAGTGTCCCATGAGTGCATATGTGTTCCTGATCAGGTTAAAGGTTACATATAGTGACTGTAACCATCTATTGCTGCAGTATCTGAAGTCCCACCTGTCTTTTTCAAAAGTAATTTCTTTAGTCCTTTTCCTTATGAAGTTCAAAGGGGAAGGATTCAGCTGCCTTGAACAGCACTCTGAAAAGATGGCATAAAAATCTTATAAATAAATAGAAGGAGTATGAGAGCATTCATGGCCTCAGCATCAGAGACCCCTGCTCTCAAACACAATTATATCACATATATAAATATCAATCATATGTTATGAACAAAATAAAAATCTGTAGTCTTTCTGAAAGAGCATAAATATCCCATATCATGATTTTGGACTCCTATGTTTGGCTGCAAGTATCTTTGGGGTGCACATTCAACAATTGATCATGGATAGTACCAAACTATAGAATGCCAAAGGGTCCCACTTGAAGAAGAACAGTAATAGAAATAATTGCACCTGGGATTTAAAGCATCCAAGTCACTGCATTATCTCAGTCCTTCTTACATTAGCCTATAACTCTGAGTTTCAGCAAGATGAGTCTGAGCCCCATCACCACAGCCACATGGACTTCTTGGCTTCAACCTAGCTAGTGAAGGCAACCAAAGATGCTGGTTTACTCATTGTCCCTAGGGGATGCCATGGATTTAATATTGAAGAAGTGCAGCAATCAAACTTAATGTGTTCAAATAAAATGATCAGTTGTGAGCTGATCACACAGGCTGTTGATTCTTGCCAAACAAATCTGCATCAGCTCTTTTCCACAAAAAACTGTGCATATGAAAAATAGTGCCCATCCCACCATATTGACAGCCATTATTGTTCCTAAGGTCAACTTAGGTGGACACTGAAGGGTAGATTTTTTAAACACAGCATTTGTTTATGACTAATTACATTATTTGTGATAGACTTAACTATCTATGGCTTCATCTATACATTTAGCTACCATTATCCTGCATTTTTCCAGTACCACGTCTGCAAGAGGCTTTTTAATAGTATTTTAAAATGGTAATTGCTATTATTATACACTAACATTCTGACAATCTATTGCCACAGTTCCAGCTTTCTTTAAGTTAAGTCTTTAGCACTTCCCTTGCAGAACTGTAAGGGAAAAGGTGTAGCCACTTGCCAGGTCCAAATTGCATGGTCCTTGCAGCTGAGGCAATAACTTAGTGTTCATGACTTCTCCTGTAAAGGAAATCCATTCGGTTCAGACCAAGCTGGCAGTATTATAGGGGGATGAAGAAGATATTGCAAGGTGAAACTTTGGTACAACCCAGAGTTACAGGCAGCTCCCAGAAGCCTTCCTTGTAGACCCAGAAGGGATCTTGGGCTTCCGGTGTCTAACTAAAGCTTTTTTTGTTATGATATTTGGTTTGATCAAGATCATATGGCGGGGGTGGGGAGGTGGAATCTTTGTCCAGGGGGCTGTTGTGGCTCTCAGCAGCCCTGAATGGATGACATGTAAGTTCTGGTAAGCTACAGTCTTGGTGGATGAAAGGTAAAAAAGAATCTGAGCTGAGCAGCTTATCTGGTGCACGGGCTTGTATGAGAAGAATAGCCAGTTTGGTGTAGTGGTTAAGAGCAGCAGACTCTAATCTGGAAAACCAGGTTGGATCCCCCACTTCCCCACTTGAAGCTAGCTGGGTGACCTTAGACAAGTCACAGCACTCTCAGCCTAAAAATAAGCATAGCTCACCACCTAGTGATGCCAAAAAAAGAACTACAGCTTCAGCAGCCAAACAATCATGGGATAAAAGGACAAGTCCTCTTGTAGATCAAAAACTGTTTAGTTAATAGGAAACAGAGAGTGAGTATAAATGGGAAATTTTCTCAGTGGAGGGTGGTAAGCGGTGGGGTACCACAGGAATCAGTACTGGGTCCAATACTTTTTAACTTGTTCATTAATAATTTGGAGTTGGGAGTAAGCACTGAAGTGGCTAAATTTGCAGATGACATGAAGTTGTTCAGGGTGGTGAGAACCAGGGAGGATTGTGAGGCACTCCAAAGAGATTTGTTGAGGATGGCCGAGTGGGTGTCAATGTGGCAAATGGGGTTCAAAGTGGCCAAGTGCAAAGTGATGCACATTGGAGCCAAAAATCCTAAATATAAATACACATTGATGGGGTCCAAGCTGGCAGAGACTGACCAAGAGAGTCATAGTAGATAATTCAATAAAATGTCTAGACAGTGTGCAACTGCAATAAAAAAGGCCAATGCTATGCTGGGGATTATTAGGAAGGGAATTGAAAACAAATCAGCCAGTATCATAATGCTGCTGTATAAATCAATGGTGCGACCTCATTTGGAGTACTGCATACAGTTCTGGTCACCACACCTCAAAAAGGATATTATAGCATTGGGAAAAGTGCAGAAAAGGGCAACTAATGATAAAAGGGTTGGAACACTTTCCCTATGAAGAAAGGTTAAAACACTTGGGGCTCTTTAGCTTGGAGAAATGACAGCTGAGGGGTGACATGATAGAGGTTTATAAGATTATGTATGGGATAGAGCAGGTTGAGAAAGAAGTACTTTTCTCCCTTTCTCACAATACAAGAACTCGTGGGCCCTCAATGAAATTGCTGAGCAGTCAGGTTAGAAAAGATAAAAGGAAGTACTTCTTTACCTGAAGAGTGATTAAAACATGGAATTCACAGGAGGTGGTGGCGGCCATAAGCGTGGACAGCTTCAAGAGGGAATTAGATAAGCATATGGAACAGAAGTCCATCAGTGGCTATTAGCCACAAGGTATAGATAGGAACTCTCAGTCTGAGACAAGTAATGCATTGTATTCTTGGTGCTGGGGGGGGGTCAACAGTGGGAGGGCTTCTAATGTCCTGGCCCCACTGCTGGACCTCCTGATGGCACCTGATATTTTTGGCCACTGTGTGACACTGAGGCCGAGGACAGACTGGCAATTTGCCCCGGGAAGGGACCTGGGCTGACAACGACTCAATATCGGATTAAATGGAATGTTCACACAGGCACATCTGCCTGGCGTCCCCCACCCGTAGCCTACCGGTGCTCTCGCGCTTCAGTGCCGGTTTAAAAAAACACCTGATAAAAGCTGTCGCAAATCCGAAAGCCCGCGTTCGTCACGCGTTTCTCCGCTTCCGTGGAGTCTGAACGCGCAGGTGAAAAGCCGGGAGCAACCCGCATTGGGCACGAGGCAGCAGCGGTGTGATTGGCTGCGCTCCGCTCCACTGCCCAATGTGGTGCCGGCATTGCATGGCAAAAAAAAAAAAATCAGCAAAATGCGCTTATGCGCATGAGCACTCATGCACACATACACCCATACACCCACAGCCGAATTAATGGGGAAACAGCGAATATAGCATGCCTCCGGCGCGGCAGTCTGAACGCTCCCGCGCGCCTCCGTCCTGTATCTTCCAGCAGCGGCCCCCGCTGGGTGGACGGGAAAACCCGGTATAGTTTAATCCGGGTTTTTTTTGTGACGACTGGCTACCGGGGCAAACTGCCAGTCTGTCCTCGGCCTGAGTGTTGGACTAGATGGGCCATTGGCCAGATCCAACATTGGCTTCTCTTATGTTCTTATACTCTTAATCCACCTGAGGATCTCCTGGCTATTTCACATACGATGCCATATGATCATTTCAATCTATGGGAGACATCCCTTCAGGCAAATGGATGCCAAGTCATGAGGGGGCTATACATACTTCCAGAGGAGGTAAAAGGGATGTGATCTCGATAGGAAATCTCATTCAGGCACTACACATATCAGGAAGACTATTTCAACCTCTCAAACTCAAATTTCAAAATAAAAAAGTACATAGATTGCAATTTGGAATGTAATTTGCATTTTGGCTGCATTTTAAATTTGTGGAAAAAACCATTTTGATATTTTATATCCTATTTCATTGCTTGCCTAATAATTGTAAAGAGCAGATTTGGGCATCAACACTGGGTCTTTCCAACCAGGGTCTTCCTGGAGCATAGCACAGTTTCTTACTCACTCTATTCCACTAGATCCTCATATACATTACCTTTCCATCTGTGCAACAGTGGAAGAACAGTAGTTTCTAATTAGTACTAAACAGTTCCAAATTCTTTTGAAAAGTGTGCATGTGTGACTTTCTAATTCTTTGTGTCAATGTGCAATTTAATAAAGATAAAATGGGTGATTAAATAAAGGCAGCAATTGGCATAATTAGAACAGATGTTCATTGCAAAGTTTCAGGTACCAATCATGTTTATTTTTATGATAATCATATAGCACATAATGAAGCTGTTGAGGCTAATCATGGTTATAACCCAACGGGCCACATCAAATGAAGTGGTAGCTGAATGACTACTCTGCAGTGTATAACACCCCAAGGAAAGGAAGAGAGAAAGGCTAGACTATTAGAACAATGACCTTGTTAGCAGGCTGCAGGTTGGCAATTACTGTAGGAGCCATCCCAAAGAAAAAGAAATGCAAGAAAGCAAAGTGGTTGTCTGATGAGTCTTTACAAATAGCAGAGGAAAGAAGGAAAGCAAAACACAAAGGTGAAAAGGAAAGATTTACCCAACTGAATGCAGATTTCCAGAGAACAGCAAGGAGAGATAAGGAGGCTTTCCTGAATGAACAATGCAAAGTAATAAAGGAAAACAATAGATTGGGAAGGACTAGAGATCTCTTCAAGAAAACTGGAGAAATCAAGGGAATGTTCCATGCAAAACTGGCCATGATAAAGGACAAAAATGGTAGGGACCTAACAGAAGCAGAAGAGATTAGGAAAAGATGGCAAGAATACACAGAAGAACTATACAAGAAGGACCTCAATGTCCTTGACAACCACTGACCTCGAGCCAGACATCCTGGAATGCAAAGTTAAATGGGCCTTAGAAAGCATTGCTAACAACAAAGCTAGTGGAGGTGATGGTATCCCAGCTGAGCTATTCAAAGTCTTAAAAGAAGATGCTGTCAAAGTGCTGCACTCAATTTGCCAACAAATTTGGAAAACACAACAGTGGCCACAGGATTGGAAAAGGTCAGTATACATTCTAATCCCAAAGAAGGGCGATGCCAAGGAATGTTCAAACTATTGCACAATTGCACTCATTTCACATGCTAGCAAGGTCATGCTAAAGATCCTACAGCTAGGCTCCAACAGTACGTGGATACAGAACTGCCAGAAGTACAAGCTGGGTTTTCAAGAGGTAGAGGAACCAGAGATCAAATTGCCAACATTTGCTGGATTATGGAGAAAGCAAGAGAGTACCAGAAAAACATCTACTTCTGCTTCATTGACTATGCTAAAGCCTTTGATCATGTGGATCACAATAAACTATGACAGGTTCTTAATGAGATGGGAGTACCAGACCACCTCACATGTCTCCTGAGAAACCGGTATAAGGATCAAGAAGCAACAGTTAGAACCAGATATGGAACAACTGATTGGTTTAGCATAGGAAAAGGAGTACGACAAGGATATATATTGTCAACTTGCTTATTTAATTTATATGCAGAGTACATCATGCGAAATGCTGGCCTGAATGAATCACAAGCTGGAGTTAAGATTGCTGGGGAAAAGATCAATAACTTCAGATATGCAGACGATACCACTCTGATGGCAGAAAGTGAAGGGGACCTCAAGAGCCTCTTGCTCAGGATGAAAGAGGAGAGTGCAAAAGTGGGCTTGAAGCTCAACATCAAAAAAACTATGATCACGGCATCCAGCTCCATCACTCCTTGGCAAATAGAAGGGGAAGTCATAGAAGTAGTGACAGACTTCACATTCCTGGGATCCCAGATCACTGCAGATGGTGACTGCAGCCATGAAATTAAAAGACGCCTGCTCCTTGGGAGGAAAGCAATGGCAAACCTAAACAGCATGATAAAAAGCAGAGACATCACTCTGCTAACAAAAGTCTGCATGGTCAAAGCAATGGTATTCCCCGTAGTAATGTATGGCTGCAAGAGTTGGACTATAAGGAAGGCCGAGCACCAAAGAATAGATTCTTTTCAACTATGGTGCTGGAGAAGACTCTTGAGAGTCCCTTGGACTGCAAGGAGATCAAATCAGTCAATCCTAAAAGAAATCAACCCTGACTGTTCCCTGGTAGGCCAGATCCTGAAGTTGAAGCTCAAATACTTTGGCCACCAAATGAGAAGGGAGCACTCACTGGAGAAGACCCTGATGCTGGGAAAGATTGAAGGTCAAAGAAGAAGGGGACGGCAAAGGATGAAATGGTTAGACAGTGTCATCAATGCAACGAACATGAAATTGAGCGAACTTCAGAGGACAGCGGAAGACAGGAGGGCCTGGCGTGATCTGGTCCATGGGGTCACAAAGAGTCGGACTTGACTGTGTGACTGAACAACAACAATTAGGCAAGTTTGCTTCAGTTTTGCAGAAAGTCTGGTTCAGCTGATAGAGTGCCTTTTCCTGTGCTTAGACTTCCCTACACCCCTAGTGGCTGCAGTCAGAACTGCATCACAAGGGAAATCATTGGAAAGGCATTCAGCTACATGCAGCATGATGGTGACTTTGAGGGCTGTCCAGCTGAATTGGGGGCCCCACATTTTGTCCTCTCCTCCCTTTGACAGTCCTGCATCCATTGCTGCATCACAGTGTGGAACTAGTGCTGCTTAGAGGCCAATAAATTAAGCTATGGATCAGGATGTCTCCCATTCAAATCTCATCTCTGCCATGAACTCACCAGGTGGACTTAATCCTCAGCCCCCTAACTGCAATAATGCTCACCTACCTTACAGATTGTGGGAACAATTCCCCCCCCCCAAAAAAAAAAAAAAAGTATGTGAACATCTTCAAATATTATCCAGGAAAGGAAGAAGACTGGGTGAGCATGAGAGAGAGACCACAGACAGACCATACCCTAAAATGTCTCATTAGCTACCTTGTGTATGCACTGAGGAGGTCACAAGGCTTTCCTGAGACTCATGGAAATCTTCTAAATCTGGATACCTGTACCTACAGGGAAAATTAGGGTTGCCAGGTCTGGGTTGGAAAATACCTGGAGATTTTGGGGAATTTCACATTACCCTTTTAAAACTGTTATTGTACCGTCTTGGAATAAACCGGTACAGGGACGGCCATTTCACACAACCTTTCCCCTACCGGTAAGGAGCCCACTCTGAAGTGGTTTGTCATTTCAGACTGTGCTGCTTTGTTTTCTCGCCCTTTTTTGCCCACGTGGGCAACCGTAAGAAAAACAAATCATCCTCTAGTGATTTATTTTACGGGAATATATAATATATTTACATGTCTTTCATAACTTTTTTTTTTTTTTTAAACCAAACTGCAATAGCATTCTTAATTGGGAAACTTAGAAAAAGTCTGAATACAAAGTAGAAACAAGCAAACTCAGATGAAGAAAAATCTGCTTGATGCACTTTTGACTGAAATGCGTGTGATTTCTTACTTAGCTCTTTGCTCACAAACAGATGTGCTTACTTGCCCTATATTATATTTGCATGCTTTGTCAATAGACAGGTACTCACAACTATGGTAGGATAATAAACAGCCTTGTCATGGTCAAAGGCTTTACGTGTCTGCACAATTTGTGACCTGCAAGTTGAGTGTAGTCTACAAACCATTTATTGTGGCCTAGCAGATGCTTGACAAATACCCACGGTCTGCTGTTTTTACTGCCTGCCCATGATTGTGAAATCAGGGAGCTTGTCAGGTATCTGGTAGTAAATGCAGTAAATGACTAGAGGGCTTATTTTGCTGCTTTGGATTGCAAATTGCCTGGGTTAAAATATATGCTTTAGAATGGCAGAGCCAGGAAAGACGTCTGCTTAGGACTGGTAGAAATATCAGGCCAGACTAGCTGTGAGATATTCCTCATGTCCCTCTGTTGATTTGTCGTCAGTATAACATAAGCTTTTCTTTTGCCATTTTAAGTATCCTTTGTGAAAACCATGGCCGGTGCATGTCTCCAGCAAACATCTGATTAATCCATTTGAATTTAAAGAATATAAACCACTTGAAGAAAATGAAGTAACACAGCTAATAAAAATATAAAAGTGCAATTTTAAGCTACAGTGAACCGAATAAAATATGGATTGAGAGATTTTTTAACATTATTATTATTATGAAACTCATTAATCTTACTAATGATTTATTGGCTATCTGAGAGTTTTGGTGCCTGAGAAGAATTGATCCCAGTAGTAGCATTTGATATATGTTTTACTGGCTTGTTATGATTCCTCTTGTTTTTCTTTAAACACCTGAATATTGGAATGAGTATGATTTATGCCTGAAAGCAGTGCAATTGCTTCAGTCCATTGATCACATAGGGTACCAGTATTTATACTTTCCTCTTACTAACAAGAGTTCCAACACAACTGTTTCCCCAGGACATTTTTTTATCAGATGTTTTATATACTGTATTCTGACAATCTAACGTATCTATTTACACAATAGGCTGACTTGAAATGGGTCTGACCTTTTGGTATCAAAGTCAGTGTTATCTATTCTGAAATCTGGAATGCTGCGCCACAGCCTCAGGTAGAGCCCTTTCATACTGCCTACTACTTGATCCTTTTAGATAGAGATTCTATGGGCTGAACCTTAGACCTTCTAAATCTACATGCAGTGCTAATGCTCTATCACTGAGCCACATTTCCACCGCCAAAACTGGGCCTTCTGGAAATATTTTAATACACTACCTACATAACAAAGTATACCACTTTGTGGGTTGGATCAAGCCAGCTTTTTACTCAGACTGGCTCCATCCTTTCTGCAGCCTCCATCCCACATGGCATTAGTCCATGGATGTCCCATGATTCTCAGCTAAGGTAAGCTATGTTTCCTGCTCCAGCAGAGACCTCCCACCCTCCACCTGCTCTGCCTGCTGCTACTCACCTGGATATCTGGAGAAAAATGTATGGGTTCAATAGAAGTTAATCAGCATTGCCCAGTGCCATGATGTCACTTCTGGAATGACCTGAAAGTGACACCATCTGGTGGGGCAAAACTCTAGCATTTTCCCCAAACCTTTTGGTTAAACCATAGAGTTTGGGGTGAATGCTAGAGCACTGCCAGTGACATGATGGTGTCACCTCTGGGTCACACTGGAAGTGACATCACCACATAAGTTTGCTGCCAGTTGCTGGCCTTGTTCTGGCAACCTGGGCTCCAGTGTAGCCTTTTTTGGTGGTCAATGGAACCCCTCCTTTCCTTTTCACTTGTAGAAAGGCAGTTGGATCCAACCCTGTTACTCTAGACCTGATAATTTGCAGGTGAATGTAAAAGCCTTTTCTACATGACAAAATAAGATTTCAGCTGTGGTGGAACATCTGGGATAGCCCATTGACATGAAAAAATAATTGCTTAACCATGCATTTGTCAACATATGAACTCACCCCCAAGATATTCATTAAGCAATATTCTTATAATCATAGCCAAAGACCCAGTTTCTTCATCTTCTCAAATGTCTTTTCTGTCATACCCCCACTGTTGCTTTTGCCATTCATTTCCCAAGAGCTCTTAATCAATGCTATTTCTGTCATCCCTTACACAACATTTTTTTAATTCTTGTTTTGATAGTCTTTCTTGTCCCCCATGAAGCTTTGAATCCTTGAGGTTCACTCCTGGACTTCTGAAAGCATCAAACAGGGTTACCATTTCAGGCTTTGGTGGGGAGGAAGATTTTGGCAGGGTTTAACATTTGCTATATATATATACACACATATATACATGCTGCCGTGGCTCAGAGGTTAAGATGCTGAGCTGCAGACCAGAAGGTCTGTAGGTTGGCAGTTTGAGACCCTAGTGCCACATGACAGGGTGAACTCCCATCTCTGGCTCCAGCTCCTGCCAACCTAGCAATTGGAAAGCAGGAAATTGCAAGTAGATAAATAGGTACTGCTTCAGTGGGAAGGGTAACAGCATTCTGTTCACCTCAGTGTTTAGTCATGCCGGCCACATGACCATGGAAATGTCTTCAGACAGCGCTGGCTCTTCGGCTTGGAAACGGAGATGAGCACCGCCCCCTGGAGTCAGATTCAACTAGCTTTTGAGCAAGGGAAACCTTTACCTTTACATTTTTACTCACACACACACAAAAGATTTAAATGTTTGTAAAAATGCATAGCATTTTAAGATAACTTGTGAGTGTAGTATGGCTGTGAGTGGCTACTAATTATAGCCATCTTATTAATATGGGGAAAATAATCACCATTTTTCAAGCATTGGGATTTGTATCTTAGGCATGTAAACCTCACATTTAGACCTGGTTTTATTTTCTTTAAAATAATCTGCGAGTGGGTAGAACTAGTTGTTCAGCCAGAATTGTCTGTAGCTTGGCATTTCGAGACCCTAGTGCCATGTGATGGAGTGAGATCCCGTCTCTGGCCACAGCTCCTGCCAAACTAGCAGTTCAAAAGCAAGAAATTGCAAGTAGATAAATAGGTACTGCTTTGGTGGGAAAGTAACAGCGTTCCATGCACCTCTGCGGCCACATGACCATGGAGAAGTCTCCAGACAGTGCTGGCTCTTTGGCTTGGAAACGGAGATGAGCACCACCCCCTAGAGTCAGATTCGACTAGCTTTCGAGCAAGGGAAACCTTTACCTAGGAAACAATCAAACATGAACATGAAAAGTTTCTCAGACTCAGTTCTAATCTTACAATTCTCTTCAATGGCGAGAGGGGGATTCATACATCTATTTTGTCATGAAGACTTCAAAGTCAGCAAAGTTTACATGTCAAGGCCGAGGGTTGCTAAATATGGAAGTTGCCAAGGCCATGACTTAATCATGAACAATGATGACTTCAGTTTGTGTTTTGGGGAATAGCTTGCAGGTATATGAAAAGAAATTGTGACGCAACCCTTCATGGTTTCACTGCAAAAGATACATGTATTAAGAAGGCAAAAAGAAAAACCCTTCAAGGAATTTCTACAGCAATTCCAAATTCTGCAGTTTGCCAGAAGGAAATCAGAGGGTGTCACCACTGAAGCTGTCCTCTTCACTTTACATGGACAGTTGTCACGTTCCCATGAACTGGCAGAGAGGAAAATTCTCTGATAATAAGGCAGATTGACAAGGCAGATGCATGAGTTAATGGATCTCATCTACGGCAGGTCCGCATACATTCGCTCATGCCTCTAATCTGTAATGATGAACAAGGGTGCTACGCTAGGATGCTACGCAATTATCAGGTAAATGCTGACTTATTAGAGTGGTGCATTTCAGAAATATAATGGGGAAATTATTGTGATGGACATGTGGACAGTAGTTATTTGTACTGCTCCTTCTCCATGTCCTTAATAGCTGTAATGTAATAGGATGCAATCAACATAAAGACATAATGTCTGCAAAACATCCAGTACATAGAGGGAGTAATGATTCTGAAAAATTATTTTGATGCAGGACAATTCTTTAAAGCTGATACTGTATCATTTTTTTCCATTTGTAAATATGTTGTGGGGGCTGGCAAAAAAAAATCTTGGCCACAACTGTAAAGTAATAAGGGGAATTATTGTTTTTACCTGTAAGCAGAAGTGTTCAATCAATAAAAATGTTAATGTTGATTGGATAGCTAACCATAATATACAGATACAGGCCACTAATGATGTCAGCTGGTAGCTATCTAGTAAAAATCAGATACTTGCAAGGGGCTGACTAAGAAGCCCTCTTTCTTCATCACAGCTCCTTCTTAGATCACCTCAGTAGTTTCCCAACTAGCAAACCTCTCCTTAGCAGGGAGTGCTGTCTGAGAATGCCTTGTAAGCGTTCAGGGAGATTTATTGGGCATGCATAGCTTGCTGCAGTGTATTTCAGGAAGCCCAGATAATGGTAATAGATTGAGTATTAGTGACTCTGGCTATTAGGTGAGTGGACAACGGGCAAACAGAGATGATGGGTGGAATGAGGATGGGGGATATATGGGTGAACCAAATTAGAAATATCTGTTAAGTTTGTATCGTACCCTTCTTCCAAAGAGCTTAGGACACTTCCCCCTACACATATTTATCCTTCAAGTAAGCCTTTGGAGTAGATGAGGTTGGCCCAAGTGTGAGAATTTGACTATGAGCCTCCCCAGTCCTTGTCCAACACTCTATTATACTATATCAGGTCTTAGCAGAAAAATAAAAATAAAAGTATGGATAAATTTACTAGGGATTAGTATTCCAGTTCCTGTATATGACACATTACATCACCACTTAATCTATATCCTCATAGCAAATTTGTCAGGTTGTGAGTGGACACACCATTAACATCACACAGAGTTTGTGGATTCAAATGAAACTACACACATGGACTTTTGCATTGAAAACAAGCACTGAGATAAATGTGTACCCACAAACCACAAAAGACTACAAGTACACCCAGCAGCAATCAATGGCCATGGTTCTGGCTTTAGTTGATTAAAATATGCATATGGGCATCCTAACTTGAAGCACACATACAGAGTTCTGAGGTGAAGGGCGATCAGACTCTTAAGGCCCAACTAGACATGACAGTGTCCTCATGTCTGACATGGAAACACTTCCATCATTTTAAAGGTTACAATGGGAAATTTAAAAATTCCATGAGTACCCAATCTTGATTGGGTCTACGGCATGGAGGGACAAGGGGCTGTTATTCTGCTCCTGTGCCTTTTCAAGTGTCAAAATCACCATACAGGGTGGCCATTTTTGCAATTGAAAAGGTGCAGGGTAGAGGAAGCACCTTGTTCAGCTGTGCTGCAGATGTGATCACTCCAGCTCAGGAAGATCCCTATGCTACCACAATACACCTGAAAGATCTTGGAAGCAATAGAGTTAGGGTATCAGGCTATCCCTGGAGCAGAAGCTGGGACCAGAGTGTCAGAAAAGATGCCTTTGATGTTTCTCACTGAATCCATTGTTTCATGTTCCCTACCCTGCTTTGCGCTTGCGTAGCTATGCAGGCAGAAACGTGGGAGCTTCTTCCCTGCCGCTTTTCCTTATCACGGTGGCCTTGAATGTAGGCTTTGGACTATTCTTGTTTAGCTGAGAATTTTCCAGTCCTGGGAAGGCAAGGGGAGGGGGGAGTAGTCTCCCGCTCATGAAGTATTTCTCCCGCCGGGAGTTCCCGCGCGAGTGCTCAAGTTTTATTCGCTAGGCGCTTTATTGCATCACACTATAAGTTAGCTTGCTCTGCTTTGCCCCCATTCCTGACAATGACCTCCTACTGTGGGTTTTAGCAAGATAATCCTAATAAAACCTTTCTTTGTGCAAGAATGACTGGATCTACTTGATTTTAAACCTGACAGAAATTGTCAGGAATCACCATCATTCCCTCACCGTCTATTTCCGCCGTCTACCACGATGAGCGGAGCGGGGAAGGGAGCCACGGGCACAGCCCCGTTGATTACTACTTCGGGAGCCTCCGGCGCAGCTCCAGCGATCACTACTGCGGGAGCCACGGGCGCCGTTCCAGTGACTACTGCGTCAGGAGCCACGGTTCCTGTCACTACTGTGGCCTATGCTCGACCACCACCGTTGTTCCGGTGACTCAACTACAGTTTTGGCAGCACCAGCAGTCTACTCAGCAGCCGGGTTGGCTACCCCACCATCGATTGGCACAATTGGAGCCACGTACACACTCCCGATCTACAGCCCGGCCGGGCCTATACAAAGTCAGGGAGGTGCGGTTCCACGAACCTATGTGCCAGGAGTCCCAACACCCTGGGATAAAGGGGTGACTTATCGCAGATCACGCGATTGGACTAAGAACTTGTTGGACACTACCCAGACCACCGGGACTATGCCGGGAAGCCAGAGCCGGGACAGTCTTTTGGATCCCAGAGGTAGTTTTGGTCTTCCCCAAGGGCGGGTGTCTCGGGGATCCCCCAGAACGGGGTCCAGCCAAGATACTGATGCCCGCATGGACTCTATTCAAGAGGATACCCGACGGCTGGTAAGGGATATGAGCAAACTAATGCAGTCCCTACCCCAGATGATGGACCAAGCCATTCGGGCCCATCCGCTGACACAACCTAGACCGGCACCAGCCGCGGCACCACCATTGATACCGGGACGGCCACCTCCTGCTCCTCTGGGCCCAGGGCCGGGCCAACCAGTACCACCGGGTCCAGGGCCGGGCCAGCCAGCTCCCCCAGGGCCGGGGCCGGGCCAGCCAGCACCAGCCCCACCTCCATTGGTCGTCCCAGCGCCAGGACCTGGGCCAGGGCAACCAGGACCTATCCAGCCGCCAGTTTTACCTCCGCCTCAACCCCCTGCTCCAGCACCCCTCATGCAGCCGGTCCCAGTACCGATCATGGCGCCGGCCCCCCGGTAATCCGCCCCAAGGACATGCTTGAGATCACATTTGATGGAGATCCAGAGACTGTGTCCTTTTTCATTTTGCAAGTTGGAAAATTTGTGCAAAGATGGGGCTATGTATTCCCAGACGAAGAACAACAGGTGGAGTTTATCGCATCCAGGTTCCGGGGGAGTGCGACTAGCTGGTATGTAGCCCTTCATGATCTGGAGGCAGCGGAGTTGGGGAATGTAGATGACTTCATGTGGGCCTTGAGAAATCGTTTTGAGGATCCGGGGCGGCCGAAAAAGCTGAAGCCTTCCTCCGCACATTCAGACAAGGCAAACTCTCAGTGCGGGAGTACTCACGGGAGTTTCAAAGGCACGCCGTGAAAATTCGAGACTGGACAGATGCGGTCTTGGCCCAACAATATCGAATGGGACTAGCCGTAGACGTCCGCAATAATGTCCTCAGCTCTCAGCAACCCCGCACCCTCCAGGGTTGGATGGAGGAAGCCGAGAAGGCCGAAAGTCGCTTACGCATGATGAAACTGGATCTATCTTTGGGTAACAACCGTCCAAGTACTGCGGCAGGCCAGGCCAGACCCAAACCAATGTCCACCCCAAGTGGAATGAGGGATCAGCGTATGCGACAGGGGCTCTGCCTGCGGTGTGGGGAGAAAGGGCATTTCGCTGCAGCCTGCCCGAGAGGGGATCCCAATAGAGCCCCACCACAAGAAGAGCCCAGAAGGTGGACAACCCCTACCCCGAGGAAAGGTACAGCAGAACCACGCAACACGCGGGCTCTTTTTGCCAGCCCCGACCAAGCGGATGCCTTGATGCTAGAGGAGGAGAGCGAGATGCAGGGAAATGAAATGGTCCTGTTTGTGAATGGCGCTACACAGCAGGACCCAGCACCTGAGGCGCCTAAACTGGTGAGCAATTACCCCTCTCTCTTCTTTGTGACTGTTCTGGTGATGAATCTCGCAATGATGACCCACATTCGGGTTCGGGCCCTCATTGACTCAGGGTGCGGGAGGGATCTCATAAACCCGTCTATGGTTATGGGGTTGGAGGCAGCCGTGGTCCACTTGAAAGACCCAATAACTTTCACGCAGATGGATGGGTCTCCAATGAAAGAACCATGCCGATTTGAGACTGTTCCTTTAAGAATAGGCATTGGTGACCACTGGGAGCTACGCTCGTTCGTGATCGCCCCGCAAGCCCAGTTTCCCTTAGTGTTGGGTAGTCCCTGGTTACATGGACATAACCCTTACATTCTATGGGAAGAAGGGGATGTACAATTTATCTCCCCAAAATGTACGGGACACAAATGGGACCCAGGGTGGGGAAATCCCCCATGCAATGAACCTCCTCGAGCTTGTTTAGCAACGGAGGATCTTAACCGCATCCCTGAGGATTACCAGTATATAACAAGGGTTTTTGAGGAGGAGGAAGCTGATGAATTACCCCCCCATCGTAACTCCGACTGTGCCATTGAGATTCTTCCGGGCCAGAAGTTACCAAAAGGGAAAATTTATGCCATGAGCCCAAGTGAAAAGGAAGAACTGCGCCGTTTCATTGATAAAAATCTGGCCCGTGGATTCATTAGACCAGCATCATCTCCTTTTGCAGCACCTGTATTGTTTTGCAAAAAGAAGGATGGGGGGCTCAGACTCTGCACGGATTACCGGGGACTTAACGCAGTGTCTGCAACTAATGCCTACCCAATGCCCCTCATCAAAGACTTACTGGCAGAGGTGGCTAAAGGGAAAGTGTTTTCGAAACTGGATTTAAGAGATGCCTACTTTCGGGTTCGCATCAGAGAGGGGGATGAATACAAGACTGCATTTAATACCCCGCTGGGGCAATTTGAATACAGGGTGATGCCCTTCGGGTTACAGGGGGCACCAGGGGTCTTCATGAACTTAATCAATGAAGTGTTACATCCCTATCTATTCAAGGGGGTGGTCGTTTATTTAGATGATATCTTGGTCTATACCCCGGATCAGGAATCCCACACTAACCTTATGCGTAAAGTACTGGAAAAGCTCTTAGAGCACAAACTGTTTGTTAAACTGTCAAAATGTGAATTTCACCAAGAGTGCATTGACTTTTTGGGATACCGCATATCCTCTGCGGGGTTAGAGATGGACCCAAAAAAGTCCAGGATGTATTAATGTGGGAGCCCCCCAAAACCAGGCGACAGCTCCAAAGTTTCCTCGGCTTCGCCAACTTTTACCGTCAATTCTTGCCACACTTTGCCCAAGTAGCCCTTCCCCTCACGGAACTGCTAAAGACTAAGGGGAAGGGATCTAAGGCTTCGGCGCCAGGGGCCCCTTTGAATTGGACCTCGCAGTGTCAGCAAGCGTTTGAACAACTAAAACGGTTGTTCACGTCTGAACCCATACTTGCACACCCTGATGAGACAAAGAAATTTGTAGTCCAAGTAGACGCATCGGACACTGCTATGGGTGGGGTGATTTTGCAAGAGAATGCTCAGAAACAGCTACAACCCCTTGCTTATGTGTCAAGAAAATTTAACGATACAGAAAGATTTTGGCCCATTTGGGATAAGGAAGCTGCGTCTGTACGTTTAGCATTGATCACATGGAGACACTGGTTAGAAGGGTCCCAAATACCTTTTGAAATCTGGACTGATCACAAAAATCTTGAGGTATTGCGAAAACCGCGGAATCTGAATGCTAAACAATTCAGGTGGGCTGAATTTTTTTCCAAATTTCAATTTACCCTTCACCATTTCCCTGGGAAAGCCAATCATCTGGCGGACGCTCTCTCCCGCCTTCCCCAACATTTTTCTAAGAGAGTCGAAGTACGGGAGTCTATGTTCACCCCGGAACAGTTAGTTGGGGCAGTCGTAACCCGGAAAGCCAAGCAAGCACAAACGAACCCCATCCAGACATTGACCTGGGAAAAACAATTTCTATCTGACATCACCCCACAAGAAACAAATGATTTACAAGCCAGAGACGATGTGAATTGTGGTCCGAATGGCTGTTGGTACAGGGGAAATAAAATGTTTGTCCCAGAAGCTACCCGATCCCAAATCTTGCAGACAGTGCATGACTCAAAAGCTGCGGGGCACTTTGGATATGTAAAGTCCTTAAGACTTCTGCAACGTAGCTTCTGGTGGCCCCGAATGAAACAGGAGTTATCCCTCTATATACAATCCTGTCCAACATGCAATCGTTGCAAAGCCAGACCAGGTAAACCTCCAGGTCTCCTGCAACCTCTACCCACCCCAAGCAGACCCTGGGAAGTAATCTCTATGGACTTTATTACTGATCTTCCCCCTCTAAACAGATGACAGTCATTTGGGTGGTAGTGGATTTATTCTCCAAGCAAGCTCACTTTATACCATTCCCCAGTTTGCCAACAGCCAAAGTCTTGGCCAAAGCATTCCTTCAACACATTGTCAAGTTACATATGTTACCGCTCAAGATAGTCTCCGACAGGGGGTTCCATTTGTTTCCAAGTTATGGTCTGAGTTAATGACTCTAATGGGTATTGAACGTGCTCTCAGTACTGCCTATCACCCTGAAACTGATGGGCAAACGGAGAGAGTAAACCAGACGTTGGAACAATACCTGAGATGTTTTTCTAACTATCAACAAGACAATTGGGTAGATCTACTGCCATTGGCAGAGTTTGCGTACAACAACTCATGGCACGCTTCAACAAAAATGTCCCCATTCAAAGCGGCCATGGGCTATGATAGCCCCCTCTTCCCTTCTTAAAGCCTGTTGGAAATGGGGGAACAGCCTCAGCATGGTGTAAAACTTTCCGCAATTCTTGGCCCCTGATTGTTGAAACTTTGAATGAGGCCAAGGCACAGTACAAAAAACAGGCAGATAAAAAAAGGACCGGTGGATGGAAACTGCAACCGGGAGACGCTGTCTATCTGTCAACTAAGAACCTAAGGCTAGCGCAGCAATCCAGGAAACTTGCTTGGAAATATATTGGTCCTTTCAAAGTGTTGAGATGTGTAAATCAAGTAACTGTACAACTAGACTTACCTAAATCTCTTAAAGCAATACATCCAATTTTCCATTACAGCCTCCTCAAACCTGCGTTACCCCCGACTAAATGGCAACCTGAGATGTCGGCTCCTCCCCCCTTTGATGGTTGGCGATGAGGAACACTACGAAATTGCTGATATTTTGGACTCTAAGATTCTTCGTGGACAACTCCTGTACCTTGTTCAATGGGTACACTTTGGGCCCCAATACAGGGAATGGGTGAAAGTCTCTGATATCAATGCACCTGATCACCTGAAAGACTTTCACTCACGATACCCTAACAAACCTGGGGGCCCTTGTTCTCTCCTTCCTGAGTGGTGGGTGGGTGGTATTTTGGGAAGGGCAGAATGTCAGAAAAGATGCCTTTGATGTTTCTCACTGAATCCATTGTTTTATGTTCCCTACCCTGCTTTGCGCTTGCGTAGCTATGCAGGCAGAAACGTGGGAGCTTCTTCCCTGCCGCTTTTCCTTATCACGGTGGCCTTGAATGTAGGCTTTGGACTATTCTTGTTTAGCTGAGAATTTTCCAGTCCTGGGAAGGCAAGGGGAGGGGGGAGTAGTCTCCCGCTCATGAAGTATTTCTCCCGCCGGGAGTTCCCGCGCGAGTGCTCAAGTTTTATTCGCTAGGCGCTTTATTGCATCACACTATAAGTTAGCTTGCTCTGCTTTGCCCCCATTCCTGACAATGACCTCCTACTGTGGGTTTTAGCAAGATAATCCTAATAAAACCTTTCTTTGTGCAAGAATGACTGGATCTACTTGATTTTAAACCTGACACAGAGCTTAGAAGTAGGACTGGGATGTGAGACCATGGGTAAGAGATGGGTACAAAAGCCAGTAAAACCTTTCCCATCCCCAAACCTCAATTACTGGGTCCATATCAAAATTCTGATCTGCTGCTAGGGCTCTGAAGAAAGAGCATCAGCTCTGCAATAACGCTATCCTCACTGCAGGGTGTGGAAATGTTTGCCTATTCACAATACAAAGAGCAAAATCCTTATCTGAAATATTAATAAAAGCTGCTCTGGAATATGTCTTCCCCATGGCCTTTTTAAATCTGTGTGACTTAGATTGGCAGAAGGCTTTCAGGGTTCTTTGGCTTTCACTTTGCCTCTGAGACATTAGCAGCAGGAAGCACAGGATATTGCCATAATCGATCAGCTCATTGTTTTAATCTTTGGTATTTCAGGTGACCTGATTAATCTTATTCACAGGAAATGAAAACAGCCAAAGTTCTCCTTGCCTCTTTTTTATTTTTCATTTTACCTTCTTATAATTCCAGTGCAGAGCTAAGGTGAACAAATCAAGGGCTTGGGATATTTCATAATAAGACTGTTGTTGCTGCCCACCCCATTCCCAGCTAGAAGGAAGGGAAATGTGATTTCGTATCTACTTTTTAAAAGCACATTGTGATATTTTAACACTGGCTTTTATCCAGCCATAACAAATCTGAAGACTGAAGGGCACTTTGTATTCAGAAGAGAGAACAGTAGTGTTTTTCACCAACAACACTCTCTCACTGCAGATTTCCCCTGTACCCCTCATGCTATTTCTGATGGCCAGGAACAAAGCAGGGAAGGGCTAAGTGAGCTGCAGTAAGGGGGGGGGGGAATCCATGTTCTACAGTGTATCTCCATGGATACAAGCCATAGAGACCAAGAAGGATCCCTTGGTCTCCGGAAGATAGGAAGAGCCCTGATGGATCAGACCAATAGTCCATCTAGTCCAGAATCCTGGCTCACACAGTGGCCAATCAGTTCCTCTGGATGGCCAACAACAGGACATAGAGGCCAAGACCTTCCCTGATCGTGCCTCCTGGCTCTGGGATTCAGAGGATTAGTGCCTCTGAATGTGGAGGGTCTCCTCAGTTGCCATAGCTAGTAGCCATTGATACTCCATGAATCTATCTAATTCCCTTTAAAAGATGTTTATTCCTGTGGCCATCACTACATCCTCTGGCAGTGAATTCCACGTTTTAATCACTCTCTGTGTAAAGTAGTATTTCCTTTTCTCCATTCTGAACCTACTGTCCACCAGCTTCATTAGATACCCTTGAGTTCTAGTATTTTGGGAGAGAGAGAAGAGTGGGGTATCCATCCCATGCATAATTTTATAAAACTCTATCAAATCCCTCCTTAGTCGTCTCTTTTCTCTGCACTTTTTCCAGCTCTGCAATGTCCTTTTTGAGATATGGGGACCAGAGGATTCCACATGAGGCCACATCATAGATCTATACAGGGGTATTACAATATTGGCCATTTTGTTCTCATTCCCTTGCCTAATAAACTCTAACATACAGTTTGCTTTTTTCACCACTGCAGCACACTGATTTGACACTTTCATTGGGCTATCCACTCTGACCCTAAGACCTTTTCCGCTCTTAGTCTCAGCAAGTTCAGACCTCATTAGCCTATCCTTGAAGCTGGGATTTCTTGTCCCAATGTGCATCATCTTACACTTTGCCACAATGGACTTCATTTGCCACATTGTTGCCCACTCATCCTGTTGTGGTGTAGTGGTTAAGAGCAATAGTTGTGGAGTAGTGATTAAAAATGGCAGACTCTAATCTAGAGAACTGGGTTTGATTCCCCACTACTTCACATGCAGACAGCTGGGTGACCCTGAGTGAGTCACAGTTCTCTCAGAGCTCTCTCAACCCTACATACCTCACAGGAAGTTTGTTGTACAGAGAGGAAGGGAAGGCTGCTCTGAGACTCCTTCAGGTAGTGAAGGATGGGGTAGAAAACCAACTCATCCTCCTTTTCTTCTTCGTCATCATCGTCATTGTCATTATCATCTTGGAATTCTTCACAGTCAACCTTGGTTTCCACCATCCTGAATAATTTTTTGTCATCTGCAAACTTGGCCAGTACACTACTCATCCCTTGTTTTAGATAATTTATGAATCTCTTGTGGGATCCCATTGCTTACTTCCCTCCATGAGAAATACAAGAGATGTTACAATCAGCAAATCACAGAAGAGACCCCCTCACTTCTGCAGTACACCACATACCATGAAGTTGTGGACAAGTTTACATCAGGACCACACAGCATAGCATTCAAACAAGAATAAAAGAACATGAAAGACACTGCAGACTGGACCAACCTGAAAAATCAGCAGTGGCTGAACATAGCCTAACTCAAACAGGACACAGTATCTTATTCCAAAACACTGAAAGACTGGACAACACATCCAATTACCATGTCAGATTACACATGGAAGCCATTGAAACACAACAGGAAAGGAGAGAGTTTAAAATAAATAGGGCATGGTTTCCTGTCCTGAAAAACACAAAATGCTCTACATCTTACAACAGCACTACAGATAAGATTAGAATTTCAACAGCCAATCCATATGCAAAAGAACCTCCTCAGAAAAGCTCCTCCATTAGCATGTCACAGCCTGGGGAACTCCTACAAGATAATGACTCAGCTCTGCCCCACCTTCCTGAGTAGATATAAATTACATGCCTACCATTTTTCTGCTCACCTTAACACAGAGAGTACTCCATCTTTCTGTGTTATACCTCTGAGGATGCCAGTCACAGCTGCTGGCAAAACGTCAGGTACTACAATGGCAAAACCGTGGCCATACAGCCCTGAAAATCTACAATTAATGAACTCCAGCCGTGAAAGCCTTCAACAACATATTGACTCAGGAGTCTTTGGCAAGGTACCTTGTCAAAAGTCTTTTGAAAGTCCAAATATATAATGTCTACTGGGTCACTGTTGTCTACATGCTTGTTCACTTTGTCAAAGTGAGCACTACGGTCAGGGTCGCAAAATCGTCTGGCCTTAAGGATGCCAGGCTGGCTTTTTCTGTGGTAGCTCCAAATTGGTGGAATGATTTTCCAGAAGAGAACAAGGCCCTGCAGGACCTTTCACAGTTCCACAGGGCCGTGAAAACGGAGCTCTTCCACCAGGCATTTAGGTAAGGAGCTGCATTTCATCATTTATGCCCTGTGCCAATATTATTTCCTGCCTGAGTCCACTGATAGTGAAACTTACCATTGAATGTATGTTTTCATATGCACTTTACCACAGCTATACCACCATCACTATGCAAATTGTTTTTAATAACTATGTTATGTGTTTTATATTGATATTTATATTGTTGTCTTACTTATTGCTATGTTATGTAAGACGCCCTGAGCCTGCCTTGGTGGGGACGGTGGGGTAAAAATCAAATAAATAAATAAATAATAAAAGGTTGGTGAAGAAGGACTTCCCTTTGCAGAAGCCATGCTGATTTTCCCTCAGCAGACTTTGTCCCTCTATCTGCCTAACAGTTCTATCTTTGATTATAGTTGTTACTAATTTGCCTGGGACAGACATTAGGCTGACTGACCTGTGGTTTCCTCATTCTCCCCTGGATTTAAATCCCTTCTCTTTAGAGATATTTCTATTGTATTCTATGGGGCCATAGAATGCAATGGAAAGATTGTGCTGCCACTGCGGCGCAACTCCAGAAAGAAGGGGTTTAAACTTTAAACCCCTTCTCTCTTCACTTCCCACCCCCAGCCCACCTTGGCAGGCCGGCTGGGGAAGGGAAGGGGAGGCTTTTGATGATACTTCCCACCCATTTTTGCTTCCCCAGCTGGCCTGCCAAGGTGGGGTGGTGGGGAAGCCAAGAGAGAAGGGGTTTAAAGTTTAAACCCCTTCTCTCTAGAGTTGTGCCACAATGGCAGCTCGATCTTTCCATTGTATTCTATGGGGGGCATAGAATACAATGGAAAGTGGCATGACTCTAGAATGAAGGAGTTTGGGAGTGGGGGTGGGGCTTGCTGCCACCACCATTTGTCCCTGCTCCTGGGCTGTCAGAGCAGTGCTTTGGCGCACTCCAGTCCAAAAGACCCCTGAGTATATCAACTATCCTACATCTGAATTCCTTAAGAACTCTTGGGTATACACCATCAGAACTTGGGGACTTATTGGCTCTCAGTAGGTCTAGAACTTCATCTCTGGTCACCTCAATTTGGCTCAGTTCTTCAGCCTCCCTTCCTGAAAATAGGGGTTGTGGCATGGGTTCATGCCCCACACTTTCCACAGTGAACACAGAAGAAAAAAAGTCATTGAGTTTCTCTGCCATTTCCTCATCTTCCTTTAGCAATGCCTTTATTCCTTTGTCATTCAAAGGCCTCATTGCTTCTCTGGCTGTTTTCCTGCTCTGGATATATTTTAAAAATGTTTATTATTTCTTGATGCTTTTAGCAACCCACTCCTCAAAATCTCTTTATGCACGCCTAATTATTGACTTACATTACTTTTGCCAGAGCCCGTGGTTCCTCCTGTTAAATTCATTAGGACAGACCTTCCACTTTTTAAAAGAAACCTCTTTACTTTTTATAGCTTCCTTGACTTGTGTTGCTAATCTCGCAGGCCTTCTTTAGGCATCACAGTGTTTTTCCTAACCTGTGGAATGCATTCTATTTGGGCTTCAATTAGTGTGGTTTTAAATAGCTTCCAAGCATCCTCTAGGCAGGGACTTGACTCTCTATTCTCCTCATTTTTGTAAAGTTCACTGTTCTGAAATCACATGTTACAGTTTTGAACTTTAGGGGTAACTTTCCATTGACATGAATGCTGAACTTAATAGCATTAATAAGCATTAATTAACAGCAATGCTAAGATGGGATAGATTATCTGTTTCTTTGTATAATATATATCTTTCTTCCACATTAAAAGTCTCCTATGTCAATTTGGCACAACTCACTTGGATGTGACCATTAAAATGTACTGAACATTTCACTATCATAAACAATATTAGACCTTTTCAGACATTCTCAGTGGAAAGTTCTGATCATGAGATTCCCCTAGTTTACACTCCCATACCCCCAGACTGGAACATGTACAGTTCTCTCATTTGCTTCCATAGTCTGCTTTTTAGGGTCTCTAATCATGTGTCAACAGCCCTGTGCATGTAGGGCATTCCAATTACTGTGTGTAGACTGGGAATGTAATTTATTGCATTAGTACATCCCACTCCTCCTTAGGCACATTCATGGTACAAAAAGGCTATTTAGGTTCTTTGCAGAGTCAGGCAATTTCCCACAACATTTCTGCGTACCTGTAATTATTCATATTGCAGATACAAGAGCTAAACTCTGATATTCTTCTTGTTTTTTTAATGAAAAAGTGAGGTCCTGGTGAACAATCATCAGTGTATTCTAAACATGGTTCACTATGTGTAGCCTTAAATCCAGAGACTGGAGACATGAACCGAGAAAACAGATCTCTCTGCAAACATGTGAAAATCCTCAGGCTTATGGGGGGAAATCAAAAATTTGAAAACACAGACGCAGAGAGATATGCACACACAGCCATTGGAGGACTAAACCCTTTCAAAACAGCTCCTGCAGCTTTAAGGAATGCCCGTCTCAGTAGCCATTGTGGGAGTTGTCAGGGAACCACAACAGTATTGCCATCCTTCAAGCTTTGGTTTCTGTCAGTAAAAGGCAGGGAGAGGGACTTTTTTATTTATTTATTTTTTGCATTTATATTCCACCCATTCCATACATGGGCTCAGGGCTGGTTACAACATTTCAATAAATACAATAAAATTTTAAAGTGCATTGTAAACATATAAAATTAATAATCATAGCTTGCCATAGGGAGAATCCAGTCCATTGATGTAGGTAAGTATGGCCGGTTATCAGGGGATGGGAGACAGCAACCTCAGGGGGGGACCATGTGTGGACACCCGCTGCCTCAGCCAGAAGCCTGGCAAAACAGCTCCATCTTGCAGGCCTTGTGGAATTGAATAAGATCCCACAGGGCCCTGGTCTCAGTAGGGAGCATGTTTCACCAGGTGGGGGCCAGTGCAGGTCAGGGCTAGGCAGATATCCTTTGGGCCAGGGATTGCTAGGAGATGTTGACTCTCAGAGCATAATGTTCTTTGAGGCGTATATGGGAAGAGGCAGTCCCTTAGGTATGTTGGTCCCAGGCCATATAAGGCTTTGAAGGTGATTACCAGCACCTTGAAGTGGATTTGGTACTCAGCCAGCAACCAATGCAGCTGACAAAGCACATGCCGAACGTGAGCCAGCACAGGCGTCGACGTCAGCAGGCGCACTGCTGCATTTTGTACCAGCTGTAATTTCAAGATCAGCTTCAGGGGTAAGCTTGCATAGAGCGAGTTGCAGTAATCAAGCTTGGAAGTGACCATTGCATGGGTCACCGTAGCTAAGTCCTGGAGGGAGAAATAGGGCTTCAGCAGCCTGATCTGCCTAAGATGGAAGAATGCAGATCTGGCAACTGCAGCAACCTGGGCCTCCATAGATAAGGAGGTATCCAATATTACTCCCAGGCTCTTCACTGACTGGGTCAGCACCAAAGGTGCCTCTTTCATTGTGGGAAACCTTATGCCCACCTCCATACCCCCATGACCCAGGTACAGGACCTTCATCTTCAATGGGTTTAACTTCAATCGACTCTGCCACAACCATCCAGCCACAGTGTCCAAAGCCTCAGCCAGATTTCCAGGAACGGAGGATGGGTAACCATCCATTAACAGATAGAGCTGACTGTCTCTTTGAAGGAGGATTCATTGGAGCCAGCCCTGCCAGCAACTGTGAGGCAACTTGCATGATTCATCCAGGACTGGTTGCTTGTTACTGTTCAACAGCAACCACCCCATGAAAGCCAGCATGGTGTAGTAGTTAGAGTTTCAGACTAGGATCTGGGAGACCCAGTTTCAAATCACTTCTCTGATATGGAAGTTCACTGGGTGACCTTGGGCCAGTTACATGCTCTCCGCCTAACCTATGTCGCAGGGTTGTTATGAGGATATAACAGAGGAGAGGGGGATGATGCAAGCTATTTTGGGTTCCCATTGGATAGAAGAGTGGGGTATAAATGAAGTAAATAATAAATAAAGCTGAAAATGGGTGAGAGTAAAAGGTAGGTTGGTTGATGTGTGAAAAGGAGAGAAGGGAACAAGGAATGTTGACATATGGGATGGGGATAGAGCAGAAAGTGAGGTGGCCCTACAAATCCTTGTAGGTTCTCCACCATGCAATTGGGCCCAGCTTGGCAGCTGGTACCATACAACTGGCCCAGCACAGTGGTTGGCACCACACAACTGGGCCATAGCTTTCCTGTAGGGAGGCTGCCAGGAGGAAAAATGAGGGAAAGCCGAAGACAGGTGGAATATAGAGGTAGGTTGGCTGATGGGTGATAAGGTGAGAAGCAAGCAGATAAAGGGGCTGTGAGGGAAGGGAAAGGGAAATTGTAGAGAGAATCAGATGCCCACCAAAGCTCACAGAATCATAGAATCACAGAGTTGGAAGAATCATAGAATCACAGAGTTGGAAGAATCATAGAATCACAGAGTTGGAAGAGGTCAATAGCAGTCACCCCATGAAAGCCAGTGTGTGTAATGCATAATTCTAACACTTGCATAATTCTAACACCTAAGACTCTACAATATTTGCTGTGGGGAAAAAGGAAAACTCTCAGAAGAGTAGAAATAAATATATTATCAGTTACAAATATACTTTTAAAAAGTTTGTTCAAGAAGTTATGGGCTTCATCTAAATGGAAATTTTTTAAATGATTGCATTTACAGCCTTTATGGCCCACAGTGATCAACTTCTAATACCAGAAGTTGTTGAAAATGTGGTTTTAGAAGACCAATGTGCTGCCACTGTCATTATGTAACTTATACTAAAGATTCCTTCATGCAAATGACTTATCCCTCAACATACAAGCAGAATAGCTAAGGCATTGAAAGAGTGTTAATGTAATCTTGAGCATACAAATGACTAAAAATTCTTTACTTATACAAACTTCTAGTGTTATCAATTGCATAAGTGTGGAAGCAGGAAGTGTTTGTTATTCTGAAAATATATGATCAAAAGTGTGCGTGTGTTGTTAGCTGACACTGTGAATATCATTATAATAGGGAAAAATTAAAAATTAACAAATTTTGTAAATTACATATTCAGGAATGGTTCTATCCTGCTCAATTTCAAGCCAGTTTCCCACCTCATTACAGCCCCATTTCAAATGGTTTTTATTCTCACTGGTCCCGTATCAGTAATGCGTTTTGGCAGGTTTCAGGTTCTTTCCCTGGTAAGGTCAGTTAATGGGATCAGATAGCAGGTGATGTGACTATCCTTCTACCTGAGATTTTAGAGAGCTGCTACCAGTCAGATTAGACAGTACTGACATGGATAGAGCTCTGGTCTGCCTCTATTGAAGTCTGCTTCATATGTGGGCATATGTGAAATGTGTGTGCATGTCAGTAGGAAATTTTTAAAGCATAACTAAAGAGAGTGGCAACTGAAAACAAAAAAAAG
Organism: Gekko gecko; assembly: GCA_029375565.1. Classification (NCBI taxonomy): domain Eukaryota; kingdom Metazoa; phylum Chordata; class Lepidosauria; order Squamata; family Gekkonidae; genus Gekko; species Gekko gecko. The sequence continues at coordinate 88,084,212 of JAPDNY010000010.1, read as the reverse complement.
TTATATTTATAGGTAGATGAACTATGGTCACAAATTTGGTGTATGAATAACATTTGTGCAGTGTGTCACACACTGTCCTTGCTTTCTAAGTTTTTTTGGTTGAAAATGGGATCTTTTCATAACTCATTCTCCTACAATTCTCTTAATTGCAGATTATGTTCTTTTTGTTATTATGTGAACAGCTCCACTTAGGTTTTTATAGAATTTAATAAGCTTTATCATCTCAACTTGTCATCTGTGTAATGACACAGGGACCACTGGGTTTTTGATCCACACACTGCCTTGCTTTTCCACTGTCCTTGAAATGTTATATAAGTTATACAAGTTGTGTCAAGTTTTTATTCTTCTATTTCAAAGGAAAATATTCTTGCCATCCATATAAAACATTCTTACTGCCAGAACACAGTTTGAGTTCAGTGGTGCCTTTAAGACCACAAAGTAAGGTATAAGCTTTTGTGTGAATGCACTCTTCTTCAGATACAATGAAATGGAAGTTGCCAGTCTATGCATATAAGTAGAGGGTGAGCAGTAAATCAGCATACAACATAATGAAGATGTTCAACAGATTCAAGGACCAAACAGGAATAACAAGCTTAGTTTATATGGTTACCATTTGTTTGGGTTTAATTCCAGGCGGGAAACACAGTGAAGGAAATAAATATGTCAGAATTGGAGACTGATGAGCAGATGTGTCCTTAATTGTGGCATGCTGAGAGTAATTAACTGAGACCCTGCCATCATGCTCCATCCATCTCCTCTCAAGCATGGAGGTGGCCTTACAGCATCTTCTTTGAAGTTGGGCAATTGGTTGTGTAAAGTTATCTCCTTTGTCCCCAGAGCAGAGAAATACATTTCAATTTACAATTCCTTCCCTTCCAAGACATTCAATGGGTCACCTCAACGTAGCTGTTTCACTGCAAAGGAACTTCAGGAACAGACTAGAAAGGGGGATTGATGAGTTGCAATGGAATCCCCAGGACTTTGCAGGGTATGTTAGTTTCTTATCTCACTACAAACACTAGAGAGCCAGTTTGGTGTAGTGGTTAAGTGTGCGGACTCTAATCTGGGAGAACCGGGTTCGATTCCCCATGCCCCCATTTGCACCTGCTGATGTGACCTTGGGTCAGTCACAAGTTCTGGCACAGCTGTTCTCTTCAAGGACACTTTCTGTCAGAAGTTCTCTCAGCCCCACCTACCTCACAGGGTGTCTGTTGTGGGGAGGGGAAGGGAAAGGAGTTTGTAAGCCGCTCTGAGATGCCTTTGGGCAGTGAATCCAATCTCTTCTTCTTCTTCTTCTAACCTCATTCAGTCCTCACATCTGTATTCTCACCAATCCCCCAGAAGGGCCATGCATTGTCTTTATTTTATTTCTTATTTGGAATAGTTGATTAAAATAGTAGATTGTAATGTAATGTAATGAATAGTAGAATGTAATGTAATTTGGTAGATTGGAATGTATTTCTCTGGTCTGGGGACAGGGAGATAATTCTACACAGCCAGTTGCCCCACTTCGAAGAAGATGCTGTAAGGTCACCTCCATCCTTGAGAGAAGACGGATGGAGCATAACAGCAGGAAGTAATTGCTCTCAGCATTCCACAATTAAGGATACACCTGCCCATCAATCTCCAATTTTGACGTATTTATTTCCTTCACTGTGTTTCCCCCCAGAATTAAACCGAAACGAATGGTAGCCATATAAACTAAGCTTGTTATTCCTGTTTGGTTCTTCAATCTGTTAAATATCTTCATTATGTTGTATGCTGAGTTACTGCTCATTACCTATATACACGGACTGTTAACTTCCATTTCATTGTATCTGAAGAAGTATGCATGCACATGGAAGCTTGTGCCGTGAATAAAACTTTGTTGGTCTTAAAGGTGCTACTGGACTCAGACCATGTTCTGCTGCTTCAGACCAACATGGCTACCCACCTGAATCATTCTTACTGCCAGTCCAAGTAATAATTAAATTGCTGAAAGTGTTCTGAACTTGCTGTTAGGAACACAAGGAACACAGAGGTCTTAATAATACAGTTTTAATGGCATACAACAAGGTCAGGTTTATAGGACTGAAGCTTTGTCTGGCTCCTCAGCTGCTAGCTTTATGACCCACCTGATGCTGATTATCTGCTTCCTGCCCTTCAAGTCTCAGCTCCACAGCACAGGTATAATGGAAGCTATCTGTCATAATGACAAAGATAACAATCTGCAACAAAGTTACTTAATGGGTCCTGCATCCTTTCTGGAAATGCTTCTGCCCCACTCAAATGTCATGGTTCTACCCTGAACTCCAGGTGGGTAAAACTCTGCCTCATCCTTAAACTCCTTCCATCTTTCAAAGCATCTATTAGTTTTAAAGCACTGCCACCATATGAGCTATTGTGAGATCTGCAACTTTTAGCCTTTTGCCATAGTTTCAGCTTTACCTCCCCATGTATTACCTGATGACTCTTATTATACACAGTATACCATAGTATTATACACAGTATACCACCAGCTCATGTTTGCATGTACTTGCCAGTTATTTGATATGGGAGCTATCAATTGCAGTCCACTATCTCCATTGGCAAGGTTTTGCTTTTGCAGCTAATTTAGGGAAACCCTGTAGGGTTTTCAAGCCAAAGATATTCAGAGGTGGTTTCCCAAGCCTGCCTCTGTGCCACAACTCTGGTATTCCTAGATGGTCTCCCATCCAAATACTGACCAGGACCGACCTTGCTTAACTTCTAAGATCTGACAAGATTGGGTTATCCTGGGCTATTCACATCAGTGCTATTTGCAAGTACCTACCTTTATTTACTAGTTTAATTTCTCATCTGCATTTCTCATTGTGACTCAAGGAACAAGCTAGTATTTATGTAGCTCAAAACAACAGTGAAGTGGTTTGGGCTTAAAATAATCTATTCCTCAGAGAGAGAGAGAGAGAGAGAGAGAGAGAGAGAGAGAGAGAGAGAGAGAGAGAGAGAGAGAGAGAGAGAGAGAGAGAGAGAGAGAATGAATAGTTAGGCCTGCTGTTTTTGCCCTTTTGTGAGCCTGATTCTAACATAATGTTGAATCAAAAACAGCTATAAATGAAGAGATCAAAAGATGTCCTTCATAAATTTATCTATCTTTTTTCTCAGATATCCTGAATTGTCCCTGACATTGAGATTCAGTGAAGAAAAAAACAAGGGGTACACTTTCTACTAATTCCCTCTGAAACTCTTCAACCTGAATTGTAAAATTTACAGACTCTTGCAACAAACTTTTCTTACTTGAAGGTATATGTAGCAATTGTTCTAGGGCGAAAGAGTGGGAGAAATGTGCTACCAACACAGGACTAACAGCTCTAGCCTTACATCCTTCTACAACGTTCTCTTTATAAGCTTTTGTTTTTCTATGTGAGGATATCTCTTGTTCTAATACTATTCTTTAAAGAAAAGAACAAGTGCCATGCAAAAGAATAAACACAGTTCATTCCAGGTGGATCCCCCATTTTGCTCCCTCCCCCTTCAAAGAAAAAGACTAGTAAGGAAAGCTTGTAAATGGGGGAAAACAATTTATACAGGCAAAGTGGGCTATTTCACATGGTGTCAAATCAGCATATAGACTTAATTTCCCTAGGATATTATTCATTCCAATAGCATAATAACGTTTTAAAGGGATGAAGCAATTTTATCAATTAAAATAACAACATCTGCTCACTAGGAAAGTATAACACTTTCAAGATATATTGTAAATTGTGGGACACAAATTGATTACTTACATAGGCAATACAGGAAAATGCAACTTTCCACATACATGTTTGTTTTGTAGTCTGAGATTACAGTCAGTCCAAAGCAAATTTGGGTGTCAATAAACTGCACTGAAACCAATGCAGCTTCCATGTAATATTTTTATGATCATTGTGTAAGGATATTAAAGGCTATTTGTTTGAACCACACAGGAAAATGTCTCATTTAACTCTGTAATCACTATTTGCTGGAGTTCTATCTTCTAATGGATATACTAGTGTTGTAACTTGAAAAAATTAGTTTGTCCCTGACCCAAAAAATTGTACTGTTTTTAGACAGGAGTAATTTTAAAGAAAAAAGGTTGGATCCAGCTATACTTTCTGCTCATGAAAAGGGAAGGAGGAGTCTCCTTTGACCACCTAAGACCTCTGTGCTGAGAATCATGGGACCTTCATGTGCAAAGGCCAAGGGGACAAGTAGTATAGAGGGAAATTGTGTAAGATTGGTTCTAAAACAGGATGTATCTAACCAGATGCCTTCCTAGAGGACACTGTGATATTACAGCAACAGACATATCTGAAGTTCCATGTATGAAGATAACCATACGTGGGGGTAGCCAGCACCTGCACCTGGAGATCACCAAGAAAACCAACATCTCTCTCTCTCTCTCTCTCTCTCTCTCATCTTGATTGAATGTCTACATATCATCTTGAGCAGGCTCATTTTGAAACAAATTCTCTGATACATTCAACATTTCAATCACGTACTTTTTGTCCCATCCCCACCCCTAATGGCTTCAAACTAGTTACTTATAAGAATTAGATAAGTTGAAAAAACACGAATAATGTCACAATTTCAATTATATATACATGCAGTTCAAGAGCCAGGGCTCATTTTGAGCCGGAGCGGGCTGGAGCAGTGCTCCAGCAGTGATGGAAGGTGTGCCACCCCCTGCCTGGCCCTGCTTCTTCCTGAGCGGCCCCTTGACTTGCCAGCTCCTGTGGCTCTTGGTATCTCCTCTGTCTGCTTGCCAGCCAGTCCTGACTCCTCACTTCCTGCCACCCAAACCCCGCTGGGCCCCCATGACCTGTGCTGTGGCTGGGCTCCGGCATGCCCCCGGCAGCTGCTCTCTCATCGCTGCAGCTGGGGTACTCCATCTGTGCTACTCAGGTCAGGCTGTCACTCCCTTCCTGGTGCCACTTCCCCTGGCCACCCCACCACTGTCCCTTCGTCAACTGCAGGGACCTTGTAGATGCCCCCCCCAGTGTCAGCTGGTGCTCTGATGCATTGGCCATGGTGATCAGCGCGATGGACAAATACAGGGACTTGCCGTGCTGCACTAGCCTCTTCCTCTGATGGCCCCTGCTACCTCATCCTCCACCGCCACCACTACCTACAGTGGAGCAGGCAGCTGCTCCTCTGCCAGCAGCTCCCCTGCTCCTGCCTCTGCTGGACTGCCCCTGGGCTCAGCTTTGATCAACAGCAGCTCCACCTTGCAGCCCAATGGGAAAGTTCTGTGCAGGTTGGGGGAGCCTGGGCTGGCCCCTTGGCTAGGCGAGTGGAATTGGCACATACCCAAGAAAAATGATCAAGGCCTGGTGCCACCCTCTTAATTGGTGCAGCGCCTGCCTACCCACCTGAAATTGTCCCCTCCCCACCAGTCTCCTGCTTGTTTTTCTCACCTGCCTCTGCCTGTATATCAGGAAATTGAGTTGGCACTAACGTGGGTCTCCTTCCCTCTCTGCCATTCTATTGTTTTAATCAGAATCTATAAAGCTGGAGTCCATGATCCAGTACAGTGCTCACTCAGTCTTTCCTCATTCCTGGATGATTTAAGTGTTTCTCCCAAGCCTAGGCCACTTGTGATTTTCAGATCGCAAACTGTGCCTTTTTAAGTCCATTTCTAGCTTCCAAAGGAGTAAACAAAGGAATTACTGGTTAATAGCGGATTTATGGATAGCTATGGGGGCACTGAGTCTATTGAGTATTCCAACATCTTTTTCCTCAGTGTTAACTTGAAATTTTTTCCAGTTGGATGAATATACTGCCAGGGACCAATTCACATGTGGCGGTTAGCTGATGAAGCCAGAACAGGCCAGAACAGAACATCCCCCCCCCATAGCTAGTAAACCAAAACAGTCCAATGGCATCTTTAAGACTAAGTTTTATTCAGGTACATAAGAACATAAGAGAAGCCAATGTTGAATCAGGCCAATGGCCCATCCAGTCCAACACTCTGTCACACAGTGGCCAAAAACACCACGTGCCATCAGGAGGTCCAGCAGTGGGGCCAGGACACCAGAAGCCCTCCCACTGCTGCCCCCTCCAGCACCAAGTTCTCTATGAAGGCAGATCTCCACATTTCCCCCCCCCCATAGCTAGTAAACCAAAACAATCCAGTGGCACCTTTAAGACCAAGTTTTATTCAGGTGCACCAGCCTCTGTCTGTCCTCCACCTGTCGCAGGGCCAGGAGCCTCCCTGCCCCCAGCACTTCTCTGCGTCCCCTCTCCCCCCATAGCTAGTAAACCAAAACAATCCAGTGGCACCTTTAAGACCAAGTTTTATTCAGGTACCAGCTCTGCCTTCTCTGTGAGGGCAGATCTGCACATTTTCTCTCCCCCCTCCATAGCTAGTATTCCAAAACAGTCCAGTGGCACCTTTAAGACCAAATTTTATTCAGGTACAAGCTCTCCTTCCTCTGCAAGGGCAGATCTGCATGGTCTCCCCCCCATAGTTAGCAATCCAAAACAGTCTAGTAAAGTCTAAGTGGTGGGTGTTGCCTTCTGACACACTTCCGGTGATGTCAGGGGATGTAGCATATGCAAAAAGTTATGCTAATGGGTTATGCTAATGAGCTCCTTCACCTCTTTTTCTATGAAATGACCCCTGGTTAGATCCCAGGGGGCTGTGGAGATCATGAACAGATGCCTAGCAACTTTTGTGAGATGGATGAGGACTAAACAACTGAAATTTAAACCCAATAAAACAGAGATGCTACTGGTGTGGGGAGGAGGTTTGACTGAGTAATTATGATATATCCTGTTCTGGATGGGGTTCACAGCATGTGATGTGGTACATGCCCTGGTAACATCTACATTAGAACACTCCAATTATTTCTATGCAGAACTACCCCTGAAGACTGTCCAGAAGCTACAGTTGGTGTAGAATACTGCGACCAGAATGTTGACTGGAGTGGGTTGTGGGGACCAGGGCTCTTTTTGTAGCAGGAACTTCTTTGCATATTAGGTAACACACCCCTAATGTAGCCAATCCTCCAAGAGCTTACAGAGCTCTTCTTACAGGAACTACTGTAAACTCTTGGAGGATTGGCTAAGTTAGGAGTGTGTCACCTAATATACAAAGGCGTTCCTGCTACAAAAAGAGTTCTGATGGGGACCATATCACTGCAATCTTGTACCATCTATACTGGCTCCCAATTTGCTTCTGGATACAATTCAAGGAGCTAGTATTGACCCCTGAAACCCTATATTTTGATGTTCACCACTTCGGAGACCCTATGTGGGTGGAAAGCTGAAGTAGATTTTTAAAAAATAAATAAATAGACTGCAAATATAATAAAATAATATAAATGGCACTGTAGAAGCTGTTAATTGCTGTTGATTACTTCATTTTGAACCTGGATCCAGTGTGTATCTTTAATATTTTATATGATTGAAACATAAATAGATTGCAAGAGATAATACATCTTATAGGCACATGTTTGGGCTTCCTTTAGCCCTGCTGAATAGAAAATAAGATGTTGCACCAAGGTTGTGTGTTCAAATTAGCAATTTAAAATGAAAGACTTTCCTTTGATCTACCAGGCTCTTATGCAAGCATTTTCATTTCCCAGTCATTGTTCTGTCTACCTTTGCTTGGAAATGAACATTAGTTTTTTTGAATCCATTGACAGAGAATAGCCCAAATACATATTTTCTGTGTTATGAATAAATTATTTGATGGACAAGGTAAAAGGGGAAGACTCTGATTTATGGTTTTAGACAGGTTTTAGATTTTTGTAGATTGCTTTTCCTAATGAAGATAAGATTTGCAACATCACATGATAAAAGAAATCAGTCACTTCATGCCTATCCTTAATCTTAATCTAGAGAGCTTTCTTTCAACAGCAAGGCTGCACTAAAATGGTACAACAATTTACATTAATTGCCACCACCTAAGAAATTAAACAGATCTTTTGTTGAGGAAAAGAAAGAAATATCAAATGTAGGCTTTTCCATTTAAAGCTTCTGCATAAATTGTCATAATAAATTCCCCAAAGCATCCGGCTGAAATAGCTACAAAAATAAATTACTTCATAACATGAGAGAGGAGTGTAAAGCTCAGCCTCTCTAATGTCTTGATTGGTACATCATATTCTTTTATAACACAGAGGTTGTCCAGTAATAAGAAGTGATTCTTTCCCGGAAATTCAGCCCAAAGGAAATAATTTGTATAGCACATATGACTCCAAGAGAGATTCAGTAAGAACACAGAACATGGACTAAATTTGTTAGCACCTCACATGAAGCTAGCCCACACAAAGGTTCCTAAATGATGATTTGCCCATATAATTTTACTCTCATACTGCAAACATCCAGGAGATAGGCAAATAATTTTAAAGTATATATGCATCCTCAAGTATCAATGAATATTCTTATTCAAAACTGATTTGAGTAATTTTTGTTGTTGTTGTTCAGTCGCACAGTCAAGTCCGACTCTTCACGACCCCATGCCAGGCTCGCCTGTTTTCCGTCATGCTCCAGAGTTTGCTTAATTTCATGTTCGTTGCATCGATAACACTATGAGTAATTACTTCCTCCCAAAAAAGGAGAATAACTGGACAGACCCAAAGCGTATGTTTGAGACACATCTTGTAAATTACAATGTCAGCAATCAGACACTTTAATTAGTCCTTTACTAAAAAGGTGTTGTGGTGTCCATTTTAACCTAAGTTGCAGCTTGAGAGCCATAGAAACAACTGGTGTAAAGTTTAGGGTCCCATCCCATTGCTTTGGCAAAACAGGACAACCTAGCTCCTTATTCCGTTCATTTCTGCGTCTTTGCATATTGTATTTATTAATTGGCATCAAATGTTTATAAACAAACACTGTAGGCTTCATCTTCTGCCTTGATTCAAAGAGTGTTTCCAAGAATAAGGGAGATCCTGAAATGCTTAGTGCCGCATGAAGTGATATTGCAACCACTCCTTCCTCCAAAGCAGCTCCATGCCTCTCAAAAAGCTGGTCCTGGTGTCTACGGAACCCTAGACAACATACTGGGCAGGGATTTTTCTACCGATTGCTCCTGCTTGCTGCGGAATCGCCACACTGCATTCTGCCTCTTTCTGATTCTGATATTCTCATTTCTTTTTTAGGAACACTAATTATTATCCTGAAAATGGCAAGTTTTAATCTTTTAGTCAAACAGTTACCTGCAAAGCAGTTTGGAGTCAGGTAATTTGTGCATTAAAAATAGTATTAATAACTTGAGTGAAACATTGTACCTCACCTGCTGTAAACCGTAAACACGTTATGTCATTAGGTAATGCACCAAGGCTTTTTTAATGCCATAACAGCTTTATTTATATACTGTGCTCTGCATAATTAACTACTAATAAGGCTCTAACTTTCACTGCCGTAAAGCCTAAATATATATTCGTATTTCAGGAAAAATCATTCTGGGTGTCTCATTAATGCATTAAAAATCTCTAAAACTCTATTTTAATTAAAGGTTAAACTTCTTCTACCTGGAGACAATAGTGGGCCGACGTGCTCCTCAAAAGGAAGAGAAACTTTTTTTTGTTGTCAGTCAAGGTTAAAAACCAAAGTATATTAAAAATGAACTAGGGATGCCTGGTTCCTAGGGATATCATATTTCATATACCAAATACATTGTAAAGTTTTATCAAGAAGTGCCTTCTTAATGGAGTCCCAGGCAGTGAAGGCTGTGCTGCTGAATAATATGTATGTATTGGACTGATGGTGACAAGAATTTCAGGAAATGGATGCCTTCTTGCCAGCTCAAGTGTCTGTATGGTCCATAATGAATCTACAAAACTTGCCATTACAAGATGTGAGGATAGATCAATCAACAGCTGTCAGCCATGGCAGCTAATTGGAATTGTCATGTTTATTTATATACTAGGAATAAAGCCCATTGTGAAAGTAAATACAACAAGCTCTAGAAAGAGGCCCTGGGAGAGTGCCAAGGCCTTGGGCACTCAGGGTCAATTTGCTGTGGTGACCTCCACAAACCCCACCCTCTCTAGGCTCCACACCTGAAATCTCCAGAAATTTCCAAGCCTGGAGTTGGCAACCCCATCCCCTTCCCAGCTAAACATCAACCTACCATTATCTGCCCCTCTGACTGCAGCTGACTTCTGCCCTCCCTCCTGGAGATCAGTTGTAATTCTGAGTGATCTCCACCCCTCACCTGGAGATTGGCAACAATGGTTCCCCAGGAGAAAATGGCTGGTTCAAAAGGTGGAGTCTATGGCATTGTACCTGTCTGAGGTCCCACCCCTCCTCAAACCTCACCCTCTCCAGGTTCCATCCCTTAAATCTCCGGTAATTTCCCACTTGGAACTGGCAACCCTACCTCCTTTCCAGCCAATCATCAACCTACCTTTATTTCTCCCTCACTCTTCAGCTCCCATGGGCATATCTCACTCCTTAAGTTCACTGCCACCACTTATTGAATTGTCACTGCCTTTTTAGAGGGACAGTGAGACCCCTCTGGCTGAATCTCTCTATTTGGAGATGGAATCCCCAATCGTTGGGGGACCCCTGGAAAGTTGGCAACCCTAGGTTCTGGCTTTTCCTTACTTCCTTGGGCTACCCCCTCCCTTTGTTATTGTTCAGAGTGGGGGAGACTATGTGGTCAGAGCACAACACAGATTAGTAGCCCAAATAAAATAATTTATGTAACTATTTACACAATTATGGAGCACACACACACTAAATGAATAAGGCAGAACTGTAGGAGTAAGCACACACTATGAACCAACAGGGCATAAATCAACAGGGGTTAAATGCAATCCTCTTTCCCTACACACAATACTCTCTACCTGTGTAGGTTGTGGGCTCAGGAGTTTCGGTTTCGGCGGAGAGAATGGCGGCCACCTCTCGGGACGCTCCCGGAGATGGTTAGCCCACACAAGGTTGGGGGGGTCTTCATTCATGCGAAAGACCCTAGTGAGCCTTAGGCAAAGGCTCCGAACCGGGGCGCTTGGGGAGTAGCCTCTTTGCCGGCAGGTAGCCGGGAAATTGAGGCTTTCTCCCTGCCCCAGTCGGCCCCACTGTGTTGTGCCCGTATGGGAAGTAGCAATGCCACCGACTTCAAGGAGTGAAGAAGCAGCGGAATGAATTAATAAAAGAAGAATTGGCACCGAACTGTGAGTTGGAGATCTGCTTTGAAGCAGCATAAATGCACTCCCCCCCGTAAACGTATAAGCACATGGGAGGAGGGAGGAATCCCCACCCCCTTTAAAAAACAGGACTGTTAAAGGAAGAGTGAAGGGGGGGGTGAAGCAAAAAAGCAGTTTGGTAAAAGTACCTTTGGGGTTTTACTGAAGATTAAGAAGCCAGCTTGTCTCCTGGGTGTCGTGGCACGAACTTTGTTAAAGTAAACAATAAAAAATGTTGGGGCAGAAAAAGGTCCCAGAGAAGCCGGTAAAGAAGGGGGGAGGGACTTCCGGTCCAGGCAACCTCCCCTAGAGCCAGCTGTCAATCAACAGAAAAGCGAGCCACTGCGCCCTCTGCTGGATCAAATGCAGAAAATCAGCAAAACCCTTTGTAACATGGAAAGTGTTCTCAACAGTCAACAAAAACAACTAACAGAAACAGCAAAGAAAATGGAGGAGATCGCACAGAAGTGTCTGGTCTCAACAGAAGACACCAAGAAAATTAAGAAAAGGGTCAACAAATTAGAAAAACATCAAGATATGCAAGAAAAAATATTTTTTAAAAAATACTTTATTTATGCTCCATTTTCATAACAATAAAAACATACAAGAACAACACACCACATAATACACACCACACACAACAACAATAATCCAACCACCACTAACCAACTAAACAAACAAGAAAATATCTAGTAATTTTCAATTAGTTTGTGGTCACAATGGGTATTTTAGACTTTTTCCCAGCCACTTGTATACTTTTTCCCATCTATTTTGGTATATTAAATCGTCTCTTCCTAAAAGAATTAAATTTAACTTATCTAATTCAGCTATTTCCATAATTTTCTCCATTATTACTTCCCTATTAGGGGTGTCCTCTTTTTTCCAACGTTTTGCAATTTCAATTTTTGACATTGTAATTATAAAAGTATGATCCTTGCATCCTCTTTCCTAATTTCTACCGGTAAAATGTTGAGAAGAAAGGTTTCGGGCTTGAGTTCTAGCTTCACCTTAGTAATATCTTCAATAATTTTATTAATCATTTTCCAACACTTTTTAATTTTTCTACATTCCCACCAAATATGCATATATGTTCCTATCCCTTTCCTACATCTCCAACATATGTCAGGCACACCCTTGTAACACTTCGCTATTTTGTCTGGGGTCCAGTGCCACCGGTAAAACATCTTATATATATTTTCTTTATAACTCGTTGCTCTTAACAATTTTAAAGACCTCCATGACCTGGCCCATTGCTCTAGCGTAATAGTATGTCCAATGTCTTGCATCCAATGGACCATATTTGGTTTGATAGTTTCATCCATCATATCTTCTTCTAACAAGAACTTGTATAATTTTTTAATCAATTTGTCTGATGAGGAGAGCCATATTTTGTCCAATTGAGTAGGAGTGTTAATAAAGTTTATTTTTTTATCCTTAATAAACCTAGAATTCAACTGATTTTCCCCCCAAATAGTTAGTTTTGCCATTTTAATTTCTTGTATCTCTAGTGATTTTAATTAATTATTCTTTGTCAGCAGTGTTTCGTATGTTAATTTTTTATTCTTTTCATACAACGATGGTAGTATAAATGCTTCTAGCGGTGCAATCCATTTCGGGACTTTAGTGTAGTACCTATTTTTAATCTCTTTCCATAGTTTAATCAGTGGGCCTCTAAACACATGATTCCGAAAGACTTGTTGTTTCTTATCTATATTATACCAGATATGGGCGTGCCACCCCATCTATAAGTCAAGTCCTTCTAATTGCAAAGTTCTCTCTTCTTCTAATTGTATCCAGTCTTTTATCCAGCCCATTGCCACCGCCTGATAATATAACTCCCAATTTGAAAATCCTAATCCACCATTTTCTTTTCTCTCTGTAAGTAGCTTCCTATTAATTCTTGGTTTTTTAGCACGCCAAATAAATGTTCTAACCACACAATTCAAATCTGCTAGAAATTTTCTATTTGATATTATCGGCAGGCATTGGGCCAGAAAAAGAAAACGTGGGAGCACGTTCATTTTTACCGTGGCAATTCTTCCCATAAACGAGATATGTAAGTCATGCCACCTGTTGAGATCTGTTCTTATTTCTTCTAATAGTTTTATATAGTTATTTTTATATAAGTTTTTTATTATTATTCATCAAGATTACACCTAGATACTTAATTTTATCTGCTACTTGAATATTTGAAATATTTTGAATAATAATTATTTGCTCTTCAGGGCAGTTTTTCATCAGAATCTTGGTTTTCTTCATATTAATTTTTAGTCCCGCTACTTGACCATATGTCTGAAGATCTTTCCATAAATGTGGTAGTGATAATACTGGTTCTTCCAAGATAAACACCAGATCGTCCGCAAAGGCTTGTAGTTTATATTGCTCCTTTTTAATTTTCGTACCTGTTATATTTTTATTTCTCCTCACTAATTCATTTAGTGTTTCCAATCCAAAATAAACAATAGAGGCGATAATGGGCATCCCTGTCTAGTTCCTTTCTGTATTTCAACCTTATTTGTTACCTCCCCATTAATTATGACTTTCGCGTATTGTTCTTTATAGATAGCTTTAATTGAATTTAGGAATTTTTCTCCGCAGTTCCATAATTCTAGCTTTTGTTTTAAATAATCCCAGTTTACATTATCAAAGGCTTTCTCTGCATCTTAATTCTTCATATGGAGAAAGCAAATCTGACTCTTCGCTTTCAGGGCATAAAGGAAGAAGAGAAAGAAGATCTTAGAGCTATACTGGTGAATGCTTTGGCACCACCAACTGGCAGAGAAGCACAAGAATTAAAGGATGAGATGGATGTGACCTATAGAGCCTATTCCAGCTTTACAAAGAAAAATAATTTGCCAGCAGAAGTGGTTGTCAAGTTTACTAAGCAGCGTACTAGAGATCAGATTCTGCGTGCAGTTTCAGAGGTGCCCTTGAAGATTGGAGAGCAGACTATCAGAACTTTAAAGGATGTTCCATATGAAATTCGTATGAAAAGGAAAGCATATAAAGGATTGACCATGTTTTTACAAAGGCACCAAACCATTTATAAATGGTGCTTTCCCGAGGGACTGGTGTTCAAATTTAAGGACAAAAGAGAGAAGATTGACTCCATTTTCAAAGCTCAAGAATTTCTTTCTTTCTTTTTTTTTTTTTTTTGTAAAACTCTCTTAAAAAAGAGAGAATTTTATTCTTTTTTATAAGAAACGGGAAGGGTAGACAGATGGAGAAAGAGAAAGATGGAGTGAATTTTTTTTCTGTTAGTGAGGGTTAGTTTAGGTTAATAACCAATACCAATTTTGGCATCTATCATGGTTAGAAGATCTTCTTTTTAACTATTGCAAAGTCCAAAGTCACTCTGTTAATGCAGTTAGTAAAGTCCATTGGGGTTAGTAATTAAACAGCTCCTTCCAGATGTTACACGAACAGTCCTCAAAGTATCTTCTTTTTAAATCTCTTCCAGTTATGGATTGAGTCCATTTTAGCTTTGAAGTCTTCCGTTCCATCACCACTTTCCCCTGGGCTGCTGTCTTCTTCACTTATCCCAGTTTTGAATGCTGCATCTTCCTCCCTGCTGGCGTGTCTCTTCAGAAGTTTCTGTATTTTGAAGATGAAATCCGTCTTCTTTCTTTTCTCTTTTTCCTTAAACTTCTGGCCTTCAAGCTTCCAGGGCTCCATAAACTCTTCAGATGAAATTAGATCTCCAGTTTGTCGCCTGCTATGCTCAACATCCCCTTCTACTGGCAGAATATTTTCTTTTGTAAAAGCGGAATAGGCTTTGGGAGCCTTATCCACCTCTTCTTTTAACTTTATCGCTTCACTGCCAGTTAGGGGTGCCAAGACATTTGTCAAGGTAAATCCGAGATCTTCTTTCTCTTCTTCTTTAACACCCTGGAAACCTAGAATCAGATTCGATTTCTGTTCGATCTCCATCATCTTTCTAGTTGTTTCCGATATCTGTTTCTGTCGACTGATGAGAACACTTTCCATTTTGAACAGAGTTTCGTTGATTTTCTGCAATTGTTCCAGCAGGGGGCACAGCATCTCCTTTTCCTGTTGATTGACAGCAAGCTCTTGGGGGGGGCTGTCTGGACCGGAAGTCCCTCCTCTCTTCTCTTCCAGTGTCTGCAGGACTTTTTCCATTATCGACATTTTGTTTTTTTGTTTACTTTTAAAAAGTTCGTGCCGCATCCCCCAGGAAGCTAAGATGATCGCAGTCTTCCATGCAACCCCAACGGTACTTTCACCAACACTTTTTTTTCTCTCTCAGCCCCCCTTCGCGCTCCCTTTGTAGATCTTGCTTCTCAAAGGGGGTGGGAACTCCTCCCTCCTCCCAACGCTTATACGCATACAGGGGGCTCCGATTTACGCTTCAAAATAGATCTTCAACTCACGATTCGATGCTACTTCTTCTTTTTATGTTAAACCATAGCGCTGTCTTCACTCCTGGAAATCGGTGGCGCCGCTAAGTCCCATTACGGGCACGCCGCAGCGGGGCCGATTGGGGCGGGGAGAAAGCCTCAATTTCCCGGCTGTCTGCCGGCAAAGAGGCTACTCCCCAAGCGCCCCCGGTTCGGAGCCTTTGCCTAAGGCTCACTAGGGTCTTTCGCACATGCGAGGACCCCCCCTAACTGCGCGTGGGCTAACCGCCTCCGGGAGCGTCCCGAGAAGCGGCCGCCATTCGCGACGCCGAAACCGAAACCAAAGCTCAAGAATTTCTGAAGAGGCACGCCAGCTCAGAGGAAGATGCAGAACTCGCCAATTGGACAGTGTTAAGCAGCGAAGAGGACAGTGGCCCGGAGGAGGGAGGTGCCGGAGCAGGAGACAAGAAGGCAAAAGAGGGCCCATCGTATAATCTGAGAGACTTAAAAAGAAGACACCCCAAGATATAGCAGCTGTTCGTGAGGCGGCAGAAGGGAGCTGATCAACAACTAACCCCAAAGGACTTTACTAATTTAACTAATAGATCTATTTTGGACTTTCAGTAGGATGAAAAGAAGATCTTCCAACCACGGTGGAAACCAAAAACTCTACTTGTACTAACTAAAACTAACATTTTAACAGAAAATTCACTCTAAATCTTTTCTTAATCCATCTATATACCCGACCCTTTTTTCACAAAAAAAAGCAATAACATTCTCTCCATTTTAGGAGAGGGGTTTTTTTGTTTTTTTTTAAGAGGTTGTGGGCTCAGGATAGGCTCTCTCCTTGGACCTGCCTCTGGCTCTGTTTCAACCCAAGCCCAAGACAGCAGGGAAACTTCCATTCATTCCCCAGTCCAACCAACTGTGGAGTGGCTGAATCTCTGCTGCCTCCCAGGGTTCCCCCACATCTGTGGCTTGTGGCCTGGACAGCCTGGTTAGCACAGGCAGCAGGAGCCTTTCCTAACCTCCTGTATGATGAAGACTGCCTCCTCTTGGAAGGGCTGGAGTCTATACTGATGCTGCCCTGCCTCCTGGGACAGTATCTCTTTTCCCACATTTTTTGGCCTTGGGGAAGCTGGGAACTGTAGGCCAGCAGATGAGGAAGCCCCATTCAACCCAGTGAGTGATACCCTTGTAGGACCTTCTCTGGAACTACAGCTCAATTAAACCTTATAGGGGAACATTTTAAACAAACAACCACACAGATGGCAGCCATCTTACAAACACAGCTAACTGCCATATCTTTACACCTTCCAACAGCCACTGAGGGAAAAATTAAGTCCCACACAGGAGGCAAGCAGGAGAAGCATCTTCGTCAAGAGAGAAAGCTGTTTGCAAGTAAATCTGACAGGCCACAGTGGTTGAAGGGGGAGTGGGCGGGGAAGAGGAGCAGACCCAGCACTGGACCAATAGCATGCGAGTACTCTTGAGTGGCAGCTGATGGGCCAATGGCTGAGGGAGTGCATGGAATGTTGCCATGCAAAAACTGAATTACGTATAAGGAGAGATTTAATACCACATTTATATATTTAATTTATATATTTAATACTACGAATACTAATTAAATATATTTAAAACTGTGGTCATCAAAGCACTTCACAATAATAAAGCAGTTGGTATGTAGACAGTATCACTCTGATAACAGTGAAACTGTTTGGAAGTGTCTCTAAACATTGGAGAAGATACTTGTTGAGGACTGAGATTATTTCTAAAGCAAAGAGAGATGAATGTCTTCTTTAAGCAAACTGTCTCTGAAATACCATGTATGGTTGATGATGTCAGATGAACCCAAACTGATGATAAATCACTACAGTTCCTAACACTGCTTCTCCTCCACAGTGGTAGTAGGAGTTGAAAGGTACCAATGCTGGCTACAAAGTGTGGGCAAATGTTCTTCAGAGTCTTCTGAAAATAGCAGTACTGAGAATAAACCAAAAAGAAGGAGTTTTGATGTCTGTTGGCTTCCAAGAAGCACCTGATTGGCTGCAGCTAGAACAGACAGGTTTTTAGTCCAATTCAGTAAGGATTTTTTTAATGATCTTGCTGCCTACCTCCACAGCTGTGAAGTTTCTGATCTCCCACAGGCCTTTGCCCCCAATATGTTACTTTTGAATACTGATGTACAGTACAAAGTGAGGAAAAAAAGTTTTTCAGAGAGCCCAATATGGCACTTTCACTTGATTTACTAATGAGGGAAATGAGAAAAAAAGTCTAAGTGGCACTTGCAAAAAAAAAAAAAAGGCTTTTAGAAGCTTTTACCCCTTGTCAGAATGTGTTAGCTCCTCTTAGCACATTTTTGACTGGCTTGATCAGGGTGAGTTTGTTGACCACACTGCTTAACCACAACTGTAAATCACATTTTTTCACATATTTAAATTAATAACTACCTATGAACTGGTGATAAGAATTCTGCAGCCTTGTCATTGCAGTTGGGGGTCCGAATGGGATTCAGTTCAAAAGAGAAGGATTTTCCAGTAAGCCATTTTCTGTAATGTATTTCTGGCATTCATTTCTTGAGTTGGAATAGAGATTAATACCTGCCTGCTGAGCCCTGAAGCCGTGACTTCATCTCTTCCACCTGACTTTGAGCAAGAAAGGTGCAAGCCAAGTTGCCAAATGTGGAACAGGACAGCATTGACAGCAGTTTGATCCCCTGACAAATTCCAAATCCCTGCTCCTAGCTAGGTAGACAAGAGAGGTTATACATACATTTCATACCATTCTTCCCCTGTAATTAATGCCAGCTTTACTAGCTGCAATAATCCTTCTAATATCTTGCCAAGTAGAAAATAACAGGTTCACTCTCCATGATAAGTAACTGACGGCAATGGTTTAACCCATACTGGGAACTGTTCATTATTATCAATTGCAGCACATTTGCTATTAGCAATCAGAGAAGTCCAGTTTGCAAACAAAAATCAAGCCCTTGTCAATTTCATGAATGAAGTCTTGGAGGTTCGGTGCAAAGATACAAACCTTTTGATCCACCTCTGTGTATTCAATTAACAGTGAATAATAAAAGCAGTGGAAATATGTCTTGTGTCTAAAAGATCTTAAGAAGAATGGAGCTTATGGTGGTGTTTGTACTCTGTCTTTATGTGGAAATAAGTCAGTGAAAATAGTTCTGCTTCCTTGTAATCGGATTTATCATTACACATTGAGTAGGTTTTGTTAATTAATGCATTGTCTTGCTAGAGCACATTTTCTTCAACTAAAGGCTGCTTTCTAACATTAGGTGTGCCAGAGGGTAAGACTACACAATTTAATTCTCCACTTTTTTTAAATGCTTTGTGACTTGTGTACATCCAGAATCATTTAGTGTTAATTAAATCTTCAGTTTCCCACCTTTTTTCTGGCAAGACTCCTGTGTTGTTATCAGCTGCATGACAGAATGAAATTCAACAGATTCGGCTTCTCCTGTTGCATAGATGCAGTGATGCAAAACGTAACACCTGTTTGATGAGGCAACATCCATGCTGGTCCCTCATTCAGTTGGGCTTTCTTGTACATAAACATGATTAGGATTAATTTACAGCACAAAGGAATCAAGGTCTTAATGAGGGATTAGCAACTTGGGTACTTATACTATTCATTTTCTTTGTCAATGGTTTTGATTTTCTGCTTTTGTGTTGGTATTATTGGTTCATTTCTATTTTCTACATGTTTCATATGGCATTTATATGTAGATCATTTATATGTATACAACAATTAAGGTTGTATACAGCTATTTTCTCTAATTCCCTAGCTCTAGTCAGCCATGAATGAGCAGTCTGGGGAGCTTTCTTCCATTTTAGATGCTTGAGGGTGCTCAGCAGATTTCCCTAGTTCAAGGCAATAACCTACATGATCTTGAGCTACCACACAACTTGCTTCCGAGAAAAGCTGGCAACCCTCAGAAGTGACATCACAGCATCTGCATCAATCTAGGAATTCCCCTAATCTCAATGGTAAAGATCATAGCGATCTGGAGAAGTCCCAAGAGTATCATGGACACTGTTCCATTAAACAAGTGTGGGGGATGCAGCATGGAGGCAAAAGTTGCCAGGCAACTCATAAGGCTACCATAGACACCAAAGAAGTAATATAGCTGAAGGCCATGCTGCCTTAACTGACTGGAGAAAGAATAGCCCATAGATCAGACCCACCACTTGAGGTCTAAGAAAGCACTCTGGCCTGTTCGATTCCTATGACAAGAGATGGGACTTCCAGGTTGCCATTGGCTGGGAACTGAGGCTTCTGGCCATGCTCCTGCCCAGGGCTCAGTGCCATCGCTTTATGGAATGGTGGGATGGGCAGGAGCTGGACTTGCCATTGCTTGTTACCAAGAGGCATATGACTCTCATGGGATGTGTTTTCCTCAGCCCTTGTTATTAAATTACAAATGAAATAACATTTCAAATACTTTCTCAAATTTCTTATCATAATGGTAAGAAACTTTTTCTAGAATACTGAAATCTTCTGTCACCCCTATCATGCCCCTCTGGTTGTTCTTTTAAGGCAGTGCAGTTGTGGGATGGAAGCTGAGAGATAGAGGCCGGGACATCCTAAGGTCGCCCATCCCTTGTCATTGCCAGGCATACTCTTGGAGCAACTCCTGGAGGGCAGTGAAGCAGTAGTGGGGAAGCAGCCAAGGCAAGAAGTGAAGCTTAACTATTCCAGGCTGGCCTCAGAGATGAGGAGTGAAGCAACCACTACTCCACAAGCAAAGGCCCCACCCAGTCTGACATAGAGAACCAAGGGCAAGCAGGGATGCTACTGCTACCCACAACAAGGGTAGAGAGGCAATCAGTACCTTGGTCAGAGAACCCCTAGCCACCATTCCTCAGAGATTCTACCTCTCCTGTGGATTGGGCTCTGCGCAAAAGTCCCTGCAGTAACTCCACTGTCTTGGCAAGGGGAGGCCAGAGGGAGGCTTCCACCTTCCTACAGTGGTTGCAGCCCAGGCCACTGCTGCCTGATTTGAGATGTAGTGCGCCCAGTGGCAGTGAGGAATGGGCAGTCCAAATCTTCATCCCCCACCCTCTTTCCTGCTTGCACTCTAGAACTGGCTTCAAGGAAGAAAAGTGGGAGGAAATTCAGTGATTGCTTGCTGCTGCCCAGCCCCCCACAGAGTGATTGACTTTTGCCCTGGGCCCCAGAATCACTAAGACCCTCAAGTTCAAGATCACATACAGAATTGCAATCTATATGACAATATCTTGACCTGGAGCAAACAGCAGTAATTTAAGAACATAAGAACACATGAGAAGACAATGTTGGATCAGGCCAATGGCCCATCCAGTCCAACACTCTGTCACACAGTGGCCAAAAATACCAGGTGCCATCTGGAGGTCCACCAGCAGGGCCAGGACACTAGAAGCCCTCCCACTGTTGCCTCACCTCCCAAATTTCTGTCATTACTACCTGCTACAGTCAAGAAAATGATTTCCAGGTTGCCATGCACAGTCCTGTTGATACAGTTACTTCTCCACAATTCTCCTCACAAGGGAGACAGCATTAAATACAAAGCACTTATTTGAATGTTTGAACCACTTGCTACTTTCTAATGTAACTTTATATTAATAAGGAACCATAGCATGCTACATCCTTTTAATGTCAATATGCATTTTTGTTTCAGTCATCATTTAAAATACTCTTTTCCTGACCTACTTAACATGCCAAGTGCCTAAAATATCTTATAAAAGCTTTCCCTAATACTCAAGCAGCTGAAGTTATCATAAATGCTTAGCAGCAGCTGATTTTCCCTAAAGATGAAAATCCAAAGAAAGCCAACTTAATTAAGAATTAATTCCCTTTAAGCAACCGCCTGAAGTGTTCATTCCCACTTTAGTCCCCAATCAATTATTTGTGATATGGATTGATTTACAAGAACATGGTGGGAGATTAATTAAGATGACAAGAGCAATCTCATGTATTGGGTTAGAGAGAGTCTCTTCTTTCAGTAATAAAGTAAATTTACCAGGTAAATTTGTTGGGCGGGGGCTTCCATACCTTTAGGAACTACCCAGGAGGTAAAATACAATATGTGAAGCTTTCATAAACATGAAGATACAGTTTTAAGAAAAACTAGATCCAAGTCCAGTAGCACTTTAAAGAGCAACAAGATTTTCCAGGTATCAGTTTTAGAGACTCAAAAATCTCTTTGTCAGATAAGGTATAACGAAGGGTATTGAAATATGGCATAGAAATGTTTTAAAATAATTAGTAGAGGGGTCCCCCCCCCTGCCACCACTAATTCTGGCCTAAGCAGTCACAAGATCAACCTTATTTATAACACCACACCCAAGGAACAGCAGGCAAAAAACAAACAAACAAATTGAAGGATATATTTTTGAAAAATCCTGCTAGATCTCTAACTATGATTAGTTAATCCTATGTTGTTCTAGCTAAGAAGATCAGCAGATCTGGGCAAATGCCTGCATGGGAAGGCCAGAGCCCATTTTAGCTTCTCTTTGGTCCTTTCTGCATTTGCCTGCCACTCCAGATTGTCTCAGTGTTCGAATCCAGGCAATTTAAGTCCACAGCAAAGCAGCATCCAAAATAACCCAGGGCAACAGCTGAAGGGCGGTAATGTAATGCAGAATGGGGGGAAACCCAGAATAAAAAGAAGTTTGAACTCAATTTTAGGGCAGAATGGGGGTGGGGAAACCTGGATTAAAAAGAAGGTTGCATTCAATTTTAGTGCAGAATTGCTTGGAGGACACCGTGATGAATATGGATTAAAAGGAGAGTGCAGAATCCGGCCCCACTGGAGGCAGCCAACAGCATGCCTCCTGGGGGCCGCCTTTGCCTCCTTGTTAGGAGGAATGGAGGAAGGGCTGTGGTGCAGCCTCAACTCCAAAAGGGGGAGCGGAGCCAGTGCGGTTATTAAAGGCTGGCTCTGCTTTACCCCAGGCAGTTGCTTGACTCGTGCTCAGCCCACCTGCCCCGTATGTAGTGTAAGCACAGGTTGGTTGCCCTATTTAGCAGGGGGCCGGGTAGGAATTTTTTGTCCCCTTCTCTGATTGGCTATTGAGAAGGGGTCTTTTTTGCCTACCCTGCACTGCTGCCAGTGGATTGAGGAATTGGTTTGGGATGGTGCCTTGGGTTAGTTCTTCACTTTATTAGGGCAGAATTAGGTTTAAATAAAGTTCAGCAGCTACGTAAGCACCAATCAATAATCCCTGGAGGGGTAGCGGGGTCTGCGGGATGAACCCTATGGTCGTGCGGCCAGGGATGAGGCTTGCAGACTGCCTATGGGGATAGCCATGACGGACACTCAGTGCTGGCCATGTGGTGGTGTTTTAGGGCTCCTGAAGGCACATCCCAATCATTGGCTCGGCTGGGTTTGCAAGCGACTTACAGTTGGCTCCAACCTGGGGCCTTGGTGTCTTGCCTTTTATACGGTTAAGGATGGGGTCAAAGCGACACCAGGCCTTGACCGGGGCACTGTTTCATGTTTGCCCTTGCCATTACTTTTATATGCTAATAAAGTAGCCTTATTTCATCCAACCTTGGTTGTCTGACTCCTTCTTCCATCTGAGAGGGCAAAGGGCCTTTGAAGTACCACCCCAACATTAGCTGGTCCCCACTCAGACTCAACTAGTGATGCCTGTTGCTACATTTGAAATACAGGGGCAGGCACAAAGCTATCCATGGCTCAAGCCTTCAATGAATACCCATAAAACTAAAGACAAACACTCTTATTGCTTGACCTGCTGGGCTATTTCAGGTTTGAGTTTTTGCTCTCAGCCATCTAAATGACACAGTATATATGCTAGCATAGGGAAACTTTGGCATAGATCCGTATCGCTTAATACCAGCGTAGCATTGATTTCAATCCATTACTTAAAATGGCTTTATAATCAGATTTACAGAGATAGTGATGGTGTCAGAATTTAGCCGACCAGGATGTAATAAAAGATTGCCTTTTGCTTTCCTTTCACAATACAGTGATTGATTAGATAGTCCTGGAGGATCTTTCAGATCCTGTCATGTTGCTGCTGTGTCATTTGCTTTCAAACTTAGACAGCTTCTTAGTAGAGACCTATAAATGTCATTTGCTGCTACCAACACAGACAGCTAAGGATGCCTCTTGAATAACTTGAGAGTCATCAGTTGTCTGAAAGAGTGAAGAACTGGTTCATGATTAATACATAGCTCAGCAGGCTAATGCCCAATTAGATGTTTTCTCCATTCATGGATTTTTTAGAACTATTTACAGTGATCTAGTGCTATTTACAGAGAGAAAGCCTGTAGTTTTGCACGAATGTTGTTGTGTTCATATAATTTAGCAAGTGACACATTAGTTGCTGATTCTGGAATCAGTATTAAAGATCTGAATGCATATCTTACCCGGAATGCTGTACTGAAAATGTTACCAATATGGAGATATTACTGATGTGAATAAGGTTAATAATTACCTCCTCCCTAGTTCAGAATATATATATATATATATATATTTGCTTGAAACATTTGACTATATTACAAAAAAGTGTCATTTCCCCTGAAAGTCAATATCTGGCTTAATGAAATGACATCCCCCCCAAGATTCTGCACATGTAACTGAAAAACTGAAAAAAGTTTACTAATGGGTACTAAATGAGAGGCCGGGGGGGTGCAGAGACATGCCAAAATGATGTCCCACAACACCGTGACATCACTTTCAGCTGCATAATCAGAAGTAACATGACTGCTTGCAGGGTGCCCCAGGATTTTCCTGAAATTCTATTGTTAAAACCATAGGATTTTAGGGGAATCCTAGAGTGTCCCATGATGTCATGATGCTACTTTTGATCTATGCAGCTAGAAGTGACCCCCCCCCCATTTCTCAATTTCCCAGTCAGAAAATTTGAATTCTACATATTTTGAATGAATCAAACCTTGTCTTAGAAAGCATTTCATTAATTTAAAAAGTTTCATAGGATTTTTTTTAGTACTCCCCAAAATTTCCATTGGAAAAAAGAAACCTTGCATCAGACATTCTGCTTATATTTGAATGAGTAAAACTTTGTCTTGAAAGTATTTCATTCATGTCAGAGATGATTATTTCATAAGAATTTTTTTCAGTGGTGCTCAAAATTTCTCAATTTCATCGCTGGAACAATTGAAAAAAAAAGTCCTTCTCATCTCTAGAGCAAAACAAATATAATTCTTACAAGCAATTCCTCAGCTTCTTATTTTATGTTGTTACCCAACCAGGGAAGTGACTGGGCTTGTCAGGACTAGGGTCTGAGTAGTTTGCTGTTCAGAGGTCTTGTTGTGTAAAATTAATGCAACATTAAAACAGTCAAAGAATTGTCTGCCAGAATTACTTTTGGGGATCTGAATCATATAGAGTGTTCTTACACCTATGCTGAATGTTACCTGAATCATGTCTGTATTGAGGAAAGCTTCTTAAATGACCTTTGGATAATCTACAAAACCAATAACTTGCTTTCAGGCAATTTTCACATGGTGCTCTTCATCTGTTCCTGCTTTTTGATTTGGAGGTGTCTGCAGATAGTAGATCATTTCTCTGTGTGTGCATCCAGCTCCGTCCAGGTGTACAATTTTATGATTCTGTTAGATTTCAAAAGCACTGAATCAGATGAGAATATAATCCTTCAATTTGGACTAGAAAAATGTGGACACGTCCTCCTATCTTTGGGAAGGGGTGAAGGTTTCCATGCTTCAATGATCTTTTATTGTCTGTGATATACTTCTATTAGGACTGATGTTATAGGTGACATTACAAATGTTTTCTTTCAAGGGTACTTTAACATGAATTAGACCCCCAATATTTTTTCTGTTTAGAGAGGTGAGAATTTTCTAAATTATTCATCTTGACCTTCACATAAATAGGGCTGAGGGAGGGAAGCAGAACTAATTCTTTAAATTATATATGCTCTTTCATGTCAGAAACACAATTCTCTTTTAATTGAGTGTCTTTCTTTGGCTGCAAAAGGAGGAGAGGAATTTTATATATTTTCCCATTGGGAAAGAAGTAGCTCTTCCTTTATCAAACTCATTTCCTCAATTAAAGGCCTGTTCTGCTGGGATTTTTAATGATAGGCAAATGAAATCCATTATGACTTCTTCTCCATGATCATTCTGCTCCCTTATCTGTTTTGTCTTGAATATTGTGAAAATATATAGAGTGAAATACATAACATAAATAGCAGGTATTATTTCTAGATATTTTTTCACAAGCCAATTGATTTGGGATCTGATAGCTCTGCATGAACAAGATCCATTCATTTCAAGGGGGAGAATGTGGTTGATTGCATTAATGGAATACTGCCTGATATGGACAATCGTAGTTCTGAGTTATCCTTTTTTTTCTCCTCCCCTATTGCATTGCCAAAAATATTGGGAAATTGAAGTAAAGTTGCAAAATTTTAAATCAAGATAGTGTCAGGAAATAGTACTAGTTCAACCTTGGTCTTTTGGTCTCCTTTATGTCTGAAGCATGCTCTCCCAATATTTACCTAGTGTTTCCCCCAATATTTACCCTCTGTGCCTTCAAATGCTCCTGATCTTTTATTTATTTATTTAAGCTTTTATTCTGCCCTTCCCATGAGCGGGCTCAGAGATGATCATAACAAGTCCACAATAGGAATTAAAACACTTCACAATAGTTAAAAGAGTTAAAAACAAAAGCTATGACTGGGGGACAGATAGCACTGCCATTCAATACAATAGTTTTGAAAACTGGAGCCACTAGGCCATAAACCAGACTGCAGGACTTCACCTGATGGGCCATTCAAAGATGGAAGCTTTAGCAAGGGAGGCCTGTAGATGAAATAATTGTACACCTGCTGTCTTACCCAAGAGCCTGGAGGAACAGCTCTATTTTACAGGCCCTGTAGAACTGTAATAGGTTCCACAGGGCCCTGATCTCTAGTGGGAGCATGTTCTACCAGGCCGGGGCTGGGGCCCTGGTTGAGGCTAAATGAACATCCTTTGGGCTGAGGACAACCAGTAAATGCTGGTCCACTGAGTGCAAGGCTCTCCAGGGCACATACGGGGACAAGGCAGTCCCTCAGATATGTCAGTTCCTGGCCACACAGGGCTTTGAAGGTCAGTACCAAGACCTTTAAATGCATCTGGTAATCAGTTGAGGGACAATGCAATTTGTGTAGCACCAGATGAATGTGTGCCTGCAC
This sequence comes from Gekko gecko, assembly GCA_029375565.1. NCBI lineage: Eukaryota > Metazoa > Chordata > Lepidosauria > Squamata > Gekkonidae > Gekko > Gekko gecko. The sequence continues at coordinate 88,057,545 of JAPDNY010000010.1, read as the reverse complement.
AGGTGACACAGTCAGCAAACGGGCTGCTGCATTTTGCACTAGCTGGAGTTTCTGGATCAGCTTCAAGGGCAAGCACGCATAATGCTAGTTACAGTAGTCAGGTCTGGAAGTCACCATTGCATGGGTCATTGTAGCCAAGTTCTGGGGGGGGGGGTAGATAGGGAACCATTTGCCTGATCAGCTGAAGATGATAGAAGACAGATCTGGCAACAGTGAGACATCCAGGTTCACTCCTAAGCTCCTCATCATCTGAGCTGGCACTAATGGTTGCCTGATTCCCAACCCAACCTCCTCCCGCTAAGGTACAGGACCTCCATCTTTGCTGAATTAAGTTTGAACCAGCTCTGCTGTAATCACCCAGTCACAGCCCCAAATGCCCTGTCTAAGTTCTCTGGGGCGGAGCCCGGGCAACCATCCAACAACAGATAGAGCTGGGTGTTATTGGCATATTGATAGCAGCCCTGGTCATACCTCTGAACCAGCTCTATCTCCAGCCTCTTCCATTCCACTTAACAGAATTCCTCCTAGTCCTACATTTCCCCTGCCCCTCGATTACTGGTATCCCTGACCCAGTAATAGGCCTACCTTGCTCAATATTATTGGCTCAGAAATGTCCCAGCTAATCATCCAGCAAGGAGTCCAATATAATACCCAAAACAATATCTATCTGTAGCCCAATCAAGTCACAACCGAAATCTAACCATTTCCTCCAGACCCTGCATTTGCCATGATGCCATTGGCTTAATAGTTTTGTGCTCACCCTTGGCTAAAACTGAGCTGAAATACATGTAAATGAATGTGCTCATATCCCCCATTATCTCTCCTCTCCTGTTCTCTCCCAGTGTTTAGATTGTAATATCCTTGGTGAGGAACCCCAGAAGAACCACTCTGCTTATACTGTAGCATGTTCCTATAGCAGTGCCAGCCAGCATTAGATCCATGTGGCATTGTGGCATGCAATGAGGATGAACACATAATGAGCTACACACTGAAGATCTGTGTAGAGAAGACAACATCGGGCAACAGTAGGAAGCTGCAATTTATTATTTAGTTAGTTATTATCATATTTATATTCCATATTTCTTCATGCAGGCTAACCATTGCAATTAAAAGCAATAGAAGAAAAGCTCAGATATTCCCTGCAGATTTTACCCCATCAAAAGCCTCCTGAATTCTAACAGTGGTGCTACTCTCACTGTCTCAGAGAGTCTGTTAAACAAAGGTGAACTGCAGTGAACCATAGGTTCTGATTGATACTAGGTGTGCCACTTCAAGTGGAGGAACATCCAGTAGGTGGTAGCCTGAAAACCATAATTAGCACATGGGGATATATGGGAAATTATGGACCTTCAGATATGTTTAAAGGTCATAACAGTATATTGAATTCAACTTGGAAACCGGAAACCAATATAGCTGTTACAAGATGGGTAGATTCTAGTCCTGCAGCACCTTGGAGAGCAACAAGATTTTCATGGCATAGGCCCAGGTAAAAGACTAAAGGCTCCCTTCATTAGATACTGATGTCAGGTTGTGCTTCTTGCTTAGTTTTGGAAAGTAACAGAGCTGAGAGTCTTATGGTGATTTTGTAAGCTCTTTTTAGATAAAGCAAGTTTTCCCCTACTAGATTTTGTTAGAATCCTTTAAAGAGAGGCTTAAACTTCACTGGAAGGCAACAGACCTAACCAAGGGTCAGGTTTTGATTTGTTGTCTGGCCAGTGGCTACATATTTCAATTTTGAAAATCTCTGCACTGCAAGCTCAGGCCCCAGACTCTTCTGGGACCCTGTTTGCAGGCCTGCAGAGAACGGGAGAGAGGTGACATGGCTGGCAAACAGCAGGATGGCTGGCAAATGGCTGGGGAAGCCTCCACAGAGGCATAGTTTCCCTAGCACATCTCTAGGGAGCCAGTTTGGTGTAGTGGTTAAGTGTGTGAACTCTAATCTGGGAGAACCAAGTTTGATTCCCCACTCCTCCACTTGTACCTGCTGATGTGACCTTGGGTCAGTCACAAGCTCTGGCACAGCTGTTCCTGAAAGAGCAGTTTGTGTTAGAGTTCTCTCAGACCCACTTACCTCACAGGGTGTCTGTTGTGGGGAGGGGGAAGGGGAGGGAGTTTGTAAGCCGCTCTGAGACTCCAAGTGAAGGGCGGGGCATAAATTCAGTCTCTTCTCTTCTTCTTCCCTTCCCCACCTGGCCAAACAGGCTTGGCCTGACCTGGCAGGGCGGGCACAACCATGGCCAGCAGACCACAGTGAGTTTTCCCTCAGGTCCACTTGCCCTGAATATAAAGGGCCCTGCTGCAGCATGGAAGTCTTTCCCCAGATTAACACACCCCATTTTGTCCCATTGCTGTTTCTAAGAGTCCACTATTGCAGGGAGATGTATAACTGGTGTACCAGTACAGTTTCTCTTTATAAACAGCAGCCACTGGAAGACCAAATCTGAACTTGGACCACAACCCAAGGAGAGAGGGGGTTAATCTGATTTTCCTTCACTATTTTCCCAGCCTCAAACAGTCTCCCCTCCACCAGATATTTGTCTTCCTGGAGACCTACAACTTGTATGTATCACCCAGTGGCAAAAATAGCATCCCCAAAGGGGCACTTTAAGTTGGAAAAAGTTACAGGAGGAAAAAGAGTTACAATGCAATCCTAAACATAGCTTCGAAATCCATTGAAGTCAATAGGCTTAGAAGGGGTGTAACTCTGCTTGGGTATGCATTGTTAGCTTCCTCTTCCCTGTCCCACAATACTGATCTGAACTGGGGCTTACTGCAGCTGCTGTTAACAGAGGTTTTCCAGTGCTTGGTCTACTTGGATAAAATATTAAGTGTGTGTGTGGGGGGGGAGTCCCAGTTCTGGAGCTTGCTTTCTCACTCCTGATTTCCCTCACTCACTTCAAGTTCCTTTCTGATTTCAACCTGAAACCTGCCCTATAATTTTACTTTATTACACCTAATTAATGCATTATTTTATTTGCAAATATTTGCCAGGTCTGAGCAGGCAACCATCAGGAAGCTGACACAACAAAACAAGAAATTATAACCAGTTCAATAGTTTGCCAACAAATTGTAATTATGGGCGACAGCCCAAATGGCTTTGGAAATTTGGTACTTAATGTTATATATTGCATATTGAATTATAGAAATAAAATTAGTGGCCCTGAAACAGAAATATACTCTTAACATAAAAGTGTATTGCTGAGTAGTAGGAGAAAATAACTCAGAGGTTTCAATGGTCATAAACATCATTATGCACAATAAAAACGAGTAACTGAAGATTTACCTGACACAATCTACTACAAGATTTCCCCGTACTATCTGAGGATTCAAAATGGATTACAGACAATATGTTTGATAAAAGCCAGGGGCACATTTTTATTTTCACAAAACTTAATTGCCTCCTCAATTAACAGAAGCATGATGTGTCCTTATATTTTGTGATGTTCAGCATCAATCAGCAAAGAAGGAAGACTTGTAGGTCAACGGAAAGCACAGCCAAAGCACAGAGGAAACCCTTCAGTTGGAAGGAATGGATGAGGGTTCCAAAAGATGAAAGGTAAAAAGAAAGTGTGGATGAGTCAGGCTGGCTCTTGCTGTACATCTCCCTTCCTTTCATATTCATCCTTCCATGCTGGTTGCAGGCCCGTATCCAGAAATTTTTTGTCACTTCTGACATCATTAAAAAGTCTCGGCCCAGCCTCCGGCACCTCTGGTACCTCCCTACACCTCCTTCTCCACCAATTCACCACAGTCTTAGGATGAAGTTTGAAGTCAGTGGGTTTTCCTTGAGGCTGTTTGTGGTGGTTGCACTGAGGTGCAGGACCCACTAGTTCCCCCCACCTCAGCATACATCATGGCCTCAGCAAAGCTGGCCCAGAACCTGCAGCATCGATTGCTGTGAGACGGAAGTTGCTTGAAGCCCACTCCCAACAAGGAGGAAGGTGAAGAAGGGGTTACTATGGTAGGCACAGCAAGCCTGCAGCCACGGGAGGGAGAGGTGAGATGGCAGATGGATGCACTGGCAGACACCTCACTGCACCCAACCCAGCCACCCTGGGTCACATGATGCCAGGTCACATGATGCCAGCAGCCAAAGTGGCTGGGCTGCCTCTCCCTCCATGGCTGTGGGCTTGCTGTAGGCTGCAAGGGCAGCACTGAGGCAGGCCAATCCAATTGCCAGTCACACCAGGCACCCAGGGACAGAGAGGGACTGGGAGAGAGGGGACTGGGAGGGGGCATGGCAAATTAGGGAGGCGGTGTCGCCCCCTGGAGCCCCCCCCCATGGCTAAGGGACTGGCTAGTTGTGAAGGGCACACTTTCTACAGCAGGAACCTGTCAGTCCAAGGATGCCAGCTGTGGATTGGGAACTTCCTTGAGATTTAGGGGTGGACCCTAGGGAGGGGAGGGACCTCAGTAGGGTTTAATGCCATAGAGTTCATCCTCCAAACCAGCTGTTTTCTCCAGGGGAACCGATCTCTGTACTCTGGAGACAAATTCTAATTCCTGAAGTTCTCCACACCCCCACCAGAATAGGCCCTTCAAAATAGGGATATGACTTTGAAAGAAACTAATCAAAATCCAGTACCAGGACATGCTGCTGGCTGACCTCAGAAGGATAACAAATAAACTTGTGTGTTTGTTTCATCATTAATTATAATAATTAGAAAAAATGGGTATTTTGTAAGTAACATAAAGCAACAAATTCTCTTCTAAACAAGCTATAACCCCCTCCACCCATGATTTTCTTTCATTCTGTTCTCTTCATTATTGCAGTCTTGCCTTTCATTCTGTTCTCTTCATTATTGCAGTCTTGCCTTTCTCTGACTCTAGAAGGCAGCCCATATTTTACCGATAAGGGCATAAGCTGTATTCCTTAAGGGGAGATGGAGAGAGAGAGTGGCTCTGTGCTTTCCTAATTGACTGCAGGCTGTAGCCACTAGGGTTACATACATATGTGAGGTATTTCAGTCTCAAAGGATATGAGGTAGGGCTTTGCCTTCCACTCTCCTCCCAATGCTTGACGTACTGTGCCGAATTTCCTCTTGCTGTCTGTGCTATCATGGTTGCCAGACCTTATCTTCTGTCCAATCAAATCTACCTTGAAGTCCTCTTCATTTCACCTGCCTGCTCAGTCAGCATGCTCTCTTTCAGCCATTAAATATCCTTGCCTTGTCAATCTGCTTCTTCTTCATGCTATTGTCCTTCAAGTTAAGTGGCTGCTGTCTGCCTTACAGTGTTTGGCAGCATTGTTATGGGGAAAGGAATTCTGTTTTTCCAAAATTCACTTTTTTATATTTACAGCTATTGATTCGTCTTATTCTTTTTTCTCTTCTAAAGAAGGGATTTTTAGTTCATTTCTCTTTGACTTCTCCTTGAAGAAATTCCCTTTGAAGAGTTATCAATGCACCCTTCGTAATTTCAGCTCTTGTAGTCATATTCTGTTATACTTCACAAGGTCTAGCTAAGAAATAGGATCTACAGAGTGACATTCTAAAATTTTACAGGAACTTCCTGTCTCTTTCTTTCCAACTATCTCCTTGATCAAAATGGAATTGATTTGAAACAGACTTCAAATTCCCAAAAAGAGGGAAAGAAACAGATTATTGGATTTCAGACAGAGTGTTTGGAATCCTTCTATCAATTTGCCCATACAGTTTAATGTCAAAATTGGATGTATTTCATTGCCCTAGAAAAGGGTACCCTTATAGTCTATCTGTCTGAAATTTGGAAGTGTGGTTATTCTAGGGGAGTGTTATAATCTCTCTGAACTTTGTCCAGTTTGCATGGAAAACCATGAAGAAGTAGACCCAAGAAGAGGTAGGAGGACTTCCATTGAAACCAATGGGGAAAAAAATAAAATAGATTTATGAAAACAAAAAAAAGGATGAAAGATACAATAGTGAAACACAACCATATGAAATAACCCAATAACAAAACAGTACATTTTGGAATCAATAAGAAAAAATAAAATAACCAAAACAAATTCTCATGCACAGGTCTAGTAACTAAGCCAAATGAAATATGATGCAATTTTGGGATCTAAATTGACCAGACATAATCTGGTTGTTTTATCTGGCATTGCTGCATTCTACACTCTGCTTTCAGTTTCCATTTTCCCCTGTGGACTTTTCATTTCTATCTCCTGAGGTTATTGATGAATGTAAAGGAACAATGAGAGAGTTACTCATTAGATATTAACTCAAATTTGTATCATACATCATCAGTCTTTCTTGGTATTTTTTCACAGTCACGCTGCTTGGGGAAAGCTTTCAGGCTGGATTCAGTCAGCTTTCTCACTCAATCTCACCCAATTAATCTCTGTATTGCAGCTCCCATCCCAGATCACTGTTGTCTGTGCAGGTGCCATGACCACAAGCCTAGACTTCTGGGGTTGACAAAAGGAAAAGCTGGAGGGATCCAGCCCCTCATAAACTGGAGTGCTTTTAGCTGGACCATTCCAAATGACCCTGTTAGCCACCCTGAGCCTGCCTTGGTAGGGAGAGAAGGATATAAATCAAATAAATAAATAAATTATTGGACAGTAGCTTAATTGCGGAGATAGATAGATAGATAGATAGATGATAGATAGATAGATAGATAGATAGATAGATAGATAGATAGATAGATAGATAGATAGATAGATAGATAGATGGATGGATTTTGTCCTCTGTGATGTGAAGTTATGCCATGCTGTTTTAGGAGGGGGACACCAATAGCCAGAGGCCATTCTCCTTGCTCTGTTCTCCTCCCTTTACAAAAGGTGTCCACTGCTTTGCAGAATAGAACCTGACTTTATTTCTCTAATAGTTAAAAAAGTAACACATACTGAGTGAGATAAGGGATAGATCATACCTAGGGGTGTGCATTGTGAAATTCCCTATCTGAAGATATGCACAACAATCACTGGTTTGGGTCATTACCATGTAAATTCAAGATTTTAAGGAGATATGAAAGCCCCTTCCTGAAGCAATTGGTGTTGTTTTTTATCTTTGACAGCTGCTAGATAGCTACAGCATGTGTTCATGTTTTTGTTGGTTCTCTGGGCAATGGCATTGTTACTCAAATAGGTAGCCTCCTAATTATTGAGGGAATTAGCTTTAAGGAGACCGAGCCAGAGGGGTAACTGGGATTCTCCACCTATGTATATTTTTCCCCTGTAAGAGAACTCTCAAATAAACCAGGCAGGTGTTCAATCAGAAAGGCTTTTATTTAGAAGAAAATAATAAAATAAAAATGCACACACAAAAAAGCTAACTGAGGAAGGTAGGGTGGAAATTCAAGGCTTTTTAGGGAAGGGTGATAATTACCAATCTTGTAGATGTCTGCAGAAGTAGCAAGTTGAAGAACAAAATGGCCAGTGCATCTATTTTGTTTCATTTTGCGCCAGGCAGTGTCCTGCACTACAATATTGGGCTGATGTATGGAGAGGTGTTTCTGCCTCTATAAGTTGTAAACTGCCCCTCTGTGAGAGGAGGGGTCTGACTGCTAACAGCATCTCTATTTCCCAACTGGATTCGTGTAAAGGAAGAGCACAGACTACTTTCAGCTAATCATTTTTGGAGACAAGATGTAGAGTATTGCAGTCCTCTTCACCTCCCTCCTTTGCAGGGACAGAGCCCTTTTGTTCTTTGCAATAGGCCAGGAGACATGCACTCTGCTGCCTTGCTTGCAGCTCCCTTCTAAGCTTCTGTCTCCAGCTCTTGAAGGGTGGAGATGAGCCTGGTGGACTGGTCTTAATCACTTGAGTCTCACCTGCTTTATCAGGGCTGGGCAGTGGTTCTGGATCAGCTGTTGGTCTTGGTCAGTCTTGGTCAGTCTGCAGCTCATCAGCCTGTTTGCTGGCTTCTTCTGACTTAAAACCAGCCATACATGGCTCCCCTTCTCCTGAGGAGAGCCAGTTTGGTGTAGTGGTTAAGTGCACAGACTCTAATCTGGGAGAACCGGGTTTGATTCCCCACTCCTCCATTTACAGCTGCTGGATGACCTTGGGCAAGCCATAGTCCTGTCAGAGCTGTTCTTGAAAAAGAGCAGTTTCTGTCAGAGCTCTCTCATCCTCACCTACCTCACAGGGCGTCTGTTGTGGGGAGGGGAAGGGAAAGGAGTTTGTAAGCCACTTTGAGTGAAGAGTGGGGTATAAATCCAATCTCCTCCTCCTCCTTCTCCTTCCTGTTCCTTCTGCTCCCCATGCTGTGCTTAGGCTGACCCACAACAATGATGCTGGCTTCAAGGGCCTTCCTCAAGCTGCACCCAGGGCACAGCACACATCCCACCCCACCTTTGGCATGTCACTACTTCTTCTCTTTCTAAGAGACAACTATTTCTAATCTGGGAAAACTGGGTTTGATTCCCCACTCCTCCACAGGCAGCTGCTAGTGTGACCATGGGTTAGTCATAAGTTCTTTCAGAGCTGTTCTCTCAAGGGCAGTTCTCTCAGAGCTCTCTCAGCCCCACCTATCTCACAGGGTGTCTGTTCTGGGGTGGGGAGGGGAAACGGATTGTAAGCCACTCTGAGACTCCTTTGGGTAGTGAAAGTGGGATATAAATCCAATTTGTTCTTCCTTCCTGAAGAGGAGTCTAATTATACACCCTTTCATGAATAAAGAAAAGGGAACTTAAAAAATAACAACAGATACTTAAGCAAACATGCAGTTTTTGTATTTTGGAGAAATGTGTTTTACTTTGGAAGTCTGGACTGTACAAAACATTCACCTTTAGTTTCCAAATGTTTTCTCTCTCTTTACAGAGAACAGGCAGGAAGGGGGGAGTCAATTGCTCTCTAGCCTCACTCAGCAATACACTGGAAATGCTAAAGGCATCCCTGGGGGGGGTGAGCAAACAGAGATGATAAAACCACTTCACACAGAAGGAGAAGATCTCTTTTTCTGATTCTGTTTAGGGAGAATGATCTCTCACATCTGGTCTCCTGATAAAGGCCACATTGCCATGAGGAGTACTGCTGGCCTCAATAAAGACACCAAGGTAATGGTAAATTTTAGAACACTGTAACTTCTAAGTTTAAGAGTCTACTTTGGAATAAGAGCAGCTATGGCATACACAAAGTAAGGAACAGAAGAATATATGTTTATACCTTTCTTATGGATTCCTTGCTCAGTCTGTTGCTGTGCTGAGGGTATGCATGTGAACATTTTCTTTTTAATAAATATTTTATTATTTTAAATGCTGGCAGTTGTTCCCTGTACCACCTAGACCTCCAGCATTCTACCATTCTATTTAAAATGGGCACCAGGATAAGGGGAGTGGGCAGTTGGCAAATTGTTAATCTACCAATGGTACACAAGTGCAGTGAGCTGTCCCCATGGTAATCAGATGCTGGGTAGTGGAAGACTCAGTCATGAAGCAGAGCCTTAGAATGGCAATGTGGGGAAGGAAAGCTTGGGAGCACTTGTCCTCTCAGCAGGCAATTCCTACAAGGGCTAGTTGGTGGCAGTGGTACTAAAAGAGGGAGAGAAAACCTGTTAGAGGATGAAGAAAGTCGGGAGTGTGGCACTTTGCCAGGCTGAGACTCAAAGGTCCACTGGTGTCCAGATGCCTCAGAGGGCAGAACAGAGCAGTGCCTGCAGTTCATGGGGCTCTTCTACCACAGCATTTATCTATTTAAAACATTTCTATGCTACCTTTCCACCCAGTTCAGGATTCCCAAGGCAGTAAACATTACACATTAAAGCATTTCAGATATTAGAAAGCATTTAAATGCATTTTTAAAAAGTCACAGATAATTACAACATAGTAACAAGAAGCTTGAGCAGAAATGTACAAGAAGATGCAAAGCTGTTTGAAGTCAGACTGAGATCTTCTCCTGAAGGAATCTTGCAGATAATAAGAGATTGAACCTTTGCCTTCTGATAAGAACCTGGTGGCATCTCGTTCTTGCATTTGGTATTTAAGGAAACATCATCATCACCTCTACTGAGGTGAAGTGATTTGTACAGTTGCATTGTAGTCTGGGGACTCACAGATGTTGTCATCATAAATATCCTCATTAAAGTGAAGATGCTCTAAGTCTCCCTGCAATATTTAATCCAGTAATTCATACAAGTGGAAGCACAATCAGGTCCTAGGCCAGCGCGGAGGCTCATAGACTCTACTATCATAAATATAATTAATAAGAGGAAGTTGCTGAAGTCCCCAATGCACCCAGCTATAAAAGATCCATGCATAGGACTCTAGTTATTACTGAATCAGTCCTCTCATTTGTAAATCACTTTGGAACCCTTGGGTATAAAAGCTACAGCATAAAATGTCAGATGTTATTACTGCAGTTATTTTTCCACTTGTTTATTATTATGCTTGAGGAGTTCAAATCCTGGAAGAGAATGCCTAGGGAGAATACAGACATTTTATACCAACAAACTGTACCAACAAATCTGTATCCAATACATCAAAATGATAATTCTAATCACTGGCATTGTTTTGATCTTGGTTGAAATATAAAGTATATAAATAAATAGATAAAGGTAATAAAACTGTGGACAGGAAGGGAGAACAGGATTATAGTCAGCAAGCTGCACAGTGTGATTTATGGGTGGGATAAAGGAAGGATTCCAGTGTAATGCAAACACACAGAAACTACAAGCCATCTTCCTAGTCATCATACAAATTGTTCCTTGCAGTACAAATGCTGCTAATTTCAGTGATGGTGCTATTATGTATTGGTGCTGGAATACAGGTGCATAGCTTTGTTTTCTCTCCCTCTTATCTATTGTCTTCAGTTAATACCTTGGTTCCAAATAAAAGACAGACTGCAGGAAGCAGAAGGTGATGGAGAGCTTCTACAAGCTCTCTGCTTACAGTTGTCTGGATTCAACAAATAAAAATGGTAAAGCCAATATTCAAAGAACTGAATAAATAATTGCCAGGGGTGGAGTGAGGACTGGAGTCAGAATTCATGTTCCTTGAACATAAAAAACTAGTTTTGAAATAGTAGTTGGAAAACTAGATTGTAATACAAAATCAGGTGAGTAGTTGCATAAAGAAAACAAAATGCTAACATCTCACTGAAAATGCCCATCACCTTGGGTGTACCTGAAGTGAACTCTCTGGCTACCTGTCTGAAATACTATATTGAACAAAAAATATCTCTACTCACTGGCACTTGGAAGCCAAACCCAAAATCTTACCAAGCTTCTAGGCCCATCATAAGTGATCCTTTAGGAAATGGAATAGTAAGGCAACCATTGTGAGTGTCTCTCAGTGTGTCTTTTTGGAGCACAATTAAAGGGCACTCTTGGTTTATTTTTATTTTAAAAGGTTTTTTTATTGATATATTGATGTTTTACAATAATATACGAGTTTCACAGCAGGCTGGATATATATATGTGTTCAAGAAAGGGGGACCATTTTTCTGCAAAAGATGTTGTTTTAGGGAAGATGTCTGTTTGGTGAATGTGTTCTGTGATTTTTTCCATCATTAAATAGCCCCATATTTTTGTATACCAGTTGGATATCATAGGGCTTGATGGAGATTTCCAGTGTGTCCAGGGGTCTTTTCGTAGAAAAACAGCTGCAGGAGCTCATTAGCATATGGTATGCTAATGAGCTATTAGGCTATTAGCATATTCCACGCCCCCTGACATCACCGGAAGTGATGTCAGAAGGGGAAGCAAAAGGGGGGGGAGGCATCTTCAAAAACCTCCCCTTCCCTAGCTGGTCTGGGTGTGGGAGCAAAGAGAGAAGGGGTTTAAAATTTAAACTCCTTCTCATGAGAGTTGGGCCATGGAAGGAGGAAAGAGGGAAGGAAAGAGAGAGAGTAGAGAGAAGGAAAGAAGGAAGGAAAGAGGGAAAGAAAGAGAAGGAAAGTGGAGGGAAAGAAATAGAGGGAAGAAGGAGGGAAACAGGGAAAGGAGGAAAAAAGAGAAGAGAAGAAGGTGGGAAAGAAAGAAAGAGAGAAGAGAAGAAGGAGGGAAACAGGAAAAAGAGAGAAGTAAAGGAGGGAATGAAAGAAATGTGGCAGCAATTTGGCCCCGTTATATCCTATGGGCCATTGAAGTCAATGGTGAAAACATAGGGTATATTCTGGGAGCTGGAGGGGAGGAGGTTTGAGGGAGAGGCTCCAAACTCACAGAAGAGCTGATGGAGCCTCTCCCCAAGATACCCACCGTTTCAAGAACATTGGACCAGGGGGTCCAATTCTATGGGCCCACAAACAGGTTGCCCCTATTCCCTCCATTGTTCTCTATGGTGAGAAAAAACGTTTTTTTTCCCCACCATAGAGAACAATGGAGGGAATAGGGGCAACCTGTTTAGGGACCCATAAGATTGGACCCCCTGATCCAATGTTCTTGAAACTTGGTGGGTATCTTGGGAGAGGCTCCATCAGGTACCCTGTGAGTTTAGAGCCTCTCCCTCAAACCCCCTCCCCTCCAGCCCCCAGAATATACCCTATGTTTTCACCATTGACTTCAATGGCCCATAGGATATAATGGAGCTGAAATTGACATTCGGCTGCCTGAAAGACTCCCGGGGACGCCGGCTGGGGGCGGGGCTTGGCTCCTGAGCTCCCGGAGCTGTGCTCCGGTGCGCTCCCCCCCCAAAAGACCCCTGAGTGTGTCACTATGGTTGTTTGTGCAGTTGCCAGCAAGCTGTGGATGAGATCCCATCTAATTCTAGGGACTGAAGGAATGCATCCATGGTGTAAGAAAATCAGCTTTGGTGACAGTGATAGTCTATGTCCTGTTATATAGTTAATTTGTATAAGGACATTGGTCCAGAATTCTTGTGTTCGGGGTCATCGCCACCAACAATGTGCATACGATCCATAACTGCCACATTTCTTCCAACAAAGCCGGGGGGTTTCTGGGAGATATCATGGCCAACTTTTTGAGAGTGAGATACCATCTCGATAGGATTTTGTATGTTTGCAGTTTTACATAAGCAGAAGGTGAGGGAACAAATAGGGTGTGCCAAACAGAGGTTTATTTAATGGTGCTCTTTTTCTAGCTCCCATTTATTTAATTAGGGCTTGGACATCAGGACTTCCTATTGGATTGTTTCTAAAACTTAGGCATGCTGCAAACTTTGACAAGAACATTCCAGACCTTGCTCAAACTCCAGTGATTACCCATGTAGTGAGATCCTGGACAGATGCCTTGACAGTTGTTGTCAGTGTTCTCCTCAAGCACTTCTGCCACCTCCACAGGAGAGTGGCAGATGGGTGAGTGGAGAATCAACTAACAGAAGCATATTCATCCAAATGGACACATCGTATTTGTTCAGGCACATTCAAATGATTGGCTAAGAAAAGCTGAATAGGAGGGATTCAGATCAGGGCTGTATGATGAGCAGAAGGTAGTTTAACTCACCTCATATGGTTTCATTATTGTAAATGAGTCTCCTGTGTTATTATTAGCCGGGGGGGGGATTGTACATCTTTTGCCCATTGAGTTCTACAGATTGTGGGATGGGGGTCCATCTTCAACACCAACATAGCTCTGAACTGACCTGAACTACACCCTTGGATAGAAGATAATATATGTCTTTGGTCCACTTTACTCTGTTTCAGATTTAAGGCACAGTATATCCCGTTCTTGTGGTTTTCCATCTTATTTTCAACAAGATAGCACAAGATCATATTCTGGTGGATTATACTTTAAGTGAAGATGACATTAGGACAATAGCCATAAAAAAGAGAACAAAAAGCACCCATCATATTTGGTATTAACATTTTATAAAACATTGGCATGTTCTTTATAAAAATATACTCTATTCCTTCTTTCTTTTCTGTGGAATGTAAAAGATCAGGAAAAGGGAAAATAATCTTTTGTCAGGTCAAGACAAGTAAACACAGTAAGGTTTCTTGTTAGCAAAAAGGAAAAAAAATCCTTACTGCTACTTATGAGATTTATTCTTATTTTTTTCATATTCAGAAACATAAAGCAGTGACTCCTGGCTTGGAAAGGTTATCATTCTCTTCTTTCCCCCTTTATTATCTTTACAGCACAAATAGCTGTCTACTTGTTAGAAACAAACAAGAGAAAGCTATGGGGTATAATCATGTATCAGGATGCTATGTGTTTTCTTTGTGGAGCGCCAGCTTCAATTTGAATCTGTCTCTGGAATAAGCCAGATATGTCCACCATTATCAATTTTAAACCCAAGGTTCACTGCTTGCTGATCTCTTCGCCAAATTATATGTGCATGGATTTATGGCAAGAGAAATCTGTTGTGAAAAGAATATGTTTATAAGCCACAAGATGCACTACAATGGAGCATATCATTAGGTACTTGGAGATGAATTTTAGACTGAAAAATATTTTCATTAACATAACAAGCTCCATTCTCCTTTTGTCTAGCACATATCACACTATCAAATATAAAAGCCTTTTTTTGGAGGGAAAAGGAACTGCAGGCTTTGATGTAAGAATTAATTGTGTCTTCTAGAAAATGAATAGTAACGAAAGTAATGTGATTTTCTGTCTTTTTAAAAAAAACAAACTATTGTTCCATTTATTTTGAATACATATATTCCCCAAATATACAATAAAATTAATCATCCTGCAGATTTCTGAGATTAGGGCTCAGCTAAATTTCAGGACGTCTTAATTTTCATGTCTAAATCTGTATGGCATATATATATATGAAAATTAAATTAAAAATGCAAAATGTTCCTAGTCTTCTTTTTATCCTAGATGCTGTGCACTGATGATGTGAGAGATCAAATACTCCTAAAGCTCTAGGTAGCCATGCTGTCCCTGGAACACTCCTTATGCATAGCTAAGAGCTGATCTTGAGCCTTAGACACAAGGGAATAATGGAACTACTGGGAAACTCCAGTACTGTACTCCAGGATACCCTCAGTACTGACTGAGCAAAATATCAAAAACGTCCTTTTATATTGGGAAACTGCATTTTTTAAAAAAAATGTTTTAATGCATTATATTGTGACAGAACAATCCCATTGTTAATGTCATTTTTGTTTTGGGGGGGAAATTGTAATATTCACTTTGAAGTGTTATTCTGGTGCCTGGCTGTGTAGTCCTAAAGACCAATCCTAAGCAAGTCTGCTCAGAATCCAAATGAGGTCTCTGTAATGGGGCTTAGTCCTAGGAAAGTGTTTGTTGGACTGCACTGTAAGAAGGGGAAGAGGGAGTGAGTCAGCAAATAATGTAACTGACAGGGACACTTCCAAGGAGCTGCATTTGTAGTGATTTTGCCACTGAAGAGGATAGCTCTGAAATATCTGTATTTTAAAAAAGAACATTTACATTTTTACATCAATCCCCTTGCTGGGTCATGGACTTTCATTCTATATAGGCAGGGGTTCCTATTTGTTTGGACTGACTCTGGCTGGTGCTGCATTCCATGCACAGGGGCAAATGTGGGTTGCTTACCTTTCCTAACCCACAGGCAGTGCTACAGACTATATGAGATAGCCAAATGTTACATTTGCCCACCACAGGAAACACTATGTACTAAAGGGCACAAGCAGAAGCCATTTGCAAGTGGAACAATGGCATGGGAGGTAAGGGTTAATCCCTCTCCCCCAGTACCGATATTCCCATTGAAATTGCAACCCCTGTTGCTGCAATGAGAATTTTTTAAAAAATCAGTTAAAGAAAGAATGTAGCCATTGAATTAAGTAAGAAAAAGAACATCACAGATCTGTCTGAGAGATCAGATCCGGGGTCCCCAAAATGGTAGGCAAAACCACAAAATGGCTGCCATAGGAGGTAGAGCAGCAAACCATAAAAGGGCTTTGGAAGGAAATGCACCCAAATGCAAAATGCCAGGGAGTGAAGTTATGCATAATTCTAATAGGAACTCTTCAATATTTCAGGCAGAAAGAGGATGCCTTTCAAAATGAATGTATAGTATCAACATACTTTCTTGCATATACATAATGAAGATCCCTGTGCTACGGTAACAGCTGCTGCCAAAGCAATGTTGTTGATGTTTTTAAGTCTGCATAGCCAGTCAGAACTCCAATGGCCATTCAGAAAAACTGTGGAGCAAAAGCCCCGTTTGGCCTTCCCCACTTTCTAAAAACCCTTAGCCAGCACCAAGAAAGATGTTAGTGAGTACCAGGGTGCCCATGGGTACCATCTTGGGGACCCCAGGGATATGTTTCTCCTGGCAATAAGTCAAACCCCATGGATGTATTCTGCTACTATAGGCACTTTCCTACAAAGGAAAGATGCTTCGTCTACTGCAGTACTTCTACCATAGTACCTAGTGGAACAGATTCACAGACTCCAGCCCGAATGCAGGTAACAAAATTCAATTATTCCACTCATTTTCAGCAATGGGTTCCCAGAATTGTGAATGTCAGTTAAGCAGTATGAAGTACATTATTGTTAGCACCATTTGTACAATATTCATAATTACAAATAATGTTAAATTATAGCAATCGCTGTGCCATTTCTTCTCATATTAATTTTAGAAGTTAATTATCTTTTATCTCAACTGCTCTTCATTTCTTTTTTCCCTATATGCCATTCAACTATCCCAAAGCTATTGAGCAATTTCACTGTGTGATTTATCAGCTGATTAATTCAAAGATTGCTTGCAATGATTTCATCTGTGTGACAGTGTGTATTGTAAAGAGAATAAGCAGGGGAATGTGAGTGTTTGCTGCCACAGCAGAACAGATGAGGCTATGCTTTGTCAATGCTGGACACAAATGCCAAAGGCAATTCTTTTATTCCAGGACAGTTTGTCAACTCATTGACTAGAAGCTGGAGAAAAGATAACTCATAACAAATCACTTGTCTTTTTGATTAAACATTTGATTTCTGATTTACAGGAGGGTTTTGTGCGATGGTACTCACTAGTACTGAGTACAGACACCTTTTTCAGGGCTCTCCCAAGTCCGAGAGGGGCAGATTTGGAAGAAATTAGCAATTATATAGAAATACTGGTGAACTCCTGGCTATTTGGGGATGGACCCTGTGGAGGACAAGGACTTCAGTGGAGTACAATGCCATAGAATCCACCCTCCAAAGCATTCATTTTCTCCAGGGGAACTGATCTCTGTAGTCTGGAGATGAGCTGTAATTTCGGGGGATCCCCAGGTACCACCTGGAGGCTGGCATCTCTGTGCATTTATGTGTGCGTGCATGCACAATATTAACATGACAGATATCTGTTGACCCAGGTGGCTTAAACCACTATTTTTCTTTGTTACCACCGTGTGCCAGAACAGTTGAGAATTTGATTTAAATGAGTTACTGGCTGCATGAAATGCCAACATCACATTTGAATCAGATCATAATCTGACCAGTTTAAGACTCTGTTGCGTATCATAAAGCTTTCTGGGATGGTGTTAGCCCTTGAAATTCTAATCTCTCCCATGAAAGGAAAGGAATAGGAAGCTCTTCAGAATGAAGATTCTGTTTATGTTAGAGTCTCACTGGCAATATCTCTTTGTCACTGCTTTGTCACTGGCAATATCTCTTTGAATAGGTGGTATTTTCCTTATTTACCTAATTTATATAAGGTTTACTTCAAGGTCAGATAGGATGGGAAATATCAGAAAAGAAGCTTGTATCCATAAAGAAACCATTAGGCATTTTTCAGGCTCAGCCATCTATAGAGACACTGCTTCAACTTCCATTCATGCACAAATATTTCCATCTTCCTCATAATTTTCGGTATACAAGCTTTCTTTTAAATGGCAAAATGCAATACTATTTTCTCCAAACCCAGCAAATCCACAATTGCATATCTGATTATGAATTTTCTTTTTAAAGTTTAAATTCAGCAGTCATGGTTTAGGCATATATTGCACAAGCTCATAGCAAAAGGAGGCTAATAAAATCTACTAAAGTGTTTTAAGGATTTATATCTTGTCTTATGATCAAGTAATCTTCAGTAGTCATTTTGGGGGTGGTAGAGAAAACTGGCTAAAATATTTAAGTAAATAAAGTTATTTAAGAGTGACAGATTAAATGCTAACAGACACAACCAATTTAGCAGCCCTTAGACCTATAGTCGATGGCAGAAGTCCAAACTGCAATTGGCAGTAGAGTTCTTTCTGGGAGTGGTAGTTGGTGGTGGAGGGAAAGCAAACTCTGTAGCTGTTTCCCCTTAAGCTGATGGTTAGAGTCAGGGCAGCCTTTGTAAAAATGTCTGATATTATGACAGACTTGAATAAACAGAAAAGAAACAAAATCATGTCTAGGGGAGGGGTTGTTAATGACGAATTTAAGGAAGAAGGCTTAAAAGTTAGGCTATGTCTTCTATGATTCAGCAAAAGCATATTTATGTTTACATTTTATTTCCCATGAGGTAAAGTCCTAACATAAACAGATATTAATGTATAGTGTGTACAGTTAGGCAAGACTGGCAATTATTTGGGACCTGACCCCAAAGATGTTTGTGGGAGGGAGATGGATACATCGCCTCATACAAGCTCCTTGCATTCCAGTATGCTACAATTGTGTAAATATTTATGAAACACATTTGCACACATACTTAATATGGTATGTATGTATGAAATTGTAAACAGAATTCACAAAGTCCCAAACCACTTCTAATTTTCTATCATTCCATTTATCATTATATAAACTGGAATATATGACAGGATGGCATTTCTGAGCCTGCTATTGACTTCAATGGACTTGGAATGGTGTCACTCTGCTTAGAACTGCACTGCAGTTGTTGATGATCCTGTTGTTAATGGATATTTTACATATAGCCAGTAACCTCAGAGAAATTTGACAAGTGAGATTAACAAGTGGGGGCCCACAAGAAACTTGCAGGGGTGGCTATTCATTCCCCCACATTTGCTTCCTCCTCTCTCCCCTACTTCTCTCAGCTTGTCACTCTTTCTCCCTCCTACCACCCCTTTTTTTACTCTCCTAAATGCCTGTAACTTTCTCTCTCTTTCTGTTCTCCCACCTCATCAGTCTCTTTTTTTCTGCCTCCCTACCTCATCACTCTTTCTCTGTTTCTGCCCCCTACTACATTGCTCTTTCTTTCTATTCTTGCCTCACCCCACCCCACCCCATCCCATCACTATCTTTCTTTCCCCACATCACTCCCTGGCTTCCTGCCTGCTCCCCCCCTGCACAGCAGCAGCAGTGGCAATTATAACATATCTCCCAATGGAGTTCAGTTTCCTTTAGGGTTGCCAACTCCAAGCTGGGAAATTCCTGAATATTTGGGGCTGGAGCCTTGGTAGGGTGAGGTCTGGGGAGAAAAATGACCTCAGCTGGGTATAATGCCATAGATTCCACCTTCTAATGCAGCTATTTTCTCCAGGGGGGTTGATCTCTATCATCTGGAGAGCAATTAAAATTCTGAGTGATCTCCA
Organism: Gekko gecko; assembly: GCA_029375565.1. Lineage (NCBI taxonomy): Eukaryota > Metazoa > Chordata > Lepidosauria > Squamata > Gekkonidae > Gekko > Gekko gecko. Next base: position 88,038,275 of record JAPDNY010000010.1, on the reverse strand, counting down.
GCCCTCACCTGGAGGTTGGTAACACTAATTCCCCTGGAAGAAACAGCTGCTTTGGGGGAGTCTATGGCATTATACCTGCCTGAGGTCCCTCCCCTCCTCAAACCACAGCCTCTCTAGGCTCCACACCTCAAATCTCCAGGAATTTTCCAACCTGGAGTTCCCACCTAACAGCCAACCTATCTTTTTCTGCCCCTCTGTCTTCAGCTTTCCTTCTCCTCCCCACTGTAGCCTCTACCTAGGAAAACTATTGCCTTTCTCCACAGTGGAGACCTTTTTATCTTGCCAACAAACTTATGAGGTAGGTTAGGCAAAAACTATATGACTGATCCAAAGTCAACCAGTCACCTTCCACAGCAAGATTGTGATCTGAACCTGGGTCTCACATACCCTACTCTGAAGCTCTAAATGCTACACACATTGGCTTTCATCAGGTGGCTGCTTTGGATGGTGGACTCTGGCATACCATGTTGAGGCCTCTCCCCTCTGAAACCTTGCCCTCCTCAGACTCTGTCACAAAATATCTTGGAATTTCCCAAGCTGGAGCTGGCAACACTAATTAGGTCTAGCCCCTACAAGTCCACCCTCAATGGCCAAGATTAGACCTAGAAAGGACCCTGCCCTCCTCCGCCCTTTAATCGCAGAAACTGAAGCCTGGAATGCTGTGGTTGCCTAGCAACAGCCACTGAGAGAAACAGTTGCTTAAAGCTACAGGGACTCCTTTTATCATATTCAAGTTTTTTTTTTTTTTTTTAAAAAACCAAAACAATGTGGGCTGTGGTCACATGTGCGAGATAACACAGGGGGAAGCAAGGCTATTTGCTCCATAGCAATTTGACCCACATTTGCACAATCAAACAGTCCATAGGAGCTGAGGGGGCAGCCCGCCCTTGCGTGATCAGATGCAAACCGCAGGTGAATCGGGGGGGGTTGCTGTGTGTTCCCGATGCACTTAAACAGGGGATTGATGAATCACATCTCCACAATGAGGGCTTCCTATGGCAGTATTGACGGTATTTGACGCCAGAAAAAGTAGCAGAGCACTCTGATGTTTTTAGAGAGTATATACAATTTATTTACAGAAACTACATACAGTTTGTAGCAATTCAGGGCTCCAACCAACAAAGTGCTACGCAGAATCGCTGTAACCATATAGGCAGGGACTCATCGAAGAACTGGTTACTTTATATACAAAGTTAGACTAATCAGGATGCAGATCTGTACAGTGTTGAATCACAGTGACTCCTAAAGAAATGATGCAGTTCTAAGTCACATGATCACTCAGCTGTCGGACTAGACTGTCCTGATCTAAACAGTCTGACTACATGACTTGCTGTGATATTGACAGCAATCTGAATATGCTGACAAGTATGCGATGATGCGTATACTGGGAAGGGGGAAAAATGGCACAGAGTAGGGATGGCCTGATCAGACTATCCCTATGCCATGAGAGTGCGCTGGCACGATCACATAAGGGAAAGTTCGTCTGTGGCCTGTAACAACCCATTTGATAGTGGACTTTCCCTAGTGTCTTTTAACTCCGCTCTTGCGGCGGACTAAAACAGGTTGCTGACGGGTGCAGGGTGCTGGCCAGATGTTCACATCTGATTGTGCCTGTTATATCCAACTGGTATTTGTGCCTATGGCACGGCTAATTGTGCATGTGATCACAGCTGTGGTTTTTTAAACCAAATTTCACATATTTCAGCAATCCTGGGGCCCTTTTCAGTGTTGTAGAAAGATCTGTCTTGCCCATTCACAGCTCCAGTCACTGGATTTAAGTATCCAAAGATTTGACCAACTTGGCTATTAGTATATAGATGGTTAACATTGTTACTTTAAGACTTGGGTATTAGTACATTTGAACTATGGTGCTGGAGAAGACTCTTGAGAGTCCCTTGGACTGCAAGGAGATCAAATCAGTCAATCCTAAAAGAAATCAACCCTGATTGTTCCCTGGAAGGCCAGATCCTGAAGCTGAAGCTCAAATACTTTGGCCACCAAATGAGAAGGGAGCATTCACTGGAGAAGACTCTGATGCTGGGAAAGATTGAAGGTCAAAGAAGAAAGGGACGGCAAAGGATGAGATGGTTAGACAGTGTCATTGATGCAACGAACATGAAATTGAGCAAACTTCAGCGGACAGCGGAAGACAGGAGGGTCTGGCGTAATCTGGTCCATGGGATCGCGAAGAGTCAGACTTGACTGTGCGACTGAACAACAAATTAGTACATAGATGGTTACTGGCAAGATGTTGGTTTTAAGCCTTGTTTCTGTAGTTTTTGATCCATTCTGGGAGTTATTGTGCCTTTAAACAGCTGTGTGGAAACTAGAGTAACAGAACAAGACAAAGCACAGTGCCTTCCAGAAACTGTTGAGACATATCATTTAGTAATGTGCAGATAGTCTATAAACTGGAGGGCATAAATCCAGTTTAATTGAAATCCAATTTAATCAGCTAGGTAATTACCATTTATATATGATCTCTGCTTTCTGTTAGTGGGGTACACTTGTCATACCACTGATTTCCCCCCCCAAGTTATGCAATCAGAAGTAGACACCTGGTGGTCTGCAAAAAGATTCTGGAGGTGAAATGAAAGATGCATTATGTGTGTAAATGAAATATTCAGTCTCTCTAAAGAAACTATTATTTCTAAGCATATTTAGTTTGCTTTTGCACATGTAATTAATTATGCTGTACTTAAAAGCACTCTATTTGTGGTGGTTAATTCTCCATTTCCTCCAAATGCAATTACTTAGGTACGCATTTGATTTGAGGATCATTTTGAAAACACTAGAACACATCCTTCCTGACACAACCCTGTGTCATTCTTCTGGATATATCCTGGGCCATTTATTTATTATCTAAAAATAAGACAGACAGGAAGAAAATACCATTTTGGCATAGTGTCTGTTCCTCATGCTGAGGCAGTATTCACTCTGAAGGTAGCACTCTGCAACAGCTTAAATCTATAATGATAATTGTTTAATTATACTTATTTTTTATTTATTTAGCTATTTGTATCCAATGCGGACTCAAAGCAAAGAACAATGTTGGTTGTCCCTCCTCTTTTATCCTTGTAATAACCACCACAACCTTGGGAGATAGAGGTGTGTGTGTGTGTGTGTGTGTGTGTGTGTGTGTGTGTGTGTGAGAGAGAGAGAGAGAGAGAGAGAGAGAGAGAGAGAGACTCACCCTTCAAGTTTCCATTGCATAGGTCTTTCAGATCCTAATCAGCCTAACACTCTGGCCTAAGACTGTGACCCATCTTCATATTGTTGCTCTGTAGGATAGAAGTGAGTACTGGGATACTCTTTGCATTATCTATCATCTTCAGCTATGTAAATGGGAAAGCTGTCACTGCCATAATAGAGAGGGAGAAACAAAGACCTGATCTACAACAGCCAGTGTGTTCCAGAGACTTCATCACACTTACATAAACACATGAAGATGCCTTGTACTAAATCAAATCATTGCTCCTTCAAAGTTAGTATTAACTAACTAATGATAAATGAAGACTGGCAGTGGCTCACTAGGGTCTCAGGAGTTCAGGTTGCCAAGCAGTGCCTAGCAACCAGTGGGAGGGCTGTGGAATAGAAAAGTCTCAAGAGAAAAATTAAAAGGAAGATTAAGGCCTTCGCCATTTACTGGAAGTTCTGACCATAGAGTTCCTAGTGATTCCTATAATTACCTGGAAGTGACAAGGCAATTGCCAGAACCTCTATAGTAATATTACTATAGAGTTTCTGGTAATCGCTAGAACTACCCTTAGCATTTCCAGGTAGCTCTAGGAATCACTAGGAACTCCATGGTCAAAACTTCTGGTAAGTGCCCGACACTTTATTTTTCTTTTAAGAAATTTTCTCCCAGGATGATCCCCCCTCTTTGACCCCAGTTTCCACCCACCAATCAGCTGAGAATAGGCAGGAAAGTGCTACAGTTGGCTGGAAGTCTCCCACTATAAGTGGGCAAATGGGAACACTATTGCAGATGGAGATCTTTAACTTCACCTTCTATCCCATCTTTTTAACTGGAGATTTTAGGAATGGAAACTGGAATATTCTGCATATCAAGCAGCTACTCTACCACAAAACCCCTTATGTATTGCAAAATAGATTGTATACAATGTAAGTTCAAAGCAACTGCACAAAAGAGCCCAAAGCTGAGCTGGTGGGGAGACTGCTCCCTGCTTGCTCAGCTGTTTTCTGGGCTGCCTTCTGCAGTCCCTTTAAGTGTGCCCTGTTTAAAGGGACTGCAGAAGAAAGGCCAAAAAACAGCTCAGTGGTGGGAGCAATCTGCTCCAGCCTATCAGCTGTTGTTATGGGGTTTTTTTTGCAACTTTGCCACTGTTCCCCCCCCCCTCATTTTTCTTTCTTCTTGGGTCTATTGGACCTCCCAAAAATGAGATTTCCAAAAAAATCCTGGATCTGAGTACTTTACTGGTGTTGGGATCTGGGATTTTTCAGGAATTTCAATTGAGGGGAGGGTCCAATAGTCCCGAACTGAAAAATACCAAGAGAGAAAAATTGCACACCCCTAGTGTTAATGCCTTACTCCTAATGAAACTCACTTTCACACACACTGATTAATGCACTTTCAGTCCACTTTCAGTGCACTTTAGTGATAGTTTGCAGGTGGATTTTGCAATTTCACTCAATAAAAATCCAGTTGCAAAGTGTATTGAAAGTGGATTGAAAGTTTATTATTTAGCATGTATGAAAGTAGATTTGACAGTTGTAGATTTGACATACCAGGCCAAACAACCAAGCTGGCTTTGGGTTGATAAGTGTCTGTCCATCAGCTTCCCAGTAGTTTCTTGTAAACACGTTTTTTAGTTGTCATCCACCATCCAAATCTAAAATTCTGTCTTGTTCCTGCATGAGTTTGTTTTGGAAGAGGAGAACAGCTGAATTTTTCAGTGGATTCTTAGACATGGTTGGTATGGGGATAATATGATAAGGAACACACACACACACCAGCCTGTGCATAACAACACAGCAAGCTAGGAAAGAACTCTCTAAATTAGATAGGTAAGCTCTGCCAAATGCTTCTAAATGTCATGCCAAAGAGTTTGTTCACTGTGATTAAAAAGATCAAGGAAAGGTATAGTGGCTTCTTGATACTGCATGTATGCATAGTGCTTCTAGAGCATTTCACTTCAGGTAGAAGGAAATTACTATCTAGGCAATAAGCAAAAAGGAAGAAATAGGTTTCATCATTATGATGCCAGGTTACTCCTATGCTGATTTCACTTGGGACAATATTTAAAATGGATGACAGTAATGCCAAGCTGCCTGAACCAACATGGTTCAATATAAATCATCTTCATTATACAAGTAATATGAGTTCAAACTAGGTTTCAAAAAAGCAGGCACCAGCTAAGATACGTGATTTTTAATATCCCTTTTTGGTTTTTTAAAGCGATATCCATTCTTCTGGATAATAATGTCCATTCCTCTCTTTGCCTACCCTAAGAAAAAAACAAGTCTATAAACAAAAAGTTCATAATCTGAGTTTAATAGATTTTGCTTCCTCAGGCAATGCAGCTATGAAATGTTTAAAATGGTATTTTCCTCTGTGTAATCAATAAAGCTTTCCCAGAAAGATTGTTTCAGTTCCAAGGGCTTCTTTAACAGTTTCCACAGGACTCTAGAATACCAAATAAGCCTTCCATTATAGTTTCCACTCAACTGAAAAAAAGGCTATACTACAGTTAACAATCAAAAACTCTTATTGAAAGCTTTGGGGGAAACTCCTAGCATTAAGATTTCCAGTCGAGTTGACATTGCCTATAAATCTGTTGGCTGTAATAAGCATAAGGGTGGGAATTACATAACAGCAGTTCAAGAGATACCTGTAATTTTCATTCAACAAAAACAGTGAGGAAACTGCAAACTATTAATGCAGTTGATTCTAACAGCATTGTATAATAACATGCATATAAACTGCTTCTATGTATGTTACAGGACTGGCATATTTTTGATAGATTTGGCTTAGGTCAGCTGTAACACAAAGTCATAATCTAATTAAACTATAGTTAGTGTGACTAGTAGTCTGGCCACTCCACTAACTATGGTTAGTTAAGTTCTGTTTGGTTTTACGTAAATCACCAGGTAGGGGACATTGGAGGAAGGAGTAGAAGCCTGTAGCTTCACAATCTTAAAGAGATTGTACAAGAGAATGACATAGTAAATGCACGCTATATCGTGTATACCAGATTTACTCAAAAGGAAAATGACTTTCCCCCTTTTTTGTCATGACCTTCTTTGTCAAGGCCAGTGACTCAGACTCTGAGTTTTCAGGGGAGGAGCTTGAGGAACCAAGGGCAGTGGTAGAGGAGGTCCAGAGGGACTCGCACTACAGAGGTGCCTGCTGACAGTGTTCCAGTAGCGCCAGAGGTCACCCTGCCAGAACCTGTGAGGGAGACTTCACCACCGGCCCCTGAGATAGCCACCAGCCCTCCACCAGGCGGGACGTGAACCCAGGCCCATAGCTCCCCAGGACCCACTCTCACTCTAGAAGAGCAGAAAGCTGAGGCTGAGATAGTGCAAGGAGGCAAAGTGCCAGACTGGCTGCATGCAGCCCCACTGTTGAACAGTGCTCTCATAATAATACTTCTTTGCAGGATCCTGCCCAGGGCACAGTGCAGGTTACTCTCAGCTGACTTAAGCTGAGGTCTGGGAGGCCTGCTTGCTGGATCAACTGGTCCACTAGGTGCATGTCTTGTGCTCCAGTTACTGTTTGAGGAAACCTGGCTGACCCTGACTGCAAAGTACAGGATAGTTTGGGGGCTTTTGAAAAAGTGGGGGACATCTTATACTTGGCTATACAAATCCACTGAATGTGAGAGGAGCACTGTGCTAGAGTTTCCAGTTCCAGGTTAGAAATTCTTGAAGATTTGGGGGTACAGCATGGGAAGGGTGGGGTTTGGGGAGGGGAAGCCTCAGCAGGGTATAATATCATACAGTCCACCCAGCATGGTGTAGTGGTTAAGTGTGGTGGTTTCTAATCTGGAAAAATGGGTTTGATTCCCCACTCCTCCACATGAAGCTTGGGTGACCCTGGGCCAGTCACAGTTCTCACAAAACTCTCTCAGCTCCACTTACCTCACAGGGTGCCTGTTAAGTATGAGACTCAACAACGAAGTAAGCTCAACAAGTGATTCAGCTTTATTCAACAGCAAACTCCAACTCAGGAACACACAACACAGACAGTGGAGCACAGCTCCTTTTTAAACTCTCCCGGCTGTCAAAGCCACACCCAGAAATAGTTAACGGACCAATGGCAGTGCAGAGTTAAGGTCCAATCACAACTGTTCCCGCTTTGCAACATTATCACACAGTGATTGGCTATTTACACTGGTTTCGCAGAAACCGACCAATACGAATGCGACAGCTTAGAATCCACATTCCAGAATCAAGCTTAACATAGGAAAAGATAGGCTTGATTCACCTTTCAATACACAACAAATTCCTCCCCCCTAAGATGGAGCATTTCCCTTCCAAACATAATCTTTCAGGTAGGGAGGGGCACCTCGGCTTCGGTTTGACCGGCGCAGCGGTCTCTGCTCCGATGGCGGTGGAGCGGCACACTCTCCGATGGTCTCTCTCGCAGGAGAGTCAGGGGACACTAACACAGGGGTCTCAGGCACTGGAGTTGGGGGCTCCCCAGACTCCGAATCTCGATCCGCAGTACTCACCTCCTCGCCGGGAGGCCCTTCCTGGACGGGGACCAGCTCAGGCTCGGGCACTGACTCGGCGCTTGAGTCTGCCCAGCGCTCTCTGAGCTGGTCAATGTGGCGGCGTATCTCCCGTCCGCTGGGAAGCCGGACCACATACAACCTGGACCCTGCCACCTTTGTGACCACGGCTGGTAGCCATCTGTGACCTTCCGCATAATTGCGGGCAAACACCTTGTCCCCAACCAAGAACACTCTCCCCTGCTCTGGGGTCTCTGACCGCTGCTTGGACCTGTCAAGGTCAGGGTGCAGTCGGTCCAGTAGGGTAGCCAACTTACGGCCCATTAAAAGTTCAGCTGGGCTCCTCCCCGTTGTTGAACAGGGGGTGATGTGTTGCCTCAGGAGGAAAGAGGCAATCTTCTGGCTCCAGTCCCCACACGTCAGGCGCCCAAGTGACTCCTTCGCCGTCCGTACCATCCGTTCGGCCTGACCGTTGGAGGCCGGATGGAACGGCGCAGAAGTCACATGGCGGATGAGGTTGTCTTTAAGGAATTTTTCAAATTCCGCTGACACGAACTGTGGCCCGTTGTCCGAGACCAAACAGTCCGGTAGCCCGTGGGTCGAAAACAACCTCCGGAGGGCGTTGATGACTGCCCCGGACCCTGTTGACCTCATGGGTACCACCTCTAACCATTTAGAGTAGCTGTCAACACAGATAAAAAACATTTGCCCATGGTATGGTCCCGCAAAATCAATATGGAGGCGTGACCAGGGCCTCCTCGTTTTCTCCCAGGGCTGAATGGGAGCCTGTGGTGGTTCTGGACGGGACTGTTGACACTCCATACACTGCCTTACCCAGGCCTCAATGTCCTCGTCCAGCTTCGGCCACCACACGTACCCTCTGGCGAGGGCTTTCATGTGAACCATGCCAGGGTGGCCCACATGTAACGCCTCCAAAACATCCTCCCTCAGCTTGGCGGGAATCACCACCCGACTCCCCCAAAGCAAACAGCCCTTTGTCACCGATAGTTCGTTCTGGCGCGAAACGAACGGTTTGAACTCAGGCGCCATTTTCCCTGCCGGCCACCCCCTCCATGCCCAATTAAGGACACGGGCAAGCACAGGGTCCTTAGCCGTCGCAGCGGCAATGTCTGAGGAGGTTACTGGTGCCTCCGGGAGCTCTTCGAGCGCCAAAATGTCCAACTCCGGCTCGAGTTCTTTGTTGTCCAGTGGTGCGGGGCAACGGCTCAGGGCGTCGGCATGCCCGATAGCCTTCCCCGGGCGGTGCTCAAGTTCAAAATCATATGCCGACATGAAGACTGCCCATCTCAACATCCTGGGGGACAGTATGTTCGGCGTCTGCCGGTCCGGGGAGAAGATGCCCAGAAGCGGCTTGTGATCTGTCACAAGGAGGAACCTCCGCCCATAAACAAAGTCATGGAATTTTTTAATTCCGGCGATTAAGGCGAGGCCCTCCTTGTCGATCTGGGCATAGTTCTTCTCCGCCGCTGTAAGTGATCGCGAGTAGAAAGCGATCGGTGCTTCCAACCCATCCGGCATGAGGTGGCTAAGAACGGCGCCCACCCCATAGGGTGACGCGTCAGCCGCAAGCACCAAGAGTTTGTTCTCGTCAAAATGGGTCAGCACCGCACTAGACGAGAGGAGTTCTTTAACGCCCGTGAACGCTCGTTCCTGCCGCTCTCCCCACTCCCACTTTGCGTTCTTGTGGAGCAGAGCATGCAGGGGTTCTGCAACTGATGCCTTGTGGGGCAGGAAGGCATGATAAAGTTTAGGATCCCCAGGAACGACTGGAGATCCTTCTTTGACCGTGGCGGGGGCGCGTTCTTGATGGCGGATACCTTGTCCGGTGTAGGGTGGACTCCATCCGCGTCAATCAGGAATCCCAAGAACTCCACTCTGTCTGCTCCGACTACACATTTGGAGCGTTTGACCCTCAGCCCGGCTTCTTTAAACCGGCCGAGTACTGCTCTGAGCCGAGCCATGAGTTCGCACTCGTCAGAGCCTGCCACCAGAACGTCGTCAAAATAGGGCACGACTCCAGGTAGCCCACGCAGGAGCCCCTCCATCAAGCCCTGGAAAATGCCCGGGGCTACGTTAACCCCAAATTGTAGTCTTTTGACCCGAAATGCCCCCTTGTGGGTCACTATGGTCTGGGCGTCAGCAGTTGCATCGTCCACAGGCAACTGCTGGTAGGCTTGGGCTAAGTCAAGTTTAGCGAAAACCTTTCCTCCCCCAGTGAAGCCAACACATGGCTGATGACCGGCACTGGGTAGGAGTGCTGCTGGAGCGCTTTGTTCACTGTACACTTATAATCAGCGCATATGCGTATCGACCCGTCTGCCTTTACGGGCGTTACTATGGGAGTCTCCCACCGACCATAGGGCACCGGCTCGAGGATACCCTGATCCACTAGCTTGTCCAGCTCTGCCTCGATCTTCGCCTTAAGAGCGAGGGGTACCTTCCTGTACTTCAGCCGTATGGGACGCACTGAAGGGTCTAAATCAAAAGAAACGGGGGGCCCGTATATAACCCAAGCCCTTCCCCAAAAACTTCAGGGAACTCTTGATACAAAGACTCCCTTTTATTGTTGCAAATGCTGTTAATGCCAGAGATGGCAATACCTAGAGCCTCGAACCAATCAAGGCCCAACAAACTGACCCTCTCACCCTCTGCAACCAGGAGGGACAGCTCAGCCTTCCGCTCCTTGAACTCCACCTGGAAGGTAGCTCGTCCCGCCAATGGAATGCGTCGTCCCTGGAAATCGGTGAGACGCGTTGTTACTGGAGACAGGCGACGTCGGCTCCTCCTCGGAAATAAGCGCTGCCATGTTTCGGTGGAGATGACGGTGACGGATGAGCCTGAGTCCACCTCCATCGTACACGGAACGCCATCCAGCCGAAGCGTGACGTGAATTTTCCGAGTGGCCTTGTCACCGGTCGCCAGGACGGTTGAAGGGCAGGTGTCAGTCTGGTGGCAATCGGACGTTCTGCTGTCATCTGATGGCCGAACCTTGGGGTCTGCTCGTCGCGAAGACGGTGGCGATTTCCTCGCAGCCCGGCAAACTCGAGCCAGATGACCTCGCTTCCCGCAGGAGTGGCAGATGAGCTCTCTAGCCCGACAGAGGTCTCTGTCGTGGTTGCCGCCGCAGCCTGCGCAGGGACGGGTCGTCGAAGTTCTCGGTCTGGTCCGCGGTGGGCGTGTCTCCCGAGTTCGGCACACGCCGTCGGCGTCGCTGTCAGACTCGCAGGCGGACTGCCGGTGAACTGCAGGCTCCTTGCTGACCTGGGTCTGCCGCTGTCGAACCTCTCGCGTCAACTTGTCCGCGGCCTCTGCTGCGATAGCCTCGGCGTAGGCAACCGCATACGTCAGTTGGGTGCGGGCAAAAAGACGCTGTTGCAGGCGCTCGTCTCGAAGGCCGCACACCAAACGGTCGAGGAGGGCGTCTTCCAGATCTGTGAACTCACAAGGCCTTGCCGCCTTCCGCAAGGCAGTGACGAACTGAGCGATGGACTCGGAAGGCCCTTGGCACCGCTTGTAAAAGGCGTGCCGGCACGCGATCCGAGACGGTTGTGGCGAGAAATGGCCTTTGAGCTTGGCCGTGATCTCAGCCCACGTTGCTGCACTCAGCTCAGTCGGAGCGACCAGGGACCGGGCGATGTCGAAAGCGGCCTTGCCGCACGAGCTCAGGAGCGTCGCCTTCTTTCTCGCTTCATCCGTTATTTGATTCGCCTGGAGGTGGAACTCGAACCGTGCCAGGTAAGAGTCCCAGTCCTCCGTCGCCGGGTCGAACGCTTCGAACGCCGGGTTGACGGCCATTGGGGCTGTTGGTGCTGCCACTTCTACTCGTGGAGCCTCAGCCGGCTCGGCCGGGTGTGTGTCCTCGTCTGCCGTTGCGATCTCGGTTCAGCGGGGCTGCCTACCCGCTCTAGCATCCCATCCTCGTCGCCAATTGTTAAGTATGAGACTCAACAACGAAGTAAGCTCAACAAGTGATTCAGCTTTATTCAACAGCAAACTCCAACTCAGGAACACACAACACAGACAGTGGAGCACAGCTCCTTTTTAAACTCTCCCGGCTGTCAAAGCCACACCCAGAAATAGTTAACGGACCAATGGCAGTGCAGAGTTAAGGTCCAATCACAACTGTTCCCGCTTTGCAACAGTATCACACAGTGATTGGCTATTTACACTGGTTTCGCAGAAACCGACCAATACGAATGCGACAGCTTAGAATCCACATTCCAGAATCAAGCTTAACATAGGAAAAGATAGGCTTGATTCACCTTTCAATACACAACAGTGCCTGTTGTGAGGAAGGGAAGGTGATTGTCAGCCACTTTGAGACTCCTTAGGGTAGAGAAAAGTGGGGTATAAAAACTAGCTCTTCTTCTCCAAAGTGGCCATTCTGTTCTGGAGATCTGGTCCCTGTAGTCTGAAGATCAGTTGTAATCTTGGGAGATCTCCGGGCTCCACCTGGATGTTGGCAGTCCTGCACTGCACATGTGGGTGAGAGCTTTGGAGAAACCGATTCATTCACCAGCAGAGAGGAGTAGCAGTGAAAGTGATGATACACCTGCAAATACTGCCTTTGAAGCTGCTTTCAGTTTCAAGGGGAGAGAGCAAGACTCCAGTGAAGCAGCTGGCTAGCTTTAGAAACTGCAGCTCCTTGCCTGGCAAATAGTAAGAAGTAGTAGGGACAGCAGTGGTGGATTTGCTCCTCTGCTGACCCGTGTTTCTGGCACAGACTAGGACTCCACACCAGCTTTTGCTTCTTGCTCTGTAGGATGGAGTTGTCTAGTAGCTTGGTTCTTTCTTTTCCAGAGAGGAGGGAATCTCAAAAACCCTGTGGGATTATAGCAGTTTAGTACAAAATGAGCTTATACCTATTATGAGTTCATTGACCTTTTGAGTAGGGAAGGGTAAGGGAAGTAAATATATTTTTTAAAGTCCTGCTGAATTAGAGATCTGACTCCTTCTGTTGGAATGGTGTGACTTCTTAGCCTATGGAAAGCATTGTGAAGTGGACTGGTGGCAGTGGGAGTGGAGAGGGATAACAGTGCATTCCTAAAGAGAGTTACACTCCTCTAAGCCCTTTGGTTTCAACTGATTCTATTTAGGATTTCACTGCCAGTGGGTTGTGTTAAGTATGAGACTTAACGCAGGAGGTAAGTTCAACAAGTGATTCAGCTTTATTTAGCTCCAAGATTAGACCAGCTAAGGGCTAGACCAGCTAGACCAAGATACAGTCAAACACAGTGGTTTATATACAGTGGGATATGAGGTAGCCACGCCCTCCGTCATAACAATGTCCAATTACATTAATGCATAACATCCAATCATAAATCACAGTTAAGGACCAATCATATTTCATATTAATAGCCAATCAAAGATGTTCCCTCCATGAGCCCTTTGATTGGGCAATGCAATACAATATTTCTGATCCGCATAATGAG